>CM019043.1:1254576-2483414 GCA_009664405.1 Drosophila bifasciata | reverse complement strand
GAAACGAAACTAGTAATCAGTCTATAAGATAGTATTTACGACCTAAATAGAGACTAGTCTACATACACATTATTCAGCAGTTTGATAGGTCCAGCAAAACTATCAGAATGCAAGCCAAATAATAAGCCATAACAACTAATAAAACCTTTGCTTAGATACACAGTATAGTCTTTAAAATTCCAATCCATTTATAAGTCTATTACAAAATTCTACACACAAATAGTTTACAATTGAATCGGCTTAAGACTTTCTCATGCCTTTCCACAAAAAACAGTTGCCAAACTGAACTCAAAATCAATTGAATTAATTTTTAAAGTCTTCAAAAGTACTTGAACTAAATGCATAGCACACACTCGTACAATATGGGTGCAAATGTACTTAAAGTACATACTAATATATGAATTTGTTTGGCATATAGTAGGTAAATATACATACATACATATGTATGTATTTTTTAAGGCGAGTCAGCTCCGCTCCTCGTAAGTTCAAAGCTCTTTAGGCAACAAAAATTAACAAAATAAACCGCAGAAAACTTTGCCCCTCATCAAGTTTTTTGCATTCGCTTTTGTGCTTATTTGTTTTCAATTCTCTATCTCTCTGCACGTGTGTGTGTGTGTGTGTGTATCTCTTTGTTTCTGCTTGTTTGTCCATTGTCAACAATTTCGTAACAAAAAGAAACGAAAGAAACAGCCGATTGAGACGGCGTACGTACAGAGACAGACGACTGATAACGTTCAACTGAAACGAACTTATTGAAGGGGCCTTGACCGGCTGCCAGTCAGACACGCCCCCCATTTCTTTGGTCACATTTTGTATAGCAATTTGGAATTTTTGTTTCATTAATGATTATTATGCCGCAGAGTCCACAAAGTTAATACTGATAATTAATTGCCAGCGCGGGAGTAGAGGGGGCACGTACAGAAAATTAGTCGCAGTTAATTGAAATTCCAGACACGAGGCGAAAACAAAACAAAAGCTATACTATATAAGATTGGATAAATGCATACCCGCGTAGTATACACTAAAGCATAAATTAGACTCGAGCCGCCCTGTTTATGAGGCAATTGTAACGAACAGGCCCATAAAACAGAATCAATAAAACAAGTTATTAATCGTTAACCGAATAATACGGAAAGAGAAGCGATAACCTGATGGACAGGGCTGAAAATCAAATCGGAAACAACAAGAAATATCGCTCAGATTAGGGGGGGGCCAATGCTTTTGATACCCTATCAGTTCGTACATTCCCATAGTAACGTTTTTTTTACACTTTATGATACAAAAACATTCCTGCTTTACGTCGAATGAATAGTACTCTCTTCAGAGAGTATACAAATAAAAACAAATGCAAGATTCCACTTGAAAGAACCTGCCAGAAGCTGCCCGAACCGCAAGCAGACGTGGAGAGAGGCACATCAATGGTGGAGAGAGAGTGAGAGAGCGCGAGCTGTGATGGAGACGGAGCGAACACACGCGCACACTCCGCTCACTTCCATCAGTCTCACCCGCTAGTTGCTGATGGCTGATATGACCTCAAAATAAAGCTTTTCGTTGAATTGTTTTTGTTTGCCATTTTTCTGTGCTCTCTTTCTTAGATGTTTGTTTGCAGCTCACTATACCTCTCTCACCTTCTTGCTTGCTTGTTTTGTTTGTTTTTGGCTCTGCCTATCTGTATATGTATCTCTGCCTCTTGCTTTATTTTGCTTGCTATCTATATCCCGTCACCACTTTCTTGATTGTTGTCGTCAAAGCCAAATAAACATGCAGACAGAGCTCGTTCGATCACTTGTCTGCTCCGTCTGGCGCTCTGATGCATTGGCACTCACTTCAATTCCAAAGATAAGAAGCCCCCCCACTCACCCTCACTTTCGTTGGCGATAAATTGAAACCGTATTAAGCGAATTAATCATTTATACTATATATGCACACACTTGGATAATTGACTCAGTCCGGGGGGTGCCATACAAATCAGAAGCTTCCACTCGAAAAATGGTTGCGTGCTGGCAACGGTAAATTGAAAGCTTAGCACCCGCGCACGCATTCAATCTGGCGGGGGAAGGGAATTGAGTTGAAAATTGCCTTAAATTGAATTCCCCATTATCGGTTGGAAAATTCCTTACTTTGCTTGAATTCAATCATCAGTGGCGCGTTAAATTATTTACAACGAAAGCTCGTCCTCCGCACGGAACGCAACCAAAGAAATGGCGTTAAGGAATTCAATTCAATTTTTCCCTGTGGTTCACCCACTTCCCTTGGCCTTGACACTCTATCAAAGCGTTAAATGCAATTACATTAGAAAGGGAGGAAAGCAACTTGTTAGAACAGCAGCTGACGACGACATACCTCGCGCTTTCATTTGCCCTCTCTTTGACTGCTGCGCTCTCTAACATTCCCACTTCATCAAGCTCAGCAGCTGTTTGCCGGGCAATTGCTTTTATCTACTTTGCCGGATAACCCCTTTCATCTATTGCATCAGATCCTCTTCCTCTTCCTACTCATCATCATTTTGCATTTAATTTGGATCAATTTTGTGCGAGTCTCCTCTCCTATCCTCTCTGTCCTAGCCCACTCTTTCGAGTATACTTGACTCACATTCGCCCCGGACAAAATACGGCGGCGCGTGTGGAAACGACTACGTCTTATTATCGCTTGGTGGTGGTGCACACTTTTTCGGTAACTGTTGACGTCTGCTGTTTATATATTTTTGGTGTTTTTTTTTTTTGACACGTTCAAAGTCCCAACAAAGAGATCAGTGGTCTCTGGGTCTGGCCAAAACAAAGTCCAAATTGTAGGTGGGTTAAGAAGAGCGGACAGCAGCCTGGACTTTGCCCAATACGGTCACTGTATGATATGATCCATCCGAATTTTTCCATTGTACAATATTTATCCTCTATACGTTTGTGCACATGACAAAAAATATAAAACATATTCTATATTTTTTTTAAGAAAAACGAATGTTTTGTTGCCCACGCACCGAATTGGCACATGATCAACTTGGGCCGCATCAATATATATCACCCTCAGTCCCAAATCAGGCCCCCCATTATAATATACTTATGTTTTTGTTAAGATTTTCCATTGATAGCACAAACTAATAACCTTCAGATATTGGCCAAAAATTATACTATATTCTCCCCATGAAGACGCCCCCCTCTAAAAAAAAAAAAAAAAAGGCAGTTTCAATGGGGCCCGTCAGCAGACGTGAATTTTCGTACCCTTGTCCAAATTAAGCACATAAGATCGTACCTGATTCATTACACTTAGATCAGGTTTGTGAAAATCGAAACAGAGCCGGTCAGGTGCTAATCGATGGCTCACCTCAATCAATCAAATATACATACTATATACGTGCATGTATATTAACTAAGTTATGGAACTGACAAGCAGAGTTATTCAAGTATCAACTAATAACAATGCCATCCAATCTATAGATATAAACACAAATTACCAAAATTTTATGAGCATGTGTATATGGGGGGGCATGGGACTGGCAGTAAAATACCAAGAGTACACCACAATAAAGTATGGGGTACAGTTGACGACAAAAACAAACCTTATCTGGCCACCGACACCAAAGTTCAAGTATGGGCCAGGCGCTTATTATTTATTTATTTTATTAGTTAAAGGGTGTGCACACCCGGGGGGTTAACCAAACTTGTGCGAGGAATTAATTATTTATGAAAGAAGAATGCAAGAATTCCTGCATTGAAGTGATTCAATCCAAATAAAGCCTTTTAAGGAATAATACCAGCACATTCATGTGAAAAGAGATAACAACAAAAACCCTCTTGTTTGTGTCTAAATATAGATGATAATAGCGCAGTATCCTGAACCCAACCCAACCAAAGCCCCTCGGCTCGTCAAAAGCTATTTTTATACCCTTTCAGAGGGAAGATAATATCTTTTTGACAGAACGCTCCAGAAAGAAACTTTTGAATATTTATAAAATTTAATTGGCTGATTATATCAGCTGCCAAAGGCAAAATAAGACGATAGATAAGAGATTGGACGTTTAATACCTTTTGGTCTGATTAGGCTAGGCTAACTATAACTAATTCTGAACACTCAATTTATCTGTATGACTTCTGCAAGGGTATTTTACACATCGTGCTATTTTCAGTTTCCAGCCTTTGGCCACTTGGCTTGACTTTTGTTTCTGTACAAGTCAGTTGCCATTTGTGTCGAGGCAGCAGCCGGCAGCCAGCAGGCCCCAAGAACATTGTGGAAAGAACCTTAAGCACGCGAGCAAACAAGGCCTGAAACCTACTATGAAAGACACTCCAGCTGCTGCCTCTCTCTCGTTGTATGAGTGTTTGTGTGTGTGTGCGTGTATTTGTGTGCTCGAGCGCTTTCTGGGTGTTTCGCTTATTGGGGCAGGCCCATGGTGAGACTTAGAAGGGAGTAACCATATTTTTTAGGGATAGCAGAGCCGGCTGACATTGAAACGTCATTGAAGGCCACGTGCCAACCATTTTGTGGGGGCAGGAAAACTGCCTTTCCCAGCGCTCATATAGAATTTCATTGCCAAAACATGTTTATATATTCAGAGACAACAGCTTGACTCATTCAAACTTCCGTTCAGTTCAACAGGCAGCGGGAGGGTGGGCGAGGGTGTATACTATATATATACTAAGCCGAGTTGAATTGAACAGAACTGAGCATTCAATTGTTTGAGCGTTTCCCTCTCTTTTCCGCTCCCATCCCCCCCGGCACAATCAACAGTTTGCTGGGACAGAATAAAAAGCTGCTTAATTGACAATTCAATTGGGCATTAGATAACGGGAATGTTGCGCAGTTTAGCCGCAAAACGTCAAACTTCTAAGAGGAAAATCTTTTAGTTTCTAGCTGTCTATACATACTTGAAATTTTATAATTATTTGTGAGAGATAATTTCCTGCTATAGAAAATACTATGTATAGTTTATTCTCATACACATTTTCTATTTACGAGCAGTAGCCTATCGATTATGCAATGGGGGAGGGAAATCGGATAAGATCAAAGCGGAACGTGTCAATGCATAGCCCGTACAAATCACATTGAATAATTAATATTTAATAACACTCACCAAAGTCCATAAACTGCTTGATGGATAGCGGCGATGGGTTGAAGCCCGAGTAGAAGTCGAGCATTTTGGCCAAGCTCGCCATCGAGGACGAGGCGGCCGAGAGGCGTACCGGGAACAGGCGCATTTCGTGTGTGTGTTGTTGTTGCTTCGCGGGGGGATTGAGTGCTTACTGTTTGCTGGTTGCGGTTGCGGTTGCGGGGGTATGGCCTCCGATTACGCTGTTGTGGTTGTTTACCAGTGTTCTCTTATCTTTGAGAATTTTGTTATTGCCCAAATGTGGTGGAAAACACTTTAGGCCAAAGAGCAAGTGTAAGTGAGAGTTTTTGTGTGCGTGGGAGAGGGAAGCCGGTAGGCGCAATGTCCTTTCGCTCACCTTCACCTCGCCGCAGGACGTTGACCGGCAAAAATTCACTTTCCTCTCTGCCTCTCTTTCTGTGTCTCTCTGCTCTCTCTCTCAACAGCTGGCAGGCAATGGGCAATATCTTGCGGTACTTCCTCTGCTTTATTCAATAAATCAATGGAGAGCTTTAGCACAAAACTGTGCAAAATGGTGGCAAAATATTTGTTTAAACGAAATGATGTTTGCCAGTGTTAGCTGCTAATATAGTGTCGGCGGCTTTCCTGCTGATGGCTTTTGATGGCTATGGCCGTGGCGGAGCGACGTCTTTGTTGCTGCTGATGCGCCATAAAAGTAATTATAAGCGCGGGATGCGGAGATCTTTTGTACGGTGTTTGCAATGTTTATTGTGCGGCGCGCGTATTCTCTCTCACACGATTCACTTGCTGGGCCCCAACGTTGTGGATTCGAGCCCCAAAACACAATGATAACCCCTCAGAAATACCTTCTCATTTTAAAAAAATACTTTCATTATACCAAGGAAAATACGAACTTAACCCACTACACCCCCCTCTATTTGAACTGGGGGAACACATTAAGTTAAATAGCGGATAATAATACTGTTTGTAGACCCATCGTATCCTTTTATTTAAAAAAAAAAAAATGACCACGAAATCTTTCACCCGAACATTGCTAAAATTCTTCAAGTTTTCTTGATGTATGTTAAAATACCCCACTGGTCGACAATGGGTTAACTGTTCTCAGTCCATGATCGGAAATAATATTCCTCGACTTTTAATATTCGGTTGAATATTACCAGCTAGCTAAGAATTTCAGCATTTATAACATCATTTTATCCGATAGAAACATCAATTTTCTACAAGATTGGCAAATTCCGAGTACTGCTTTTAATTGTATTGCTTATCAAAAAGGTGCACATAAAAAAGCAAACAAAAACTAAGAGATGAGACGTTATTTAAGGACTTGTTGCTTGGAAACCGGTGGTATTTAGGACTTGTTGCTTGAAAACTGATGGTATGGTAATTTCTTTCACTATATTCTGTAATTAATGTTAAAATTCCATTTTCCAAGCTGATTTTAAACATCCTCAATTCTATAATATCCTTTCCCCCAAGGGTAGCAAGTGTGGCTCTTTCCGTGTTCGATTGACACCGGAATTTTTGGACCCACCACAATTTAAGATACATATACCGTTACAAAATTAACTTTAAAAGATTCATAAAATATTCAAATATCTGCCGATGTACCGAAAATATACATTCAACTCAATTCATCGTCAAAATATAGCAAACAATTCATTTATCGGTCACCACTTGCGCTAAAATTCGTAGCGACTCTCAACATATAGGGCAGTGTGACGGAAATATACAGAAAAGCTCAAAATATTAGCTGGTTCAAATGAACCATCGAATCTATAAAAAAGGTTCACGAATTCAGTAGCATGGTAGATATTCATGGCAGGTAAAAGGTAAGGCTATTTTCCACCTACCAAATAGCGTTTAGGAGCGTAAATTTAAAATTTCCTCGAACAAATAACTGCTTGCCTATAATTTTTTTTAGGGTTTTTCTTTTTTTTTATTAATACACTTATAACGTATAGTATAATAGTATAGATTTTGGTTATCGTCATTGAAATTATCCCAATTGAATTGCAATAATATTCAAAGAAACTAAAATCGCATTTCTCTGCTCACCAGATCTTAAGGAGATATATGTATGTATGCATGTATCTATGACAAATTCGATTCAAATTCAAATAACAAATGATAATACATTTTGGATAGGTTTTGAATGCACTCTCGCCTAACTATTTATACAAGTCCTTCAGCTGCAGCTGCCAGTCAGCCGCAGCCGCTCTATCTTGATTATTCCAAACACTCAATTCCAACTCGAGATACATTTAAAATGAGGAAAAGTGCATACAGATTTGTTTCTTTTACAGATTATTGTGGCCAGAGATGGAAGTTTGATATTGGGTTTTGGTTATGTTATGCATAATTCTTCTCTGGCTAATTCAGATGGATAGTCATAGTTATCTGTGAATATTTTATATGTTCGGTTCATCGCGTACGCATACAAATGGATATGCTCGTCCTAAAGCTAGGTTTGTGTGTTAACAAAAACAAAAAAAATCATAACAATTTTGTAAATGGAAATACTTCTCGTACATTCGTAGTAGTTTTGTGTGTGTCGTCGGGGATGGAGGTTTTGCACCTGCGGATTAAGGAACATGGACAACAATGGAATCGTAGGCTGCCAGAAAGAGCGAGGGAGGGAGAGCGAGAAAGCTTATACCGCTTTCACGCACACACATACACATAAATACACATTCAAACACACACACACACACACACAGACACAGACACACACACACACTAACTGTTATAGCGCATCTGTGGCAAGATATATACATCGGTATATATCAAAATATGTAATGGAAATATATATATATATATATATAACATTAAGTTTAGCATGCGCGTGATTATAAATTAGACATACATATATATATATATTTCTGCTCTAGTTGCCTTGCCTAGTTGCCTTCCCCGACTCCAGCTGCTTCGCACCTTCTCAGTAGACAAAGCGATTCACATTCATGCCCAGATCGTTGCCACCACAACCGCCAGAGGGCGGTGGGGCACGATCATCATCGTCGTCGCCATCATAGCCGTTGCGCGTCACAAATCCATGGCCATTGGCACCGTTACTGCCCTGAAAGCGCTGTGAGCGCAACTCCTCGCTATACGCTCGGTTGTCCTTCTTTACATAGTCGCGCAGTGTGCTGGGCAGCTCCTCGAGAGTGAGCGGTGGGACCTGGGGCACTGACACCATCTCGGTGCCAGCCGAGCTGGACTCGTGCGAGCGTCCGCACATTTTGTAGAAGAGTATGTAGGGGGTGTTGGGCGAGGTGAGGTTGTGCATTTCCTCGGACTGTGAATGGGTCACAAAGCTGTCGTTGAACTTATACCAGTTCCTCGACTGGTCAGCAGCAAACGTGAAGTAATGGCCAGAGTCCATGTGGTAGCCCGAGTGCACAACGCCTGCGTACATCTCATAATACACTGCCGACTGCTCTTGCAGCGAATCCGATGAGCATATCTTAACCACGAGCTGTGGGGGTCAAAGGGGAAATTAATATATATATCGTGATATCCCCACATCCACCTGCATATACTCACACTCTCATCGTGGAACACCTTGTGCATTAGCTTGGTGCGAAAATGGTACTTCTGATCGTACTTAAACTGCTTGAGAGTTAGGACGAGATTGCGTGGCGCCTCTGTCACCCCGATGCGGCGATCGGCATCGCAGAGCTTCTTGCAGCGGGGACAGAAATATTGGTTCTCGCCGTCCAGCTTTTCTGGCGAGCAGTAGTACTCGATCAGGTCTTGAACCGAATAGTTGGTGACACTGCAGTCGTCCTTGTCATCCGGAAACGAGAGCTGCAGCTCACGGAAGCTGTCCTCGATGTGACTCTCCCAGCTGCAGTCCAAACAATTGTATGTTGTCGACAGTTTGCCGGTGAACGTCTTGTCAATGGTTGATGTTGGCTTCTTTGGCTGCTGTTGCTGTTGTTGCTGTTGCTGTGTGCTATTTGTGCCTTTGGTGGGTGTAGAAGTGGGCTTGTGACTGGCACTGCTGCTGCTGCTGTTGCTGCTGCTGCTGCCGGCGATCTCGCGGTCATTGCTGTTGTAGGGTATGACCCCACTGGACAGAATCTCATCGTTCAGCTCGCCAGGGGCATCGACGTCCTTGCCATGCTGAATGTGGGCTCCATTTTTGTTCATCTCTTGCTCGTGCAGCAGGTCGAGCAGATAGCCTAGGAACTCGGAGCTGTCCTGCTGCAGGCCCGGTGTGAAGCCCGGCGGTCTAGTCGCATTCAACAAGCGCGTCGGTGTCAGCTCATACCGCATCGAGTGATGCATTTGGGCAAAATGTTGCTGCACCGTCAGCAGCAGCAACGAATCGCTCTGCACCAGCAGTAGCTGGCGGCTGAAACTGAGAGGGAGCAACGGTCAACAGAAGCGCTGGCAACATACATTTCTAGATGCACTTACTCGCTGGTCATGGCCAGGGCCTGGAGTACGCTGTTCATGTAACAGGTGTTGCCGAGATTCGCCAATCCCACCCTTGCATTGCGCCGTCCGGTGGGCAGGGCGTTCTCGTGCATGGCCCGGGCCAGAGCTCCGCAATTTGGCGACGGCTCATACATTTGCATGGCATTCCTGGCGGATGTATAGAGAGCGCTGTTTTCGTTGTATCGCAGCATCAGGGCACTGGTTAGGTCCACCAACTGTTGCATGCACTGGCGCGTCTCCACGTTGAATTCGTCCGTGATGTTTAGTTGCTGCTGCTTTAGAATGTTCAGCACCTTGGGTACGCGGGGCAATATCTACAAGACAGGGTAAGACCCGCAGCAGGGCGTAAAAGGAAGTGTTTATCTATGATTGATGGGGACAATACCTTGCGGAATATTTCTGGTGTCTGATTGATGTTGGACAGCATGTGGAACACTATCGGAGCTGCCTTTGGCCGCATGGCGGGCAGTATTAGCACGTTGAATAGCCTTTCGATCGAATCCAATGCAATGTCGTCGAGCAGCACACGCTTGTCCTGTTCGCGCAATCCTTTCAGCAGGGCCAGCACCCAGAGATTCAGGTTCGGACAGAAGTTGCACACACCGATCCATTTGCACAGCAGGACCACCGTCTTGCGTATGCTCGCGTCCTCGACATTCGTGTCCAGCAGCGATTGGACGGCCTCTCTGATGAGGGGAGGTTTGAACAACTGAAAGACAACGGCCACGGCATAGGAGGGGCCCGCATCGCCAGAATTTGTGATCAATTCATAGACGACGCCCAGGAAGAACATGAGGTATTTCTTCTCATTTGCTCCGGCAAGGATCTTGCTAAAATTCACCGCCTCCTCCTTGAAGCGCAGCAGATCCTCGCTCGCGGTGCCCGGCTTCATGCGAGCCAGCTCGATGATTATCCGCTTGTACAGCACACTTCTCGCCTGTTCAGGCGCACTCTGCAGATTGCTCAGCACCGCCAGTATGTCCTGCTCTGTGATCGTGTTCAGTGTTTGGTCGCCATCATTACTCGTTTCGACGGGGCTGGTTCCATTCGTGTCCATGCTCTCGGCACCGCTGCCGACGCTGCCACCATCGTCGGAGATCTTTATGTTGTTGCCTGCTGGTTGCTTACCATTGGCTGGCATGGGGTCGCTTGTGGCACCGCCGGAGGCAGAGTTGACTCCATCGGTGGCGTCGTTGGGCTCGCTGTTGTTCTGCTTGACAGCCATGGCCGCGGCTGTGAACTGGAACCTAGTTTTTGCCTTTGTCCAGATGGATACCCGAATCGAGTGCCTGGAGCAACTTCTCAGCCTCCAGCGGGCGTGGGGCTTCGGCTTCCGCTTTTCGCGGGCGCTGCGGCTGTTTCGAGGCCGTCGACACTCTGCGCGAAGGCTGCGCCGCGTGTCCTTGAACCTCTCGGCGTTACGTGTCGTTGTTACTGAGTGACCTTTCAACCGCAACAAGCACACATTGAGTGGCCAAGAGCCCAGTCCGCAAATGCAATCGGTGGAGCAACGATGGAGCGGCGATAGATGCACAAAAATGTTGCCTGCGCTTTAGGAGCCTACAAATTAAACGTCGCACAAATTGCCACTGTCACTCACTGGTGCTGCACGACGGCGGCTGTCACAGAACGTGATGCTGAAGAAATTTTGTGGACCGTTCCACATCCGATTGAAGTGGCTGAAAGACGCACTCGCCTCGCTGCTTTTATTTGCGGCCAATCGTTGTTCCCGTATCGTTTTTTCTCTGAATTGGATTTTCACACGTTGTCAGAACGACAGTCCAGCATACGACGCTGCTTCTCCCGATTTTCACTACAATTTGGATAATTTTTCAACGAATTCTTTGTGATATTTTCCGATTTGTTAATGTTGTGTCTACTGAGTCAGTGAAAGCGTAGTGCGCGACGGTCAGACTGCATGACGGAGCTCGCCAGGGCTGCGCTAGCTATCGACAGTCCTTCTTCACACTCGAATATGAAAATAAATATTTAATTTTAACCAAATAATGTGGTTTGCTGGAACGGAGTCGGAGCGAAAACACGTATATCACGTAATCGTGCTTTTAAAATTAATTTCCGTTCCTAATATTCTAGAAAACGTATCGCGTTTGATGAATGTATTTGAATTGCAACAATCGATAAACGGACTACTGGGTCGTCGGCTTGAACGTGTACTAAATACCAGGCGTTGCCGTGTGAATGTCACACTGTATTTGTTTTGACTCTGCCTCTGCCTCTACCACAATAAAATAACCTTTTTGGAACATAATACGAAAAATTAAAGCAATCAAGCAAGCAAAAATTAAAACACGTCAAAATGCATCCAGGACAAATCGAAGTTAGCGAAATCACCGGCTACTGGGAATTCCTATTGAGCGTAAGTTCGATTCTTTAATTGACTTTCCTGCCGCCCAAAACTTGCCGTCACTTTATTTGTTGTTTCAGATCGATTGGAAGGATCCGTGGCTGATTGGACTGATTTTGCTGCACCTGCTCACGACCACAACGGCCCTGCTCAGCCGGAACCATTCAAATATGCAGGTTGTCCTCTTCCTGGTACTGTGTACGTAGAGATGTACACGTCGCCCACAAAATCTACTTATTGTTTACATTCTGTTTTATTTTGCAGTGTCCGCGGTCTATTTCAGCGAAAGCATCAATGAGTATGCGGCCCAGAACTGGAGATCGTTCTCCAGGCAGCAGTACTTTGACAGCAATGGTCTGTTCATATCGACGGTGTTCTCCATTCCCATATTGCTGAATTGCATGCTGCTGATTGTGAGTGCAGAGCCTGGCTGGCATAACACGTGAAGTCTAATATGGAGTATCTTTTTAGGGCACATGGCTATATAATTCCACACAACTGATGATCGTGGTGAAGACGGCTCAGATCAGGGAGCGAGTGCGCCAGCAGCGCAGAAACCCGACTGATGTGGCACCGGTGGTCTCGGGGTCGGGGTCCAACCCACATCCCAAGGCCGATTAGCATTTAAACAGGGTTAAGCCACAATAAAATAATTTTGAAAAGCTGTGAAAACCATAAACATTTCAAATTCAATATTCTCCCGCTCATTTCTGTGAATGTCGATTACTAATCGTTCATACATATATATGGTGAAACCAGGTGGCGCTTGGCGTACAAGTTCCCGTTGGAAAAACGAATGACGATTTTTATTTATATATCACGATAGTGGCACATCCAAAAAATCCAAGACAGTGAGCGGCAGGGTGACCGCTAACGGTATAATTTTCGTGATTTTTAAATAACGTTAAATTTATTTAATTTCATAAATGCAGAAATAGTAAAAACCAGGATTTTTTTTCAAATCAAAACAATGTTACCGCCAAATCGATAATACTATCGATATTTTTTTTTTCCTTTTTTATGGAGTCTTTTTATTTGGTTCACCCACCAATCAACCATATAATGTATTTCAATTTTATAAGTCTAGAAAAGTATAAAAATAGTTCATCGTCGTCGATACGTATTAGTTATTAAAATTAATAATTTTAAATTAGCCAAGAAAAACCCCTAGATTTGGTAGTTCTAAACTCGTTCACTTAGTTCTTTGTTTATTAATATGGGAACTAAGCAATCAATTTGGAATTCAGCCAAAGGATTAGCATTCATAATATCGCACATATCGGACTCGAGAGAGATTTGTATCTTTCCACGCTCCGCCTTCTGTTCGCTCACCCAGGTACGAACACTATCAAACAAGCTCACATTGTCTATCATATCGTAATTTTGTATATTTAGAACTTTTAGGTGCGGAAGCCCCTTCAGAAGGTCCAGAACTTGGTCGTTCGTAATTGGCATGGCTATGTGGAGGTATAGAAGGTGCTTCAGCTGCAGCAAGCCCGCCAAGGGGACGGTGTCGCAGGATACTTCGAGTTCCTTGAGGGAAGAAATATTGCAAAGATGGTTCACCTGATCCCTGGACAACTCGTACATCCCCAGGATAAGACTTTCCAGTGGAGAACCCTTTTTGTTAATCAACCCCTCGATAAACGAGTCGCGTACAGAACCGTAATGTTCCACCTGCAAATGTTGCAGTCTGGGCATCTGGCAGACCAGCTCATAGGGCACCGCTGAGTCTAAGGACTTTACAGAGAACGTCAAACGTTCCAGCTGCAGGCAGTTCGTCGCCAGAATTTCAAAATTCAGCTCAGTGAGGTTTCCAATATTTTTAATGTCCAGATGGCGTAGTTGCTTCATCTTTTGGCAGCAAAGCTCCAAGTTCTCGCGATCGAAATCCTCATAGACATCCAGCTCCAGAGATTCCAGTTGTTCAAGAAGATGCAATCCGTTTCCGTTGAGTTCGACTGACTTCAACTTCAGTTTCTTGAGGCACGGCAATTGCTTGAGATTGCTCACAAATTCCGTATACAACTTATCTCTGTCGTCTTGTAGTGCATGGTCAGACCATATTTCAGCGTCCAAAGATTTGATCTTTTTGAAGCTGGCTAGATGCGGCCATTCCAACAAGTTCAGGTCAAAGTCTGTTCTCAAATTTTGGATATTCCCACAATGGTCCTTCAGGTACAAGATATTTTGAACGGAAGGCATTGGGTTCTCATAGCTAACCAGATTCTCGCCAACGATCTGCAACAGTTGTTCCAGATGTGGTGTGTCGGCAATCCATTCCGTGAGCGATTTGTTCATATGTTTGTACCGATGGCTTGCGTAACTTTTGAAGCTCTCTCCAATGCTTAGGTTCGAGGAAGCGAGCGCTAGCTGGTCCTTTACGTCCAGATAATCCAATATGACTCTCCAGCAATCCTCGTTTATGTCGAGAACAGTTTTGCGAGACGTTCCCACTTTGGCTTGCTTTGCATTGAGTGCGTCATCGGTGCCAGAGGGTTTCTCCCGATCAGCTTTTCTTTTAGTATTTCCCGGGGAAACAACTTCTGTCGCATTACTACCACAAGCGTGTCGACTCATGCCGCTTCTTGCGCTATTTCATGAGAATATGGAGATATATGGATGAGAAGTCTTGGTTTGCAATTTGTTGGGAGTGCTTACCAATGCGACGTGGAGTTATTAAGCTGTAACCTATTGAAAGCAAATAGTTCCTTTAGCTCGAGGACTTACTTCTGGCCTTATTTCTTAGTTAAATACTTAATTCGAATTAAAATAAACTTTTATTGAATTCAAAGGCGGTCCCCAGCTGTTGGTCTATCCTTTTGAAACGCAAAAATGAGTCGGGAGAGCGTAAATTGCTCTATTTCGATAGGGTCATGATAAGATATAGGCAATGAGAAAAAGAGCGCACAACTTGTTATAAGGCCCTCGTACAAAGCTCTCCCTGGCCGGCTCATTCTGGATATACCTTGAAGATGCAAAGGCTCTCAAATCTGACATGGTATGTTTGGCATTGGGGTGGATTTACCTTGCATGCATTACATTTTCTCGGCCGCTTTTCCTATTGTCCATACCTCACTATTCTAAGTTGAAGGGTATGGGTATTCCTGCAGCTACCTAGTATATGAATCGAGATCGAGATGTATGTAGGTCATAATGAATGAATAGGTTTTGACCTATTCATTCATTATGAGAAAAAAAAAGTCATTACTTACCAGCTTAAAACACACGCCACAAGTTAACATTACTCAATGGAAATTGGGTATACAAAGGCGTAAAGAGTAGTTAATATGTTACAAATGTGTAGTTCCCGTGTAGTTACCATGTATAAAAACGAACACTTTTTTGAGCTTTTTGATTATACCTTATTATTTAAACAATCCAGCAAAGAGTAAATTTTTAAAGTTAGTCAATCTTATTGAAAATTGATTCATCAATTGTATAAAATTATTTGTTGAGTGCTGAAAGTCCCAACTAGCTTGTAATATAAAGTCGAATATCAAAATTGAGGAATACGATTTTCCTTTGTAATATTTAGGGTATATTATAAAAAAAAAAGAAGGTATGTTTTGGTATATTTTTGAGGGTCTAACGGTATATTTGATCGATAAATCCGCGGTCACACTGGTGAGCGGTGGTGCAGCGCGATGTTTTTTACCAAGACTTGGTAAACAAAATTCGTTGATAAGATATTTGCTGGCCCCACGTCAACGTCCATACTCGTGCGAAAGTTTATCTGCCCCCCTCTCTTCCTTTCTTCTCTCATCGGAAAGTGTATATTCGTTCCAGCGCGGATTAAAACTCGGCTCTGCTGCCCCCGCACTACCGCGCGCGTATGTGTGTGTGTGCGTGTTAAAAGAATTTTATTGGCTTAACATATTTGTACAAAGGGCCAAAGGGCGCAGCCTCTCTGACAAGTGAAATTTTTGCAGAACGAAGAGCAGGTGAAAATTAAATCCAAAAAAAATTAAAGAGCGAGAAAAAAACAGTTAGATAAAAGAAGTGAAGAAGCATCTCAGCCGCAACTCCAGCAACGAAGCGCAGGGCACAAAGTGACGCATAGGAAACGTTGCTAATTACAAAAGGTAAACAACAAATAATAGAATACACAACAACAGTATTAGCAATATTATCAAAACCCCCCCGCGAGTTTCGTGCAGCGAAAATTGCTTCATTTTCATTCCTCTTTTGACGTAGTCTGCGTAGTAGAGTTTCCCGTTATTGTGTGCGACGCAGCGAAAATGTTCATTCATAAAAGAAGCCGTCTACCCCACACGCGGCTCCCCTTCCCGCCCACAACATTGTCTGTGCAGTTGCTTTTGTATGAAAATCGTTCAGAAATATTTTGAACGGAGTAATTGTCATGCCACGCCCCGGGAAGCCTTCTATTGCCCCTCTGTCGTGTCCATTTCGTTATTCAATGGGGTTTCTCAAGTATGGGGTAGGGGCGGTGAGTTCAATTGAATTTTAACTCAATTTTGCGAAATTTTCATTAGGAACGAATGATTTTCAAAGGTGATTAGATCAGATATTGGCCCCCGTTGCCATATGGTAGACTGTGTGTCTGGTGATTAATTAGGCTAGAGAGATAGGCCCGATTTGGGGGTCGGCCCTGGAAATACCCTTGCGGGTAAAAACTTGGGAAATTTTTCTGTTAATACTTAAACCAGATATTGTTTATGTATGCGCTGTGATTTATCTGAAAAGTATTAGTTTTTCAGCACTTCTAGCATTTTTAAACATATCCCTACTACTTTTCGGGATATGGTTCTGGCTTTTAGATGCTGTACAAATTCCACTGCCTCTTCCACTCTATAACAATTCTGATGCCATATTCACGTAACTTCTCGGCATTTCAATCTGCTGAGCACAAACGTGGAACCGTTTGATAGAGTATGATAAATAATTCGATTTCGTCAGAAAGTTACGGATAAAATGTCATTTGTAATGGGGGCCAGCTGTCCGATGGGGAAGCCATTCGAGACATTCCAGCGCTTATCGCGGCAGCAGAGCGCATTTCCCCACCTTGAGCGACAATATCTATTTGTCACTATCGAAAAGGAAAACAATCATATGGAATTTATGGGCAAGATGTCGCCAAAATGCAAAAGTCAAGCAAAATAAATATATACAAATAGTAAAAAAAAAAAAACAATCAAAATAACTCGGTGACATCATTTTGACTAATCGCCAATTTTAGCATTTGAAAAACGGCGGCTGCTGCTCAACACCCATCCCCACTGGCCAGAAAGAGACAGTCTCAGCGGGGCAACGAGAGTGGGGCCCTCGGCTCACACGAAGAGCAGGTGCTAAGCCGAAGGCGCCGTCGAATTGTAGAATCAAGCCAAGCCGCTACGAGTCGAGCGTTGGAATTCCAACACCTACACCCTGCGCCCAGTATAGAAATGTGTGTACATCTATAAAAACAAGCAATAAATAGATCGTTTGAGGGTTTGAGGGTGTGCGTGCCACTTGATAGTAGAAAATTTCACTTTCAAATAATTGCATAGATTATTTTCACTATCGGCAATCGCATCAAATGAAACGTATGGCATTATTAATATCAATTACAATAAATCAAAAGTGGAATTAGTATAGAATAATGATTGTACGCGGTAAATAGGTAAACAAAAAGTAGCTATGTACGTGCACAATCGTATTTAATAATTTGTTAGATCTTAATTTGCCATGTATAGTACGTATGCACCCTACTTATTTCCATTCTCGGAAAGATGATTGGTATGGTATCGACTGCCGACACATTTCTACTTATCAAAAATTGACCCGACCTTCTATTAAATTCAATTAGCTGAACATATTTGGGGGGCCCAACGAAACATTCCTTTGGTTTGATCTAGCTCTTTGATACGCTCTCAAAGACACGGCTACCCTAGTTTCATTTGGTTAATTTTGAGTGAGCCGTGTGAAGAGTATTAGGAAGCAGTGCTCCAGATTCCCAGATACTATTTCTGAGTGAGTGCGACACACGTTGGCGGGTTGGCTTGTGTTCGTTTGGTGGAAATGTTGTGAAAAGCTAAATGAGGCGTGACATAAAAAAATAAAGTAAAACAAGAGCAAAGCACACAACACACACACACACGTACACACGTACACACACGGTTACACGCACAACATAGAAAGAGAGCATAAAAAGAAGCAAACCACCCACAACATGACAACAACAAAGCCAAAGAGAAAGAGAACAAAGGGAACCGAAGCAAGGGCCACGGAGTAATTTCGGCCTAGAAAACATTGCTCACTTGTCCCCAAAACCAAAGAAGCAAATGAAAAACAGAGAGGAAACAGAAAAAAAAGTCCAGGCACAGGGAGTCGAACCAACTGATACCCTTACAGGCAGATTATTGCGTTGTAAATATCCATGCAAATTCAATGTCCCACTACCCTTAGTTAGGAACTTAGTTTCTGCTGCCAAAATGTTTATCTGATGAAAATCAGAATACCCCACTTGCAAGAGTATAGAAATTGGCCCAACTGCAACCTCCATCGCGACCACGAGAGCGTAAAGAAAGGAAGAGTGTGAGAGTGCAAGTAGGATTTATAAGAGGGACCATCAGAGAGTGAGAGAGAGAGAGAGAGAGAGAAGGAGAAGATGGAATAGACAATTAACCCTTTTTTGTCTGTTGTTTTGTCTAGCTTTGAAGTCGCTCAAGCCGTTCAAGGGACAATGGCTGGGGGGCAATTGGGGAAACAGGGTCAAAGTGTGCTGGCGCTGTCCACTCTGTGTATGCTTTAATTAGTTTATAAAACAAGAGACCGAGCTAAATGCAATAAAATTAATCGTTTATGCCCGTAATCGCATTTACTCTAGTCTCCTCTCCTTCTACATCTACTTCTACACCGTACCACGGGGCCATTTTCAAGACCCATTCATGTATGGCGAGAGGGATTTCCATTACAGGCGGTGGCTAAACGAGATTGCAGGCAAGTCGAGCGTGAAGCCCACCCCTCTGGCCCCGCCTGGATGAGTAGGATGTTTATTTTTAGCCAAAAGCCAAGTCCATCTTCCCTGGTACCCCACTACCCCCAAAAAGATAATCCGCAAGTTTGGATTCACTCAATTCACATACAATTTTTAAGAATCCCAATTACCACACACAGTAAAGTCCAATAGCCAAACAAATCGCCATAATTCCATCAAGTGCAGCACCTTCGGGGCAAGCAGGATCTGCCACAGGGCTGACCACATGTTCCGAGGCCACTGGAGCACATCACACAGGGGCAGGAGCAGTTACCACAGCAGGTTCCACAACTGGGACCATAACATGGGCCACCGCATGGACCAGAGCAGGGACCCCGATAGGGCCCACAACTGGAAGTCGGGCTTTTGCTGCAGTACCAGCGACGAGAGATTCGACAGAAACGTCTGCAGCAGGGCATGTTATTTGGCTAATCAGAAGGATCATGTCAATCAATCGGGCGGGGAATAGCATCAAAAACTCACATTCTGGGCTCTACTGTGAGCGGAAATTGGGGCTTCTGTTCGGACAGATTTCGATTATAGCTTCAACTGATTGTTCGCTGAAATTTGCCTTGATTTCAATGTCTACTTGATTATTTTATATACAAACCAGAGCTAAACAGGAAAATATCTAAGGAAATCGTTTCATCTTTTGCTTTTGTTTGTAAACATTTACTATGTGGGAAAACCACAAAATATTTGGAAAATTAACTTCCGTTCAGAAAATCATGCCAATAATTTAATAAATTGTTTACAGAATAATATGTATTGCTGTTTATTGGATATTTGGCGTATTTTAAATACATATTTAGGGGAATGGCTGAAACTGAATGGTGGGAAGTATATTTGGGGCATATTAGCATATGGTGGAGGGGCAATTAAAAATCGTTTTAAATACTTTTACTAGAAGAGAATTCTGTACTAGTTAATATCTGCTTTAACTTAAGAGGAAACTCAAGCTGGAAGTCAGTTCCTTTTGAAATGTTATATCATACTCCTGTCCATGCCCATTAAGCTGCATTGATTGTTGGGAATCGTGGACAATGCCATTGTCTGCGACAGTTGCATTTTAAATCTTATTATAGATTTATGTAAAAAAAAAAGAAAGAAATGTAAGAACAAATGCCAAAGCGAAATGGAATGCCAGACGGACTGCTGTGCCCTGCCTACTTGGTGGCGGTGAGTCTTGGTCTATGACTTGAGTCCACTTTAGCCCTGGCCCGCATTGATTTGTTGTATGTACGTTGTGCTGCGGCTTGTGCTTGTCAGTTTTCTTTGCCGCAACCTCTTCGAATTCGGTTTCAAATTCCATTTCCATTTCCCATTCACATTCCGATTACAGTTGATTGACTTGACTGTGGCCGCTGAGCTGCCCCATGCCAAAAGATTGCACAGAAATTGCACAATTTTCTCTGCCCCCAAGACACAGAGACAGACAGACAGGCGATTTCGTTCAGCCTCGAGCTAAGCGGAGTGTACATACATACATACTATACATACATATATCTTATCGGTTGCGGTCTATTTGCTTTGCAGATCGTTATCACTGGCTGGCTGCCTGTCTGCCTGTCTGCCTCTGATAGCGGGCCTCCAAATGGATCGTGAAATGAGAAAAACTGCCCACACGGAATGCTGTTTATTTGGATGCTCCATTTCGTAACAAATTTTCTATGTGTGGCGCAGGCGTGGGCAAAGTTCCGAGTGGGAAAAGCCCATGCAGACACAATTTCCCTCTACTCGGTTTCGCCACCCACCCATTTTCTCCCTCGTGCCGCCTTCTCTTGTTTTCTTTTCGTGTATCTGTGTAAAATACTTTGGCATACTTCTGTCCGTCTCACCCACCGTCTGTTGTTGGACTCGTTTGGGCAATTAGCTGACCATTTACAATTGTGGCAGCTTGAGTTTTCGTTTAGATTTTCTATGGGTTTTTCCCACACAAATCAAAGGTTTGTTTATGCCAAAAATAAGGCGTGACTAGGCTAGGTCAAACAAATTATAGAATGAAAAATATTTACGTAGAATCGTTCACTCATCTATGCTAATAATAAAAGGGATTGTCATCGATGGATCCATGCGTTTTCACGCAACCCGAGAAGAGATCTATATCTGTCCAAACTCAAGTTAATCTCCTCCTCTCTCGCTCAATCAATTGCGAAATTGCTTAGACAGAAATTTGCATATTGCGAGAGGAATGTGTAACGGCTTGATTTATGGTGTGGGCGGCTAAGAATTAACTGCAGGTGCGGTGCCTTGAACCCAATGTACATATACATACGTGCTAATTTGCTTACTCAATTTGTAACTTGGAATATGTATTTATTTACACTTGAACACTGAGTGTTATCCATGGGAGCTTCAAAGGGAAGCAGATCTTAGTTCTTTTTTGGTTTTGCTTCTGGCAATGCCATCAAAATGCGCTCTTCCAATATGTAGGAGGAGTATCTGTAAAGCAAAGAGAGCACAAAGAGAGCGTGTGAAGACTGAAGTGAGAGCGCAGAGAGCTGCACACTGAGCAAATAAAGTAAACCAGGCACCGATCTGCCAGACTGCAAGGCGGTTGCAATAAATAAAGCGAAGCAAACAGATCACGCTTGGCACTTTCTTTTTGGAAGACAGTGTAAGCAAGACAGAGCTTATCGCATTTTGCATATGTGGAGAGAGTATGTAGTTTGTATATGTACCTCTCTCACTTTCGCTCACTCACTAGCCCATGACCTTGACTGGCCACCGATCGACTGCGCGCTGCGGCTATCGTCATTTTCTGTGGCTGTGTCAGCATTGCTATCTTTGCAGTGACGAGAGCAGACAACAAAAGCACCTGAAAAGCTGGGGCAGTCCATGCGCGTCTATTAGAGATTCCCAGATTATGGCAAAAGTAAACTGTTCAAGTTTCAGCCATGGGGCTGACTGCTGCAACTAAAACAACATCAAAGCAGCAACTCCCCAACTGGGGCTCAAGTCCTAATGCGTCTCTGGGGCTCCTGCGCGCTCAACCCATTCCCTACAAAATGCCCATAGTGCTGGCTCTCAATCCCTTTGGTAATCCTTGAGAGGCAGCAACAGCGGCATCCGACGACTAATGGGACTTTGTGGTGCTGTTATGCTGTGGAATGTGCATTTTGCATTTCGCAATTCGCATTTACCATTTGAGTTGTTGTATGTATGTACATAAGTGGCACAGGCAACGCTTGCAGCACACCTCCCCCTCCCCATCCTGTGCTTTGAGGCTCCCTACAGTGAATGTTCCCATTTGTGCGCTATACACATAATTACTCCGTGTGCAGTCTGACGAGGATGATGACAGTTGCCTCTAACTGGGACACAACTTCCTTCCAGCTTGTGCTTCTGCTGTCTTCTGTTGGTCTTCCTTTTTCTGCATCGTCACAGCCCCATTATCTCTCCTTCGGTTTGTTCGGGGAGCTTTTTGTTGTGTTCATGAACTAATTTCAGTTGGATTTTCCTCTCGTACGTACCATAGCATCGAATGTGGCAGGGGGGCTGTACAAGAGTGGATGCCCATTTGGAGCAATCAATTATGACTATTGGAGCATACATACATACATGTACATGTACACCTGCCGCAAATTACGTGTATGCATGCACAGTGTACACCACCCCCAAAAGAAAGGACTGACGTTGAACAATTATTCACTATAGTAGCTGTGCTCTTGTATGTTTCATCTATCCTAGCGTACACTGTGCTTGTGTATATGTATGTATGTATGTATATCGAAGTTGCAGGCGGCGGCAGATTGTTTGGCTAAATTTTTCAATTAAGGCCGTAGCAGTTCCAGTTAGTGTCTGGTCCCCAGCCTTTGGTTTCCTTTGCTGAATAGTAAAAAGGTTATTGCACGGCCTGCGATTTTAGTCGATCATCATCATTTTTGCCAGACATGCAATCCCACCTCGACCTCGTGCTCTGTCTGCCTGTTGCCTCGTTCCAGAAACGGAAAAGCAGGAATTTTCATGGAATATGTACAACGAAACGAAACGAAACGATTTTCCGCCTGCCATCCTGGCCACCCTCCCTGACTCCTTGACTCTCTGTGTGTGACTGAAATTGCAAAATTATGTGCCCGGTTATCACCGCTTGGGGTTCGGTTGGTTATTTCCTACTTTGATTTCTCTGGCACGCAAATGAAACACAGCACAGCACAGCAGGCAATGTACAGTGCTCAGGACGAACAGGACACCCAGGACGAGTACACGGATCCGGTCACGGGGGACACGGGACAACTTTCTACCAAAACTTGTTTAATTTCTGTTGCGGAAAAAGCGCAAAAAGCAAACCAATGCAGAGGAAAGAACTTTGAAATCTTTTGATGCAGGTCCCTGGTCCCTGGACGCCATCGTCCGTGCTGCCCCCCTCCCTCCCTCACCATTCATAGTTCATCTATATGGTTTCGCTGCCTTTTTTACTTGTTTTTGCTCCCTATTTTTCCCAGCTCCTTTTTTCTGCTCCGTTAGTGAATTGAGCATCTACGTGAGTTCCTGCTTCTACCTGGCAGTAGGGTTCATTTGGGGTCACTCATGCAGTGGATGGATGACGAATGATTCCATGTTCTCGCTATTCAGGCAGAAGGGCAGTAAAAGTTAATTATAACTTTTCGTAATCTTGATTGAAAGTGCTGAGAGAACTTATAATATGATTATAGTATATCGATAATCCTCATATCCAGAAGAAACATTTTACAAATTGTGTGTTTCCTAAGCTGAGATCTTGAATGGGTTCGTTCCATTTATGGCCTCCATTTCGCTCTGTGTACTATGGCTGTGACAGTTTAATAGGTTTCAAAAGTTCTCTTTGATATTTCATGTCATAAAAAGATGACTTCATTTCCAGTTTTTTCGTATTTATATACAATATTAAGTTTGCATACATACCACCACCCGCACATCACCTCATTCCGGTCGACCCATTTCTGTGGGGGCATGGAGGCATCCCAGCAATCGCGATGCTTTTCCGCAACCTGAAACCAATTGCAATTTCCTCCGGTAATGAAATTGGAATCTGTTGACATGGACTCAACGTTTGAGATGACTGAAAGTTGCATGGAAAGTTCTTGTCAAAGTGTCGCCCGCAGAGCAGTTTCGATTAGGAAAGTTTTGTGGTCTTGCTGGGCAGATTAAATACATTTAAATGCCGACTAAATAAAACTAAAACAAGCAAGACATCTGCATGAATTGTGGCTGCTTGACCAAATTCCCCAAAGCCCGCAAAACAGCAACAGAAACCGAACAGAACGACGGCAAAGGCCTGGAAACAATTGCGGTTGGAAGAGCACAAAAGTGGCAATTGGGGAAATCCCATTTAAAGGGGTAAAACGTGAGGGTTTTTGTGAGGTGTTGTGAAAGCTTTTTGCAATGAAATTTATATATCTATATGTATGTAGGTATGTTCCTACATACATAAATGCTGACAACGACAGAAAAGAGAATTTTTTAGTGCAGAGTTCTCTGAATGACACAAATAGGGGTCTTCCTTCCCCTACCCTGACCTGCCCTGCACTCCTCTTGCCCTGCTGTATGTGTGTAATCGGAGGGCGGCCACTTGGCACAAACTCGTGCAAGAGGAGCAGCAGGATGTCATCGCTCTGGGCCCTGAGCAGCAGCGTGAGCGGCAGCAGGAGCCTCAGCTGCAGCCACTGCAGCCCCTGGCAATGCGGAATTCCCTCACCTCACCGCACCGCACCGGCTCTCCTACCATTTTTCTCTCTTTCTGTCTCTTTCCTCCTCTTTATGCTCTCTCTCTCTCTTTTCCTTCCTGACCAAAACTCAAATTATTCAGCCAGGTCTTGTTGCATACTTTGGTGCGCAAATGTTTGCAAAGCTCCCCAGCATTCGCTTCATGCTCCAAGAATACGTGATTGCGTGTGTGTGTGTGTGTGTGTGTGTGTGTGTGTCTGTATGTGTGAGTGCATATGTGTACACTGAGAAAAAACAGAACGACTCTTAACGCTCGAAGATTCATTTTACGTGGTTTGATTTCTAAAAAGGTTTATTTTCAGATAAGATCATTGCCAAAGGAAGCATAAATACATATAAATGAATAAATTATTCTAGTCATAAATTCCATGTACTTCCATTTTTCAAAAACTGTATTTCGTTCAGTGCTTGTGTGCATCCATACGTGTACATATGTATCTATGTGTTCCAACGGCTGTTGTTGCTCTATTTCGTATGCCCAAGTGGTGGAAAAGAAGAGCGCCTTATGACTCATCTTCATCTTCATCATCATCATCATCATAGTCATCACCAGCAGCAGCAGCAGCATCCTGCGCCCCCTCCTTCTCTATACTCGTCTTGATGCCCTGCCATCATCATCTTCATCAGCTCCTCATCTTTCACACACAAAAAAGTTTGCAGTTTTGGAAATTGAATTCCATTTTTGTTCGCTTCCTCTCCGCCCGACCCAGTGGGTGGCTGTGTGTGGTCTCTAACAACTATCATTTGGTTGACACGAGTACGGTCCGATGGCGGGCAGGAAAAGGAAGCAGTATTTAAATGGCAGGACTTCTTTAAATTGGCCAGAACGGGACATGACACCAAAGGACAGCACTGGACGAAACATACATGTATGTGTGCGCTATGAGACAGAAATTGAAACTAGATCTCCATAGAAAAGTTATCCGATTACTTGTTTCTTTTTTTTTTTCGTATGATGACTCAGAGGCGTCGTCTTTCTCCTTTTTGTCAAGGACATTTCAAGTTACTGTAGCCGGCACTTTTTGAGTGCAAGGAGGGAGGATATGTTGTATATGCCTCTACTTTGGTTGAACCATTGCTTAGTTTTCAGTCTAGAGTCAAAATCATGGGCTTTTCATTTCTAAGATTGCTCGTAATCTAATCCCAATTCGAAATGCTTGTCTATATCCTTTTTAGCTGGAATTTTTTGTCTTCTCTGAAAGATGGAAAATCAATTGAAAGTCTTGGAACGAGAAGCGTGATGTGGCAGCAACTTCTGAAGTCTGAAGTTGTCGTTGCATGAATTATGCTTCCCATTCACTCAACTCAACCATGGAAATTATGAGGATGCTACGCATAGACATGCGAAGGGAGAGAGCGGGAGGGAGAAAGGGATGAAAGGAGTGGTTGGGATACAGCAGAATCCTCTTGTCGATTAATTGGACTGGCAAAGCGGTTTATGAAAGTAAAAACTTTTAGCGTGGGTGTCGGATTATTAAATTTGCATTGTTCCAATCAGTGGCTGGGAAAAAGGAAGGGGTGGTAGAAGGAAGGCAGAAGGGGGGAGACCAGCCTCTGTGGATTGCTCACTTCCACTTCCGGCGAATGCCACTAGGGAGCCAACGCGTGCCACAGTGGCCTCCGTTGCTGTGGCTGCCGCCAGCCAGACGATAACGACAACGACAACGCCGTTGGAGGATGTCGAAGGCAGACGCCAAACACAATGGAACATGTAATAAAAAAAAAACAGAGAGAATATAATAGGTGGGGGGTTGGGAGTGGTAATGGGAATTCTCTGTGGTACGCTGCTGTATGTGTCCTGTCGCTCCCTTAGCCCCCCCCACACACACACACACACACACACACAGGCACAGCCGATGACCCAGTTTGTTGGGGAAACTATTATTATGTTATATTATAATAATGCATGTGGTATATATTTTTAATTAAATTGCAGCCACCACATCAGCAATGGAGCTGGAGCCGCGGGTGGCCATCCTGCAGGATCTGCGTCTACAGACCTTCGATTCCATACGATTTGCCTCATACAGGACGGCCTCGAAGCTGCGCTACATACAAAAGTCCACAAATCTGCACTTGGTGGACATATGGAATGTGATCGAGGCATTCCGCGAGAACGGACTGAACACCCTGGAGCCCCAGAGTGAGGTCAGTGTGGCACGACTGGAGACGCTCGTGTCGTCGCTGTATCACAATCTGAACAAACGTCTGCCCACCGCCCAGCAGGTGCCGGTGGACTCCAAAGCGGGTCTCTTGCTCAATTGGCTGCTCGCTGCCTATACAAGGTGCGTGGTGCAAGATTATCATCAATAAATTCCCTTTAAAATGTCTTCGATTCTCTGTATTGGCAGTGATAACTCGGGAAAGATTCGTGTGTTCTCCATCAAGGTGGCCCTGGCCACCATGTGCTCTGGCAAGCTGGTGGACAAACTTAGATGTGAGTAGAGAGGGACACTAAACCTTCAGACTAATCCATATTCCGTTGCATTTGCAGATATCTTTTCACAGATTTCGGATGGAGCCGGACAGCTGGTGGCCTGGAAGTTGGGGGAATTCCTGCGGGAGGTGCTGGCATTGCCGGCGGCTGTCTATGAGTCGCCCACATTCCACTACAAGGAGGCGCTTGAGGAGGAGATCTTTCCGGCGGAGAATAAGGTGACGGTGAACGATTTTATGGCAACACTTATGTCCGAACCGGGCCCCTCGTGCCTCGTGTGGCTGCCACTGTTGCATAGGCTGGCCACGGTGGAGACGATTGTGCATCCGACGATCTGCTCTGTTTGCCACAAGGAAAACTTCACCGGATTTCGTTACCGTTGTCAGCGGTGCCACGCCTACCAATTGTGCCAGGAGTGCTTTTGGCACGGCAAGACATCGCTGAATCACCAAAACGATCACGAGGTCAAGGAGTACTCGAGCTACAAGTCGCCCAGCAAACAGATTGGTCACTCGCTGCGCAAGAGCTTCCGCTGTGTGCCCGAGAAGACGACGCAAGTGTTGCCACGGTTCCCGGACCAGCCCGAAAAGACCCTCAATCTGTCGCACATCGTGCCGCCCTCGCCCTTGCCCTCGCACAACGGTTTCAACGATCCCACGCTGGCCCTCGCCGGCGCCCACCACGGCCACCTACCGCCCGGCATCTTCGACCGCTCCAGCACCCTCGACTCGCGGGCCACCGGCCGCAGCATAGACAGCGCCACCTGCACTGGCGGCGGCACCACCATCTCTCGGCTGGCCGCCGCCTCAGCCAACGATGAGGAGCATCGTCTGATTGCCCGCTATGCGGCCCGTCTTGCCCAGGAGAACCGAGCAGTGAGTAGTTGTAGCCATTGATCCTAAAAACAGAACAGCCACTCATCCAATCTGCATTCCCGCAGCCCTCGAATATGTCCGAGAGTGCCACGCCCATTGGCACGGACAACTCGCGTGCCCAGCGCGAGCTGATCGCCCAGCTGGAGTCGAAGAACAAGGAGATCATGCGGGAGATAGCACGCCTGCGTCGCCAGCAGGAGACCGAGCAGATGGCCCCCGAGAATCCGGCGCTGATTAACGAGTTGCGCGCCCTGCGCCAGCGTAAGGGGGAGCTGGAGGGTCATCTGGGTGCTTTGCAGGACTCGCGTCGCCAGCTGATGGAGCAGCTGGAGGGGCTGATGCGAATGCTGAAGAACCAACAGACTGCCTCGCCCCGGTCCACGCCCAACTCGAGTCCCCGGTCGGGCAAGTCGCCACCCATGCCGGGCGGTGGCGGAGCTGGCATTCTTGGCACTTCGCCGATGAGTGCCCTGCATGCACAGCAAATGCAGCACCCCATGGGTGGGCCCGGAGTGAGGGTCACCCAGCAGCAAATGATGCAGGCCCAGCAGCAGCAGCAACAGCAGATGCAGCAGCAGCAACAACAGGGACATGGACCCTTCAGCCAGAGCCAGCTGGATCAGCTCAATCTGATCAGCACCGATATGCGCAGCGCCTTTGCGGCCAATGGCAGTGCAAGTGAGTAGGGAAGAGGGATGGGTATGCTGGGAGGGAAACCCCCATTGAATTTTGGGTTGCGTATTGTCCAAATTGATTGAAATCTGATTCGAGAATTGGTTAACGCGTGAGATTTTGTGAAGGTCAAACAGTTGGATAGATATTAATATGAATTCTCCACTCAATGGCTCCTCCTCCTCAATTGGGGAGGGGCAAACACCCCACTGTGGCACACCCACAACACACACACACACCATACACACAAATTTCTTGAACGCTTCGCATTCGCAGCGCCACCGCCAATGCGCACCACCAGTCCCACCAATGCCAGTCCCAGTCCAGCCGATGCCGAGCTCAATGAAGCTGCCGATAATATAACCTCGGCCATAACCCACATGGTCAGCGACCTGAATGCAGGTAAATCGTTGGATCCCCCGCTCTCCGCCTCACTCTGCTCACTCTCTCTCTCTCTTGCTCTTGCTCTCGCTCTCTGTCTGTGTCTGTGATGAGCCCCCGCTAAAGCTTCTCGATATGCAGATATGCAGTTGCTATTTCTGATGAAGTTTTGCTGATCCCGCCAGTTGCTTGGACTGCTCATGCACCGCAATTAGAAGCACATGGAATGATATGTAGTCGCACCGCTTCTAGAGCCACCACCTGCCTCCTCTCACTCCCTCTAATCACAACCCAATCACCGCCTTGAATGGAATGTACTATCCACTGTCCATGCTTATCTCTGTTTCTGTGTGCGTATGTTTTTTGGGGTCTCTCCCTCTCTCTCTCTCTTTCTATCGCTTTTGCAGGACGGGCAACGGGACATGGACAGAGCGGAAGTTCCCTGCCCCAGGCTCGTTTCATAATGCCATTGGGTAAGTTGTCCTAGTCGCTGCCAACGTCGTTGCCCTTGTTCTCCTCCCTCCTCGTCCTCTTCCTTCACCTCCTTCGAGGCCTGCTTTGAGCCGTGAATCTCAATTGTGTTTTTCTTACGTTTTGTTTGCTTTTGATTTTAGATTATTACCCAAATAGACGGCATAAGAAAAAATGCTGCAAATATTGAGTTGAATCTTCCGCTTCTACTTCTCTGTTCCTTGGTTTATTTTCTTTTATCATTTTCCCTCATTTCTTGTATGTCAACTAAACGGGAATAAATATTCCACGAAAATCATCATAAATTTATATGAAAATAAAATTATGCAAAATAAAACCACAAAGAATATCGTCACATCGAGGGCGGCGAGTCCTCGGGCTCGAGTCAGTGCGAGTGCAACGAGTGCGACTGCCAGGTGTATGAGGAGATCTTCCGCACCGACGAGGAGTACGAGTGCCAAGGCGCTTCCGCCGTTGGCGCGCAGCCAGAATCCGATTCAGATATGGATGATTCACGTTTGTCGCCGGTTCATTTCGATTATACCTTTGGCCTCGGCGACGAGCAGTCGCAGGTGAATCGCATACTGGGCTATCGTAATCATCCCGAACTCTTCATCGACGATGACCAGGCGGGGTTCCCGGGCCTGCACGAGATCGGTGAGACAATCGATGAACTGCAGTTGATAATGCACGCTTATATCATGAAGTATAGTTTGAATATATAATCCGTTCGTCGTTAGGTTACAAGATATACTCCTCGTTCAGGTAAAATATAGCCACAAAATATATACTTTACCTCTTGCCATTGATCTAGAGTCATCTTGAATCGCTCACCCAACAACCCATACATCCACTCGCAGGTAGATGTCTAGGTTCCACTCCACTTCAACCCACAACCAATTCCGCTCTATTCTATTCTATCTAGATCTCATTACGGATGCACTCTCAATCGTATCTCTATTTAGCTCTCTCTCTCTCCGTCAGCCCATTCTAGTTAGTTTAGATACACTCGTTTGTTTCATGTGTTGGCTGCTTGTTTGAAATCTGCAAAAAAAAAAGAATCAAATGAATTATCTTTGTTTTGTTGGATCTTTCTTTTTGGTTTTTGGTTCATTCTGGTCTTATAAATGACACTTATGTTTACCGCAAACTTGATACAATTTCAGATTTCGACGAATCTCAATCATATAACCAAGAGTGGACCGAAAAGGTAAAGGGTTTCGCTCGGAAATCCTCCTCAAATTGATTCTTGACGTTGTTCTGGTCGTTGTATTTATCATTTGTATTCCTACTATTTCTACTTAGACATGCACTCGATCAAACAATCAATCATACATTTGTTTTATTATCTATATCTCTATGTATGTATATCCTGTAGCTAGTGTTGTTGAGTTTCCCACTTTTCGATTGCCTTTGCATGCCAGAGTTTACTTGAGTATGGCTATATCGTATATTGCATATTGCAATGGCTCGAAATTAAACCCGATTTACCCTTCTCCTCCCCCACAGGCAAATGCGAATAGCCAATGGCAGGAGCAGTTTGCACAATGGAGTCTTAATTCACAAAATAACTAATTCGTCTCAGTGGATAAGTGGATGTACGCCAGCAGGAATGGACTGGAACACACTGGAGTGGAGTAATATTCGTACGCGGCAGCTGATACGATAAGGAAGGCGACTCTCGCTTAGCTTTTTACCTTAACTCATATGTTGACTTAGAGCAATTTATTTATTGATTATTTTATGGAGTACTACCTTACTTAATCCTTACAATTTATACATTTGCGGAGTGGTATAAATACACATATTTATATTATTATATTTTATGCAAACACACACACACACAGTAAAGAAGCAATGAATAAGACTCGCAGTTGCACTGCACTCTGAAGTCGCAAATCTCTTGAATCTCGTGGAAACTTTCGATGATCGTACTCCCCAAGGCGCTCGAAGGAGCATGGATAGATCGAGAGTTTTTAAATTTAGGTTTATACGATTTCGTATTTGGCTTTTAGATTTTTAAGCGCCTGCATAAGCGGATATTTATTACAAAACAAAAATGAAAATGAAAATCAAACACGTAATGCAAATACAAATACGATATAGACATCTAAATATGTACTTAATACTAGATACTTGTTGAGAAATCAAAATCAAATTCTAAGCGCCTGAATCGTGGTGGGTCCAGATCGGCAATCCAATCTAATGAATATTATACATAAAATACACTTTGATATACGGTAAAGCCAATAACTAATTAAATGAAATTGAATACCAATCCAATGTTGAACACTAAAACTAAAACTAGAAGCATGAACAGCATCGATCCAATTCGATTTAATTTATATTACTATTATCACTTTATAATATTCATTCATACAAAATGTTATACAATATAATCATAAAGGCATAGATCACGAGATAGAAAACGAAAAGAAAAACCCCGAAATTAATAGAAAGTATACATATAAATACTGAATAATATTACAAAATGAGAAAACTAAATAAAAACCACATTTTAAACAATCAAACCAACCAAATGCTAGTTATTGTGCATATTCACTGGCCAAAGCCCCAAGCTACTGATGCAGGATTGGGATGTTGCAATGAGTTTGAATGCGCGCCATGTCAACTTATCGATATATCTATCGCTAAGCACAAAAGCACAAACCATACAAAATGGTTCGGTATATTTACAGTATTTTTAGAAAATGAAAAGCTTTATTTTGGTATATTTCTGTTGGTCAGTCACACTGCTTGCACTTGCAATACAACAATAAAATCCCCGACTACAACAAATCACGACTGCTGCGACGCAAGAACCAACAAATGTATCTGTGGGAGCTGAAATATTGATATAACCTGCGCCTTCCTCCCCGACCGCCGGCTATGGATTGGTAGCGTTGCACATTGCGAAATTCAAGCTATTCGTCATCGCCATCGTAGAGGAAATCCCCATCCAGAATGGCTTTAGCTAGTGCCGCAGCCGCCCTGCTGAAGGGTTCCCAGACGCCGCTGCAGCAGCTGCTGGAGGACATCAACTTCCAGCGCACCAAGGAGATGCGGCAGCTGCTCAAAGATGGTGCGTATCCTGCTTCCTAAATCCATAACCACCTTCATTACCCATTATCATTGAGAAAATTTGTCTACATTTGCACATTATCGATTTGTCAGCGCGCAACCCCTAAGGGAGTGTGTCTTTTGTCTGTACCTACAACTGAGTGTGTGTCTGTGTGTGTTCCGCTCCACTTTTTTGGCCCACAGTTTGTTTTCCTTTATGTAAGCGGGTTTTCCTTTCGTGATTGTGAAGGGGTGGGTGTCATTACCAACAGCTGTTCACCTGTCGGCAGCCAGCCTTTCTTTAAGTTCAAAGCGCAGAAAGATAACCCGATTTTCGATGCTTTTGCAGATGGCGGCTTTGTGGTGCTTCAGGGCACAACCTACTGGACGGATCTCTTCGTGCGCCACTTCCTTTTTCAAACAGAACCCGAGCACAGCATCGATTCGGACGACTTGCTCTTCTTTGTGCGCAAGAAGCACGTGAAGAGCTCTTCACGCCACATGCCAAAATATGAGGTGAGTCCATCAGGTGGCTATTCTCTATCCGCCCCTCTAAACACTACTTTCCTTTTCTGTTCAGACTGAGGTGGAGGTATTTCGCAAGGACTCGCGCAAACTGCCCATCGGCGATCCCGATGTGGACTGGGAGGAGACGGTCTATCTCAATATGGTCATTCATCAGTTTGATTACACCCTGACGCTGGCCATTTGCACTAGAACATCGCCCAAGGAGCTGCAGGTACTGCGCAGGCACTCTCAGCGCGTCTACGCCAGTCCCAGTCGAAGGAAGATGGACACCAAGGGAGAGGGCGAGGAGATAACGTATCCACACATATGTTTCATGGTGGACAACTTCGACGAGGTGTTCAGCGACATTCTGGTGCGCGATGGCGAGATGGTGTGCGTCGAGCTGGTGGCCAACGACAAGGATGGGGCAGTTCAGGGCGTAATATTCCTGGGATCCATACGCTACGATGCCCTAAAGAAGGTGTACGATGCCAGGGTTCGTTGTTCGATTGCACCAAAAGCGAGACTCTCGTGTTATTTTCTGTTCTTTTGAATCTGCAGCAATCGAGTCTTAGCTCCAAGGTGGCGCAACGCATGTCCTTTGGGTTGTTCAGCAGCGGAGCCGGCGTGCAGACACGCTGCGAGTTTGTCCGCATGAAGGGACCTCAGGGTAAGGGCCATGCCGAGATGGCCGTGACCAAGCCAAAGGGATCCGGCGTAGAGACGCCCACAAGCGAGCCTGGCTTCTGTGCCACCGACATGTGGGACGAGTGGGAGGAGGAGAACGATGACTACTGCACCTACCGTCACCAACGACGGCTCAGCGACCCCAGCGCCAATCTGAACAACTTCTCGCGCTACGGCTGGCGTACCAAGAATGTCAACGCACCGGATATGGTGGGCAGCGGCACCAGCCCCAATGTCGGCGCCAAGGCACGCTCCGAAAACGAGGGCCTGGACTCACTGGCCAGCGAGGTGTCGGAAATCGAGGCCGGCGACCTGCGCGACGGTCAGTCACAATTTCAATTAGTTCTCTTATTGTTTTCCATAATTTGAGCGTTTCTTAGTTGCATGCTTTTCACATTCAGATTCACATCCGTATTTGTACGTGTGCCTTGCACTCATTGCCTTAGTCTTTGCCGCTTCTTCTGCCTGCTCCTTTCCGTTCCGTTCCGTTCCGTTCCATTCTGTTTATTCTTGATTTGTTCCTCGTAATGTGTTGTGGTTCCATCGATGGTTTTCCTTTACCTACTTCCAATTATCAAATTTATATATATACTTTAATCTACCTCCAAGCGACTCCAGATTTCAGAGTATATATATAAAGAACACCCCCAGACATTGCCGAGAAAGCAGGACAAATAATACACAAGGACAGCCACAATTATTTCATTATACCCCCTCTTTTCCCCTGTTCACCTGTTTCCCTTTTCCGTTTCTTTCGTTTCAATGTACACCACACGAGAGTAAAAAGTTGATCATGAATGAATAGATGAGAATGGAAGTGGATCATTTCCACATTCAAGAAAGTTCCCATTCCCTTGAGAAATAGAATATCACTTCATTGACTCCACCCCAATCCTTTCTGTGGTGGAAGGATTTCTGTTTCCTATTCCCGTCATCCTGCTCCACACCTCCTACACTCGATCCTCTAGAATGTCAATGTCGCCACCTGTATGGTTTATTATTTCACTGCTTTCTGTTGCCAATTATTTGTAAGTTGCTTGGGCCGATCCTCTCGGTTGTACATACTTGTGTGTGTCGATGTATCAATGCTTATAAACGCAAAAACCGATCTATATCTACTTGTAGATCAGCAACGTCCTGCTTTCTCGGCCTCCGCGGCAAAACTGCACTCGAATCCGAAGTGCTCCGAAACGCTCGCCCCCGCGACAGGTGACACAAACAAGGTGCCGCCACACGAATCTTCGGGCGGTGGTAATGGTGACAGTGATTGTGCAGCTGCAACGACAGCGGCAGCTGTTCCGGCTGTTACTCCACCGCCCCTAAGCGCTGCCGTAGAGGTGACTGTGGCCAGCGAACAAGCTGGCACAAGCGCAACCACGGGCTGCAACTGCTTTGGCGGCAAAAAGTGTAAGAAGCGCTGGGCATCGGCCAACAGTTCAGACACCCCGGAGATGTCCGAGATGTACTGCCCCAGATGCGAGGATCCGTCCAACGAGACGCCTGCCTGTCTCAGCAAGATGCCGGACAAGCGACAGTCTCGTCTAAAGCCAAAGACCAGCATTTTGAGTGTGGAGAGCGAACTGCTGGTGGCCAAGAGAAGCAGCCTGCGACTGCCCACGGACAGCAAACGCAAGCCGCTGGGCGGAAGCATAACCAGGAGCGCCTCCCTCAGTGCTGCCGATCGCAGAACGAGTCTGCCTGTGGCCACCAAGAAGATATTTACCCCAAGACTGCGCCCAGCCAAGGCTAAGGACCAGGACAAGGTCAAAGACAAAGACAAAGAGAAATATAAGAACAAGGAAAACGACAAGAAGTCTTCGAACCAGAAATCCAACGGATCGACGAGTAATTTCCTGTCCAAGATGTCGCCTAAGCGCCTAAGACAAGCCAAGGAAATTGACAAGGACAAGACCAAGTCGAACGCTCCATCCAAGGCAAAGGCTGGCAACAATAACAATTCGAAAACGCCCAATTCAACGCCTCCTGCTAAAACGGAGGAGTACGAACTAGCCGATGATGCCACCTCCTTGAATGGCAGCAAGTCTGAGCTGGGCGCCGCGGCACCCAAGATGGCCATCATGAGCGAGAGCGAAAGCAAGCTGATGATCAGCGTGCGGGGACGTGAAGAGCTGCCTGTGGTGGAGTCAGAGTCACCCAGAACACCATCGCAACGCTGCGAGAAGTCTGTCCTTGTACCTGTCGAACCGGAGGACCATCCACTGCAGCCGACTAGTCCGTCCGGCAACGAGAACGATAGCGATGAGCTGGTCGACACGGTCGTCTCGGCCACGGAGCTCACACCGATGCTGGACGTGGCCAATGGCAATCAGGAAACTAGTGCCACTTTGCCACGCACTTCCAAGCAGTCGCACAGCAGCAAGATGTTGCACCTGGTGCCCAAGCGCCGCACCCCGGACGGCACTAACATTTACTATTGGTGCGATGTGCCCAAGAAGGCCCTAAAAGGTCATTGCCAAGGATTAAATTTCTTGTTCCCCTACCTCTGATGCATGCCAGTAGCCTTATTTGCTTATGCTTTAAACAGCAACTGATTTTGTGTGTGTGTTCCTCTACTTTTAGAGCTCGACGATGGCGCCTACAATCCGCTGTGGACCAGTCGCGGCTTTACGCAGTCCTTTCATTTCTGGAAGGAGAATCGAAGACAGCAGTCGACGCCGCTCAATGCATTCCTCACCTATGTGACACTGCCCTGGTGGAGCATTGCAAAGGGTAAGAACGAATGCCAGAATCTCATCAGTTTCGTTGCTCACATTGAAAAACTCCATTGCAGATCTACTGGATCATCGGGAGACGCCCATACTGACATTTTAGTATTAAATTAATTTGCGATTGTGATTTGCCTTTATGCTTTATAGTTATCTAATCCCCCGTACACACATATTTTATTCGATCGAGTGCCCCCAGTCGTGTGATCCATTCATTATCAGTTAACAGTCAACTCGATGTGCAGTCTCAGTCTCAAATCGCGTATTTCAGTTGATTAATCTCAGTTTATTCGCTTCGCTCACCTACGAACGTTGAGTTTCCTATGCGCATTATAGTCGATCGATGCAGAGCCAACCAACAAATTTATAAACTATATATACCAGTACGAATACGTGTATGAGTACGGATAATGAACAATGTTACCGGAATATAGATATATGTAATTGTAATATTATTTGTAAATTGTATGGCAACATTTATACCACAAAAAAATATATATATATGTGTACTAATAGAAAATGGACATGGCCGAACGTAGCAATCATTGAAGTACCCTCTGGTTAAGGAGCAGAGTAGATGAAACCCTCACCCTATATGTATACGCTTAATCAGAATGCGCGCGCGAGAGATCGCTGCGGTGACATCCGGCTTCGGGTTGCCGTCCGACTTGAAGATCGCGCGGTTCTCCGGCTTAGTTAGTCAGTTGTTGAGCCTCGCCTGAAAGCGGTCCGCTTACGACTTTGCAGCAGTCCAGCCCGAGCACTTTGACCGTCAAACGATAACGCGAGAAACAAAGAAACCTGAGATGGGGCAATCGCTGCTGCTGTTGCTCGCCTGCCTCGCTCTTGTCTGGCAGACAATTAATGCAGCCTCCGCCTGTCCGCGAGCGCCCACCCACTTGCTTCATGGTCGACGCACACGCGGCGACAATGGATACAAACTAATTGTGGCTGATGGACCCAATGGATATGTACCCGGGAAGACGTATAATTGTAAGTAGAGAAGGTTTCATAATCATCTCTGGTGGGGTCACTTAAGGCCTGAAAACAAGAACAGCGAAGCGATAAGAGCCCAGCATCCAGCGTAAATGTTTTCCATCTTTTCATTTCGATTCATGTTCCACTTGATAATGGTGGTATGACTACGAGTACGAGTACGAGTACTCTTGGAGTGAAGTATAATAGAAAAGAGTTGAATTTATTTTTAACATGGAAATATGGCAGATAGTTAAGATTACTGCTAGAAAATCAATAGAGTGGATCTAACTTGAGGTTTAACATGATAAATAGAAGATAACTTGATAAGAACTTGACCTGCTTTGACCACTCTCACCGAAAATTGAGAGTGGAAGCAGTCTAATGAAATCCTTTTTTGTACAGAATGATATACAATTTGCCTCACACTCGTTCTACAATTTCACTAGATTGTATCAGAGTGATCCACAAAAAAGGGTTAAACAATTGCAAAAAACCGAAAACTAACTAATTATGTTTGGCACGTATGGCTTATGGCTTAAGATGTACTGTTTTGAGATGTTTCTCGTAGAAGTAGAGTCGCTTGAAGGATTTACCACACTCGGCGCATGTGAACGCGTGTACAGCATGTAGACTCTGCACATGTTTCTTATAGCGCGGCTCGTTCGGGAACGTCTCCTCACAGTACTCGCAGAAGTACACAGATGGAATTATCTTTGGCAGAAAGTGAAAGAGCAGCATGTAGTGCTCGACGCTGTACGAAAGGATTGCCTTCCTGAAGAATCGCTGATCGATCTGCTCCGCATACCACGAGTTGATCAGGTTGAGAATGCGTTTCATCTCGCTCGTGGTCAACTGGCGGGCAATCTCCTTGTTTACCTCTTCGGTGAATGAGTTCAACTCCTGGACTAGGCGCTGGGGTGCTCCAATGGTCTTTGTTTTCCTGTAGTTCCAGATTGTATCGTACGTTTGATAGATTTTGCTAAACTTGGCAGCTATTTTACGAAAGTCCTCCGACTGGTCCAAGGGCAGTTTATCCTCAAAGCCGGGAACTTTTATTATAACCAACTGTAAAAGAATATGCTAGTTTATCTAGTATGGTGCGATTTTTCCAATGTATTTCTTACCCCAACCGTCTCCAACAGCTGTAGGTCCTCTCCCAGAGCCTCAATTTCAGGCTTGGCAACAGTTTGTGGCGTAGATAACTCTTTCTTTAGTGTGCTTTCCTTCTTTATCGCCTTTTTCTGTAACTAAAAGGGTTTACTTTAGAATTGGAATACATCTGTCATCGCTCAGGCACTTACATCTTGGTCTTCCACGATTGTGTCCTCTAGGGCATCGGTTTCACAAGGCTCAGCCAACGGAAGGAAGCTGTCTGTATCCAATTTTGGGTGTTTAAGAAAATCTATAGCGCTCGTCGACAATTTCAAGTTCATGGAGCATCTTTCTTGCTCTACTTTGACCCGTTTTGCATTACCCTGCTCAGTGGAGGTGGAATCGCTTAAACTATCGCTTGAACGTTTCTTTTGGCTTTTGACTTTGGACTGAACACTTTGAGCTGGTCCCGAGCGTAAAACTCGTGAGCTTTGAGGCTTCGTGTTTACTGTGGGCTTAGTTGTTGTCATAGAAGATCGCCGCGTAGGTTTCTTACCCTGAAGGGGGCTACTGGGGACGACTGTTAGCGAAGATCTGCGCCCTTGTCGCTTCGGCGGATCCACTTCATCGGTTTTTGTGGCATTTATCTTTGAGGATTGTTGACTAGCAACACTTGAACGAATTAAACTTTCCCAAATCGGGTTTCCCTTAGCTGACATTTGCAAATTCTGTTTTATATTGATCGGTGGCAGAATCTGCACCCGTTCTATCTTCACGGGCGTAGATCTTCTACCTACGGACGACTGCCAGTTGCTGGGATCTGTCTTAACTGCTGGACTGCTTGGGCGAGGTTTATAGATCGGTTTTATCGAGGTAGACGACACGCAAAGCTTTTTTGCAGGAGGAGCCAAATTATAATTTGAAGCCTTTGCAGCTCCCAAGGGATCCGGTAGTTCTTTTGCTGAACTTTTGCCATTTAGTACCAGCAGCAGACATTTTTGATTGTTTTGGTGAACTAGAAATGATAGAGCTACGAGAGTGTGAGGAAAGTTGATTGACTTTCGGTTGCGTCTTGTTGAGTCTGAGACTCCCGCATGTCTGCGGTTCGTTTTTAGCTAATGTCTGAAGCAGACTTCCAAGGAATTGATGGTTTTATCAAGGAGGTATTAAGATTTGTAGTAATATTTGGATTTGTAAAAGCGGACAGAACTCTTTTTGGCTTGACTGAAGGAGAAGCGTTGTTCTTAGGCACAGCCTTTAATACTGGCTTTCTGAAACTTGTAGTGGATGAAGTTTTTGGCTTAATCTTTGGCTTAACTTGAGTTAAGATGAAGCGGTTTTCTTTGGACTCTAATTTGTCAAGCGACAATTTTTTAGGTGTAGTAATGCCTTGGTAGCCAATAGCCAGACTCGAGTCTTTGGACTCCTTTTTGAATGATGGAAATTCCTGCTTGACGGTGGCGCCTTTTATATGCGGACGCCTGGCAGTTGGATTCGTAAGAACAGACTTTGGCCCATCATTTTCAAGGGACAGCATGATACGCTTTTTTACGCTGCTCAGGCGCTGTTTGATCGCCTCCCGTTTACGGTTTCGGTTAATGTTGTAGCTCTTCAGGTCACAAATGCTCTTCGGTTTTTCCACACTTTCCGGCTTGCGCACACGATGGAAACCTTTCGAGCTGTGTGCTGCTATCTCATTTTCGGTGTAGTTTACTTTGCAGTACGTTTCCTTGACGGGTGTTTCTATTATGATAGGTTCTGCTGGGATATTCCTCTCCGCTCTGAGAGATATGTCTTCCTTATCACCAAGCAACATTCCTTCCACTTCTGCCAGAATATTTCTTGCGGCACATGGCTTTCCAATTTCTACGGATACAAAAGGATTTGCCATTTCAAGTTTCAGTTAATGGATTGGTTGCATCTGGACTTACCTTTTGCCTGACAATCCGCAATCCGTTCATGGTTGGCATTGAGCCCATCGACATCCACATCGAAGGCTGCCAAGGCGATCATTATATCCGCATTATTTGCCAGGCACTCGGTCGATGCTGGACCTGCATCTGCATCTTCCATTTCGCCTGCCAGTCCGGAGTCGGCGCTGCTGCAGCTGTGTGCCTGCGACTGCGTATCATCCTCTGAGCTCTCCAAGGCAAGCAGTTCCTCGACACTGTACACATTCTGCTCCTTTGTGAATCGCAATACATCGCTGTGAGCCCACTGTAGGTGTCTCATGAACTCCGGCAGATGCGTGAAAATGTCCCTGCAGAAATGGCAGAACATGGCCACCATGTTGTCCTTGGGCGAAACAACAACGTCTCCACATTTTTCAAAGTGCACATGTCCCTTGTCGTCCATTAAATCAAGAAACGAAGACATTTTTTAGAATAAAACATTTACAAAAAGAACAAATAAACGCCGCCGCCGCGTACTCTCAAAGACTGACGGTGTTGAACAGCTGCGAATGTGAGGCTGTCAGTGTTGCGAAGCATCGATATCGAGTACATTTTTACCCGCGCTATTGATGACACTATCGAATAAAGTAATTGGTTGACCCGCGTATTTTAAATCTTTTCCAGTACTCCTGCTCGGCTCTCGCACGCACTCGAAGGTGCAACATTTCACCCACTTCACCATTACTGCAGAAGCCAAAACTGGCCACAAGCGCCCCCAAGTGGCCAGTCCTCGACGCGTTGGCCGGTTCCAGCTATTTAGTGATTCGCTAACTCAATTCAATGATCGATGTGTGAACACTGTCTCGGAGGCGGATGATTTGCCCAAGACGGAAGTCCAGGTGATGTGGGTAGCTCCAGAGTCCGGATCTGGCTGCGTCTCACTCTCCGCCATGGTGTACGAGGGGCCGAGTGCGTGGTTTGCCGATGACGGCAACCTGTCGGCGGTGATCTGTGAGCGCAAGCCCAACGCTGCCACGGCTCAGAAGGAATGCTGCGCCTGCGACGAGGCCAAGTACAGCGTAAGTGGAATATCGAGTTGTTGGTAACCATAATCCATTGCTCATTTGCGCCCAATGGCAGTTTGTCTTCGAGGGCATCTGGTCGAATGAGACGCATCCCAAGGATTATCCGTTTGCCATCTGGTTGACCCACTTCTCGGACGTGATTGGGGCCTCGCACGAGTCCAACTTCTCATTTTGGGGCGAGAACCACATTGCGACCGCCGGCTTTCGCTCGTTGGCCGAATGGGGATCCCCAGCAGCTCTGGAGACGGAGCTGCGAGCGAACGGCCCCAAGCTCCGGACATTGATCAAAGCCGCGGGCCTCTGGTATCCCAATGTGAACGAGAACACCTCCTCCAAGTTCCGCGTGGATCGGAAGCATCCGAAGGTGTCCATGGTGTCGATGTTTGGCCCCTCCCCGGACTGGGTCGTGGGCATCAGTGGCGTCGACCTTTGCACTGACGACTGCAGCTGGAAGGAGTCTCTGGACTTTGATTTGTATCCCTGGGATGCTGGCACCGACAGCGGCATCTCCTACATGGTGAGCTTACAGCATGTCTCCGCCGAATGCAATGCCTAATGTCGCGATTCTGTTGTAGTCGCCCAATGCAGAAACACAGCCGCCGGAGCGGATGTACCGCATCACGACAATGTACCCAGAGGATCCCCGTGCTCCGTTCTACAATCCACAGAGCCGCGAGATGACCCCATTGGCCAAGCTGAGCCTGCGCCGAGAGAAGATCGTGTCGCGAAACTGCGACGACGAGTTCCTCCAGGCGCTCCAGCTGGAAGTATCGGACGATGCCGAGGAGCAGGACACTCGCGGTAAGATGCCACAAAGTTGCCATTTCACTTTATTGTTGTGAGTTCCCATCTTCTGCCCCTCAGCTGAGTGCCGCGTAAGCGACTATTCCGCGTGGAGTCCCTGCTCTGTGACCTGTGGCAAGGGCATCCGGATGCGCAGCCGGCAGTATATCCACCCACAGCAGGCGGAGCAGACCAAGTGCAGTCGCCAGTTGGTGTCCAAGGAGATGTGTGTGGCTGCGGTGGCCGAGTGCGCCGACGGTTCAGCCTCAGCCTCAGCGCATAGCCGCGACCGAGACGAGGATGAGGGCGAAAATCTGGCCAACTCGCAGTCGCTGGTCAACGAAAATGGCGAGGGTGCCGGCCTCTGCAAGACCTCGCCCTGGAGCGTTTGGTCCGAGTGTTCTGCCAGCTGCGGCATCGGCATCACCATGCGGACTCGCACCTTTGTTAACCATCTGGGCCGCAAGCGCTGTCCGCACATAACCATCGTGGAGAAGAACAAGTGCATGCGGCCAGACTGCACGTACGAGCAGGTGGAGCTGCCCGATCCGAGCTGCCCCACCACACAGTGGAGTGATTGGAGCCCCTGCTCCGCCACCTGTGGCCGCGGCGTGACCATTCGCACCCGTCTGCTGTTGCTGGAGAACGGACCGGAGAAGGAGAACTGCACGCAGCGCATGGAGCTGCATCAGCAGAAGGAGTGCGTTAACCCGCAGGACTGTCACATCAATATGGAGCTGGCCAAGGATATTTGCGTCCAACAGCCGGACTCTGGGCCATGCCGCGGCAGCTATCAGCGCTACGCCTTCAATCCGCACACCCAACGCTGTGATGCGTTCAGCTACGGCGGCTGCCGGGGCAACCGGAACAACTTCCTTACGGAGAACGACTGTCTGCACACTTGCAGCATGATGGGCTCCGGCTCGAGCGCGGCTGATCAGGATGGCCAGCTGCCCAAGGGCTGCATCATGTCCGAGTGGGCAAATTGGTCAGCCTGTAGCGTCAGCTGCGGCGTCGGCTTCTCCGAGGGCCATCGCTTTGTCATAAGCGAGCCGAAGCACGGCGGCCAGTCCTGCCCCAAGCGTTTGGTCAAGCATCGTCGCTGCACAATGCCCGCCTGCTAGCCAGCTTCAAAATCCCAACCAATTACCCAATGTACGTCGCCTCCAAGGAGGTTTGTAAGCAATAATAAATGATTATTTACATATTTTGGTTAACTACTCTGATGTCAGACCACACAGTAACGCATGAGATACTGTCGGGCCTTCCAATTGTTGCCATTGGCGCGGTAGATGAGATGCAGGTTGAAGGCCGTCTCGTGCTGAAGCCCCAGAGTGGCCGCATGCTCGACAATCAGCGGATGCTCCACGGCCAGAGCCTTTTCGTAGTACTCGACTGCCAGGTGGAGAATATTCGCCTGATGGTAGATGCGTCCGATGTTGTAGAAGATCTCCTGCTGGGCAGCGCAATTGGAGAAATCGTCGCCCGCAGAACGGAGTTCCTTGTAGCGCTCGGCAAAGGCCACCGCCTGGGCCACGGCTGCCGACTTGCGGAGCACCTTCTTCTGCAGGGCCAACTGATTGAAGACGACGGCTATGGAGAGGGCTACCAGGGGATCGGGATTCTCGCGCAGCATGGGCACGTACACATTGAGGGCGTACTTGAATGAGCTGCAGTTGAGATGGTAGTGGCCCAGAAAGAGACGCATCTGCTGATCGACCAGCGGCTGGCGATGCAGGAGGCGTCGTATGTAGCGGCAGTAGCGCATATCCTCACCCTTCTGGACGAGCAGGGAGAGCAGATTCCACAGGTTGATCTGGTTCGGCTGCTTGGCGATTAGCTCCCGCAGATACGAGAACGCGATGGCGCAGTCGTCATTGAAATAGCACGCCAGAATCATAATCCTTTCGATATCGTAATGGTAGTACGTAAACCTCTTGGTGGTGACCATGGCAAAGCAGAGCTTCTCGGCCGCACAGCTCATGCCGTGCGTGTGGGCCGTGCGCATGAGGTCCAGAAACAGTTCGTACTCGTCCTTAATGGTCAGATCGGAGGCCTCCGATGCGGCACTCTTGCCGGGATCCTGAAAAAGTGTCCCATTAAATGGAATTCGTTTGAGAATACAACGCTTGTATGTTACTTACCTGCAGTTCCGGCTCTGTGGATCCCGTCGCTCCCGCTGCCAGACTTCGCATCTGCATGATGGCCTTCAGGCTCTCGGCATTGTAGGTGCTTCCTCCGTTGGCCGCCGCTATCATTTCCTCGCGATTCTTCAGCTTGATGGAGTGCCTGCTGAGCAGCACATATCCCACATCCAGAAACTCTTCGATGCGTCCGATCTGCTTCAACATTACGCATCTTTCGTAGAGTAGGCGAGCAATCAGCGGCTGACCCTCCACCTCGCCAGACTGCTCCAGCGCCTCGACAGCCTCCTCATGCCGTCCCTGCTGCTTCAGCAGCGCGGACAGCGTGAACTTGGCATCGTAGCAAACGGGGGCTAGCTGGACCACTCTCTGGTAGCATTGGATGGCCTCGTTGGTGCGATTCAGCTGGCGCAAACACTCCGCCTGCCGCAGCCAGACGAAGGCGGGACAGTCGAAGGTGTCACCGTCGGTGATGGGGCTCATCAGGGCAATGGCCTCGGCGTACTTGTGTTCCTGCATCAGAGCTTCCGTGATGTCCATGTAGAGCTCCACGCGGTCTACGGTCAGCGTGATGTGCTCCTGGATGTTCTGGATGAGGTAGCCCAACAGGTGGTGGGCCCGCAGGTGGATCAGGCTCACACAGAGCTTGGCCCTAAGTTCTGGCGCATAGTCGTCGGGTATAACGCAAAAGTAAATCATCTCCAGGCTCTCCTCCTGGTCGTCTTCTAGCTCGAAGTTGGTCCGCTCTCTGAGGCAGCTGAGCACCTTGGAGTACCGCTTGTTGAGGATCAGCAGCTCCAGGTACATGTTGAGATCCTCCAGGCTGAAGCGGGCGCCGCATACACTGTACGCCCCTTCCATGGCCTCCAGCGCTATCGTATGCTTCTCGAGAACGTGGAAGAAGCGTGCCACATTCTTCGCCGTGCTGAGGCACGTGCTCCACTCCTCTGGCGGCATCAGAGGCAGCATCTTGAGGTACGTGAACATGGCCGCATTCGTCTCGCCCATTTTTTCCAGCAGCTGCGCCTTGCGCATCCTCAGCAGGTAACCCTTGGGCAAGACTTTTATGGCCTTTGTATAGATTAGTCGGGCGCGGGCCATGTTGCCCTGCTGCACCAGCAAATCGGAGACTCTTATCCACATGTCGCGATCCTGCGGATTCAAGTGTGCTGCCAGAGTGGAGAAGTGCAAGAACTTCACCTCGTCGCGATTTTCATAGATCTCGGCCAGCGTGTAGAAGGGCTCACTGGCCAGCGGGTTCTGGCGGATGATCTCCATGCAAATCCGTTCGGCGGTCTCATAGCGGCCGTAGGCGAAGCTCAGGTTCGCCTCTCCCATCAATCCTTGCAGCGCGGGGCTCAGCTGGCTTTTGCGGCCCAGATTACCGCCACCGCCGGAGCGAGCACCTTCCTGCTGCTGTCCCACCGGCGGTTTACTCTGTGCAGAAACTGTGGGTTGTTCCATGGCCGCGTCGCCATCTGCTTCTTCCAGTTCATTGTTTTCATCATCTTCGTCGCTGGGCTCGAGCTTTGTGCAGAAGTCTGGAAATTCTAGGCACTGGACGCCCTGCACATAGCGCTTGATTAGGGCACCTTCTTCCTCGTAATCGTAGTTCTGGTCACTGTCTTCGGCGTCCCCTGCAGCCATGTCTATGATGTCCACAACCCGGAGGGGCTCCGTCTCCTGGAACTGCTCCAGCTCATCATCCGGCACATCGTTGCTCTCAATTTCTTCAATTAAAACCTCATTCGAGTTGGAATCGTCGGCTTGGTCCATTGTAAACAAATGCAAGTAGAGGTGGTAGAATCATCGCCATCGAAAACAACAATATTTGTATCTGTTTGCCGATATAAAAGCAGCATCTCTATATATGTAGTTGCATTGTGTGTGACCATATATTGCAAAGTTCAAAATGCCGCCATAGAGTTGCCCGGCAGAGCTGAGTGTACGCGACCGACGCTTAGCGTTAACGGAACTTTTTCAATGTTTATTACGCCAGAATTTGTTTGTGCTTGTTTCTATTTGTTTTTAACTGAATTAACGCAAGCGGAATGAATCTACAACTTGTAGGTGTAAATGCAGCACCCAGTGGAAACAACATGATAATGTTTCCTTCGTAAATTACAGTTAGATCGCCAGCTGTCGCAGATAGGCAGCGAGGTGGATTTTTGGCTAAAACAATCTGTACAATTTAAGCCAGCGAATGCTGGCGGAACGGATGCCGCAGAATATAACCAACATTGCAGGCATGAGGGGTAACTGAATAGTGCGATTGGCTCCATTTAATTGACTTTTATTCCCATTTATGCAGGCTAGCGGCCATCCTGCCGGACTACGAGCCCAGTGCCAAAATGGTGCAGGCCCTGAAGAACAATTTTTCCGACGAAGTGTTGAAAGACAAGGACGCCATTTTTGAGCATTATTTGAGTACCGAAAAGTTGGAGTTTTACAATGCGTCCTCGGTGATGTTGACTCTGCTTACCATCGAGGATGTGACCACCATGAAGCTGTACTCGCAGCTCATCGAGCCAGATGTCGCGATTCATAAAGTACGCAGAAATGTATTCAAAGCCGTTCTCACTTGCAGAGCTTCTGTTAATGCCGAGGAGGTGGTGTCCCCGGGAATCGATGAGGTTGTCTTGATACCCAAGTGTAGCTTGTTGGCCTCGCCGCTGCCAAAAGATCTCATATCGGCACTGATTCCACATCCGCATGAGAAGTTGCATCGAAACCATCCGAACCGCCGCTTCGTGGCCAGTGTGGAACAGGTATCTCGCTTCAGTGTTCACTTCAAATTCAGTCGGGGAAAAATTCCAGACGACACTTTGTGGCAGTCGCAACGCTTCCTTGTCATACTTCGCTCCACGCGTATCCCGATTCGGTTCATGTACCGTGCTCTTAACAAGCTCACGGAGATGCCAGGTCTACGCCGCTACCTGTTCCCCTTTCCGGATTGGCTAACCTCAATGATAGCAACCTCGGAGATTGAATTGCCTGACTGCAATCTTTCCCCTTGGATGCAGATCCGACCGCCGCTCCTGCCGGCCCCACCAGCAGAGGTTATTCTGCTGAACGGGGCCATATGCGACAATAAAGAACAGCTAGAGGCGGTGCAGAGAATTGTGGCTGGACCCAGTTCTAAAGCCCCATTTATAGTGTTCGGACCACCAGGTAAGTGCTATGCTAGCCACCAGTCGCACCAACAGAGCACACCTTATTTCACTTTGTTAACTTTTAGGCACGGGCAAGACCAGTACCATTGTGGAGGCTATTCTGCAGGTGCGCCTGAAACAGGCGGAAAGCCGCATCCTTGTAACAGCCGGATCCAACTCGGCCTGCGACACGATTGCCATGAAACTGTGCGAGTCCATTAGCGGAAACCCTCGGATGATACAGCACTATAATGTCGTGGATGCTAAGCCGCTGATCCGAATATTTTCACGCAGCATATTCAAGAAGGGCCTGAAATCGGTGCCGCCATTGCTGCTGGAAAACTCCAATTGCGCGAAAAATGTGTTTGAGCATCTACGAGTGAGCCATGTCGTTTCTTATACCATCATTGTGGCCACATTGGTTACTGTGGGCCGCCTGGCTCACACTGGCTTTGGTGACTTTTTCACCCACATATTCATTGACGAGGCCGGTTCCATTACCGAGCCAGAGACTCTTATGGGCATTGTGGATGTTAAACAGAGCCCCGACTGTCATGTGATTCTGTCCGGAGATCACAAGCAGCTGGGAGCAGTGATCAAAAGCAGCCGTGCTGCGTCCCTTGGCTTGACTCACTCTCTCATGGAGCGCCTACTCGCCTCGGATTGCTACAAGCTGGACGAGAACGGGAACTACGATCGCACCCTTCAGGCGCGTCTGCGTCGTAACTATCGATCTCATCCACAGATAGTGCGTCTCTTTAACGATCTTTACTACGGTGGAGAGCTCATCGCAAATGCTCCGGACGCAGAGGTCAACCTTGCCGCCGAGTGGGATGTGCTGCCCAATGGCCAGTTCCCCATTATATTCCAGGCCACGCATGGAATCACCGAAAAGGAGGAACACACCACCAGCTCGTTCAACTCGCTGGAGGCAAAGGTGGTCTGTTGGTACATCAGGCGCCTGCTAGAAAATGGCCTCGGGCCAAATATAAAAGTGAAGCGGGAGGACATTGGCGTGGTGGCTCCATACACGTCTCAGGGCAAACCTTCTCTGTCGGGAGCTTGAGCGGCAGGGCCTCGGATGTGTGGAAGTTGGCAGCGTGGAGAACTATCAGGGCAGAGAGAAGCTTATCATCATTGCCACTCTGGTGCGTTCCTTCAGCTACATGGGCTTCATGGGTAACCCGCGTCGCATCAATGTCCTCATTTCGCGGCCCAGGGCACTGCTCATACTCATTGGAAATCCCGTCACTCTACGTCACAATCCCGACTTCAAGTTCATCATTGATGAGTGCATAAAACATCAAACGTATCTCTTCAAGCAGAGGTATTCATTGCATTCCTTGATAAAAGCTAAGCCTGTCAGCGATTCAGACACTAAACCTCCGAACATGACTAAGCCTAAAGCCAAGGAAGTGATACCAAAAATGGGTAAGTGCCTATACTACATATTTACAATTGTTTGGTCATTTCTATACCATCCATCGCTTGTTTCAGATGAAATCTCCGTCCCCGCTATATGTGCCGTGATGAATGATTTAAAGATATCCTAGAACTGCGCTCTTCACTAACCTGAATCAAACATATGGAATCTTCTAAAGATATAAGTTAGGACCTAAGTTCAGCCTCCACCCCAAGATGGGAGAGATGTACGGCTGCAGTAACCTGATTAGTAAAAGTTCAAGGCCTAGAGTCTGCCTAGAACATTCCTGAAGCTTGTATTGCTTTTTTTTTTTAACCATTTAATTTTATGTTTATTGTTGCGTATGTTCTGTAACAATGATCGGCTCTCGTGTTCAGTGACGTGAATAAAAGTGCTCCATTTACGAGTACTTCACTGTAAATGAGAGGAAAAGAATAAATATTATTTGATAAACGTAACGAGAACTTGACTGGATGAGTAGTTCCCATGATGAATGAATGAATGAATCCCATACATATACTCGTACTCAACCGTATTGATAGTCAGCTAGAGTGGTGCAAGCATTATCATTTAGAGTATATATTTAAGCAGTGTCTCTATATAATTAGTAATCAGATTAAAAGAAATACAATACAATGGAGTGGAGCTGCTGCGTTAGGTTTCGAAATGGTGTTTAAAAATACGTAGTTACGATCTTGATTGCGGAGCAGAAGCCTGCCCGTGTCATTCATATTCAATTTTGTTGTCCAACCGCCTATCGTTTAAATTCGTTCAGTCTTTGTTAATCATCAACTTTACTTGGTTAAAGTGATTAATGGTTTACGTTTCGATTTGTGACAGAGAAACTCCATGAAAAGAGAAACCTTCATGAAGTTCTTCTGCAATGCAATGCCTGCTCTTTGTTCGTTCGATATACAAATTTGTGTAAGGCTTTTTTGGTTTATATTAAAATATATGTATGTATATATGTATAATATTAAATATTATTATTAATATGCTGTGTGTAGGACATATCAGCTTTCTCCTTGGCTGCTTCGTGCGCGCGTGAGTTACTACATTTGGTATACACTTATTAGAGAACCCGGACCCCAGGAAGCATCCTAACAGAAGACGCTCCTTGCCACCAGCAGCAGCCATCATCAAGAATGTGAGTGTGATGCGGGTGCGATTTTGTGAGTGGGTGATGGGGTGGAGCAATATCTACGTGGGGTTTGGCCCCGAGATTAGAGTATCATCCGCCGCACGCCGCACTCCATGCAGAACTTGGCGTGCTCGATGATGAACCTGCCGCCACATTCGTGGCAGAACTTGGACATTTTCGTACTCGAACTTAGGCTGGATGCGGAGGCACTGCTCAGCAGTGAATGCTGCGATGTGGTTGGAGTCAAAGACCTCTGCCCATTGTTGTTATTGTTGTTGTTGTTGCTGTTGTATGCTGGCTGGGATTGAACCTGCTGCTGCTGGTGCTGTTGCTGGTAGTTATAGTTGCTGTCTGGTCTGTTGTGCTGCTGCTGCTGCTGTGGTTCCTGAGGCTGCTGCGTGCTCATTATCAGGGAGTGCTCCGATCCACTGCTGGAGGACTCGGCGCCGTCGGCATTGCCATTGCCAGGGCCCCCGCCGCCATAGAGCCTCTGACGTGCCTTGAGCGTGGCATAGGCCGTGTGCGCCTGCGTCGAGGCATCAGTCATGGCGCTGGGCAGCTTGGCACTGGCCGTGTGCGGACGCAGCAGACTCTGGTTGCGTGGTGTACCCGGTTGCAGGTCGCCGGATCGCTGCCGCGACAGGCTGTAGGGGAATTGGTGCTGCAATGGAAATTAAACATTGAATCAAAACGATCTGCCCGTAAGTGCAGATTACTCACCTGCCATAGGCAGAGTCGGAGCTTAGCTTGGAGCTGGCGCCGCGACGTGACGAGTGGGACGAGGACATGGGATAGCCATCGAGGCTGCTCAGCTCGTCGGAATCCGCCGATGCTGAGGGTGTCAAGGGGGAACTGGCCTTCACCTGCTGCTGCTTCTGCTGCTGCTGTTGCACTGGCTCCGGATCCATTTGCCTTGTCTGCTCTTCGGGCCTTTTTATGAACAGGGTACGGATCGAGGCGCCAGCATCTTCGCCTATCTGCCGGAACTCGCTCTGCATTTGCTGGATCAGGTTCTTAGCGTTGTTCACCTGCACGGAGTCGCTCGATGATAGAGCCAGTCTGTTGGCATTGACGGTCAACTGGCTGGCCCGATCATCAGGCACTCCCTGGGCGTCGACGTAGGTCTCCTCTGTGTCGCTGATCTTTCTGAACCGGGCGTGCTCCGGCTCGTTGCCATTCTCTATGTGAAGGACGTCGATGGGCGTCTGCGAATTGCCCACCATGTGTCGCAGAGATTCGGGTGAGATGGGCGAACGGCCATGGTCATTTGTCTCCGTCTCAATGCTGATGAAGATCTCCCGCTTCTGCTGATCCTCGGCTGGCCTCCTGCCCACCATCTGCACTGGCATCTGCTGCATCTTTTGCGGCATCTTTTCCTCATGGCTGCCGACACTGGAAGTATTCGACTGCTGACGCTGCAGCTGGTGCTTCTCGTCTCCCTTGGTGTTCGCTTGCAAACTATTCGAGTTGGACCTGTGGGCGTGACTGTCTTTAGTGGGCTGTGATTTTGGCTGAAGTATGCCGCTGGTGGTGGCCGGTCTCAGTGTGGCTGTCGCGGTCTGTTGTGGGGTCGAAGTCGCTTTCTGGAACGAGCGTTGCCTGCTCGTCGAGCGATTCAGAAGGAACTCGCGACAATCTTTGAACAGCGGGAACTGCTCATCGTCATTCTCGTTTTCGAATGAGGAGAGAAACTCCTCAAAGTCAAAGTCGTCGAAGGTTGGCATCGGCATGTTGCCCATCGGCATGACCAGAGGCAGGGGATTGGCCAGCAGCTGCTTCTGCTGCTGCTGCCAGCACTGCTCGTCGTACTCCATCGATGACCGATTGGCCTCATCATCGGCGGAGCAACCCGACGAGGCATCCGCATCCTCCGGCGAGGCATCATACAGAAACTGATTGCGTCCCAGGCGCATCTTGCGCTTCAGCAGATTCCTCGCTTCGCCCGACTGACGCCGCTCGTACGTGATGGTGGACTGGGAGCTGCTCCGACTTCGGCTCTGCGACAGCTGCTGTGGCGTCGAGCTGGCATCCGAGGCTACCCCGCTGGACACGTGCAGATTGTCGCATGCATTGATCAGCTTGGGGTCGATGAACTCTCCGCCGCCCACTGCGGCCGGACGACCGAAGCCGAAGATGCTCTCCAGCTTGATGGGTGTGAGACTGACTGGCTGATGGACTGCAGGCAGCGCCGTCGCTGGCCTACTGATGGGCTCCAGCCGCAAGGGTGTGGCAATGGGCTGATAGTTGTTGTGCACCCGCTTCTCGTTGTTCTCCTTGGCCGTGACGGCAGCTGGCGCTGTCACTGGAGCTGGGACTGTGGCTGGTGCAGATGATGGTGTCACCGTTGACGGGGTCAGGGGCGGAAGCTGACCGGGACTGGTGGACGTGTTCAGACTCTTGGCAGAGTTCTGCTTGCTCAGATTGTTGCTCTTATCCTTGAGCTCCTTGCTGGTCAGCTGATTGGCGGCTGCCACCTCGGCTGCCTTGGCATTCAGTTGCTCCAGCTCGTGCTCGTACTTGAGGAACACCGCCAGGGAGTCTGTCTTGGCCACGTTGCGTCCGGGCTGTGCCTGAGCTGCGGTCTCGCTGGCAGTGCCAACGCCCAGCGGTAGCTTCAGCAGCTGTTTGCGGTTGGACGTACTCGTATCGCGGCGTACCACACGCGGACTGTGGAAGTCGTTGACGCAGGCGGCGCGCACCGGCATCTCGTCGTACTCCTCCGGCTTGAGGAAGTTCGTGGAGATGGGGCCCTCGTCGGAGAGGCCGCGTTGGATGGTGGGGCGATAGTTGGTCGCAAACAGGGGACGACTGGGCAGCAGCGGGGTACGCCGGGGGCCTCGCAGCGATGAAGTGCGCCGAAAGTTGGAGGCAGGTGTGGGTTTCGGTGTGGTCGGCGCTGCCTTGCCGCTCGGCATGGTCAACGAAGTGCTCATGGACATGCTAGGTGTGGCTGCTCGGGGAACCTCCTCCACCTCGGGCGGAGTGCCGGGGGAGCAAAGCTCCTCCAGCTGACGCTTGGCCGAAAGGAAGGGATCGTACTTGTCGCTGCTGACGCTAACTCCACTGAGGCCGCTATGCAGGGGATTACAAAGTGAGAGAAAGAGCGCAAAATGGTAGAAAAATTCTGTGGTAAAGTTCTAATGGTAACCCGCCCGTCTCTGCATCGTCTGGCTGTCGTCTGGGGGAAATGGCAGGGGGAGGAGGATGAATGAAGATTAGTTTAGCTACAAACCTCCTGTAGGTACCGCCGCCGAAGCGAGAACTGGGACGCGAGTGGCTGGTAGGAGGCTCCTTGATGTACATGGTTCCATTCTCGTCCTGCTCGAGCATCACCAGACGGCGACTGATCGTGCCACCTTGCTTGGCCAGGGCAGGAAGCTTTGTGATTGACCGCTGCACCGTTTCCGCTTCTACGTCGCTGTCCTCGACATGCGGTTTATCCTCGACTGGACTGGAGACGCGTTCAAGGATTTGCGCGGATCTCTTCATCATATTTTGCTCGCTCCATTCCAGCTCGCTCGATTCGTCGTTGTCCATGTCAATGAGATCGCGTTCAAACTGCAGCCGATCGCTGCTCAGCTGCAGTCTGGGCAGCCTGGTCTGCCCCATGGTGTGGCCGAGGGCCTCCAGACTCTGCTTCAGCTGGGGCATGGGCAGGGCTCGCATGGGCATTGAGCTGTTCATCTCCATCAGGCTGGTGCTCTGGTCGGTCCGCTTCTTGGGCCGACAAACAGTTCGCGTGGTGGTCGTTTCCATTTTGATTTGGATCTCGGCTCGCGGCGAATCGTCCTCGTACTCGGAGCCGGAATAGACAACACGCGGCCTCCGTGTCAGGGGCACCAGAGCGCGTTCCATTTCATCTGCGGTCGATACTTGCTTCTTCTTCTGTTGTGTTGATGGTGAGGGGAACGGGGATTGGACCAGTTCATGCTCCAAGTTGCGCAGCTCCAGGCTGGGATGCTCCCGTGTGCGGATGCGACGACGCGCCTGCCGCACCAGCGATGTGGAGGAACGCACCTTGGACGTTACTTTTACCATCTCCGGTACTTGCGGCACTTCCGGTACCTCCGGTGGTTCATCCAATTTTGTTGACTTCACGATAGGGGCACGTCCTGAGTTGAGCAGCATGGGGGTTGGATGGGAGGTTGTTGCTTCGGTTAGCTTATAGTTTGATAAAAGATCCTATGCTGAATGTTTCTATCTCCAGTCTAAGTACTTCCCAGTGCCCATAGGAACCTCTACAACTCTACTTCTGGCTCTGAGTCTGCTTTGTTCTATTTGTATCTCGAGTCTCGCCCGTTACCCTTCACTTCTGCCTCTAAGAACCTATTCATTGGATACCATAGCTGCACCTGGACAGCCACTTATGGAGCTTAATGCATCGCTGATCATTTTGGAATGCTTTTGGGGCGGCGGCGGCGCGCATTAATTACGAACCATGAACAAGTTCTGGCTTCTTAGATCTGACAAGTATCCCACGTTAATTGGGCAACGGCACGCTACGGTGAATGGAACCCTATATGCTATATGGTACTTCAGTACATCTGACGATAGAAACCCAACCCATACCTTTTTTCTTGATCAACCTATTGAGATCCTCGAATTTAAGCGGCGGCAATGACATTTCCCTCTCGGCAGCATCGACCCTTTCGCGATTGGTTATCCCTTTGCGTTGCTTGGCGGCTGGCTGCAGCGGTGTCGCCTCCACACAGTCCAGCTGGAGGGTACCACCACTGGCATTGTTTCGCAAGCGATCCATGGTTTCGTTTATGCGGTCACAAGTCTCCATTGGCTTGCGCTTTGATCGCAGGACGCGCTCCTTTGGCGGAGCTGGTGCTGCTGCTGGTGGTGGGGATGGTGGTGGTGGTGCCGCTGCTGGATCCTCGTCGTTGGTCACGCACAAGTTGACCGTGTTCTGTGTGACCTTTGTGTTGGTCAACGCTGGCTTGTTGCGGCTTACGGGCGTCGCGTACCGTGGCTGGGGACGTGCAAGCTTCTTTGCTTGCGCAGGGCTGAGTGGGATGAGTATGAGTGGATTTGCTGATGGATGGATATATGCTCTAGCTACGGTGAGGCGCAGTACGCGACGTTCTCTACAATACGATGTGTGGGTCAGTGATTACGGATACTGGGTGGGGATACGGGGGATTAGTCAACGACAACCAAAGCAACGCCAGAGGAGCGTTTGGGTTAGGGTGTATTCTATGGTGGTAACTCTAGTCTCTATAGCTATATCTATCCCTTGGTACTCACTTATCGCTGTGCACGGACGAGGTCATGGAGGAGAGCGACATCAGGTTCTGCTTGGGGGCCGTCATGTCGCCGGCGTCCAGCAGATCCTCGTGGTTGCCGGAGTACTTGTTGCGGTTGATCGAGCGCTTGGTCCTGCAATTGTTCATTGCGAGTAAATGGAAACGGCAAACAGAAAAAATGAGCAAAATAATTGGAATATAATAAATTGGTGTCTGGGTGTGTGGCAAGTGTGTGACTGGTGTCAAAAAATAAACGACATCTACATCTAGAAAGAACTTCCATGAACTCCAGGCTTACTTGAGATTTGGTGGCCTGTACTGCTTCCTGGCGTCGAGCCGTTCCTTCGCTTTGGACGTCTCCTGGGTGTTGGTCAGCTTTATGGTGGCTTGGATGGCCTTCTCCTTGCACCACTCCACATGCCGGTCGAAGGCCTTCACGTTGAAGTTGCGCTCGCAGTGGGGACAGTGCTCGGAGGCCACACCCTTAATGCGCTTGGCCAGCGAGCGATCGCGGGCTGGTACACTGATTGGGTCGCCTGTGGGGGATGGTTCAGCAACTGTTCCTGTTCCTGTCGCTGCGCCTTCCGCTCTACGCAGGGAAGCTCGGGCCGTAGAGCGAACCAACTCGGTTTGTGACTTGCGACGGGTGGGCAGAGGAGAGCTCACACTCTGTCGATGTGCAGCAGGATGCAGGACGGAAGCAGAGACAGTTAAGCGTGAGCTTGATTGATTGACAGATGAACTTACGTCTGTTGGGACTGTGGATGCCGTGGCTACGGCATCCCGACTTCCAGCGAGCGGAGTGTGAACTCCAGAAACCTTCTCAGCATTGGGCAGGCCAAAGTTTTTGGGAAGGACGTACGTGGAGAGCACTGTGCCCTCGCGACGCTGGCGCGATGAGTCAAAGATGTTGCGCTTTTTTGAGGTCTTCTCGCAGATGACGACGTGCTTGCGCAGGGCGTTCAAGTTGAAGGTGCGACTGCAGCACGGACAGGGCGTCAGATCGTTGGGGCTGCTGGCCACTGTTTCGGGCACGGACAGCAGCAGTCCTCTGGTGAGCGGCGGCGGTGGCGGCGAAGAGGGCTCCTCCTCCTGCCCGCCTCCATTCGCTTCCAACTCGTTCTCCGTGTTGAATGCGGCTGCGTGATGCGATTAATATGCAAGTAGATAATGTGGGCAAATCAGTATGGAAATTCGGTTAGTTTATGTTTCTGCGAGCACTTTGACAAAGTTTTGTAGCCTACAAAATAAAAGTACACATATTTCAGCAACAATCAAACAACATACTCAATATCGCATAATTTTAAAATTCTTGACTGTGAACCACTCGATTAGAAGGTCGCTGGAGGGAAAGTTTACTAGGGAAATGCCAACCCAACTAACTTTCCACATTGGAAATGGCTAGCCGCCAAGTGGGTGAAAATCAGCGTCATTGTGGATTGTTGTTGTGGGTTTTTGGGCGACAAATTGCCTTTCCCGGGCCATTTGTCAGCGTTGTCTGTCTGCCTGTCTGTCTATGTCTCCCAAAGAGAAGACAATAGAAATCCCCAAATAATTTATAGTTATTATTTGGTTCGCTTTTGGCGTGTGTGATCTGCCTATAAATTGGATTTTATCTTCTGATGAGAAGTTGGTGTGGCCAAATTTGGCAGCTGGTCCCCGCCAAAGAGTGCGCCTATTGGAATACATTCCGTGTGTGGTGCTGTGGGCGTGGATCGGGGATCGGGGCTCGATGAGCATCCATCGCATGGCAGGTGGCTTAGATGTGGTCTACCCACGAATGCGCACTTTGGCACTTTGTTCTTTTGTCCATTTTCTTTAGGAAGCTGCTTTTTGTTTTTGTTTGTTTTCGATTTTTTGCGGTTGTGCGTGGAGTTATCGTGATCGAAAATTGTTGAGTGTTGTGAAACTCCTTGCAGTCCTTCCCGCTAATTTCCGCCATAGTTTTTTTGTAATTGTGAAATCAAAAAAAAAAAACAAACATTCGCGGGGCTTAATATAGTGTATAGTGTGTGTGGGCATTGAAGAATAATAATTAGAAGCAGTATGCCAACATCATATTATGGGGGTAAGCAAAAAAGACCATCAATGATGGCAGCCACTGGCAGACAGCGGCAATCCAATTACAATGCGAGGCCAGCGGAGCACCCACGACCGGCAAAGATTACATCAATCAACGACACGCATGAGACAAGAGGAGCAGTAATTTCCGCAACATCTTGGGACTCAGCTTCGCATCTTCGCATCTCTCATTTCAATTCAAATCAATGCAAAGTTATATGTTACGCATTCTTTTCCCAAACACCAAGCTCAGTCAATGAGAAGTGGGTGAGTGGATGGGCACCAGCAAGAGCCGTTGCACATGACTGATTTGGCCCCGTGTCCATGCAAATGATGCTCACAGAATGCAACAGAATCAAATCCACAACTGCATTATATGCATATATCTACTCCTTCCCACTTGAGATCTATAATAATAACAGCAGCCCTGTCCAACGGGAGTCTAAGCAGATCTGGCTGCATGGAGAGAGTGGGATGGCAATGACTCGGCCAAGTGATGTTCAGATGGTCAAGAGTTTACTAGATCAAAAGTTGAAAGCCCTACCAACTGAGTGATGAATGCAATTTTCAATAGACTACAAACACAGAGTGTATTCATTTCCCTTCTTTCACAATCAAATGATTCCATTCCTCCCCATCCCCATTCCATGTCTAGTCGGTCCCAAGCATTTACCATAGTCTGAATGGTCTTTTCGTTGCTTCTGTTGTCGGACGGTCGGTCGGTCGGTCCGCTATTGGGCAAGTTCCATAAGCCACTTAAGACTTCAGTGGGCCCATAAATGTGTTGTTTTCTGATGTGCAATATGGTAAAGCATAATACAAACGGTTTTTCCCATTCCAGTTCTTGGCCACACTTTGAACTTGCAACTGTTTGACACTTCCCATGATGCTTCCCATGAACCAAAACAGTGGGAACCGAAAGAATGGTTAAGCTGGGAACCTGTCACGTTCTCAGTAAATCATTCAGATTTTCAATTTCGCTTTCATTACGAGTATTCGGACAAACGGGAGGTGACATCATTCGGAATTGATAAGAACACTTGAAGAGGAGTCAATGAAAAGGTCGACTTGGCATTGGAATCTTTCGAAGTAGATTAAGCAGCTGCTGTCAGCATTTATGTTGATTTTCCCCCCCCCATTTAGCGCTTTCACTTGGCCAATTTTGTAGAAACTAAAACGGTTCATTTAGCAGATATTAGTTGTTAATTTGCATTGAAAATTACTTGGCTTAATTGCTGGGGCTGTTGCTTTTGCTGTCTCTGTTTCTGATGGTTTGGCATGCAAATGAGTGTTAGTTGTTTGGTTAGTGGACAACACATCGATTTTATTGACAACAATCAGAATGCGCTGCAGTTGATTGTTATTGTTAGTTGCTGCTGCTGCTTCCGATACGGCTGCTGCTGTTGTTGCAGGTTCAGTGGGCGTTTCTGCGCCCACACCTGGAGGCGTGTCCGACTCACTTGACTTGGCATTGGGCAGATTTTTCTGGCCTTTATTGCTGCTGCTGCTGCTGTTGCTATTGCGTTTGAGGGAAAATGTGTTGCGAACGCGCGAAAATGTGGACAGCTGTTGCTGCTGCGGCTGCTGCTGTTGTTGATGCTGTTGCGGCAGTGATTGTTGCGCCTCACTAAGCTGCAACGAGTTGAAAGAACTCTGCTGCGGCTGCTGTTCAAATACGTTAATGCTGCCATTTCCACAGCCATTCCCATTTCCATTTCCATTTTCGTTTTCCCTTTGATTGCAGAAATTCAGCTGAGCTTTTTCGCTGGCCAGCAAATCGTTGAGTTGCTGGTACTCCTCGTAGATGCCCCTACTGTGCCGCTTGTTGATTTTGGCCAGTGGCTGAGGCTTCTGTGACTTTGATTTGAAAATCTTGTTCCACATTTTCTTGCTCATCTTGCTCAAAATTGGGAGTACGCGCTTCTCTGGTGGATTATTCACTTTCCCGATATTTCGTTATTTTTAAACACATTTCTTTCACATTTTCCGTGTTCCGCTCTTCCAAATGGGACTTCTTCTTGCGCCGGCGTCTGCTTCAATTTTGAGCGGCAGCAACATGGTCGCCAGACCGCCAGCAACATTAAGCTCTCGCCAGCAACACGCAGCACGCACAGTGGGTCCATTAAATGAAGTTTGTGCGCTCACACCTACTAAAACAGTCTGAACAAACGTTCATACATATTCCACATGATTTCAGGTAATGCTCCACTGTGCGACGTGACGGCAACATGTTGCCGGTGCACATTTTGCATGGAATTAAAAATAGTTGCACTCCAGTTTTGGCTTTGGCTACGGTGTGGGTGGGTGTGGGTGTAGCTGCTACCAGCAACAAAGGCCACCATTCTTTTCTTGTTCCCTCCATTGCTGCTCTGGGTTGTCCGTTTCCACTTCGCTTGGTGTTCGGTTGCGGAGGGTAATATGATTTTAAGCAGATATTTGCCACACAGGAATGGAATCAGATCAGTATAGCTAAGTTCATTTGTAATCCATCAGGCATGAAGTCACCAAAACCATTCCTTATTTTAATTAGTTACAATCGGAGGCACAAAGATTGGGATAACTACATATGTACATACATATATCCCATTAGCCGACATTGAATGTAGACATCGGTAAGAGTATGAACAACTTCGTTATTCGACTTTGCACTTCCTTTCTTGTTTGTCGTGTCTTTACGGCTGATTTATTTAAAGCCGCCGACACTGCCGTCCGTTCCCTCATCAAATGTTGCTGAACCCTTGGCTGCTTAGACCGTCATTCATTCCACTCTGAAGTCGGGCAGAATGACTGCCAATTCCCCCCACAATTTGAATATATTCGAATGTCTAAATTGAAGTAGTCTTTGGTGCGACTTCCTTTTGGGCCATCAGTCAATCAGCCTAAAGAGACTTCAAAGTGGATCGTTTCCTGGCCAGTGGCAATGGGGTCCGCGATTGGCACTGGGTGTAGCCCACACATAGTATGTACACATGTATGTACAGTATGTAATTATGTCCACTTATGGCACTCCAAAAGAAACATCAACTTACTAGCCTGTTGCATAAGTGCGCCAAAAAAGGTAGCCGCCATCTGGGTTGCATGCGACAACAGCAGCAGCAACATTTGGCGACCTCAGCAACATTTGGTGTTGCAGGCGGTTCACATAAATAAACAGCTGGGAGGGGAGTTGGAGGAGACACATTTGGTTGAATTGATGAGGAGAGAACTCTTTAGAGAGTCTATTAGGTGACGCATTAACTTCGACACAGATTGATATAGAAGATATAGTAATTTTTAGTCGGTGGATATTCCTGTGAGCATAAGTAAATCCACACTAAACTTTAGAATCTCTGGACTTTTTGATCTCTCTGTCTTTTTTTGCAGTGTATTTCGTATTCGTTTTACTGCATTGATTCTTCTCTTCTTTTCTGAGTATGTTTCGTCTGCTTTTTTTTCGTCTCTTGCTGTGAGGCTGGGGCTTCTGTCTTTAATTGAAATGCGAATGCACTTTTGAGGAGCGATCTTTTCTGGTCGGACCATACGATCCCCATTTGTCGCTGCTATAAATCACAATAGCGAGCAGCATCCGTTCAGACTCCGACCACAGATGACGTCACCCATCCATCCATCGATCTCTTTTATGCAAGATGCCCTGAATTCAGGGGAATCCACAGAAAAAAAAGACTGAAAAACAAACCAATATTGCACGTGCCAAAAGCGAGTGGCATGGGGGAGGGAGTAATGAACTTGGGGCCGGGACATACTCGTTTATTTATATCTATTTTATCGAACCAACAACTGCTCCTGCTCTGGCGTGGTATAAGGTGAGTAGGGAGGAGGCAAGGCGCCCCGGGGTTGTGGGCGGCATCGTTTGTGGTCGCCCACGCGTCTCGACTCTGACTTGCCCTCAACATCCTGATAATCTCTTATAATTGTCACGCTCTGAGAGCACAGCCGAAAATAGAAGATATGTTGCAGTTGCATATATGTATATACAGATATGTATGTATGTACATATATATGTTATGTTGCACGATGCATCTATCTTACTCTAGCGATTTTCACGCTTTTCACGGCACAGCCCTCGGGAGAAAAAAAAAGGGGCGCGTGCGTATAAATAGTCAAAGTTCTCGAATCTAGATGATGTGTTGCATGGATGGCGTTTTGGGGGCAAGGCGGCGACATGACACAAGCACAGAAACAAGGCAAAAATCAAACAACAAAAAAGTGAACTTAAAATTTAATATTTCCTATGCACTGAAAGAAATTATTGGCCCAAATGTAAAGAAACCCGACAGGAAGTACTATACTCTAATAGAATATGTTTCTTCTTGCACTGAAGAGCATACTAGCTGAATAATTCCTTTGTTCTTTTCGACCTTGTGCCTTATTTTATATTATTGATTTTTTCAATCTATAGTTAAAAATTAAGTTAACTTTAAGTAAAGATAAATCCAATACCTAATCTGTCCCGAACTCACTACATACATATATATATCATGTTAACCTCAAGTGAACTCTAAAAGTTCTCACTTCTCTCATTCCTTTGAAAGAGCTTCCTTTCTAATGATGGAATATATTGCTTCTAAATATATTGCGCTGCGCTAGTGTATCAGAATCGAATCAGAGTTCCAAATGACATTTAGATGGCCCCTCGCTTTAGCTCCCATAGCTTCTCCCCATCCTCTCTCTCTCTCTCTCTCTCTCTCTTTTCACATATCAACAACATCGGTGCGTCGTATTTTCCACTAATTAAGTTCTATTTCTTCCAGTCGTCAGTCGTCTCCACACCACTCCACTGCCATTCATCGCTCCCCCCCTCCCTCTGCTGTAATGAAATCATTTCAGTTCATTGGCGCTCCCATGTAACAAATTCTGTATTTTGTTGATTTTGTTGTTTGTTTCCTTCGAACGCATTTTGCAGATTGCACAATTTTACTTTAGTTTCTGTTTTCTGTTTCTGTTTTCGTTTTTCATTTCTGTCTTCGGTTCTGTTTGGAACTCAATGAGATGTTGCTGCTGTTGTTGTTGTTGCAACAAATTGAAGTTGATTTGTTTGTTGTCTGCTGTTGCTGGCTAGTGTTGCTGCTGTTTCTTCTGTTGATTGCTTTTTAGAAAGTGTGAAACACTTTTTGTATTTGGCTCCAATTCCATTCGGGTGGTGCCTTCCGTTCCTCAGTGTCTTTCATTTGGCGTTTCTCGGGGTGGCCAAAGTGCGAGGAGAGAATTGTGTCGTTAATTGAGGTAGGTAATTTCCAATTGGATTTGGAGTAGATCGAGGCTCGATTTGGGGTCACAGGTGAAGCCAAACGATTAGCAAATCGATTTGTGAGTGGCCAACAACGAATTGAATGAATTAGATCATTTAATGTTAGATTGAAATTAATTAAAACATATTTCTTTGATGCATATATTGAAACAACTACACACTTGCAGTACTTATTTCCAACTAAAATAAAGAAATAGAGGATTGGTAGACGTAAAGCACGGTATTCTAATTATTTCAATTAATTTTTAATTTTTTTTTTTAGAAAACTCCTCTAAAACCAATGTACGTTCAAATTTGTAACAAATAATAACGTATTAGTAGTTTTTTCCACCTTAAAAAGCTCAAGCTCCAAAGCTCAATCAAAAGCTTAAAGTCTGCTAGCTTTCAGCCGTTAGCTCGCTTCAAGGCAAATAAATTCGCGTCTTTTTACTCGAAAATTCGTACTTTAATTCAACATACAATTAGGAAATAGCCATCAGACATCAATGACAAATTTGCTGATCGAAGAACTCATCCCAAACAGGAGAGTGACTTTGCGATTTAGGCTGGAAAACATTAAATGTTTTATAAACCTGTTTTCAAGTCCAGACAATGAAATACCTCTATATGTATGTATATAAACTGCGTTTTGCACAAACTGGTTGGATATATGACTTTGGAATTCATTCTATTAAATAAGCATTTTATTCGAGCTTTGCTTTGCCTCTGAATGTGGTTCAATGTCAAGGAAATTCCATGGCAGACAGAGAGGCACAAAGAGAGGAAACTCAAGTGTGGGCTGGCTCGTACATCAAACCGAGGGATGTGGGTCATATGCCCCCACTGGAGACCATTTAGGCCATATATGCAGATGGGCCATTACAATCTAAATCAGTCAGTCAGTCAGCCAACTAGGCAGCTGGGAGAGTGACAATGGAATAATATTCGTAGTTTTTGTTCGTACGAGTATTTATTATTTATTAGCATTATCGGAAATTTGTAAAAACTGGCACGCATATCTCCCAGTCCGACGTGACTGACATGGCTAAGACGGAACGCCCGATTTCTGTCAAGCTGCGAGTACATATAAATATTTATCTGCTATACGAATATGTGGGATACGATATAAGTCGAGCCCAGTTTTATTAGTTTTTTACTTTTTGCTTTCATTTGCAGCTTGAATTCCATTTAATTCTGCTTTTTCTTTGTTCGCTGACTTTTTGCCCAAACTTTAGCTGAAATTCTTGTTTTCGGGCTTTTCTTTAATTTAATTAAAATTGATTTAATTTAGTTGACTTTGCTGCAGCTGACTGAAAATGGAAATTGACATAGATATGTCAGTGTCGTGACTCTGGTCCGTTGCTTGGCTTCTTTTTTAGATTTTTTGTTGAGTTGTATTTGTATTCATTTTCAGTTTGTTGAAATGCCTTCCACGTTTTGTGTTTGATTTGGTTTGGAGCTTTGTTTGTATTTCTTGTCTTTGTTGCTTTTTTTTTTTTTGCAATCAGCAAATAATTTGCAATAATAACTGATGTCATCTGGAGATTTTAAACGATAGAAAGTTTGTTCAACAATATATTTTATAATAGCGGAAAGCGTGAACAATTATAAGTATACATATGTACATATATGTATGTACATACATATATGTACATATATGTATATGTATGTACATATATATATGTACATACATAAACTATGTATAAACAAGTGTATGTATTAAACTTATATTGATTTGAAATTTTTCATCTTTTCTTTATCCTCTTTATTCAGATAAAAACAGCAATAAAATTCGAATTTATGTTGTAATGTTTCCTATTTCCCATTCTATTAAAATTTCATTTCAATATGTGTATTTTCAATTTTTAAAGTGCCATAAAACAAATTAATTTTTTTCACTTCTACCTCACACTCTGCTCCCACTTTATTTCCCCCTAAGTGGCCTCCCAAGCACTTCCTTCAACACCGAAGAGCTGCCGCAGGGGCAGCGCTTAATGCGCCTGCGCGGAAGTCGACTACTCAATTTGAATTTTGCCGCTTTGGCTTTGTTTTCGAAACTCGAAATTCGAAAATTGCAGAGTTCGACAAGCACTTAAGACTAAATGGTACAAGAGGTGTGTTAATGTACGGTGAGGGATGCTCATTACTCCTCTCTTTCTCTCTCTCCCTCTCGATCTGTTGCATTTGAAACGTTAATGTGACGAAGAGAGCGCTCTCAGGCAATGCCTCACCTTATATGTATTCACACGATTTGAGAGTACCCACCCAAGTACAGTTAAAAGCTAGCTTTTGTTGGAGTTTTTCTTTGTCGCTTACCGAAATCAAAGTGATACATTGTTGGGAGTTCGCGAGGTGTTGTTGTCCGCGTCACCGAGTTGTTATGCATCAGGGGGGTTTGCGGGGGTGTGGCGATAAATATCGCCTCCAGCTGCCGCCTGCTGCTCTGCTCCGAAGCTGCCATTTTCACATAGACTAGACACACACACACTTTCGCGAAATTTATGCAATGAACTCGCTTTTAATTTTGTTGTTATCTCTCTTCCGCTTTTTGTTGCAAGTAAAAAGCGAGCGCACCGCGTCTTTAGTCGCCGGCGTTTGAAAACGCGCCAAACTCTCTTTCTGCCAACATGCAAGTTAGGTTTATCGCGTTTTTTGTTGAGTATCTTTTTTCGGTGTTTTAATTTATATTCATTAACGATTTTGCCTCATTGCCAATTAATCATCTTTCGTTTTCACTGCACTTTCAAAAATTTGGAAATACTTTTTGCCGTGTTTCATTTGTTGTTGTTTTCTTTTCACAATATATTTCGTTTGCTTGCACGCTATTTTTTTTGTTTGTTTTTTTGGTTATTTTTTGCTGTATTTTTTGTGATTGGTTCACATTTGAAATTCGCTTTTGTTCACAGCCAGTTTCCACCAAAAACTTATGGAAATGCTGCGGCTGGCATATAATTTGAGGTCTGCGATTGCCGCGACTTGCAATTGGAGTCGAGTTGTGTTCCGTTCCCTCGTACTCCTGCTGCTGCCCACCTCCACAGTCGGCTACACCTTCTCCTCCTTCGGCCGCGCTGGGTTCGTTGTCGTTTGGATCTGTAAAAGGTCAGAGCGTGAGATATGAATTTCAATCGAGCTGTCAGTGCAGAGATATCTTGTATACCCTCTCAGAGATGGTATGATGTATGGTATGATATCATATCCAAGGCGTCAGCGCCCGAAGCTACCCTTTCTTCTTTCTTGTTGTTTCTCAGCAGCCACGAAACCTGAAGAGCCAACCACAGCTAACAGCTAGAGAGATAGATTGCGCTGCGCCAAGCCATATACCAAATACCAAATAAACATTCACCAATGGGGCTAAGCGCATATTAGCTAATTTGCAAAACGCCAACAACAGGCAACGGCAAGCGTCGGACAACCGCTGCAGAAGCTTGTATCTGTATCTAACGAATACGCAAAGCAGAATATGATGAAATCGTCTAAACTTAGATACCGATTTCATGGGTTTTCCAGCTTTTGGGGCTCGCCGCCTCACGCAATTCACCCAAAACGGACAATGAGAACGACAAGCCTGCAGGGAGCTAGCGAGGATGATTACATTTGTTTATGTTTTGTTGTTTTTAGACACACTTCCCTAATAAGCCAATTAATTACCGTTTTCTATTCGTTTCAGGCGCTAAACTTCGCCTTGACTACTCCCTATTGTGGCGCAGTTGAAACGAGACTGAGCCTCCACCTCTCAGTCGAACAAACCCGAGAATTTTGTTCTCTTAATTGCAAAATGAAAGTGAACTCAAACATCAGCATTAAAAGCAATTGAAGATCTTTTGTGTGTGTGTGTGAGTGAGTACTACAATCTGAATAGTGTCTCTGTATCTCTCCCATTATCACCAGCTTCGCTTCTCTCAGTACTTGAGAGAGTAATCTTTTTGTTCTGGCTGAGCGGGTGTATCTTCTAATTATACTTTTTTTGGTCAGCCTCTGAGCCATGGAAGTATTCAATGAATTGGAACTAATTGCTGTGATGAAAATCTGTATAGGAAAGGTCATGGCCAAGGCCATTATTAGTTCGAACTGAAGGCCAATCACGCATCCATAATGATCTACCCACACTTGACCAAGTAGAAAATGTTCTAAGCCATGAAGATGTCACCATATACATAGATACGAGTATCTATGGCATAGGCTAATCTAATAACACGCCTGTCAATATCTATGTTAGGATACAACGCAATCGATAAATCTTTTATGTGTGTGTTCACAAAGTCGTAGATAAACCAGACGCCATATGTTATATAGAACAAGTTTTTATTGTTGCTGCTGTTGGGTAATGTAAATTGTGTTTGTTGTACATATTTTGTGTTCACTTGAAGCGATAAACCCGTTTCAATTTTCACATGTGCCTGGCCAGAGTTAATTTATGCCGCGCTGTGCTTCTCTACTCTGCCACTCCACCAATTTACTGGTTTCCTTTGGGGTCTATGCACAGATAAAACCTAAATTTATGTAAGATTATTGTGCATAATTCAAGTTGAAAGGTTTTCCTAGACTGTGCCTGCCGCACCCTCACAAGTCCCGTCCAAATATTCTGTTATGCATATGAAGTGGTTTTGGAACAGTCATAAATATGAGGCCCCATATTGGGATAGGGCTGCTGTTTGAGGACGTGCTCTGAATCTACCCCCTGCTCGTGTCTGAGCAACACAATTGAGTTTCCTGATTGTGCATAAGATGAGTGCGGTTTGGTGGGAGGGGTGGGGAAAATAACTTTATTACAATACTAAAAGTCATGCCCACCAAATCTTCCACTTCAAACTGGTTTCCTTATTTAGCTAATTTATTTATTTATGAATATCTCATCTGATCGTTTTCTTGGGGCAACATCATCATGAGTTACCACCCACTCGAGGCATACCGAGACGCTGACGAACCGTATCTTGATATTTCTTCATGCCGAAATTCGAATTAAATATGCAACTCCCACGTTCAATTCTGCAGCTTTAAGCTTGACTTCAAGCGGTGCAAGCTCACGACTGTGCGATGTTCCAGGGAGATGGGAGAACAGAGCATGCAACTGAAATGTGGCACAAATGTTGAACCCACTTTTTGTTTTGCCACAGAGCAATGAACCAGAGACGATGTAAACAAAAGCCCACTTGGAGCTGGTTCTTGTCGCCCAAGAGCTTGTGACAGCTGTCTGCCTCCAAGTCTCGGTCCCAACAAGTGCGACTGTTGTCGTAGTCGTCGTCGTCGTCGTTCCAATTGGACAAGCTCACCTTCAAATGCAACGACTGCGTTGCACATGCCACACATGGGCATTCCGCATCACTTTCGGTTTGGCCCAGTAACAGATGCCACAGAGAGAGAGAGAGAGGGAAAATGAGTGCAGTGGAATGGACATTATCTTGTCGCTGCTTACTTGCTGGCGAAGGTCACGTGTGAGTCTTAGTCCCCCATCCCGTAGATCGCTGTACGAGGTGTCGACTTACAAGATCTAATTTCATGCGATAAGTAGATAAGTAGCCCATGCGATAAGGTACGAGTATTCAAAATATCATGTACATTTATGTGTTTATGTTTATTTGGGTTCTGCTGATTAGAAATAGACTCGACCATGTCCACAAATAAAGGGTATTCGAGGGCAAACATTTACATAGCTTTAGTTTGCTTTGTAGATATTCCACTTTTCCTGTATTTGCATCGAATGGGCATTAGAAAATCAAATGCAAATTGTGTTAACCAATCAATGTGAACATTGACTTTCAATCGTATCAATTAAAGTTGTTTCTCATTGCATTGTCGAGCAATTTGTCAGCATATTTCCCTCTCCCCTAGCCCACAAACCGCACAATTAACGCGAACATGATCCAGTCACAAAGCCAGAAACCGATTAACCGCAGTTCCCACCTGTTAGATCATCATCATCATCATCATGGGATCATTATGGATATACATATGTATTATAATTGAGGCAGCAGCCTTTCGCTGGATCCATTGAAGAAGAAAGCCATAAAGAGCAGCACCCATAGCCAGACCCAGACCCGTACCCGCACTCGCACTGGAACAGGTTGAAGTCACACTTTGGAGACTCTGCTTTGCTCCCCGTGGCTGATGTCATTGGGTAATCATCTAAGCCCCGTCCCGTATCCGTCGCATGGGGTGTTTGCTTAGAACTCGTCAGCACGTCACTCTCGTCCGACTCGAGACTCCGAGAGTCGAGTCAAGTCGACTCGTGCGAAGGTTACACAGAATCTTGAAACGAAACGAAACGTAAAACACTTTCAGAGGCGTGTTCTGTTCCGTTTGCCGGATCTCAATTTCAAATGAGAGAACGGACGCGACTCTGTCAATACGTATTTGTCTGTTAATTGCAGCTCTACCTACTACCCATACTTATGTGCACATTTATCCCCTACATAGTATCTATGTGCATGCATATGTATGTATCTATATCTATAGGCTTATGCAAATCTCTTGCTGAAAGCAATAGAAAAGCATTTGCCGGCTGCCTCTTGTGATTGCCGCTTATTGGGCTTTTTGGAGCGTTGCAAATATGCATGGAAAATATTTACCAACTGTAAAATATGTTGCGTTTTTTTTGTTTCTTTTTTCTATCCAAAATCTGAGGAAACTAAAGTAAAAGAAAAACTAAAAACTGATGATTGCTTGATTGGTATTTATTGCTGGAACTGCCAGAGATTGCAAATGAAAAATGCGATTTTAAAATAACTTATTTAAGCATTGAAGTTAGCTAAAGGATTTCCTCTCTCTATGTTAGTATTCTGATCATTCGTGGACTTTTATCTACACACTTCCTTTAATTTGAAACAAATTTTAATTGGGGAAAACTCACAATTTGTCGTTTTTGCCAGGGCTAACCACATTCCATGCCAGCTCATGCTGCCACATGAGTTTTTAACTGCGTCGCTTCGCGAAATTCCAAAAGCTAATTAACGTCAAAGTTAACGAGTCCAAGCCATTTGGCTTTGTGTACAGTGAACACACCCCCACATTGACTTCCAATCTTGTGCTCCCATAAGCAAATCAGTTACTTAGTTACTTAGCCTCGATCTACAATTAGCACACAAATGGCGACCGAAGAGCCGGCAATGAAATGGCGAAATTCCGGGTCGAAAGGAGTTTCCTCTCCGCTCAATGGGTTTATCGATTAAACACCCTGGAAGGGAGGAGCGAAAGTTCTCGGAAAACATGACTATAAATGGTATAATGACGCCAGAGACCAGACATTAAAGCCGCACCCAGCTGGCCAGTCGGCGGTGGATGTAATATCCTTTGGCCTGGGGTACTGGGGGTTGCCCTGGGTTGTTGTTGCTGCTGTTGGAAGTTGTTTTTGTGCGGCAAACAACTTTGAGTGGACTTGTTGTGCCCGGCTGGGGCACAGAGGTTGCCATGGAGCGAATCCACCCATATGTGGAGCCAGCCGGGTTGCCATGTGGGCTCCCAACTCCTGTTATCTGACCAAACACATATAATCCGGCGGGGAAGGAGCCATGTGATTGCACCCTTGCATGCAAAGCTTTGACCAAATGAGAATCAACCAAAGCCAAAAACTTTCTATGCGAAACTAGAGCAAGATTTCTATATACTTCACATATGTATGTACATGTACGTATGTATGTACATATGTCCCTGACCAGATCTTATCGCATAGATAAAATATATAGTAGTAGGCAAAAATCAAAAGAGCGACGACTGAGCAACCGGATAACCTTATCTCTCCACTGGGTTCTGTCCGAGACTATCAAGATGTAAACATAATACGAACTGGGTATGGGAATCCTCTGTATGAGTGCTGGATAAATATATATATATTTTGCGCATTAATTTGATATTTTGTTTCCAATATCTGGGCTTTATTTATTCTACTCTGAGATGATAACTTCCATGCCAGGTTCAGATAAGTCTCGAGAAAGACAAACCAATGATAAGATACTCGTACCATATGGGAATATAGAGAATATTGAATGAAAAATGAGACAAATAAATAGAAGAAGAATAAACAGAAGCCACAGAGATATCTGGTACGTAAGATCCCATTTAATACGAGTATTCCATGAAACTAATAATATAATTCACCTACGAAACCTTTTTAGTACTAGTTTATAGCACTTCAAATAGTACGATCTCAACTTGAGAACCACTTGGTAGGTGGTTGGAAATTCTGTTTACTTTCCTATAGCTAGACTCTTAATAGTTGTTTGCTTTTTGCATGTTCTCTAGATGTTTGCTTCTCCATTTGGGTAGGTCTCTCTGTGTGTGCGTAACGTATGTTTACCTTATCGACATAGAAAAGGCTGCTAATGAACAATTCATGGCTATGATGGTGACTAAATAATTGGCTATTAATATAGCTATTTAACTTATCAACAAATTCCAATCGGAATTGAATTTGAAACGTACCTTGAGGGCGGACGACGAGTATTCCTTTGAGAGAGGTTCGGTTCTTAAGTAATTGAAATTCCTTAATGTCCGGTCAGTTAGTGAAGCTCCTCTGGGAGATGGCTTAAAACACTCTCATGGTATCCATATAACATATAACAATCACCTACACACACACACGACACTCACACTCACACAGGTAGAACTTAAAAGTGGGATCTACCTTTGGGCGCCACTTTGCTTCCCCTTTCCCTTTCGATTAACTGCTGGGACTCCAACAATGAGGAACGTTTTACCTCAGCGAGTTTTATCGTGTTTTAATTTTACAATTTTTGTTATTTATGCAATTTTTTTGTTTTAGAAGAAATCAGGTTTTTTTTTTTTTAAAAAAATATTTATTATTTTATTTTGTTGTTTGCTACACACACGCGACGACAACTCCAACGACGTCTCGGCGATTCAACGAGCGCGCAACGAATGAGCCGGCCCCGTCTCTGCGGCCTCTGGGTGCTCTCTGCCCGGCTCTCTGCTACGCCTTCGCTCAGCAGCGCGTCGGCGTCGCCTCGTCCAGAGCTGCGTCACTCTGCCAAGTGAACTGTTTTTGGCAACCCGGTTTGAGCCGAATCTGTAGGGGGGGCCCAAAATGCGTGCCCAAGTTGCAGGGAAGATATAGGATTGGTGGGGTAGGGTAGCAGGGGTCTCAGCGTGGGCATCTTGTTAATGTGACAGGTTTCGCCTTTGTTGCAGCCCCAAATGGATGACTCCCATTGATCTCCACCTCCGCGCAAAGACACTTGTTGCTCGCTTTTGGCTATTTTTAATTTTTCTTCAAAATTTCTTTTGTCAAATGACATCTGACGCGTGTGCCCGGCATTCTGGCTGGCAGTCGTTTAAATAAATGTTTCCGCTACTGAAATTTATTGGAAATAGTTTGAACAGATCCGAGCATAGCCCGGCATAAATTACACAAAGGAAATGGGCGTGTCAGGTGGGCAACGCAACGGAGAGAACAGCTAAATTAAAACGCCGACGCGTGGCAAAGCGTCTGACAGATCGCACCAGATCGGGTCAGATCCGATCAGACCGGAATGGCTGGGGCCCACGTAGTAGCAATTACGGGTATGGCTAATTGTTTGGGGAACAAATGTACACGACAATCGCAGAATAAAGGCAACAAATTGATCAAGAATCGAGGGAATTGAGATAAATTCTTAATAGATTGATGAGTATACAAAATGTATTATACAAATAGTACTTATATTTTGCTAACACTTTAAACACAGAACAGACACTTTAATTAAATAGGTCTTTGAGGATAGATTGCCTCCAGTTGGTAGGACTATAGTTTTTTAGCCCCGATTACAGCACTAATTGAAGCTATATACTCGTAAATATGTAAATATTGCTTGTATAAGACGGTGTTCTAGGTGGTTCACTAAAAACAGCACTGCAGATGCAGCACTGGCATGGGTGGGAGCAGCAGGAGGAGTAGCCGAAAGTAGATGCCTATTTCTGGCTGGGCGTGTAGTACATGGAGTGCAGGAAGAGGCGGGTCACCTCGCCGATCACAGACCGGTCGGGTATGCTCTGGGCCATGCCGTACAGGGCCATCTTACCGACCACAGGCTGGCCAGGATCCTTCATGATCTCCGCCGTGCAGCTGCGCACGTCGGCAATGAATTTGTCCGCCACTCCGGCCTGGGTGTGCATGTCCGTGACGCAGATGTGAATGCTGTGTGGGTAGCAAAATGCCAAAGGTTAACCATGTTTTAAAATGTGTTTCGTAGATGTATCATACCCAGAGGGGAACTGCAGGGCATTCAGGTTCCAGCCGAGCTTGCAGAGCGAGTCCGAGAGCCGGAAAATATCAAACACATTCGACCCGAGGGCAATGACAGAAGTGGCCGGCTTGCCAAACACAAACAGGCCATCGATGTCGCGAACTCTGCGGAGGATCGGTGAGGTTAGCAGTAGTCCAAGTGTATTCATCGCCATGCTTACCCCCTCTCAATGTAGCGAGCCGTGTCCACAATGCGCTTGGTAGCTTCCAAATAGCCGTCGTAGCCGAAGCTCATCATGGTGGCCCAGCAGGCGGCGATGATGCCTCCGGCACGGGATCCATTCACGGTGGGGGAGCCGTACACGCCGCCAGGCCAGTCGGTGGTCACTGTGAACTGATGATCCTTGAACTTCTTCTCAGAGTAGAGGATCACCGACGATCCCTTTGGAGCAAATCCGTATTTGTGGGTGTCGGCAGAGATGCTGGTCACTCCCTTGACGTCAAAGTCAAACGGACGCAGCTTGTAGCCGGCATTGCGCACCAGGGCCACCACAAAGCTGCCCAGGCAGGCGTCAACATGGACGGGAATGTCATACTTTATGCCCAGTTCGGCGATGGCTTCGATGTCGTCGATCGTGCCGTAGGGGAAATTGGGAGCAGAGCCAACCAGCTGTAGGTGGAGGGAGGGATAAAAGGGAACAATTTGTGGAGATACATTGGGTAATCTTGGGTTAATTCTTACCAGAATGGTGTTCCTGTTGATGGCACGCTTGAACTTTTTCATGTCGACCTCAAAAGTCTCGGGATCGACGTCCACAGACCTCACATGAATGTTGAAGTACTGGCCACCCTTGTCGAAGGCCGCATGGGCAGTGCGCGGCACAACGATGTTCGGCCTGGTGATTCCCTTGTATTCGCGTGCATAGTCCCGGTATGCCTTCATGGCCATCACAATGGACTCGGTGCCGCCGGTGGTCATGGTGCCGCAGCTATCGTTCTTTCCATGGAACAGATTGCAGGCCATGCGCACCACCTCAGCCTCCATTTTGCAGACGCCCGGGAAGAGGTCCGCATGCAGGGGATTCGTGTACGATGCCTTGCCATACACCTCCGTCACTAGCTGCACCAGCTCCGGATTGTAGCCGTAGACGGCACCGGAGACGCGACCGTCGCGCCATTCGTAGTGACCAGTCTTGAGATGATCGTCCACCAGCTTCAGAATCAACTCCTTGCTCAGACCCTTCTCGGGCAGTGTCACCGTGTAGGTGAGGTGCGCGTTGCTCGTCTTGATCGCCGTTTCAAAGTCATTGTTGGCCTTGGTCAGCTCCGCCTCCACCTGTCGCCGTACTGAGGGTATCTTCTTGGCAAATCTAAAGAACTGCCGCTTGCCACGGGTGTAGAGACCTGCAACAAGCAAAGGGGAGGGCGGATTGATTACCTCGGTTCCGGAATGATCGCCTGACCAACTAATTTCAATAGACTGCTATCGAATAACCTAATGTATGCTTATCTGAAGGCGTATCGAACCGTAAAATAAAAAGATGAATCATTTTATAATGAGAATGTGGCGATCGGTAGTCGCTGAAACACGATAACATATCGTGTAATCCGGACATGTCTGGCCTACATATACATATGTACATGTATGTATCTAGTGCAAAGTTGGAAAGGAACTTTGACCAAGTTTTATGGTTGGGATGGGAAATGTTCTTGAAATGTTTTCCATTTTGCGGATTAGTAATTAGAAAGCTGCTTGATTATGACACCTGACTGATAGGGTATAATGGGGAACCAATTATAAACTTTATATTGGAAGTATTAGCGGATATACTTATCGAAGCCAGTAGCTATGCCGTTTGGCTATATATTATACTACTATATTTCAAGTAGCGCCATGGTTGAACAAATATTTTGCCTCTAATCTATTGTAATCTGTACCCAGATTAAAAGCAAAAGTTCATAGAGGGCATTCAACGGGTGCATGGCACTCGAATGAACTTATATAAGGCACAAAGTACATACATATGTACATACATATATTATGTGTATGAAAATAACAATTTCGATTTCTTCAGTGAAACTATAAAAAATGGGCCATCTATGGTTGGCATTTACTTGGGCTGCGAACGAAAGTGCACGGCGCGCCAGATAAGATTGTTTGATGGATTATAATTTATGACGAAAACGCCGACAGCGGCGTAAAAAAAGGAATCGTCAGAGTCACTAAGTGGCCTGACTTTTGCCTACGAGCATGTACTTGCAGATAGCGATGTATTTTGAGGAGACCTCGCTGGAGGAAACTCACTTTCATCCTGACAGACAAACGTCCAGAGCCAGACGCCGCCGAGCACTGTGGTGGCCGTGATGGTCGCCACCTGCCAGGGCTCTCGGGCACCGAAGGCGCGATTAATGCCCTCGGTGACGGGCTTTAAGCAATCGTTGCCGGAAAACGGACGCATCTTGCCGCTGCTGAAATGAGAGTCGGTTATGGATTATTCGTTCCAGGGAGTGTCAAACTGTTAAACACCGCCACACGCGCGCGCCTCAAGCAAATAACTGATTCGAAGCGTGAATGTGGGCTACAAAGTGGCCGACTAAACCCTGATAAAGGTCTGGGCACGTAGTATATCTCTCATATTCAGTTGATACGCCACTATACCCCCAGCTGATGAAATGAAAACAAAGGCTCGGCTAAACCCTTGATGAGGCGGTGCTGGTGCGCTGTCGGTTACTCACCTTTGTAATCAGCGCTGATTATAATGCAATTAGATGCACTTAAGTTTATGGTGCTGTTTTTTTTAACAAAGAAAGTTTAAAATAAGAAAACAGGAATTAAACTGTGTAAACACATTTCGGCTGGTTTAATGTGACCGTGCATTCCCAACTGTTGATTGCTTCCTATCGATAGTGGTCAGCTGTTCGGACAGAGAATTTTCCAACACTGAAACCACTTTTATAATCCGAGCCGGGGAGTAATTAATCTTCTACTAAAACTAGAAATGGTTAAAAGATTAGTTTAAATTAAATTCAAAATATAAATATCATGCCTAACAGCACATAGTTCTGTGCGGTTACACCAGCCGATATGTATCGATTGCTTTTCTTGCCACTATAACTGCTTTTTACTATCGGCTCGTTATTTGAAAATTCAAATTATAGTTTCTTATCAACCAGCTTTCTGTTGGCCATTTAAATTTGCTTGCGTAGCATCGAGCCGTGGCGCAGCAGCAATTTTCATATGGAAAGTTGAAACTTTGAATGATGTCCTTTTGCTGCGTTAGCTTCATATTGCCAGAATACGAAGGACGCGAATGATTAGCAGGAGATCCAGAATGGCAAGTACGCAAATAGAGCCCCTCTAGCATTTATGCACAATAATCGGTGGCGCGTGCAGAGGACGCTGGTAAAGAGAAGCTCAGCCCCAGGGTCGGTAGTGATAGGATTACCGATGCACCGGATGAGTCCACTATTGGCCATGGAAAATGTACAGGTATAATCAGGTATAGACAAGGCCACCAACTGCAGTCTGGCCATTTCATTCGACCAATTAGCGAGACAACAAAAGCGGTGAAATACGCTGAAGGAAGCTACATCTAGCTCTATGCTGAGATTTTCCCACCGACAAACGCTCTTTAGCGCCCAATTTTAAAGGAAAGCAGCAAGGGCTTGGTCTTCCTATCCCTTAGCTTGGCGCAGTTTTAAGCGAAGTAAACGGCTCAATTTGATTTCGTTGTAACCTCGTAAAGACAATTTGAATGGAAGCTGCCCCCCGGATAATTGTTGTTTCTGGAAAGTTCGCTGCATGTAGGCCATCCAGTAAGATGATCCCTTGCCGGAGCGTATCAATTAGTGCTGCAGTGTGGCCTTTCCTCTGAATCGCAAAAGCGTGTGGCCTCACTCCTTTGGGGCTGTTGGCCGCGTGGCAAAGGGGGTTCGGGGACCTTGTGCAGCACCATCGGTTGCACCATCGATGGCACCTGCAATTCTATAAAGTCTAATTTACTAAAAGCTTCTTTATTCTCGAAATTCTCCCCATCTATTTGTGGCCTTTTCTAAAAGTAGACAAGCTTTCCCCAGTGTAGGCATGTGTCGACCGTTATCATTGGTAACTGTTGCGTTGGTAAGCCTCTTCAAAGGAAGACGAAACGTACCTTGGCGATTGGATGTTATGAATACTCCTAAATATAACTTAATAGACAAAATTAATTATGCCGCAATGCTCGTAAATATGAGCTGCACAAATTTAAATTCCTATGTAAATTTTAAATCGGGTTTGAGTAATAAAGTAAATTTAATAATTTAATAAAAAATAATTTCCATATTTTGCTAAAAAAATCAATTAAATTGTAGTGCTGTTATTTTTCTTGTTTTTTCAATATTTGAATAACAACAGTTAATTACTGTTTATTCCAAATATCAATGGAGCTTAATTAACCGCTACGGAAGATGGCTCTCTTCTGTGCTCTCTTCCTGGGACGCATGCACACACACACACACGCACGCCCGCCCGAGCACACTCACACATGGAAAAATCAACAGTTTGCTGTACGGTGGGAGAAAGTTTGTGGAAGAGAAGCTTTTTTCCAAAAGCTCCGCCAAAGATGCTGGGAGAAGCATCAGCAGCGGAGGCACCAGAGGCAGCCACAAGTTGCCTTTTCGACAGTTGCAACAGTTGCTGTTGAGTGGCTTCCAAAGGCGGACGTGGCATAAGGTAGACCGGAGTCGAGCCGAGCATCCCCATTCGGGAAAAACTCATCCAAGCGATACCGTTATCAGTGCGTGTTGGTGTGTGTGGGGGCGGGGGCAGGCGGGTTGGTTGGTTGGCATGGGCGGAAAATTGCTTTATGGAAAAACTAGTTCAAGTGCAAGAGAAAACATAAGTTGCAGCAACAATGTTGCCACAACGAACTTAAAGGATTCAAAGTGCAAATTATCAAATTTAGATTAAAACACCGAAAACACCAAAAACATAAATTAAAGAAAAGTATACATACATACATACAAGTATACATATAAACATACATATATTTTATCAAATTTGTTTGGCACATGTTTAATAAAAAATCCAAAAAAATTATTCGTGTGTGGCACATCTGTGCCAAAAAAAACTTAAAAAACTGTGTGTTAAATCATAGATTAAGATAGAAAAAAAAATCGAAAAAAATCCGTAAAGTACATAAAACGAGAAAAAGGAAAAACGAAATGAAAAATCTCGGCTAATTCAATCGGGCGCGACTGGAGATTGAAAAATATGATTATAATCTGTCCCATTGCCAATCCACCGAAACATAGACCAATACCAGTCCCAGTCCCATTTCCATAACCAACCCTGCCCGACCCTGACCCTGTTCTTTCGCTTAAGCAGCAGCGTGCAACAAGCCCTGTAAATCCCAACCAAATTACCATATGTAACCCCAACACACGTACACGCTCGCGTACACCCCGTGCAGGGTTGGGGAGTGTGGTTATAGGAAAAGACTCGCAATTCAAGTTTATCCAAAGGAAATCTCACGCATTTCGCATTTTGCATTTCTCACTCTTTTTTTCGTGTTGTTTCCCTTCTTCCTTTTTTTTATTTGGGTTTTCGCAAATTGCTGTTGAATTGATTCAATTGGACGACAACCACAACCACAATCACAATCACAAAAGGTGGCAGCAGTTCTTTTGGCGTAGAACAAGCAACAAGCGGCAAGAGTCGACAGGAACCAACGCGAACCGACAGGCGCCACATCAAGAACAACAGGCCCAAGCCTGTCCGCCACCCAGAACAAAAGGTGAGTGCGAGTAAGCGAGTGAGCGAGGGTGTGTGTGTTGGTGTGTGTTGCTGTGTGTTTGTTGGTGTGTCTTTGCATTTTGATTTGGATTTATGTTGGGGAAATTTAGCCTGATTTGCATTTCAAAGGTTTTTGGAATATTTTTGACGGCGGCGGTGTCGGCGGTGGCTGCGGTGCGTATGATTATCATGTCTGGGATTCCAAACATCCACAGAGGCGGCTCACGCTGCGTATGATTGATGAAGGCTTCACTTTATATGATATTATGTGTGTGCGTGTGTTTGTTTTCCATACATTTGTGAGTGTATTTTTGTGTTTCACATCGATGTGGCGCAATGAAAATACTGTTTAATTTTCATGTTTCTGGGAATGCATCAATTACCACGAAAATGCGTAATCATTGGGGGGATATCAGACGGCATTGCTGCAGGCAGTTTGCTTGCTGTATTAATTTTTAATTCCACGAACTATGCTGCTTTTCTGTGAACCCGTTATTACAGGGATGGGTGGGATTCTCTATGCGACCTCAGTGACATTTCGTAAATTGATGCATACAAAAGATGAAAAAAAACATCGAAATTGTGTGTGTTTCCTTCTATAATTAAAAATCAATGCATTGCCAAAGTTCACTAAATTTTAAACCCAGTCTCTGCTGCTTTTGATATATTTTGATTTTGAACCTTTCTGCAATGCCTAGCAGTCACTCAACCATAAATTTTCATTAGTTTTCATCAGATGCCGTATGCTCAGGCGCTTTATTCCAGTCATATATTCGAAACTTGTGAACTTTTGAAGCGAGCAAAACTCCGTCTTTGAGCGAACGAGATTCAGCTGAAGTTTGTGTTTTAATCTAAAAAGTTTAATTAGTTGATTGTAAATCTTGTTAACTCGCCAGCTGGCTGCTGCCCCTGCTGCTGGCCTTGGCCAATTAAACGATTTTCCAATTTCCCCTGGATAATAATTATTTTTTTGCTTCCTTTTTGCTTAATCAAATTTCGGTTGCACTCGGCGATGCAATTAAACGCGAATGATGAACGCAGATGGAGTAAATTTCATTTTCCACAAGTTTTAACTAATTGATTAAATAACATAAACCAATTTAAGGCAATTATGAGGCCAGCGGTAAATTGCAAAACACAACAGACGGCATCGCATCGCCTTGTTGTTGTGCTCTAAATTCCATTTTTATACCCTGTAAAGCATAGAAGGGGTATTTTGAAAATAAAAAAAATCTTTTAAGTTTCCTGTATATAGTACCTAACATTATTAGTCAATTGCAGAGCCTATATATGAGATAATTCCACCAGAACTCAGAATAATTCAATCAGTTGAATCGCATCGTTTTTCCATTTCTTTTAATCCATTACAGAATCCATTGAGCATTCCGATTTTATTCTTTAAATATAAATTTTACTGGTCATTGAATGTGTAGGGTAACACAAACTTCGGATCAACTGGCTTACACTTTTATGCGATTTCTCATTTTAATTTACGTTTTTTTGAATTTCCTCCTTTATTTCCTCTTCGCTGCTCGGCTGCCGTTTAACGGTGTGGTGTGTGTGTGTGTGTGTGTGTTTTGGTGGTGCCCCCGGGTGTAGTTGACGCACCTGACTCAACGCATTTTGCACCTTGACACCTGCTCGAAGCAGGACAAGCCACAGCCACAGCTACACACTTTCAGCTTTTGCATTCCCGCGTTGCATACTTTTTAGCATTCCACCTTTCATCGAATAGTGCGTGTGTGTGTGTGTGTGTGTTGTGTGTATGAGGTGGCTCTATAAAATTAGCATTAAAGTGAGTTTCATAAAAATTAATAAACCAGAAGAAACCACTACGACCCGCATGTAATTGCTGTCGAAAATCCTATGTATATAAAAAGTTTCCAGTTCCCGTCACGAGTATGCAAAGGCCCTCGACCGAGTTTTTGTTGCTTTGATAATTTTTTTTTTTTTTTTTCCTATTTTTTTTTTTTAATACCCGGTATTCCTCGTGTAACGTGAGGTATATTATATTCATGTGTACTAGGATCTAACAGACAAGAGGTATGCATTTCCCTAATCTATGTATATGTATATGAAAAGAGAATTTTACTGGCATTAAATTTAAAAAAAATATTTTTAATGTGTAACGGGTATCCTTTAGTCACAATTTCTAGCATTTCTTTTTCGTTGTTTTATGTTTTTCTATTTTTCATACATATTGTTGTTGCTGTTGTTGTTGCACTTGAGTTGCTGGGTGTGTGTAGAAGTGTGCGCGCGAAAAAAAGGGGCCCCTGACTACGCGTAGGTTTAGTCTGACTCTTGTAGAGATAGTGGGTCCCATGTTGGAGGGAGGCAGGATGAATTTTAGTTGCTGCGGCATTGACATTTATGCGGATGGACTTGGGGATCGGGATTTATATAAAAATAAAAAAAAACTTGACTTTTATGGCACATTATTATGCTCTGCAGTTGTTGGCGGAATGGAATAAATTTGGTGGAAAAGCATGCAGGGAAACAGTTTTCCCGAGCCAATGTTCATTTGTGTAAACTTTATATGCCATGAGTGCCATGTACGAGTAGTTCAAGGGTCGTATAAAGTGAATAGAATGAACTCTTTGCGTCGTGTAATCGTTGGCAATTCATTTTCTCAAGACTACTATTAGTATAGTTGATTGAAAATGCCAAGAAAAGAATGGCAGGGGAAGTAATGCATAGCCTGAGATTTTATGGCTTCCAGCAAGTGTCGGTGGATATAAAACACTTTATTCGAAATATAAGTACAAAGAATTAATGTTTATGCTTGCTTGGGCCTTGGTCCAACCAGTTGGAAAACTTAAACCTAAGTCCGCCATCGAGTTGGGTCAAAGCCTTCAGCACTGCAGTGCCAAATTCTGGGTTCTAGCGTGAAGCTTGTCATCGACAATACGATCGCAGTGGCCGAGGATCTCCAGATACAGCTCCAGCTGTGTGCGCATATGCCGCAGACTCCTCTTCGATTGCGACTTGGTGGGTGCCGGCGACTGTTTCGGTCGGTCCATCTGCCGGTAATACAACAGGAGGTCCTCGCGCTGCCTGCGCTGCTTCATCGCGGCCATGTAGGGCTCGTCGGGTTCGGGCTGTTGCGCTATCTGGCATAGACCACAAATGGTGGGCACCGTTTGGCAGGCAACCTCATGCCTGCGCCGTTTTTGCTTTCGATGCTGCTGAGAATCTCTCGCTGGTTGATAGCATGGACACGAGTACCCGCCACCCTTGTGGCATACGTCGCATCGGTAACTACAGTCGGCTGGGGACGACAGTTTCGTTTGGCAACCTACAGCTTTCCTCGTCTTTAGTCTGAGCAACCGCTGCTTGGCTTGATCCCCTTCGGAGCGGATCTTCCTGTCATAGCCTTCTCCGTCATACTTTTGCCTGCTGATCCCTGGTTCAGCCCTGGGCCATATCTTCGGCATGGTGTCCTTAAAGTTTTGCTCCAGTGAATACACGGACAGGAACTCATCCTTATGTTTCATTATATTGATTGGAAAAAATTCGGGCAGATTGTATTTGTTACTGGGAGCTGTGCAAGATATCGAAGAGTGCTGCTTTGAATCATGTGAAACAACAGTGAATGACTGTTTGCTGAAAATTGAATTCGTAGTTTCAACCTCCTTCTGAGTGCTTGACGTGCTGGTTGCTGGATTCAACGGCTTCGCTGCCGAATCCAAGTCATTTCTCTCCTGATGCTCCTTTTCCTTGGGACGCTTTGCCGACATTTTCCGTAAGATTTTCAACAGATCTACACTTTTTAAAGACATACTACCAACAGAGTGTTTCCGTTTGAACAATGTCTTAGAGTGGGCGCTTCTAATGGTCGAATTTGACTTGATTCTGGCTATCTTGGGGTGTTTTTCCTGAACTGATTCGCTTGATTCCAATTGTGCTTCTTGGGCAGTTTCATAGGACTTTTCCTTAGTAAAAGATCGTCTTGGTCTTGTCGACTTTGAGATATTCGTCTCAGGAGAAGTCCTCTCTATGTTTTGCTCTGGTAGATTGCCCTGGACGCCTCCTTCTAGACGCGTATACGAAATAGGATTGGAATGTGTGTGTTGAGCTCTTTCTTTGGCTATAGTTGGTTTGGTTGATTTCGGAAAAGATCGTCTCGGAAAAGGCCTTCCTCTACCCGAGTAAGGGCCTTCCTTCTGCCTGGCCTTCATCTGGATAAAGGACTCAAAACACTCATTGCACAGCTTTTCATAGATAGTGGACGACAGATTAAGTTGATTCGGATTCACCTGGGGCTGACGAAAGGGCTCAGGTTCTTTGGCTCTAGCAAAATTCTTCACATAGTCGGGCGTTTTCTGGGTGGTGGCGTACTGCCGCCAATGACGGAGAAGGCTATCTTTGCGCGGCGGCAGCAGAGCGATGGGCTGGATCTTCTCGCTTCGACCGACTGCTCCGGCTATGCTGCATTTGAGATTCCACATGGTTGATGGATGGAATGGGATGGGATGAGACAAGGCGATACACGTTGAATAATTTTCATAGACTTGTAATTTAAGTGTGGCTCGAGCTGGTAGCCTCAATGCTTTGACGATAGGCTCCCAGTAGATTCGATTCCGTAGCTCTTGATGCCTGCAGCGACGTGCCCTCATAGACCTTCTCGTAGGGATTGTGTTCCGGATGCAAGATATTTCGGCGTGCAGGTTGAGGGCTGTCCAGGCTCTCGCCGCAGATCTCCAGGCACTGGCAATGGGGAAAGTGAAAGTCGCTCTTGGGCCGCACTTGCGAAGGATCGACTTTACGCCAGAAGCTGGCCAGCTTGGCCTTGGCCGCATTGGCCTCCTTGGCAAGGGATCGATCGAACCTGTTCAATAGACTCATCATAGTGGACTCTACTAGCGGCTCATTAGCGGCCGGTGGAGTGATGTCACGAGGCGATATGGCCTTTTGTCGTTTCGTCAGCCGCTGCCGAAGCTGCTGGATCCTTATATGCAGCTTGACAGCCGATATAAAGCCATCTGGAGCACTCATTTTTGTCGCAAAAAAAAATTGTGAATAAAACTTTTGATTTAAAATTTAAAAACGTCAAGATTTGACAATCATCTAAACAGTTGAAAGTGTTTCAAATTTGTGCCTAACAAGATTTAAAAAGGAACTAAGCCGAAAAAAAAAATCAGACTGATAAAATAATTATAGCTGTGGGTTTAGCTTAACCCGTTCAGTTCAGTAAATACATTTACATATATATATATATTAAATGAGTTTAGTATTTCAAGCGTGATCCTCCATTGTGTGTGTGTGCGAGTTGGAAGGGAAGGCTGCACTCTATACAAATTAAAATATATAAATGTATGAGTATTGCCTTCCTGTTTTTGCCTGCAAAACTTTATAATGGGCAGATGCTGCCTGCCGCTGCTCTGGGGCTGCATCTCGTTTTGTTTTTCCATTTCCCAAGAGCGCCGGTTTGTGTGGCAACACATTTGCAATGAAAACAAAAATAAAAATAAAAATAATTGTTGTCTCCCGCTGCCTTGAAGTGCGGTAATTCTATGCATATTGTGATGTCTGCAACAATGCCTCAAAGTGCCTACGGCACTGCACCGCACCGCATTTCTAGCCAGCAGTAGTCCTTTGGCCAGCATTCAAAAACCATCAAAACCAGGTGTAGAATTTCCATGCTGTATATTTGTTTTGGAAAAGGTAAAAGTGCTCAAGTAAACTTGAATTGCAGCAAATATTAATTTAAATTTCAAGTCAGTTGCATATTCCATGAATTTGGGAAGGCAAAAGGGTTATTAGAATGATTTAAAGGTTTACTGAAATATTAGAAATATAATTATAATTGCAGGCTTGCAGGTAGCTAAACAGCTCTCCGCGCGATTTATTTTAATTTAAAACCAAAAATCGGGTTCATTGATCTTTACATCTGCAATGCTATTTTTTGTTTTGTTTTTCCAAACATTTGCCAAATACTGTAAACAGAACAGATAGAGAAAACATTACAAATTCCCTCAATCATCGCCAAATGGTGTCACACGACGACTGATTAACGGTAAAAAAATTTACCACTTTTCCCAGTATGAGAACAGATGATTTGGCTCTCTGACATCACAGTAAATAGCTTTAATAGCAGCGCTTTTTCGCTTAAATGATTTCGAGTGTGTGTGTTTTTGTTGTTGTTTCGCACAGTAAATTTTCGCGATTATTTATTTACTCTCCGCGCTGTGTGAATGTGAATAAAACATTAAATTCTCCACGCTTCGCATTGGACGATGAAATAACACAGCTGCTGTCGATCCCGTTAATACCTGTGTGGAGAGAGAGAGAGTAAGCTAGGAGAGAAATACTATAGCAAGGTTCGCTTCAAATAAGGTAAGGTGCGCTCTCTTTTGAGTTTTGCTTTGGGAAATGGTTCTCTGGAAATGTTTACGGTAAAATGTATATTTCGGGACTCTGTTCTCACTTTCTGAAAGTGGGACACCTTCTGGATGCGCGACAGCCCAAGTAGATGGACAAACGGTAAACAGCAGGGGAGAAGCGAGAACAGTGAAGAGACACCAATAGCATCTATCAGGGGCAGACACGTCGGAGCTGCTGTAGAATGAAAAGAACGGACAGCGGACTGGCAACAGCAGATAAAAGTGATTTTCAGCTACGCATTTGTTCAAGTCATCGGCAGTGGGCTATAAACAAGGGGTTAAAATTATAAAATTAACACAGTTGCCATGACGGACTGTCGGATGAACTGTGGGGGTGTAAACATTCGATGCCGGTTTATTAGCAATTAATTTAAATATTAGCATTAACAGTCGAAAGGTAAATGTCTGCCGGCAGAGCGCGTGGCAAATAAACATTTACCGAAAATTCACGCGGAAAAGGGGAAAATAAACATAAGCTTGCTCATTTGAAAATAACAGGATTTCAAAAGGATTTTCTTGCATCTCACGTCCATTAAATATATTTAACAACAAATAAACGCACATTTATTTGAGCTTTGGTTGATCAATAAATTAAATGTCACACCACTTAACGCACGCGTCATGCGAATTCAATTTAATTCTCTATTGATACCCATAAGTCGTAGCACGAATCAAAAAGCATTGTGGCATTTAAACTGTGGTTTTTTCCCATTACCACACTTTGATTTGCAATATAAAAATTATTCAAATATGGTACATAATTGTGTGGCATTTAAATCAAATACAAACTCTTTGCGGTTCACCTAATTCCGTTTTCAAGTGGTGTTGGTAGCTCTTCCCTGGCAGAATTTGCATAATTTTAATGCAAATGACGTGCCCTCTCTCCTACTCATTCTCCACGGAACGTGCTCCCTATTCTATTTGTATGCCGTTTCGCATTCATTACAAAGTGAAGCTCGCTCAAAGCATAATTGCAAACAATTAGCATGCCCCAAGACATAGCATCGGATCGGAAGCAGAATAGGACCCCACAATGACTGCTGGAAGTACTCGCAGTGGCACTTGAAGTTGCCTGTCATTCCCCTTGTGGCATGGAGTGCGTCACGGAGTCATTATTGGGATGAATCCTGCTGGAATCAATATCGTATTTCATACATGTGAACGCCAACACATATTTTAGCATGCACGGATTCCATACAGTAGGTCTGAAAAGTTTTTTCCATATTTAAAGGCAAAGGTCGACCTTCTTTTTAAATTATTAGCTGGAAAAATAATAAACGCCACAAGATTTCATAAAACATCATCAATATACATTCCCTGTGTAAATACACTTTTCCCACAGACTGTGTGCAGTTGTGTGTAGATGGAAAGCTGAATGAAAGCTGTGTAATGCTATAGATAACTTTCAGCCATTCACTGGCTGCGTTTATGATACGCTTGGGCTTGTGGTTGTCGGCTGACGGGGCAGGGAGCGGAGGAGCACAGTTGGATTATTTCCGTAGAACTGGAGGGAGCATAATTATGACGGGGGGATATACATACATAGAGAATGTTTATACGCGCAGGCGACAAAAATAGCTACAAACAATATGTTTTCATGTGCTGGAGGGAGGGGTCTTGAAGGGCACTGGAATACGTTCCTCCCATTACATTGTATTCCAAGGCATGCCCGAATGCGGCCAAGATGTTTCAGTTTTTCGCCATACAACATTTAGTTTACATTTGGCAGATCTCACTTTCAGTATGTCAGATGCAATGCAGCGGTGCAAGGTCGGTTTATGGATTTCTATCTGTTTGGAGGATGCCTTGCCTTCACGTCTGATTGACTTTTTAATGGGCTTCTGGACGGACATTGACTGGCTGGAAATTTCACAGAAATTAAGCAATCAATGGTGCAAATCGCCTACAGTAACTGCGGACTTTTGATATTTTGCATTCGTCCGAGAATATTCAATTTTCAATGGGTTTCTGCTAGATTTGCTCCCCTAATTGCCTTTAGTATCTCTCACATACATTATTTACAATATTCACAAATGTACATATGTATGTGCAATTGTTTGCAGCCAGAAAAACACTCGCACACACATGGAAAGTGCAAAAAGTATGATAATATGCCCCGAAATCCTTTGCAAACACTTTTCCCCAGACCAGACCCAGAGTAAGCCCTCGCCCCCGGTCCAAAGTAAGCAACATTAATGCCAGCAATAACAACAACATATGGGGCAAACGACCCAAAGCCAAAGTCAAAGTAATGCCGAAGTGGTAACTGGCGCCCCTCTCTTCCTTTCCACTACCCCACTTGTTGGCTACCCTTACCAAAATAAAACACACGAATTTTCTTGCCCTGCAGCTACCAAAATAAATTAAAGTATTCTCTCTCTTCCTTCCTTTTGCGGCACAGCTTGGCAACTTTTTGCTCCATTCCATTTCTTGTCTACTTTTTAATTTTCTACAATTTGCCCGCATAAATAAATGCAGAACGTGAGGGGGAATGTCCTCTGGCCAGGTTCAATAATTGAGAGGAAGGGAAAAACGGAAGACTGACTTGGGCACTCTTTAAGCTGACAACTACAGTGGAAACCCTCTAGGCGGACAATTGCCCAAGGCAAAGATTTCACTTTGTCGGACTTCTTTTGTGGTCTTACTGGGCAGACATGAAATTCTAGCACCTTGGGGTCGTCTTGGCGGAGAATTTTGTACATTTGTGACCACTGCAACATCCATTATCCCCCTTTCGCCTCAAATATCGCTCCAACCGCAAATACTTCACCACTGATCAGGGTGTGCCACAATTTACTGTTTTGTCTGTAATTTAATTTGAGTTCAGAGAAAGTTTACATCAGTTGCAGTGTGTAGCCATAAAATATGCAACTTTTGAAAAGAAATATAAAAAGCCCAGCGACGAACGGAACAAAGGAGATTAAATTGTGGGCTGGCCGACGCGACGTTCGCTTATTGTGGGGGGTGCCTGTCAACACTACGGACAACTTTACCATTGGGCTCATTGAACTCGGTTTTAAAATGAATGAAACAGCGCGGGAGATAATATAAAATGAAGCTTTTTTTATTTATTTTTCTAAAAAGAAAAGGAAAACACACACAAAGATGCAGATGTTTTATGATTTTAGCTTAAACCTATTTATTATTCATTTAAAAGAGAAGAACACATTTTTGGAAAATTTTCAGCTTGAATTTAAGCTGGAAAATACTGTATGGGAAAGTGAAAAATTCTATGATAAATATCATATATCGGAAAAAATTCAAACAGTCATTATTGGGGGTGGATGTTCAGGCCAACTGTTAGTTTCATTTTGCCTTAGCCCATCAGAGTATATTATCTCTACCTCCCAATACCACCATAAAAATCTATTAAAAATCAATTTGTTTCCAGCAGCTGTTGTCTCTCCCAGTGGCTCCCCCAATTCCCATTCCAAGCAAAAGAAAAGTCTCAGTACCGAACTTTATCCTTATTCCGATGCATGAGTGGGTCGTCTCGCAGCTCTAATTAAAGTGCTCGACGCGGTAAATGTCGAAAATTAATAAGCGCCACACGTGCAGTGGTTTGCAGATTGCTATTACCAGATCTGCCACTGCCACATCAGGGCACATCTTCTGGTCTTCCGATTCGTGTCCGACTTCGACTTCGAGGCTGAGTCCGAGTTTGGTGCCAAGTGGCACGTCTCCGGGCATGGGCCCTGGCAAAGTTTTGTTTGGGTAAACTGCTTTGAAGTCTAATAGGATTAGCCTCCACCACTTTGTGGGCGTGTCTGTGTAGGATAAATAAACGACGGACAGCCTCTGCGTGGGTGTGTACTTATATATCGTATCTGTTTCTGTTGGGCCAGGAATCGCCTTGGCACAGGCCATATTCAATAATGTAAAGCAAATATTTAGCAAACAAATATTTCTAGCTGGGGATTTCTTATAACAGCAAATATTTATCATCTACAAGTGGATATGGATATCCGTATCCGTTTGTGTGTGTGTAGAGCAGAGGAGTGCCAACAAGTGAAAGCGTGAAAAATTATTAAGGGGGCGGGCTTCACTTTTTGATTACTCATTATCTATGCAAAAATGCAGGAGGTTGCAATAATCTGGTTTTTTGGTTTTTATAATCTTTGTAAAATAAACTTTGCTGACTTTAAACCGAAGTCAACCAGTTTTAGTTTCATGTTGATTGAGACGAACTAGACGAACGAATGTTTTGGTGCCGCCCGAAGGCAGTCTTTTTTTCTTGTCTCCCATCATCTACATACGTTCTGAGAGTAAAGAGTGCATCGATGTGCACTGCTCGCTCGCTCATTCTTTTGTTTACTTGCTATTGTTGTTCCTCTTTTACCTGCTCTCTTTGCATAACCTTCCCATGCACCGTTAGATATTGTTTTGGTTTGCCTAGTGTCGTCTAGTGGCTTGTAACATAATTTGGTGCTTGCTCTCTGGGAATGTTCTCTCTGGATGCATATTCTCTCTCTTAATCATTCATGGACTTTGAACCCTTGGTGCTGATTAATGGGTATGGTATGGAGGGTTCGAATCGATCATTATTATGTTCGTAAACTTTAGGTTATAAATGCATACGTGTATTTGTTGGGATATTTTGGAATATATAAATCTAAGTACCTACAAAACAACAGCAAATGGTGCACAAATATACGTAGTAATAGAAAGTATAAAGTTTGAGGGCGAGTCGGTTTGGTCCAGCTTGTTTCAATGGGTCATCGTCATCAGTGATTTAGGGCTTGTCCACCACACGATCGTTGAAGACAATTCTCAGATCGGTCTTGGCCATGTTCTGGAAGGCGCCGACCAGCTCAGTCAGATTGGCATTGGGCAGGCGCCTGTCGAAGGGGAAGCCCATGGTGCGTCTGTCCGGGTACAGCTTGTCCTTGAGGCCGCAGAAGGAGTAGGCGGTGCTGCAGGCATCGTTGGGTCTATCGGTTGGGATAGAAATTGAAGTAAAATTGAGGAAATTGAGCTAAGAAAATCACTTACGTATTGGGCTGCTGCACAGAGTCCTGCGAGTAGTCGGAAATCATGACGAACAGATCGAAAAGCATGCCCTGGGCATTGCCCTTGGGCAGCAGCAGATGCTGGGGCCAGCCGCAGCCGCAGAAGCGGAAACGGGCCAGCTCATCGGCAGCCTTTGGTTGGTAGGCGGCGCCAATGGGCCGGAAGGAGCGCTCGAAGGGAATGGCCACCGACGACTCCGTGGACTGGCGGCGAACGGTGTTCTCTCCAGGCAGAACTGAGGATGAATGAAAGGGTATAAACACACAAGGGCAGAGTGTTGAGGGTGGGCTACATACGCTCGACGGTAAACTTGTCCATCTCGATGGCCAGCTGTCGCTGATCCTCCAGTCGCAGCGGCTGGTTACGCTCATCCACCTTGGGGCAGAGGAAGATGCGGCAGGTACCCGTGCGGCGCGCACCCGTGTTGGTCACGTTGAAGGTGTAGGTGAAGGGCGCGTTCTGCAAGTGGGTGAACGAGGCAAAGATGTTGCCGTCAGCGGCGGGGCCAAAGTCCAGGCCAGCGGCCAGATCCGCACTGGACTTTTGCCAGTAGGTTAGCAGAGTATTCGGCCTGGCATTGCTCTTGCCGATCTTCGCCTCCACGTAGGTCACGCTGACGCCGTCGAAGCCCAGCTGGGCGGCGTTGTACGGATCCAGGCGTACCTTGAACTTGTTGAAAATCGAGTCGATGAATCCGTGCCACCTGTAGAAGATCGGGTCGCGCATGGCCGTGGTCACATCCCCCATCACGCCGAATTCCTCCAAATGCCGTGCATCGGGATCGTGGGCGAACGAGATAATGGTGTGGCCCTGGTTGTGCAGATTGCCGTAGAACTGGCTGTTGATGGACAGCACCGGCGATGCCTCGATCATGTTGCCCAGGATATCGATGCCCCGGACATCATCCAAGGGAGTGCGAGTGCCAGAAGCCTAAAGGAGGATGACGGATTACGGATTAACGTGAATGGAATGAAAACCCTCCGGGGGTAGCTTACATCTTCGACATAGCCCTGATCAATGGCAGCCAAAACGCGATCGCGCCAGCGTTCCACCTCGGCCAATCTCAATGTTGGCATCCTCGCGATCCACATCCTTGAGAAGCTGATTGGACACTCGCGCCGGATACGTGCGGTTGTTCACGCTGGAGAGGATCTTGGGGAAGTAGCCCTCGGGCACCTCAACTCGCAGATTGTTCAGCGGCTGGAGGCGCTTCAGATTGTTGCAGAACCGCTCAACGTTGTAACGGGCCAGAATCTGGTGGTGCATGTAGTAGAAGAGTTCGCCACGACGATCCTTGTTGACCACCTCCATGGGCCCGGTGGTTGGGTAGACCAAGTGCCAGTGCCAGTGGTGGCTGTTGACGCCGATGTCCTCGCGGAAGTAGGCCAGACGCTGTTCATCTTCGCGGTCCGAGGCCGTGTAGTTGCGCGGTATGTCCACATGGACACGCTCCCCACTGTCACCGATCACGGCCGCCTCCTGACGGGCATCCCGGAAAACGGAGGGCTCCACAAAGTTGCTGGGGAACACCTGCGAAATATTGGTGATGGGCACTTCACGCGTATCCGGCCGATGCGCAATGGCAACGGCATAAGCGTACTGGAATAGCACCGGATTCAGGCGATCCCTGTTGCAAAAAGAACTGATAACTGATCCTCATTTTTGAGAATCCTCGCATCAAAACTTACTTGGTGTAGGCTGCCAGGGACACGAACTGCTTCAGATTGGGGGCACCCATGAACAAGGTGATCAGCTGACTGGCGATCTCCCTGTGGCGATCGTTGAACAGCGAGAACTGGTTCTTGCGGCCCAGTTTCTTGGCAAAGTCCAGATTCGGCTTGTTGGCCAACTCCTGCACGGGTATCTTCAGGTCCACATCCTGCGAGAAGCGATTGGACACGGCGACAGTGTCGTTGCGATAGCGATCCGTGTAGAAGCTGTCGGGCAGCTCGAGCACCACCTTGCCCTGGTCCCGAGTGGTGAACACCGGCTCCAAAGGACGCTGGAACAGCAGCTCCAATGCTTTCAGATCCGTATTTGTCATATTTTTTAGCTATGAATGGGAAATGACTGAATGGGGGACTATGAGACACTGCGGACTGTGCCATTTCCAGGCAATCCCTGGCTTTTTATAGTCGACTCAGAGTTCAAAAAATTAAAATTTTAACCGCGAACCGTTTTCGCCTTATCCAAACGGTTCAAACCCGAAGCCGATAGCACTCGTGGAAGAGCTGATAAGAGAACATTACGACTGCTATGCTCTCCCTATTTTGAATGAAACTAGTTATGGACTCTCTTAACCGCAAAATGATAAACAATTTTCAAAATATTTAAATCTTTAAACATAGGCCTAGAATACATACACTTTGGTTGTGCTGTCACTTTGCATTCTTTCTTTGATTATTTCTGTGTAAAGTGTTCTTAAAGATTTCAGTTTACAGAATTCAATATTCACTTTTCAAGTGGTGTCACAATTTCACAGGGAAATATAACTCCCGAAAGCAAACACAATCCGAAAGACCTAGAAAAGCTTCTTACTGGTATAGAAAAAATATCGAAACTTTGCCTACCACCTCCTACCACACCCAATCCATTCTGCGTTCGTCCCTTGCCAACACGGTCATAAATTGTTTTTTGAGCTCGCATTTTCACAGTCAACCGCCCCCCCCAACCACCTATCAATTCCCACTTCGCTTCTTGGTCATAAATTCGCCTGGGGAGAGAGGAGCAACCAAGAACTAACTGCCCTTGGTGTAGGCCAAGCCAAACCGAGCCGAGCTTTGATGATTAAAATCTGTCTACATCTATACTGTAAATCAATTTTTGGTCGTCCCGTCGTCTGGCTGGGGCTGGGCCAACCGGCATCCATCGAAAACCAAAACTTTTGCCATTGTCAATAATAAATGTGGCTGTCTCAGCGCCGAATTCCATGGACTCAGACCATGGTCCGGTTCCTGGCTTTTATCCGTGGAAAATGTATGCGCATTAATCTGTGAAATTGACAGCAAAAAAAAAAAAAACAGAAACAACAACAAGAGCGAGCTTCTACATTTTGCATAGATTGGGGGATGGGTAGAAATTGAAAAGATGAATTTTCACAATTTTCACAATTTCTGCACTTTGGCCACGACAACAATTGGAAAATGACTTTTCATGTCAAAGTTTGTTGCCACAAAGAGTGGACCTACTAGACTGAGGTGGTATGTACTAAGTAGAAGTTTCCAACACTGTTAAAACATTACCCATACTATTTTACAGCTACCTCTGCGCCACACATGTTAGACATTGAGTTAAAGTTGCTAAACTATTACTTGGATTAGTGATAATGAAATAAAGTGCATTTAAAAGTCGTCTGTTTGTACTTTGTCGTGACTCTTAAGTTCACTCTACATAAATATTTATCCGAGCGATGTCATTTTTCATTGAATATTCAGCTGGCAGCCATGGCAAATGTGCTGCAGATTTCGAATAGAAAGACAAACTTGCTTTAATTAATTATAAAGTGTGTATTCGTGTAGACAGACAGACAGACAGAGAGAGAGAGAGAGTCAGGAATTTCTTTGTTCTGTTTTGTGAGCGAGAATCGAATTAAAGACCGGCAGGAAAAGCTTTCAGCAGGACACGTGAAAAAGTTTTGGGAACTCCGCCAAAAACGAAAACTTTTGCTCGAGAACTCTTAAAAACCTCACAACTTTGTTTTGTGGCTTGATGGTGGTAAAAGGCGGAAAGTAAAGTACTTTTCTGTATGCATTATGGCCAAAGTTTGGGTCCACAGTCGGAGGCCAGGTCCAGGTCTGGGGGCTCATAAAACGGATTGTGAGGGCCGTGTTAATTATCCGCTGGAAAGGTTTAACCGAACCCCACCGACCCGTCTCTTTAGATTTTAACTTAAATGTTCTGTGGCAAGCAACGAGCAAATATATACTCGTACACACACACACAAGTTCTTAAACTATTCATTAGCTGCGGTGCAACCACAGAAATGTGTGGGGCCTCGGCTTATCAAAATTTTTGGGTTTGTTGGCTTCGCTTTCAATTGTTTGGAAACTGCTTTGGCAACGCAACTGATTAAAAATTCAAGCCTTTAATCTGTTTGGCAACTTATCAGGGTGTTAAATAAAGGGGAAACAGCAATATAACTCCTATTTAGACAATGACGAAGGATTGTCTGAATGACAGGCTCAGCTGTCTCAGCTGCTTACTTTTGGCCTCTTTGTTGTCACATTACACTTAATGTTTTAAGGGTTCCCTTAAGGTTGTTTTGCCTCTTCTAGCTTGTTTCGTATCCATCTATAAGAATTCATCATTAAATGCTAACTAACAGCATCTTTTCGCTTTGTTGAACAATTTTGACTGGCAATCTTTCATTAGCTTCTCTGTGCTCGAGTTCTCTGTGTGAGCTTCATTGTACGAGGATGCTCGTAATATAGAGGCATCTCTTATTTGGGAACTTCATTTCGTTGCAACATTGTCGGCAGTACCATGGGTGGGTGGTTGCCACCCACTTCGGTGTTCTCCTCTTTCGAATTCTGTTTCTGCACACCGGCAAGAGCATTAAATTTGGGCACAACTGTTTGCTACGTTATTAGTAACTTTAACACAGGGTTCGAATACATTTGTTTGCCAATGTGTTCAATAATTATCGAAGTCCTTGTACACCTTGTGGCTCCTTCTCTGCAGTTGTGGCGGCAGACAGCTCATGTGGTCCAATTTGAGATTGGTCCTAATTAGTTTTGAGCCTGCTGCTGAAGGGGTTCTAAAGCGAAATCAATGTTGGCAGCAACATGCTTTGGTTTGGGCCATCAGTTCGGTTGTCAGTGGTATGGTGAATTGGGCTGGGGTTGTGTTAACTCAAATTCATTGTAACGAGATGACACAAACAGGTAGCCATACAAACAAAGAGAGGGAGAGAGACGCGCATGTCAATGGCTATGTGAGTCTCTGACATCTAATTAACATACACAGACTGTAGAGTTGCAAGTTAATTAGTGGAGGAGTACGGTGCAGAGAGAGAGAGAGAAAGAGGATTAAAGCAAAGTAAAGGGAGACAGAGAAGGAGAGAATACCAAATCGACAGCAAAACAGAGTATGGGAATGTGGGCAAGTGACATTTTAGTATGAGAAATCGCAAATGAAAGGGAAATCTTGAAGGGAGTTCTTAATAAAGAAAGTCACCAACACATGGCTCCCTTTGTAGAAAGTCCATCCACGATGAATGGTGCTTGTAACGGTGCCTGTAATAGTAACTGTAACGTTAACTGTAGCTTTAACTGTTGCTGTAAATCATCAAACAGACGACATTGTCGTCCCGTTTCTCATTTCATTTCATTTCATTTCAGTTCCCGGTGCCCTCTTCGGCCCGTTCCTTTTTCATTCTGCCAAAGTTTGGACAAACGTTATTAGTTGTCTCTTCCCACACACCCCTCCTCCTCGTATTTGCCCCATTGCCGAGTCATCTGTCAAACGCCAAATTGTGGCAGCTGTTGCTTCGGCTTCTGTCTTGTATGGTACGTCCCGTGCGCCATCTGTCAGTCGTACAAACACTCGACAAAATACCGTTACAATGTGTCTCTCTCTCTCTGTCTGTGTGTCTACGTTCCGTTCCGTTTCGTCTCTGTCTCACTTTATACCTCTATCTGTCTCTGTCCCTTCTTTGTGGAGGTAATTGAAGAACATTTTGTGGAGTGACATGGAAGGAACAACACCGAATGCACGAACTACGAATGCGATGGCAAATGGCAATGGTTGGAGGAAAACATCAGCTGATTCGGATGGCGGCAACTGTCAGCCACGGACAGGTGGAGGAGGTTGATGATTTTTCTGCCACGGACAGGTGGAGGATGATGATTTTCTGCAATATTAACTCCACGGCCATATGCTACTTTTCTGCTGATTTGTCATAACATAACTCGTATAATTTTCTATTCTACACCAGCTGGAAGGATAATAAAGCATTACATACTCATATATTAGGGCCATAAAAATACCGAAAATACCGAATTTAACCTCACAAAATTTTGAATTTATCCAAATCCAACGATAATAAATCCTCCTTCCAATATTAATAATTTTTAATTGAATACAAATATATAGATTTCAAAGGATATGTAGACACATTGCGGTTCCCCAAGTTTCATGTTTATTTATTATATTTTTCCCTCATTTGTATCTGCATCATTAATGTCTCCTATGATGTTTCTTTTCGCTAATCCTTTGCACACGCGCCGCCAGGTTGGCCTGGAGCCAACGCAGACCCAGCGACTTGGCCTGGTAACCGAATTCAATGTGCACTGGGGTTTCCATATCTACGGCAGGCACGAGACTGAGATCCATGCGAAAGCCGCGTATATAGTAGATGAGATCGCTCTGGAATGGGCACTGCTTGGGGAAGTTGCTAAAGCGGTCCATCATGTTGCGGCCGAGACGCATGAGCGGCACCTGGTTGCGGTTCGAGAGCAGTTGGCAGCCATCGGTGGTGATATTGAGGAGCACAAATTCCGGTATGGGCTTGCGGCGGGGCAGAACGATCATCATGAAGACCTCGTGTTCGCCCATCGGTTGGTGCAGCTGAAACTCCATGTGCCAGCTGCGACGCTTGGTGTTCTTGTTCATGCCGCATCGGAACTCCTTGAGAATGTGATTGTCCGTATCCTGGCTGTTGCAGGTGAAGTTTTCGATTTGCAGCTCAAAGTCGTTCTGTTTGATTTTAAACAGGATTATCATTTGCGAACTTTTGCATCACTCATACGCACCTTGGCCTCCACTTTCAGTTTCAAGCAAGAGAACCACACAAATATTGTGCCTAGCAGCACTCCGAAGCTCTCTGGCAACATTTCAATCCGCAATTCCGTACAAAATTCGCTCAAATATGCAATCAAACTGTTGTAATTGATGACCAAAATATGGGGCATATACGGCATTAGAATATTTGCAATGATGCTGTCCGCCGAGCCGTTACTAATGTTTGAATAATAATAATAATCATTGTTATGATAGTGGGCCACAAATTTATGTACTAAAATATATGTACATTGCATATGCAATGAGCTGTGGTGAATTATCTGATTTTATCTGAATTATGAGCGCACATTGAAAACTACTGAAACGATTGTGCAAATTTGTGCAGTAAATACCATAGTAATTATTTTACAAATATTTGCTTTTCAAAATAATGATCTAACTGGCTGTAAACAGATATTAAAAAGGTAGAATTTTCTCATTCAATAAAAAAGTATTTAAAACTTTTAATATTTGGTTAAACAAATGGAAACATTATAAAAAGTACTAATACCCATATTTCTTGCCAACGACCAGGGGCTTAACACACACTCTCTCTCTCTCTCATAATTATTTGGTATTTTTAATCGGATCATTGATGGGCTCTGCTTAATCACTCGTAATCACTTTTTCAATTAACGCGTTGCCCATCAAAATAAGCCGTTAAATATCACAAATCACAAATGAGAGTAATTAGTCAAGGGGATTAGCAAGAATTTGTAATTGTTATTTTGGCGAGAATTATAAATATATTTTCATTCAGAATTTGTTTTCGATTGTCGTTAAATGGATTTCAAAGTTAGCGCAATATTTTTGCTCATCTTAGCGGGTCTCCAGCAGGAAGCCTGGAGCAAGGTGATGTATAGCCCGAGGAGCACTACATAAATTGTGATTCAAATGAATAGAGATTCGCGCCCTTCCCCGCAGGCCAACTTTGATATGATATTCACGAACTGCACGTGCCGCAGCGAGGATCCCGAGGGTATGCTGTCGCACCTGAAGTGCGGACTGAGCAAGAGCGCCAGGCGTCCCTCCATCAACATTGAGCTGATGTTCCGGCAGCCGGTGGTGCGGTTTCAGGTGAACATGCGGATCGTCCTGCCGCGCAACAAGGGCGAGGACTTCACCCTGTTCAATCTCACTGGCATCGATGGCTGCAGCCTGCTGTCGAACAAGAATCAGATCGCCTTCATACAGGTGGGACGTGAGCGCATGGAACGGTTCAGCAATGTACCGAAGCGGTGTCCCTGGCCCAAGGACGTGATGTATTATGTGCGGGGATTCCGATCCGATATGCAGGCCCTGCCCGCCTTCAATTTTGAGGCTGACATGAACCTGTGGTTCGAGTTCCTGTCAAATGGGAAAAAACTGATCCGGGGATTCATCCAGAGTCGGGTGCAGCGACGACGCTCTCACAAAAAGGATGGCGCAGACGACTGATGAGTCCCTTATCCGAGTGGCATGTGGCAAGAAGATGGAAATAAAATTTCGGGGGCCAATTTAGTTACGTTTTGGCTGCCGTTTTTCCACACCGTTCAATTCCCTGGCTATTGGTCAGCCAAGTGTGCGTTTGCCCATGGAAATGCCAAAAACATATTATCGTATTTCCACATTTCACCCCACCCAACCACCCCCCAATCCACTGGCCTTTGCCCAACCATATTCTTTTTATGGGGCACGTGCCGTCGTTCTCAGCTGCCACATGCGGAAGGCGGAATTAAAAATTCCAAACTCGTTTCGCCCTCTTACAAGGCGATTTCGTCTTAACGCTGGTTATTAGGTGGCTCTCCGTACTCCTGGCCAGCAGCTAAAAGGCTCCGAATAAGCCAAATTTGCTTAAATGAATGCAGGACAGAAGGCACAGGCAGGGGCGCAGGCTCAGATGCCACATGAGTGAGAATTTAGTTGGCTTTTTTAATCTGCTTTAAAGATTATTTCATTTTCTGTAACCCCTGGGCCCACATCGCATTACGGTTGGGTTTGGGTTTTTGGAAATGCTGTTGCTATTCCGTTCCTTAAGAAATGCTAGGGAATGCTTTTACGTTGACTTTTTTCTGTTCCTGGGAAAATGGACCACTAGGGATTGAAATCCTCGTCCTTTCACACAGATTTAAGGGTATGGTTAAAACCCAACAAGTCAAGCAACACTACTGTTAAACTCTGAATGTGTAAACTCATTTTATAAGTACTTTAAGAATTTATACGCATGAAAAAGCCATTGTAGTTTATTCAATTCAGAAAAACATAGTTTATACAACTGAGAACTCTGTTTATCTTTTCCTTAAACTCATATTGTAGTCCTGCCAGCTTCGTTTTAACTGCATGTTAGGTTTTGGCTTCGCCTGAGCTCCTGGATATTCAATGACTCTTCTTCGAAATACCTTGTGTACAATGCACTCTATATCAATGCAAATAACCACAGAATTTTAATCTACATAAAGTGCATGCTGAGCAAAAAAGAAAAACCAACAACAGCAACAAACAAAGCAAAAACAAAGTTTAAAAAAAAAGGATTTTTAGAACTCTGCATTTATTGGAATAAAAAAAAAAAAAAGGAGCAATCAATATGAAAAATTTTTGTATTGCGAATATGTGTTTGTTTTTTGCATACTTTTTGGGATGTTTGAAAAGCTGTTTATTTTCCCGACAAATGCGCAGTGTTGAATGCAATTTCAGTGCAATTTCATTTATGGAATTGGAAATTCACTTTGAGGTTTGATTTCTCGTTTGCCGTACACACTCGCCATTGATTATTTTTTTATGCAAAACCAACGGTTGGCCAAAGAAACTTGGTTGCTGCGCATCCTTGCCGACACAGTCCCGTACTCATGGCGCAAAAGAGCGTTGAAGAGCAGCTGCGGTGCCTAGTGGCATCAGCCTAATCATGTGGAATAAGCCGGAAACGGAAAAGTGTCTGTGTGTGTGTAAGGGTGTGTGTGTCGGGGCTTACCAAACTTACCAGAAATCATATGTTCCTGCCACCTGCTGCGCTGCCACTAGACCCTCTTGGTACACCCACACCCCACCCACTCGCCAGATTGTTGCGGAAATGTTGGAAATGAAAATTTTGCGGTGTAACCCAACATCCATATTGTGCATATCCTACACATACCACTATCCAATGTGTGTGTGAGACTGTGAGGCCTAGGCGGCTCGGTCCTCTTCCAGGTAATGGCATATTAATCAAGATTGCATTTGCGGTTTAACTGAATTTGTGCACAGGTTACGGGCTGCAGAGCTGCCAATGGGGTTAGTCAATAGGCAATTGCGAAAGTATGTAAAGTATGTATGTATGTATGTATATCGCTGCCTCGAATGTGTTATCAGGCAAACCTAATAGGAGTTAGTGTGGCAGCAGGGTGACTCAAGCACCCAAGCTATGGGGGAAACTAGAAACAGTATCTGGAACGCTTCAGAGGATGGTTAACTGGAGGAAATAGTAACTTCGATGCTCCCAACTTCGGATTGAGAGCTTTTCTTCCTGACTCTATCTTTATTTTGCGATCTCTTGAAGGCAAATCGTCAGTTACAGACTAAAGGTGGGTGGGTGCGGGGCCTTGTGTTTTCGCTCTCTCTTTCAATCCATGCAATGACGAAAGAGTTGCGCAAATTTCAGTTCCGGTGCGACCTTTACAGCATGAAATAAGTGAATTGTCAGGTTCTCTCCCACTTTGTTTTTTTCCTTGGAAATTACATTATTCTGCTTCCGGCTTCCTGCATCGCCCCAATGCACATCGCCCCTGTGACGTCAGCGATTGACATTCAACGAGCTCTTATCACACTTTGACTTTTTGTTCTTTTTTCGTGATTTTCGTTCAACGCAAATACATACATAAACAGCTGTTGCTGTTACCGTTATTTGTTATTGCTGCTGCGACGTCAGTTAGTTGTGGCTGGGCTGTCTCTATTCCTGGTATTTTGATACCCTTACAGAGGGTACTATTATTTGTTTATGCATTTATACAGATATAGCTTTGTTCATATGTACATATAATCATGAGATCATCGTTTGAAGCCGTCTCTACATGCAACTGAGTTATAGTTGCCATGGGAAAGGGTATCTATCACTGCCGTTCTTGTTACTCTTGTGTGTTAATGTAGCAACACCTACATACATACATACACGAACACGACCAGTTAGTCACCTGAGTTTACCTGTGGGACTGAAATAAACTACCAATACGGAAAAACCTCAATTGATGTATGTATTTCCAATTTGTTTGTGGTCCGGACTTGTTGCTGGTGAGCTTCCATTCGCAGTAAATGGCATCGAAATGTTTTCCATGTTAGTTCAGTGTCTGGTTGTCGTGTAAAAAAGTGTGGAACAATCATATTTGCATACACATAAATTTACATAAATGAAAACACATCGCAGGGGCAACAACAATGCGTTGGGTATGTAAGGGAAAAGCCAATTAAAAAATAAATATATCAAAATGATTTACATATGTACATACATATGTACATACATATAATAAAATAATACTCATATTCTCTCTATATTTTGTGTATTTTTTGCAGCATTGCCACGACCGAAGCGGCGCTTTTATAGGCGCACCGGCCCCACCATTCCCATGCCAGCGCGCAAGGGGCTGTTAGCGCCCCAAAACACATTTCTGGACACCATCGCCACCCGGTTCGATGGCACACGTAAGTGAAAATGCTAAGCGATTCCCTAGGTCTCGGATCCCCATATCCCATACATGCTCTCATACTTATATGCATATATGATTTTTTCCCATATTATATTTATATGACTTTTTTGTTATGTTATATTTATGACACTTTTTTAGTACATATTGCAGACATGTATATATACTATATGTATATATGAATGAAGCTACCATAGACACCATGTATGTACATATATGTATGTATATGTATGGTACGGATGAGCGAGTGCAAGTGTGCTCAAGTCAAATGCTGTCGTTTTGGGCTACTCGTAAAAAAAAAAATTCACAAAAGATATTTCCAGGCAGTATCGTTCTCTTGCCCCTCACTTGGTCGTGCAGAACTGGGTCCTCTTGCCGTTTCCTTTGCTCTCCTGCTGGAAAACAGTTGCGGATCGGGGGACCAGGGACCACTGTCCGTTAAGTGCTTGCGTATTGGGAAAACTGCCGTTAAAGCACAAATTGTTGCGTCTCTGCGTCTGTGTGTGTGTTTGGCAGTGCTGGGTGGCTGGGGAAAAGGCCTTATCCATATTGAAATCAGCGCATAAAGCTGTCCAAATGCCACTCCCAACTGAGAAATTAAAACTATGTATGCATGGGCGGCAGAGTACACACAGAAACATATTTGTTTGGTGTAAAATTTACAAAAATTCACAGGAAATAGATTATAAAAAATTTGTTTACAATTTTTAAACATTTTTAAATAATTGAATTAAATCCTTAAAGAATTTTTTGAGCTAATTATTTGTTTCAGTGTAACTTCTCTGCCTACCTTACTCCATGACAGCCACTCGAACGGCCCGCATCGCTCTGGAAACGCAATGCCCAACGGAGGCGTGGCGAAGAAGCCTTAAAAGAGCCTTTTTCCATGGAGCAAAAAAAACAAAAAAAAAATGCTTTACAGTAAATTAAACTGTGCAATTGTTTGGCTGCCTTTTGCATGCGGGGTATTATTTTAAGCACCCGTCTCCCTCCCCCATCTTCATTTAGTTCTTCATCTTTTAGCGCTCCCTCCGGCCTCCAGCTTTCCTCCTCCATCTTCATTTACTTCACCATTCGTCTGCTTGCGAGGGGCTAATGAAGCAAAGCCGTATTAATAAGAAAACAGAAAATAAGAAAATCTATACGCAGAGTATACACTTCTCTTCCCCGCTTCCTCTCTGACAACAAAAAGTGATTGAATCTTTGTGGTAGAATCGATGGAAATAGTACGAATGGCAAAAAGTATCTGTGGCTCTGCCGATGACAGCCAAATTATGTAACATACCTTTCCTGCAAAGCAATCGATGACAGGACACACACGTGTCGGTACAAGCAGGATGCCTTCCATCAAATAAATTAATTGTTTTAGTATTTTTTTTCAATCCTCTTTCACGCACAAAAAACCAACAGTTGGAGGGCGATAATTGTTTTTACGAGTTGTCACAAATTCTGAACATGAAATGAACTTTTCCCCCCCACTGCTGTTGCTGAACTGTTGCCAACGGGGGGATTAAAAAGGTTTTACGAGGCATAAATAATAAAATGAGCATATTAAATGAGCAAGGAGTCGAGTCAACTAAGCCCCTGGCTCTGGCTCTGGCTTTGGCTGTGTGCTGCTATCTGTCCCTCTCTCTCTGTCCCAACATCTTGCCATCCCGTCTCTGTTTATGTCGCCAACGGCAGCCTCAAAACATTTAACCGTAACTCAAACAAAAATACAAAAGTAAACTTATTTAGTGCTGAGTACCGAAGCTGCTGATACTCTAGCAGATTCATCGTTATCATATTAACTGTTGATTGATATACAGTAGTTATACGAATTTGAATAACTTTGAATATATTTTCCGTGATGCATATGTAAAGAAAAATGCAATCACTCATTGAAGAACTTTGATGGATGCAACACATCAAGACAATTGGTTTGTTCATGTCCAAGCGGCCGCAAAAAAACAAAACTCAATTGATAGTTTCCTGTCGACTCCTCGTGACATCCTGTAAATGGTGCTACACTCGGCCAAACGGTTAGCGTACAGTGTGGTTAAACAGGAAACGGCAATTAGCAAATAATGGAAAGAAAAAATATTAATATTTGTGTGGGTGTTCACACTGTGTGTGTGTGAGAGTTGCATGCTAATGGTCGTGATAGCCATAAAATTAAATTACAAATTGCACTTAACGGCATAAAGTTTTGTTACAACATATTTAATAACAAATTTATAGTTCATTTGACAAACATTAAAAGTTGTGGTGGAACACGACACTTGACAAAGTGTTTTAAATGTGAAGCAATTACTCGCATATACTCGTAGTAGTTCCCTGTCGTCCAGTCAATCGTTTAGGAAACGGATGCACTTTCAGGTACCGAAACGGAAACGGCAATTAGAGGAGCATGCCAATTATTGTGCACGCAACAAAGTAACAGTAATTGGTTTAGATATCAAAGAGATTTGATTACTATACATACTGTAAATGCAATTACTTTACACATCTATGCAAATTGATTTCATTTTAGACGACTTTTGAGTGCCTCCCATTCATTGGGCTTGCTTTTTCCTGTTCAATTACATTCTCTTTCACACACAGAGATATATGTCTCCGGGTGTAATCTGTCCATTGTGCTAGCAATTATAATCCCCAGATGCTCTATTCATAGATGATTCTCTGTTGCAGCTGAGCATGTGTGTGTGTGTGTGTGTGTGCCCTTGCAAACTGTGATTTGTGATTCTAAAAAGAAAGGACGGCTTATTGTACTATTCTTTTGTAATCTAAAAATAAATGCATTGCTCCAAGAGTCACTGTGGTCTGTCCCAGTTGGGATAAATCTTTGGCAACCCTTCAGGTGGATTTCTGTCTCTCCCTCAGCTCTCCCTTTCTCTCTCTCTCTTTCTGTTTCTCTGTCAAGGACAGCTATAGATATACGAAGGAGATTTCCTTCCAAAATAGCAGAGAAAGAATTTCATTTTGCGTGGGTCGAATGTCGAATGTGGTGGGAAATTTAATTAAGTTTCGTTTGTTCAGATTTTGAGGTATTCGTGTGCTTGCACAAAGAGTAAAACAAGTGCGAATGGTCATGAAACCATAATATAAATGAGATTTTCTATCTCTGTTTCTATTTTTGAGCGATGCAACGGCATAGAATAATTTTCTGTACAAGTCGAGGCTCCCTCTAGAGGGTTCTGGCATTGATGCTTGTTAGGGCACAGCAGGAGTGGTCTTATTGCAGCTTATTTGTCGGGACAATATTTCATGACAACTGAAAAGCGGCTGAACATCACGCAGAGGCCATACCCCCCAACATTTCCAACTCCATTTCCATTTCCATCTGCTGGCCGTGCTCTATTGTTCTACTACTTGCTAAACCCCATTCTTCCTGTCGGTTTTCCTTTACAGACTCGAACTTTGTGCTCGGCAATGCGCAGGCAAATGGCAATCCAATTGTTTATTGCTCGGATGGGTTCGTGGATTTGACAGGATATTCACGCGCTCAAATTATGCAAAAGGGTAAGGACAAAACACTGTAGGGGCTGTGTACAGAAAAGGAGCAGGACCGGGACCAGGACCAGAACAGCCCCAACTTATTTAACACTTGAATACTCATTTGAATGTATTGTACAAAATTGTATTCAATTGTGTTTGCACAACACGAAACAGGCTGCTCATGTCATTTCCTCTATGGACCGGATACGAAGGACGAGCACAAACAGCAAATTGAGAAAAGCCTCTCCGCCAAAATGGAACTGAAGCTCGAGGTGATTTTCTACAAGAAAGAAGGTAAGTCAGCGCCAGGCAAAAAACGCTTCTTATTTTTGTTGGAATGGGAAAATTACAATGTGCGCGAATTGTTTTGAAAATTGTTTTGTTTCTGTAATTTTGTTTTGTTTTGTTTCTTTTTTTTTTGTGTACTTTTGTATTTTAATTAAAAATTTCATGAAAATGAGAGTTATGTAGGTGGTGCCGGGACGCCTTCCTGCTGGCGAGTGTCATAATTCGTGACTAACAAAAAGGAAATTATGTTTTTGGCTTGCGGTTGTCCGATGGTCTGGACAAATAAGCACTCAACGATAGAAATAGAAAAAAATAGTAAAGAAAGATTAAAGCAAAAACAACTACCTGCTTACTCTCTGGCAGCTTAGTCTCTGTGTCTCCGTTGTCTCTCGTTATTCGTTTTGTTGGAACTTTGCTTCACCATCGGCTGCAGTAGCAGAAACTTGTCTGTGCAAAAAAAAGATCGTAAATCCATTGATTTGTAAAAGAAAAAACCGAAGAGGAAGGCAAAACAGACAAACGCTGCAAGCGGGTAAGCAAGGTGTATTTATGCAGGGTATGGCATGGCCGCTTTGTTTTATTTTCAATCATTCTCGCTGAGTGTCTGCAATGCAACCTTACCTTACCTTACCTTACTATACTACGAAACTTGACAGCAGCTGTGCGTAGATGTAAATGATCAGCAGCAACGGTACAAGCCCAAGCTTAGGCGTAAGAGAGAGAGAGAGAGAGCGAGCTGGAGAGAAGATTAGCCAGACAAGTAAACTCTCTGTCGCTCTTTAATTAATCACACCGTTACGCTGTCACCGTTTGATCCATATTCAGACACGAGAAATACATATATATACCGTGTAAGCTTTGCTTGTGGCGCACAAAGGATTATTATTGCAAAAGAGTGAAAAGTCGACAATCAATTGTAGTCTCACCTGCAGAGTTAAACTGTCTGGCAGGAGATCCACAGCCGCAGCCCCAGCTACAGCACAGACAGTCCTATTCCCCATCCCTGCTCACCGCGTAGAGCTTTTTCCCCGTTTCTGCCTTTGAGTTGTAATTTAAGAGAGTCACTCACCCAGGCAGACAGATAGACAGTGGGGTGGGGAACCCTGTTCCTGATTGAGTTAAGCGAGAGCCAGACCTTAACTAGTTGCTTACCCCGCGCTCTCAGAGGGGGGGTTCGTCTCGCAGGACACCTCTTAAATCCATTCCCCCCACTGACATGCTATGTATACAATACATTTTGCTCTCGAGCATTTTCTCACGTCCCTCGCGCGGCATTTTGTCCCCTAATGAGGTCACGATTAATCAGAGGACAGAGTATCCTCTGAGAAGGATACATGTATCCATCACTGGGTGCTTGGGCGAATAAGTTTTCTAATTAGCGGAACGTTTAAAACTTTTAACAGACTGAAGGGGAGATCACCCACACCATAGCCTCCTTCTAACCTCCAGTGTGTCCTGTGGAATATTATTAATTATGCATCAGCTTGAAAGCAGACACGGGGGAGATTTGATCGGGGCGGGTCTGGTCTGCTCCGGATAGTATATCATTAAGGAAGCTAATTGAAATGCAGCCCACGCAATTATTGTGGTCTAATTGAGTTGCCATGCAATTTCATTATTAATTTCAGCGCACTTTAAAAGCGTTTACCAGCTAATTATAAATTGGGTCAAGCCTTTGGCGGTATGTAGGTCGCCGCCATTCAAAGCCAATCTCATTTGCATTAATCGATACCGGGCAGGGGAAATTGCCATAAATACTTTCATATATGCTATAAATAGTTCTGTGATGGATGGATAATTAACGGGTACTCTTTTCTGTTCTCTCACCCGCTATGCAGGTGCTCCGTTCTGGTGCCTCTTCGACCTTGTGCCCATTAAGAACGAAAAGCGCGATGTTGTGCTCTTCCTGGCTTCCCACAAGGATATCACCCACACCAAGATGCTCGAGATGAATGTGAACGAGGAATGTGATAGCGGTAAGTACTCCCAACAGATATATTCAATCGGAATATAAAGATAAATCCCGTATGTCGGACATAAGTCACTTACTAAATACCCAGCCCAAAAACTAACGCCACCTCTGCCTTGTGCGAGCACATTGCCACAGATTAACACTAAAGCACACACACATACACACACATAGAGAGCATGGTGCTACTACTTAACACTTTGATAATAAACAGGAAAATACTCCTAGAAGATACATACATGACAGTCCCCGAAATTGTTTGTACAATTGCCTGCAGAAAGTGAAATGCTCGACAGGGTCACAAACATAAGCGCTTCTACAATTCTGTGTGTGACTGTGTGTTTGGGTGTGTGTGTGGTTCATAGCTACCATTTTATTTACGAGCTGGCGTGGCCATCCTTTTGCGCTCGACTCGGCTGTCGGTTAACTCCAGCAGAAAACTCCTTTCTGCATTTAACGTGGCGCAGAGCGAGAGCTGAGCGAGTTTTCGGTTAGTTTCATGCTGGCTGGTGTACCTTTGACTTTGTCGGCGCGTGTCTCTGACAGCTGAATGTATGCGGCACTATATTTCAACATTAATTTAAATGCGGCTTTGCCTTGATTTTTTATGTGAGCTTTAAGCCTGGCTGGCTACACACTCTGATTTGTGGACGTGGAGAATGGCTTCGCGGCTGCCAGTTGATGCAAAACCGGATGTTGCATATTACTTTTTAACTGAATGAATTCATAATGTTAATTATGCCTATGTATCACATTATATATTCTGAGTAGTTGATTTACTTTATTGATTGTACATACTTCTGATTTATTTAAGATTTCTTCTTGCTAATATCCATAGGCGTCTTGTCCATTCGCTGCATTAAACTTTCATACTGGTCCTCGGCCTTTTCAGGAGTTCAGTCCACGCATTTACCTTAATTAGCCTCCCTCGGCACACGGTGGGAAATGCTTTTAGCTGGAAATGTCTTTGTGGCGTTTCATTTCATGTTTTCCGAGCTGTTTTCCAGTTGAGCGGCATCAAATATGCCAGCTGCTTAATTCTGGGAATTAGTCAGACACAAAAAGTTGGACACACACACGTGTGCCGGGCGGGCGGCCGCTCTCATGGGGCGCACAAAGTTCCCTGAAATATTGATGCACAGGACCAACAATTCTGACAGAATCGCAAAACTTACTTTGCCCGTCCAGGGGTTTCGGGTACGTACGAGTATCACTTTCCGCGCGCACTCTTTGGACGATTGTGGGTGGGTGTATTTGAAGGTAAAAAAGTGTGTCTGCCACCTGACCTTTCCTCTCGTTTTCTCCCCTTCTCTAGCAGCTTGATTACCATCGTTATTTATCTGCCTCTGTGCTTCAATGTGCTGTCTGTTTGTCTGTCTGTCTGGCTGTCAGTGACTCGTCAGTGGCACAGTCCATGCAAAAGTGCTAGGAGCCACTTGAAGCCCGGCCAGATGCATTCTAAGAGGATTTAGTGGCCGGCACAAATGCGCTCTCGACTTTCAACCTCCACAACTTTAGAGCATTGAGGTCTCTCCCAGTGACCTGAAGGTGAAGCTTTAAATGCTTAGTGCCAACGGCCAACTGGCCCCTGACCATTAGCTTTCATAAATCAGTTTAAATATCGTAAATGCGTCAAAATCACAGGCGAAGTATTGATTCACATAGCTTTAATATTCTATTGATTCTTACTGTCTGTTGCTGGCATAGTCATAAGTTCTAATCTATCTTTAAAGTCTTTTGAATAAACAGGGCATCAGAAATCACACGCTTAGCCGACAGTTATGGCAGACGTTGCACATTACTATCGTTGTACTTGAAGCCAGGCTGCTTCTACGCTTCCGGTGTATATATATGTACATATATTGTGTGTGTAAACGTCATGTCTTTTAACTCCATTAAGAGCTCAGACACATACACATTTCCAGTGATAGTGAACATTCTGTAATGAATTGCATTAGATTGTTTATTGAATGCTTGTGGCAAACGTCCAAAGACAGACCAGAAATGTGACTACAAAATGTATTTGCCTTTCCTCTTGTTGCCAGAATAAGATATAACTCTAGACTGTAGCCGAGTCCTGTAGCAAAGCCTGTTGCTGGCACTTATTAAATTTTGGTTAATTTATGCAAATGAAATTAATTCACAGGCAACAAGCCTTGACAAACTCGATTTCCGGCAGAGTTAAGCAGGCTGGAAAATTTTGGAGTACTGATCCACATCAATTGGGAATTAATGTTGTGACAAAGGCCTCACGTTGGGAGGGGGATGAGAAGGTAATTAGGCGGAGGAGGACTAATGGTAAAGCTGATTTTGATGAGGTAGATTTGAAGTCATAATTATTGTTATCATCGTTATCGCCTTGACACTGACAGTTATATGATGATGATGATGATGATGATGATGATTACGATGACGATGACCGTCGTTTCACACATCATTAGGCCCCAATCTGACTGCCATCAGTGTCTGCCTGTCTGACTGTTTTGACACTCGAATGCCTTTGCCTTTAGTATATTACGTTTAAAGTATTCCACGTTTTTACGAGCATCTTTTTTTGCATTCATAAATATTATATACATTTGTATGTATGTATCTATGTATATATGTATCTACATATTTTTATATGCATTGAGCGTAAGCTTCGTTGAAAGTTCTTATATATTTTTTTTGTTTTGTTTGTAAGTTCTTTTTTGTTGACCTTTTTTTTTTTGCTGTTGTGCGGCACTGTATTTGTTGCTGCCTTGGTAACGGATCACGAAGGTGCCGGACGGAACAATTGGCATTTTGATATGACAGCAAAAGTCCGAACAGGCCCAGACCGGACTAGACTGTGGGCGGGACTCAAAAATTGAAATCAAATTTATATTCCCCTTGTGGAAAAAAAAAAAATATGCAAAAGAGGAAATGTTTCAGTTCGCTACGTTTTTTTTGTTGGGGTTTTTGCATAATTTTGTGATCCTTTTTTCGTAATAATTAGTACACTCTGCGACTCGGCGATGGGAAACGCATGAAATTCATTTTGGGGCTATTTTTCACAATCAACCTAATTGTAATTTATAGCATGTCGCATGCCACAGCCTCACAGCTAGAGCCTGTTTTTTTTTTGTTGCGGTTGGCCCCAAATAGAATTAAGTTCAATTTAATGAGCTTGCCTCGTGGTTTCTGCGGCTCCATCCCCGCCAGCCCTCTGTCCTAAGACTTGCACTTGTTTACACAACAAATTATGGACTATCGAGTGGGGCTGGACATTCTTATCGTGTTCTGTTCAGGCTAGAGGGTGTTCGGTGGTCCCTGAAATATGTGCTGTTTACTCGCTTGATTTGCCGGAATGTCCACAGGGATGTTCCAATATTTGCCCAACACACAACAAGCAGACAATAATTAATTGTTAGTGTCTGACATTGTTGCGATATTGGTTGGTATTCCTGATTGCATTGCAATCAATTGAAGGTACAGAGACACACACACACAGACATGCACTCACACTAGTTGCACTCGCTCCTCACACACACACAAACACACATGCATCTCGCACAGGCCTTAAATATTGAAAGTAAACCAACAAAAAACCATTTGTTCCCCCCTCGTTGTACAGGTGCAAATGAAAATATTAAAAATATAAAAAACAATCCATAAATACGTACCATAAATAAGAAAACAATAAAATTTGAAATTAAATTGAATTCACCGTGTCTTATGTGTACAATTCTATGTGTTCTCTTTCTTTGTGCTCTTTCTTCTCTTAACACCGATCCGGTAAATCATTTTAATTATAAAAACCCCCCACAAAAACAACCCAACCGTATAACCCGAACGACACCCAATCCTTTCACTCCTCCCCTTACCAACCCACTAACGTTACGCTCGCTCATTTTCCTCATTATTTTGTTTGGGTTTTTTGGTTGCGACTCTGTAAGTTTTTGCCCTTACAGCTGCACTGCTGGGCGCTCGGTTCCGGGCCGGGTCCAATGCCGGAATGCTGGGCCTGGGCGGCCTGCCCGGGCTGGGCGGGCCCGCGGACAGCGATGCCGATGTGGAGGCCGGAGAGGGCAACAATTTGGATGTGCCCGCAGGCTGCAACATGGGAAGGCGACGCAGTCGTGCGGTATTGTACCAGCTCTCGGGGCACTACAAGCCCGAAAAGGGTGGTGTCAAAACCAAATTGAAGCTGGGCAATGTGAGTATGATACCCGGCGGGTGATTAACCGTAGAACCAACTACCAGCAGCAGCAGCAGCAGCAACAGCCACAAAGCCAACACTGTTGTGCCACACGTTAAATGAAATCAAACCTTTTGATGTGGACTTTTTTGTTTGTTTGTTGCACGGGCATTTTGGTTGTTGTTGCTGCTGCTGCTGTTGCTGATAAGTTTCTTTGATGGAGTTTCAGAGGTGGGGGATTTTTCAATTAAAATGATTAAAATTCGTGGGGCAACTAGCAGCTCGGACGGATTTATTTAATTCACTTTTCATGTCAATTTAGTATTTAGTTTTCTATGTTTCTTTGGCAGAACTTTATGCATTCAACCGAGGCTCCGTTTCCCGAATACAAAACACAATCGATAAAAAAGTCACGCTTGATTCTGCCCCATTATGGTGTATTCAAAGGCTTCTGGGACTGGGTCATACTCTTGGCCACCTTCTATGTGGCCCTAATGGTGCCCTACAATGCAGCATTTGCGAAGGCGGATCGCCAGACTATGGTCTCGGATGTCATTGTGGAGGCGCTTTTCATAGTCGGTAAGTTTTTCTTTCCCATTCACACTACCACACAACACACAACACACATATAGAGAGAGAGTCCCACTCAAGTTGGACATTGTTGTCCTTTTTATGGGCAACCTGTTGTTCGGTCGCCAGCCAAGAAGACACAAACCAGGAGCAACAATCATCATTATCATCATTATGATGATTGGACCTGCTGCCTGCATCCATTGGGGAAGGAAGAGAAATTGAATTTGTCTCGCTGCTGCTCCTGCTGTTGCTGGCAGCGAAGCTTATAAACATTTATCTGTCGACCATTGTTTCACCGTTTACCTTTATTGGCATTTTATTGCAGATATTCTGTTGAACTTCCGCACGACCTTCGTCTCGCGCAAAGGCGAGGTTGTATCCAATTCCAAGCAGATTGCCATCAATTACTTCCGAGGCTGGTTCGCCCTGGACCTGCTCGCCGCATTGCCCTTTGATCATCTGTATGCCTCCGATTTGTACGACGGCGAGGTGAGTAAATCCTTGGGCCTGTAAGCAACAATGTTGCCTGTGTGGGCTTTCAATTATTAATGACAGATTTGCATTTCTCTGAAATTGCCTAAAGTATTTTATCTGAAAAGTTTTTCCACTGATAAGATGATGGATTACTTTTAGTTTTTTTTTTTTTTTTTTTTGGTACCATTAAACACCGTCCTGACTCGTCCAACTACTGCGAGTATTTTGGCAAGAAGTTTTAACAAATTTTGTGCATGAATTTCAGCAATCCTGTTGCGGCTTGCCACTCGCTTGACTCTTCCGTCGACCCTACCCGACCCATGACATTAATCATTTATGGCCAGAGCTTCAAGTGGTAAATGGACTTAAGAGATTTGCATAAAACTGTTTCGGCCACATGCATAATGCATATGCAAAAGTTCACAGTTTTACGAACCACCCACCCAAATCCGATTATGCTGAAAAGTGAATGTCGAGTGCGGAATAAAACATTTATCTGATTAGCATGGCACTGGCACTGGCACTGGCACGGGTGTGGTGTTGATTAACATTAAGTCTGAACTAGAACAAAAAGCTACTTTAGCTACTACAGATAGGGGGAAAAACAATCCTTAGATTTAAAGCCATTTAGATTTCATATGTAGTTGGTACAATACATCCTTAAAAAGTGAGATGGAGAGAGCAAAATCAATATAATTAAGCAGTGGTATATATACATATGTACATATACATATATATATATGTGTGTTATACACATGACGCTCTCTGGCTATTCAATGACTTTTGTTCTGCGTATCTGCACGTATAGGAACCGCAATAAACGATAGCTTGGCATGCATCTGGGATGGTTCCATTATGCCTCCTTCTCTACTCGCATTATTATCTGCCTTGCTGTTATTTTTACATTTTTATGTGACTTTTTATACTGACTTCTTGCAAAGGGATTTAATTTTCATTTCTACTTAAAAACCCCTACCTTTGGGTTGGCACTTGATCATTTAAGTGTTGCCTTTGGCGCTCATTAAGCCGATTAAATTGGCCAAACTGTCTCGGCCAGAGTGTTCTGTCTGCCTTGTGCTGTAATTACTCGCACAGGTTAAGTAAGGTGGGTGGTACATCTGGACAAGGCTGTACCCAAATGTGCACTAAAAGTTATACTATATCTACCACTTCCAAGCCCAAAACAGTATGTCTGCCTTGAATGGTAGTGCCAGCCAGACCTCGGCGTCTTAAAGCTTAAAGTGCAGTTAATAGTAGTACAGTACAGTACTATAGTACATACAGTACGAGTCCAGCCGAGCAGATGAGTTCATACCATTCCAGTAAGCATTAGGAACAGCAGTCGAGCCTCAGGCGGTGGGGCGCGACAGACACGGACAAAGGCAGCTGACTCTTAAGGCAACGCAACGGTCAATGCGGCTTACGTTATTTTTCTTTTTCTTTACACTTTGTGTATCCCCGCGTACAGGGTATTAAGACTTTGACCGGATTTTTCAAGAAGCGGGAAACGAGTTTTTCCGATCCCAAACGAGGCGATAAAGCTGGCATCCTCTTTCATTGCTTTTAAAGGGAAATGGCCAAATCAGAGGGTATGCCAGGGTATCGAAAGTCTCGGTATCGTAAAGCCTAAAATTCATTTCTTCTAAATTCCTAAAATTCTTTTTCTTGTATACTTTCTGCAGCGTCATAGGAAACACATTATTCCATTTTGATTCGTTCTCTTCGTAATTTAATTTTAAAAGGTTAAAGCTAATTTTAGTCAAAAGTCATTTATGAATGTATTCTGGACTCGAAACTTTTACATTTTTATATATGTACATTTATACATTTTATATTGTTTTTTTTTTTTGGGTATATGTGTTACATGCTAGCACTTCATCGCTTTGCATACAATTTGAGCTAATGCACTTGAAACTTTTTCATATTTAGTTTATTTCAAAGTTTTAATTATCTCAGAGACCCCAAAAAGGCAGTCAGTCAGTGGGAATAAGAGAGAGAAGAGAGAAAACAACTTTTTGGGTGGAGACTTTCATTGAGTCACGTGTCAGGCTGTCGCTTTTGTTGTTGATTTTGATGCCCGAAAGTGTACAGTGTACAGTGTATACGATGCCAATAATGGTATTCCCGAAACTGATTTGAATTTGTTTCGTGCTCTGAGGCATAAAGTAAACGAAACGAATTTAAAATCGATCTTGTGTTGCTTCTGCTTGAACGGCCACTATGAAAGTGCAATTCACAGTTACATTCTGGAATACCGTTAATGGTGAAGTGGGTGCGAGTGCCATTGCCGCTGCTGTCTCTGCCCAGAACAAAGTAATGAGTAAACAAAAAGAGCGCCGGGCATGGGCAGGGGAAAAACTTGAGCAACGAAAGAGACACTGAAAGCGGAAGTATAAGATTGGTAGCAGCACAAGGAGAGAGCGAGAGGTAGCAGCGCAGGGAGAGAGAGAGAGGTAGCGTGATGGCAGAAGTGGGTGAGTGGAAGGCAAAGAAAGAAACTGAAAGCGCAGCACAAATTGCAACGGGAACGGGAATTACAATTTGCCAGGCAGTGGCAGCGGCGGCAGTGGTACTGGCAGCCCTTGATGTTTTGTTTCGTACGCACACGAAAATCACATGCCAAACACCAGTACAGTGCGTATCAGAAATTTAATGCAAATTAAAGAGAACAGCTTGAGTCAGATCAAAACAGCATATAAACAGCAGGTAGGTAGGTAGGTGATTTAGCCTGAACTATGGTGGTTTTGCACTGCCGCAACGCACTGTCTGTGCATGTAGTCTACATAAATAAAAGAGAGAGAAAAACCGACGCTGTTGCTAGTATCTGCCTATGGAAGTACCGCAAAAAGCTTCAGCCCAAGAGATTTTTCAGTCATCTCCTTTTCGCACCTAAGGAATTTGTTGCTGCAAGTCAAAAAATAAGAGCGAGCGAGCGAGAGAGAGAGAGAGTGAGAGTAAGAGAGCCCACATAATCCTTGGCCCATTACTTAGATGCCATTTTAAAGATGCCGCTTCGTCAGCGGCAATCAACAAAAAAAAATAAAAATTTCCGCTTATGGGCGCTGTAAGACTAAACGACGGCATTAGCCTTCAATTTGGCCAAGTTCTCGCTCTGAGAGCCAACGTTGTTCCACCGATAAGCTTGTTTATGTTTGCCTTAGACCTTCCTTCTGCCACTTCTTCTGCCCAACTTTAGCTTCATTTTCATCTTTTTTGATGGCATCCTTTTTGCCTGATTTTGTCCCTTCGCCGGAAGTTGTCAATTTGGTTTTTTAGTGGACCCTTCGTCGTAGGTCAAGTGCATACCATCTCACAACAGAGATGATGGTGGTGCCCTAAAAATGCCGACCAAAGTTCAGGATTAAAGTGAAAAGTTGAAAAAAATAAGCTCGAAAGTGGGGCGGGGGCGAAACCGAAGCGGAAACCGAATCTGAGAAAAATGAATGACCAAACGCGGAATAGGCGGAGTCTGGCCCGAAACATGTTTGTATTTTGTCACTGTACTTTTTACGTTTTAATAACCTTTCGAGGGAGCAAAATACAACGCTTTTTATGCCCACTAACCAATACCCTAGAGTCCTGGTGGGACCAAGGGTATATTTTTCTCTCAGAGATGTGGAATCTTATCTGTTGCTTATCACATTCAAAAAGTTACACATTATGTGTATAAGATAGTTATTATAGGGTATCTCATGTTTGTTACACTTGACTATAACATTTCTGACTTTTTTTTTGTCTGTTTGCATATCCGTCCACCGTCCATCCACAGGAGTCGCACATCCATCTTGTGAAATTGACGCGACTGTTGCGCCTGGCCAGGTTGTTGCAAAAAATTGATCGATACTCGCAGCACACGGCCATGATACTGACATTGCTGATGTTCTCCTTCACGCTGGCCGCCCACTGGCTGGCCTGCATCTGGTACGTGATAGCGGTCAAGGAGTACGAATGGTTCCCCGAGAGCAACATTGGTGAGTGTCAAGGTTCCATTTCTGGTCCTGGTCTTGGTCCTGGTCCTGGTTGTGGTCCTTGTTTTGCATGTGTGGACGATGGGCAGTAATTTGGTTAGTTTGGGTGACCAGTCGGAAAAGGGATGCCTCACTGGGTGCTAACTAAATTTGTGTCTCTGTCGCTGTGTGCTGGATGCTACCCTTGGGCGACACAAACGCGCCACACCAGCACCTTCAACACCTACCGCACATATATTGAATGTGTATGTGTGTGTGTGTGTGTGTGTGTATGCACATCATTTACACCTGTGGCTAATGTATTTTGTTGGCACAAAGTTTAAAGAGCAACAAATCAAATCAAATCAAATCAAATCATCAACATGCATTGTAATTGAAAACATTTGCTGCAAAAGGGAGCAAGTGGAAAGAAACTTTTTATTATGATATTTGTAGCACTTTATCAGACAGACATACATACATACGCACACAAAAGCATGCATACATACATATATACTTATATATAAATTCATATTAGAAGTGCGTGTGGGAGATGGGGGGATGGGCCCATGGGAAAAGCTGTGCCTGGGCAAATCTCTTACAAATTGCCAGTTACTTAGCACGAAGCGCCAGCCGGATAGACACGAAAAGTTCAGTTTGACGTTTCCGGTCCGTGCCTGGAACTTTTTCCGGATTTGGGCACGAACTCCCAACAAAATGACTGACAGACTGCCACAGGGGAGAGTCCTGTGTGGGATGCTGGGAGTTGGAAAGTTAGCCGCCCCCTCTCCTATTCATTGTCAATTTGATTAGCAAAATTTGTTTGGTCGAATTTCCAATTAAATACTAAACCAGTTTTCTTTTCGCTTTCCTTTCTTCCCCGCCCCTTCGTACTTAATGGCTCCAGTATTTTTTACAGGGTGGCTGCAGCTGCTGGCCGAACGGAAGAACGTCACCGTGTCCATACTGACGACGGCGGAAACCTACTCAACGGCCCTGTACTTCACTTTTACCAGTCTCACGTCGGTGGGCTTTGGCAATGTCTCGGCCAATACCACATGCGAGAAGGTTTTCACCATTATTATGATGCTCATTGGAGGTATGTGTTCACCCTGTTTCACATATTGCACATACTCTATGTATGCCACCTATTTAATGTGAATATTTAACCTACTTTAGCTCTGATGCATGCCGTGGTATTTGGTAATGTGACGGCCATCATTCAACGCATGTACTCCCGGCGATCCCTCTACGAGAGCAAGTGGCGCGATCTCAAGGATTTTGTGGCATTGCATAATGTGAGTGTGATGAAAATATAAGAAACTTTTGACAAATTGCAGCTAGAAATCGATGGATTTGTAGTGGGCAATCGATGAACAATTGGAATAGGGGCCAGAACTCATTTCCGAGAATCAGTTTTTGAGAACATCGAAAGATACTCAAGCAGAAACCGCACGCGCACAGGAAATGACTGAACCCCCGGGGCGTTAGCCCCCACAACTAGAACTTGGCCAAGTGCCCTCGATGGGTTTTATTAAAATGCAGTGCACACTTTCCATATGCCACGCAACGTTGGGCACAACAGTCGAGAGTGGGAGAGAGCAAGGAGTGGGGGCTGCCTTAGGGTCATGAATTGCTGATTCTAGCATATCTGCACTCAACCTCTACTCCCCCTTGGTGTGTGTGTGTGTGTGTGTGTAAGTATGAGTCTGTGGCAGACTGTGTACGGCCACTGCAACCTGTTGATGATAGGACAAACTTGCACGTTGCTCCATTAGGCAGGCTCTCTGTGTGGTTACCACTCGCGGCGTATACGCAATGCTCCGCACAATTAAGCGCATTTGTGCGGCTCTAAGCCGCGCAATGCATGCAAATGAAGCGAAAACTGAAGGGGGGGAACTGGAGAGAGATGTATAGAGAGAGATAGAAGATACCAGATACTGCAGCTCATTAACCACCATGATCGTAAAGGGGGTAAACTATGCAGAACCCAATTACAATTTGTGATTTCTTCTTCTTTCAGATGCCCAAGGAGCTGAAGCAACGCATTGAGGATTACTTTCAGACATCCTGGTCACTAAGTCACGGCATTGATATATACGAGGTAAGCCTTGGGTCTCATGGGTATACCACACATCTCTATATTTCTCTACAAGTATGTATATATATGTACTATATGTACATTTATATGTGTGTCTCGTCGTAAATCATTTATACTTTTGGCCCCAAAAAATGATTGGCAGAGTTGTCGACGCAGCGGCAAATCTTTGGACAAGCCCTCCAGTCTGGTTGGACATGTGGCATGGCCCAGGCATTTCCAATACACACACACATATATATACATACATACGTCTGGGGCCTTAATTAAGCGAATTCCCCTAGGGTTCGCACTCACAATATACCACATATATTCGGGTTTGCTGCTGTGGTTGCTTGTGACTTATTGATTGCCACTGGGTTAAATGGCAAATGCCTGGTCATCCTTTGGATTGGTCATCCACGTCATCCACGTCCATCCATGTCCATCCATGTCCAGCTTGCCAGCTTGCAGGTATTTTAACATGAATTTCATTGCTGTCCATTGCTGTCACTCATTACAAAAAGCCAAAATTAAATATCGAATTGTATGAGTGGGCAGCGTGCATATTCGTATCACGGCAACTGAATCTGTATTTTAATTAAAAACTCTGAAATTACAATAATTCAAAGAACAAAGTAAGCCAGCAGTTGGCCTGCCAACTGGCCATCTCTTTGGCTACCAGCAGGTGGGATTGACGTAAGGATAAGAGTAACTATTTTTACATGCTCAAAGGAAAGGACTTCGACAACTGCGTTCTTTGTGTACTTCAGGCTGAGCGAACAGTCGAACAGTCCACAAAAGACAGGGGATATCCATATATTATTATATTATATTTATATGGAAACTGCTGATTGGTGGTCATAAGAAGTCAATATTGAAGTTATTTGCTACTTTTTCATAACTTTTTGAACTACTTTTGAACTTGAACTCTGAGAAACTTTGGTCGAATGTGTGCTAACATTTTGCTGACTTCATTTTGTGACAGACAGCCGCAGCTGCAGCTGATGTACAACTTTGTTGCCCCAACTTGCGGCACTAGTATTAAACGACGTACTCGGACGTACTGCAGCTCCTTGCTAATTGCTATCACAACTCAGTGGGCAATGGCAAATAACATTTTGACAGCTTCTTTGTAATGGCTGGCGTTAATTAAAAACTCTTCAAATAATTCCACCGCTATATCTGCGGCTCAGTCGCTGTCTGGTGTTTACATGGCAGGCGAGCACGGGCAGTGCATATTCGGGGCTTGGGGGCAGAGCTAATTAATTAGCGCTGGCACCCTTTGAAGTTTGCATACCCGGAGCACTTGACGGTGCCTGTCAGCTTTCCGCAAATGGTATGCCAGTTAGTTGGACATTGGACTCTGTTGACATGGACTCTGGGCTTGATTCAAAATCATGAGCCGTTTAAATCGAAATTTTTTGGTGGAAGAAATTGATGCGTGCATTTTCATTGACTTAACCATAAGTTAAAAGCTTCATTAAAAGTACTTTCCGTATATTCAGCAAAAGTTTCAAAAGTATAAATCAAATTTAATTTAATTATACATTGAAAACATACTAACACACACACACACATGCACCATTGAAGTCCACAAATTACACGAGTATAGCCAACAGAATGGTGGGGCAGAAGCAGCAGCGGTGCCACGGTGGCAGGCAGGCTGTGGCAGTAAATTAAATTGTTAATTTATTGCGCATGAAAATTAACTGGCAAAACGTCAAAGGACTACCATGTCCCCCCACCTTAACCGTTCTTCTCTGGCATGCCAACACCCACCGAAAAACACCAGCATCTGCTTTGGCTATGGCTACGGCTTCGGCCTTATGAACATGTGTGTGTGTGTGTGTGTGGAATGGATGTCGAATATTTTACACTTCTTTGCACACTGAAGCAGAGGGCAGCGAATAAATAACAATTCCGTGCGAATTGGTCTTTCGGGGGCAAGCAGAAACACCCAAAAACAGGAACCAGAACTAATCAGTGACCTTTGCACCCCGAAGATAAAGATGCCCTCTGCAGATTCTTCGTTAGCTATGATAAATATCCTTGTCTGGCAGCTCAAATTTGTATGTAAGGGAGGAAATGCTTTTACAATTTTAATGCCTGCTGAAAGGGTATTACAAGAATAAAACCCAAGCAAAGCTAAAACAAAACTTTGAAGCATTTTCTCTGCTTAGTTACGCGTGGTTACCCCGAAATTTTTGCTCCCTCGTCTGAATATTACTTATGTACATTTCGCCATAAATGTGGGTGGGCGAGAAAGTTCCAACAATTCAGTTGGCCGAAATATTTGCAAACAGAATGTAAATTTTTAATTAATATCTGGCCAGCCCTGTGGCTTCTGTAATTTGATTCATGTAGGTGAATTTTGTGTTAATTGAAATGCAAACATACAACAGACCACGCGCAACAGTTCTGAAGCTATTTTTAAATTTAAATGGAATTTGATGGGCCTGCACTGTCATTATGCCCTGTGGTCATACCCCCGTACATATTTCTTGGAAAATTTCATTTTGGGGAATGTTTGCAAAACCAATTACGAGTATATAGTAGAAAGTTGCGTGCATCCGCATCCGTATGAATGCTGTACGAGAATTGGAATCTGAGGAGCCTCCACAGACACACCCACGGATCCAGAGGCGCGTGTGTAAGAAACCATAGTGTAAACCAGATTTAGGGTTATTCTGCGTTAATTAAAAAGCATACTATCAAATTTCTTTCGAAATAACATTTGAGGAAATATGAATACACAATCATTCGTTAACAGGTAGGGAATACACAAAAGTGTGCAAGGTCGTCTGAGGCAGAGAGATGTAACCAATTAGAATGGCAACTGCCCATGAATACTGCCTGCACAACGGTTTTCATCCGCCTGATAATCACCAGCGTCAGGCCAGCATGAGAAACGTTAAAGCAACAGAAACGAATAAAAGGGAAACAGAAGGTAGGAGAGGAGGGAGATAAATTATAATCGCCACTGGATAAATACGCGCCTCTGTATTATAGCAATTATTTACAAATATGTACACATGTATATATATTGACAATATTCCGAGAGAGAGAGAGGCGTCATTAAAAGGGCATTAACAGTTGTCGATTCAATCCTCAATAGGTACTATTGCAATAAGTAAATGAAAATAAAAGGACTACGAATGTAGTCACAGCAAAGTAAAGTCCCGTTGCTTATTTGCTATGCTTCACTCGAGTGTTCCGTATTTGCTGTTAGCGTGGCCTGAGATCGAGAGAGAGGCTACAGTTATAGTGCACTCCGAGAAGTTGATTTAGTGTGTTTTTGTTGGTGACACAGCAGCAATAGAGCAGAGAGACGTACACAAACAATTGCTGAGAGAGAGCAACAGAATGGAAGTCATGCAGGAGAGCGTGGAATGAATGCGAGCAGCGAACATCGCTGGCATGAAATGAAGATCAAGAGATAAGACGATTGCGTCTCAATGCATTGGAGATGAAACACAAAAGGAAGAACTGGAACAGCATGGTAAATTCTTCGCACTCAATCCCAGTTTTCTCTCTTTTTTGATGGCAGAATGGTTAATGTAACTATAGCGCTCCATCTTTTTTTTTTCAAAAAAAAGTAGGGACGGGTTTTCGTTGGGGACATCTCTTCTTTTACTTAAAGGGAGTGCTCTAACTTCTCTTACTAAGAATCTATTTTTATTAAATTTTCTTTCTGGTTTCAATGTTTTGTTTTTCATTTGCCTCAGGGGTCGTCTTTGAAGGATAATTTAGATTGTTTTTGTACAATAATAATAAACTCGACTAAACGGTTTGATTCTCATAATCGAACTTTTTAGAATTAATGCACTATACCCATGGGTATTCCATCGTTCGTTTTCCATCTGCTTGAATTTTCCTTCTTTGTTGTACTATACATACGATATACTATGTACATATTACAGATGAATAACAATATGTGAAAGCGAAAGCCCAACATTTCCCTGGTGACCGAGTAAAATGATGCCAAACATTTCCCATACAATTTCTCTTGCAATTCAATTTTCACGTGTGCTGCTTGTCGCTCTTACATGCGGGCTTATATCTGCTTCTTGTTCTTTCAATACATATATTTATATCTACATCTTTCTTTTTTTTTCTGTTTGGCTTTGGCCCCCCCTTCTTACAGACGCTACGCGAATTTCCCGAAGAGCTGCGTGGCGACGTCTCCATGCATCTGCACCGTGAAATATTACAGCTACCGATATTCGAGGCTGCCTCACAGGTGAGTGGGTGATGGAATGGGACGGGGAGGGGGTGGGGGATGTGAATGCTCTCTTTCAGGGGTCGACTAGGAGGACGCTTTGAAAGCGATTCGGGCCAGACAAATGGAACGAAATGGCAACGATGGCAAAATAATCAGAAAAGCGTAGCGAACGGCCCGACCCATTGGGGGATTCTGGAGCAGTCAAAAGTTAACTGCGGGCTTAACAGAAATGTTAAGCTGGCTGGGGCTTTCCTTCGTTTCGTTCCTTGTCGCCCAGACACTCACACATACATATATTCATACATGAACATACATACATATATGCACACATCTACGCATAAACCGACTTCTGGTCACACAGGTAAACTTTCTGGCACATCGAATTTATGCGCGTGTCCTGGCCCTTTGGCCCCAGCCAGCCAGCCAGCCAGCAACAGCCAGCGTCTGAAGCGGAGCATGAAAAAGGTTTTAGGCAAAATTTGTACGCAAAATCCGAGTGCAGCAACAGAAGTTCGCCGAATTCGAGTAGTTTTCGATGCCCAATGTCAATACCCTTGTCAACCTCTGAAAGCTTATGTATCTAGGAATGGGTTGGGGTGGGGGGTTTCTTTACGAGTTTCTGTGCGAGTGTTTTTCTGGCTGCTGATGGAAACGATTTTCGCAAAAGGTGCTTGTGCTGTTAAGCTCCGTTTTGTGTGCCTAACAGTGTGCCTCGGTCTGCCCTACACACGGCGTAATTGATTTCTCATTTACGGTTCAGTTCAGCTCAGGTCTGCTGAACGATGGAGAATGTTGGAGAATGAATCATGTCTAGGTTAAATGGGGAATTTCTTAAAGAGTGAAACTAGAAAAGTGAATTCCGAATTGTGTTGATAACAAATTTATTCAGAGAGACAGAATGAGAGTGGGAAGCGTGACTCTGCTGCTCCCTAATCAAATGCAACTTGAATAAAATAGAGAGCGCAAACAAAACGAATCTAAACAAAAAGCAGACGTCGAGTGAGCGCACAAAAGTTGAGGAGGGGTGGGGAGAGAGTGCGAACATTCATAAAGCCCATTCAGTAAGGCAGAGGTTGTGCAAATAAAAACCACTCAACAGTTATAAGCGCGCTTTAAGCCACTTATCGTGGCCAAATGCGAGTAGAGGGGAGGGGAGGCAGCGGTACCCGCAGGACATTTCAGGGCAAGGACACAGCTGTTGTCGTTTTTTGTTTCATTGCGCAAATAAAGCGCGGCAACCGCTGGGCTTAATGCCAGCAACCGCCATCGAGGAGTCGGCATCCAGCATCCAGTCGTCGCAGATCCCAACCAACAATTGTCCGAACAGACCAGAGCATCGGTTCCATTTAAAGTATTTTTTTAATTTTGTTTGGCGGGCGTCTCATTGCAGGGCTGCCTGAAGCTGTTGTCGCTGCACATAAAGACGAACTTCTGCGCACCCGGCGAATATCTAATCCATAAAGGCGACGCCCTCAACTACATCTACTATTTGTGCAACGGCTCCATGGAGGTGATCAAGGACGATATGGTTGTGGCCATTTTGGGTGAGTTTTTCCCATTTTGAAAAGTATCCTCTCCACCGCAAATTTTGTGTTTACATATACTGTATCTATAATCAAACTGCAGGATATCTAATGTGTCGGTTCTCGAAGTTATTCCTTTCATGTTATTTCTGTAAAAACTAATTTAATTTTTTGTTGATTTTTTATGAGAATTATGCATGGAATTTCCACTCTCTATAAATAGTTGTACAATATTTAATTTCGTTTCATTTTTATTTAATTAACTATCTAATATTGTGTCATTCCTTGCTTAATCATTTCTATTTGCAATTTTGCTTTGATATTAGTTTCTGTTGTTTTCATTCATTGATTGTTTGAAATGACAAATTTTGATGCTGTTTATGTTTCGACTTTGAGCGTTTATTGAACTTTTGTCAGTTCATTCGCTTTTTGGCTGTAAGCCACCGGTTAGGGGCCCGGGAGTCATCTGGTTGTTTATTCATTCAAGGCAGGCAACGTCCTCGTCATCAGCCAGTGCACTGGCTAGATTGACATTGAAATGGACTTTGGGCACCCTAGACAAATGCTAGGCTCTATTTTTATGCTCATTGATTCTGTTGTGGCTCTGGCTGTGCCCCCGATTAACGCGATTGACCTTTACCGCTCTCTGTCTCTCTCTCTCTCTCTCTACAACACTCACACAGGCAAGGGTGACCTGGTCGGCTCCGACATCAACGTGCACCTGGTGGCCACAAGCAATGGCCAGATGACGGCAACCACTAACAGCGCTGGCCAGGATGTTGTCGTCCGCAGCAGCAGCGATATAAAGGTAAGTAACAGTCTCCTCTCCTTGCCATTCAAATGTTCATAACGAAGGGGAATGGATCTGTGGCCTTGTGGCATCGTGGCAGTAAAAGTATTTAAAACAAGGGGGGAGTGATGTTTGTGGTTGTGTGTGCTATGCAGTAATTAAATAGAGTTTATTTTTATACCTTTCATTGGTTTAATTACTTCAACTAGGGAGAGGAAAAGGGAAAAACTCCGATGACTGGCTTACCTTTTGTTGGATTATTTCTCACAGAGAAAACATCTCTAATCAACGCTCTTTAACTTATTTTGCAATGAAGAAAATCCTTGAATTATTGTCAACTATCCACTCCTTACAGTGTCTGCCACCCCCCACTACTTCTGTCTGCCCTTTAATTATATTTTTATCGTTGTCGGGGCTGTTGTCTTAGATGAAGTTCCCACCTTGAATCGAGTGCAATTTCATCTCGTTTGTCGTAAACTTTATCACGTCGCATCCAGAGACAGAACGCAATGCTCGCCCACTGTCTGTGGTGGGTTTGGATGGCGTGGGCGTGGGCGTGGGCTACAGGCATTCGTTTCAACATGGTTGCACAGCACAGTTTATATTTTACTGAAAATTCTCTCCCTTTTGGTGCAAGCACAAAGTCAATGGGGCTTAAATGCTTGTCCACCCGCCTCGACCTTCCCTCCATTTTAAATTATGGCAATAATCTTGGGGGGCGGTTCAGGTTACTAAAGCTTCACGCCTAATTAATTGCCATCCAGTCTTGTCGTGGCAATCGGTTGGGTGGGTGTTGAGGGGTGTCTGTCCACAATGGTGAGAAGGAAGAATTTCAAATTTGATTGTTGCTTAATTAGTTGTGGAATGTTTAATTTATACATAGTTTCAGCAGACAGAGAGCGAGTTTTATACCTTCTCTTTGGTTCCTTAGCCTATTGTTTGAATGCCCTAAGGCAGAGGGTATGATTCTGATTCTGTCAAGCTGTGGGAAATGGTTATAAGGTAGATCCTTCTATGTGGATGCCTAATAGCTCAGCTCTTCCATGGATCGACTGGAAGGGTATCCGAACTTTCGTTGTTCAAATATATCTTTTGGTTCTTGCTTATCCTTACCTTTGCTTTTATCTCGTGTTTATTTGCATGTCTGCCTCGCGAAAATAAAGTGCAGACATTTTGAGTGTGTTTTCGCAGAAGCCAGCTGCCAGCTGGTAGCACCGCTCAGCGCTCCTTGTAGGCGCCACTTCGTGTTGGCATCAACTCGGGGGGCATGGGTCGTATGAGTGATACTTAAGCAGCGTGCCCCCTCGTTCGCTGTGAGCGTGTTAGCGTGTATGTGTGTGTGTGTGTGTGTGTGTTTGTTTGTTTGTTTGATTGTGTGTGCGAGAGAGTGTGTAAACGCCAAGATGGCGCTCTTCACTTTGTAATGAATACAAGACGCAAGGCGTCAACATTAAAATGTACGGCTAGTGGCAGGCGGCAGTAGTCGACTGACGAATACCCCTTGATGGTTGAGTATTGCAAGTGATAGCCAGAGGGATAATGGAAAGTTTCCAAAGAAAAGCGTCTCTTCGCTGAGTCAATACACCCTTTGCTGCCCTGTATTCCCCGCTGTTTCAGCTCTTGTATCTTGTTTATAAGTACAAGCGCTTCCACGCCTCCGGCGCACATCCCGTACACAGACCCCGCTCGAGATACTGATACAGATCCCCCCCTCACTCTTAGACCCCCAGACTCAAGTGTATAATCGTTTAGCAGCAAACGGCTTTTGACTTATTTTCTTCGCATTTCCCCACCCCACAGGCGCTCACCTACTGCGACCTGAAGTGCATCCACATGGGCGGACTGGTGGAGGTGCTTCGACTGTACCCCGAATACCAGCAACAGTTCGCCAATGACATCCAGCACGATCTGACCTACAACCTGCGCGAGGGCTACGAGAACCAGGACTCGGACATCGGACCCTCCTTCCCGCTGCCCAGCATCAGTGAGGACGACGAGAACCGCGAGGAGGGTGAGGAGGGGCGTGCAGACAAGGAGAATGGTACAGGTGCAGGCGCAGCGGCTGGTGGGGCTACACCCTCGCCGCTGCACAGCGCAAATACCGCCTCCCCGCTTCATGCCGCACGATCCCCACTCCTGGGCATGGGCAGTCCACGGAATCAGCGGCTGAACCAGCGCGGACGCTCTTTGATCACGCTACGGGAGACGAACAAGCGGCACCGGAACCTCAATGCGGCCTGCAGCCTGGACCGGGGCTCCTTCGAGGAGCCAGACGCCGAAGGGGACGAGTCGGGCGTGACCAAGCGGCCATCGCTGGAGCGGCTTGATTCGCAGGTGTCCACCCTGCACCAGGACGTCGCCCAGCTGAGCGTGGAGGTGCGCAATGCGATAAGCGCCCTGCAGGAGATGGCCTTCACCTCCACGGCCATGACCTCGCACAGCTCCCTGAGATTCCAGCCGGCCCGCTCGATTCCGAACATCAGCGGAGGGGTCGCCTCTCGCGCCGGATTGGGCCTGGCTGAGGCAGCTGGCTTAGACTTGATGGGCGGACACCTGCCCAATGTGGCAGCAGAGGTGGCGCCCATGCACAGGAGCTCATCGCATCCGCCCGAGGTCTGGGGCCGGGATGTGCAGCTGCCGGGCAGCAATGTGGCCAGCTCGAAGTCGGAACAGGCGTCCCCGGAAACAGCAGCTAGCAACGGTGAACCGATCCGGACGACGGCCAACCGCAGCTGCCAGACAGACTTCTACCGCATCGACTTTCCCACATTCGAACGCTTCATCTTGGCCAATCCGCGCCTTGTGCTGGGCCTTTTGGGCATTGAGCCGGCCATCAAGAACGAAATGGAGCTCCTGCAGCAGAAGCAGACCCTCCAGATATCCCCGCTAAACACCATCGACGAATGCATCTCCCCGGCAGATCCCACTCTGGGCAGCTCGAAGGAGCGTTTGCTGGGCCCATCTGGAGGGTCCAGTGCCGGACGCATCTATCCGCCCCTGGACGATGAGAACTCGAACGATTTTCGCTGGACCATGAAGCACTCGGCCAGCCACCACAGCTGCTGCAAGAGCACGGACAGCCTGCTCACACCGGACGAGCAGATGGCTGCACCACCGCCAGCGGTCGAGGCCCCGCCTCTGCCCCAAGAGCGAACCAAGCGGGTTCGACGCAGCGCAAGTGGCAGCAATTCGAGCATATCCAGCAGCACCTCCAGCTCCAACAGCTGCGTGGTCTCGCAGAGCACTGGCAATCTTACCACCAGCGCATCGGTGCACTGCAGCAGCAGCAGCCAGAGCGTGGCCAGTGTGGCCACCACAAGACGCGCCTCCTGGAAGTTGCAGCACTCGCGCAGCGGCGAATACCGACGGCTCTCGGAGGCCACCGCAGAGTACTCGCCCCCGGCCAAGACCCCAAACCCGATTCCTATTCAGGTGGCAGCGACAGCTGCCGGCTATGGCAGGGACGAGGAGGAGAGTGTGGAGCTGCTAGGACCCCGACGTGGCTCAAGGCCAATCCTGCTGGGCGTGAGCCAGGGCCAGGGACAGGCCGTGAATTTCCGCTTCTCTGCAGGCGATGCTGACAAATTGGAGAAGGGAATGCGTGGCCTGCCATCCACTCGCTCCCTACGCGATTCGAGTGGCAAGTAAGAGTAAGAGGCATTGTTTATGGATGACTGGACCAGGATGAATGGATAGGTGGATAGGAGAATGCGTGCTTGGGGTGGCATGTGTGGACTCATTTACATGCAACCGCCGTGCGTGATTTATGGCCTAATTAATACTAAAATACGAAGACGCTTGTACATTTAATATTGTATCTCTAAGATACAGAAACGAGCTGAGTTGTTCATTGATTTCTCCCTTAGTTAGTTGTACTATTATTCAGCTATAGGTTCGGCTTTATCTTTAAAAGTGATCTAATAACGATAGAGAATAATGGTGAATTTAAGCGAGTAGCATTACATTTACGATCTGTAAGAAACATATACGAAATTTGGTTGTTTTCCCTTAGTTATATATTAAATTTAATTCGATAGCTTAACTCTGTATATTATATGTATCATTAAGATTCGAGTTGGATAAGTATATTTCCTAAGTTGCATTCCCAAGTTTTAGTTTTAGTTTTAGTTTAAGCCAGACAGGCATCTATCATCGGCGGATGAACCACATACATATTTATTGTACAGCATATCAGAGAGAAAGAGAGATGCAGAGATTAAGAGAGAGAGAGAGAGATCCAAATATGTACTATATATTTGTAGGCTAGTGTATTTTTGTAAAGAACGCGTCAGAAAGAGACAGTCCAACAGAGTCACATCAGCGATTGTTTGGCTGTCTACAGGGAAAGTGCAGTGCAAAGAACAGATACATATATTTTCCTAATCAACAAAACAGTTATAGATGTTAGTATGAATGTTATATTTAGATACCCACAGATAAACAAACAGATACAATTTATATTCCACGGCCAATCAACCACAATATCTGAATGTATAGGCTCAGGCTTGGGCTATAGAATGGGGAAAAAAAACGAGACAGATCAGAGAAGGTACAAATCTATAGACCTCCGATTAATGTTAATTATATGTACCTACCTAACTACATATATATATATGTATGTATGTATCTATGTGTACTAAATGTATATGTGTTTAGAGCTTGCTTAGCAAATGAAATCACACTTAAATAATGGGTGAAATATTAAATCAACGACTCCCAAACGGAGAATCGGAGATGTTATCAATGCGGAATGAGAATATGCCAGTATAGGGCGAATTGCAGCTACCTGATTGAGTAACCTGATCTGGAAAATCAAATGAAATGTAAGTGGAAAAGATGATTTGTAGACACGTCCCCAGTCACCACATTTCACTAGTCAGAGAATGTGGCGGTGGCGTACATAGATACCATAGATTATGCTCTAAGATAATCGACAATCGAGTACTACATTTATTGAATGGACAGAGTTCTGCTTTAAAAGTGAACTTTTGATCGTTTTGGATAAGGTAATGATGAATTTTTGTGATTCGCAGCATGGGGACAGACAGAACATTAATTAATCAACAAAGTGTTTAAATCGGTGTTTGTTCAATGGTTAAAAATAAAATATTCAACTGAATAACTGATGTGTACATTTCCGGCATCCCATTTATATCCTGTATATTGTATGTATATTATTGTAGCATGTACTATATATGTATATTTGAATATCTGTGTATATTTGTAATTTGCTCCAAAGAACTATAAAGACTTGAGCTTCATTCTATCTTTGATGTAAGCATTCTATGATAATAAGTGTGTTAGTTTTATATGTGGTCTAGTGGATAAACACATCCACATATGTTTTAGCCAAGCCAATTCAACTGGCCTACTATCTAAGCCGAACATTTCAATTGAGATCTATTACAGCCAGTTACAAAAAAGAAAACCAGAGAGAGCATCTATTGAAAGTTTTTAAATGTTTTAACCTAATGTTATCATGACTATATACAAGTTAATAAATTTAGTTATACACACGTAAAATCCTACAAGAATATCCGATATTTCAATAAACAATAAACTTGATGTGAAAACTTTAACACAAATTGGACTTTTGCCTGTGACTGTACCAAGGGAGAGCGGGATGCGTGTCGGAATTGAAAATCCCTGCAAAGCGTTTGCTAATTGACCAACTTTGATTGACATTTAAGGGGGGATTTTCCCCATATGATTCAACCCATATTTAATGCGATTAATTCAATTGCTCTGGATGTGATGGTCGGTCGTTTGGCAACGTTTCTCTACCATAATCCAGTGACCTGATTGCCCAGGCTCGTATGTCAATCGAGGTATTAAATCAAGCCTGGGGGGAGTTCTTTTCACAAGCTGTTGTCTGTTGTCTCCTGTTAAAGAAGGTAAGAGCATTACTTGTTGAGCCATATATTTAACCTGAAATGTAAATTAAGGTATAGAAAGCTTAAAAACGACATAATCAACGTTACTAATAAATGTGGTGTGCACAGCAGTTCCAGAGAAAAAATCGAAAAAAATGTGTTTAGTGAAGCAGGAGTGCATAACTGTAACAGGGCACGAGAGTTCTTCTGTTCAGGGAGACTCTAACCTAGAGGGATTTTAATAAGAAGGAATAACGTATGTTCTACACCAAATAACTAAACAAAATATATATTTAATTACAGTATTTGATACATACATATGTAATTGGCACAGTAAAAACGGTTCAGTTTGTTGTGCTGTATTTTACACCAACGATAGAGAAAGTTTCTTTAAAGTTTGCAACTCCACTGTAAGCTTATTTTGAGTACATAGTAAGTACAGCGAAAAGCTTAAAATCTTTACGCGTCGAAACTGCAGTTGACATCTACGAATTGTTTTGATTTGTAACAGAAAGCTTCCCTTCAAATGAAAGCTTTACTTAACAGACATTTTCTGAAAGCTTGCAAATTGGATTCCACACAGCTTGCAGCCCAGCAACATTGGACAAAACCTAAAGCTTTGGTTGCCTGCCTCTGCTAGCATCACGTAAAGCTTCCGTTAAACAATTTGAACAACAAAACGCACTTGATTAGATTCGCAATAGAATTATCATATGCCAAAAGTTCACAAAAGAAAACAAATTTAAATGTTTGCGGTGGGGCTAATTAGCTCTAAAGCCTCATTAATGAAGGCATTATCGTGAAAATAATTTATGCATAAACTTTTGCGAACATTTTCAATGATAAAACCGACTTAAATCCTCCTCTTGTGCTCTCGGGCGAAACTGTAAGAGCAATGCAGACGACCGTAGGGGGTAGGAGAAGGAAAAAAATTAATGTTAATAACTTGAAACTATTATCAAACTCATTGCGGTGGGGATGCCAGTTGTGGCAGAAGTTGCACTTGCATTCGCATTCCACAGACCCAGTTTCTGTTTCTGTTTTAGCTGGAGAGTGAGTGAGAGAGAGAGAGAGAGAGTCAGAAAGGACAAGAAAAACTACTCGGGCAAAGAAATTAAGCTAACTACTCTCATTTTTTCACTGTTATTGTGGCCGCATTGGGAGAACGCTTCAGTGGCCATTCACCAAGTAGGGTGCAGGGAGGGTGGTGAGCGGGTGAGCGCTGCTTCTTAACTTTCAAAGGATGCTTGGAAGCGGGCTTAGACGGCGTTTGAATTGTCGTTTAGCCAGGACGCGTTTAAAGGGAACTTCTATTGGCAGCGGAATATTCGCATCCGTTTTTGGACGTGGACAAAGTGTATATTGTTTTAATTAGAATCGCAGACATCGACGTCCATTAGGACAGCACCGGGAGACCAGTGGCTATCCTCTTAATTACGCAAATACAAATTGGTCTATGGCATGCCGTCTGATTTTGTGCTCGCCATTTTCCGATGAAGGGGGTGTGCGTGGCGCATGGGACATTCATGATGCTGCCCAGCTACCACCAGCAACACCAACACAAACATAACAATTGCTATTGATTGCGTTCACCCACCCAAACCCACACACACATTCACACACAGATGCCAGCCACATAATAACAAGAGCCAAGGGCCAGCATAAGCGTAATTTCTGCTCCAATTCGGCTGCAGCCGAAACGAGATCCTGGGACTTTGGGGTTTTCTGTTCTGCTTAATTATGCTGCAAAACTTTTCCAGTGGCCAGCAACTATGTTGCTTCAATCTCAGAACGCAATTTTAAACTCGGATACCAGGATAATTATTATTAATTATAGCTCCAACAAAATCCAACACCGATTCAACTTTAAGCAGTCCTTCATGTGCTGTAATAAGCAAAAGAATGCTGGGTAATCCGACTAAACGTCTGAATGCGTAATTATGCATGAATTAGATTGGCAATTATAAATACCTCCACTGTAATCACTGCCAAAAGTCTCATACATGTAGCACTATTTTTACTGTAACGCTATTTATGTACTACTATATATGGTAAAAGTTTCAGTTGGCGAAAAATTGGATATACGCTGATTAAGAATTTATAACCAAAACAAACTCGAAACCAATCGTCGGGCACCCACCGACACCGACGCAGACCCCGAGCTGAAGCATCAAAATGCTCCAATAATTTCTAATTTATTTTAAGTAGCAGAGAGGCAAAGCAAACGAACATAAAGCAAATTACCAAACGTACTCGATGAAGCGGCACAATAAGCCTGGGGCCAGGGAGCCAGGGTCCGCCCGCTGCCGTGTTGGGATTGCGGAGAAGGGCTGGGGTCTGGGTGAGAGGGTGAAAACTTTTTTCACCAAATAAAAGAAATGAAATGCGAGTACACGATGGCGCTCCCACGGCGCGTCCTGGTGCCGATGCTGGTCTGAGTGTGATAGCAGAGGCTGCAGAAGTTTTACACTGAAATTCAATTGAACTGCATCCAGGCAAGCAGGCCAGGCAGGCAGGCAGCAAAGCGCGGCGGGGTGGCATCATCGATGTCAGCCAGAGTATCGAAAACCCCATCTGACTTGTGCACAGACGGGTTGCGGGGCAGGGCATGGCAGTGGAAGCAGTCAGGCAGCGCGCTTTAAATGCGTTTGAAAGAAATGCCAATAAGTCAGTGTGCGAGGACTGGCAAAGGCCATGCATTTCCTTTCCTTTCCACTCCCAATGCGAATCGCTGTCGACTGCCACTGTCACTGTGCCTGCCTCTAATGTGCGGTTCATTAGACAAAGTTGACCGCACTCCCACGGACTCGACACAGAATCGGAGTTCGGATATGTGTGGGTGGTAGGTAGCACAAAAAGGAGCCGTCGGAATCGCATTAAAAGGATTCCAGGGAGTAATTAGCAAAGCGGTATGCACGCGTTCATTCATGCATTAATCCCTCCTCCCCCTGGCCGCCGTTGACAAGTGGACAGTCATCGCCGGCGTTTGATTAGCTAATGCAATTCTGCTCCAATTGCAGCTGCTGTTGCTGCCCCCATCCCGCCCCGGCCAAACGAATGCTGTCGCCGTAAAAAATCTCTCAATCGCATCGGGCAGGTAACACAGAAGAAGAAGTAGAAGGCAACTTGCACTTTATCCCAAAGTTTTGCCACAAACTTTTGCAGCAGCCATGTTGCCGCAACTTTTTCCCCTGCACGATCCGTGGCTAGGGCATGTCGGGGCGGGGAGAGCGAGCGAGAGAGCGAGAGAGAGAGCGAGTGAGTGAATGAGTGAGTGAGTGACTGTACGAGAGTGGCAACAATTTTTACAAAAGCGGCAAAAGTTGCGATTTTGAGCTCTTTGTCATACGATATGCCCACCATACCAGCTTTCCAATGATTTCCCTTCCCTGTCCCATCATCTGGTGCTGGGCCTGTTGGGCTCAAAGCCTTGGCGAGTGTTTTGTCAAGTTTATGGCATGCACAAAGCATTCAGTTAATACGCACTTAATAGACGAGTCATAAATTTTAAATACTGCTAAATGGCCCACCCCACCACGCCCCAAGCAAGATGTTTGTTCGAGTGTGCTTATATTTATGCCCTCCCCGCAACCGACCCGATATGTAAAGCAAAGCTTCCAAACATTCGACTACAGCAATACATCATTCGCAGCCCGATCAACGTGTACCCACCACACACACACACACAAGCGAAAATATTCGTAGCGAAAGCTTACAATGTACTTCACCAGTGAGAGAGAGAGAGAGATGGAGTGGAGCTTTTGGGTAATGGTGATAGTTTCGATATCAGCGCATATATTTTTCACCCCCCACCCACCCTTTTTCGACGAACGGGTGCCTCTTGTGCCTGTCTCAACTTTAAGTACTTCAAATTACACTTTTCAATTACCAAGCGTTTAGTTTTCCCTGTGACCTTGTCCATCCCCCCGCCCACTGCAGCACTTAAAGTTCTTCCTCCTTCGATGGTGGCGGGACGGGGCAAGGGGATTTTATTGCTTGTCTCAAAGTTTTCGCTCGCTCTCTGTTTTACGACTTCGTCTAGCAACATTTTTGCACGAGTGTATTTATGGACCAAGTGACACCCACAAATGCAGGCCACACACACACACACACACACACACACACATACACTCTGAGGCAAACACGCACACACACACAGACACAGACTCAGACACACACTCACATTGTTCTCCAACTTGGACGAACGCATAAAAATGATGAGTTATTTGTTTTTTAGTGCATAATTTATGAGTTAAATGAGTTTTTCATATGGGGAACGCGTGGCTGACAGTCTTCGCAATGGCATTGGGCGTTGTTCTACAGATTTGTTAGACACACACACATCCGCCCAGGGCTCTCGCTCTCTCCCTCTCTCCCTCCCTCCACCCCTCTAGAGAGAGGGTGTGTCTTTTTATTTATGGCTTTTACGCGTGAAACTTCATTCGAAAGCGTTTAAGTGGAAGCACACACAAAAAGATTTCCTCAGTCAGGACTTGTAAAACTTTTGTTGTGCCTCCCCAGCCCTCCCTATCCCGCACTCTGCCACACATATGTGGCACTCAAACATGCTCTTTGTGGCTTGGTTTGATGGCACGTTTATCATGCAAATTGCGCCTAATTGTGTGGAATGGGCCTGCCTTAAACTCTGAGAGACGTCACCAAGCCAAACCAAGCATATTTTCTCGAAGCAAACTTTTCGCGTGGACTCGTCGAAAGCTGTTCAACAAAACAACAACAACAACAAAATAGAATGTATATTCAAAAATTTCGGGAAACAATTTTCAACGCAGCTTAGCAGACATTCTGATTTAATTGTTTTACCACCACCCCCACCCCCCAAAAAAAACACAAAAAGTACGTAACCTTTTTTTGTTTTTTGTTTTTTTAACTGCATTGTACCCGCAATGAGTTCTGGTCCCTGTTTTGGTCCAGCTTGTGTTTCTTTTTTTTTTGTTTTCTGCCTTAGTTACCAAATGGCAGAACTGGCAGCGCCTAACCTAACCCCTGGCCAAGTGGCGGGGCATTAAATTTTAACGGTAAATGCGCGAAAAGCGTGGCAACTTTAAACAAAGTGTTCGCTGTGCAGGCAGACAACAACCCTGGTCCAGGTCCCAAATGGCGTCCCTGTTCCCTAACCTACTATCCTGGGCCTCCCCATCCAGTCATGCAAATTAGAATCGGCTTTGTTTTACCCAAAGCTTTTTTCTTGTTGTTGTTGTTGTTGTCTGTCGGTTGTTTTTGCCTGCTGCCTGAATGTTTGACTTCTTTTTGTGTTCGTCTGTGTGTTTGTTTTTGTTTTTTCTTCGCTCATGTCGATTGCTTTGGCCTCTGGCATTCATTTGGCAAACGCTTGGCAGATGTATCTCTGCATCTGCATTCCTCTCCCCCCCCGTATCAGTAGCCCGGAATGCTTTGCGGCCTCTGTGTCAGAGCGGGCATGGCCATCAATCTGACCTCTGGCGGCACCGCAATGTCCCGCATTGGCCGAAGATACGGAAGGAGCAGCCGCACTGGTCGGTCGCCTCTGGGCCTTTAATTTAAAAACTCTTTTACGCCGTCTCGCCTCAAATACGCTGCCATCCAATAATGTGAATTTTATGTAATTGAAGTGGCAGCTGTTTGGGCCACAGGAAAACCCAATGGCCAAGGGGAAAGGGCAAACAAAAACGAAAAACCTTTGGAAAAACACGCTGAGAAATGTAATAGCATAACTCTTTGGCAGCTTAGGTTGGTCTCGCTCTCTGGCCTCTCCGGGTGGCACTGGTGGGGCTCTGGCCGCCGAAGCCCGCGAGGCACTTGCGGCAAAGTGACAAACTGTGGTGGGGCAGCAGGCAGCACGGAAGAGCGACGGAGCGGTGGCCACTGAACTCGATTTAATGATGTGCGGCCTCCGGGATCAAGGCGCAGGCAGCTTCAAATTCATTTCCACTGCCATTCACTTGCAATTATTCTACTCCAGTGGAAGCAATAACTTAGCAGCTGAGTGATTCCTATAGATACTATACATTCAATACGACAAGTATCTATCTATCCATACTTGCTATCCTATTGCTCAACATATATTTTAATGAAATTTCAAACGAACTGCTTTGGGGATTCGCAATTAAAAATCAACTATATTTATCCTATTACAACAATCCATTTCTCTCAAATGAAATTGAAAGCCATTTCCATATGGATTTTGTCGAAGATTGCTGTGGACAGTACACGTGGAAATTAAATTGAATGCCATTTCCATATGGATTTGGGCGAAGATTGCTATGGACAGGAGACGTGGCAATTAAAGTCTAGTGGAGCACATCTACAGCTTTAATAAATTGATGCCGATTGGGCTGAGTATTTAATGTGATTAATGCCAAAAGTTCACATTAAACAAATGCATTGGGAAATATCAGAATTTCAGAATATTGATGTTGGCCCGGGGCACACGGGGATCCCGAGCCTGTGGGTGCCCTCGTGCCCTGTGGCAGGTGGAAGCTGTAAATGTAATTATAAGTGGCTGGGGAAATAAAATCATTTTTAAATCAAGTCCATGGCTGCATAAATTATGAGGAATAAAAGGGCGGCAGTTGTGAACACGGAATCGCAGGAATTAAAAATCGCGGCTATGTTGTCGCATTAGCATTCAGGGGTGCCGCGAAAACGTGGCAGTGGCACGACACCGACACCGTTCAGGCCACATCAAAAAATGTTATGGGGCAAGAAATTAAAAAGTCCAAAGCACCATTTACGTGTTGTCTGGCCATAAAAAGGCGCTGCTAAGTCTGAGGTTAATTTTCGTAATGCGATGTAATTTTTAATGTGCCACAAAAGTTAGCCGATTCGGGCCACCCCCCCCAAAAAGGGTTGGCAAAATGCGTTAAAATTTCATTGCTGGGCAAATGTAGAGCCTGCTAAATCGCCACCAGCTCGTGGCAGGTCCCAGCTCCCGGCTGATTCCCGGCTCCAGGTCTCAGTCCGTCATCATGAAATAAATATGAGATCGTCCTTCGACGAAATTGAAAGGCAATGCGGCGCATTCAGTTCCACCAAATGACCTTTGCCAGCATACATTTACAGAAATTTAATTTATTTATTTTCCGTTTGTAGTATTTTCTTTGCCAACCCCATCCCAGTGAGAGAGGGAGAGTGGTGGTGGTGGGTGGTGTGGGTTGTGGGACTTCTGACAGGATTGCTGCAATTATACGCTCGTCCTTCAGCAATTAACGAGAGCCGGCAAAAGGGCAACAACTCAACGCGAAACACAAACAGAATCGCAAGAACAGGGAAGGGGAAGGGTGCCAGTGGTAAGGGTGAGGAGCAGAGGCAGTGGCAGTGCCAGTGCCAGTGCCAGTGCGGTCGGGGCAGAGAGTGAGAGTGAGAGCGAGACACCAGCCAAAATGCAAAACAACTGGGATTTCGCCTGCAGCAAGTGCTCGGCTGGAACAGGGAGCAGCCACTGTGGCAGCAACACGGAGGCGGCTCAGCGCTCACTTATTTATCAAATCGGGCCTTACAGCACTTTACCAATTTATCTCCGAAACAAGCGGTTGTCAGAAAGAGATGGAGAGTGAGAGAAAGAGAAAGAGTGAGAGAGTGAGAGAAAGAGATAGAGTGAGGGGGGCTACTGAGTGTAAGAGAGACAAGGTCTGACCTTAATTAAAGACGCATATTGCCCGCTTGAATCCTATTTATTTATATTTTACCCTCTGCGCATTTTTTTTCCATCCCAATTTGGAGATCAAAATTAACTGCGTTTGCTCGCCCCAGACTTTGACTGAATGGTATATATATATATGTACATATATATATAAATATACAGATAAATAAATATTTGCATAGGCTGCCTGCAGCACGAGCCGCCTAATTACGAATTCCAAGGAATTACATCGTGACCCTCACAAGTCCAGGGTCAGTGGGTTTAAAGGAATTTCAAAGCGTTCTTTTTATATCTTTATTCTGCATCTGTATGCAATGTATTTATGGTTTGTTACGCCTATGATTCGAGTTCAGGGCTGGGTTTCAGAAGCAAGTTTTTAAGGCAGCTGAAAGTAAGGTGTCTTCAATCTGTATTTGATATGTTAATGAGTATGCAAACCATGGGCATAGATAAATGGTTTTAGGTGGACGTTTATCTTCATAATAAATATATTTTCATGCACATTTCACATACAACATACAGCTGCCTTAAAACTCATCAAAATAGTGTGGAATGCCTAGACTAGACTAGAAAAGCGCTAGAATTAGCTTCAGGAAAACTATTTGGATTAATGGAAAACAAAAACCTGAGTATTCGCAGCCACAAAGCGAAGGAAAATGATGAGCCTCAAACCGAACATAGCCGAATGAATGGTCAGAATGGCAACAAAGGAGTTCCATGGCTGGAGTGCGAATGGCAGCTTAGGGTTAAGCGGGCGTGCCCTCAGCTGAGCCAACAACTTTAACCATACAACAGGAGGAGCGCAGAGAAAGGACCCAAACCAAAGCCGAAAAAACAAGCTGAAACAATTACAAAACTGATTAGAAAATCTGGCCAACGAAAAAGCAAACACACGCCATTGTTTTGCCTAGGCCCTCATCTGGATTCGGACTGTCCTGGTGTAGTGGGAGGGGGACGGGGGATGGACTGGTGTGTCTGGTCTGCAGCAGGTCTCCTCCTGGATGCTGCTGCTATCTTTGTGTGGTAACAAAAACAACAGACCGCACAATTTGCAGAAACAACAATGTGAAAGGGGTAGGGGGGACGGTGGACAGAGTCTAGAGCATGGGCACCAGACGCCCGCCCGCCCACACCCACACACAAAAACCAAACAAAAGTCAAAAGAGGGAACAGAAAAGACTAAAGATGCAAACACACAAACACAAAACACAAAAAAAAAAAAACGATACAAAGTGAATGAATGAATAAAGTAGTGGGCGGGGACAGGGCTGGGCAGGGTATCCGTAATCTTGGCTTTTAAAATCGAAATCGAAACCGAAACACGGTCTCTAATGTGGCGTGGGTTTTCCTGGTGTGGTCTCCAGTGGTAGGTGGATCTGAGCGAGTTAACCAGCGACACCTACAACACGAGTCCCCGGTCGCATGTGGTAAGGTAAAAAAGAAAAGAAAATAAAAGGGCGAAAAAGGAAACTGCGGAACATTTTGCGGCAGGCCTTAACAAGAGTTTGCTTACCAAGAGACACTACTCTATCCCAACAGTTGGAGTTGAATGGCATATACGGCATACGGAGAGGTTGTACGGATAGTATATAAAACCAGAAGCGATGCCAGATCTGCAGCTGTCAGATTTGACATATCATTTCTCTCATGTGTGTGTAGTGTTGCATTGAGATTTGATTTCGTTTATCTATGACACTTTCGTTAGTTTTGTTTCAATCTGGTAGGGTACACTGTAGACAGCATGTGGACTTTAGCTTCCTGGTTGTCTTGTTTGCCTTTGGGCCTATGAAGATGTAACCGGTTCTATCTTTTGGGTTCCTTCCCCTGCATCCTAAATTGTTGCATCGCGTTGCTGGGAAAAGCCAAAAAATGTGTTTGGCCATTTGGTTGCCGTTTTGCCTTTTTTTCCCATTTTCCTTTGTTGTTTCTGCACTCCAGTTGTGGCTTTCCAGCTACAGCACGAAATAAATTTCATCCCAATCGGTCTGGCATCCGCCTGCTGTCCTGCATGTCCAGCATGCCACCCCCCCACCCGATCCCTTGTCGGGGCGATGCCAATAACGATAACAATAATTGCCGTCCAGGGACAAATATGTTCACCATTTTCCAATAGCGTCAACCGATGTTTGTTTTTCTAATAAAAAATGGACGCAACGCAGCAGCCTGCGTACAGCTGTAACTGTAAAAGCTTTTCCACTGCCCACCCCATCATCCTCCGGCTACATAGATGTATCTGTATTTGTATCTGTATCTGTAACTACGTGTGTTTTATGTATCTGTATGTATCTGACCAATGCCAATGTTTTGCTTGATTCCACATTTGTTTGTTCATTGGATTTGGGTTTTTCTTATTCTCATTTTATTTTTGGCTGCTTTTCGATTTTCAGTTTTTCGAACCTTTTTTTTTTCTTGTTACTTCTCCTCTCTTCTCTTCTCATTGTTTTCTTTTTTTTTGATTTAAAGCTCTGAAATCGATTCGAGTTAAACGTTCCTCGAGCAACAGACTTATCCTTACTGTTGCTGTGTGTGTGTGTGTGTGTGTGTGTGTGTGTGTGTATGCCTCATGTGTTATTTGTTATTTGTGATTGTTCTTGGGTTTTGTTTATTTATTTGCTTTGGCAGTTCATGGGGCATGGCGCGAAGCGATCTCCCTTCTGGCATGACTGATTCTACCCTGTACTATGTATGCACGAACACTCACACACCCACGCACACACACATCCATTAAAGAGCCGCCTGTATGCCTGTCTGAATGCCTGCTTGTGTGTGTGTATGCCCACATATGTTCTGTTTGAGTGATTGCTTGGGATTTGTTCTGTTGTTGTCCATGGTCTATGAAGGGGCTCGCAAATTTGAGACACTTTTCACCAGAGGCAACACCACCCATTAATGCGGCAAGAGGGAGGTGGTGTGTGGTGCTGTGGTGTGGTGTCACATGAACAAATGGCTTTTGATTTCGAATGGTTTCGGATAATTCGCTTCAATAATTTCGTCTATTTGAAAGCTGAGTTTCCAATGTTTCTTTAGAAAATATTTAATATCGTTACCTTGACAATCTTTAATATTAAGTCACATTAATACGGAACAGTCCCTGGACTCCCATGGACTCAAAAGAGCATTGCGGCCCAGCAGGTCTTTGCCAGCGATTGTTATCGGTGCAAAAGTTGAAAAAACTCAATTATCCTCAAAGGGAATGAGTTCTCGCTTTAGACCAGGCTAAGCGAAGCAGATGGCCAATTCATGGCCACTCCCAAGAGACCAGTGAACGCCCAAAGGGCACGAATGGCTGCCCGATGCAGTTCCTCGACTTTGATTGGGCCACTGCCCACTTCCCCCTGCACAGCCTTTGTGCATGAGCATATCCGGTGTGGTTTTATGTGTGTGTGGGTGTGGGTGTGTGTGTGTGCATGTCAGCTATGGGAAAGTTTTCTAATTAAGCTACTCATACGCACCGGGTGCCCGATTGCATATGACTGACGTAAAAGTAATTTTCATATATCAAGGCTGGGCGGTGGCTGTGAAAGACGAGACCGAGACCCTACCAAACTTAAAGCACAAAAGCCAAAGTGCAAAGTGCAAAGCCGGCTTTAGGCCCACATCCCTCCCTGTGTGCAATGTAATGTACAAGTACGTAGGGTTTGTGGCTGGGTATGGGTGTGTATTAGGACTGTCCCCAGGTCCCAAGGCATCAGAAACGCCTGCCTATTAAATGGACTACGATGCTGCATCTTTGACGTGCCTCGTGGTGCACTGGCACAGGCACAGGCACGGGCAGACACAGCGAAAATAAGCTGCAACATTGTAAGATTGCTGCAACACTGAGCGAAACATGCTTAACATAATTATAAAGTTGCCTTTCTCCGCTTCTCCTGTGCCTCCTGCCAGCCCCCCTACTTTGTCGTCCTTGTTAATTCAGACACTTTGCACGTAAAATGTATGAAACACACTTTTTTTCACCATCCCCCACCACCAACAGGCTGCTCCGGAGGCATCGTCTTCGTGGGGGGGGGGGGTTGGGGGCGACTGCAACATCTTTGCAAGTCGGTCTGGCGTTGTGGGAGAGGTCGTTGTTGGGCTGCTTGTTTTACTTTTAATTGGAAATCTCAAAAGATTAGTTATGCTTCGGTGCCAAGAAGCGGCCCAGAAGCTCCAGCGGCAGCTGCAGCGGCAGCATGCTCCTCGTAATTGGTGCATTGCAATTCAAGTGCTTGCCATGCACGAATGCCTGGCCGCCTTGAGGCCCCGCCCCAGAGAGGGTATAGTAGTGCGAGCAGAAGTGTATGTGAGTGCGGTTTGAAATTGTATGCAAGCAGGTCAAATAATGGCGCCAGAAAACAACACAGCAAAACTTTGCCACATCGCACAAGTTACGTATACGCCGCGTTGCCGCTTCTGCTGCTGCTGCCAGTCGTCGAGTACTATCCGTGGGTATCTTTAAGTTTGGCAGGGGCTTAGCAGGGTGAAATTGATGAAGTTGCCAAGTGCAAGTGACAACGCTTCATTCTCCGCTACTCCGCTTTTGCTACTGACATCGGGATCTTTAAGATGATTTAGTGGCCCAGCGAGGAAAAGCCAACTTCAATCTCCGCTTCATACTTGTATCTCTTCTATATTTTACTCTCAGTCTCTCTCTCTCTCTCCCGCTCTCTATCTCTCTTTAGCCACAATCTGTTGTTTGGCTTGTCGAATGTAAGCCTGAAAAAGGGTAAATCTCAACTAATTGCTTTTTCTATCCAGCAGCTTTGATAGGGCCCAGAGCCCAGGGCTAACAAAAGAGATCATGAAAAGGACAACAAGGGATGGATATAATATGAAAATAACTAAATTGCAGTTGGGGTGCAAAAGAAGTGCTTTGGGCAGCAGCAGCAGCAGGAGCAGCAGTAGGAGACCCGGGGGCCAGAGGTGAATGAAAGGCCAAACTGCAGTTGGCCAAAGTTGTCAACGACACACAAAACTTTGGCGACAAAGTGCAATCAATGGTGAATTATCACCCATTTCAATGAGCCATCCTGGCTGCGGCTCTCTTTCTGCTCCTGCTGGAACAACGCCCAAGGGGGGAAAACTTGAAAAAGTGCCAAGAAAAAAAGAAAGGAACAAGCCGAAAGGAAGAGTGCAAAGAGAAATCAATTTTTATAAGGCTTCTTTCTCAGCACTTGTCAATAATTCACAAACACACAGAACCGAAGCAGCCAAACAATAATTCATTTTCCATTTGGCGTATTAGATTTATCAATCGATTTCATTTTCCATTTATCCTATTGGATGTATCAATCGATTGTTGAGCAATACAGCTGATAATTGACATGGAAAATTGATGGAAATAAAATGTTACCTGTGAAAAGGTTTTTATGCATACCTTAGGAGTGATTTTCTTAGAAAGTATTGGGAAAATTAAGTCTGAAATCTTTTGTCTGTGGAGTTCTTTGAAACTTTTTTTTCTTATTTAAAATATTCTTAAACTCCTCGTGACCTTTTACTTTGACAAAGTCTGAAATCTTTAGCCATACACGGAATTCCCACCGCTCCAGCAGAAGTTTTGTCGCTTGGATGATTTACGACCTGAAATCTCATACACGGTACTTGTAGAAATTAAGGGTATGTTGTCTACGCTTAGGTGGATGTAACTAGGAGAATAATATAGCAAGAGCAATACCTATATATTGTTAGCTCAAGTTATTCGTGTGAATTCTAATTCTGTTATCTGGTATCAGATATCTTAAAATTCCTGAAAAAGTTACTTTATTTTTAGCTACTACCAATCCACTCATCCATCAATCTGTTCAGTTCAACTCCAGCATAAATTTAACTTCTCGCCATTACAGAACAAAGTACATTTTTGTGTGGAGAGGTGGTTCTTGAAGGTGTCGCCATGACTTTACTCTCTACGTGCGTGAGTGGGTTCCAGGACTCCACGTCTAATGCGTAGCCAAACCGCATTAGGATAAATTATGCAGACATATTGTGTTTCAAGGACATGCTCATTACACGTAACGCGAACTTTGCTGCTGGTAGAGGCAGCCCATGACAGTCCAAGGGGCAACAATAAGGAACCTACAAAAACACAGAGAAAAAAATATAGCATACAATTCCGAATATAAACTTAATAAAGAGGAGTTTCTACTTTAAGATTAACTTATTGATATTTCTATATTGGTTGGGACTCCTTCCCTTGCCATAGAGCTACCAATAAGATACTTTCCTCAGTTATATATTGATTCCATTTATTTGAAAATTGATCGTATCTTAAGTTAGATGTGAAAACTTTCATATCCATTGCATTGATGTCAGTGCCAGAGGTACTTCAGGAGACATTAGCATTTCCCCGCTGTCTCTTGGCACAGGATGTGTTGTTTTTGTTTTAGTTTTATTTGTATTTTGCAGGTTTATGGCCATGCACCCCACCCCCCATCCCACCTTTATGTCCTGTGGTTGCACACTAAAAGCCCATTGTTTCCATTGTTTCAGCGTGCTGTAGTGTGCCGTGGTTGGCTTGCCGCTTGCCGGTTGTCCATCGTTGGCCTGGTGGGTGGGTGGTTGTTTGGGTGGGTTGGACATTCCACAAAGTGCTTTTAGTAGTTTGGCCTTGTCCACCACAAGATCGCCGAGAATAGAGGAGACAGAAGCGGAGGCAGATAGCACGGGTGGCTCCACTCCGTTGGCTTGTCATGTCTTTGGCTAGGCATTAAGTTAATGCTGAGGCTGGGCACAGGCGGGTACAGGTCTTAGGCACAGACATCCTTGACATCCCTGACAGTTCCACTCTCTGCCCGCAAACCCCATTTGTCCTAACACTTGGCTGATTGTTGACTAAGGGTGTCGCTATACCCCCCACCCCCACCACCCGTCTGGCTGTTCATTAAGTCATTAGGCATTGTTCCGGCTCTGTGGTCGGGTTGTGGTGGCGGTGTCCGGGGCCAAACAGGTGAGAAATTGCTCAATTGTAATTTCAGCGCATATCAAGTTATTTGAGGTCTTGACCCCCCACTGAGGTCATGGTCAATTCAATTAGCTGCTGCTCCTCCTCCTCCTCCTCCTCCTGCTCCCCGTTAAAGCAATCATCGATGTTTGTTTCATGCTAATTAGGAATTCGACCGGTACCCGTACAATCAAGTGTAGTGCGTGCTCAAAACGCGCCTGCAGACGCCATTAAAGCTCCTTTGCCCCACACAGATAGCTCTGCTTTGAGGTGCATCCTTGAGATGCTTCCTTGTCGGTTAAAGATGCCCTAATGAGCCCACCTAAGAGCCACCCTGTCGGAGTACTAGACTGACTTCAGGGGAATTTTCCTCGCTTGTAAATCTCATGCGGGAAAGTTATCTCTTGAGGAAAAGCGCTCCCTCTATATCTGTTCCACTTGCAGTGGGAGATTTTCATTTGCAGTGGCAGGGCCATTGCACTTTAATTAAAGAATGCCACTCACCTGTCCCGTGTCCCGTGTCCGTGCTCGGGACTCCATGTCAAAAGGTGACTGCCCTGATGATTGTTTCACTAGCATTCCGTTTGTTTTTTCTTTTCTTAGTTGTTTATTTACACCCATTGCGAGTTGTACTATAGTATGTTGCCTCACTTGTTTATGGATTGCAGCAAAAAAATATAACGAATTCTGTCGGCATTGAAAAAGCTTGTTTAAATAATCGCCCGTCCGTTAGTCAGCTATGCATTTATTTAAGCCTTTTATTTTAAGTTGAAAAGACAGACAGACAGATAAAGTCTGATTACTCGTAATTGTTGGCTTTTGTTTGAAAGAGAGAGAGAGAGAAAATTGGTTTTAAGTCGGACAATCGCAAATGTTGACTAAATGAAAATGTATTTAATGCGGAGGAAAGAGCATAATCTGGTAAGAGAAAACTGAAATCAGAAATCTCTCTAAGCTGACATAAGTTTCATATGTATGTATATTCAATAGCTGCACATCCCAGTAGGTGCATCTGATACAAATCATTCAACAAATATACGTAACATAACTAAAATATTAGTACCTACTGAAACATCATAACATACGCATGTAAATATATATATTTTGCTAGAATATATATATATCCAACCGACAGACACATAAATAATGGATGAGACTGCAGCCGAGGAAGCTGCTTCCGTGCCGCAAGAGGATGCCACACCAGTTCCGACCAAGGAAGAAACTGAAGTGAAGGATTCCGGAGATGCAGGTGATAACCAGGCAAAGCCTGATGTTGCCGCACCTGAAAAGGAGGTAGAAGGAGCAGCCAGCTGCTGTTGTGCCCCCCAAGACAGAGGATACTGATGCCCCAGCCGTAGAAGAGAAGACAGACATAGGCCAGCAAGAGGCCGAGATCACGGAGATCTCTCAATCCGAAGGTGATGTGAATCCACCCGAAGGTGAGGGGACAGATGTAAAGCCAACCGAAGGCGAAGAGACCGATCTTCCATCAGCCGCAGACGTGCGAAGGACCGAACTTCAGAGGGTTGCCGATGAGCACAAGAAACAGAAGCGTGAGAAGGCCAAGATGATGCTGAAGAGACTGAAAGGGGATCCTTTCACGGTAGCAGCTGGCCTCGAAGAAGGATCCGAGTGGCCCGAGGAGGCTGGAATGGAGGGTGAGGAGAAAGAGGCAGACGAGAAAGACGATGATGAGGAGAAGGCCCACCACTCTGACGGTTCAGTGGACTTGGATGGGCACGGTTCCGGTGATGAAGAATGGGCGGAGCGATTGGAATTTCTAGATGAGAAAATCAGCATCAGATCCTCCCTGGGCGAGTCACTCTCCGACCTGGACGATCCACGGGGTCCGCCTGAACCTTCCTTCATGGGCGCATTTCTCAGGGAGTTCGAGAGTCTGCCCTCACTGAGCGACATATCCGAGAACAGCTCCACTGTCGAGGAGTTAGAGATTCGTCCATCCGTAGCGCCAGTGCGGGTGTCCGTGGACCCCGGCAGATTTGTGCAGTCCATTGACCGCTTTTCGGGATCATCCTCCTCAGCGAGGTCTCTCAGTGACTCGGCGTCTGGGGGATCTGCGGTCCAGGTATTCGCGGAAGAGGAGGAGGAGCCAGAGGAACTGTCACAAACCTCGTTCCTGGGCAGCCTGACTGAGGAACCGGAACCGGTGCGCAAGGAGCTGGTCATACAGGACGATGTCGATATCATGGCTCAGATCTACATCGAATCGGAGAGCGAGGACGATGGCAAGGAGGTGGTGGATCCCAAGCTGGCCGCACTGATCCTAGTGAAGAAGATGACAAGCGATTTCCTCGATAGTCTGATCAATCGGGCGGTACAAATATCCGAAATTGGGGCCAGAGCGAAGCTCTTCGACAAGGGTAAAATGCTGCTGGAGATTGAGCGTCTGGTGCATCTGTTCATTGTGGAGCGGTCCACCAATACGCTCCTCAACAACAAGATGGGGGAGCACTGCAAGCGCAACCGGAAGCCGGATAAGTACGCCCCGCTGCCACCTCATGTGGAGGCCATCGAATGCCGCCGATATATAGCGGCTCTGAACCTCGTGGATAACCTGATGGAGCGTTCGGCGATTATCAAGAAGAACGGTAGTTATGTCATTTCGCGCGCTCAGCTGGAGCTGCATTCCTGCTACACCCTGTCGAAGTTCGTGACGGAGAATCTCGAGTCCTGCATGCGGCAGAATCTGCTGCGCCAGGACTCTGACCGGATGCGGCGCCTCCTGGATGCCGAACTGCGACGCATGGAGAATCTGCGCAACGAGATCAGCGAGAAGCGCTACGAACTCAATCTGAATCTACGCTCCCTGGCTGTCATGGCGGAGGTAAGTTCAAGATACTTTTAAAAACGGTTTAATTCCTTCTATTCTTTTGTTTTGTGCAGAAAATGCGTTTGGTCGAAAGAATTACAGACGATCTGACGACATCTCAAGTGCAAAATGCCACTGATAATATAATACACTTGGACAAACGTCTGGAGGGTAAGTGTGCCATGGGATATAGCAAGAGAAGTCAGTACATATATCCTCATGTAATATCCCCCAGATCGCACCAAGGAAGTGTTGGCCATGCAGGCGAATTACAAAAAGTTCCTGATCGAAAAGACTTGCATCCGCGAGAAGCGCACCATGATCGGTGAATCCCTGGAGTTGGCCAAGGACGTGCTGGAGGAGAAGGGCGAGCGGCTGAACGAGTTGCGTCACCATTTGAGCGTTATCCAGGCAGAGCGTCTGAAGATCAAGACCACCCACGCCCGACTCCAGGCCAAGGGGGGACTACTGTTTCAGCCAGCCCTAATGTATGAGTATGACAAGTGCCTGGAGGAAGTCGAGGGCCGCCGTGTGGTTGTGGGCAAGCTGCGAAAGACCTTTACGGAATTGTCGAATCGCCTTAGTATGCTTGGTAAGAGCATCGATTGGGGATAGATTTCATATAACATAAATTCCTTTATCTTTTACAGAACGTCAGAAAACAACGGCCACTGTGGCATCCGTATGATGTGATGGTATCTTTTGAGAAGGAATCTAACACCCTGCATTTATGCATAATTGATTTTACTTTATATCCGTTATATTTATGCATATAAAGAATTAATTCTATCCATTTTGTAACAAAAGGCGATTCAGCTAGATTCGATTCTGATGGTTTAGCTTCAGCAGGTTTAACCTTCCCTTTTGAACATTAAACTTATCCCTGCATGATTCAGAGTTAAACTTTGACCCAGCGTGAACAGTTTGAACATGTGCCAAACATTTGCGAATATCAATTACGACTGATTTGTTGTTGGCCGCGGGGGAGAGCACTAATCAAATTTATGATATGCTGGCCAGCAAGTCAGATATTAGAACAGAACAATCCAGCAGGCCTGCAGCAATGCATCGAGAGTGATAGAGAGAGAGAGAGAGAGAGATATGCGCACACATACAGTTACAGTTATAGTTACAATTGCGTTGTTCGGTCCAACGGTGCGTCACCTGGCCGCCAGAAACAAACAACATATGGCCGACAGTCGCTGCTCGGGGGAGCTCTACATTTGACTCCACTTCCGGCTATGACTCTGCCTCTGCCAGTGATGCTGCTGCTGCTGCCTCTGGCTCTATTGCTGCTGCTGCCTCTGGCTCTGCTCTGTTGTTGCTGCTTGTGAAACAGTGACAAGAAAATGGCGCCATTGCCTGAAAATTACAGTTTGGCTGCGGATTGTCGTTGTCTTATGTTACGCAGATACACGCATCCGTACAATTTTATTATCGTTTTGTTACGTGTGATTTTATTGCCTGACGGCAAACAATGACGAAGGAGTGTCATCCCCCATTTGTGTGTGTGTGTGTTTGGGGTATACATTGCGTATACGTGATGTGTGATTATCTTGGCGTCAGACGCAGCTTGGATGTTGTTTATTGGGGATGAAACCGAAATACCTCTGACAACAAAATTGTTCCACTAAATTACTTTGGCAACAAACATACACGGATACACTCATACCAATTGTTGTGCCTGGACCCGAAAAGCAATATTGAATTCGTAGCCGCAAGAAGTCCAGTTTTTGGTCTTTCTCTCTCTGCCATAGAAAGGCTGACTCTCCTGTTGACTTTTTAAGCACACTCTTTCTCTCTCTCTCTCTCTCTCCTGCTCTCTCTTTTAAAGCGCATTGTTGGTATGCGGTGCTACTTCTGTCCGCACTCCACGCGACGCACGTGGTATCCACTGGCTGATTATTTAAAAATTTATGAAGCCACCCAAGCGCAGCTGAAAACTTTTGCACAAAACTAAACAAACTGCTGCAACAACGGGAATGAGTATGGGGGTGGTGGGGGGAGAGCCCACAAAGATACCGGAGGGAGAGCGTAACAAACACGGCAACACGGACGACAACTATGATGACGACAACGATGCCGACAGCAGCAGCAACAACAGCAGCAGCAGCAGAAAAAAGAGCAACAACAAACATATGGCAAGAAAGAAAGAGCAGCTACGACTATGCGAAGCATCTTATACCCTTTCACAATGATCGATCCGTTGGTTAACTCCCATATTATGGGTACCTACTAGTCGCCTAAGGGTATGCCTGCCTATCAAAGTGATTCTACCCTTTGTGGAGAGTAGAAGAAAAGAAACAGCGTGTGCGGAGGAGAGTGTTAAAGCGAGGCGGAGGCGAAGAGGGGTGTTTGTTCTGTATTCCTTTGGCGAGTTTCACAAACCACTGAAGCAGCCATGCACAACAGCGGCACCCGTCCACCCAGCACACCCCTTGCCACGTTTCGCGGTACGCTGCTGCTGCTGCTGATAATGTGGGGCGTTGGAAACTTTCAACATAGTTTGCTACTTAACTCGAGCGTAATAATAAAAGTGCTAAATCTTTGCTTATATTCACTTTGTGGGCCCGCCGGCGGAGGGCCCTGCCAGGGGGTACGGGTCAGCGATGGCAGCGTTGCCAGCGAATATTAAGAGCCACAAAAGAATACCATTATACGCCATTATACATGAGCCAACGTGCCACTAACACACACACACACACACACCGCGAGCAGAGCGGGGCAGAGCAGGGCAGGGGTCATTCCAGAAAAGGTAAAGGCAGAAAGCAAAGCGTCAGCAATTATACAAAATGCCGCAAAGCAAACAGCCGTCAGCCGACAGCAAAACCAAGCAGCAACATCAGCAACACCAAAATAACTCAACAACAACAACAGCAACAACAACAAACAACAACAACAACTTCGAGTAACAACGAAATGCTTTAAAGTTATGTGTGAAAAAGTTCTACGTTTTATAGTGTTTAGCTGAAAGTTGGCTCCATCCTGTCCTGAAAACTGTAGAGCGAGCTGCAGAGCCGGGCTCAATGGGTAAATATTTTTATGTTTTTCTCTCTTTAAAACAAGCTTAGCATTTAGGTTTATATATTTGTTAGTAAAGAATTACGCTCACACGCGCACTTTCAGCGGAAAGAAGTTTTTGTTTGAAATAAGTTTTTCTTGCATAGATTGTTTAAATTTTCTGTATTAAGAATGACACTGAAAAATGGATTTAAAACGTGGAAGTTCTATAAGTCTACGGAACAAAGAGGAACAGAGACATCAGATGGGATCTTTCAGGCTCTCTATAGAGGTTCCTTCACCTTGTTGTCCTTCACTCTGCCATTTTCCACCAGCGTCACATTTAAAAATAAATACTATATTTTATGTACGTTTAAATTATGGTTAAATGAGGCATTTTGTAAATGCCACTTTGGCTAATTAAACGTTGAAAGTAATCAAATTAATTAGCCTGAATCAATATGTTTAGTGGCTGGCAATTCAAATTCCAAATCAAATTCATTAACGCAGAAGGCCATATCAAAGCGTAAAGCACTCCCCTGCCATATATGTACATATGTACGTACCCCCCTTCATGCACTGTGTCACTGCTGCCACTGCCCCAAACTATTTATCCGATGTGTTCGATGTGCTCTGTTCTCTTTCAGCGGAATAATATTTTGAGAGCAGCTGTGTGGACTGAATGACACGAAATTGGATTGCTTCAAATTATGAATATATTTCTGAAATGTGCATTGCTGATATCAGCACAGAACTCCCACACAAAAACACTAGTATGTACATACTATATATGGTTAAGCGAACTGTGATTAGTTGGCTAGGAATATCCTATTCAAGCTATAGGACACACCCTGCGCACTGTAGCCTCCGGCTAGACGCACTCGATTCCCGATTTTCCAGTTTCCCGGAAAGTTTTGGCTGCCACGTATTTCTGGCGCTCTGTTTTATGGCTTTCATTTTTCAATAAATTTGATTACGCGGCGCTTTGTGATTATTGGTGCGTGAAAAAATAAATTTAATTTTTTGTATTCCTTTTTGTTTTGGCTGGCCATCGGCGGCAACATCAACCCCAAACTGGCGTAGACGCCACCTAAGCCGACGTAGGGAGGGGACCTCGTCCTGTCATAAAATATATTGGTTGCTAGCCCGCGCTCCCTGTTGTCCCTCCCCACCCGTTCGAACCGACTCGGTACGGTACTGAGCCGTAAGCTCGTAAACTTCGCGCCAAAATAAATAATAAACTTGCGCTCCGGTTTCTACCGAAATTTGTTACACTTTTTGTTCAGCCCATTCCCCCCATCATATCCGGCAGTGGGCCAGCCATCGTCCACCTCTGGGTCCGTATCCGTGTCCAAATGGTCGACGCTGATAAGCAGCGTCAAGCGGGTGTTTAAACTGGCGCACAGGTTTTTTGTTGTGCCATTGCTAGGGTACACCAAGGAGTCTTCTGATTACTTTGTGTGAACGATACGAACTGAACTGACTCGACATGAAAAGGTCAAAGGAGAGATGAAAGCAACAATCAAACGAAAAGATTGGGACTAGCTGAAAAACTTGGTGTCCTCTTTATTTGGTTGCTTTCAACTTCTTATCAACAGATCGATCTCGATGCAGGGTCGCCGGTAGCGCCAAGAACTAGAGGGATACATATAGTACATACGTTAGAACTCTTTAGCAGAGAAAGACAGAGAAAAAGACATATACTCTTAGTTTTTTGAATGCCATGCCTGCCTGACTAAAAAGTATTCTTTGTGTGATTTGAATGATCCAACTATAGGGTAAACTTCTGGTCTATGCTGCGCCTGAGCATTTCGTCCATGTTTTATTTATGATTTTTGATTTGGCTTACTTTTTACTTCCCCCCCTAACCCATACCCTGCCGCATAGCCTATACATACATACATATATTTTTTTATGGCTTTTTGCTGATCGTTGATGGCGAGCGTTGGGCAGCAAGCAGCAGCAGGGGGTGCGGAAAAAATGCAATTTTATGGCGCTTAATTCTGGAATGGAATCCATGCTCCAGTCCACACACAAATCGCATTCTTATCGGGCCAACAAGCGCGCGTCCTTGCCGGAGGGGGGAGTGGGTGGGGTGGGGTGGGGCATGGCTTATTACCAACATTCGATATTACAATGAAATTAAAATGCCAAAACCCACTCTGGGCCGCTGGGCCATTGGGCGTGATGTCAATTAACTGGCACTCCGACTGCGCCTCGGGCTGCCAGCTGCATTTGTACGTACTTACTGAGCCGGAATAAATGCTTATGCAAGAGTAACGCGATCAGGGAAATATATATATATATATTAATATTCATGTGGGTGCGATATGTATGTAAGTGTGTAACTCGAATTGCGTGGCAGTTAAATCCGTAGGTGTTCCAGGGAACAGGGAACTGCCTGCCTGCCTGCCTGGCAGAGTCTTAATTAAATTGTGGATTATTTATGCAATATGAAACGTGCATTAATCTGTTAAATATTTTAACGTGTGTAATAAGAGCGCATTAGCTATGTAAATTGATGTGCGGCAGCCGCACCACAATATACCATCGTTTATCAATCGATTCCATATTATGAATCAATTAATTCTCATGATGTGATTTTTGCACAAAAAACTCTATAACAGCAATAATCTGCCCTTAAATTGTTGTCAAAGCTTATTTAAGCAACTTAATCTTGCATACAGAAAAAACAGAGAACAATACTCCACTGAATGGGATTGATAATTAAATTAATTAAATGATTGAAATTGATGTAATCCTTGTGAGTATTAAACTGTATGAAAACCTCATACAGAGTACTCTTAGCTATTGGGGAATATGTGCTGAAAGGCATAGCAGAAACAGGTTACACATGGGAATCCTTTGGCTAAGGCAGGGCCATGTTCATAGCAAACACTCCACTGAATCTCAATGCCATGGTACTCCCAACAAGAATCTAGATTTGTCGCAAAAAGAGATAAAATGCCCTAAAACCACAGAGCTGGCCACACCCTTTTGCAGTTCCCAATGATTGCAGAAGTGGCAATGGTTGCAGCAGTGGCAACCAATGTGGCAGAGGCTGTGGCAACTTTTGATACGGCTGCCGCCTGGCACTTTTTTTACGATGCAAATCGAACAATTTGCACTTTTATCTCACAAACGCGACTTGCACGCTTAGCACCAGCGAATGGCGTGATTTATGGGCTATGGGCTATGTGGGTGTGTGCCAGTGCTGCCGATGCAGTGGGTGGGTGGACGTGGATGCATTTCCATGAGACAAATGTCAGTTAACACTTCATTTGTCTTTGTCGCGCCAAAAAAAAAAAACAAAATTCAATTTGAATGCGATTCATCTTTGAGTTAGAAATGCACCCACGAAGACTCTTCCTCTACGCTGAAAAGCGAAGCTTAAAATTGTACAATTAATGCGGATTCCAGATGCTCCGCCTTTGGAGCATACCCCTAACCAACACCCCTACCACCGCACCTCCTCTGGATCAACAGAAAACTAAGCGCAAGTTTATTGGCAGTGTCAATGTGCTGGAATGGAAGCAAGTTTGTTCACTTGCAAGTAATTGAAAGTCATTCTTTATGCAATAATAAATGGCTTTCTCGCCCACTTGGCCAGCAGTCCCAACCCCACCCCACCTCACCCCCGCACACCAACACCTAAACGAGTTGGCCCAGATGCGAGAGCTCGTATCTCCTGAAGCTAGAACTCAGGCTGAAGCTATGGAGCTGAAGCTGGGCGAAGAGGCAAGAGCAACTGCTTCAATTTCAGTTTGAGCGTCACTTTGATGCATGCCTCATCCCCGTTGCAGGCTCTTCTGGCTAGATGGACAACAGATGGCTGGTCGTTTGAGTGCCATTAGCCTGCCCCGTCCCCCGTCCCGTCTGACTTCTATGGACAAGTAAATGTATATGGGAATCGGACACATTGCCAGTTCATCACACGACCCAATGACGGATTCAGTCTCGGTTTGGCCTGCCATTGCTCTTCTGTGCTCGTCCAACAAAATGATGGCAAATCTGTGTGGAAACGGAGCCAATCTAAGATATTTACGTGTGTCCCAGTCCGAGTTCTGATCTCTGCCCCCGCTCTCTCTCTCTCTTCTCTCGCTCGGAAAACGCAATCAAGCTGAAATTTTTAATTTCCATTCAACTAAAAATGATAGGAGGGGTTGGGGTAGTGGCCAAAGAGCACGCGATGGCTGCTCTTAGTTTAATGCGGAATAAATCTAATTAGTGAAATCAAAAACTAATCATGCGTTAACAATTTATGCGCTTCAACCGCTCCGGATGGCAACAGTTTTAGCCCCCACCCCCTCGAACCATTTTACCATTTATGAAAAGCGCAGAGTTTGCAGAAATTGTTTGGCTTTGGTTTCCAGTTGGTTTTACCTCCTTTTTGTGTTCGTTTCTTTATGCCACATTGGGGCATGGGCCATGGCTTTGCATTCAATTTTTGGCTCGCAAAAATGCACACAACATTGAATTGCACGTCACAACTAAGAGCAACAGAAAACAAAAAAATATCACCGAAAATGGCTTTAAATAAATACAAAATGCAACGACTGATAGAAGCCTCCCGAAAGACAAAGCACCCATTACCGGATTGGTAGGTAGGATACCCCTTTGTCTGCCTACAAAGGCCATATTTCCTATTTGTGCTAATCAATCTTTACTCTTAGCTCTCTGAACAGATCAAGAACCACTCACCATAGTGCTGCAACAGCCTTATATACCCCCATTACTCCCCACAGGTCCTTAATGATGTTTTTTCATGTGCATTTCTTTTCGGCCAGATCCATTTCATTGCATTCAATTTGAAAATGGAGACACACTTCACTGCATACACACACACACACACACACACACATAAACATATACATATACATATGTATATATGTATTCAATTTTCCTCTGCCCACTGCAGACACACGTAAAGCGGTGGGTGGGTGGTGGGCAAGGCTCTGTGTCTGGAATTGGGCTGGTGGATCGTTTAACGCTTAAGTGTTGCAATTACACAGTTGAGAATACCCATTTGTATAGTGGTATTTGAGCGTTTAAATACTTGATATGCCGTTTGTCGAGCAGCTAAACTAAAAACATTTATGGCCAGCCAGCCATCCATAAACAGTTGTCCTTGGTGCTCTGCCTAGGCCTTGTAGGACCATTAAAATTTTATACTCGATTTTATAATGATTTACACACAATGATGTGTAAATGGGGGGGTGCTACGCTACACACACACCTACACACAGCAGTGATAGAAGTGATGGGGAGAAACTGATTTCAATTTGAGATTCCGTTGCACTTAATTGGATTTTCGGCGGCTTAATTACCTTTTTGCCAAAATTACAATTTGTGTACGAACAATCAAAGTCGTAAAAAACGCGGCGTGGTGTGTGTGTGTGTGTGTGTGTGTCCAACAAGTTAAAAGTTGAATGCCGAGCAAACTCCGGCTGGGTCATAATGAAGCAGCGGCCGCCCCCTGCTACCCACTGTGCTCTGTCCGGAACTAGCAAATATTTACACAAAATTTATAGCACGCGCTTTCCACGCCCCCAGGCCCCCAAGTCCCTACTCCAATCACCACCCAAAGCAGCAGATCCGAACATAACCAAACAGAACCGAACGGAAAGGGGGGAGGGAAAGGGAAACCCGCCTCGGATAAGGGTAAGCCATGGCTGAAAAGTTGACAAACAATGCGTGGAAGGGCCCCAAACGAAAAGAAAAAAAAAATCAGTTCAAAATTAAAATTCGGCCCTAATTCGGGGCAGTGGGACGGACGATGAGACCGAAACAAAAGCTGACACGGCCCAGAATGAGATGCGAGGAGAGGACACCGCTCCCCGCCCCCACCCCCATTCGTCGTCGCATTGTAAAAGTCACGTTTCATAAGCAACATTATGAAAATGCCAAAAGTGGCGCATAATTTCAGCTTGGGCCCAAACCCAGGCCCCTGGACCGAACATCCAGATGGGTAGCCCAGTCTTACGGACTATATACTTGCTGCCATGCTTGATTGCTGCGGCAAATGAGGCGTTTTTAATTAATTCATCAGACATTAAGCATCAGACACCATGCGGACGGCCAGTGCATATTGTGATGTTTTGCTGGGGAATTTACTTTAATTGAATTTGCCACACAACAATTAGCACAGAATCAACAATCAGCGGGCACCGACTTTATTTAAGATTTTCCATTTCCATTTAGAATTGTATGCCAGAGTTTTCGTTCCCCATGTCTGCTGTTGATTTTGGTAATTTCCATCGTTAATATATTTTGTAAATAAATGGAGATTTCGCATAATTTCACGGATTTGGATTGACAGCGTCTGTCAGGGCTCTGTGGCTTAATTAGAAACTCGTCTTTGGCGGCGCTGCATCAGTCGCCCCGAACCGTCGGGCTGGTTTGTGGGAAGTTTACGCTGTCTTTCGAGTCCTTGTCAGCGTCATCGTCATCTATATCCGCCCCCCCAGCCTGTCTCTCTCTGTCAGTCTCTCTGTCAACGGCTTAAATCTGACTGCCTGCCTGCCGCACCCATCTCCCCAACTCTGGCTACCCCATCCGAAGGAGTGGTTGGACGTGGGACTTATGTTCCTCGCACACTCATTAAAATTCAACAAAATTGTTGCCAAATTAACTCAAACATAAGCGAGCAATAAAATTTCCATATTCTCAAGCGACCGAGCCACCCTGCCTTCATACCTCCCTAGCATCCCTTGCGGTGACAACGGAGCCCCCCGCCTGATTTCTGTGCAATAATAAAATAAAAAGGAGAGTCGAAAAAATTAGTGACAAAACTACCCATTGAGAGCACAAATATTGAAACAGAACCCAGAACTTTATGCAAAGTGTTAATTACCGGCGCAGGGCTTAAAGTTCCCAGTGTCCTGGGGGAGATCTTTGTTTGGCTTTGGATTGGTTCTGTGTGTCGCAATCTGAGTCCCAAGGGGCATTTAAGGCAGGCCACACAAAGATCGGATTATACAGATACATATTTGTGTATATTGTGACAGCTTTACGCACCTGAAGTAGAAAAGCCTGCTCTATAGTTTTCACTCAATTAGCCAGAATGAAAACATATTGAAGTCTTGTACTAGGTGGAGTAAAAAGTAACCTGAAAAGTAGTAATTTTCACCTAAATATGTTCAATACAAAATTGCATTGGCAGGATGAAATTTTGACTGATGAATGATAAGTACAATGCGCGTTATTTTCTTTGAAAAATGTAAGGAAAGTATTGTTAATTATCTACTAAAAAAAACTGTAGAAAAAAGCATCGCTTGAGTAGTGATATTGTTGTTATTTATTTATGGTAATTCTCCAGGACGCCTTCAATGGGAACGCCAAGTGAGAATGGGCTCAGTAAAGTGACCTGTAAGTGTATTGGCTTATAAAGTAGTTTTCAATTTATTGATAAAGTTTTGAAGCAGATGGCAGGACCGCAACTTGTAATGGAAAGTCTGGCCAATGGACAGTTTGTAAGCTTTACTGGACACCAGTCGTAATCGTTTATAAAAAAATGCAATAAATGTGACAGCTCTCGGAATGTTCCCTTCTGTTTGGGATGGGATCTAAGCGGAAGAAATTCAATTAGAAAATGCGTAAGCCTCATCGTCCATTCCGTCGTTCGCTCTGATTTAATTAGACTCTCAGAGGAGCAGTTGTACGTACTCGGGATTCATTCAATCTTCATTCTCCCATCGCAATTTATATCTAGTTCTGTTCTAAGATTTATTTACTTTAGCAACGTCGGAAGGAGCTTTAATTGGGAGGCCAGGTCCATTTGATGGCAGATGGAGCGGTTCGTTCGTTGCCAAGGAAATAAAGACGCGTTAAGTGACACTGGAAGTGGTTGGTCGGTCCTCAGCGCTCGCTGCAGTTGAAAGGTGGCAGCTCCCCACGGGGAGGCACCCGGCATGCCAGCAGCCAGCAGCCAGTGGCAAGGAGCCAAATAGCTGGCCAACTGTCAATGTCCTTGCCTGGAAGAGTCGCAGTACTTGTAAGTTCTTTGTAATACCCCGTACCACCAGGGGTATACTCTACACGTGCCTAGCTAGATCTCCTTTTGTGGTTTGAATTTTTCTATGAATAGCGGGTATTCTGTAGTCGGAATCCCTTCATTTCCGTTTTATTTGGGATGTGGGGCTGTCGTCCCAGCGCTGCTGTTGGCCTCCTTGCAGTTAAGCACAATTTTAATTGATAAATTGCCACTTGGGCCATTACTTGTCGGCGGTGCCCTGGCTGCCATCTCTCGACTCTTGTCGCTGCTTTAGGCACCAGTGGCAGTGCTAGTGCCGCTCTACCGTATCACAGTGCTCGAGGGGATTCTTCCACCGCCCCCCTCACAATTTTCGCTTTGAATAATTTGCAAAGTTGCGAACGGAGCGGAGCGAAGGCGAAGGCGACTCTCGGGACCTTGGCCGTGCTGCTGAGCAACGTTTACATCGTCAAATGAAATACAATAAAATACTTGGACTCATTTAAAAAGCAATTAAATATTAAAAACACTTGTACAATGGCGACACTGAACGCGGGAACGCGGACGGCGAAGCAGGCGGCACGAGGAACGCGGCACGCGGCAGGCGGCTAGGGGCAGGATGAGTTTGGCTGACTTTTCGAATTTTGATTGTTTCTTTGCGTTTCATTTACAAGTTTCCCCCGCCCCTGGGAGAAGCCGGGGTACCGTGGCGGTTTTCTTTGAGTAATTATGCAATTAATTAAAATATCTCTTTGCTTGCGGTAAACGTTAACCCAAAGAGTCTCAGCCCCCCCACCACCACCATTCGAGGCGAGAGTAATTACTTACTTAATTTTATAATCGAATCGCGATTAAGACGCTGAATACAAGTCGGGATTGGGATGTGTCTTGAATATGAAATCCCAATGGAAAGGGTTCCAATCTTGTGGCGTTCGGCGGACGGGCAGGGGAAATCCTGACTGAATAACTTCCCGGACGGAAGTCGGTTTATTAATCCCGATCTGCCAGCATTGCGACAGGGCAAAGAAAAAAGGCCAAAACAGAAAGCATAACAGCAAAAAACAAAGCGAAAGTGCTGTGGTGGGGGCGGGCAGCCCAAGCCAAGCCAGCGTTGAGTTATTCCATTAATTTGATTAGACAGGCAGGAGGGTTCGATGGTCCGAGGGTCCGGGGTCCGAGGGTAACGGCATGCGTATCAAAAACGCTGAAAGGCAACAAAGAAAGTGGCTGAAGAGAGAGAGAGAGAAGTTCCACGTCCACTTGCACGAGCCGATGTCTGAAATACCCTTGATAGTTCTTCCAACAACATTTCTGGTATATTTTTAGCAAACAATTTGGCAAACTCTTCGATGTTATGGGAGCTAGGAGCAACAGCAACAAATCAAAAGAGCAATGGCCACTTTTCAAAGCTTTATGCTCCGAAATAAGGAATAAAACTCACATCTGTAAGTGCATTAACTCGAAAAAAGGAGAAGCTTTTTCCATTTCAGGCTTCCCCTCATTCTTTGACCCTTTTAAATTGAAGTATCGCTGAAGTGCACAAACAGAGGAGAGGAGACTCTTAGGATTAAGATTTTAATCTGTTCCTCATAGTTTACTCCTATTTCGGTCTACTATGTTTCAGAATTTCTTCTGCGAAAGGGTATGGGCACAGGCACAGGCGAAGCAACAAAAAAGGAGCGGGAAAAACAAACGAAGAATATGAAGAAGGGAAAAGCGGAAAAGCGGCAATAACCATCCACGTGGACACACCTCGTGTCGTGTTGCGGCCTTATGAAGTGCCTTTATTAACTATGGGCTCTGGGACTGTTAGTGGGGATGGAGGCAACTTATGCCTCATAAGAATTTAACGCTCAAATGCTCAAATTGTCAATAAGAAAGTTGGCACGCCCATCCAGTGGGGGGTGGAGGAGACGCAGAAGCTATCTGTCTGGCTAAGCCGACTTGCGAACATTTTATACCTTAACAGCGGTCTGCTACCAATATCACGCAAACACTACCACACACCCAAAACATTAAACGTCGACTGGCAATGTCCACGCGTTTTCATTAAGCCCAAGTTTTGGCGAAGCAGCCGCAGCAGCAGCAGAGGAGCAGCAGCAGGGCAGCAGAAGCAGAGGGCCAGTCATGGCAATCATTTTTTATGGAGGCATTCCGCGTGGAGCTGCGCGGGAAGCGCATCAAAAACCCATTTGGCTGCCATTAACTTGATTGAGTCGAGCCGTGCGAGGAGCTCCACAAAGTGTTTGCTTTCACTGCTGTTTTTTTTTTTTTTTGGTCTTGTTTTTTTTTTTTTTTGGCCGGAACAAATGAAAATTGATCATGCCCTGCTGTCGCTTCCATGTTTACAACTAATATTTCCGAGGATTTCCAAGGTGATCCGATCGCTGGAGTAACAGAGTAGCAGTACGAGCGCAAGTCACGGCCATTAGTTGTCATTAGTGAGCCGTTTTCCTAATTAAACTTTGTGCTGAAACTGCCGCCAATCAGTCATTAAAGGGTGTCGCATCCGGACGACACTTGCCTGCCTCCCTTTCCTTTCCACTTTCCTGCACGCCACCATCATCGCTATCTGCACGCCCATTTGTCATCTGCCCCACGGCGGCCGCAATACAACGGTTTGTTTGATAATTAACCGACGGGCCCCAAAGCCAATGCCAAGACCCAGAGTCTCCTCACCCACAATGCTGGCCAATAAACATCCCATAGCAAGCCTTCGGGGGAGTGGTGTTGACCTACTTCCGGTGCAGGTGTAGTGGTGGTTCTTCACACCAACACATCCGTTTTGTGGTCCAAGTTGACTTTGGTCCTGTCTCTTGGATAAGCTTTCAGATTGCCCATCGAAAGTGGTCCACTTTTTGCCTCCGCTCAATCGCTGGATACGCCATGGATTACGGGGCTTAGGGATTCACAGGCCTTCTAAATTTCATTTTGAATATTTAGACATGGTATGGGGAACGTTTGCTTCTGATCTGATTATGGTAGGGATCTTGGCGGTGTCGATTTAAGATTCTACATACAGGGTATCTCCGGTACGTGGCTTAAAAAATAATTATTTTCACATTTTTAATAGTTGCAAAAAGTTTTCTTATATAAGAATTGGGGTTTAACCAATAATTCAAATGGGATGGCCCCCCCACCCCTCTCTTAAAGATGTTGGAATAGTTTTCCAAGATTTTCGATTGCAGAAAGTTGTTCAAAAGTTGGGCATTAACTCAGCGGAGGGTTGGGTACGCTTTAATGCGACTGCAGCTATCAGTAATCGGTGGAATCAATGTGTCACAAGGCACAAGCAGCGACTGCGACAGTACGAGATCCAAAGAGAGAGAGAGAGAGACAGTGGCAGATCCAGAGACAGCTTGAGTCCTGGCAGGACATTAAAGCCCTGCTGGCTTACACAGAGACATGGCAGAGCATAGAATAAATAAATGTGATTTGTCATTTTGCAAAACATAAAACTACTACATAGATGTAGCAGTAGGAACTACTGCTGCCACTGGCTCTTGCTGCTGCTGCATTAAATTGCAGTCAAATGGCACGCTGTGTGCATTCCAAATACCGGGCTCGGGCACGGGCACGGGCTCGCATGTGGAGAGCATTTTGGCCAATGAAAGATGGCCAAGAGAGACAGAGGGAAGGCATTAAATTATTCGAGCGTGCAGTCAGACAGAGTTAGAGATACTTTTGTATGCAACACTAAGCAGACAATCCGAGTCGAAAGACTTGTACATGCCACACAGACAGACAGACAGACAGACAGACAGACAGACGGACAGACATTCGACTTGTCAAGCGAATTTTACTCAGCTTGCCAAATGAATGCCAGATCAAATAAATGTTTGTACAGCAGCCCTCCTGCAAGGTTATGCAATAGCCTCCTCATCAGTGCCTCATTTGCAACAAATCAGCATCGGCTTCGGCATCAGCATCTGCTTCAGCATCCAGTCGGCACGAGTTAAGCGCCATGTAAAATTCATTTGACTGAGCAGCAGGCAACGTGCCCCACGAGCTGCCAAAAAAATGTCAAGAAGGTCACAGGTCGATCTGTTTCGTGGGAGCTAAATACATACATATGTGGATTTTGTATGCACTCTAACCTAACCCCTTGGATTATTGTTCTCCATCGGTTCCCTTGAGACACTCAACTGACAAAGTTTCCGTTTGATGTTTGCAATATGCTTTTTGGTGTTAGGTATTCTTGCTTACAGGTGCAACCCGACTGGGAAAGGGTATCCTGGCGTGAGTGTAAGTGTAAGCCAATAGCGACATTGCCACCTGTCCGCGTAGCTGATTCTGTCGGACCCAAAGCAGAGACGCAGACAGAGAGAAAGTCGCAAAGGCACAAATGTTGAGCCTTGACGGGGAAATGGAAGTGTTCGATGTGTCTGGTCCCCCTCATTGACCTTTTATCGGCCCCTTCAAACGAGACTTATTCGGGCGCAAAGAAGACAGAGAGAGAAGTTTATACGGACAGAGGGCGGCACTAATACACAGCTTCTGAGCCTTGTGTGGCTGACAGGAAAGGGAGATCAGAAGACGCGTACCTTAGAACGTAGCTTTATCTTATCGCCACGATTCTTATCGCTCCTCCGACAGAGTTCTGCGCTCCCCACATCCCCGTTACCGTGATGATCCCCAATAAATATGTCTGGTCCCCCAGACATTCCCCGAAAATGCAAAGTTTAGTCGGACTTAAAAAGCTGTACTAATATGACAGGGTATAAGCACATAATCCTTGACATTTTTCGCAGTGTACCGCCCCGAGGGCACACACCCACACACGCACGCACACACACACATACAACGGATCAAGGCTACTCAGGCATGAGCCTGCGGGCTCCTTCCTCGACTCCGGTCAGAGCCATTGACTTGGCTTAAAGCAGAAGCGTTAAAGTGCAAAAGATTTATGGAATTTATTTATGTGCCAGTTAAAAAGACAACACCAGTGGACGACGGGGCTATCTTCAGGCCCATCATCATCATCATTGTCGTCGTCGTCGTCGTCGTCGTCGGTGGTGTCCTCCTCCTCCTCATCAGATGCGCCATCACAATTTTCGTTGCGGCGGTGTGGACGTAAGCGGATTTGCGACAAAACTCATTCGCTACGCCCCTGCCCCAGCCCCCTCCGTTCACCGTGTGTACAGCCGGACAGCTGTCCCCGGAACGGAGACTACGTACGGACTACGGGATAGCAGTCGGTGGCTCGGCCGGGTTGGCATCTCTCTTTTTGCCTGGCTCCGCTCCGTTGGACACGGCCAGTCGTCTCCGCTTGTTAGCAATGACAGCAAAGAGCGACGGGGCTAAATCCTGTTAAAATTTAGTGCAAAATAAGATAGAATGTTTGGAGGCTGAACCCCGAACCCCGAACCACGAACGCCGAACGCTGCTCTTTGGTCCATGTCCAAGCAAAAGAAAAGTAAATTATTCCTTCTTCATTTTCATTCAATGCTATGTACATACTATATACATATAAATAATACATACATATTTTTTTGTTGCTCTCCTTTCGCTGTGTGTGGGTTTGTGTGTTTGCTCCTTCGCTCATTGTGCACTTTCACTCGTTGCGGACATTGTTTCCATTCAAAATAAAATAAAATAAAATTCCAACTGGCCATACACACTCGTACAGAAGTTTTTTCTTACTATATATATATATATGTATACTATATACACAAAACTCGTATATTTTGTTGTATTCCGTTGGCCCATAAATTGCCGCCAAAAGCTCCGAAAACAATAAAAATAAATGAACTTGAGCGAGTCCCTGTTCCAGTCCCCATCCATGCTTACCCCATCGCCTCTGCCCATTCTGTTTGGGCCAGACCAGCTGCAGCGGAAACTGAAAGGAGCTGGAGCTGAAACTCGAAACGAGGCAATTTGATGATGATTATTACTCGTACCGTACCGTACCGTACCATACCATACCGTACCCCTTCCCCATCCCCTGCCAAAGCGACAACTTTCCCCTTGCTATGGTTTATGTGTCGCCGGCTCTTATTCTCTTTTGGCTATTAGTATTTATTGTCCTGTCCGACGATAACCAAAATCAAATTCTAAATGATTAAGTACGAGTATATGTATGTACATACATATATCTTTATCATCAGTACTGAGAGTGATACATACGACTATGTATGTAACACCAGCAGAACAAGGCCCTAAAGCCCCCAATGATGACACATTCTAAGCACTTGTTTATGGCATTTTCTGGTTATAGAATAAGCTGTTGGTAATTCAAAAAAATATTTTTAATATTTGTGGTTTTCTCTGTGTGAATTTTAGATCCCTTTAAGTCTCTATTTACATGAGGATTCATGAGGATTCTTTAAAAAATTCTATTAGCCCTTTTGCTTGCTGTTTGTTGCTCAGAAAATCAAAATAAAATTCGTACTTGTAGAATATATAGTAAATATGTATATACAATGGTGGTCAGAGGCGACGGCACATGGATGCCTGCCGGAGCAAGGATCTAATAAAAGCTGGGGGGGGGGGCACCATTCAAGCAAACATGAGCTGGACAACAATTGTGAATTGTGTGCTGGCCCCAGAGGGAGCCAAGTGAACAGAGATCAGGGCTCCGGGGGTGGGGGCTGGTGGAAAAGCTTTGCTCCTAAGTCCCACCACGTGTTGGAGCTCTGGTTTCTCTGGTCCCACACTCGTTCTGCTGGTGGGTGCCGTGAAGCATACGATGCGTCTCAGCTCCGGGCGCACGGCACGGCCCGGCCCTGCCCGAGTCGAGTAAACTTGCCACGTCTTCGAAGTCTGTCTGTCCCTGTGCCCTCCCGAACGAAGGACACCTAAAAAGCAATAACAAATGGCGACAGTTAGTGTGCAGAATGCAGTTGTATTTCACCCTTTTTTTGCTTTCTCTTTCTCCCTCTCCATCTCTCTCTCTCTCTCGTTTCTCTTAGTTTAACCTTTCACTTTTCACTTGCACTCTCTATGTCCGCCCTGCTCCGCCTTTCACTTTGCTCCATTTTGCAGTTTTAACGGTCCGAATGTGGAATCCGATTTGGAGTATATTCATTTCTACACGTGTCAGCGACATTTTCCGTGAGCGCGTGCATTCATACGAATATTTCTGAATGCATTATTCGTACACTTTAAGCTTCTTTCATTTGCTACCATAAAATAGTATTATTTTGCCATTGAAGGTACAACTTGGCTACAAGAGAGAGAGAGAACTGGAAAGAGAGAACTATTGAACCTGAACTGACCATATTTGGAATTTTAATGCTTGACTGTAATTCACTTTGAATACTGTGATTTAATTTGAAAGATGGATTGAAATCGAATGAAAACATGGATCTCCTCTAATCGATATTTTAGTCCTACTCGTAAGTGTTTTCCCTTTCGATTGAGATGTAAATTAAACGAAAATAGTTGTAATTTACTGGCTCCTTGGTGGAGGGGTGGTGGACGCATCAATATACTCGTATTCCATGGAACGTGAGCTCTCAGAGCTCCCTCAATCTCTGCCAGAGCCAAAGCTTGACAACTTAATGTCGAGTGCTAGAAAACAATTTGCATGGGCTGAGAAATGCCAGCTGGGGCCACAAATAAATATTGAAACCGAAAAGGATTTCGTGGTAAGACAGAACTAGGAACTAGGTGCAGGGGCTGGAGCAAGGGATGGGGCAGTGGCGGAGGCTGTGACAGGGGCAGTGCTTGAGAAAACAGAAAGGCCTGAAAGTCCGTTTGGTCCTGGTCCCCGGGGAACCAGTGTCGGTCTCATAATCTGATCCTAGTTATAAACTCCGGTAGGGCTGGACCTGTACGGCAACCAAAGTCATTTATATTTTTGCTCCAGGAGGTTTGAATTTCGCAGTCGAGGCAAACAAATATAATCATTCATGGTTTTCAGAGCATGAATCACATGCAAATGGGTCGAGGGGAGGGCGGAGTCTGCCTTTTGACTGTGCAAATAGATTCATAAATCAGTATGAAAATATTATTTGATTTCCGTTTCTGCAGAATTCCACAAAAGAACCCCGAGTACCCGTACCCCGTACCCGTACCCGTACCCGTGTCAGTGTCGGTGTCCGTGTTCATGTCCGAAGTCTGAGACGTTGTCGGAAGCAACTAATTGGAGCATAAAGTACAAGAAACAAATGGCAGAGCTTGCTTTGAATGCGAGAATGGGGGATGCTCTTACCCATGCAGTAGCAGGGGGAGGGGCTATGGCACTACTCTACGAGACTTGTCATCTGTTTCTGCTCTCTGGATCCAAGTCACTGCCAACATATACTCATACAGGAAGGGTATGTCACATATGCCCCCCTAGCACTGAACAATGTAACTGGCACCCAATCTACTACCCCTCAGGCGGAAACACATTCAATTGCAGCTAACGAAAGAGTATTTCGGTTTCACCTTATTTAAGGCGATTCTGCTGCCAGGCCTTTTTTCCAAAATGTATGAGACAGAAAGAAAGAGCGAGAGAGAGAGAGAGAGAGAGAGAGCGGAAGGAAAATGTTGACATTGCGTCATGCGGGCTGTGAATTATGAGTGGTTTTCCCTGGCTTAGACTTAGACCATTGGCAAAACGAACAACAATGAGAGAACTTCCGCTTCTCTCTCTCTCTCTCTTCATCTCTGGGGTCTGCCCCATGCCCCATGCCCTTGGCTCCTTTTTTGCAATCAACTGAAGCACACACACAGAGGCATGCAACAGCATCTGGGGATCGGCGCGTGCATTCAGTGCATAAATGTCGTAGGCATCTTGTGCCACAAGAAATGAGTTTCGTCCTGTCCGTTGTGGCAGGCTGCACATCCCCTCCCACCCGCTGCTTAATATTTCCGCCTGCACACTTGCTTATTTATCATGCTTCCGCCACCACATGGGACAGACTGAGACGTAGAAAGAGACAGACAGAGAGAGAGAGAGAGAGAGAGAGAATTGAAGAATGGCGGAGACTCAGACGAATCATCGTTGCTCTTGGCGCTATTATGCCACCAACTTAGGCTGCCACATGCGGCACATGCGGCTGTTGTTGTTGTCTGCCCTGCTTGCCCTAATGCCCTCTCACATGACTGGCACTGGCACTGGGACTCCGACTCTGTTTCTGACTGGGACTGGGACTTTCCCTGCGCACCCCTCCTGCGTCATGTTAAGTGCCTACATAGGATAATCTGCGAGTCTCAAGTCAACGTTATTGTGTGTCCCTTTCCCCCTCAGCCTGCCCCTGCCAAGCCGTTTCCAGCCCTTGTGCCGTTCACGCTGTGCAACCGAGCTAGCTCCCCGCCAGGCTTATCCCCATAGCCATTTTGTCTGCTCTTCTGCATTGCGCCGCTTTGCATTCTGCGGGGATTCCCCCATTCCGGCACCAGACGAGCCTCATCTTAAGTAATTAGCATGTTGAACGCGACTCCAAATGGCACTGACAAAGGGGAAGACAGCGAGAAAGAGAGATAGGGAGACAGCGAGGAAGAGCCCCTTTTTCTGTCAGCCACAGCCACAGCCACAGCCACGGGCGGCATCGCATGCAACTTGCCCCTTGATGCATGGCATGGCATGGCCATTCATCCTCTGTAGGACGTCCCCTAGCAGTGTCTGCTTATTGAAATCGAACGACGAACCTTATGATGTGTTGACTATCGGCGGAGGCATGCCACAGTAAGGATGCAGCTATTGCGACGACCTTCAATGGGAGTTCTGGTGCCACAGGTAGTTTTTCTTCTGTCCACGTGCCTCGCTCCGCTAATTATGTACGTGCCCCACACGGTGTGCATGCCAAACGCGGGGCAGATTGCCACGTCTTCCTCCAGCTTCGGAGCATGACATTGACATCATTAAGCTCTTTTGCAGATTTGTTTGTATTTCGAATAGATTTTCCTCTCGGCAGTCTAAGTAGGTCTGCTGCTGCAAAAGACACGCCTTCGACGCCAATTCAATTCCCGATTGCTGAGGCACATAAAATTCGCATCTCTAGAGGTTCCCCGCACCACCCCCACCCATCCTCATTCCATTTCCCCGTCCATTCGTTTGATGTCATTGCTGATTCTGCGGTCGATGAAAGTACCATGGGTTAGGTGCTTACCGCGTCAACGCCAAACCAGGTGTTGGGAACACAACACAACAGAACAGAACAGAGTCGTCCGCACACAGAGCTAACCAGAAAATTGTTGCCTGTTTCGTCAGGGCAGGGGGAGTGGGTGGTGTCGTTACAATTTTCCATCAAACAGTGCAAACTCAGAGAACTTTTATGTTATTGAAAAACGAGCAGAAACGAAAGAGAAAACACAACCTTAATGCTGAAAAATATCAAATGACATTTACTCCAACCCAAAATGTGTATGAGTGTTGCTTTTGGTACCCTGTACGTGAAGCGAAGAAAGGGTATACTATACCATTAAATTTGTAGCAACTCTCCGTATCTCTACATATTTTGACACAAGAGTAGTTAGTGTGCAGGAGGTGTTGAAGAGTTCCACTCGACTACGAGCCTTGCTAAGCATTTATAAATGGATCCGATCTCCGCCTGCCCGAGTGCCAGACTTGCCAGAGTTGCCAGAGTATGAGTGAGCGCGAGAGTTCGTGTAGTAGAGAGTTCGGGGCCGAGTCACATGCGAGTAGTTGGTTTTACCTGTCATTGTTCTGGCCTTTGTTTGTGCTTTGCTTCTGCTCTGCTCTGCTCTGTCCTCCGCTCTGTGCTGTGTTGCTTTGCTGCTTGTCGCCAAGTGCGTTGATTAAATTTTCGTTAAACTGTCTGTGTGCCATGTGCATGTGTGTGTGTGTGTGTGTGGTGTGTGTGGTATCCTATTACATGGCATCGTATATTTTGAAAAGATTAAATGCCCGACTGAGCAGCGCTTTGACAAGGTGTTGTAAGTTGTTTGATTTTGTGTGAAACGAGGAGGAGTCTTTGCATTGAGTCTGCAAAAAGTGTGTGGCAAGCAATTTCACATGATTACTGTATTTTTTTTTATTTTTTGGGGGAGCGCAGAGAGGTTATCTCTCATCTACCCACACAACGATATCGAGTGCTTTAGCGGTGAAGCAAATAAACTCAAAATATTTATCTTCTTTGATTCGAACGCGTTTCTTTCAAGTTTCGCATAATTTCGAATGCTGTTGTCCATGACCTTTTGGGCGTCCTTTGACATTTAATACTCACATAAATGAATTTTAGCTATAAGGAATACATTGTAACCATCGCTGCAACCTTCTTTAACTTTATGCCCCAAAATACATACTTATACTTATGCCTTTAGCGTCTTCTGGTACGCATATGTTACCTCAAGATCGATATTTAAATATATTCGCATTTAGTGCTTCAGTCCTTCAGATTTAAAAGCACTTTACATACGATCATCTCTGCCTTGCATCGTTTTCTCCTGCCGTTTTGGGGTTCTTTGGCGACTCCATTACCACCACATTACACACACACACACACACACATGCAACACCCACACATGCACAGGGGCATGGCACTGATGCAGCTGCAACCCCAAGGGTGCCGTCTCGATTGCACAGAAATTTGCATAAGTTTCCAGATGCCGATGTCGATGTTCATGCGAGCTGCCTTGACAGCGCCCTTTCTGTCCGCATGGCATCCTCCCGAAACGCGTTTTGCAATTTAATGAGCGACCAAGATGAGAAGCGCAGAGATACATACATACATACATACATACACACATACTTACTCGTATATCTTAAGCGGTAGTTAAACGGAGAAACTGTAATAGTAGTCCCATCCATCCCTCCATCCCGCTGTCCGCACATGACTCTACTCAGTCTGCTTCCTGCTGCTGATGCTGCTGCTGCTGCTGCGAGACACAAAAACTTGAGCAAATATTTGTGGCTGTTCCGCTCCTTTCGCCCCTCCCACACCGCTTGGCTTTCTTCAAATGCAAATCTCAATGGCGCTTAACCCCAAAGGAGGCAAAGCAATTGCAGCAACGAGCAGCAGTGGGAGTAGCAGCAGCAACAACAATAACAACAGCACCAAAGAGAGCAGCAACAACATTAACAACAAAGAACAGCAGGAACAACAATAAAGAGAGCCACTAAAGAGAATGCAATTTGCTTGTTTGACCCAAATTGTTGTGAGATTTGCTCTTCAAAATGCAGCAGGAGCAGCAGCAGCTTCGCCTTCCTGTTTCCTGTTGCTGTCTCTATCCCACTTTGTATATCCATCTCTTTTGCTCTGTTCTTATCTCGTTGCCCCATCCCAACCCCCCCATCTTTTGCATGCCGAGAAGTTTATCTTGAAGCCAAACTGCTGGCAGCATCTCATCCGGATTCCGGACTACGAAGAATAAGGAGGAGGATCTGCAGGAGACAGAGACCCCAACGGTGGATAACAATGAAGCGTTACTTTCACTTTCCCCTTTGTTTGGCGCCAGCTGCATTGCATATATTTTCTTCGCTCTTTCGCCTTCTCTTTTGGTCCTTTGGTCCCTTAGCATACAGTGACTGGCTCAACAGGCGACAACAGGGGTCGGGGGACACGGGGATCACCTGCCGTGCAGCACGGGGCACGTTCTGCATTTCGTTTGCATTTTCGGCTCCGATTATTGGCACTTTAAGCGTTAACTCCTTGGAGCATGCCGCACCACTCACCACACACCACCCACCACCACCCACAACCTCAATTGAATTGGAAGCCAGTTCATTTCTTATTCCCATCTTATTTCGGCTCCATTCGAGGCGAAGAGAAGCTCCTTGAGGTGCCTCAGCTGCCCTTCGCTTTTGTTTGTTTGCCACACAATTTGACTGCTATCCATGGTGCTTTGGGGGGAATGGGAAATGCTGTGAAACGCTCTCTTAATTTCCTTTAGGAATTCCAAGGCCATTCCAGTCCGGTGGCACCGGCTGCCGCTTCCCACACGGTGGCCTAATGTCTTAAGAGCGAGTTTGGCTAATAAGCCTCACTTATGTGATAAATTATTTACTTTTATTGAAAAGCCCCCAGCAACCAGGCCACTCACCCCGACTGCAGGCGCTCTCGTGGGTTTATAATTTATTTAAATAAGCCCCTATGACGTTTTTAATTCACTGACAATGATGTCAGCCAGCCAGGAGGCAGGCAGGAGGCAAGGCAGGAGGAAGGCAGGAAGGGTGCTTCTGCCAGGGTGGTTCCTCGCCAGGTGGAGCGCCCTTTCGCTGGCATAATTTGAATATTTCTTGCATAAAAACAAGCACGCCAAAAAAACAAAATCAACAAAACAACATCAGCAGGCAGGAGGATGAGGAGGAGGAGGGGCAGAAAAGAGCGACGACAACAATTCCAAGGCCCGTTGATGACAACGAGAAAAGTTCTGAGAAAAGATTTGAAATACCCTGCAAGTGGTATGGTAAGTAGTTTTGGTTTAGGCTAATGGGGTGACATCCCTTCCATAAGGAAAAGGACTTCGATGATCTCATTCTACTCAAATTATTGTGCACTTTCATCGTAGTAAAATGGTTGGATTATCATCACTATATTTGTAATTTAAACAATATTAAGAACACATGTTTATTCACGAATAAAACTCGTATGTACCAGTCTTGAAAGTTCGAGTAATTTGTGCAACATCCTTTGGCGAATGCCATACCAAAGTTGGATTACCCTAGATGAGGACAATCTGGGAGTAACTCACGACAAGGCCAAATAAATGAGCGTAAGCTGAAATCTTGTAACAAAACAGAAATATTTTTCATAATTTTTCCCGTGGAATTTGCAGCGTAATTTCTCTTAATTTCTCATACCATCACCCACGCCACCCACACAGTGCCATTTGTTGGGGCTTTTGTTGGTGTTGTTGTTGTGGTGGTGCTAAATGTCATCGTGGGGCTGGGCGCTGTGCTACTGTGCAACATGGCAGCAACAACATCATCTCGTATTTAATATGCGTGCGGCTGCCTGGTGTGGCAAATAATACGCCTGATGATGATGATGATGAGGGGCTGATGAGGGGCTGATGAGGGGCTGATAGGCGGATGGTCGTGAGGGAGCAGGACACAACTATAACTGCCACAGCATGCGGGCAGGTTAGGTGACACTTTCCCCTGCTCGACTCCGGTTCCGGCTGCCAATGTATTCACTGTAAAAATTAGCATATTTAATGCGAGCAGCACGTTACCTTATTAGAGGCCCATTCTCACCAAAGCAAGAGCGAGAGAGATAGATATAGAGTGAGTGAGCGGAAGCGTGGCAGGGGCAGGAGCAAGACGGCCATGTTGCAGTATGTAAAACAATCACGGCCTCCCACACACAAAAGCGGTAAGTAAGCAGCAGGACAGATCTGAATTTTACATAATGTGGCGACTCCCTTCCTCCAGGCTCCGTCCGAAGCAGGGATGAGGCCGGAGGCCTGAAGCCTGGAGCCTAGAGCGTAGGCGGAGCCTACGGAACCGATGGCGGATACTGAGAAATGGGCTTGTAAGCTACTTAGTTTTTATTACACTCTGCCGCATTGTTTTTTATGCCTGAGTGCAGGCGGCGGCAACAGTCCAAGCTGAAATTTCTTGTGAACTTTCAGGATCATCCATCCCCCTGCCACTACACTGTGGCGAAAGCCGCACTTGTACTCAAAATAAAGGATACTAATTCATTTGATTCCTGGTCACACAATAAGGCTCTAGGTTCCCATTTAACGTTCTTCCCAAACACTTTCCTTTGGTTCTTTGTTTCCTTGCTGAATGGTTTTCTTCAGTGTACGTACTTATCCCCCCCTCCACTCCGCCAGTCGGCGCAATCGTTTCAGCAGTTTGTGTTTTAAGGTTGTTGTGGTGGGTGGGGTTGTTGATGGCAGGGGATGGGAGGGGGGGTGGTACTGTTTTCACGCCACTTGAAAGTGCAAATTGCATGAAATGTTTTTGTTGCTGCCCTCTGGGCAATGTGCAAGGGCTTAAGCTGGAGTGACAGCCACGCCACTGCGATTCTCCGCTGAACTTTAAGTTGTGGCTGGAACGAAGCTATAGCTATAGAGTAGGGCGATATCAAATATGAATATCTGCCATGAGCAGGCACAACATGCAACAATAATCGCACAGCCCCCCCCTGCCAAAAAGGTGCCAGCAGCGGGCAGAATGCAAAACCGAAAACCAACAGACGCTGGGATCCCGATATGACCTGGCAGTTACACGTGTCGGCCTGGTCTGGTCTGGTCTGGTTTTGGTTTGTTCTGGCCTGACACATGGCAGTGCAATTTTAAGTGCCGCGATAAGGCCAACAACCGACCGACTACCAACAAGCGGGGGCCCAACAGACAACAGCTACCGGTCATCGGCCGTCGACCAACGCGTCTGCCATCGAGCAGAGGGGCCAACAACAACAACAAGAACAACAAAAGGACACAACGATTTTCGTGGCACTTTTTCCCCACGAATATCCGCGACGACCGACCCGCACACGTGCGCCTGAGAGCGTGTGTGTGTGTGTGTGTGTCCTGGAGATGTTATCAATCATGGTTTTCGGTGTGGATAGTTGCGGATAGCGCTGTGGTCAGTGGTTGGGTCACGTATGTGGGTCGGCCTGCCGCTGTCGTTGGCGTTGTCGTGGCCCCCTACTTCACTCGATTACCGGCGCTTCATTAACGCTTTAACGCCAAATTACAAAAATTTAACAGCTAACCAAAGGTGAATTATAACTGAAGGACTCCTCATTGGACTCCCCCTTCTTTCTCACAGTTAAAAAAAGTTAACAGTGTAATTGCAGCAATTAAAAAAGTTACATTTTGTGGATAAAATAAATGGATCTGTCTAAATATATATTTATTTGTTAATGATAGAAATCTAGTTTGAGAAATTTTATGCAATTTAATTTGCAGTTATCAAATTAATATAAAAACCATAAAGCATTTTATCAGTAAATATCCACATACGAGTATATGTACGTATGTATGTATAATGTAGAGAATGGAGCTCGTTGTGAATGTTTTTTACGAGCCTTTTGCTTGTGCAAAACATATTTTGGCCAGCCATCGCCAGCCACCGACAAAAAAAAAGTGCAAAAGAAACTTTGAGTTTTATTGTTTAGTTTTTTGTGTTTTTTGTTTCCCGTTTTTTTATTCCTTGGGGTTTTTTTATGCCTTTTTTTCTATTTGCTGGCAATTTCTCATGTAACAATATTTTGTTTGTCTGCAGCCGCCACCGGCACTCTGCCACTGCAGCTGTTTTCGTTGTTAAGGTGCCAAAAAGCGTTTAGAAGTTCATCCGCTCCGGCACCCTTCTGGCCGGGCCAACATCTCTGTCGGGAGCATCTCAATTTTTGCGATTGTGGAGGCGGAATGGGGGTGTGAGTCCTGCTGCTGCTGCTGCTGTTCTGCTGCTGTTTCTGGTTTATGTTTTTTCCCTGAAGATCCTGCAACGTGGGTACAGAATTTTCCTCGGGAAATGGAGCTCCATCCCCACTAGTATATCCTGCCTCCCTTTGTGCGTGTGCAGTCTCTGGGAATACTTGAGTTGCTATCTGGGGCGGCGCCCCTCCTGCACTGCCATAACACATAGAGTCCTTTGTACTTTGATGTGGCATCGTTCGGAGCAATTTTACTTTTTGTTCGCTGGCACGCAGTGCTTGTTAGAGGCGCCCCCAAGAATGGTACAGGAATTGTTAGAATATCTCGCTCCCGCTGGCTGTTTGTCAAACACCCCTCTTTGCCTCGTTCCAGCTAATGAAAAAGAAGCTCAGGCATTCGAGGGAAACCATGAGCTTGAAGCAGAGTCGAGTCGAGTTCACTTTGAGCTGAGCTTCGCAATTGTTTTTAATCCTCCTTCAGCTGTGTAATCGGACCACAAGACCACACGGAGATTGGCAAATAAACGGAGGATAATTTTACGATTGGTGCATATTGTGTGCTCCCCTGTCCGGTGGCACTCAAGATGGAGATATCTCAACATGCCACATGCCACATGCCCAACAGTAGTCAGTAGGTCACATGCAGTTGCTTGGAAAAGCCACAAGCCAGCAAATAGTCAATATACAAATCTTTGAAATTTGATTTTGCCAGAATGCGCATACCGCCAACTGCAGCTTTGATTACACTGTGCTACAAATACAAACCATACTGGAGCATTTCATGATAATTATCCGAAAGTAAAACATGAACTCTAGCATTAACAATATTGCTCCTGGGGAAATATTGCACAGATTTAAATGTTTGGTTTCCCATTCAATCATGGAACATCTCGTTTGTTGCATGGTGCCAGTGCCACTCGATTGCACAACTTGAAAAGTCAGCCAAAAGTCTGTTTGCGCAATGCTCGTAGAGTGCTATGGGGTGCGGTATGTGGGGTATGTGGGGTATGGGCAAATACATAATCTGAACCGAAACCCAAAGCCAAAATTCAAACTCAAATACAAGCACAAGCAGAGGAGCAAACAAAATCTACTGCCAGAGCAGACATTTTCGTATGTCAATATGGGAAATTACATTATGATTGGTCTTACAATGAGATTTATATAAAACTGATTCTCTCTCAGCTGAACACCGAACCATACAAGAAGGAAGGGTTAACATATCCATCTGAAAGCAGGGTTAAAGAGGTCCAGGGTGCATGAGTAATTTATGCGCTCCCAGTGTCCGGCAACAGTTGCCTAATGAGACGCCACTGAACTGTTATAGTGGGAGTGTAATAGTGTGCGTGTTCTGCTAAATAAATACGGGAAAGACACCTTGCCGCCTTGCCACATTGCCCCATTGTGATAATGTTGGGCGTAGCGCAGACACACACACACATACAGAATATGAATATGAACATGAATATGCATTCATAAGTCGCACTAAACATGGTATGTGATTTGGCTTGTAATGGCAATTTAACCGACACACAAATCATAATGTGCAACATGACGCGTGGCAACTGCGTATATCTATCACACACACACACACACTCACACATGCAGCAGCAGCATGATGACATGCAACACAAGAGCGATAACAGTGGTCGTGGTGCATGACAAATAACCAAAATGGAATATGGAAAATTCCCAGTCCCTACCAGTTCCCCAGTTACCCACTACCAATACACAGTTTAAATATATATACATATATATTTGTATTGTATGCCATGAAAAATCGATGAATTTTAAGAGGAAAGGATTGCCCAGTTAGAGATCTGCTCGGTCGGTCTGCTGCTGCAAACCAAAGTGTTGGGCAATTAGCAAGTGGACAGCCAGCCAGCCCCATGGACTGTGGCATGTCTTGACTCTGTTTCTGTTTCTGTATCTGCATGTAAAACGTAATCCAATTGAGATTCCTGAATATAATTAAATTATTTATAACCAAAGCCGAGAGCAGGGGACAAAACTGTGTGCTGGATTGTGTAGATTTATATATTTGATGAGCTACAAATTGAGTGAGAAAGTCGAGTTAGTGACAGTTGTGAGTGGCTGCTTCCAAGTCTAGACAGATGGTTAGAACTTGTACGAGCAGGAGTATATACAGTAGTAGGTATAGGTATAGTAGGTACTTGCTGGTCGAGTCAACAGCCTCTACAATGCTGATTGAAATTCAATTATTTAAAGCTAAAATGGGCCGGTGACTGGTATTTTTCGTGTGTGTATGCATTCACAAAATACATTTATTCATTTGTATGCCACGCAATTGATAGAGTGGTGTGGGTGTATGGCATCACCACCGAGTGGTTGAATAGAATCGAATAGATGATTGATGGGCGAGTGCAATCTGAGCTCTACACACAAACACACACACACACACACACACGCATCAGGGGCGATGGTGCAGTAGTTGCTACAGCTACTACATACACATTTATATGTATATATCTAATTTATACAGTTTCCCAAAACAATGGATATTCATTTGGGCAATTTAATTATAAATTGTTAGATAGTTTTATTCTGGTAGAATGGCTAAACAATGGCGTAACCCTTTTTGGGGTTCTCTTCATGTTGAAATGTCATGGCGGGTGGGGGTTAGGTCGTACATATGTACATATGTATATGCGTTTCAAGTGCCACTGCCGCTGATGGGCTTTCTATGCAAATGTCCTGAAAATACACACACACATACACAAACAGGGAGACAGAGAGAGAGAAATCAGCGTCATAAAATTGTTTGCTGTCTTCCTATTCTTCTGATCTGCTGTTTGTGTGTCAGCAGCAGCCAGCAGTATGGCGACAGCGAAAAGGAACGAAAAAGCAAAGGGCAAAGCAAAATTCAATGGTCCTTGCAAAGGCCGCATATTTCACGTTACTTATCTTTATCATTGCCAACTAATTTCACAGGGTCCAGAAGAAGGAACAGCAGGAACAGGAGCAGGAGACACACACACTCTGATACTCATACGGTATCTTTTACAGAGGCTGGATAAAAAATATTTGTTTATTTCTAGTTCATATCTCTCATGTGCGCTACACTTGTTTCCTTCTACATGCCCCCCCTGCACCACCTTCCCCCTGCTTGCTGCTTTGTGGCATGTTTGCGCCATTTTGCGTTTTTGTTTATGTTTAGCTGGGTCATTGCGGCCATTCCATATATGTAGCATAAACATACATACATATGTATGTACACGTATAAATATGTCTGCGTGCCACTTTCTCTTTGTGTGTGTCTCTCTCTCTCACTCTCTCTGTCTCTTTAAGTTTTTTTATTGTCTTTTGCTAAGGGTTAAGTTTTGTCGTTTGCGAGGCTTTGTTTATGGGACTGCCTGTGACCCCACTCCCACTCCCACTACCCCACTCCCACTCCGCCTGATGCCAGCGAGCTAATCCTTTTGTTATATGGCATTTAATTTATTTTTAAAGCTTTCTTCCCCCTACCTCTGCCGTTTTAAGGAATGCGTTTATAGGCCAGAAAACAGACGAAGATGGGAAATACTTTTATGCGTTACTGTAACCCTGCTCTGCTTCTTTGTTTTCCCTTGGCTGTTTGCCCAACAACAATGGCATGAATATTGCACGCTTTCAGTTTCTTTCTTTTGCCCAGGAAAACATGCAACAGGAGCCATCACCATAATTGGGTCCACAACACACACACACACACATAATAGATAGAACAGCTGGTGGTGGGAGAAACACACATAAGTACATGCTCGAGCAATTGGCTACACAACTGCAACAATAACAATAACAATTCAATATGCCCCGCAACAGATGCCACAAAACCCCTTGGCACTGACACTGACCCCGTCACCGGCACAGGCACAGGCACCGGTACAGGCAACAGCATCAACATCTGTATCTGTCCAGCGGTCTGCACTTGTAAGCCTGTTCTAATTGGCCCTCATTACATCAAAGAGTTTCGCGTGGGGAATGCCAAACACAAAAATAAAACTCATCTGTGGGCAAGAGCGTGTCCACTGTCCGCTTGTCCATGTGTGTGTCTGTTGTCGGTGGCCATGGCAATGGTAATGGGTGGGATCAACTTTGGCCACGCCCTGAACATCTGCTGATGGCCAGCAAGGGGCTTTCGGCTACCATTGTTTCGTCCTCCCCCTCTCAATCTGCCTCTGCATGTCCAGCTCGCTCCGACATTCGATTAATCTGCGGCTAGTCGTTCCGTGGAAGTGGCAGTGGCAGTAGCGTGCTCAGTGTCCTAAAGAAGTTGCCCAAATAATTGGCATCCATTAACCGCACTCTCAAACAGACGACTTTGAATTAATGGCTCTGAAAGTAGCTTAATGTTCCACTGCCACTTGACCATTTAATTAGCCATAGATATTCGAACGAATACTTACGTTTTGGATAGCAAGATGTAAAATATTTATTTTATTGTATGGAAAAATATAAAACAATATTATTATATGGTTGGAAAAATATAATTACATTTAGCATGCTAAGGAAATTATTTTATCCCCCCATAATTATCCATAATTAACATTGCTATAATGCTATTTACATACTGTTAGTTTTCCTTGTGATAATATTCCCTTTCATCTATGTATTCCATTCATTTGTCCCCTTCGATTTGTTTTCTTTATCCGCTGCATGCATTTCAATCTGTTCTGCATTTTCCCATTGAAAATCCCAATTAAGTTGTGGCAAATCCAAGCCAATGCTAAAATATATGTAGATGTAAGACTGGTTCTTAATTAAATTGTGTGCATCAGTTGGATGTGCTTTTGCGGAGTGGAGTGGCTTGACCACAAAAGCACGAGGGAGAGATCAGAAAGCGTCAGTCCATCCAAAGACAAAAGTGTTCTCAATGCACTCGAAACTAATGTCCTAATGAATGGTAATTCCTCTGAAATACTATTTGACTTCCGCTCTTCAAGTTCCACTTCCACTTTCCCTTCCACTACCCATCTCAGACTATCGATTTGTGCGGAGCCATAATAATACATTTGGCGGAGTAGCTTCAAAGGGCCAGGCCGTTGTCCCCAAAGTACGTGTCTGTCATTTTAAATTACAAGAAGCTTGTAAATGTACCCACCGACTTGGGGCATAATTTGTATGGGCCGCTCGTTAAGTTTCGTTAAGTTTATTATGAAGTGCCATGCCACCACACTCGCACAGCCTCAAAGAGAGCCATGCACACACACACACACACACGCACACAAAGTTACAGGAGTGACTGGAAGAGGACTTTAAGTCAAGCAATTGGAAACTAAATTGGAATTTTTATGACAGCCATCAGGCAGGAACGTCGATGGTAAGGGCGGGGCAGCGCTGCGCAGGGCACGGCAGGGCGGCGCACGACAGCATCGTTGCTCAGCATCAGCACACAGGGCGTATGAATGAGCATTGTGTGAGCGCATTTGACCGACAAGCTCTTAGAACTATAAGTACTGACACACACTGACTGACACACACACAGTGGCTCGCATAAATACAGTTATAATGCGTTTTGCATTTGGCAAATTTCCCCCAGGCCCCGTTTTTCGTTACGGGTTCGTTGGGGCCTTTCAACGAATTAAGCGTTGTCATGGCCAAAATTCACGACTGAGTTGGCCAAATGATGTTGAGGTTGCCGTTGCCCCTGGCTTTGCCTGCTGCTTCTGTGTACGCTCATTGTGGAAGGACCAATGAATGTGGGCCAATGAAAAACTGAAATTTCATACAAAAATATATGCAGATAGAAAATGTAAGCAGTAGATTTTCGGCCTCTCTGATTGAGTGTTAAATTGTTCGCTTTGGTGATACAAAATCATCATCAATTAAATAACATTTGAATGGATTCCGTCTCTGCGTCCGTCCCCCTTGGAAGGTTATCTGCTGACTTTGCTTTTCTATTTGGTCGCCTCCAGCAGCACACGCCCACTTCACAGCCAACTCCCACGGGAGTGGAGTGCCTTTTGATGCGAGTATAGCACATAATAAACCACATACTCGTACTCCTACTCGTCGTTGAATATGTATATGTGGGATATACGAATATATGTGGGAGTATACTCCTACGGAAACTGTTGCCCCCGGCCTCGGCCCCCGGCCGATGGAACATTCGCAAACACTTTTGGCTCAATCTGCTTTTGGTTTTACCAGCTTGCGGCTATCTAGTTTGCTCGTTGTGTTGTGGCTAACATCATCATCATTTTGCTGGAAGTTGTGCTGCTCGCTCTGTTAGTCAAGTTTTGCGGCTGGCCTAGTCTGCGGCTGGCAGTTCATACAGTGTTTTGGTTTTCAAATGAATAGAAATCAAATTAGCAACAAATCAAACTTCCATGAACAAACAAAAGGGAAGAAAAAAAACCGTACCTCCGACGTAACTCCGTCCGCAATTGCAATCTAAAACTGGAAACTTAATTACACGGATTTCGCTCAGAGTCGGGCAGTGTAGATGCTGCAGAGTGTTCGCTGAAGTGCATTATGCCGGGTGGCTGGCTGCCATGACAGTAAGCTGAGCTGGCCACGACATTCTTATGGCCACCTCGAGCAAAAGAGGCATCAAGTGTCGCCTACAGCCATGCCACCAACTTCATCTTCATCGTCCTAGCTCTCATTCTCGTCGTCGTCATCCTCATGAACGTTGTCATCATTCTCATCACACAATTTAGTTTTATTAACTGAAGCGAGAGGCGGCTGGAGACCGATGTAGAGTCCAGCCACGCAGGGAGAGAATGAAGAGAGCTAGTGGCTACTGCACGAACGTAGCTTCCACTGCCACTGATGGCCCCCTTAAGCCACCATATTCATCAAGGCTCTATTTAATTTTGTATAGTTTGCATAATTTTATTATGTTTTATTTGTTCGTTTCTTTTGGTTTTTGTTTTTAAGTTTTTTTTTTTTGTTTTTCAAGTAATTTACGTTACATTTAACTACACAGACTTAGTGGCTAGAATTTCTCATTTCTGCAGCTTCTCAATTATTTACACATACAAATATTCATTGGAGGTTCCGCAGCTGCAGTCGCAACCGCGCATTGGATTCGATTTTGATTGAACTCCGTTCGCTCTTTAGTTAGTTACATCGTACTCGTACATCGTACTCGTTATCGTACGCGTACATCGTACTCGTTCATCGTACTCGTTCATCGTACTCGTTTTCGTATTGCACATCTCTAAGACAGTTAAAAGTTTTGTCCACTAATTAAAAGTTACTTTAGTGAATATCTGCGTTATTTTTAGACAATTACTCGTAGTTTTATTTTGATTACGCGATTCTCGTGTTACTCGTTCTTTTTCTGATTTTTGGTTATTTCTCTTTTGATTAACAACTTCTGGCCAAAACTTCTGTTGCTGCCCATCTACTCTCTCATTCGTTCCCCTCTCTTTTGTTTGCTGTTGCACACGCACACTCGCACACACACTTAACGTTAACAGTTTTCTAATGTTCCATAACTTTTACCAAATAATTTATTTACAGCTTAACTCTGAACTTCTCGCTTAGCCATCATCCTCCTTCTCTCCGAGTTAAATCAAATTCCGTAAGCAAAATCCATTCTAATCAGTTGAGTGGTTCTCTGGTTCTCTGTACAAGGCCCCTCCATAAATCATATCTACTCGCAAACGATGGAATTTGAGGCTGTCCGTTGGTGCACTGGCTGAAAGAGAGTTCTAAACCTTCCGGCCTACACACAAGGAAGTATGTACGGGATGTACTCGCTACAGTTCGGTCAGTTCTTCTTATTGGATACTCTACTTCAACCACTTGATCAGCAGCTTATGATTATCTGGTTCAGAGACACACATACATATATATATGTATATAGTATATACGAGTATTGAATAAAAGCTCATTGTGCCTTTGCACTTAAAAAAAAAAAAATATTTGATGTGGCCTGGTGTTTAGTGGTTCGCCCTAGTTTCAGATATTTTTTTAGTCGAAGAATTTAATGGTTTAACAAATGTTTACTCAAAGAAATAATAATAGGTTTTTTATGAAATATAGTATGAAAAAAATACTCTGACAACTTTTGCTCCATGCCTAAAAATTTTGAGTTTTTTGTCCCCCTGTACTCTTGCTCTCTCAAATATGTATTTATGGCTGCATGTGTATGGTGTTGATAGTTTCCCAAAGTTTTTTTTTCCGTATTTTCTTTTTTACATGTGTTGCATGCTGCAAGTTATTTCGCTCTATCTCTGTCTACATATCTGCCCTCCCTCCGTCTTGGGAGCACTTCTTCGTAGTGGAGTCTTCTCTTCTGTTGATAAGTGTGGAGTCTGTCACTTACACTTACTCTAGAACATTCACAAAATACACTCACACTTACACACACTCACACATGAACATAGAAAGGGGTTGATTGATGACCTGGCATCATGTACTTTATATACGACGAGTATGTATGTATGTAGGTATGTATATGAAGAGTTAGAGAGTTCTTAAGCTTGATTTGGTTTCTGTTTAGATTAGCTTAGGGTTCGATTCTGGGACAATAGTACGTATGCTCGGATGTGGGCTTCGCTTCCACGAATATCGTATGAGACAGAGAGAAAGAGAGAAAGAATTAACTAGTGTAAGATTAGGGCTAAGATTCCGCTTAGTTATACTAGTACAAATGCATTCATTTGGCAGCTGCCATGTGCCTTTGCATTCGCCTTTGCATCTGCTGCCTGTTCCTCCGGTTAGTACTCACTCCTCTGCTGGGGATGGCTCTTATGAGATCTTCATATATACACTCGTGTGGAATATCCGATAGCCGGTGGAAATGATTATCATAATCATATGCAGCTGAGATTGCATTGTCTTCGTGGAGCCGCCCACATGTCCGTGATACATGGCCGCCGGATTGTCGCCTGTGGCAGGATGGAAACCGGAAAAAGAAGAGAAGAAAAGAAACGAAATGAAATGAAATAAAAGAAAAGAAAGCAAGGCAAGGCAGCAGCAGAAAAGAGTGAGAATATAAAAATGAAATTCGTATACAAATTTAATTAAAATCATGAGAGAGAGAAGAAGAACACACTCATACATACTTTGGCACTCTGTGTGCATACACACATATACTAAATGTATGTGTGTATGTGTGTGTGTGTGCTCTCCCACATACTCGCGGGGCTTAACTAACAAAATGCTAATGAGCGACGTCGCTTCATCGCGCCAGAAACTTATAAATTATGACTGAGGCTCCTAACTATGTGGGTGGCTGCTCTTTGTTTGCGCTAGCTGCTGCATACGTATGTATTGTTGAGTGTGTGTGTGTGTGTGTGCGGGAGGGGGTGTATCTGTGTAGGTTTATGGCCTGGCTTTAATGGCAGTTTGCCTGCCAAATGGCTGCTGTGTCGCCATCGCTGCCGTCGTCGTCGTGTGCGGGCATTTTTAATCCACATGCTTGCGGCCGTGTAATTTTCATAAATTACTTTTATTGTTTTCTCTGTTTTCAGTCGCGTGATATATGGACTGCAAATGAGCTGCAGGAAGCAGCACACACACACACACTCATACAGATGACATTTCTTTGGTTTATTCAAAGTTTTAATTTCATTTGCGATGATAATTGAAATTTCCTTTGGGCAGACAGCGGATTGCAAATACATATGACGCTACCGCATAGCGCCGTACTAATTGCATTTCCGGTTCCGGTTCCTTCTTCGCTTTCGCTACCTGAAATAGGTATGGGTATGGGTGCGTCACTCACCTTTGAAGATGTGCACCAAAACACTGGCCGGCTGTGTGTTGCTGGCCACGCATGTAAAGTTGCCCGAGTGTTCGCGTCGTGTCCGCTGGATGGTAAGCTCCGATGATTGAAAGTCTGCAATGGGCGGGAACAGCGTTACAGGATGATGTATGTGTGTGTGTGGAGAGAATGGCACTCACCTGGCTCCGTGGACACGTTAATTCCTCGATCAATGTCGTAGTTAATCATGCGGTTATCGTGATACCAGAATATATACTCGGATGCCTCCGTGTTCTGCACCACGCGGCACTGCAGCCGCAGTGTGGAGCCCGGCGTTAGATACCGTATCGGGGGCCCAGAGATTTCGGCGCGCGCTTCTAACCGAATCGAAGGGCGAGAAAGCAGACAATGAAAATTGAGTTGCAAGGTAATATAATAAACAACTTTTAACCCATTCTGATTCAAATTCGAGTATAGCCAACTCTTACATAGTTCTGCTCTAGCTCTGACAGTCCAAGGTCAAGTCAAGTCAGAGTCAAAGTCTTTGTCTCTCCGACTGCAATCAATATCTTTCCGAGCCCCAGCAACGGGCTCCAGCTACAGCTTCAGCTCCAGCCCTTCATCCCTTTCCAGCTGCCGAGTTGGCTTTAGCCAAATGAGTGCTGTCACATCAGTTTCCATGTGTGCCCAGAGTGAGTGGCTTTGTTTTTTGGCAAAAAAGACCACTCGAGCCACGAGCCAGCAGCAGTAGCAGCAGAGACGGCCATTAGGCGCAGCACATTCAGAGTAAATTGTTTGTTAAATTCAGAATAATGTGCGTCAGTTAGCCAGGGACAGCGCGACGAGTTGAGAACTTGCTGAGTCGTTGCCATTTGGCCCCGATTTCTCTCCTTCCCATGTCCATCCCTTCGACCGTGTCCCGAAAATCTCTGAACCCTCTCCAGCCCCTGCTCCCACCTGTTCCAGCGTCCCTGGCATATGGACATGTCCAATTTCAGCTTGAGCGCATCGAAAACGATGCGAGAATGTGGGAAAAACTAAAACTGCCGAGATTCTCCACCAGAATTTGTTGTTCCATTCTGTTGGCCAGCAGAACGACAGCAAAAGAAACTCAGCACAGCGTGAAATTATTGAATTCAGAGGAGGACACTGCCGAAAGGAAACTCGAAACCCGAACGCCGAATAGAGGCCTCTCTACTTACCGACGACACTCAGGTGGAGGAATATCGATGTGGGCGGATGGGTGGACACCTGGCACTCGTAGACGCCTGCATCACGTAGCTGCACGAATTTGATTTGCAATGTCCAATCCTGCAGGCGAGAACAAACAGCAGACAGAACCAGAAAAAAAAAAACGTTAGTATTAAAAGCCTGGCCAATGGAAGTAAAGTCAATTTGCTGCCATTGGGTGGTCAACAACTATTGCTCAGATATTTTCCAATATTCTTGCCACAATTTTTGTCACGTATCTACGATTCGAGGCCGACAAGGACCAAAGTTCACAATGCAACAAAATGTGAAAGTCAGAAGGGTACAGGAACTTGGTATGCAGGTGGTGACGATCCAATTCCGATCCATGGCGATGCAATCAGGTTTCCATTTGTCGCCAGTCGCCGGTCTCCATGCCCCACCATCAAGCATGCAAAATACTCTGGCGGAACGGAACTCACCTCGGAATGCTTCAAGTGTGTGGCACTGAAGCGCTCATCGCTGCTGTACGTTGTTAAGCCGACCGTAAGTAGATGATAATCCTTTTTGCGTATCCACGATACCTAAAAATAGTAGGAAAAGGAGAGTGGCAAGGGATTAGAAGATGGGCTGATGCCATTAGCCAAACACAATGGACACCCAAGGACTCTCTCTTTGCTTCGGGGTTGGAGGTTTTTTTCTTGAATGTTAAACATATGCCTGGATCTCTGCGGGCTGGGATTGGCTATGGGTCTGGGATTGGGTCTGGGTCTGGTATCTACTCTTGGGTCTTCTGCTTAAATGTTTGCCAATCCATCAAGCGGCGGGGACTATGGCGATGACAACAACTTGATGATGATGCAATTTTCAAAAAGGCGCAGATACAAAATGGATAGAAGGGCAGCATCAAGGGCAAATCAAAAAGCAATTACGTGTAGGAATTGCTACAACAGCTTCAACAACAATAACAACAACAAACAGCAGCATCGACAAAAAGAGAGGGGACGACAATAAACATAATAACAGATTGATTGATCCGAGGTTCAAAGTTCGAATTGGCTACCTATCTGTAAATAGACAAACAAACAAACAAATAAACGCTGAGGCGTGTGTAGGGGAGGAAACCCAACAAACCCTCCACCCACTTATGTCCTCAAGCCTCTTCCTGCCCCCTACCGCTCTGTGAATGTGACTTTAGCCAATCTTAAATGACCATTAATCATTTCTTCGACTTTTTTCCTTTTTTTCTTTGCCCACTTTACCCCACGTTTTTTTTTCCACTTTTCTGTTCATGATGAAAACTCCTAAAAAACACATCTATTAGCTGTCCATATGGGGGTTATTGCCTGATACACAAGACAAGAGAGAGAGGCCTACCTAAGCGCGTGTATCAATCAATTTTCAATTGATAAGAACCTTTATTTATTGGCCCACAAAAAGTAACGAAGTAAAAAGCAACTTTCCTCCAAATATTGACACACGTGAGCTCCAAACTCAAAGATGAAACTGAAGCTGAAGCTCGTCAGCTGCCACAAAACGAACAACTTGAAATTAACTGAGGAACGAGAAAATTGTTAAATCAGCTGCGTTTGCGTTTGCCAATAAAAACGAATTACATTTGCCGTGCTTAAATGTTTAATGCGGCGTATACGCAACGTGGCGCAGCGGAAAATGAAGAGCAGCAGTCGAGGGAGCAGTTTCAGCTCCCCCCCATGCAGCTGACTGCTTAAATATCATACTACCCAGTTCGGGAAACGTATGTACGTAAAGTATAGATTCTTTCAGTTTTTTTTGTCTTGAAACATATTTCAAGCGGGCGGTGCTTGTGTCTGCGATGGGTGGGATGGGTTTGGTGGAAATTTGCAATTGAATGGCAAAAAGAGCTGGAAGTCGTTTATTATCAAGATTTTGCTGGCATATGCTTATGAAATCTTCAGATATATGCTTGTACTTTTCTATATATATATATATATATCTATTCAATACAATCTGTAACAGTAAAAATTGCGAGTGTGAGGCATAAATTGCGCATAAATTCCGTTTTGGCCCCAAAGCTTCTAGTCGCCAGACGACGACAACGACAGCGACGACGACTACGACTACGGCAACTCGCAGAAGCAGAAACACACATCTATATCTATGTTTTTTTTTTTTAGAATTTTCATGATATTTATGATGGCAAAAAGGTCGGCGAAGTGGAGTGAGACCGAGACTGAGACTGGGACTTAAACAGAACTGCTACTCGGACTGGGACTGGAGGTGGAAGTGGTACGTGTCGGCAAATAAACCGTGCAGCTAGCCAGCAGAAGAAGAAACGAAGGCTGCAAGGCGAGGGGGCACAAAAATCCCAGATTCGAGTGGAATGTGTGGATGGGGGAGCCAAGTGAAGCCATCAGCGCCAGCCTGAAATGTGGAGAGCAGAAATAAAATGTTGCGGCAATTAATCAAAAGCCTGCGAATTCCTTTCCCTTCTGGCATGAACTTTTTATGCGGCTGCATACGTGTACGAGTGTTTGTGTGTGGCGCATAAATCTCAGCTGCCACTCTGCCCTACACACACACACATACACATTAACAAACACTCACACACATGCATTGCCTGTGGCTGGTGTGGCGGCTGCGGCGACTCCTGGTCCTGTGGCGCTGCATCTGCGGCACGCAGATAATTGTTTACATTTTACCTTTTCGAGCTTTATGTAAAATAAAAAGTGACGCGTTATTTATGGCCAAAAGCAACAGCACACACACCACAAATCATTGGTTAGCAAATTTATGGCAAATTTATGCTAACTACTTGTCCCCTTTATGCCACAGCAGGAGCCAGAGCTGGAGCTGGAGCACCTAGGTGGGGCACCACATATTCGGTAAGCAAGACGAGGGCTCGGCCCCCAGGGCCTACCAATGCATTTATCGGAGAATCTCGATTCCTGACAGCAGCCCCCACAGGCAGCCATGTCTGTCTACTGTGGCAGTGGGATGGCAGGGCCCAGGACCCACACACCTGCCTGGCTGTCTGTCTACCGGGTGCCGAGTAATTGCATGGCTTGGTGGCTAAATCTAAAAGTTTGAATTCACTTTACATTTTTTCACAGCCCCCCCCCACCCTAGGTAGGTGGCATATGTGTAGGTACAACTTTTGATTGGCTTTTGTTCTGATGTATGTAGCATGGTGTGGCATGTTATTGACGCACATTTCTGTGTGCTTTATGCTACGCTGTCCAACCAATTTCCGTTCTGACACAATCCCAATGGCCAACAAAAATGTACACAGGGAGTGTAGGAGGTACACTGCGGTGCAGTGCTGCGGTGGGAAGCTGTAGAACTGTTGTAAAAAAAACAAAAGTAGCAAGCAACTTTTTCAATGTGCACAACTTTTTAACAAGCGATTTTAATAAAATTCTATTTGAAAACTGCAACAGTAGCCGCCATTTTGGTTGCAACTTCGCCACCCCCCCACACACAAAAGGCATCTATTCATAGTAGTTGTGGCTGTGTGTGTGTGTGTGGGGGAAAAAAAAAAAGAAAGGAAGAGAAAAAGACTACGCTCTGTTGCAAAGGGAGTGTTGACTCGAACGAGTTGTTTGCGCGGCAAAATCAGTTTCGAAGTAAACTTAATTTCAAGGCAATGCAGGTAAAGAATACACGTATACATACATACATACATGTATATCCGTTTAAGCATAGGAGTGAGTATATATACTGTGTGTGTTTTTTACTGAACGGAAATTGAAGCCCTGAGATTATTCTTCCATTGTGTTCAAAGCATTCGATTAATCGATTCTACATTCGTTTAAATGTCTCAAAATGCAAGTGCATCACCCATTCGTTGCTCTACATATCCCTCTATCCCTCTCCGGTTTTTTATTAACCATTTTATGTGTAACCATTTTTTTTTTTTTGGGTGAAAACTTTTGTGTGCTGCAGTTGAAGTGCAAATATGTAGCAATAAAAAAAAAATGCTCTCAATTTAGTGTCACGCTATTTTCCGGTCACTTCTGTATAAATAAATGGTAGCTTTTTGCCTTTCAGTTGATAACTATATTGTATTGTCAAATTCCTGTCAAATGAATTGACTTCATTCTGTGGCCTGGCCGATGGACATGTGGCATTGGGAAAACACTACAATTGCCCTGGAATCTTCCGCCCATCCGCTCATCTCGCCCACTGGTAATCTAACATTTTTTCATTCGAATCGATGAATCCCCCCTCCATTGCCATTCACTTGCAAACAAACATTCATTCATTCCATTCAACCATAATTGAGGGCAAATCGGCTGAGGGGGCGAGCTCAATCTAGCGGAAATGCATTTTAAGTGCAATTACTGCAATTAATGAACGTCGAATGCAAAAATACAAATTGCACTAATTGTTCGGGGGAGTGGGGTACCAAGGATATGGGCAAGCTAAAAAATAAACGAAAGATGGAATAAATTGCGAGTAATTAGCTGGAAGATGGTTCGATGGATAAACATTGCTAAGTGGAATTTTGAATTAATCCTTTTGGGTATTAGTGTTTATGCAAGAGGAAAGGGTAACTGTTGATTTTGTGGGGCAAACATTTGAATATTATTCATTAAAGAGTTACACGGGAAGGCAATTCAGGCACAAGTTCTCTTTTCTCCATTTAATTGAAGTTTCCTTACCTTCCCCATCTACTTTGAGCCTATCATACACATGTTGTTGGACTGCCTGCAGGGGGGTGGCGGGTGGTAGTAAATGAGCAGCCAAACAATCCAGGCATTCCGCCTTCCGCATGGAAAATAAGTGGAAATGAAAATTACTAGAGCCCACTATTCAGCGGCTGTCAACTGCGTGAAAGGCGGTTGTTTGCCTGCGGCATTTCCACACATTTAATGGCAGCAGTCAGGGCCCCAATTCGAGCATTATTTGGGAGCCAAACAATTGATGATTGCATAGCAATTAAAATAATTAAGCATTTATATGAGCATGGCAGGGCTGGGCTCTTTGGGACTGTGACGGCATTGAACTTTTCCCTACGCACACACACACACCCATACCCTGTGTCCTGCTGCGGTTCGGCATAATTGTTTTAGGTTTGGGGTCAGACCCCGAAAAACCCTTTTGTCTTTCCACTCACAAAAACTTTATAGAAATGATGAAGCCATTCTGCATACTCAAGACACGGACACTGAAGTACAACAATCTGGGTCAAATACTCGTATTCCCCTTTGTTCGGGACATTTGTTTTAATAAACATTGTGACAGGCAGGCAGCAACAGCAGCAGCAGCAGCAGCAACAACAACAAGCAGCTGAAGCAACAACAAGAAAGGACTCTGCGTGTGGGCGGTCCTGCTGCCTTTGACTACGGAGGAGCCTTCATCAAGCTGTCGACTGGAATGTCTTATTAGCTGGCAAACAAGTTCAGTCTCCTGCCCTGTCCTCTTCTGGGGTCTACTCTGCTCTTTCCTGTCCTGTCTATTGTCCTGCTTGCGTGTCTGCCTTGTCGCGTCCCTCCCTCAACAGCCTTAATTATGGTTAAGTCTGCCGGCAACAAAGTGATAATGATTTGTATTCCTTCAAAAAGGTTTATGGCAATTTTCGTGCAACATTAACTTCTTGGAACAGTGCACCACCCCCCCGTCCCCCGCCCATAAGTGGCTACAGTAAAAGTATTCCGCCTGCCACCTCCTGCCATACTTTTCTCTGGGCTTATAATAAGCTTAACCTAGTGTCTGTGTGTGTCTATGCCTGTGTGTGGCTGTCATGGACACACAAATACTCTCATACCCACCCATACACACACCCTGAATAATATTTCTAAATAAATTGGTTACTCGACACGGACAAATTGGTAAATATTTTCCAGCAGTTGTGCAGTTGAGGGACTCATGGAAAATATGCCAAAAAGTTCAACATGAAAATTTGACAAATATTTGTCACTGAAGGAAAGTCATCGTCCACTCAGCAAATACATTTTAATTTATCAAATTTGAATTTTCCAGCTGTTACTCTGAAGCGTTAAATAAGTTTGCAAAAGCTAACATCATTCCGACGGTGTGCTAGTTCGAATTTCAACAAATTCTTTAATGGCATCCAATGAATACAAGTCCCGAAGCTGCTGTTTTTGGGACGAAAATTCAATTAAAAATTGAAGCTAATATGCGTTATGCTCAAATTGAAACCTAGCCTGCAGCATATCGGAGAGTATTTACCTGCAATTCCAAAAGCCTAATACCCGCGAGGACTTGACTTGGGGGTTGTAATGAAAAGATTCAACATTTTTTTGGCCATATTTTGTATATATTTCATATATTTTAGCAGCTAAGCAAACAGCATATACTATACTTAGACAAAGATACAGACACATTAGAGCTCGAAGGTCATTGCAGCCATAGCCTGGCCGAGCTTGGCAGTAAAATATTTTATAATTTTTTATGATACTTCAAGCAGGGATTGCGACTGTGACTACAAAAAGCTCAACAGCGACAATACGTATAAGTATACTGTTCTGCGGATGCCTAAGTATTGTGTGGGGTGGTGGGGGGAGGGACCACGACGACGACTGTTTTTGTTAAGGTCCTTGCTTTGCGACTGGAACTCAAGTGCAAGCAGGAGCTTTAGTCCGCTCACACAGCAAATGGAGGCCAGGCCATAAAAATAGGGAGTGGAATACTCAGACAAAAAGAGAAAGGGAGTGAGTGAGAGAGAGAGAATAAAATGGAGAAATGGCATGCGAATGGGAGTGTGTGTGTGTGTGTGTGTGTGTGTGTGTACATTGTTCGCACAACAATCTGGCAAAGGCATATGATTCATGTGCCCCAAACAGGCTGGTGGGGGTAAACTTAAGCTGAAACTATGCAAAAATTATGATTGTGCAGAAAATATGGGTTTGTTTTGTTTTGATTAAGCGGGAGCGGGGTTCCTGTATGTATACCCAGCCAACCCTCATCAAAACTGTGGCTAAATTATTTGTTTGTTTATTTTTCTACTTTTTCTATGCCCCGCTCGAAGCACCAACTAAATGGGTTCTGTTCGGTTTTCGTTACTCTCTCTCTTTCTCTCTCTATTCCCCTTTATCTGATTTTAAACTTTGCAAATTATATATGCATATATATGTACATATGTATGTATGTGTATACGTGCATGTGTTTGTCGCCATATCGTAGCAAACCTTCTGCTGCTATTGCTGCTTAAATATTTGCTTAACCTTTTTTATCTAAACGACTGATCCGAAAGCCAATGGCTCTGGGAAGCCAGAAGAGCTACCCCCTAAGCGTTAATTTTCATAAAATACCAGTTTCGGTACCTATTTTTCCTGGAAATTGTAGAAAAAACATCCCAAAATGGGAAACGTCTGCCGAAGCTTACCTTGGCCTCCCCCTCCCACCCTCTCTCTCTCACGTTCTTTCCTTGTATAATTTCTATTCTATTTTCTAATCTGCATTGGAGAACATTTTCTAGAAAATTATAAATAAATTACCTTCAGCAGACTGGGAGGCAGAGCTGAATATTTGGTGCAAGTTTTTCAGCGTTTAAGCTTTTGGCATTTTCCTTTGGTCGGAAGCCTAGGAGACGCCTCCGAGTCGGCGTGCTCTAAGCACATTTAATTACTGCTACTTTTCTCTATGAAAATGTCCCAGAGCAAGCGAAGAGCGAGCGAGAGGCGAGTCCAGACATTAAAAACGACAATTTATCTAAAAAGTAATTAAGTGCTCAAGTCGTACAGACACACGGATACAAGGAGGCAAACGGAGGCACAGGGAGCAGCGCAACAGGGCAATCATGGGAATCAGAGTCAGCCCAGGAAGCGGATGGCAACTGGGCGAAGGAGTCACAGGGGCGAAATGGGTGGGCCAGAAGCACTGAGGACTGCAATTCGTACGAGTAGTCGAGCATACTATACATATATACATACATATGTATATGTAGAAAATGTGGACTACAGTGGGCTCTCAGCAAAGGGAGAGCAGCTTGATATGGATCACTCTGCATATTAGTAATCTTTCCGCAATTCAAAGAAGAAATATTTAAATGTAATTATTACATAAAAGACTTCAAAGAAGAGATTACCTGAGCAACTATGGCAACCAAATGCTGGCTAGTTATTAAAGAAAAATACACAAATGCCCAGAGAACGAAATCCTTTGCCGGAGAGCACTCACTGGTGGAACTCCTGTGCCGGAGAACTCCCACTGTACCTAACTACCTACCATGGTATATTTCTGCTTTGCCTGAGTGTCGGCTGTGTGCTGCTGCTGATTTAGTTCAATTTATATGAGAAGAGCAAAGTGCAACAGGAGTATGCGGAGGCGGTTGGGAGGACTTCCCTCTGGGTGATGGCTGATGGCAGAGGACGAAGGACACACGTATTTGCTTAGTTTATTTTAAATGCCGTTTAAGCTGATGCTCTGGGATAATACCCTAATGACATATTTTAATGTCTGCCCGCTGCCACATACGAGTGTCGTAATTCTTAATTTCAAACGCTTTCTATCTCTCTCTCTCTCTTCCCGTCTCTCTCTTGTGTGTGTGTGTGTGTAAGAGTGGTTGTATGTTATGTCAGTGTATATGTGGGTAGAGAAGTTTTTGGCGTTTGTGTGCTTTGATTTATGGCTTTTAAATTTGCCTGTAAATTTCCATATTTTCTCAAGAAGATTTATTTGTCTTCCAATTGAACAAATAATAATTCATAAATTACCATCAAGGATACACACTATCCCTGGGGCTGGATACTACCTTTTTGTTCTCTCATAAAAGGCAACCACTGTGAAATGATGGGCACAACTGTAATGAACATTGCAGCAAAATGCCGAAACAAAGGCGCGCTCGAGGAAGCAATTCATTTATTTAATGTTTCCTGCATTTTATTGTCGCCACACAGAAATTTACGACAGCGCCAAATCCGAGGCGAGGCTCGCGAAAATGTTTAGTCTGTATTTCTGTATTCTTTGAGCACAAAAAAAGGGGCCAGCGACTTACTCCCCCCACCACATGCGTTCATTTTCACTAACAATTCGTGAAGCAAACCTTTTTGCAGACAGATACTCGAATGAAGAAAGCCAGGAAGGGACCTGAGAAAGAAATTTCGATTGCAAGTTCTACCGCACTGCAGTGGCAGAGTGGGGGTGCAAAGATATAGAAATATGGAAATTATACCCCATGCCGAGGCTGGAGGTGTATTTCCTATCCACTGAACCCGCCCTGTGCTTGCACTGCATATATGGGGTGGAACCATGGCAGTTTGGGCCAGCTGGAGCAGAAGGCTGAAGGATTTTAATGTCTTGCATGGAGAGAGTAATGAAATGAAAATGCTTTTCATGCACAGAGTTCTATGTATTTGGTATCAATGGAGTCTGAGCTTCATTGAGAGAGCACTGCGAATGCCTCAGTCAAAATATATATATATATATTCTCTGGACGAAGGATTTAATTTGCCATATTAGGCGTCGTTGCTTTGTGAACTGCTCCGAACATCCCTCCAGTGCAGTCAGTGCTCTGAGAGGGTGCACTGAGGAGGCAGGGGCCAGCTCAATGAGAATACTCGTATTTTGCTAACCCCTAGGCCCGGCTGGAATATAATTTTCATAATACAAATTGCCGACTTATGTGTAGGGCTCACAAACACACATATGTATTGTGTGAGCCGTAAGCTGTAACATCCTCACTTGAGCACGCAGTCGTGCAGAGAGCAGAGTGCAAAGTGCCAACTGACTAACCAACTACACACTCACTCACACACACTCACACTCGCAGTACAGTAGATACAGCCTACAAGGGCTTAAGTGCTGATTAACTTCCGCACCGCACACTTGAAGGCCCAATTATGAAATCGTCAATTTAAACCAGAAACACACACACACAGCAGATTCCCCAAACACTCCGACACTCAAACACCCGGGCACGCACAAGGGTGAGCAAAGAGGAGGAGTCAGGGACCGTATAATCGTGTCCAGCTCTTAGAGGGAGTGGCACAAACACCTCCCGGTATAGTCCGAGGCGACAGCCTCAGGGGTCAGGGTAGGCTTATACAAATACACGAGACGTGACGCACACCATGGCGTATGAGTAATAACTCTAGACAAGCGGAAAATTAATACCACTTGAGGGCTTGCCATATGAATGCCTCCTCCGCACACACTCCCAGGAGAAGGCGGAGGATGAGACCTCCCAAAAGGTGTAATTTGTTGTATGCTACTGCTGTTGCTGCGTGTGTGTTTCGCCTGCCTAATGACCCTCCAATTCATGTTGCCCCGAGCCGACCCGAGACTGTCCAATGAAATCTCTGTGTTTAGTGCCAAATTAGTTTCGCCGGAAGCTCAGAAGAACAGGACATCTCAGCCCTAAATTAATAAGGCTTTAATGAAATGCCATCAAAGCTGCTCCTGATGCAGAGTTAAAGCAATCGGCAAAGTACATCCAGCGACGACTCCCCCGGCAGTCCCCATCTGGTGACTCATTCATCTCCCATCAATTCACATTTATTGCGTTTCCATTTCAATTAACAGAGAAAAGTCAAATGCTTCCCCGCCACAAGAAGGCGCTAAATAAACTGGAATAAAAGTATCATCATCATCAACGCCATCGTCATCAATGGCATCGTCATCGCCATCTCCAGCAGCAAAGACAAAGTCAAACAAGGCCACAGCAGTGATGGATTCGTTTTGTGATAAAATATTAAAACAATACGACTACGAGTGCCAGCGAGTATCGAGAACTTCAGAAGGCATAAAGGTAGGTTGGTTGGTTTACTTACCACGCCCTCCCCAATATGGTGCACGGTGCAGGGCACGTGGGCGGTGGCGCCAATCTGCGTCGTCACCACCGTCGAGTTCTCGGTGCCGAAGTACATGGGCGAGCCGAACACACTTTCCACACCATCGATTCCGTGCGTTGCCTCCAGATGGTTCTCCACCGGCTCCGATCTGTGCCCGGCCATTGGTATTGGATATGGCCCGGCCGTGTCTTTGGCCTGTATACGCGAGTGCTGCTGTGGATGCGGCTGTAGGTGCTGCTGTTGCTGCTCGGGATTCTGGCTCTGCCGTTTGTCATCGATCAAGTTGGTCGAATCGAAGCTGGTTATGCTGCTCCCACTGCCTCCACTGGGTCCCTGGGCATAGGGCTGCGGCACAGGCACAGGCTCGGGATCTGCCTCCACCTCATAGTCGGAACCGGAGTGCGATAGCTGGGGCGCAGTGAGGGCTGCGGCCGAGCCCGGTGACATAATTAAATTTTGATTTATATGCCTTTGTGATGGCTGTATGCTATGTCCACTTTTGGCTGCCACCGCTGTGCTCTGCGGCGCCATTGTGGAGGCGACTCCTGCCTCGGTGCCTGTCCCATCCATTGCGGTAGCTGCTGCGGTGTGGTCTGTGGAGGAGACGAAGCAGGGAGAGTGACATTTTAAAATGTGTTAATATATTCATAGCTGCGGGACGCCCGTGGCGGAGAGACAAAATAATAACAGAAACAGCATGAAGTCAATTAATTTGTATTAACATACAACGCTGCGTATACGCAATATTTTGCAGGGACAGGGCTAATTAAAGCTCTTTATTTGTCTTAATTTCTGTGAAAATATTTTAAGTGAAAATTTAGGAAAAACATAAAGCAAACTTAATGCTGTTTGGAGAGCTCGTCGTGTGCGATTGGATGCGCACAGAAATGTGCATAAACATATTTCTCCCGATAGCATAATAAGCACTGTTCTTGGAGCTATCCAACATAATAATATCTTGAGAAATTCTTTCTCGCCTGCAAATGGTGTAATGCAACGACAATCATTCCTACTCCACTCCATTGTGGTTATGGGAATCTACACACACACAAATACACAAAAACCACACAGACAGAGCCACAGAGCAACCCAACCGCAATGCACGCTTCTTGCTTTGGCATTTTTGTTATTTGTGTGTGTCTGTTTTTTGTGTGTGTGCAGCAACAAAATAATATTTCACAATTAACGATAATTGATTTTGGCAAACACGTACTGGGGTCTGGGAAATGTCAATTAACTTGAATTTTCCAGCCTGCAAATTGAATAATGGCAATGCATTTGGTTTCTGATTGGAATTTCGCACTGATGTGGATTCCCTGGCCACAGACTGTGGGTGGGGGGGAGTGAGGGGTAGGAAAATGTTTAGTTTTCATCAAGTGACATGGGAAATTGTTCTGCACGGACGGACTGCCTTGAAATAATGTAAAATTAATTAGTTTGGCGTTCGAGAGCACCAGGACTTCTGGGAAGGTACTTAATTACTCGTAGTACGTTGCTAGGATTCTCCGCATGGCGTTAAGGAATTTCTCTAGTAATTTGTAGAGCTCTCAATCTCCATTGGCAACTGCATGTCCCTGGGGGACTGGAAAACAATTTGGCCTGTTAGCTGGCTTGTGGCATTGCACAGAACAATCGGGTCAATCAATGCAACATCTTCCGTTTGACACCTTGCACTTCCCCTTGTTGTTGTTGTTGTTGTTGTTGTAGCTGTTGTTGCTGCATCACAATCGCTCAGTGCGACCAATTGACAGGTGGCTGTCAATTGTCTTGCCACAGCAATTTGCCACCGCAGGCGTACAACTGATTCGCCATCACCATTTGTCTGTTCTATCCACAGTGAGATAGAGCTGCGAGAGTCAGCCACAATGACTCCGATTGTGGCTGTGGCAAGCGTTTCATATTTTGCATTCTCCCCTTTTGCTGTGGGGGCCAGTCATTGCTGACATAAACAGAGCTCTATAAATACCAAAGAGCTGCCAGCAAAAAGCAAGCAAATCACCAACATCTTAGCTTAGGATATAGGCAAAGAAAAACATGTCAAAGCTTAGAAGAGCGGATATAGTAGTAGTATGTAGCATGAATAGGTTTCTGGTTATCCAGTCCAGTATGATAGATCTTACGATCTACAAGTTATAAAGCGTATGAGAAATTCATGCCAACTTTGAATTCTTCAAATTGTAGTCAGGAACTTGTATCCAGATACCGAATTGTATGCCCAATGTGCTCGTACTTGTACTGCTGCAGCTCCTCATTGGCACGCAGAACTTGGCCCAAAACCGAATCGTGGCATTTTCGTCACGTACGGACGTGACTGACTGCCAGGCAACTTGCAGCCTCCCCTTGGGTACTGCTGCCTCCTGCTTGCTCCTTACGTACATACGTAAACGTAATCGTAATGGTCGCTGGTAGACCGCAAAACAGCTTCTGAACTACTCGTAGTTGCTGCTGCTCCCTGTTGCTCTTGCAGCACTGCCACATTGCACTCGCTCTTTCTCTCTCTCTCTCTCTTGTGTTGCCGCAACTGCAAATTTACATTCTTCCGATGGTTTGTGCGACTTTGTAATTGAATTTTTCACGGAACATTGTAGAATCTCTCCACGGATCTATGTCCGCCTCTCTACCTCTACCCACCCCATTCTGAAATTGCATCTGCAGTGGCATGGCTGTGTTCCTGTTCCACTTCCTGTTACGTATTTTTCTTGTTTCCGGCAGCGGTGGTGGTGGTGGTGGTGGCTGGGATCGGATTTGGAAATGCTCTGCCCTGCTTTGCATTGTGCAACCGCCGCTGTTATGCGCATTGTCAACACCAAAGAGATTCCAGACCGAGACCAATGCCGAGAACGAAACCCAAACGCAAGCCACAAACATGTTGCAACAGCAGCAGCAGCAACAGCAGCAGCAATACTCGTACTCCTGCTTGTGCATTTTTTGTTTCGGGTGTTTTTCAACTTTTCGTTTGCCAGAACATTCGCCATTTGTGCGTTGGCTAAACTTTCATGATCTCCCTTCCCACCCTGTGCCGCATACCATCAACGTTTTTTCACCCCCCCTCGCTCTAACCGTCTCTATCCATCTGTGTGCGCGACGACATTTTAATCAAAAGTTGGCTGCATGCTGCGTGATTCCGCACAGTCCCCCAACCCCTCCCAATTCCCCTTTCCACACACACACACACACACACACACAGCTAATATCAATGATTCCTCATGTGCCTGCCTGTGTTGTGTCATCATCGCTCTGTAGTATACGAGGATTCGTATGTATTTATGCTGCATCTGACATCTCGTGGCTTGACGTTAATTAAGTTTACTTACACAAACACACACACAAATACAGAGACACAAATCCAAGGATGTGGAATTTCATCACAAGTATATGCATGTTGTGGCAGGGAGTCAAGGGGATAAACCAGCTGAGGCAGCAGCTGGCCAAATGAGCAAGTCCCCATATTCCATTCCGGAAAAGCTGCATTAAGAGCTCTGTCATTTGAGATGTAACCTCTGAACCCTTTGGGACTGCCAGTGGTTTTCTCTTATTTATGAAAAAGCTTTAACAAAGAAGACAAAGAGATTTCGTATCTTTGATAGGGAAATGGTTTTGAAATTATTCTCCCAAAGATTAATTCTTTTTGTATAAAGTCAAAATATATGTTCGATATAAATCGAGCTCTAATTGGCAGTAATATCTATAGAAACAGTACCTAGAAATATCCATCTAACTAATGCATTTGTTGCCATGTTTGCTCCGTCATCAATTAAATATATTGTTGTACTATAAGTGTGCTGTGGATGTGTGGGGGGGTAAGCACATTTGGAAATGACATTATCATATTTATGCTAGCGAACAACATCCTGTTGGACTCATTAATTTCATTTGATTTCATATATTATGTAAGGACGCGCATTGCTCTAATTAAAATACAAATATATGGCGAGTTCGCTTCCGCCAGCGTCCGTCCCCGTCCTGCATAATTTATACCGATGTTGCAACTAAATTTGCGGTCACAAAGGTTCGTGTCGATTGCTAGCACGAATTGCCACAAATTCCTTTGGCCAACCTCTCCAAACCATCGCTTGGGAGGGTGGCGCAAAACAATGCCCTCGTATAGCAAATTTTAATGGAGAAGTTGTAATTAAATATACTATGTACAAAGTACAACATAAAATGTAAAATTAGGTAATTCATGTGGCTGACAATTTCATCTTTAAATTTTGGCTGAAAGCTATTTTAAAGTTAACTTTAAGCGATTGCTACAAAGAGAGTAAAAAGACGCGGACGACACGGACGACTCGGACGACTCTCTTCGGGAAAACTTTGGCCCTTGGTTCATTACGAAAGTTTTCCGTTGGACGCTTTCTGTTTTTATGGCAAATATTGTTTGTTGTCTGTTTTCAAAATGTTTGCATTTGACACTTGGCGGTAATTTGTGTGTAAATGCGTCAACTGAAGGCAGGCGCTCCAGTCGTTGCCGTTGCCGCCTCCTCTGGAACTCAGGAGGTCCAGGGAAACTTTTCCACTCTGCAGCCATTTAATTGAAATTCCACAAAATGGCCCCACGCATGGCCTCTTGTAGCCTTGCAGCTTTTGTGGGTCTGCCTGCTACTTGGGTACTTGATGTTTTTGTTGTTGTTAATGGGCACTGGGCACCGGCATTGGGCACTCACACAAAGTTGGCTGTTTGGGCACAAACTGTTCTCACTTTGCAACGCGACTGTCATAATTTTGATGGCTCCAGCTGGCATATGTATGTAACTATACTCGTATGTATGTATGTAGTATGAGTGTGAGGCGGAAGTGTAAAATCAGATAAGTGCCCTGCCACATAGTACGACTATTCGGCCATTTATTTTCCAATAAAGCCCTGGTCCAGGGCTCGGCAATCATTAATGTCGTGAATCCAGGACCTCGCGACGTCAACTGCGCCGCACAAAAGGCACTAACAGAGCAGAGAAGAGCGCAAGGATGGGCTCGGTTCGGCTTGGTTCTCTCGTAAAAAGGCATTAAGACCAAAAGTAAAGTGCCTATTTAAGTTGAGTCATAAAATTGGCTTTCTATCTGCCAAAGGGAATGGCAAATGGCTCTCAGAATGGGGAGACTCGAGTGTGGGAGTCACAGTGGTGGCTATGGAGTGTGGAGTGTGGAGAGTGCGCGAGGCATTCTAATTTTGTTTATTTTATTTCAATTCGTGTCTAAGTGTTCAACTTTGGGTCTTTGTTCGCTACAATATGCTTGGCTCTCCCTGCCACCCCTCCCTACCTCGGATAACCTTCCCAAAGAATTCTCAACTTTTAAATAGTCGAAAATTCTCCAAAGTAACCACGGATAAGCCAACTTTTAGCTAATTGCAGAGGGGCGGTGGAGGGGAAGAGTGTCGTCCTCATCATGAATCACTCAAAATTTCCATTTTTAGATGAGATGAGAGTATCATCATCATCATCATCACCGCCATCCGACACTGATTTTGGGCCAATAAATTATACCCGCAAATGTAGGGGGCCACATGCCCCCCTCCCTCGGCATACAAAAGCACAGAAGAGGATTCATAAATTATGGCTGCAAAATGAATACGAGTAAGGTACAAATATGCTTCAGCGGCTCCACGAAATCCTTGATCTGGTGCCAAGAGTCCCGTCGAGTGCAAAGTGAAATCAAACGGAAAGGCGGCGACAAACGGGATGGAATTCATAAAAAATACCATAAGTTAAGTGCGTGAGTGTGGACTGAGGACTGTTTTTAAGCATAATGAAGATTTATGTGTCAGTGGGACTTGCCAAATGGCAAGCACGTGTGAATTAGAATAGATATCTGGCCGGAATGGAACAGTCGAACCATGGAACCTTTCGGCCTTTGGCCCTGGCAAACGGCATGGCAATGGCATTCAATAAATGTTTAGTATCTGGAAAAAGGGAATGTGGCAACTACATAAAATTAAATTGTCAACTTCCGTAATGTGGAGGCATAAACAGGAACCGCACTCTGAGTCTCTCTCTCTCTGCCGCTCTCTCATGCCGCCTCCACCCGTCAGCCGCTTCGGGGCGATGGCCACCGACTGACCAGAAACTGGCATCAAAGTGAAAATATTATTAAACGAGAAATACAGCAGAGGACGGATGGACACACACACACACAACAACGACGAAGGAAAATGGAAAGAAATAAAAAGGAGACAAAAGAGGAGAAGGAAACGGGGCTGGAGGGAAGCAGCAGCAGCAAGCAGCAGAATGAAGGCAACTTTTTGGCAGTCCACTTATTTCGGGCGACCAGACACACTTGACGTTTTTTATACAAAGCAGCGGCGACGACTTGGAGTCCAATATAAACTGCTTCTCCAGCGCCGGATGTGGCAAATTTGGTGGCACTGAGCGGGCCACAACAACAAAGAAGAGGCAAGGACTGGATGGAACTAGAGAGGAGTGGTGAGGAGTGGGCAGAGCAGAGTGTAATCAAAATCGGAATTCAGCTTAGCCAGGGTTCTGCTCTACCCTGTAGTTATGGTACGACCCAAAGGTGTGTTTAGCACACCTGTCGGTGGGAAATAACTGAAAGACAAACTCATCTAACGAATGGATCTATTCAGAGTATTCAGATTCGTTTTGTTTGCGCATCGAGTTGTGCTTTGAGTAGATCAATCACACCCTTTGGTATCCTGTAAATCGTTAGGCATTGCCAGCTTGTCAAGGACATCAGGGTTCCCTCAGCTTCCACCTTGGGGCCGTCGACTCGACTTGACAGTGGCGTCACATCTAATGCCCTTGACGTCGTCTATTTAAGTTCAATTTATTTGCGGCCAGGCGGCTAAGCGAATGCCGCTGATCGATTCCTGTTGTAAAGTTGCACAAGCGTACATCCCCCCATGCCGCATGCCGCATACCGCATCCCGCAAGCCATATCCCGTACCCGCATCCGAGGGATCCCTGGCGTTGACACTCCCGTTGACTTAGCCGAGATTGGGCAAATCTCGGGGCTGCCTTTTATGTTTCAAATGTTTTTCTGTGAACTGTCACATTTGTCCCTTATCCATTTTATGCCGTTGACATTTCTCACTAAGCCCGAATAGGAAAAGGGCTTACAGCCCTGTCCCCCATTCGACGGCCAAGATGCCTGCCTGCCTGCCTGACTGGTCGCAAAAGATATTTCGAATGTAAAATATTTACTCGAATTGCTTGTGACCATAATGCCATCAGCAGGACTTTCTTTGAGGCCGAAACTGATTTGCAGGTGGTCCACCTTGAGGCAATTAAACGCAATTTGATTTGTGAAGTTGGAAATTCCTGCAAGCCAGAGAATTCTCTTTGGTTTTTGTTATTTTTTTTGTAATTCCTGTGTGCAACCGCAGTGGATTTGCTTAAGGTGTTAACCTCATCTTGAGATAACGACGCTTATTCAGAAATAATTGTGCAAGTATGTAGTCTTTCAGCTAACAGCAAGATAGAATTTGCATCCCTTACTCACTGGTGCGCTTCATCCAATGAAGACTACATGGAAGTAAACGTAAACCACAGAGTTTCCATGTACAGTATCCATCAAATTGTTGCTTCTAATCGAATGTAATCTGTTCTCAGAATAAACACAATGGGATCAAAATTCACAAATGATTTACTTCCAGCTTAAAGTCTGCCGTTTGTTGGTTTTTCTGAGCACACACTGCGTATGTGTAATGGAAGTCACTCAATTGTGGATTTATGCCAGGCACTTCTACGGACTTTTCACATATTATTTAAACAAATTGCCTGTTATGAAGCAGCAGGCAATCAGAATCAGAAACAGGCAGCTGCCGCTTGCATGATTTCCGACAATTAGGTCGGTTCGGCAGGTGTATCGTTGGGCAAGGACTTCGACTTGGAGTAGAGGAGCAGGAGGGGGGCTTCGTGCCGAAGAAACTAATTGCAGGTGCAGTAATCAATTCGGCAGGAGACGAAACTTTCATGTGGCTGCACATGAAAAGTTGATGATGAGGGAATAAGTGTGTTCATGGGCGCCCATTCAACAACCCCCCACTGTCGCCCCACCGGCCCCACTGCGGGTGCAATCTATTGGCAATTGTTCAGCATGCCACAACACGGAACAACACGATTTCACATGAAGAAAACATTTCATTTTGCAGCATGGAGAAAGTTTTGCTCGGTCAGAGACCATTGTTGGGCAAGGCATCACCGAAGACCCCTCCAAAGACCCACCCGCCCACTGAGTGGCGACTTATTTAATTTGTTTTGTTGTGGCATTTTTGTGTGCACCATTGTTGTGTGGGGTTGATTGCAGTTGCTTCAGCTTGCAACAATCGACTCGGGGACTGCACTTGCAACAACTTAATTAGGGGTTGGGTTTCTCGTCTCCGAACTTTATCCGAGCACAAAGCTTCCCCCCAGTTCTGTTACGTCAATGAGTTATGACTTGTAATGAATGAGTTTTAATGGAAATTATTATCGCTATCCTCCAGGGATGTCATTAATAAGCGTCTAGGCCAATCGATCAATCGATTTTGACCTGCAAAATAAGGCCAATTTATATAGACAGAAGGAGAGAGGGGGAGAGATACAGAGAGACAGCACAGGAAATTGTCTGGGGAAATCTCTCTCATTTGCCATCCGACTGCTTTGGGGGGCCGGACGAAGACAACATCTGGCCAAGGGTTAACTGAATAAACCCGAAGAAAGTTTTCCACTTTCGTGTTTTCGCTCTACCCCTCCCTCCCCGCCACCTTCCCTTCTGCACTGCGTATATGCAAATGAAAGAGAGACGGAGGAGGGAGTGACAGAGATTTGCGTGGCGGCTCCTACAGCCCACACTGCCTCACGGCTCCCCTACCCCACGGCCATGTACGACAACATTTCAACAAGGGAAAACATTTTCGCTGCCGCTGCCTCGGCCGCGTGGCATAAATTTATGAACGGCAAAACATTTCCACGAGCTGCTGCTACTGCTACTGCTTTTTGGCATGCTGGCAAATCTGCGGCAGTAGCAGAAAATATTCAATCTATGCGGCATGTAAGAACAGACTCTGTTTCTGGCTCTGGCTCTGATTCTGTTTCTGATGCTGGTTTCAGTATTCGAGTCTCTGCTGCTCTCTGTTGTCTGTCCTCTGACTCCTCTGACACATTGTTAAAGCAAAGTCAACTGAATAAATGTAAAGCAGGGCAAATGAGCGAGATTCGCAGAGAGAGTCGCCTCCGAGTGCTGGGCTGGGGGAAGAGCTGGAGAGTAACGGGCTGGAAACGGGCTGGCTACGGATACGACAGTTGTTATGGGAGTTGTGGGTGTGCGGTATGGTTACTCGGTTACAGTATCTAATGACAGAATTTGTTGTCGCAGCGTCCTCGCTGTCATCATCATACTTTCCCTGCCACGGCATCTTGTTCTTTTGTCACCCATTAGTAGTCACAGAGTGCATGGGTATGCTGCTCATGTGGGTTGTAGCGTAAAGGATCAGGTTTGTGGCAAATTGTGAACACATTATCATCAGGCGCCCGCAGTGCGTGGAAACCTACATTTTACTGCAACTTTGCATATTTACCAGTAAATGGGATCGCGGTATCCTACAGTCGGAACAGCGCACTTGCTTGTCCTTTTTCCATATCCTTAGTCAGAGCTACCCACCCTACCGTCACTCCACACCCACTCTTGACAGTATCATTAGGCAGTCGCTGGCGGCTCCAGCTCCGACACCGACTCTGGAGCTGTGTGCTAAGCGTTATCATTTGTCCTTGAGCTGGTTCAACTGTTTTCTGCTATTTTCTGCTGTTTTGTGTGAGGCTGCTAGAGCTGGCATCGCGTTAACTGTGCCCCAAAGATTAAAGCCAACAATAGGGCACAACCACATCCCAGTCAATATCCCCCCTCGCCGGCTGTGGCATGCCCCTTCTTTTGTTTCTTAATTTCTGCTTAGCTGGCAGCCGGCAAAATGTTATCTTTGTGGCGCTACATGTTTATCATTGTGCCGTTCCTTGTGTTCCGTCTGTGTGCGCCTGCGAGTCTGTGTGTTGTATGGTGGCCCATGCCCCGCTGCCAGTCGAGTGAAATTTAAGCAGCCGAGTCATAAATTATACTTGTAGCCACTCCGCTTCGGGTCTCAAATATTTGCATACTTCTCTCGGCGTGGGAGGGACTCTCGGCTTACATGTTTCAATACGTTCCAGTCCATAATCACAGATCGCTGGCGAAAGCCAGCCGCAAAAATGGCTTCAATGTTGCGTCACAGTGGCAGTGTGGCACTGTGGCACTCTACCATGCCACCTCCTCCTTCCCATTGACAATAATTTCGACAGCAATTTTCATAAATTAGCCTGCCCCCGTCTCATCACCCCCCTCTGTCTTCTCTAGTGTGTTGTCTCGCGCTTTCTGCCCTTGAACTGCCTTCCAAAAACTGTCAACTACTTGAACAGTAATCCAAATTGTTACGCAACAACAAACTTATTTATACACTGGCCAAAAAAAGTACTTCCCTTATGGAATATAAGGCCCGAACTATACGCTTTTTTCCTTGGTGTAAATCTGAAAGCAAAGTGTTTGCTCTACAGCCTAGCCCTCCCGCTCACATCTCATCTACTAGTATTGTCTCTGAACTTACAGAGCTTTAAACTTTAATTTATGTGGACCACACGTACTCTGAAGGGAGGGGTTGGTGGTGGCTTTTTCTAACACGGTCTAAAGCCGCAGTGCCAGCGAAAGTGTAAATTATCACGGTAATTAAGTGGGAGTCTCGTGCATGGATAGAACTCCGTTCCGCACCTCCGGCCTCACTCACTGTACGGTTATTTGGCTTTAGGCCGCTTCGCCTGGCCCATAAATTTATAATTTAATGCAAAAACCACAAAGACCAACCTCAGGCTCAGGCTCATGCCCAAGCCCCATCCATAGCCCCTCGACAGAACTTCTAAATCTACAAGCGAAAGTTTAATTTGAATTCGAATTTTGTGAAAAATAATTATCCCGCGGAATTTCCGCACAGCTACTCGTAGAATGGGTGGTTTGGTGTGTTCTGGCATAAGCACTTAATGGGCTTCCGTCGCATTTATGAGCTTAAGATGGGCAAAAGATGAAAAACTATAAATAGATCATGAAGGGTGGCAACTGGAGAGGGACATATGGTAAGGGAAAGTGTTAAGGCAAGTGCTAAATCAGACAAATTTAAGACATAATTCATACAAATTCATATTAAAAATGGAAATTAAAATTAATTTCTTTCATCTTTTGCATATCAGTTATGCCATTTTCTTTGTAACTTCTCGAATATCAGCTTTCCTAATGATTCTCTTTTACTAATTTCCCAGGAGATCCTTTGAGAACACCCTCGCTAGTTGTGCTCTTCTGTTTCTGACCCCCAATCGCAATGGCCTTGACAACTAAGCGACCCGAATGTCCGGCAATTTGCCCACTCCCTGTCTGCCCACTGCCTACTACTGGCCACTCCGCATGTTGGGTGCTGGGGAAATTAATTACCGCATCGGGGCGCGAAAATGGCTGCGCCAGGATAATGCCTCAAAAGTCATGTCCAACTTTTGTGTGTGTGCGGGGGTGGCGGGTGCGGGGGCGATGCCAACTAAAAAGTTTCTAATTACGACCATGAAACCAGGCTGTCGGAGGCACTGCTATCGTATTCTACCCACCGCCGTTTTTTTTCTCCATTCCCGTTGATGTTTAAGTTTTTAATAACATTTACCACGGAGCTGCGTATCCATGTGCCCCGTTCCGAGTTCCAAGGAAGGAGCGTGCGGCGAGCATGTTAATACACTAGGCAGCTGGAGGAAGCCAGGCTGGCAGACTGGCAGGCTGGAAGCCATGTAAATTGTAATTACACTTAAAGCCATAATCCAGCTTTATGCCTAAAACTCGCGCCTCCGCCGTCTGCTAAGCTCCGGCTTGAAGGCTTACAAGGACAGAGTAATGGGCGGCGCAGGGAGGAAGTACGGCACACAAGTACGACTAAACTCGTAAGAGTATATATGTATTAGAGAGTCTCTCTCTCTCTCTCTCTGTCTCTGTCTCTTAGGCCTGCTTCAAATATAATTTTTGGAGAATTTAAGTTTTGCTGCAGATAAATATCCATATGGGTTAATTATATAAATTGTGCAACATGGTGAAACTTTTCAGCCCCCACCGCACCCTAAGCCAACTTTATAACCAGACTTTCGAACGAAACTTGCAGTGTGGTGGCACAGCGTGGTGGGTGGGGGAGGAGCAGAGGAACAAAGTCAAAAGACACGGAGAAACGGAGAACTTTGAAGTCTTATTACCACACACACGGAGCACAAAGTAAGTTCTCTGTGTGTGGCAATCAGCTGAGAGACTTCCGGCGCTCGATGCACCGACTGGAGTCGAGTACAAAGCATTTCCCCATATGTCTTTCTGCCGCTGAAAGAAAAGCCTTTCGCATAATTCCAATTGCGGAATTTAAGGAGCACGAGCAGGAACAGGAGCAGGAGCACGGAGGACTTTATCTTGATGACTGCTGCTATTTGGTCTCACGCATGTAGAGATGTTTGTTGGTGGGGGGGTGGAGAAAGGAGGAAGAAAACTCCGACGCCATTTTGCTTTGGATTTTTGGCGTCAATGTGCTCGTTGGCATTTAAAACGCAGACAGTTTGCTCCAGTTGCCTCGACGCGCAATCACTTAGATACATACAGACACACACAGGCAGACCGACAAAAATATATATATAGATGTATGTATCTGTATCTGTATCCTACTTGTACGTATGCTTGCATATTTCTGCCAAAAGTTACAACTTTTCTTGGCCCCAAAAAAAAGGGAGGAACGACAACGAGGAGGAGAAGGAAAAGCCGAGCAACAAGACGAAAGTTTTCACTTGAAATTCAAGGAATTGCTTTTGAAAAGTTTCAATTTCTGACAGTGTGCGCAAGTTGTTAGGCAAATTCGCTTTTATTCTCATTTGAAGGCGGAGGCAGACCCCTCACCACCAAAAGAACGTAACTGAACGTAACAGATCAGCAAAACGAAAGCTAACCTGGCAGCCAGTGTTCCGTAATGAAATTGTTTAGACGGTGTGCGTTTGTCCTGCTTTAATGCGACATAAAACACAAAGAATTCCAGGCCGCACTTGAGGTAAATTAATTGTTGAAACAACATTTCCCTGCCACTGCCACTGCCGCTTGGCCCTCAGGGCCCTCAGAGCCAACTTTCCGCAAGTTTCGAGTGCAGCCGCCAGTCCAAGTTGTAATTACAGAGACAGAAGGGTCGCTGCCGCTGCCCAAGCCACTTGTCAATGTTGCCCCAAAAAAACCGCTTGTTAGCCAACAATTGGAGTGGCTGACCCAGCCGTGCCATGGAATGTGGGAAGATCATAATCAGCCTCTGTCGATACGCGATGATGGGCAGCTTTCTGCTGCGGCAATTCGGTTGAAACTTTCCGCAGCGTAGCGAAAGTGGAAAGGGAAAACAGCAAAAGGTAAACCAGAAAATCATTTGCATCGATTTAGGCTGGGTACTGGGGGTGGGGTTCTGGCCAGGCATAGTATTATAGGTTGACTCCCACTTGTCCTTAATAGCTCGCAGTGACTGGCCAGGATTTGGGCAAGAAACTTGTTCCAGCCCCATGAAAAGGAAGAGGAAAAAAAAAAAGAGGTGAAATGTTGCGAATTGTAAGCTTGCGGACAGGGAGATGGCTGATGGGGCCTAGAGCTTCCAAGCATGAGGCTAGTGAGTGTTCAACCAAAAAGTATCTAAGTGTTCTAGTTTGCCCATCCCATCTATCCGCATTCCTTCCACATATGGCAGATACACACACACACACACACTCACATACACAAAGATGTTGCCATTGCCAAAAGGCGGCGCCTCCTTTGAATTATGTAAAATTTACGTGCTTTCAGCGCTTAAAGTGCAGCCATGTGTGTGTGTGTGCCCCACTCTCTCTCTCTCTCTCGCTCTGGCTTCGAGTGTGTGTGTTGCTGGGGGTCCCTGCATGCGTGTGTGTGTGTGTGTGTGTGTGTGGGACCATTAGTTTTTGTGCTGATTATTATGGCTGCCGCAGCACACGAGCCCAGGACAGGAGCAGAGCCAGGACCAAGCCAGAGGCTGCCCTGACAGGCCCCACGCCCATGTGGTGTTGCATTTGTAACAGGTGAGCTTTATGGCTATGTTACCGTTGCATTTACCACTACCCAAGTGTGTGTGTTGTGTGTATGTGTGTGTGTATGGTCCTGCATGTTCCGATTTAAATTATGCTTGCCAACGCGCTTTCAGTCCGCCACTGCCCCTGCCCCAGACCTGGTCCTGCCATAAAATATAGGCCTTGACCCGGGTCTGCTGCCCGTGCCTCTGCCTTCAGTTTATTCAAACATTTTATGCCGGCAATGAAGACGTATGGGTAAATGCTCCTTTTCACCAGCACTGGCACATGGCATCCATTGCATTTCGGTGCCCCACTGCACTACACTGCACTGCACCGCCCCTGGTCCGTGCTCGTCAATCATCTTGCGTCATTAACAAATGGATCCCTTAGCCCCCCCGTGTGAAACTGCATTCGCTTTGTCATTGCCGCCATTGTCAATCGATTGCCCACCCAATTCTCAGAGATATGAACACACACTTACATACATACATATATACGTATTCCTAGATGTATAAAAAAGAAAGAAGGAGAGTGAGCAAATCAGAGAGAGAGAGAGAGAGAGTATGGGAGATGGGAGATCAATTACCAAGTAATTTGATTTATTCTCTCGTCACAGACTAAAAACTTTGTGGAACAGAAATGGTGGGTGGATAGATTGATGGTTTATTAAAGGAATTGCATAATGGAATTATAAGCTAGTAAGTATTTCATAGATTGATTTACGAATTGAACAATTGATGAAATGAATGGTCATAAAAGATATGAAAACACTAAAAAGGAGTATTCACAAAGAGAATTAATTGATACCAATTTGATGGACAGATACATATGATATTCAATCGCCAATGGATCAGTTACTCATTCATTTAAGATACACACCCTCAATAAACTGTAGATGTAGACACATTTTGTAAGCAATCCCTCTGATATTTCATGCAACCCAATACACTTAATAAGCCCAACCCCCTAACCACATCCGTGGCACTCCATCGTCATGGGATACGGGAAAAGGACTTATGTCAGTGCGGTGGCAATTAACGAAAAGCCCAGCCTTCCCGGAAAAAGCCTCCGCAGCGGCTGTCTATACATACACACGATAGTTAGCCCAATTAACCCGACTTGCCACAAGTGGCCCAACACCGTCACCTATCCCCCACTCTCACAGTTTCAATGGATTTAACTTTGTGCCCGACTTTCACAGCAATTTCACAATTTCGAACAGGGCCACACACTCCCCCGCACAGCGACACATGCAACTCCTGAATGGCAGATTTGTGGGGCCGGGGGTGACTCGTGCTTTGCTGCCCTGGAATCGTCATGCTCTACTAACTCCACTAACTGGGGGATGCTCTACGGAACTGCACAGGACGGAACGTAGCTGCCACTGCAACTGCTGTCAATAGTACGGCGACTGTTTCGCAGGCATTTCGCCCAGGCCATGTGACTAACTCCCACAATGCTGTGTCAGCAGCTCTTTCGGGGGGAGTAGCTGGGGCCAGTTCAGATTAGATGGCAAGCCGCAACGGGCAACTTTCGATTCGATCTGTCTGATGGGAATTCTTGGCGCATTTTCATTTTAAAGAAGTAGAATTTATGGCTGTTTCAAGGGTTGAAAAACTAACAAATTGATGAGCGGAAATGTAGAGGAGGGCCACACAAAATAATAAAAAAAAAGGCGCCAGAAATATGTAATTTATAAATAAAATCTATATAGTGTCATAGAATCATTTGGTATTTGTAACAGGCATAACCATTTGTTCAACCATTAAAATAAGTTTTTATTTATTTTTTAGGAAAAATCGTCCGGAAAAGTGAGGGTTTCGGGAAGATATTGTCAACCCATCAAATTGATGCTTTGCATACTACCTGCAGGATAGAGGGTTTTCCAAATATTTATGCAAATATTTCGATCCATTGAGCTGTAGATTTATTTTGGGGTGCGGTGAAAATGTTTTTGGGGTACAAGTGGTGCACTGCGCTGGCCTTCAAATCCCCAAACCCAGGCCCCAGACATGCACGCAGGGCATAAAACTATTGATTTATATGAATATACATATATTTACATACATACAAACATAGACATGGCCACAGACGTGATAGTAATACCTATAGATGTCGCTGGCTAAATATTAATGCGCCCCAAATAAAAAGCGGCATGAACAGCAGAAATTGTTTTTTTTTTTTTGTTTTATTTTTCATTTGTACACTAAGCTCTTAGCATTCTATACCGTTTTATTTCTATTTTCATTTCCCATCACTGGGCGCCGTTTCTGTTTTGTTTCTGTTTTGGTTTCTGTTTTTCCTTTTTGTGCATTTTTCATTACAGCATTGACAGTGACAGCGACAGCTGGAGTGTGCCCCAAAAGGCAGCCCAGTGGCGGCAAATCGTGGCATGCAACAATGGATGCGCCAGATCTGCTGCTGCCGCTGCTGCTGCTACTGGTGGATCTGCCAGAAGTGTGCTCAGCGCTGCCCCTGAGGCGGCCTGGAGTGTATGAGAAATTATGTGTGTGTGTGTACACAGAGCAAGGGCGAGAAGGGACATGTTTTTTGTGTAACAATTTTACATGCACCACCCCTCCTCAACCATTCACTGACGGGGGCACGCACAAAATGTGGCACAGCCAGTGTTCTAGTTTTCACATATTGGTCGCCTGCCACTCTGCCGCTCGCTTTCCCTCTCTTTGTGGCTCTTATTCGATGGATTTTCTTCAATGTCCCCTTTTCAGAGGGTATATCTGACCTCATTGTAATGTTGTTCTTATAAACCAACGCCTATGTATGCACATATGAGGATATTCTCCTGGTATAGGAATTGCTCTTTCAGTCTAAAAGATACATATACATATAGTATATATAGTAGAAGAAGTCCATAAAGTCTGTATTCGAAAACTAAGTATAAATTACATAGTAAAGTAGTATTCCAAAGGGTATCTAGTGTTCGACCCAACAATAATGGATTTTCCTGCAGTTTTTGTATTTGTTTCAATGATTTGGCAACAAAACATTTGGTCTTTTCCCCTCTTGCATTCTCCTTTCCACTACTTGCTTTCTCTTTCTCCCCTTTACTTTTCCATTGGCGTGGCAATTTCTGGCTTTGTTGATTGCTTGACAAATTGCCAGAAGGCGTAGTAGACGGGGGACAGGGGAAGCGACATGGGCTGGAGACGGGGACAAGCGACAGGGGAAGCAGGGGGCACCCGCTTTCAGTGAGAGTTGTAGACAAGTGTTCTCGTTGTTCTCACGGATATTGTTGCTGTTTGCGTTGTTGTTGCTGTTGCTGTTGCTGTGTCAGGCATTGACAGGTGATGCACGATTTCCCCGACGCCACCAGCATCGCTGCGCAGCGCCCCCACGCCCCCACGCCGGCCCGCCAAATCCCTGACCTGTCAATGTGCACGACAAGGCCAATGAAATGTAACAAATTAACAATTTATCATCTGCTACCATACCGATTGAACAGGGTATTATGATTGGGGCGGAGAAACAGTTCTATTTTGTAAGGACATTCCAATGAAACTATAGAGTCAACGGTTATCAACTAGCTATCCTACCCAATGCTTCATCGCCACTGATCCTTAACTTTGTAGACATATATTTAAATATAATATTATGAAAATGCGAATTGACATTTGACATTATTTGATTTCATTACATTGAGTCGCAACTTAATTATCCGTTCGGAATCAGACTCGGACTGCGGCTCGGGATGCGCCACCGCAATGAACACTTTATTTATATGGTCGTAATTGTTGCATGAATATAAAATGGAATTTTTTGTTTGCCAGTGTGCGTGGGGAGTATTCAAGCGTGGGCGGATGGATGCGTGCGTACTCTATGCACCCAGTGTTTCAAAATGTGTGTGTGTGTTTTTGTGTGCTAGTTGTGGTGTGGTGGTGTTGATGGTGTTTGTGTCATATTTACCGCAAATGCCAAATGCCGCAATGCATGCAATAAAAATAAGTGCCGCAGGTTTTTGCATCCCGTCAAGGACACATCCGCTCTTGATGCGATATAATCCACTTGATGCTGTCATTTTTGCCGCCCTTGTTGCTGCTGTTGCTTTTTGTGGCAGCAACTGTTGATGGCAAATCTGTTTGTTGCACTATGAGTTTTTTTTTTTTTTTTTTTCTTTGCTTTCACTGCCGCTGGTGTCAATTGTTTTGCATTTGTAAATCAATTTATCAACGCTTTAGCATCATTGTTTTTGTCCACGGCACTTTGCATTTCAATTTTGTGCGTTTTCCATTCTTTGCTTTAATTAAAATGTTTTGGTGCTTTTTTTGTTGTGTGTCGTCTAACTGTTTACCGAATGGCAACTAACTGTTTTTGCCATGCGTTTTCTTTTGTTGTTTTTCAGCTTAATTAAATGCAGTTTCTGTGTGTTGATTTATGCACATTTTCAATGAATCTCGAATGCAATTAACTTCATAGCTAAATTATTCTCGTTCGCAATTAACTTTTCACTTTAAACTATTGGTTTAATCAATGGGTTTTTCCTTGTTAATATACCGATGTAATTATATTTCTCTTCTGATGTTTATTTTCTTAGTTTTTGCATGTTATTTTTCCGCTGATTTGGCGGCTTTCTCATTCACTTTTCACAGTCACTTGTGCGGCACCAGGCCTCCGTCCACACACTGGAATCGCATTGCTTGGCATACGCGGAATTCATAATTCATTTCGGAAGCGGACACAGATCTCACATTCCGTATACGGTGCATTGGCACGTCGCGTCACGACACGTCACGGAATCGGACCCCGTTACAGATCGGGGCAGAGTAACAACTCAGAGCAGAACGGACCAAAGTGAAGCGAACCGAACCCGTTCCCACTGTGGTCAGAAATTAACTGATGGACACCGTGCCGAAAGGAGAATGTGACCGGAGCAGAGCTCCATCAGAGCCAGAGCCAGAGCAGACCCAAGCCGACGTCAGCGTTGGCAGCAGCTCCTTAGCGATGCCTTTTCCTTGTCGCTCTTTCGGGTCCGTTTACTGCACAGTTCATATACTTTTTGCATCCAGTGTATGAGAGGGTTGCTGCTGCTGCTCTGCTGCTTGAACAGTGCTTGTCTGTTTACTTTAAGCTTTCGCACGCAACTGAAGCAACGATGTAGGACCTGCCGCTGAACAGGCAGCAGACAGCGGCAGCAGGCAGCGGCATCAGCAGCGCAGTCTTCACGGGCGTCGTGGTGCGCTCTCTTTCGCTCTCTCTCAGTGTCTTTCTATGTGCTCTTTATAGCATTTTATGGCATCTCCCTTCCGGGAGATTGGTCCATGGAGTGGAAAGGGTTTACTATTTGAATACCCTCAAACTTATAGAGTTTATGTGATATGTCAAAGTAGAAATTTTTCTTGTCTGTCGGTTCACCTGTCCGTGTAACCTGTACGTAGTATGTTACATTTAAGCCCATCTGTGAATTTATGAATGATTGCATATAGTATTTCTTTTTGGCAGCCTTTCTTAGACAATATATTAACATTAAGTACTTATCCATATGTTCGTATTTATAATATATATTCCAAAATCACATTGATTGTGTCCTTAAATCAGCGTCAAAGTCAGCCTATGACATAGACTGCAGAATGAACATGAATCTGAATCCCTGATAGTGTACGTAAACTACAATTTTAACTCTTGCATGCACTTGGTTCGCGGTCAACAGCTGTTGGAGATTTTATAGCAAACATTTTTCCAAGCATCAACTTCTTCCGGCTCTGTCTTTCGCTCGCTCTCCTTCAGCGCTCTCCTTCTGCTTGTGCGCGAAACGAGGTGCTCTCACGGTGCTCTGCTCTCCCAATTCTCTCTCTACGTTTGCAGCACAAAGCCGAATGCTGAGCGACGAACGCTGGGGCTTCGGCTAGTGCCGAGCAGCGTCCCTGGCGACTGCAAACAAACGCCAGAAAACCGCTTCAATTTGGGTTATTGTGCTGAAATTAGTTGGGGGCTACGTTTCGTGCCCTCTCAACTGAGAACTTTCCCTTTCATATGCAGCACTTGCTCTAGCGCACCGCCAGGCTGCAGCAGGTTAGGGCGTGCGGACAATACTTAGCATACTTTCGGGATAGCCAAACATTCGAGAGCTCTGAGATCCACCTCCCCTAAGAGGACTATTTCAGACCAATTCCGCTTGACCTTACCAGCAATTGTTGGGGTAGGACTTTCCCTTAGGGGCGTACGGGGGGTTTATGTGTCGTTTGGGACTCTAAAACTTGCGTATGCCATATATCAGGCAATGAAAACCTGGCCATCAAACATTTATCCATGGTAATGCCCCGCCACTTTTCTCTATTTTTGCACAATTTGTCTCATCCCTTCTGGATATCTGAATAAATTGCCAGCAATTTCTGTTGCTGAGTAGCATATAAAAAGTTACACTTGCGAGGCCTTTACTTTTATGTACCCGCAGCAGCCACAGCCACAGCAGCCCCAGCCACAGATTGCTCCGACTTTCATTATCTAAAAACAAGAAAATCACAGACAATCAGTTAGCGCTGCTCGAGCAAATAAACTCGTCAAGAACCAACAGAAGAAAGACCAAAAAAAAAAAACGAGGGAAAGTGAAAGGCAAGATGAAGATAAAGAAGCAGCAGAGCAGCCGCTGCAGAGGAAGAAGCCCAGACAGACAGACGAGGCAACTTTTATTTCTGGTTTTTCGACAAGGTCTCTTCTCGAAGTAAACTCTGTCTCGGGCGGAAAAGTTTGCCCCGAGTTGGACCTCCCGTTTGCCAGTTCCAGTTTGCAGTCAATGGTGCGTCATTATTTTCATTTATTGGCACAATCAGTCAACGTTTTATTTCCGGAATGTAATTAGGTAAACTGCCAAAGACAAACACACACGCACACCCGTACACACGCACACACGCGCACACACACAGGAAATACGCTGACAGATGCAGATCGGCATGGCAGCTGTGTACGAGTGTCCTTTATTGGCCATGGGGGGAAGCAGGCCACAGACAGACAGACAGCCAGACAGACAAACATGTAAGGGTCGGTCCTTAGAGGGTGCATTCAACTGGCTGACAGTGGCTAAGCTCTTTTAGGGGCATGGGGCATGTTACCACAGCTTTAAGATATACTCAAATACTGTAAAGGTATGAGGCTATAGAGCGATGAAATGGTAATAGGAATAGCCATAGGAACTGAACTTTAATGGTTACCTTTGTACATTGATTTAACGTAAGGGAGGGACTCTCTCACCACTGCTCGTTAAAATTACAAACATATATCTCAACATTTCTCTTGCAAAATTGCACAAATATGATTTATGTTGAAATTTCAATACAATTCTAGTTGTTAGGTTAGGTTAGGTTAGGTTTATAGGGCTGCTCCACAAGTCGAGGTCACTCGGAGGCAAGAATTGCCCATTGTGATGCCCAATATGGGATTACGTCCGTTCTAGTTGTTAAAAACTGAAAATATATAGCTGAAGTTGAAAACCGATGATGGGAAATACAATTGTTCGCTGCTGCAACCAAAAATTAAAGACAAATTGCAAGTAGAAGAGCTGATAGACAGAGTAACGGAACAATAAAAGGGCTTAACAAGGAAAACCCTTTCAACCAAATGGAAGTGGAAAACAAGCTTCAGCCAACTGCTTACGAAATTTCAAAAATGCTTGCACCTACAGAATCGAGCAGGAGCTGGAGTGAGAGCTGGAGCTGCAGCTGGAGCTTGTAGCTGCCGCTTCAGCAGGTGTGTGTGTGTGTGTTCTGTGTGTGTGTAAGTGAAGCTCCCGCACACCACTGAAAATGGGAAGTTTGCGCGAAAAGATGAATTGCTGGGAGTAGCACACACAATGCCGATGCCCCAGTCTCGTGTCCCTAGACCCCAGCGCTGTGAGTGAAGCGAAGCGTTCCAGATAGAATTTGAGCGCAGTAAATTTTTCAATCGACTCGCTAATAAAGGCAATAAATATTCGATTCGCTTGCGTCTGGCTCCGCGCTTTCCCTGTGCTTCAAACTTCCACTCGATTCCCCTCGTTTCGTTTCGATTCGATTCAATTCGACTCAATTCGTTTCATCGTGCTTCGTCGATTGAAGTGTTTGCCTTCCACGAGTTTATATATTGTACAAGTACTATAGTTTTTTTATATTATGCTTGATAATGTCTAGAATCCTAGCAATCCCTAGTACATCTCTTGCCATCTCTTCGCTTAACACGCTTTGCGCTCGCTCGCTCTCTCTTTCATTATTTTTCTTTTCAATTCCCGTTCAGCATTGTCTTGTTTTTCCTTTTTATTTTTCTTCTTGTTAGACACTGCGACAGGGAAAATTTCATTTCGTTTTGCTGCATTTCACGTTAAATTCAATTTAACGTTAGCTGGTATTTCTCACTTCCACCTTGTCCATTCACTTTTCACTTTTCCAGCCATCCCGCACCCCACCCCATAGCATTATTCACAATTTTCACTACTATTTTCCCCGCCCTTCCACCATCGGCCATCGCGTTGTTTGCCCCCCTCCCTCCGCTTCGTGGTCCGTTGTTCGTTGTTCGTTGTTTTGCAGTAAATAAAAGAAGCGCAACAAAGCAGAAATGAAGAAATTCCCCCGAAATGGAAATGTGTCACACAATGCCATTTTGGTCAGGCCAAAACGGACTACTACTGGAGCTGCTGATGGGGTGGGGGGGCATTGAGGTCGGTTCGGGTTGAGTTCCCCTGAAAGTGTGTTAAGCGCATAAATGATCCACACAGATACAGGCCACACAGATACACCATGCTGGAAGTCGACTGAATTGCATGATTCTCTCTGTCTCGCTATAGCTACTACAACTACGACTACAACTACAACTACGGTCTGGGCTTTGACTAAATTGCTGACGTTGACGAACTGGCAATAGTTTTACTTCCAACTCCCACTCCTCCTCGTCCCACGACCTACATCTCCGGCACCCCTTGGCCGCCTTGGCATTATTTTTACGTCCAACTCATTTTCATTTTTCAGCCGTTTTCCGTGCAGAGGAGTGGGTGGGTGGGGAAAGTATAGCCGTTGAGCAGAGCAGAGCGGCTCTCCACTTAAGCAAATTGAATATGGAAATGGATTTTTATTGCAATTTTTGTTGTTTTTTCTTCGTTTTGATTCGTTCGACTTGGGAACATTGTGGCAGATTAGATTATCGCCCAACAGTTGGCATCATCGATTTTCAGTTGAATAGGAAGCTCCCACCCGCCAGTTCTCGGCGAACTTTTCGGGGGCAAAGTTTATTGAAATATTTAGCGGGAACTTAAGTAATAAGTTGCCGAATCAGTACGCAAAATGATTAAAGTCCAATAAAACAGTGGATGGAGAATGGAGAGGGTCACTGCATACCAGAAAATCTTTTCAAAGCAAAATAAACCAGAAACCGCCGGCAAAAATTGGGCTTTCATTTGCAATTACTGGAAAAACTTTGCCACGTCTCCGTTTCTCCGTCTCCGTCTCAGCCTGAGTCTCAGTCTCGGTTTTCATTCCGTTTCAGTTTCAGCTCCAGCTACAGCTTCAGGTCCGAATAGTAGTGGGCTTTTAAGCTCTTTGAGCCGCAAATTAAAATTCTCATTCCGTTTCTCAGGGAGAAGAGAGCCTGTCGAGTGGCCCGCAATGACAGATCCAATGAGGGGCTTCATACAACAATGCCCCATGCAGTGGCATAAATGGGCTGCCTGCCTTGTGAGCCTTTTCCATTGATTGTTTCTGCAGCATGCAGATGCTCCATAATTCTGATGGAGATGATATGGCAATGGCAATGGCTATGGCTATGGCTTCTCCGAAATGCGAGTCGTTAATTATTTTTACACAATATCCATGCCGAGAACGCGGCCTCAAACGAGCTGCCAAGCGGCCAATTATCCTCCATAATGCTGTGATTTAATTTAAAAACCTGTCACAGAGAGAAAGAGTCCTTCCATCCATCTCCGTATATATCCACAAAGGAGCGACGACGACGACGACGGCTTCGCTTTTACCATATCTTCTTAATTATGCCCAAGGCTGTACCAAAAGGGTGGCCCGTGGCCCAGCAGTAAGTACATATATATATACTATATTTAAATATGATGACAATGGCACCTTTTGTATGTCGTCGCACGAAATTCTTCAATTTACGACTTAATCTGCGCTTTACCACTCCCCTCCTCCTCCTCCGCCGTTGCACTGCGGCACGAGAGACAGAGCCTTTTGTTTGGAAAATGCATTACCCTTCCTTGCGATTCCTCTTGGCACTTTCAAATTAACAACTTCAGAAGCCAGCTTACAGTACAGTTTATGTCCGCTTAGGCCACTTCATTATGGCCAAAGAAGTTTTCCATTACAGCCAGTTGTGCTGGCTCGAATCAATGAAATATTCAAAGTCCAATTATCCATCGATGGGACTAAATTGTTCGATTCAAGTGTTGGATATATGTATTCCTCTTACATGTACTCTTACATATACAGATACATTTGGATATCATGTTTGCCATTTGTAATTATAGCAGCATATCTGCCTGCATTCATGAATACATATGTATGTGAATATTGAAATATTTTCCCAATTATGGTCAATTAACCAGCATGTTGAGGCATGCAACAGTGATCACCTTCACTTATGAAATAACTGACTGACATCCATTTGTACACAAACCGACAAACCGACATTGACAGGCACACAATGTCTCCGCCTTGCAGGGAGTTTCTCTCAGTGTACTATTGTAATAATATCCGCACTACAAGGGTGTACACAAATCCAATCATCTGAATATTTCAATGGAAATTCTCACAATAAACACAAATACACATTCAATAGGGACATTCCAAGGAACGTGCTGCATTATTCTTTTTTTTAGATTCATTTAGCAGAGCTATTTACCTTTGCTCAATTTAATATCATCACAATTCTGGTTCTGTCTGAGTGGCTTTAGCATAAAAACAAGATGGGCAACAACGGTCGATTTATATTTCACAATAAATAATCGCTTCACAAAATTGTTCATTTATCAATTAAGCCATTGAGATAATTGTTAAAGATATTCAATTTAATATTTAAAAGTGATTTCATTGGGCACTGCTGAGTTCTGTGTTCTGTTTCTGTGAGAACTTCTGCAAGGTGCAACCCACCACTTAATCCGAGCTTACTGGAGCCCAAAGAGCCGATGGCGATGCAACAGACGGCGGCTCAGGATGCTTAAGTCCCGGCAAAAATCCAGGCAGAAGCCGCAACACAGAAATCGAAAGCCGTGTGGCTCTTTACCTTTTGTTTGATGATTGCATTATGTGCCGCAGGCTTTTGGTACAAGTATATATATTTAAGCAAGAGTATACTTATATAGCTCGCACAGAGGGCGAAACTTTTAAATTAAAAGTCCAACGGCAGCTTATGGAACAATTTACAGCCGCTTAAGCCACTTCATTACGAGCAAACGTATCCATGGATACACCGAAGTAGATGCCAGAGCTTAGTTTTGTTGACCAACTTATTGTGTGGCAGCCAGCGACCGACTGCCCAATGGGGGAAGAGGCAACAGATGCGGGGCCGATTATAAATATCGATTATCGCCAGCCAGATTGAGCAATGTCTCTCTCTCTCTTTTCATACACTTGGCAGGTAAATTTGTCGTACATTTCTTTAGTGGAATAATTAAAAAACAACATATTTCGCTTGGTTTCGCCTTTAATGATTTTTAAATAAAGCTTGAAGCCATTTTCACGGTTTCCTCGAAGACACAAACCCGCCCACACATTTATATTTTATTTATATATGTATAAATATGGGATGTGTATGCTTGTCAGTGAAATGGAAAGTAAACTGTCGGCACATGTGTATTTAGATTGCTAATAATGTGACGTTTGTCTCTTTGGGTTTGCCTTTGCCAAAATGAAATTAAATTTTTCGTGTCAGACGAAGCTAAAAGAAGGGCAGAGAAGCAGATGCTGAAGCTGAGGCTGAGGCAGAGCAGGACAGGAAAGAGAGCCCAGCACATTGCCTGTCACAATCAGACTCGAAAGATCTAAGGTCGGAAATGTGGCAAAACATATATACATACGAATATATGTCATATATGTATACACTGAAGTACAACTTTTAGCTGTCAAACGATATCAGCAACAGTTTGGGTCGCAAAAGGAAGACAAGCACCCACGCAAATGGCTGGTGGCCTAATACCTAAGGAGGGGCTACAGAGAACGAGAACCCTAATTAGTTTTTATGACGATGCACACTGTACAGGTGCTCATTGGGGCGCACATACGACGCACGGGGCACAACAGTCGCTTCCGATGCGTGGCTGCGTGCTCTGTCCTGTCGCCGGAAGCGGAAGTGGATCGGTATGCGGCTGCGGCTGCAGCAGCTGCATGTGTATGCGTGTGCAGGTGCGTGATAAAGGATGTAAGTGCATCATGTGGTTAATGCACTTTAATTGCTGTTAGCTCTGGCAACCGAGTCTGCTGGCAATTGTGGCCACTGCTGCATCGACTGCTGCTGTGCCACCCGCCCCGTGCGCGCCATTTAACTTGATTAAAGTGTGCATTTGGATTACGTTGCAGCACTTCTAAACTGTGTAACAAAGGTGCTTGGGGGTCGAACCCTAAAACGTAATATCCCCCCAGTAAAATCAACTGGAAAAGCCAGTAAATCTACGACACACAAAGGATATGTCCCTCTCCATGCACCCGCCCGCCCGCTCGACAATTCCCCGGCGTGCAATGAAAGCGTTAATAAATTTCATGAGTTCTCGCATAAAAACTTTCCTCTCTTTCTGGCTCATTCCCTCTATACTTCCCTCACTCACTCACTTACTCTGTCTCTCTCTCTCGCTTTTTATAGTGTCCTTCTGCCGCGCTTTGAAATGCAAATTCTGATTCCTGTGCAGCATTCCCCTGTCCGTGCCCCATGAACCTCATCTTGGGGGGTTCTATTGAAAAATGTAAATCACATTTACAATCAGATTAAATCTCAATGAGCATTGGGCTAAAATTCAAATGCCATTTTGCCATTAGACCGCACAAATATTGTCACAGAAATCAAGGCCGGCAACAAAGTTACCGCAAACCCAACCAGCCACCCAGCCAACCAGCCATCCAGGCATCCAGGCACCCATGCTGTGCCAAACATATGGCACACAGCGAATGCTGTTTCCCCCACTTACCCCACCCTCTTCCTCTTGTTGCTTTTGTTGGAACTATTTATTTAAAAACATGGCACCAAATGCCAGGCAACACGAAAATGTTGCATTGAATTAACATTTAGAGAACGTCCAAAAAAAGGTGTCGTGTACTGCAAAAAACATGAAAGAACCTTCGACGTTGGGGATTGCGACTAAAATATACCCATTACTTGGTACTGCAAATGTATAAGTCAGCATATATACGATACTGCCTTCTGTCTGTTATACTCTTCATACCCTGGATAAGCGTACAACAAGCAGAAAAGGCCCCGCTACATGATACACATTTTTAATGTTCTGTGAAAAAAATGAGGAAAACTTGGTGGGTGGGTGTGTTGGGGGGTGGGGAAACACAAACAAACAAAACATAAATAAATGCAAATAATTTAAAATAAATAAATTTAAAATAGCCCAAAGTGTTGACAGTGGAAAGTTTCTCTTGTGGCAATTTGCATAAAAAACTTAATATAGAGTTTTCAGACCACCCCCCACCCCCACAGGATAGCAAGAGCAAAATGGGAGGAGGGAAGGGGCAAAAACTAGCGATTAAGCAAAGCGAATGAATGAATTGATTCCAGTCAATTAATGATGAATGCATTTATTCAAAAAGTCAGCAATTAATAATTTATATTAATTTAATAAGAGTTAAGCAACCAATTGAAATATATATATTTTTCCTTAAATTTTGATTCCGTTGGTAAAAAAAAACACGCTCGGGCCAAATGGCTCTATCTCTGAGCGATGACTGTCTGCAAAGATAAGGGAAAAGTAGGTAGAGCAATTTCTTTGATTTATCATTATTTGTATCCATGATTCGGCGAAACACACAACAGCAATAAATCAATTGTGCAAATATCTATAGATATCCAGAGAACTTGATGGTATTAACATGCACCCGAAATTGAACAATTCCATGATAAGGCATAGATAAGGACAGGAAATGTATGCAGAAGCTGTATTTATTTATATATATCGATACAAAATAATATAAACTGACCTTGAGGTGTGTTTTTTACTTAATACTGTAGCTGCAGTTAGGCATGAGACAGACCCTAAGAGGTTTTTGTTTCCTTTAATCAGACATTGCTTATACGGAATACTCTGTTTAAATTCAAATCTATTAAGCTTCCCTTTAAAGGTTCTCCTCCCCTGAATGGTGTGCTGTCCCCCTCCCAGCAGGCGGCACTTTTTTTGATGCCCCATGCAATGCTCTTTTCCGAATGCACTCTTAAAATTAAAAGACCCATTGTGCGTGCCCGTCTAGACCGCGTCGCTATTTGCATTCGAGGCAGCAGCAAACAAAGGATATGACAGCAGCCACGGCCAGGGTAAACAATGAGCAACAATATCCAACATTGAGTCCCCCCATACCACCCACTGCTTATCCTGCCGCTGTTGCTGCTGCTGCATGATGACAGTTATTCCGTTTATAATGACAGTCGAACAGCAGCTGGGGGATGCGAGTATTTAAAGCAACCGCAAGGCGAACACCCCCCCGTCCGCCACTCATAAGTCCTATAAATCATTGCGCTTTTGGGTCTCGCGTGTAATGAAAATGCTTAACAGCTACTTGAAACCCGTAACCTGAACAGAAACGAACTGACGAGAACAGAACAGGACAGAACAGAAGCCAGCTCACAATGCCACTCGAAGCGCATTACATGACGCAACCAGCACTCCACTTGGCAGAGCTTCGTGTAAGAGTGTAAGAGTGTACTCTTTCCACATTGAAAACCATCAACCGAGAATGATGTGACACCAGCAGCAGCAGCAGCAGCAGAGACAACCCAATCTGATCCTTCCTGAAAAGCCAAACGGAGAGATGGAGAATGATGGGAATGGAAGGCAAGGCAGTGCTTGTGACTTGTGGCTTACCGCGGTGACTGTCAGAACAAATAAAATGGCTGCCCACATTCAAATTAGCACTTGTCGCCTGTTAAATTTGCACTTGACTCTGCCCCCAGAGTTACTGTTACAGCTCCCCGAGCACAAAGCCGCATCCAAGTTGAGGGCCACAGATGCGCCTGGCAGACGCCTGGCGGGAGGCAGCCTTCGACGACCCACCAAAAGTTGGGCCTGTCTGCCTGCACTTTTGATAAATCGTTCGAGTTGCCTGTCGCTACTTTTGCCACCAGAAAGGTGCCATGAAACAATGTTGTTGTACCTTATAAATCTTGTTTGCTGTAACGCATGATGGTACATGTATATGGGGACCCACACATGGGGCTGGGTGTCTACCTTCATCATCATCTCCCTACCAGTGTACTTCTTTGTTGATAAAAATGTCACTGACTCGTTTGGCAGCCAAAAGATTCGAAGAGCTTCTTGATAGCCAAAAGATTCAGCGAGTTTTGGAGCGCTAATTAGAATGAGTTTTATTTTTCACTCAATATCTAACTTTTGTTTATCCAATTTTCACAAACTGATAGCGCCGCTTGAATCGATCCATCTATCTACCCCAAGGGGCGGCGCTGATAACTGAATTCATGGAAATTTGGGATTTTTGCTTTCATTTTGACCACAAACTAAACAAATACTTATCAGCGATTCCCGTATCAGTTCTCAGAAACTACCCAGAGTTGCCAGAATTAAAAATATTTAAAGACCTACATGCTGATTGATGGACGTGTAATCGACAGATTAGAATCAGTATTCAAGTGGCGTTCTGAATTGATTTAATAAAACGCGATGTGTGGCCAGATTGTCTGCAGGGCCACGGTCTGCCAAGTGATTCAGTAGGTCTAAAATAGGGTCTTATATCACAGAGAGTGAGCGAGAGAGATAAGACGTCAGACACCAGCCGTGGGAGTGCTTATCAGCCCCATGGGACATGGCCACTGATTGGCGTTGCCATTCTACCCGGCAACACAGCCACGCATCTAACCCAAGTAATTTGGAGACACAGAGATGGGTTTTAGCTCTGCTGAAGCTAATTAGCAGCACATTTGCCATGTTCTCTTATTAGTTACTCGTACTATATCTTATCGCAGTGCAGACTTCTGTGCTGGCTTCGGGAAGCTGGCATCCGTATAAAAGGGGCCTGCACCAGACAGTTCTACCAAATTGAACAACAATCAGTCAACAAAGATGCATCTGTACACACAAGTTCTCCTCCTGGCCGTGACCCTCTTCAGCGTGAGTTGCCCACCCCCGCCCCATATCAGTTCCAAAGGAGACACCTAAACCAAAACAACCGCTTGCTTATAGGTCAATGCTGCCCGTTTGGCAGGCGATGCGGCCCTCGAGGAGGTCCTCTTCCGCATGGTCGAAGGCCAGATGGAGTCCCGCGCTCTGTCGCCCGCCGGCCAGGCGTGCTCCAACAACTACGTGAATGCCACCACCAAGAATAGCGAGAAGCTCGCCAATGCCACCAACGCGTGCGAGGATGCCGCCAACAGCACCATTGTGTCCAACAACAAGAACAGCAATGCCAGCGTGATCCTCATCCGCAGCCAGCTGTTGTCCCTCGAGCAGAATCTGCAGCTCTGCCGCAACGAGACCGACTCCGCCCGCTTCATCAACTGCACCGTATCCACTGTGCGTACTATATATACGTTTTGTGACATTCCCTCAACTGAACCCTAATGATCCACTTTTCCAGTTCGATAAGAACCTGCAGCTCTTGGATACCTCCAACTCGTTGGCCTACCAGACCCAGTCACAGTTCGCCTCCAATGCCACGGTGGTGGAAGCTACCCGCTCCAACTGCATCAGCGCTGCCGTCAGCGATGCCAAGGTGCAGGCCATACAGGCGGCCAATGACTTTGACACTTGCGTGGCCAAGATCCCATCGCAGCGAGACATTAACCAGAAGCAGGAGCACAAGCAGCAGACCGAGGAGAAGAAAGAGCAGAAGCCAGTTCAACAGCAGCAGCAGCAGCAGGTCTCCCAGCAGCAGCAACAGCAGCAGCAACAGCAGCAGCAGCAACAACAGCAGCAGTTCGCATTGGGATTCTAGAATCTGCTCGTGAATAACTAGACTTTTGATGAACAATAAAAGTTTCCCCACTTATCAATTGCATTTGATACGGTTTTCAATGACTGGTCGGGACGTTGGGTGGGGTTTCTGGGGATTTCCTTCAGTTTATTACTCAGCCCACACATAGATACGTGCGATACCTGCCACGCCACGCGAGCCAGCGATGGGCATTCGAATAGTTTTATCAGCTGAAGGCACAACAATGCATTGTCATCAACAATTGGAGTGCTTCCCTTTTATCGCCTGGCGAGGGTTTGCACTGATTGTGGCTGCCGCAAAACTTTTATAGATAAATTCAATTAACGAAAACAGCGAAAATAAATAATAAGTTTCAAGTGGAAATCGCTTTTAAATGGTCAGCGGATACCGGGGGCTGCTCAGAAACGATTCGAACCGCCCTGATGGAGGTTCTTTGCAAAATATTGGCAGTGTGCACACTGCTTGTCAGCGCCCAGGTGAACGGAGACCCCAATGCAAAAACTCCTAGAATGTTATGTAACAACAAGCTATTTTCATAGGCGTTCGTGGCAGTGGAGCCAGCCAGCTCCAGCGAGCTGTCTTGGAAGTCACTCTTCTTCGATGCCCTCGTCGGGAACTCGAACGAGCTGCAGGCTGCAGGAGCCCTGAGCAATCTCGAGGAATGCACGGCCATCTACACGGTGGAAAACATCGAGGTTCTCTTGACTGCGGCCTACAAGATACGCCGCTGCATCAAAGTCGATGAGAAGGACATCCGTCGCTACCTAAAGGCAGGCGATGCCACCCACACGAAGAAGGAATTCGAGCGGGAGCTGCGCTCCTGCACGAGCCGCGATTGCTACGTGGACACGGTAAGTGGAAGAATGCTTGCTGCTCGCACCTCCCGTCGTTGTCTGACTCTAGGTATTGTCATCCCATGCAGATTCTGAACTTGTTCAGTTCCGTCCGCGTCAACCGCCACGACTACAGGCGCAACAGGCACTGCATCGTCAAGGAGGTGGAACAGGCTCTCGTTCAGCTGGACAGGGCGTCCATCGTCCTCGCCAACTGCCTCGCAGATGAGCAGGCGCCTCAGAACAGCACTCTGCCCCCGCCCAACTGGAATTCCACTAGAACCACACCCAACTGGAACTGGACCGATTCCACTTCCAGTCCAAACTGGAATTCGACTGACTGGCCCTGGTGGAGCAACACAACCGCCGGACCAAATTGGAATTCAACCCAAGGACCATGGGGAAATACGACCACTTCCGGTCCCAACTGGAACACAACGCAATGGCCCAATACCAATACCACTCCCAACATTATCCCGACATTATCTACCGCTGCACCAAACTGGAATTCAACCGAAGGACCATGGGGTAATACTACTTCCGGTCCAATCTGGAATACAACTCTCACCACTCTGCCTCCGCCCACCTGGAACACAACTCAAACAACTCCCAACTGGAACTGGAACAATACCACACCTGGACCAAATTGGAATTCAACGGAAGGACCATGGGGAACCACTTCCAGTCCAAACTGGAACACTACTGAATGGCCGTGGTGGAACAATACCACCGCTGGACCAAACTGGAACACTACTGAATGGCCCTGGTGGAACAACACCACCGCTGGACCAAACTGGAACACAACCCAAGAACACAACCCAAACTGGACCATGAATGGGAACCCACATCCAGTCCGAACTGGAACACTACTGAATGGCCCTGGTGGAACAATACCACCGCTGGACCAAACTGGAACACTACTGAATGGCCCTGGTGGAACAACACCACCGCTGGACCAAACTGGAACACAACCCAAGGACCATGGGGAACCACTTCCAGCCCAAACTGGAACACTACTGAATGGCCTTGGTGGAACAATACCACATCCAGTCCGAGCTGGAACACTACTGAATGGCCCTGGTGGAACAATACCACCGCTGGACCAAACTGGAATTCAACCCAAGGACCATGGGGAAATACGACAAACTTCCCCTGGTCCAAACTGAATAACAACCATGGGGAACCACTTCCAGCCCAAACTGCAATGGCCGAATACCAATCCAGTCCGAGCTGGAACAACCCCAAACTGCTGGACCAAACTTCAACCCAAGGACCATGGGGAAATACGTACTACTCTTCGCCCAATGGCCGAATACCAATGGAACACCACCGTTCCTGAGCCACAGTGGAACTCAACCACCGGAAGACCCCAATGGAACAGAACAACCACCGAGGAACCGCAATGGAATGCAACCACAACCGAGGAGCCCGCCACCACAGAAGGAAACTGGTGGAACAATCTCTTGCATCAGATTGGAGACATATTCTAGGCAGTCCCACGAGGCAGCCTAACGAGGCATCGTCCCAAAGTCTTGTTTTTTGGTGACGACAAATAGTTATAGCAAATAAATCAGAGCAAAAATATAAAACTTGTTAGCATGTGGAAGTATTTTCGATTACACTCGCAATCCTAGCCAATCCAATAGTCCAATAGTATATCCCTGCCATCCGCTTCAGATCCAATTGGAAAATAATGAAACTATTGATGGGAGGGGGAGGGGGCCACAAATTAGTCGGGAAACGGTCCACACCGCACCCGCCCACTCCGGGCAGCAGTGCCAGGGCTGATTAAGATTTATTAGTCAGCTGCGGACCACGTGTCGCAGACGGCTCAGAGAATAATGATGGATTTCAGTGGAGTGGAGACGTCAGCAAAATATTGCCAAGCAGGAAAGGCAGGCCTGTCAATGGGAGAGTCCTTGCTGATGCTGTGTCAAAACCCAGCATGCATAACGAGCAAGCGGATAAGCTCCGTAATTAGCTGGGATCTCTGGCTAGGGCTCAGTAATGAGGTAGACATCCCGCCCCCCCACCAACCATTCTCACAATCATTCAAGCCAACAAAATAATCATAGGCTAAATAAACGTCAGGTCAAAAATCACATAGCAGACTCAAAGAAGACTCGAACTAGAATCGAAGAAAAAGCTTGAATAGCTGCATAGCTAGGATAGGGCCAACGGACAGTCTGACATTTGCATAGCCTCCTCCTACACAGTCCCAGGCCCAGTCCCAGTACATCCTGGGACCATGGCTGGGACCATCCGTGGCTGCAGTGGTTGAGCACACAATGGGAATCCGACCTAAACAATGTAGGTATGCGGAAAACTTTTAGCCCCCGTGTGCCAGTAGATAAATCAACCTGGATCATCACCCTTTCAGTATTCGTTGTCAGCAAACACACCTTTACAGTAGTCGTGTGTGTACTGAGTGTGTACTGTGTGTGTGTGTGTGTGTGTGTGTGAAGAGTAAATCCCCGCCCATGTCCAAGTAGGTGTGGCACACACACACCCACTTGCAACCTGTGTGTGAGCAGTGCACTGCAGCTATAAATTGCAGCAGGACCTGCCGCCTCCATCCATCCGTGTGAGTTTGGGTCAATATTTTTTCATGTTAATTCAACTTCCCTGGATGCGGCTTCTGGCCCTGCCACTGACAGCATAATGGTGGTGGGATTGGGACTGCGGTGCATGGAAATGAGCGGGGAATGGATTCCTGGAATGTAAATCAAGGCTGGCGCACACACAATTCGGGGGGGAGTCCGCTGCCGCATTTGAAGCTGCCTTAACTTTTGGCCTGACCCACAGGAAAAGTTTTAATGAAAATGCTCCGAAATGAAGTGATCAATTAACATTAATTGCGCAATGGCCAAAAGGAAACTTCATAAAAATTTCGGGCCCCATTCGCAAGGGTTTGCCGAGGTGATTAGATTAAAGACAAAGGATTGACCCTTTGGAAATCAAAAGTTTTCCAGCATAACAGCATAACACTAAACCTAATGATGAGCATTACTGCGTGGGGGCAGTGTTGTCTGCTAAATTGCCAATTAAGATTTTTAACGACAGTAGTAGTCCGACAACACCGGCGAGGAGCTGCCACACGAAGTCGCGAAGCGACTTTGCCCCAAGAAAATGTAGATGCCAAGCTTGAAATTAGTAAGTCATTAAAGCGAGGCAGGGTCCGGGTTCGGGTACGCCCTGACGCTTGAAAAGAGCAGCGGTATCCGCCCCATAGAGGGTGCAAAAAGGTGCTACCAGCAGGTAAGGACCGGATGCAGGGCGTGGCACATGGGCGTTGGGAGACACAACAGCTGACAGGGCTGACGTTTGGGTAACTAATAGGCCTTATTTGCATGTTAATTGCTCTTGACTAAGTCAACACCAACATAAACCGGGGCAGTGGCAGTGGCAGCAGTGGCTGTGCCACCAGTCTGGGCCGGTAAACGATGGCATAAAAGTATTATAATAACAGCAACAAGAAAACAGCATCAAGACAGACAAGTAAAATGAGAAATGAAAACTCCGAAGAACGTGCAAGGAAACAAGAAGTGGGAAGGGGGAGACCCAGTTCATATTCTCCATTAATTCATCAGCAGCAGAGACGCCGCCGAAAAGTAGGCAAACTCCCAGAGCAATAAGGAATTTTGATCAGCTTTCATAAGTAATTACTGACTTGCGATAATATAAGAAATATAGGTAAGCAAAGTAGAATTTGTTGCATCAAAAGAGTGTTTTAGGATCAGCATCTTATTTCGTCATCGAAAAGGTGTCACATATACAAGAGATAGCAATTGAAGAATTAACCGCGAAAATTGAAATCCAGCACTGATTTGACTCTCTTTTCCTCGCTTTCTTTCTCCCTCTCTATATCTGTCACTCCCTCTATCTCTCTTTCTCTGTGTTTCGCACTCTCTCTCTGTGTGCCATTTATTTGAGCACAGGAAATAAATCGCTTATGGTCCGATTCCTCTGATTTAGACATAATGCTTTAATTTTGCTTTTCGGCGTTTGTATATTTCCCACACACACACACACACACACACACACACACACACCCACCCACCCACACACCCACACACTACATCAGCACTGATGTAGAAATATTTTACAGTCACCGCCATGCCACGCCCACAAAACTATTTTCCTAATGACAAACATGAGGCGTCACGAACGGCGCTTGAACAAATGCAAATGAATGAATAAATATTTCCACATTGAAGTGTGCCGTTGTTTATTTATTTTAATTTAATTTTTCGAATCTAAATTGCATGTATGTGCAGCCTGTGCTCCAGTATAGTATATGCGATGCGGGAATGGGATTGGATGAGTGCGGTCAGAACTAACAATTTCTCTAACTAACGCCATCTGCAGATAAAATAAAAACTAAAGCTTTCGCATACAGATATTATGCAAAACAAGAAGAAAGACCAACAACATAAAACCCCAACGCCAAAAGCTATTTTGTTAAGCAACGAATACGACAATACCCTGGGGGAATATGAGAGCAACTTTAAAAATTTAATTATTTATTCAATTAAAGCTATTATTTGTTTAATATGAAACCCAATGATTTATATTTACTATATATATTGTAAACAGAAATCATGAAGATTATCACCAAAGGATCCAAATGCAAACATCCTTCAACTAACAGGTAATTTGTTAATTTCGAATGAGAATGAAAATGTTTTGGACTTCCACTACCGGAATTTGCGGAGTAAACAAAAAAAAGTTCGCTCTGAGAAAATATTGCCTGAATATGTCAGAATTTAATTAGATAATTTCATAATAGCTAGAGCTAAGGCAACGCCCATCAACATGAATTAGTAGCGTCGAATCAATTTAGAATTTACTCCTAGAAGCGGGAAGCACGGAAGCTACAAATTACTTGAACTGAAAGTGGTTAGCGATTTGTTAAATCGATCAGAGTTAATTGGAGTCAGACCCCAGCCGCATTTGCATGTCATACATATTTAACAAAGCGAAAAACATTTGCCATTCGCAGTCAACATTCAACATTCAGCATAAGCAAAAGTGCAGCCAAATTAGCATACACGACACAGGGCACACGCCACACGCAACATGCAACATGCCATAATCAAAAAATTGCCCTTCGTGCTCCCCTGCCATTTGCGCATTATGGAAATTCAACTGCAAACACACAAAGACAATGCAGAGTCGGAGTTTGACCTCCACCCCACCCCACCCCAACGAATGCCCAAATTGAGGCACATCATTTGAGCTTCAATTTGTGGCACACGCAACACTCATACGGGTATGCAAGGAAGAGCAGCAAGGGACGACCCCTCTTTCGACCTTAACACATCATATAAATAAACCATTAATTCTCAATAAACGGAACAACCCTTTGCCACGTGCCGTGCGTACAGTCAGTCCGGTGCTCGTGCCCGTGCCTGTGGCTCCAGTACAGTACGGAACGGGAAAGAATTGAAATCGCATGCAATAAAAAGTGTAATTTGTATAGTAAATATGTAAGCAAGGTGTGGAAGCCATAAAAACGCCGTCCAAGGATGCCACACGCAGCAGCCAAAGAGAGAGGGAGAGAGTGTATGTAAGGACTTACATACTTAGCAGGGAAGCTCAAGCTGCTAACTATGAAATAGTCTTCTTGGCAAGTCTATCTTTATCTGGTGGCCAGGCACCACCGCAGGCTTGGCCCATAAATTCACAAGTGCGCCCATTAACGCGGGAGTCTAGTCCTTAAAGCATAAAAGCCGCGTCCATAAATTTGCCTGCCTAATACAATGTCGCCTCGGCCAGCATAATGGCCTAAGTAAGCGGTTAACACTTACAGACAGGGCCATGGCCCTGGCTTTGGCTTTGGCTTTGGCTGGTCCCAGCCGCAACTGCGGAATACTCCATTAAATTGTCAATTGCAAAAGCGAGAAAATAACGCGAATGAAATCGAATCGTTATATCTATATATATATATATGTATATATCTGGAAAATATCTGCATAACCAAGTTGCGTAATTGAACTTTACAATTGTGGAATTTACTGCAATTTTATGGGATTCGGTGCGTTCGCTGATTGAAATAAATTGAAACTTAATGCTGGGCGTCCATTGAAAAAAAGTTTACCTCGATTTAATGGGGCTTGATTGAATTACGTATACGCCGTGTAGCCCCGTGAACCGCCCCAGCCACATTTATCATCGAACACGGGCATAATTAGAGGGATATTCACACCGAATATTACTATACTATATATGTATATATGCAACCAGTTGGAAATCAGCGCACCTAAACAATTTCGAGAGCAATCACCCCGCCCCCACTGAATGAATGGCGGCTGGACAAGGGAGCCAGCCCAATGTAAACCACACTGCACATAAATTGGGATGTTATGTCAGCTTTTTCATGGCAATCGGTTTTTCGGCAATGTTTTGTTTTGCACATTGGTTTTTCTCTTCTCTTGGTTGCATGCCCCCACGATATCTGGGGGGAGGGAGTGAAGTGCAGCTACGGCATGTGTGCATGCAGTTGAATGCATTGCGGTATGGACATCGTAATGGAGTCAGTCCCCCGACATTCTGCGCTAGCTCAGCGGAAGCCATAATGGTACAATAATGTAACTAATGTGATGTAAGCGCTCAAATTGGCAGACAGCAGGTTATTTATGACAGGTGAATTATAAGAGTCTCTAACTGAGTTTTGTCCCACTGCAGTAAAGTGGTATTTCCTCGACATTAAATGTGGGTTCATTCAGTATTCATTCATTCATTCATTCATTACAACAAGTAGGTAAGGAAGGTAGCAACTGGCACACACTTCGATGTTCATTTATTTTGAGTTATACCCTTTACCACATGGTTAATTCTAACTGTTACTTTGTCTGCTTAACATTTTCTAGTCGAGGGAGAAAAGTCATTGTGGCAGCTGGAAAGCACATTCCAGGCCATGTTCGTCCTTTGTTTCGCCTTGTTTTAATTAAAAATGTTCTTCTTGCCTTTTGTCGTCGAGGCCGAGGCATGCGACGAAGGCTAAGAACTGGCATGCGACTTCCGACTGGGATTAAAATCAATGTCCGTAGCTCCCCTGCCCCTGCCCCTTCCACTGTCTGTCAATGGAGAACGCAGCACTCAGTGGCAGAACGAGCACTGAAGGCTGAAGGATGAAGGCTGAGGCTGAGACTGAGACTGAGACTGAGGCTGCGACCGAGGTTGAGAGCTGTAACACAGAGGAGGGAGACAATAAATTTCATATTGCCGTAGGACATAAAAGGGCGTGTATAATATGCAAACACAATCAACGCGTCGGGACAGTTGCACGCACCCGCAGGGGTGCGGGGGTGGGGTTGGTTTCTGTTGATTCCGAAAGGGGTCGCAATGAAAGGAACTCTCTCTCTGTCTGTCTCTGTCTCTCTCTCTGACTCACACAAATACAATCGCACAACAATTCCAGTGAAGCTCACACACACACACACAAACACTCGGAAATAAATGTAAGCTAAACTTTGAAGTGCCAGGCAGGCACATATTGCATATGTAATAGTTTGAGTGTGCGTGTGCATACATACACATACATATATAGATGGATATGCCTGTGTGTGTGTATGTCTGCATAAAGCAAAGCAATATAAAAGGAAATAAACCGGCGACAGCACTGCCAACCGACGAGCGCAAAACTAAACGAAAGCATAAAAAAAAGACGGAAAACGAGAAAGAAAATGTATAAAAGAGGAAAAGAAAAACGAAGAAAAATATGAAGAGCAAAAAACTTTTTTATGTGGAGACGTGCAGAAATTTTTAATTTGCGGTTGGCCCACAGTCAGAGTCACCAAAGCCGTAGCCGTAGCCACAGCCGGCCGGAGCCGGAGCTGGAGCTGGAGCTGATGGTGATGGTGAAACCGAAGCGAGAGCTATAACTAGAGCTATAGCCCATAGCCTGCCTGGCTGCGGATGTCAGTCGAGCACGCCGCTTATTATGATTTACATATTTTCTATGCGGCCTCCCAGAGTCAAAGTTTTGCCCAGAAACACTGGGAGATGGAGAAACAGTGGAGGGGGATGGTAGTGGAGTTGCGTTGGAGCTGGATGGGCACAGAGAGCAGAGCTCAGACAGAGAACATTTTGTAATTAAAGTTCACGAGGTCAAATGGTACTCACATCTACTCGTACATGTACATTCGATGGCCGGCAGCTGTGCTGCCGCCTGCCACGTCTGACTCGGAGTCGCATTGTTGCCTGCCTGCCTGCCATTTTTATTGCATACAACGAGGCGCGCCAAAAGACCTCCAACTGGAACTGGAGCTGGAGGAGTGCCACAGGCCAACCAAGGAGTTAAGTGCGCTCTAAAATATGTGCCTGGGTACTATAATGCGTTGACGCGCATACTTCAGACACGCAAGAAGAGACAGTCGCAGGAGGGTGGGGTCTGGGGGTCTTGTCTGGGGTCAGAGATGCTGCCACGTGCGACTGCCACACTCAACAATGTGATGAACGTTTCCTGATCTTGCGCCAATCTACTCTTCCCGTTCGGGGTTCATCTCTGACCGCTCTGCCCTCCCCCGCTGGTGACTGTCATTTGCATATTTAAATTGCAACCAGGCAGATTGTCATCAGCGCGCTTAAAACGTTGATAGATGTGTACCATAATTTTATGCTGCACGCACACACACACAAACACACACACACACATACGCACATACGCACGCAGTCGAATACTTTCGCTTGCAGCAAAGAGCATTTGAAATGCACAACACGGCGTATGAGCAACTTGCGGCTGCCTCTGGCACCAGCATCCCACAGATTAATAAAGTTTTTCGATTTATTTCGCTCACGCATTCGGCAACCATTTCTGCTGCTTGGGTAGGACGTTTAAACAGGCGTTATCTTAATTCAAAAACAAAATATTAATTAGCCATAAAATCAGTCAGTTTTAAATGATTTCGTTCTTAATTATAATTGAAGCCATGCGCATGTTTGTTAAGTGAATGGTAAAATCTTACGGTTGTGCCTTGCCTGATATTTGTACTGCCTTCCCTCAATATTTTGCCTTGGCCTGCCATGGCATGCAGGTAATTCCCCACAGGTCATAATCAAATTGTGGACTAAACTGTACCACAGGGTCCGGTTTCGGTTCTCTTCTCTGGCAACATAATCTAAACTGTCAGCTTGTCACCTCAACCTCAACCCATTTAGAACTATCCTTTTGGTGTCCTGTGCGAAGAATACCCTTAATGCCAGGCGTCATTGGCTGAAATTAAATTCCGGAAAATATGTATGTAAAGATTGCCACTGGCAATGGCCACTTGACGGACTCTTGCATATCCCCACAAGAGCCCCAATCAGTTTAGCCTGGTCAGCCTGCAATGGAGTTTGCCCTGGACTGTTCTGCACACTTAGTTATTGTTTATTGTAGTCTCCGCAGAGCACACAGAGCTCTCCAGAAAGCAAACAGCCATCGAGCAGCAAACAGAGCTCCAGCCAAAGTCGGTGTGGGAGTGGGTGTGGCAGTGGGAGTTGGAGTTGGGGCAGCAAACAGAGACTCCACCACAGCTCGAGTAAAATACAGCAGTCAGCAAACACACATGTACCCCCCTGTGTTCCTTGTGGCACTACCCCTTCCCTTCCTCTTGCCATCCCACTGCTGCATCATTCACAATTTGTTTCAATTTTAAATGCCTTGTCGCCGGCACCACCCACACATGAGGGGAGCGTGGAGTGTGCTGCCAGCCGTACGTGTAGTTTTAGCGGGCAGTGTATGAGAGCGGGGGTTGGGAGTGGCAGTGGGGACTGTGCCCTTGGCTGGCTGCGCATTTCAGTTTCGGTTTGAGTTTCGGTTTGAGTTGGCTCTCAAAAATTATCACAGGGAATGTTTCAGCGCAGCTCTCGAGTGCGAAAAGGTTGGCCCCGCACTTAAGCAATGTCAACGGCAGGGCCCAGTCGGGGACGAGGGGGAGGTGCTCCAACCCCACCGAACTGACAGCGGAAGGAAGCAAGAAATAGCTGAAGCAGAAGCAACATTCAGGGGCAGGGCCAGGGACATGGACAGGCGGCAGGCAGCAGGCAGCAGTCGCGTCGCCCGGCATAAGCGTATTTGCTGGAAATGTAACGCTTGTTAAAACAGATAAGAGCGCACAGGATATATGCACTCGAGGCACACATATATACCCACACACAAACACACACACGCACACTTACTGCTAGATACATAGACACAAGAAGAACAGCCAGAAACAAGGCTAAAACGCTTTTGTCGCCATTACGACTAGAAGATACCCGCCACTCGAGCAGAAACTTGCATTGAAAGCAACAAAAATAAGTAGCAGTAACCCACTAGAGTACTCTACGATGCATATTTTTAGATTTATTTAGTTAAATTGTATTAAATTTAAATTGTTTAATAATTTGTATAAATTGCAGTTCCCTTAACTGTTCCCCAATATGAATCTGTAAGTAGCCTCTATGGGCACCACAAATTCTCTAAAATTTAATATACCCTTCAGCTCTACAACTAACGGATGTAGAGCGCCCCAGGCCCGGAGCTAGAGCCAGAGACAGAACCAGAGTCAGAGCCTCAGAAAGAGAGAGAGAGAACGTAGCGCGGTGGGAGTGGCCATGATAAATGACATGTTTCATTTGACATTTTAACAAAGTGTTGAATTTTGCAGAGCGAGAGACGGGCACGGGCATGGGCCGATCTTTGCACGTTTTCCCACTTTCCCACTGACGCAACATTTCGTTCATGTTTTGCTTTTCGTTGTTTTTGTTTGGTTTTTTGCGCGTTTCGCTTGAATTGTTAGACAGCGTTAAGTAAACCCAACCGCCAGCGGAAAGCTCAAAGAAAATACACCGAACAGGAACAGAAGTTCTGTATAATTTTCCAATCATTTCAGAGTGCTCCATGGCGATGCGGTACGCGGAGTGAGTGCTCACTGTTCCTTGATCTGGCAACTGTCAAACAATTGGCAAAACAATTCTTTTTATGGGCCAACCGCCAACCCAACGGATTGAGAATGTCATATTGTCTGACGTGCCACAGGAACCCAGGAACCCAGGAGCCCAGGAGCATGGGCTAGCATTAAAATTCTTATTGAATGGCTGGGGCAATGCAAGCCGAGTAACTGAGAAACATTCCTCAGGTAGACACCATAGACCCAGCACTTCCTCCAGTATGGCCTGACCATACTCGTATCTGGTTATTGGTTTTGTTTTCCACACAATGAAATCAACAAACACTTTATCAATATATTTCCCAGGCATCGCCATCATCGTTGCTGCAGTAACAGCCTGGGGGCGGGGAGGAATGGGGTTGTGTTCATTGCAATGCACTGCGCAGCCCCTGGGGCTGGGGCCAATCCCAAAACAGAAAAAAAAGAGCAAAATAAAGTCCAACCAGCCAATACCTTCCCCTCCCCCGCTGCGTGCGTCGCGCGTCACCCATTTAATGCACTTCAAATTGACAAGTAAAACCGCAAACATTTGCTGACCCGCAATATAAAAAAAACCCCCCCTCCCCGCAAGAGCAGTGGGAAGGGGCAGTGGTAGCGGAATGTTGATGCCAATGTGAAAAACGCTGGGACCAATAAACCAAAAGCTGGCCCCCAAAAAAAAGGGCCCCGAAAAAATGCCGCGTAAAGAGAGGCCGTTACCGTTTAACTGTGCCAATGCATGCACACATTGACACACTCACACACCCATATACACATCCATTTGCATATAAACGTGTGCGTGTGTGTGTGTGTGGAATGCCATAAAGGAAGGAAAAACTGAAACTGTAGCAAACACAAAAAAACGAAACAAAGAGGCTGAAAATATTTTTAAAATGGCAAACAAAAAGTGCAAACATTTACGCGAGAAAACGGGGGGCAGAGGCCGGCCGCCCTCCCCTCGAACTGAATCGAAACTGAAAGGCTGCCAACTCACTAAAAATGTTGAATGATGAAAATAAAAGACGCTGCCACACACGAGTGCCCTGGGAGTGTGGCGGCAATGGCAGTGGCAGTGCCGGTGCCAGTGCCAGTGCCAGTGCCAGCCCGGGGTCTGCGTCGGATGGGGTCGGATGGCTGAAACAAAGCCAAGCCATAAAAATAAATATAAATTTCATACACATGGTACGAGTACTCTAGCAGCAAAGAAGGGTATATTCAATTATGGAATGCATTCATCTTGAATCCAAATCAATAACTATGTCGATATATAGTCAATCGATTACTGTGCCACTGCATATCGAAAAAATGCTTGAAAACTACCCAAATGTGGTACAGTCTGCCAAATATCATCGCAATCGGTTAATGATTATAGTCAGAGTTGCACTCTAAAATCGATTTTACAAGTTTTAATTATTTTAATTAGGTATCTTTCGATCGGAGTCATTTTTCCATGTGTTTTTCGGTCTTTTGTTTGTGCCACGCAGCTGGCCACGTTTGACAGTAGCTGACTGTCCACAGCAGACACATGTGGGGACTGTTGTTGTTGTTGTTGGTGTGGGTCACTGCGGATTGCCCACCTGGTCGTTGCTCTGGCGGTCGCATCCGCTGGGTGTCCGCCCGCGTGTTTGGTGGCTTGACAATGCTCCGTCGCGTCGCATGCGTTTTTATGAATTATTTCGCAATAAATTTTCGAAAAACTCTTTTCGTTTATGGCAGGGACACCACGCTGTGGCCAGAACCACCTCAAAACTGGCGTAGCCAGATTTGGAACCAGTAGCAGCAGCAGCGTACAGTAATGTAATTTAACGCCGCATTGACTGCGTAAAGCAGGAGAGGCAGGGCAGGCGGTGCGGTTTGCTCACTTGCGGGCGGAAACAAAAAAAAAAAATTAAATTCCGTTAAGGCCGAGCTACACAATACAAATATTTAAATTTAATTAACTTTATTTACCCAAAGCCAAGCTTTGCGCTGTGGCAGGCCAAACTATTATACAATATACGAGTGTGGTGTGGGAATGCGTATGGATGTGGAAGTGGGTGGGGGTGGATAAATTTGATTGGTTTATCCTAGAACTTTGCGTCAATCAAATCGAAGCGTTAAGCTGTCATAAAAAGGGAAAAAGCAAAAAGAAAAGCTCTAACAAGAACCCTCCAGATGGAGTCCACTTCCGGGCGGAAGTGGCATGTAGTTTTCTCTCGATTTTATGATCCCCGGCTGCTAATTTAGTGCAGCCGAGAACGAAACCAGAAGACAGGACACAGGATAGGACCCACTGAATTAGCATTAAAATAAAAATGCGAACTCTGTTAAGCAAATAGCCAAAGCTGAGGGCTGAGGGAGACATTGGATGTGGATGTGGATGGGTTATCCCTTTGTCATAAATGTGCGTTTCCTCAGGCATTTCCAAATTGTAATACATCCGCTTGAGGCTCAAGGCTTGACGCTCCACACTCGGTGCTCACGCAGGGTTGGGGAAAGGGCGCACATATGTGTGGGGCATTTGTTTAACTGAAAACTGTAGCCGGAAACGGAAATATATGCTGTCAGCATTTTATTTGTTTGTGAGTGCGTGATTTTTATGCTTCTCTGGCCGGGAAAACCCCACCCCCTAAAAGGGCTGCAAAATAATAAAAAGAAAGGCCAAGAAATGAGAGAGAAAGGAGAGAAGAGAAGGCCGCAGGCAATAGGCACGGAACGGAAAACGGAAGGCGACTTGGCAAAGGGGGCCCAGGCACACAATAGCCATGGCCTTAAGCGTCACTTTGTTAGCCGCCATTTGTGGAAATTGTTTATGCTCGTAGCCTTTGCAGGGATTCGGATGGGAATGTACTACGAGTGAGAAGTAGTGGTCTCTCTTTCTCTCTCTGTGGATGGCATCTATGCTTTCTGCTCTCTGCTGTTTTGTTGCAATCAGCAATGCAAATGCGAATGCAATAGATGCCACAATTAAAGACCCCCCCACCGCCACCCATAGCACAGCTAAGTGTGAATACTCATACGCCCTGTGGCCGGACCTTAGCCAGAAGCGCTTAATTTTTGCCTCTTGGCAGCCACCAGGGTACCGTAATGCCTTTCTATTGTTTACCCAGGACTAAAGCTGAGGCTCCGGCTGCGGCTGCATTCGCATAAATAACTAGAACTTGGCGTAGGATCTTATAACCTCGTATGTACAGGAGATAATGGTCCGGCTGTAGCTGTAGGGGCTCTCTGTACTGCCCGAAGGGTGGCCGCACAGAAATATTGTTTCCGGTTTTTGTTTTCATAAATTACGCCGCATAAATTGCGCATTCAATCGTGTGTGTAAAAAGGCTGCCAACTAAGGATACATAGGTGGGGTGGGGCCTCCGACTCCGACTTGTACTCGTACTCACACTCCATCTCCATTTCCATCTCCGATTCGAGCTCGGACTCTGACTTTACGATGTTTTTATTTACTTGGTCCCGGCCTGAAGCCACGTTTTGTGCCATGTTTGCTTTCGTGTTTAACCCGCATCTACAATTCAATTGGTTTTCAGTTTCCCCCCTTCGATTGCCACTTGTGATAGATACCCTTACAGAAGGAGAGTCCTCTGATTCACATGCAATTCTTGCAACGCTGCAATACTCTTTGATATAGCCACTTCAACTGTCTTTGTAGAGAACTTCCTACATTTCGTATATATATTTAATGAACTTTCCATCTGCAAGGGTATCCAATGCTTCAGGGCCACGAAGATAGTCCTTCTTGGTGGGTGCCTGTTGATGGGGCTTGGGCTTTAGCTTTAGCCCAACCCCCTCCCCCTCTGGCCGGCCAGTCATTTGTAGAGTGGCCTGGCCGAGGTGTTTGGCCAATAAATTGCGCCAAGTGTGTGTGTGGAGCCGTTGGCTGTTGCCCGACTGCCCGGCTGCCTGCCTGGCCTGGCCCATTGTTGTTGCTAAATATGCGGCAGGTGGCAAAGTTTAATAATGAAACACATAAATTGCCAAGGGTTAGCACCTCGCTCTCAGCCAGAGAGCCTGGCCCAAGGGGGAGGGGACAAGGATCAGCGGTATATAGCCGACGGCCAGTCGGTAAATAACTTCAGGTAGTTTGGTGCTCTGTGTGTGTGTTTTGTTTGACTTCTCCCTTCAAAGTAAATTAGCAGCTAGTCTATTTGGCAATGCTTGACCCTTTTCCATCTGATGGCAGTTCTAAAAGTTGTTCCAATTAAAATACTTTCGCCTGAAAGTTGTCCTGTGAATGTGGCCTTAATCTGGGATGATGACTGCGAGCATATGGTCAGGCGTGAATGGTTCGCTGGAGCCGGCCAGAGTTCATTTCGAGTTCGTTGACAAGTTCCTTTTGCTGACCAAACGACATGTAAATATGCATTTATTTATGGGGGCGCCTTCAGCTCTCCAACCCCCTGACAGGGCAAAGCAAACAAAGAAGGAATTATAAATAAATTCGTGGCTCCAAATCTAGTCTAGACGATATAAATCAAGATGCAGTCCGCGGCCCCAGAGGGACGGCTCGAAATGAATACATTTCCAGAACATGGGCCAAGACTCATGCACAATCAATCAAACACTCGCATGGAGTGACTCGGATGCCGACTTGAGTGCTCAAGTGACCTGGCAAAGTTCTTCAAATATTCATGCATCATCGAACACATCTTTCACTGCTACTCTCCATCTCTCTCTCTCTCACTGTAGTGCTGCCTCTCTCTTTCTCTCTCTCTCTCTAATCATCTGTTGTCCAAGCGATTGCCATTCGAGTGCCATTGAGCCGCAATTATGGGTCCACTTCAATGTGAATATCCGTAATATTCATTCGCATTAGACATTATGTACGAGTACTTATGTGCGAGTGTCTATCTCCTCCTACTCTCTGCTGTCCTCATCCTTTGCGCTGAGTAGTTTTTTGTGGCATGCAACTTTTATGAGTTCGCACTCGATCTCGTTTCACTTTCTCTCAATCCCATTACCCGACCCATCCGTTTATGCACATCCTGTTGTTATTGTTGTTGTCTCTGTCTCCCCAGTCTCCTGCTGTCGAGGCTCCAAGGATAATACTTCCGATTGGCATATTTGCATTTCCGTTCAGTTTCCCGTATCCGCCGTGTATGTACGAGTATGTGTAGGTGTCTCCTATTCAGTGTTTGTATTATTTGTTAATCAGACTGTTTGCTTTTATGCTTTTGCCACGACATTTGCCTAGGTGCTTGGTCCCTAATGTGTGCTCTCTGCCAAGCAATATCAACTATCACATTGCCGGAGTCCACAAAAGGTGACCAATAACCACTGCCACAGGAGCAAGCAGCATTGCGGCAATCATTGCGGTAAGCAAATACCAATTAAGTGAATCATAAAATAGTACTGCCTGCATCTCCGAAATGTGTTAAAATTCAATAGTAATGAGTGTGCAAACAAAAACGTGGGAATCTATCAGGGGAAATGTTTAGCTCATTTCGAATTTCATTATTTATCATTTCTCATCATATATCATCACTGATATATTCGTGTTTGTGGTGTGAGTATTGCCGGATATCCAATTAATTCTAATTAATTGAAATTAAATCAAATCGAAATCAAACTAAACTAAATCAGAGCCATTATAAAAATAACCAATTATGTATGTTATTTCCTCTAGGAAATATAACTGGCTGCAGCCAAACTTATACGACAGCCAGTCTTCATCTAAATGTATCGAATGCCCAGGCGTTTGGTTCGCATTACCATTTCTTGCCATCGGTTGCTGATTAACGAAGGAATTCTGTAAACCACAGACCATTATCTCTGCTCTGCTCGTACATAATTTCTACTTATATCAATTTGTCAAGAATTTATCACACACTATACATATGTACACAGCCGAGAAGAGGAGAGGTAGCTATTGTGAGTACATTTTGTGGTCGAATGTGCTGGAAAGTTTTTCGTCGACTCGGGCCTCGAGTCATTGGCATTTATTGCTTTATTACTTGGAAATTCTTGTCGGCATTAATGTACGGGTGTGCTGGCATTGGCCTTTGTCCATAATTCATTGCCGGATTCCGGATTCTGTTGCCGGATTCAGTGGAGAGCTGTGTGGCACAGTGGCACAGCGTTAAGCGTTAATAGGATAACGAATGACAATTGTTGTTGATCGTGGTAATTTGTTTTGATTTTGTGCCAAAGTGAAAGTTCCACGAAATACCAAACTGCCAATGTCCCAATACTCGTTATAATAATGACAATATTTGGTTAGAGTAACTACCAAGAGGACAAAGGACTACCCCCGAGTGCCAGTAGCATGTGTGTCCGGGCCTCTGAGCCGGATTTGATGATACGAAATCCGCTGGTTGTCAAAGCATTTTATCGACAACCGAAATGAAACAATCATAATGGATGGCTTAATATAAATGTATGGACTCGAACGCATGTAAGGGCTTGATGGGGATTTGCACAGACTCGAGATGCTTTTGCATTGACAAAATTAACGAGATTGCTTTCAGTTGGTGGTAGTCAAAATTTCAAGTCAAATCCACGCCGGAAACAGCGGCAAACAAACACCAAAATCTTCAATATACTTACATGAGAGTACTCAAAGTCCTGTTTATGGGCAGACAGCAGGAGTGCTTGATGATGATTATGGATGCCACATGTTTAAGGGAGCCTGGCTGGCTGGCTGGCTGGCTGGCTGGCTTAGTAATTACATGTCAGGTGCCTGCTGCAGCCACACAGGCTTACTCACGAAATTAATTTCCTTGGCCCACTAAAATCTGCACGATAATGAGAACAATTCGATAAGCTTTCTTGGGCGTCGCTTGGGCGTGGAAAATCCGATTTTAAGCTGCAAATCCCTTTCGAAGTGCGATGCCGTGATTAAACTCTCTCTCCCTCTCTACCTCTCTGTTTGATTCTCTGTCTCACTCTTTGGTGGTTTCCTTCGCTTAGTTTGTGTGTTTAACCCAAGTGAAGCGGAATTAACCCACATATACTCGCATGGGATCTAAGCGCATTGGCTGCCATCGAACCCGTTGAAGCAACAGGAAGCAGAGGCAGTCAGGCATGAGGCAGCCAGAAGGCCGGAGGCTGCGTATCCTTGACAGAATCGGGGACCTGCATCAGGTACACCCCAAGCACTGACAGGCTGCCAATGGATGCTGGTTTTGGCTTTGGTTCTGGTTCTGCTCCTGATTTTGTGGCTTAACCGAATGCGAAATCGCTCTTCAATTTGGTCAACGGATCCCCTTAACCTGGCCAGGAGGGACGTGTGGGCAAGGACGCCTCGCAGGATGTTTCAGCAAATTAAATGGCTCTCTAGAAGCACCAGCATCAGCTGGCACGTGGCTTTATCCGCGACGTGGCAGGCAGTTAACGCGGCGACAGACAACGTTGCGTATACGTAATTTAATATATATGTGTATGTGTTTGTGCGCTGCACTCGGCGGCTGTCTTCCCCCTCGTCGCTCCACTGTCGTTGTCTGTGTCACTGGCCGCCTGCAAACGCTGAAACGTGTTAAATTTATGGTTTGATTTCGCTCTGGCATTGCCAATATGCCAGCCTGGCGATGCCCGCCCTTAACCCTAATATTTATGGCCAATACGTGAGCACATGTGCCACAGGAGCTGCTCACCAGAAATCTCCGACACTCGCTGAATGATGACACCATATCAGAGATATGACGCACAACTCAGTGCGGTGGAAGCTCGACTATACATACACTCTGAAAAATTCGACTATATTTCCGTTGAAATATTAGAAATATATCCTTCTAAAAGAATGTCTCTAAAATCATACCTCAATCGCTGCAATATTTCTACAGAATGTTTACCTTTAATTAATGATTATTAGTAGACTATCTTTCATTACACAAACTAGTTCCTTGTTAGTTTCTCGCAGTGCATTCGGAACTGCATTGCAAGTATCCTTTTTGCCGTGCATGACTGTATGTGCAAGTGCAGCGCCAATTACTGCCGCTCACGTAAAAATCACGTAAGTTTAAATTCACTTTAACATCATTAAGACAAAGTGCGCACACACTGCGGTTCTGTTTCGACTTAGGAGCAGCAGCAGCAGCATTGCCAGCAGGAGCAGAACATGCAGGAGCAGAAGCAGTAGCATCACATGCAGGCAAACGGCAGGTGTGCCAGCATACGGGGAAAACAGTCTAATGAAAATTTAAGTGGTGCATGCTTGATTTAGCAAATGAGCTGAGTCGAGCCAAGTGGAGTCGAGTGCCAGCTTGCCAGCCGCCTTTATGTGTGGCTCTATGAGGCTGAGTGCCCGACTCAAGTGGGCCGAAAGTCAAAAATAACGTAATTATACTCATTATGCGGTGCTCGTCTGATGTGTGTATGTACCAATCTATGTAGGCAGGCAGAAGGTAGGATTTCCGTATACCTTTAATGCCTGTAAAGCAAGTGCTTCTGTGGATTGATATTTAAAGATGTATTTACATTGCATTGCAGACTGATAAGCAGCTTTTCCTTGGTGTTTCTCGTGTATCGCATAGTCTGAATACAGATTCCTTGCTCTCGTCTTAATTAAATGCCATTCATGTAGTTGCAGTGGCTTTATGGCGTGTTTATTGCCACATTGAGCTATGGTTGGAAACTGTGGTTTGGCCTGTGGCCTGGGGGTTAAAAGGTTCTCCCAGCATCGCGAACCATAAATCTATTTATAAACACGCCTAATCTCTGGCTGGGCGCAGGGGTGGTGCCTTCTTGAACCGCCCGCAGTGCGCTGTTTGAATGCAGAAGTCAGGACTATTGGGGGGTTCTGTTCTGTGGGTGGGTGCTTGGGCAACGGAAGTTGGGCGGACTGTCTCATCTCAAGGCTGGCCATAACCTTTGACCCATTAAGATAAGCGCTGGCCATAAACGTGGCCAACAAACAAAGCAGCGAAAATGAATTATTTGGCTAGCCATCCCCCCAACCCCTGAAGCGAAGCGATAAGCAGGCGGGAACAGAGAAAGTTGTCTGTATTGTAGGGGGCTTTTCTCATTAAGAGTTCCCCAAGCACTGTCTCTCGACTGTCTCTCTTTCGCTCTCTTTTGCTTTTACATTTTGGCCACATCCAAATCGAAATCCAAACCCAAATCGAAATGCAAATCATTATTTTAGCAGCTGGGAGTCGCTGCTGTAGTATCTATTGCTGCCACTGCAGGCGAACGTGCCCCGGTTCGGTCCACGTCTCATTGCGGCACATTTCGCATAAGTATCGGCAACTCGGGAAACTTATTGATGCGCATAAATCAGTGAGACCCTTTCCCATACCCGTACCCCTGTCCGTGCTCCTGCGCGTGGCCGTGCCCGTGCCTTCTGCTGAGGCTTGCACTCTCTATGCATGCGAAATCACTGCAGTAGAAAATTAGAAGATTTTCGGGGTTCTGACAAGATTCGGTTACATTACAGAGTGCTGCTGCACTCTCCTCATCTTGCACTCCTCATTCCTCATCCCTCGCGCACGTAACTGCAAATCGTGTGGCAAGTGCAACATCTGTGGCAATGCTCGCAATGGAGTCATACGAAAAAGCAGCCACCAAAAACGTGACACCGCCAGCAGCGGCGACAGCAACAGCTGAAGCAGTTGATGCGACGACTATGTACGATGTAACGTGCCACAGATACTCTCTACCACCGCCGCCGCCCACCCCGTGCCCCGGAGAAGCTGCTGCAAATTGCAATTAACGTTGGCTGCCCTAATTAGCTCAGACGAGACGAGACGAGACCAGACCATACCATACCATAACATACCATACCGTAGCCGACCTGCTTGGAATGGAGCGCTATGCTACGGCTCACTTTGCCTCAAAGTGAGAGCATAATTAGCCAAAAGCTTAAAAATCCCCCAAAAAAAAAGAAAATATACAAACATATTCCGCTAAAAAATATATATTTAAACGGTAGCTACTTTGGCGCCAATTAGATGGTTAGAGAGGGTGTTGCTGAGGTGGTTGGGTGGTTGGGTGGTCGGGTGGGAGCACCTGCCCCCCCTATCAATGGCCCGTATCATCAATCAAAGGCTTTGCAGGTGTAAAGCACCCAAAATAGCAACGCCGTCATCGTGGGTGAGTGCTTCAGTATGGGTTCTCGTACTTTGTCTGTGTGTGTCTGTCTGTGTGTGTGTGCTGGTTGCTGTCACAGATAATTTGTTAAAAATATAAAAAAAGAAGCCAACACAAATGACAAATGAACTGCGACAGGTTGGGGAAATTGAGAGTGAGAGTGGGCGTGAGGGCGAGGGTGAGAGAACAGGCGCGTGAATATTATTTATCCAGAAGAACAAAAGTTAAAGAGTAAATTCTGATAATGAAATTATGCAATACTTTCCACTGCCCAATAAGCCCATTAAAGATTGATTGATTTCTCTAGCTACGAAATATATAATTCCCCTTGATATTGTTCATCCCTTTGAATCAGTCCTACAATATATAGTTCTCCCCTCTGCTACCATCGATTGCTTAATGGGTGGAGTAACCTTTAACTGATATATAAATTCCGCCATTACCCATTACCCGTTGGTATGTAATTAAGTAAATTAACTTGAAAAAATATCAACATTTCATTGAATTTAAGTCGGATGAAAACAGTTTAAAATAATAAGCTCACAGTCACACTCATAAAGAGCAACAATATTTTTATATTTTTTTTTGTACATACGAGTATTAATGAGGCAAGGCCACTGGAATGGCGGAATGATGAACAATTGCACACGCAGGCGGTCACGAATGCCAAACGAAATAATCAGAAGATATATATTTTGTATGCTGTGCTGCAGATGCAGAAACAGATACAAATGCAGATACAGATACACATACAGATACAAATGCAGATCCAGCGACAGGACCTTTGTGATGTTTGCCCTGCACTTGCATATTTCGTGCGCACTCCATTTAAAAATAACTTTTAACTTGATTAAAAATGGCGGCAATGTTGGTTGTGGAGGCGGTGCGTTGCGGAGTGGAGTGGAACGGAAACGGAAACGGATGTTACGACGGGCAAGTGTAAAGTGAAATCTTGTGCAATTAACTTAAAGCCAACTTGAGTGGGGAAATGAGGGACAAGGGTGGCTAGGAGACGGAGGTCAGCATCGCTTCAAAAACTAATTGACATCGTTTGCCTGGCAGCCGCTGACAGCTGGCGCTGAGAGTTCTCTTCCTGCCAGCTCCTTCTTCTTGGCTCCTCCTTCTACTGCTGCTCCTTTCCACTATCAGCCCATCTGGGCTTCTCCTTAAAGGCTCGCAAATATTTTCGCAGTCTCCCTCCCCACCCACTGCCTCGGCTCCATCTGCTGCTGCTACGCTGGCAGTTTTAATTTAATTTTACACCGAATTCTGCGCCATGTCGTGACCATCGTCGTTCGTTGCAGGCGCCAATTTTCGCGCGTCCTTTTTGCGGCCGCACTGCAGATTGCACGGATTGGGGACTGGGGACTGTAGACTGGGGGTACATGGTGCTGGTGCTGGAGCTGGAGCTGGAGCAACTATTGTCAGTGCCATTAAAAAAGTTTAGCCCGATTTGAGCTTGCACGCTTAATGGCCAAGATTTTAATCAGAAAATGAGTTAAAAGCCAGCTGGCGGCAGTACGAGTAGCAGCACCGAACATCAACATCAACATCAAGCGTTGACGATATCCTCCAACGAATTGCCACGGCAGCCGTTGATTATTGTGGCGCCTTTGGCCACAATTACTTGCACACGTCGCTCGGAGGTGCCACAATGGGTTTGCCACCACAGTCGGTAAAAAAGTTGGGCGCATTATAAAAGTTTTATCTGCGAAGAAAAACAAAAAAAAAACTGCATTAACCACAGACAGCATTTCGGCGTGAATTCATCATCATCATCATCATCATCATCATCATCATCATCATGATCATCCATCCTGCGATGCAGCCCAACTGTCAATCTTCAGTGGGTGGTGAGCAATGGGGAGCAAAAGTTCACGAAATTGTGCAAAATCATGGATGCAATTCGAGATAAATAAAATCCATCTGGTGTATTACTCAATCACAAAGTTACTAAATCATTTTTTGGTCGATTCCCAGTCGGTTCTTGATGAAAGAAGCAATGACAGAGGCAAATTTAAGCAAAGTTTATGCAAACTTTTCTTTGTCGTTTAATGCTTAAAAAAGTTGTAAGGAAAACATTTTATTGCCCTACGATTATGTCATATTAAAGGCAATTGAAAGCAGGAATTATCAATTATTATTGTATATTTTTCAAGTTCTTTTCATAGACTCCCCAAGAGTCGTTCTTGCTATCAGCTTTATGTAGTATGCTGATCAATATTACTATACTCGTATGATTTCTATAGTATAGAAAAGAGATATGTACATGGGCGTATTTCTTATGTAATCTATAAGATAGTTATAATCTAAAAAAAAAAAAAAACCAAAAATATCAGCAAAAAATATATATTTATTCCATATCAGCAAATTCTCTGCTATCTAAAATATAATCACTTGCTAGCTACCGATTTACTGTCAGCCCAATTGGGCTCTGATTTACAGTGAGCACTCGAAATAGGGTTTTCAACTCACTTGAGCAGAACCAATTAGAATCTGTATTTTCAGCTCGGCTTTTCAAATCCCGCATCGAAAATTCTAGTGGAGCGAGACCCTAGCCAGAGGATGTCGACCGACCGCCTGCAGCAGCAGAAACAACAACCTGAAATCGAAAATGCAATCAGCCCCAGCTGCGAGGCCTAATCGGCATTTTTGGCTGCAACTGCATAGAGATTTGGATTACTGGATATGTCAGAAAGTTGGACCCAATGGACCACACGCTGGGGCTTCATCTCAGCTCTCCAACCTTTATTGAATCGGACAATCATTTGAAGAGCTTAAACTACATCGAACTGCTGCTGCTGTCCCATTCAGAGGCGCAATGGGTTCCAGTGACCTCCATTCGAATGGCTTCCACGTGAGGGGCTCCAAGGGCTTCATGGGCTCCATCGGTTTCATGGTGAACAGCGGCGGGAAGGGCGTAAACGGAGCGCAGTCGGAGCCAGAGCACTGGGACTGGCTAGAATTACCACTACCACTGCCACTCTGGCTCTGGCTCTGGGTGCCATTCTCGGAGGATTGCGTCTGGCAACCGGGACCGGTCTGGGTCTGGGTCTGAAGGCCGTCGGACGATTGCTGCGTTCCTCCGTTTCCACAATTGCACTGCATGCGTAGCGACTCCAAGGGTTGCATGGGCTCCATGGGTTTCATGGGCTCCAAGGGCTGCATGGGCTCCATGGGCTCCATGGGTTTCATGGTGAACAGCGGTGGAAAGGGCGTAAATGGAGCGCATTCGGAGCCACTGCACTGTGTCTGGGACTGGGTGGAATTACCACTACCACTCTGGCTCTGGCTCTGGGTGCCATTCTCGGAGGTTTGCGTCTGGCAACCGGGACCGGTCTGGGTCTGGGTCTGAAGGCCGTCGGACGATTGCTGCGTTCCTCCATTTCCACAATTGCACTGCACGTCGAGCGGCGCTGCCTGATAAAGGATAAACGTTTACAGGATTGTATTTTCCCATTGTCAGAGAGTCAACACCCCACCCCTTCCCTACCCTTCCCGCATGTTGTTGTTCTACTCAATTTTCATTACATTCAGTCCTGACAGCACGCACAGCCCGGCAATGGCCACGACCACCGCGACGACGACAACTGGCAGAGCGGGACTACGTTGGTGGCCTTTCATGCTTAATGGTCCGAGAACAAACTTCGACTGACTACAATCTAGTGTGTGTGCGCACACTTTAAAGCGTTACCGTTAACAGCTACAGCTACAGGCACAGGGACACAGACACATCGAGATAATTGAATGTACGAGTATCGCCGATGTGCGGGCAGCTCTGCTCTGAGGTGCCCGATAAGACGGCTTACAAATTGAATATTTATGCGCCATTTACATTCACATTGATGCCCTCACCATATAGTTGGGTATGCTGATTATAAGATACTCTCTCCCCAAGGATGATCCAGAGCTTGACTCTTCCATACGTGACTCTTGATATATATTCCCATCGTTACGATATTTAGACAGGAGACAGATGATGTGGACCCCCACAGAACAGGGCCTTTGATCTTACCATTTATATGACGTATAAACATCGTTTATATTGGGTTAATAATCATTTTGTGGCCTTAACTTGGCGTGGCATTAACTTTCGAATTAATAGTCGCATGCGATTTTTAAATGCTCATTTATTGGGTCTCTGGTTGGGGGACCTAGGCTGCGGCTGGGGTGCCGGCAGCAGGAGTGGTTACAGCGGCTGTGGTGCCGGGCGCAGCGGTAGTCACTGGAACGGCGCTGCTGGCCGGAACGTTCGATGTTGGTGCCAGAGTGCTGACAGTACTGGTAGGAGCCCCGCTGGAGCTAGCCACGGGGCCGCTGGTAGAGGGGACGGGTGCGGCAGTGGAGACTGTCGGGACACCGTACTTGAGGCAGCTGTCGAGCAGATCGTATGTGGCAGCAGTGTCACGGACGTAGTTGCTCTCGGTGGTGTTTGTGCACTGGTATTCCGTATCCAAGATAGCCTTCAGGCCCTTCACTGAGGCTGCTGGCCGAAGGTGGCGGCATTGGTGGCGATGTCATAGATGAGGGAGACGTCGCTGTTGGCCTGCAGAACATAGATTGCAGTCAGTATAGGCAGAGGATTATTAGACACTGTCGTTTGGACTCGCTACTCACTGCGGTGGCATAGCAGGTGAAGAAGGTGCTGGTGTCGTTGTCGTTGTCACAGGTGGTGAAGGCGCTGCAGAGGGAGGTTACCTCCTGCTTGTAGATCGTCTGCTGCTGGGCTGCCTGAGCGGTCAGATTGGCCGTCTCTGCGCTGGCGGTGGTCACGCAGGACCGGTACGAGCTAGAGAAGGTGGCGGCCACCTCGTTCAGCATCGGCAGATATAGGTTGAAGCACTGCGTGGTCACGTCAGCCGAGATGGTGGCATCGAAGTCCCGTGCGTGCACCAGATACTGGTCCAGGGCGCTCTGCAGTTGCGTCTGCACGGCTCCCGGCATGGCCTGCGAATCGATTGGAAACTCATTACTGCCCTCGAATCCGAACGGGAGGAAGGGACGGGGTCAATTACTTGGGCGGCGAACACGCTGGCGAGGATTAGCACACTGCAGAGAAGCTTCATGTTGTTCGATGGTTCTGATTTCACTGTCGCTGGCAGCCAGGAAGCGCCAAAGCTTTATATGCTTGGTGCTGCCGTCGCGACTGGAGGCGGATGATTGATCCGTTTGGGTCGATGAATTTTTTTGTGAAATTTTCGTGAATTTTGTTCTGCTCTGTCTGTGCAATTAGTCTGAGGGCGGGCGGCGATCAATTAACAAGCATTAAGTTGTAGGCGTAATACCCAGAGTCCCAAATTGCTTTGCATGTGCATTCCAATCGACTAGATGCCGTTCACGTGTCGTCAGGGTCAAATCGAAAGGGCGTTAACGACTGATACGGACCGATTGATAGCGTTTACAATAAAAAGTCGATCACCTTTCGCTTGTTCAATGGAATCCGTCAGCTTTAGAGCTTTGAAAATTATATCTATAGTGGAATTTGTTGGCTTCAATTATCAAAGTTTATTGCCATAAAAGCGTTGTATTGAATGGGCACCGAAAATCGCTTCAAAGCTTTACAGACTTTCACTTGCACTACATTTATTCCTTCCTTTATTCCTCCAATTATACCGTAGATACCTCTGCAGTGCGTTACAAACATTTGAGCAATTTTATAATACTCCCTCCATTCAAAAGTATCAAATGTTTGATTTTTCTCACAAAAGTATGCTACACAATTGGCACAGTTTTAGAGCAACTGAATCGATATTTGCAGACGGTACCGCAGCGATAAGCGAGCATATAAACAAACCATACATCAATGTCAGATTACACGGCCAACTTGGCGGTGACTTTACGTGGAAATTTGGCTACTTTTTGTCAGTCGGGCGTTGGCATAGACATGGAAACTGCTACTACTTTTATCACGCTGCTGTTGCTGGTCCCAGGGATCTGCCTGGGGGTAGGCTGAAGACGTGTCCTTTCCATTTGCGACAGACGACAGTCTAACTCAAGGAATTTTATCTTACAGCCCGTGGAGGAACAGCCCAAAACTGTGGAGAGCCTGCTCTCCTACCTACAAACCAATGAGTCCACAACCAAGAAATGCTTCGCCTGCTACCTGCCACAGTTGGAGAACGAGGGGGCCAGCTGGTCGAAGAGCTACAGCAGCTGCCTGAAAAACGCCACAAGTGAGCGCCAGACGGTGATCACGAATTTCGATGCGGCGCAGAATCAAATTCGGGAGGCGGCCATGGGAATCACGGCATTTATAGACCAATGTCTGGCCATCTCCGACGCCCTGGACTTCTTCAATTGCTTTGCCAAAATGGTGAGTAGGCAACCGGTAAGAAAGTAGCCTGAATCTCACTCCCCATCTTTCCACAGTCGAAGCAGCAGCTGGCCACTGTGTACACCATTTCATATAACGCCTCCGTGGATGCCCTCAGCCTGACCCAGCAGCTGGGCACCGTCGATGTGGAGCACTACCTGTGCACGAATCGCACCGAGCTCAGCTATGTGGAGGGCACGGACCGCATCTTTCGAGATCTGGACCAATGCCTGCAGCAAAATGAGGAACATTAAAGCTTCGTTTAGGCTACCACACAGACCTGTGCTCTGTGCTCTCTTTAATCTAAATAATCGTATGCCTCGTCTCGGCATACACTGAGTTGCCCGTAGGCCAGGCGCAGGTTATTCACGTAGGTCTGTTGGGCCTCCAGGGTGCACAGTAGATAGGTGCGATACACCTCATCGTAGTCCTCCCGCAGTCGCGTTTGCGCACTGGTGGAATTGTATGTGATTTCAGTGAGAATATCCAGATTGCGACTCCCCTGCAGCAGAGGAAAGGGTTAGTTAGATCATACTCGATTGTTGACTAGACTCTTCTAACTTACTTGATCGCTGATGCACTGGAAGTAATCGAGATCATTGTCCAGGGTGTCACAGCTCCGGAGATTGCCACACACTTCGCTGGCACCCAGCTCGATTTGCATTCGCTCCAGTTTCTCGTCGATTTCGAGCTCAATTTTGGTCTCGTTGGCCGTCTGCTCGCACACATCAAAGGCATCAGCGAAGATCAGCGAGGCATTGGAGCATGCCTCGAGATACTCGTTGTGGCACTCATCGATGGTGCTGTCTGGCATGGGTGTCAGCCAGTCAAAGCCCGAGCCCGAGACCTGCGTCCGCAGCGCACAGAGGGCCAACATAAGCAGAGTGAGTCGCATTTGGCGACAGCTGGTCTCGCCTAGTCGCTCGATTTGCCGTACTGAATTCATTTGGCCGCAGATCGCGAATGCCGCCGGAGTCGACGGCGCTGCTGCCGAATCGACGGCGCACTCAATCTAGAATCTTGTATCGCCCGGAAAGTGCCCAATTGATCAGTTCCTCGTAATTCCCTCGCAATTTATGGCCCCATCGAAGGCCAATACCTATACAGTCCGTGCCACTTGTGTAAGTGGCATCCGGCGGACTACTTGATAACTGCTCCAAGCACTGTTAAGCAGAATTGCTTTATAATTTCAAAGAAAATAATAATGTTTTTATGTTCTACGATTCTAGGTCTGACTGTACACTTTATATTTACTAGTATTAGTAGTATCAGTATATAAAAAAGTGTTTCAGGTATTTTCTTATCTCTCAGCTGTCGTTCGCATTGATTGCAATTGTTTTTCCGTAGCTCAAACCTGCCTAATCCGATCTTACGTGACAGTAGCCCATCGAGTGCCTGGCGCCCCTTATCTGCGCCGATTAACCGAATGATTACCATGAGTCGATATCAATTTCGAAGCGAACTGAAAAGTATTCTACATTTTAGCAACTGCTTTATTTGGGCCTCGTTTCTGCCCTCAGTTTTCGCATAGGAACAATATATAAATTAGGACTCGTTGGGGCGGATCACAGCCTTAGAAGAAACGCTTGAAGAGGCTCCAAGATCCCCTGCGAGCCTTGAACATGGCCCTGTTGATATCCTCCTCTGGTGCGTCCGGGGACTCTTCGTCGGCTGGAGCGTTAGTCGAAGGAGCATCGCTTACTTGAGCAGCGGTCGAGGCACCATCGGTTACGGGAGCATCGGTTACGGGAGCATCGGTTACTGGGGCATCGGTTACTGGGGCATCGGTAACTGGGGCATCGGTTACTGGAGCAGCAGTAGAAGGACCATCGGTTACGGGTGCATCGGTTACAGGAGCAGCGGTCGAAGGAGCATCGGTTACGGGAGCATCGGTCGAGGGAGCATCGGTTATGGGAGCATCGGTAACGGGGGCATCGGTTACTGGGGCAGCAGTCGAAGGACCATCGGTCACGGGAGCATCCGTAACAGGAGCAGCGGTCGAGGGACCATCAGTTACTGGGGCAGCAGTCGAGGGACCATCGGTTACGGGAGCAGCGGTCGATGGGGCATTCGTCACTGGAGCATCAGTGGGCACAACTCCGCCGGCTAAGCAAACCGTGAGGTGCTCATCGCAAGAGTCCATCTCGTGGGCATAGTCCACGCGGGCGGTATCCACGCAGTCGGTCAGGTCAGTCTCGATGACGCTGTAACTGGCGCTGATGCGGTTGAAGTCCAGGTTGGAGTCACTGTTCAGGGTGAACATGGTCTTGTAGCTGTCGGCAGACTGAAATGATCTCAGATAAGAGGGGATTCTTGGGTGCAGCTGACACCTATACGTACGGAGTCGCGGTAGCACTCAAAGAACTTCAAGCCGTCGACTTCGTCGTCGCAGCTGGTGAGGCTCGTGCACATGGCGCTGGTGCGGTCCTGCAGGCTCTGGCGCTCGGCGGCACTCTGGGCTGTCACGAGGTCCCTGGAGGTCTGGGCGGTGTTAATGCATCCGTTGTACTGAATGTTGTAGTTGACGATGACGTCCCTCTGGTCGTCCAGGTAGTGGTTGAAGCAGTCGTTGACCAGCAAGGAGTCATCGGCACGTGCATCGAAGGTGGAGATCATGCGGCGCATGGCGAACTGCTGATGGGACAGCATGGACGCGAGATCCGCTGGATGCTTGGGCAGCAGAGCGCTGCAGCTGGCGGCCAGCAGGAGGCACAGGGCGAGGGCAAACTTCATGGCTGGAAATGCGCGTGATCCTTGGGATTTAACGTATACGCGAATTGCGGACCTAAATTATTACTGGTAGACCCTCGGGTAAGGTTGTGATTTTTATAGCCCCCCATAATCAGATTTTCTGATCAAATGGCATACTGCTCGAAACTCATATTACGGCCTGATTAAAAGCTAATTAACTTATTATCTCTTACTTCACATCGTGGCCGAGATTCCCTCCGATTTGATTTTTAATAAGTTCTTTTTCTGACTAAGCAGCGCCGAAATATCGATTGTCTCATGGTCACGACTGCTCCACAAATAGTTCATGCACTGCGGGAAATGCCAACGTTCTAAGAATTGGCTAAACATACCACCTGAGATCTAGAATAATGTGAGCATTCCCCACAATCTTATCTGAGCATTAAGATTATCCTTCGCTTTATTATTTCCTCCAAAATAAACGATCTGTGCTCGATTCCTAGAACATTGTCATGGCTACACACTAGGCTGGGCCAAAAATTTAATCAAAATTAATTTTTAATATTTAAATTTTAAGTTATTTTGTCCTTATTTAATACACATTTTTAGTTGAATGTTAGGGGCTGCTACCACGAAAAAGAAAATTCTGATTAAATTAAATTTTTTTTAATAGTTTTCTTTTCATTTTCTTAGTTAACAAATTTTGAAAAATTCGGCAACAATTTCTAAAATATTTTTTTAAATGAAAATAAAACTTTCTAAACAAAATTAATATTTTCTTTGGTTCAACCTAGTGCACACTTTTTTTTTTTTCAGTGCTTGATATGCGGAATTTCTTATCTTTAGGCCATTTTTGATTGCCTCGTCTCATAGTGACCAGCCACCATTGGCATGAGCTGTGGCGATGGTACTTAAGTGTACTACTTTATCGAGGACTCTCCAGATAACAATTTAGTACTCGAATACTTCTGTCTTTGGTGTAGCTCTATCACTAACTACACACAGCTGTAGCGTGAATCATCAGGTGGCCTCTGGCTATGTTTAGTTCAATTTTATTGTTATTGAACCCCAATCCAAAGGTATCGTAGAAACGATAGCAAAGTGACTGTATCAAAGCTCAAGAAATGGCGGGAATCCACCCATTCACCTAGATTGAAATTCATATACTCAGTTTTTTTGGGTTGATATTTTTTTTTTTCAATAAATAATTAAGATACAAATGCATATATGCTTCATTTATTGTAGGCTTTTATACTGAAAGCGTAAGACGCTAGTGGCTTAGTAACGCTTCAGCCACTGCTGGATATTCTTCACAATCTGCTTCAGATCTGCGCTGCCCTGAGTCTCGATCTTGGTGATCAGATGATCCAAGTCCTCTTCAGGCGGCGACTCCTTATCTCCGCCATCTTCGGTTGTCGAGGACGGATCAGCTGGTGATGCTGAGGTGGAAGACTCTGTCGAAGACTCAGTTGAAGACTCAGTGGAAGACTCTGTCGAAGACTCAGTGGAAGACTCTGTTGAAGACTCTGTCGAAGACTCAGTGGAAGACTCTGTCGAAGACTCAGTGGAAGACTCAGTGGACGACTCAGTGGAAGACTCTGTCGAAGACTCAGTGGACGACTCAGTGGAAGACTCAGTGGACGACTCAGTGGACGACTCAGTGGACGACTCAGTGGACGACTCAGTGGACGACTCAGTGGACGACTCTGTGGACGACTCAGTGGAAGACTCAGTGGACGACTCAGTGGACGACTCAGTGGAAGACTCTGTGGAGTCTGAGGCAGGGGAGGATGTGGTGCTCGGGTCTGGGCCCGGTGTTGGTCCCGTCGTTGGGACATCAGCACCGGCCATGCACTCGCCCATGGCATCGTAGAGGGCTGCTGTGTTCTCGGCATATGCGCGCTGTGTCTTGTTGGTGCAATCGTATTGCCACACCTGGATTTGGCGGTACGTCTCCTGGATTTCGGACACCAGCTCGTTGGAATTGGCGGCGATGGTGAACATGGACTTGGAGTTATCGGAACCCTGCAAATGAATCCCATGTGATTACCTCTCTGTGTGCGTGGAGTGGAGTTGATTTCAACTTACGGCTTGGGCGGTGCAAGTAAAGTAAGCCTCGGGCGCAGCAATAGAGCTGCACGCGGTGAGGGCATCACAGGCGCTGGTGCCGGAGTCCTCGATGGCGGTACGGTTGGGCTGGGTGGTATCGACGATGGCATCGGACTTGGCCTGCGCATCGCTGATGCACTGCTTGGTGTCCGTATCTAATTTATCTCCGAGCGCGTTCATCTCCGGCACATAGTAGGCGAGGCACTCGAGGGCGTGGTTGGCGTCGCTTCCAGCGTCGCGGGACTGCATCACGAGCCGCATAATATGCTCCTGTGGCGGGACCACGGGCTCGGGCACAAAGGCCTGGCTGAGGCCAACGGCCAGAAGGAGTACGCACACTTGGGCGTACATCTTGCTGCTGGGTATTGTTTTACTTTGAATGGTTCGGATGGTTCGTTCTAGGGACTCGCTCACTTCAAGCGATCGATTCGTACTTGGCCAAATTGCCCCACCGGCATCAGTATTTATAGGCACGCCGCTCAAGTGCCCAATATCGGAGTACCATTAACCCATTTGGAATGCTTGGTATAATTTCTAGTTAAAAACCCCATGTTATTGCCCGTGTTATTGCCTCAATTTTGGCCTATCACGTCAGCTATCTGTAAGAAATCAGTCGGTATTATCATTCTTATCGGTTTATAACTGCCACTCAAGCGGACCCCTTCGGATCCACTTCGATCGAAGCAATTCTAGGCGCTCCACCTGCTCCATACCCCTACGCAAGTTCACCTGATTTATTTATTAAGTGCTCGTATTTTGCGTTTCGCACTTCATCAATGTCAACACTTCCTAGAATTGGGAATTCTATTTCGTTTTTGTTGTGGTAGACTCCATACAAATTCTTCTAACAAATCTGCCATACAGCTGCACTCGCAGTTTCGCTTAGAATCTAATCTGCCTGAAGCACTTGAGGTCCCTTGAAGACACACGTGCCGTTTGCTCTTCCCAATATCGATTCCGGGTTAACCCCTGATATTCCATATGCTAAAAATACCTTCTAGAGGGACCCAGTAGTCTCATTTGCCCAGTGAATCACTTGGATAGATAATAGCTGCGAAAGTGGAAAGAAAACAAAAACAGTTAATTAGGCTAAGGCTAGGCTCGAATGTGTTCGGTGGCACTTGGCTTCCTTTTGAGCCAAATCTGGCAGCAGACAGAAGGAGAGAGTGATACAGAAAAAACAGACTACTTTCCTGGAAATGTTCTATAGATAAGCAGACCAGACACTCCATTAGAAGATTTGCATTCGATTAGCGTTAGATTAGATACTTGAATGTCATAAATTTAATTAAATTTAAAGTGTCTCTAATCTTGCATTTTATTCATTAGTTTTTATTGCATCTGGGAAATACAAAAGTTTCCCATTTTTTTGACAAATAACAGCAGCAGTAATTGTGTTTACTGAATGAATCCCCAATCAATGTCCCATTGAGCCTTATCGCAGACCCCTTGTCGGTCGGTCACTTACAACAATGACATCTAAATGGGTGGGAAAAATACAAACGAACAATGACTCACTTATCACAAGATGTCGCCTGTTGAGTTGTTATTATTGCACAACACAAACACCAGATACACACACACACACACACACACATATTTGACCAGCCATATTTATATGTACATATGTACATGTGCTCGTAGCTGTTCTCATCGCATGCCTCTGCATAATTATCAAATTCACTGAAAATAGCATCTGAAGGCAGCAAACAGCAGCAGGAGTAGAAGGAGCAGCAGCACAAGAACAAGGCGGACGATACCGACTTCTAATTTGCATATCTTAATTGCGTTCTTTGTATGCGTGTGCGTCTTGGCATGCGTCTGGCTATGTGTACTATATGTATCTCTGTGAGCAGTTTTGATGCCGAAGTGCATTACACACTGCACACGCACACTCAAGGTGCTCAAGGTGGCAGAGTAAATCAGGAACAGGGGGGAGCCAGAGATGCTTCCAGGATTCCCAACAAGTTATTGGCCAAGATGCTGACAAAGAGAAATCTCTGCCTTTGCCTGGCATGTGGCTTCCTTTTCCCATTACCGTGTACGGAGTATGTGAATGTTTATAACGTTTCTAATTTGTTTTAATTGCAGTGACAACACCGCCACAGGCGGCACCACAAACAACAACAACAAATGCAATTAAATTTGAACGAAAAGCACCACAAGGAAAATGCTTCCCCTGTTTACTTAACTGTCAACGTTACCTTAAAGTTATCCCTTCTGTTTTCACTTGAGCACCCTGTGCAAAGAGTATCCCACTTTCGAGCAGAAGGAAATTTATCTATGCAAGCTAGTTCCTTGGTTCAGTAGCTTTCTGGCTGATACTTAGCGCAGAACAGACCCTTTCAAATATATGTACATATACCAAGTCGGAGATACTAAGAAAATATCGTATGTCACATAGTATCGTTCGATGTATCATCGGCAAAGGGTATCTAAACCATCAGCCTTCGTAGCTAGCTTTTCTTTCGTATTTTTCCATTTTTGTTTGTCCTTCTGAGGGTAAAGTTTTTCCAAGCTGATTTACATGTTTTCTTTGCACTCTCACTCACTATCTACCACTGGTTCGCCTCTAGATCTTTGATAAACTTGGACTTGGATGGCAAATGCAGAAAGTTTCATTTGCAACGGCCTACTCCTTTACCCCCACCGGCATATATAGTTCGGGGGCCGTTAATTAAGTAAGTTGCAATAGGTTTTAGTTTCTTGTTTGTGTTTGTCAACGGAATAAGTATACCTGGTAGACAGATTCACAAGCGAAGGATATACCTATCAGAGATCTTTCAGTGGCTCTATAAGGTTTTGGATACGATGGTTTCTAAATGCATGTTCGTTAGTTTATTTATAACTTAGACTATATGATTGATAACACTGCCGATTTTCGATGCCAATCCATGCTTCTTGTGGGAGCTGATACTGTCACCATCACTTGGGGCCGCAGGGTAGTTCCAAGTAGACACATGTATTTCCTCTGTAGTTGTTGCATCAGTTGTTGTCTCGGTTGGTATAGGCGTTGTGGTTGTGGGTGGATCCGTTGGTACGGATGTGGTTGAAGTTGGGGCTGGCACTGGGGCTGCACCGGACAGGCAGTTCTGCAGATCGATGTAGGTCTGATCGAGACGTGCCTCGTAGCGACGCGCCGAACTGTTCGAGCAGCCCTCCTCGCGGAAGGTCACCTGCTGGATATCCTGCCTGAGGTCGGCGGAGTACAGCGAAGCTGTTGAAGACAGGTTGTACGCATCCCTCGTACTCGCAGAGCCCTGAAAGTGAATTACAATTAGTTGGAGCCTCTCGATTATGTGTCTGAGTGCGCCCATACCTGATCGGAGTAGCAGTTCAGGTTATCGAGTGCATTTGCTCCATAGGAGCATTCCGTTAGAGCCTTACAAACGTCAAGCGTTGTGTTGCCCAGGCTGTAGACAACCTGATTGTACTTCCTGTAGAGGTCGTCGGTCTGCTCGATGGCCTGCTGCTGGCACAGGCCATACTCGTACTCGTACTGCTTGAGGTGTTTGTCAAACTCCTCGCTGTAGTACTGGAAGCACTCCAGGGAACGGCCGGGATTGCTCTTCTGCAGCTCGGCGGTGGAGCTCATCAGCTGCAACATCCGGGAGTGCCCGGACATCTGGGATGTGGGAGTGGCAATGGAGCTGCAGCTGCAGCTGGCCGCCAGGCAGGCCAGCAGCACGACGACGAGAATTGCTTGCTGCATGTTGTTTGTTCGAGTGTTCGTTCGTAACTTGGTCAAGAGCGACTTCTGGTCAACGCTTTTATGGCCACTAAAAAACTAGGGAACACCAGGCCTGTCTATCTATGTTGCCTCTTATCTTGACACTGATAAAGACAATCAGTAGCGGAGTTCCTGTGGCCCCAAAGATTGTGAACAAGTTGAGCTATCAGCCATCGACTACCGCTATCAGGGGGGGCTTTCCCTTACGCTACCGTTTATTTTATTACCAAATTTATTTTTAGTTAATGCCGCTAATTCCTGGCACTAATTTGTTTCTAAAACTCTAGGTAATGGTATCCCCCAACTCAATGAAAGCAAAAGTATTTTGAGTGTGACTAAAATCGGAAATATACTATATAAACAACTTGCAGGAAATTGCGAAGTTCTCTGTTACCGAAAAATAAGTTAATAACAATTCGTGCCTGTCTTCAGCTAATCTCCAAAACAAAAGGCAAACAAAGAAGCAACCTTCAGAGGAAGTAAACACTCAATTAGACGGAAATTTCCAAGGTGCGGAATGTTGCACCACACTGCGTATGATTAATATTACTCACCTAGCCTTGCAGTTCGGCCTCGCTGCTGTCACTGTCAATGGCCCCTCATCCTCCTCCTTCTCGCGTCTGAGCTGCATACTAAGCAGGGAGTCCATCCTGCTGCTGCTGCATCTGCCTCAAGGTTCGCGATCCAGCGAGCTGTCGGGTAGCGTCTGGTATGTATATGGTGCGCAGAGCAGCATCCCCTGATGGATTGTCAGCCATCTTGGGGGCCACTTGGGTAACGCTGTTAAATGGCTCACAAATAAGTGTAATTGTTTTGTAAATGGCCCAGCAGCAGCAAACAATTTTCAATGCTGCTGAATGTCTGTTTGCCTGTCAGTCGGCAACTCACTCACTCACTCACTCAGTCAGTCGCCTGGTTCGTGAGTGAGTCAACAGCTCGAAGAAAAATCACCTCGGAAATTTTGTATAATTTTATTTACGACCCCCACTTACCCCAGTACTTTGCACTGCCAGCCAAATAAGTTTCCCCAAGATAACCAGCTAGAAAAAACATTTGCTAAGTGACTATCAATTAACAAATGGCTGCCATAAATATGGCGATATGTATACTATATATATGTGCTATCTTGATTCGCAAGAAATGTACCGTTTTAATCTATCATGAAACGGAAGTAAATATCCGTCCAAGATATCTTTAAACTAATAAAGACATCCAACAGTTTGACCCCATAGAAGTTTAAAGATGAACTATGAATGCTGTAGCAGATCATTTAAGATATCCCTACGTCATAATAGCGTAGCGTAGACAGCGATTCCCAAGGCACTTATCACCGGAACAACCATTAAGCGTCACCACATATAGGTAGGTAGATAGCGAACTGCCGCCCAACCTTAGCCCGGCCAAATTGGCTGATAAGAATGTCAATGGCAATTATCAGTCGGTAATTAAAAAGCGAAAAAATTATGGCCTGCACTGGACAATAACAATTGTTAAGGGAAGGGCATTATATGTAGTATATATAATAATACTATAGGTAGATGTGTACCTACTTATACGATTGTGTATGGAATTACAAACACGGATATCTAATGAACAATTCTCGGTATTGCGTCGAGTTATATGATTATTTTTACAAGCACTTACGTCACTGCCAATTATCAATATTATTATAAACTATGAACAAGGCAATAACAGCGAAGGAATTTACGACTTGGCCATAACAAGAAGCGAGAGCAATCAAAAGGAGATGGAGTCGAGTGTATATATCACAAGGATTACGATATATAAACCTCCAGCAAGAGCGGCCATAAAGGGAGCCAAACCCAAACCCCAACCCGGACCCGGACACGCTGTCATTTTATGGGCAACGCGTGAAATTCAATTAAAACGCATGCTCAATATTAGTGACAATAATCGAAAGAGATAGAGGAGGATGGAAGAGTGTGGCCAAGCCATAAAAGCGAGATATTGCATAATATTGAAGGGCAACTGTCGGATAGACAATTGGGTGGGGGGCAGTGGCAATGCCAGTGGCAATGGCAATGGCAGTGACAGTGGCAATGGCAATATAGTGGAGCGCAGCCCTCCCTCATCGTGGAAAAGACTCCATGTAAATGCCGGAAAAGGGAATAGTTTTGTGTGATTTATGTACATACTATGTGCCGCCAAAGACTGCGGTGTGTGTGTGGTGCACCGCAGTGGGCGTTTGATTGAATGTGGCATGTGCGTCACTCTCCATAAAGATTACACGCTGATTATGAAACAGATCTTATCTCCTACGTACATATGCATGGCAATTCAAAATGCCTGACGAACTGCAGCATGGAAATTAATTAAGCTTCCTTGTGCCCAGGAGTAGGGGTATGTACATACATGAATCGACATATGTGAAGGTGTGAATAAATGAATAAACTATTAATGATAAACTGATTAAAAACTGCGCATAGTGACTGCAATGGCCAAAAACCGAATACTTTTTAACCGCTTGAATGAAAGTTTGGCAGTTTGGGTTTTTTAGCCAACTGCAGAAAATCCTTTATGCATTATGTGGAAAACAAAACGAAACTTTATGGGGAAAAGCATAAATCTGCATAAATAAATGAACAAAAAAACCCACAAAACATGACCGCAGAAATATAATAAGTCCAGCAAATCTATTTGCCAAACTTTAAGATGTTGAAACACAAAGGAAATTTGAAATATAAATGGACAGCGGTAGAGAGAGAGAGAGAAACAGACAGAGAGACAGAGAGGAAGAGAGAGAGAGAGGGTGGTAGGGTAGACTGTCCAGAGTCGAAAAGCCGCAAAAAGCAAAAACATTAAAATGAAGTCAACACAATGAACGGAAGTTGGCCAGCTGCAGACGAGAACTTGGTCTCCTCCACTTGGACTACATACAAAATGAAAGCCTCAAGTGCCCCCCTGCAAAAATTGTGCCCGAGCTGAGCAAAATCAAAGAGCCCAGCAGCAACAGCACCAGCAGCAGCAGTCTCTTTGCTTGGACAAAGAGTAGACCAACAAATGTAAAGTTTATTAGATCGCAAATGGCGAGTGAGGAATGGGGCATGGAGAGAGTGGAAAGAGTGGAGAGCAAGAGCCAATAACAGCATGGAGCGACCATTCCACATTGGCATCTGCAGAATGCAATAAAAGCGCTTAACCCGAAAGCAAACGCTTTGCAAATATGTGAAGGGGCTACGAAAAATTTAAGAGGCTAACTCCAAGGACCATTTAATCGAGGGGCAACAAGAGGACACTCCGCTTAACTCTTTAGCATCGAAATAGGTAGTACACTTTCCAGCTTTACAGCTATGAGTATACATAGTATTCATATGTTCATATATACCCCTTTAGTAGTAGGGTATTGAAACGAGAGTACCTGTCCGTAAAACTCAGATGTAAACAAAATAAATAAGCTGGCCATAAATTTTTGTTTTTGGCTAACTGAAAGACAAAAACCTGCAGGTAATATCCGTGTACATATATGGAAATAGTCTGAGAATCAATGAGGAGCAAAATTCGATTGGTTTTACAGTTGAATTTAACTACTACAGTTTTACATACGAATATATACAAACATACATATGTACGAGTCATGTTTTTTCTAACCTGCGGCAACAGGCACATACTCCTCATACCATAATTATTCGCATTGAAAGTATATTCCAGTGAAAACTGGATCAGTGCCTGAATATGGGTTGGGGCGTGAGGGGGATGTAGGCAAAGATGATTCAATTCAATTTACGCTCAACTGCGTCAATGTTGAAATTGCTACACGGTTATTCTTTTTATGGTTGTTCCGATATGCCAGCCAGCCAGCCACCAGCTAGGAGTACTACTATAGTTTAATGCCCATAAATCATGCCGAAAATTCAAATGTTATCAATACAGTGGGATATTCCAATGCAGTGTGGGTTAGTCCACCCATCTCCAACCCATCCTCACGTTCCCTCTCTCTCTCTCTCTCTCTCTCGACCCGAACATTAGAGATAAGCCAGCACTGCATACATACATACATATATACATTTATACTCTACCCAATCAGAACCCTTCGTTCGCTATATAGCGCCGCAAATGATAATGATGATGCATAGCCTTTACCCCCTCAAAGTTGACTGCAGTCTATATCGTATCGTTTCAATGTATCTGTGTCCAGGGGCTGTTGATAAGGGCAACCGTTAGTCGCGTACTTTGCGCGAATAATTACTTTGAGTGTCCCTCCAATGTCAGTCGTCCTCCCATACATACCCCGCCACTCACAGCGGCAAAGGGTATATGCAGTACATAAACCAATATGCAACGTGCAGGGTGCACCTTATAAGGTGTCTTGGTAAAGGGATATATATACACATATATATTTATAAACTATTCTCCCTTTAGAGCCAGGTTGAGTGTGTTGATTATATAGTTAACTGAATAGCGGGTATCTTTAAGTCTCAATTACAGCCAGTTGTTTCTCTTTTTAGAACTGGCGCATATCTAGAAACAGCCACCGCAGCAGCCACTACTAGCCAGGCTATTGTATATAAACAGTTGGCTGCCTACATTCGGGCGCTGCGATTTTCATATAAATAGCTACCTACCATATAAATGGCATAGCCTCAACCTGTTCGCGCCTCATTCGCTCCAATCAAACCTCGACACACGGCGCGTACCAGTCGGTCCCTACCGATCGTCACAAAGTGCTCCTCCGTGTACCAGTGATTTTGCTGCCAAATGAATCTCAATCCTGCCGTAGAGAATCCCTATTGAGTGAACCACACACCGTCGATAGATAGATACTTTCAATTAAAATCAAAAATAAAGCTGCACAAAACGAGCCATAATACGCATAATACATGTGCTCCAAGGCTTTGGTGAGTAGAATATTTCAGAAACGCTTTGCACAGAAAAGCAATCAGAATTTTTGAAAAAAATTATGTCGTTTCCCAAAACACAAGGATGTTTTTCTCTTTGTTTTGAACATTTCTGATTATAAAACTCAATTTTTAAAACAGGCTAGAAATGGTAGAAAATCTTTGTTCGCTAGAGGCCGCATCCATGTCATTTTGTAGTCACTGGATTCAGACGTGTTGCCTACATTTCCGGGCGGAGGCAAGTGCCATGCGATCCGGTCCGGTCCGGTCCGTAGCTCCGCTCGCTCTGGCCCGTATGTATGCAAACAGCAATTGAATTAATGCCATAAGCCAAGCGAAATGTTGACCATATTCACAGCTGTGCACACACACTCTCGCACACACCCAAAAGAGGACAGGGCGTAGAAATGGTTTCCAAATTGGAAATTAACAAAAACCAAGCGCAAAAAGCGCCGTCCCCAAATGCAGCTGAAAATCTAATAAAAAGTACAACATAAGAAGGCAAATTCCGTTAGCAGAGGCATTAGATACCCTTTAACATTCATTGGGGGGAGGGTCTATGGCAGCTACATATGTGTTATATAGTACGATAATGACCAGCTATATAATATGTACCTAGAGGAAAAAACCACATGGTTTTATAGGCTTTAAGTACTCCGAACTTCTGTTTTCCTTGAGGGTTCAAATTGTGATCAAAGTCAGAAATACCATCTGTGAGGGTATAAACAAGCAAAATGTATCACTGTGTGTGTGTGTGTGTGTGTGTCCCTGCTTCAGCATTCACTCCCAGCGGCACGGCCTGGTGTGGCATGCTGCAAAGCGAATTAGTGTTGCCACTCGACACTTTGTCCAGGCCCCAAATCTGGGGCTGAAAGGATGTCGGCCGGCCGTAGGACAACTACAAACTGACAGCCAGCCATCACAGCACCCAAGCACCCTGGAGAGCGGGAGGACTGTTGGGGGTGGGGGGGACTTGTTGAGATGCAACAAGAACAACCCGCTTGCACTTTTCTTTCAAGTGCAGTATGGTGTCGTGCCACCACCCCACCCAAAGCCGGTGGCACCACACCATTTTTGAGAATGCTTAACGTGTCACTTGGCTGGCATCTCGGCCAGCTGCAACAAAAATATGCAAATTAGACATCAAAAATGCCTTAATGAAAATTCCGCCTGTGGCAGTGGAACAAAAAGACATGAGATGGAAATTATTCACACTTTTTTCCCCGACTAATGTATATTTCTTGCTCATCTTGGTCCATTTGCCACTTTCCATTCGCCATTCGCCATTCGCCATGCCTTGTCCAGCCAGAACTTTCAGCTATCTCTTTCTACAGATACAATCAAACCGAACTGTGATGCCAAACTATGCTTGCATTGGCATAGTTTAAGAGTTAGAAATCGATCGCCTTAAAAGGCAGCTACTCACAGACTTATATATAGTTCTTCAATGTATTTATAACAAATAAATATCTAAAGAATTGAAGCTTCACTCCCTTTCCTCTCTCATAATGCAGTCTCTACAGAAGTGCTCGCTTCCCTTGCACTGATTAACTTGATAAAGTTGGTTAACCAACTCGTTTCAACCACATTTGAATGCGGGGAACACCTCCTACGAAACACATTCGCTGGTGCTGGGCAAATTAAATAAATTTCGCAATTAAAAGTTGCATTCCTTCGAAAACATTTGTCATAGTAAATAAACGTAAATTAAGTTTATTTTTCATTCTTTTTCTCCACTTTCCCCCGCACCCCAGGCTCTTGCCACTCTGCCATGGGAATACCCATACCCGATTTCATGCCCCCTCCCCCCCACAACCGAACAACCAAACAGCAGACAGTTAGTTCTGTTGTGGCTTCGCTTCCGACGACCGACCGACCGACCGACCGACCGACCAACCGACATCCCCATTCCTTGTTGTCCTTTTAGACAGTTTTGTTTTGCTCATACCCTTTCCAAGGGTATTACAATTTCGGTCACAAACTCAAATTAAAAGACGAGCCAAGAGCATTACTGAGACAATCTTCACAGTTAAAGTTCAATCTCCAATTAAGATTAACATTGGATTGAGACATGGCAAGGGTGTTTAAGGCCTCGACCTATCTCAGTTCTTGCTATTTTATTGTATTTGTTGTTATTTCATTTCGTTTGCTAAATAAGCAGGAAGTACTGCTGTTCAAGGCAGGGTAGGGCATGGGCAGGGTGCATGAGAGTTGTAGGGCGGCCAAGTGCCGCTTCCGCTGGAACTGAAACAGAAACAGAAACTGGAGCTGGTGCTGGAGCTGGAGCTGTAACTGAAACTGAAACTCTTCATGTTGTTTTAATTACTTTCTGATTTATTTAGCACCGCGACAATGGGACAAAACCAACTCGCATCGCATCGCATCGTAGTCGTTCTCGTCCACATTATTGACTCTAATTAGTGGCCCTGTCACCTGATTGTAGGCTAAGCGGGGAGACTGTGGGAGGGGAAGCAGAAAACAAAACAAAAATAGGATCTCTGCCCTGTCTAATGGAACATGAGCGCGCATAAAATGTTTGAAAATTGCAGTCGGGCAAACAGCCAAATTATATTTACATTATTTAAGTGCAGTGGCAAAATTTTCATCTAAAATCCAGCCCATAGGCAGATGCAACAAAAGCATCAACACAACAAGAACAACAACAAACAGACACCAACTGTTGTGACCTCAATTCATGCTCGTTTTCACACAGAATTAAATAAGCTGCTCGTTTGCTCAGAAATTTGTTTGTCGTTTCAGGTAATTTGCGATGCGAGCCTGACCAGAAATTAGAGCAGAAATTTTCATTATTTGTTTATTTCGACCGTTTGCCTGTTGTTGCATCCACCCTTCCATTGTAGCCGCATGTGGGTGTGGGGCGGGGATTTGTTGAAATTAATTCATTTCTGTATGTGTATCTGTTGCAAAGATTGCCGCAAAAACAAAATATACCCTTGTGCACCACAAAACATCGAGTAGTAATTCCAATGTTTCGCATTATGGCCAAAAATGTATGGTTTGAATTCGACACGGAACTGACAGTCAATAAACCAAAAATTCAGCTATAAAGTCAGGACTTAAAATGGGTTTTGCATTTTCATTTGTGTGGCACACAGGAAATTTTATGAAATCCAAAACGCTGTTCATACCGGAGACATTTTGCAGTTATTTCTATTTATTTTAAGGTGGAAGATTTCCAATGGTTTCGAGTTTATTGTACAGAAATATTCTTTAATTTTTAAATTACTTTTCGGATTTAGCTGAGGCTTTAAACTTTTGCATTGCCTGTTCCCAGCAGTCACACAAATGTGATGTGCTGACCTGGATTATTGCTCCCAAATTGTAGTTTGCTTACGAAAATTCCTGGAAATATTATAATTAAAAGTATATTTATATATGCACTCTCATGCTCGGATGCCCAGTAAATTTACAACGCAAATAGTTTTTTTGCGGCTGCCATGACAATAATGCTAATTAAATTAAACACAGGGCAGGGGCAGGGGGCACCCCTCACTTCTTTCGCTGTGGTTAACCCCGCACTTTGTGGCGAACAGCCCCAAAATAATATACAGACGGGTGGGGGTGCTGGCAACAAAAGTTGCCCCAAAAATATATTACATATTGCATGCGTGCTCTAAAATTAATTGGAATGCAAATGCAGTTGGGGGAAAAAGTGTTGCAATTTAATTGCGCAGTACCCCCCGCGCAATCAACGTGAAGCCTGCTTGGTCCTGTGCTCGTTTTTGGAAGGACTGCAATTACACAAAGTAATTCCGTTTAATTAAGTTCACACGTGCCACAATTAAATCTTCGGCGCTAATTGATGAACGTGTTTCCCAGGGATCTACACACGTATTCGTGTTCTATTTTTTCATACCCTTTACTCCAGCAGCAAACGGGGGCATTGATACATTCATACAAGAGTATGTAACAAAAAGGAGCTTTCTATACTATATTAAGTGATGAGCATCTACTATAGTTGATCTATATCACTCGATGTATTCCCCATGTTGTGCTCATAGTAGTCCCTCGATAAGGGGATATCTTCTATTCCAAATGTCGAGCATACGATTATTATTCGAACTTGCTTTTGTTTTTGTTTTCTTTTTGTGTTTTAAACGTAGAAACAAACTCACGTAGTAGTCAGCAAAACGGCAAACAAATAATCCGGAGTGTGAGTGACAAAAGGTGTGGACGCGTTCGTGTTGGGAAATCATAAATAGTTTGTAGCCTCCCCCCTGCACCCTCCCCTCACAGAATGTATCCCTTCCGAATTAGGCTAAAACTGGATTTTGCTTACACGCATTGCCAGACCGTGCCGTGCTGTGTCGACCATTTGGCACGTTCCCGCTCTACGGCTCTCCCGCGTCCCTCTGCCCTACTTCGTAGTGGGCGTGCCATGTTGAGTTACGGCCTTCGTTACGGATTGGTCCGAAATTCGAAAATTATTTAGCAAATTAACAGGCTGACAAGTCAACTGTGTATGCATTTGGAAGTGGCTGACGTGGGTCGCCGGGCTATGTGACCAGATTGCCAAGAGCCAAGAGCCGGAAAACTTATGGATTGCCGGCACGCAGAGCATTTCCAATTGCTTACCTTGACCAAGGACAGGGACGCTGCAAGAACTGGCCATTAAAGTAATTCTCTTGTACGAGTACGAGTATTGTTTGTATTGTTTGCCTTTGGTATTTTGGCTTTCGGTTGAGGTTTCCTTCTCCTGTTGCACGCTGCAGCGTCCAAATATTTTTGTTTAGTCTCAGACCGCAGGACAAACACAAAGACAAACACTGGCCGAAGTTTGCAACATTTTATTATGTGTATGTGCCAGCTTAATGTCTTGTTAAGGCCAGCTTAGAGGGGCGAGGAGGCAAACTGCAAATTGGAGTGGACTGCGGGGCGTAAGAATTGTTTTTTTTTTGTTGTTGTGTGGCATCGAGTGGTCATAATGAAGCTGCTTGTTAATCAGAAAATTGGACTGCATTCGAGGTTGAATTGCATTCATTTGCATTCAGTGATTCGGTAAAATAACACGCACGAAGTAATGAGATTTTTCACGGAACCTTAATTAAAGCGGACACCGAGGACGAAATTGGAGGTTGAGGCTGTGGCTGCGGCTGCGGCTGAGACGGCAACGAAGTCCGTGAATTCTGGCCAACTGCCTCAAGTGCTGCACTTCATATAATTTGTTCAGCCGCCAGAAGCTCGTATATCAGACAGCACCAGAAGAGTTTTCGGTCTCTTCCCGCTCTCTCTTTCTCTGTGTCTCTCTGGATTCGACAACTCAGCGAACTGAATGGGCTAGGCGGGAAAATATGTGGTCCTGTAGAGTCTATCCGTGTGCGAGTAGGAGTGCCTGGCGCAACGAGGTCAACGACTGCGATAGAGCTGCCAAACTTGGGGGCAGACTTCAAGTGTGGCTCGGTCGCACTCTGCCTCCGGCTGCGCCCGTGTCTCAGTCTAGTGGCCAGGACTCGTGGATAATAAAACAATTAAGCGCAAAGTCAACATGGCTGGCCAAAAAACAAAAATATAGTTGACTCTGCCAGTCGACCTCCTGCCACGCCCCTCCGCCCACGCAGCAATCGAAATGGAAATCGAAAATGCCGCACTCCCATTTGAATGCAATGCCCCATGCGGCTTCCTGCCGCTGCCACGGGGTGTATACTTAATCAAAAGCATAGCCTGCACCGCCAGCAGCACACGACGAAAATGGAACGATGCCCAGTGGGCGGTTGGGCGTTTGGGTTAGGTTGGGTTAGGATGCAACGAAAACGTTTAATTGGAATTTATGGCTGGAACATTATACACATCAGGCCTTTTCGGGGCCATTCGGTTCGCCTTCGTTGCAGGCTCTGTGCACTTAGGGAAAATAATCCACCAATAGATGAGAGATTCTCCAAATATTTATGAGTATTTGGACTGATTTTAAGTGTAGATTCTAGATGAAACCTATGCGTCTCTCATTCTCAATTTCGTATGAATAACTTACAGTCGATTTCATGAGTGTACCTCCTACACCATTGTCTGTCTGTCTGTCTGTCTGTCTGCCTGCCTGCCTTCCTGCAGTGGGTGTACTTTAAGTGTGTGAGCTTTCAAGACCCTTTCGCATCCACATCCACATCCAACAGCAGCAACCCAACTCCTGGGTTCTCCTCGTTCTTTTGAGAGCGCGTAACAGCATTTGTGAGGCTTGAATACATCACGGCTTGAGTGACGTTATCCGTGAAAAGTTCCTCCACAAAGTGATGGCTGGATGGGGCTGGTGCTGGGTGTGGGGCTCCGGTTTCCTGCAGGGCCCTTCTAAGGATATGGCTGCTGTTACTCTGCCTCGTGTTCACTTCATAATCGTGACGAGGCAACGCAAACTTGAATAATTGCTGTCAGAGTGTGAAAGGACTTCAGTGGTGGGAAGAAGAAACTCGTCAGCATCTACTTAACTATCGCTTACACAAGCTGTCGGTGTGTCCATCGATCTATGCTCCCTGCCCTCAACAACAACACTCAACTATACCCCCCCAAATGCGGGGACATTCCACAAATTCAGCGACGAGACCTCCCCCGTCGTGTCAGTCCCCCAATGGACGTTTAAATTGTTTTGGGGGGCTCGTAATGAATGGACCCCACTCAATTGTCGTCGCGCGGCAGGAGAAATTGCCACTCGAGTCACTCTATAATTGTCCTGCAAACAGGGGACCTGCACTCTCCTGCACCTTCCTCTGGAAATATGAGAGTTATTGTTTCGACTCCAGTCTCAGTCTCTGTCTCTGCTCAAGCGATCAGGAACTTATGCCAGAGGACGTTGGACCTCATCGTTGTCGTTCGCTCAACCATAAAATAAAAGATAATCATTATTTTTCTAAGATTGAACATAAATTCTGCGGCATGCGCGCTCTCTACCATCAAATGTGGCACACACACACACACATTGTGGGTGCCACGGGCAGAGTGGCGGCAAAAATGCTTCCCCGGAAATGCATCAAAATTCGTTGGGCTCCTTACCCACTGGCCGTATCTGTGTCTGCTCAACGGAAATGCGCTAGCGCACAGGAAAAGGAATAAAGTACGCAGCGTAGTAGTATACCCACAGAACACACAGCAAGCCACATGCACCCACACACACACACACACACACACGCACAGCACACACAATCGCACAGGATGCAGCGCGGTAGCCCGTAGCCCTGACAGGCGTACTGGCGGACAGGCGGACAGGACATGTGAGTGCGGGCAGGAGAGTGCTCGGGCGTTAAGAATGCAACGCCTGCAGCTGCTATGGGAAGACCGGATGCAGCTCATTTCACTTGGCCAAGCAACAAAATGCAGCCTGCCCAGACATGCATCCTCCTCCGCGCGAAATGATGCGGGAAGAGGTGGTAGAGGCGGGCAGAGGCGAGAAATATGATGCATTGCCGGGTTGATTTAATAAATTTTCAAATATTTATCCGCAAAATATTTTCCAGCATCCGAGGATGAAAAAAAACGGCAATTTGATAAACTGTTAAACAAAGTGCATGGAGAAAATGGAAATTGTTCGCAGGCCATGACAACGAATCGGGAATATGCTCTAGGGGAAAAGATCCTTAAGTACCGTAAATAAGTCAAGCCATACAAAGTCTTTTCATCTATATAATATAATATAATAAATCCCTACTGGTATATTGACAAAGAGAAATCTCTTTTACGAACGATTCCAAATTAAAATTGCTAGTATACAAGTGCCATGCTGGAGTAAGGGTATTCAAGCCGCATGTTGAGTGTGTCGAGTATTACGTAATGTGTGCTGGGGAGGCCAGCACGTGCGCGTGTGTTCCTCCGTTAGACGTCTTCCATTAAAACTTAAAAAAAAGTTCGCTCGCTTAATTAAATGTCGTATAAAATGAAATCTTGCAACATTTTCCCAACCACAAAAATGAAAGGATCCTTGGATGAAGGGCCCCCTCCCTCTCCCTCTTTTCACTCTCTTTTTCTTCACTTCTGCCCCTCACATTCTGGATGCCTGAGTACATCCCATCGGCATGTGGTGCCTGTCGAAGTGATTAAATTGAGCAACCATTAAAATAAATATGGCGACAAATGGTTCAAGGGTGCTCTCAGAGCACCACTTCCCCCTCCTCAGTTCATTAAGCGACATGGAGAAGAGACCAAACAGCGTAGGGAAGGAGGAGTAATGATGTTTGGCCCTGACTCTCCCGTAGTCAAATTATGCGAAAACGTGTAAATGATGTGCGCCGCCTGCCGCGACTCAAGTTCGCACACCCCCCCCCCCGAACATTTTTTAATAACTTCCATGGAGGCAAAGCAGCAACGAGAAACTGGGCAAAGAGTGAGGGGATCGAAAGTCTTGCTATTTAAAATCAATTTGTCAGCCAATCGACTGACCCTCATGCAGATGATTAGGCCAGGTCAAAATGAGAAGGAGCAGCAGCAGCAGCATTCAGGATGAGTGGCAGCAGGCAGCATAAGTGCGGCCACAACAGATTCTTGGCCACTTGATGGGCAGTCAACCCAGGTTGAAGACGGAATCCCACCCACTCTCTCTCTCTCATTCCACTATCTCCCTCATCTCTATCCCTGCGTCTCTCTATCTTTGTGCCTGGAAAGCGACAAGCGGCCTTGTTGAGTGTTGGCCAAACTGTCATTGTGAGTGGGCGGGCGGTGACTGCCTCTTTGTCTGCCTTCTGGCCTGGTCCTGGCAATCAGACTAAAAGAACCTGGCCTGCACAGTCCTCGCTCTCATCCCGGGTCTGAGCCTTAAGCTTTGCTTATTTGTTTGCCACGGCCCACGACAGTGCTGGCAAAAAGGCAAACGGGGCACGCACAGGCACAGGCACAGGGGTGAAAGCATTCTTGCAGCACTTTGGTCCATTTGTTGGACCCGTAAATCTTTCCGCACACTTTAGCAATTTAAACATAACCGCCGGCATTTATTGTCACTTTTAGCTCCGACCTGACACCGATCCCACTGTCCCACTGTCCCCTATCCCACTGTTCTCTGGCCACAACCTGCCCTCCCTGCCATCCCTGACAACCCCCTCACATTTTCTATTTACATTCGCGACAGTGGCAACAATTTTTGTGTTCTTCCATTTCATTTTCTGCTGCTTCATGATGCCGCTGCCCGATAGAGTCATCTTGTTCATTTGCAGCCTGCGGCTGTCCGAGACCAAAACTTTATGCCACCCTCCGCCCCCGAACAAACTCTGTTCGCGAAGCACACTCCGCGGCAAGTGTCACGTTGCAGACTTATTAGCGTGTCTCCGGCCAGATAAAATGGGGGAATCAACTCGGGAGGAATGGGATTAAATAATGCTCTCTGGCCACGTAGAATAAGAATTGTCGCGAAATGCCATGAAATACGGAATTTGCACTCGAAAAAACGTGGGCCCTAAAACTTTTATTTAAAATAAGGGAAAACCTCCTGGAACTCGCTTTTCCGGCAAGTGCATGGGAAGTGTCATTTGCCAGTCGCATTTGAGGGCAAATTCGTTGGCATATTTGTCTTGAATATTTATCAAATTTCTCATACGCATAGTGGGCCCGACTCGGGCTGGTTTTTCTGTGATTTATGTTAGCGGGAACTGTGCCACAGGAGGCAGGCAGTGGCAAGGACAGAGAGCATGCTTGATGAATTACTGGCCATAATGATACATCGTTATGTTGAACTAATTGTGGGCCTGGCCCACACACAGTCCGTCCATTTGGAAAAGTCAATTATCATTGCACACGGAACGGCGTCGTCTCTGCCGCTGTCTCTTTCGTTCTCGCTCGGTGAATCATAAATTAGAGCCTCATCCGATCGAATGAAACTTTCATCAATTGATTATTGGCTCTGGCTCTCCCACACACACACACAACACACACACTCCAGCCACTTGAAGTCATATATCAAAATCACGCCAAGGTCTTTCTGTGGGGTATGTTGGGGGTGGGGGGGGCCAGCAGATGTCACATTTAATTGGATTTTCACATGGTCTTTTGTTCATCGGTGGCATCGGGTTTGACGTTGCCTTTGCCCTAATAAGCTATTAAATAACGCCTAACGCGAAAGTTCCTCATCCTCAGCGGGGACACCCACCTCCTCTTTTGCACCTCCTTCGACACCAACCCCGCCCAGTGCTCGGCACAGGCCATAAATAACACAAGGACTTCCGTTTGCCATAAAAGTGACGCGCCGCGTGGCCAAAAGGCAAAATGGCGCCCCGAATTGCCGATGACAACATTTCCGTTCCTGCAAAGGCGATCCACAGCGAATTCTCACCCTGAGCCGCCAGGACAAATCGTAAATTTCAATCAATACAACACTCAATCCTCAATCCCAGCCAAAATCCCTCACATTTACTCCTTAACCGTAGGGATGTAGGGGGAGGTGTGTGTGGGGTGTTGTGCGTTGGTTTTCGGTGGAATGACAAGCATGCGAGTGTTGCCAGATGAGATTTAATTGCCAGAGTTTGTAGGCTCAAAAATGTGCCCCTGCCTCAACCCTCACCAGCCTTCCCACAACAAGTTGTCGACTATTGTGCAGCACTGTAACTCGTAAATCATTAAAACTTCGCACATAAAAATGGCCAAAACGAATGAGCTTTTCCCGCCAGATCTTCACTAATAGTTCTCCCACGCCACGCCCATTTACCGAGGCCAGGTTAATCGAAAAACTTTTGCCAAATCATGCCGGGAATGTTACTAGTACAAAAATGCCTTTCACAGCACAAAAAACCTCTAAATGTGGTGGAGAGGGGAACGCAGCCAAGGCCGCAAGCATTTAGGCATCTATTTTTTGACTAATTACACTTGCGGCTTAAAGACCAAAGAAGAACCTCTGTTTCGGGGTTTTTGCACAAGCCAGACACAATGGCAGAGTAACTTGGCTTCAATTGGCGCAATTTATATGCACATAATAATGAAGATACCAGCCCGCTGATTATACGAACTTAATAACCATTCCCGATTCCCATTTGATGTACAATAAGAGTACGTGTACAGACAGGTACCACCACCGTGAACAGGAAAACCCCAACAATCGCAGCTAAAATAATATTCAAGTTAATTAACGGACATCAATCATGCGTTTATTTATTTTATTTGACTGCAGGAACCAATGCACGGCGGCCATAGAGCGATAAATTGCTAATTAATGAACAGCAGTTGATTAAAAATAATGAAACAACGGTGCCCAATACACGACACGATTTGTACATATCTGCTGCCCCCAGTTTATGATGATTGAATTTCCCCCAAATAACCAAATCGGACAAACCCGAAAAATTTATGTTCGCGGTGCTCTGCTCAATCCGATGGGATTGTTGATGGTTGGTTTATTTCCATGGTTTCAAAATAAAATTTGATAGCACCATATTCAGGCTTTAATTCACTTACATTTAGTGCGATTTGTATTTGGTTTACTTGAATATACTAAACAAATATGTGAATATAAACAAATTGTGTGGTATCTGTGGCTGCGTAATGAAAGCGACCTCAATTTGTAATTATTCTGTCGTTAATTTTAAATTTCTATTTTTTTCTTTGATCGCAATCAAATATGGCATGTATAGTAGTTTGAACTGGAGCATAAAGTCACTTAGAAATATCACACTGGTATCAGTTTTCTAAGTATGTAATTGTTGCCTTCTAGGGAAATTCTATTCTGAGCGAAATTCAGCTACAGAAAAAAATGTTAAAAATTCTTGAATTTCAAGACAAAACTCTCAGTGGAACGAACGCTTTCAACTCGTAAATTTATTTATGTGTTTTGTCTTTGATTTGTTTTTAATGCGACTCTCGCTGCCCTGCAGGGCAGAGGGAAAGGAACCAATAAAAAATTTGTCGGACAGTGTCAACATAACGGAAAGAACCAAACGGACGGACGCGGGGGGTTGGCGCACGTTTCAGTGATAACCAAATTTGAGCAGCGACAGAGAGAGAGAGAGAGAACCACCAGCAAGCTAAAGAGAATAAATTTATATTGAAATATATGTATGTATGCAGTACATTATGCTCGTATGTATGTACATACAGTCGTGGGGCATTTATGACTAAGTGGCCCTGCATGCCATGCTCGAATGTGCAATATAAACTTTTATGCCATCGGCAAAAAAACACAGTTTTTATTTACCAGCACACTTGACCTTTTTCAATTTTCCTGTTCCCTTTTCCTGTTTGATGTACATACAGAGTATCTTTACGGACAAATGGAACGTAAAACGAGTTTGAGGCCCAGCCAGGACCCACACTCATCTCTTCACTTTTCTGTGTGTTCTGTGTTTTGGTTATCAGAACATAAACGATTTATATGCCAGAAAAAAGCAATTTCGATAGGATTGTGAATCCCACTATATGTAGTACTCGTAACTGTCGATCAATTCCTTTTTTTTTAGAAACCTCCGAACAATAGAAGTCGATGTCCATTTGAGTTATTAAATTGTTAATGGAGGGAGCAGAAGGTTTACTTTTTGCTGCATTTCATGCAGTTGAAAGATTGTTTGGCCTCAGTTTTGGTATCGCTCATTGGTTTTAGAGCTAATGTCGGAGTACGGATACGAGTTTATTTCAGTTCTGAGATTTTTAGCACCACCTCTGCGTATGCGCAATATTCGTAGAAATGTTTTTGTGTGTTTTCTGTTTTGGGGGATGCAATCAACGCGGTGTCAGCATTTCAACTCGACGCCATTCAAAAATGGAAATTAATTTTTCAGCCATGACAAGGCAATTAATTGTATGTCCCTGCCACTGTTGGGTTGTTTTTGTTGTTGGTGTTGGTGTTGGTGTTGCTCACCAGGGAAAGTGTTTCCCTTTTGGCTAAAACTAGATATTTCACACATTCATGTACGCAAATGTGTATAAATCAAAATAAATGTTGCCAAATCACGAACTTAATTTAAATGTCACGACGGGAAGAGCTGCTGACAGCTGAAACTCGCGACTATGGGGTGGAGCAGCAGCATCCTTCTGGTACAGTATTCCTTATATTCGCAGCGAACTTAAAGATTTCCCACACTGCAGCTGTTGCCAGATCGAAAAAAAGGGGGAAACGAGGCGGCTCGAACATCTCTCCTTAATGTCCTCTTTCATTGCGTTTATTTATGCATTACGAATTACTTGGAATCTCTGGCAGTTGTCGCTCCCCATCGGCCATCCGCCATTCACCATCCGCCCATCCGCCCATTGCCCGGCATCCGGCATCAGTTTTCGCCATTTTTCTTTCGCTTTGCCGGAGAACTGCACGCGCCATTTTCGCAGCCGTTGGATAAAGGGGAAATCGAAATTAAACTGTCCGAAGGGCTGCGGACCAGCACAATTTACGAGCACTCGCGTGCTAAACGTGGCCCAGACACAGGACCTTCTCCCTTCCACCCATCCCCCGTCCCCCGTCTCCCTACTGATATCTACGGACCGAAGCGAGCTGCGTGTCCTTTCATTTGGCCGCAAACATCCGCTCAGTGAAATGACTTTGTGGTTGGTTTTACATAACTCGGCGAGTGGGCCAAGCGGGGCGGCGGCAGGGGAGCCGAAAAGATTGTGCTGGACAAGGATTAAGTCCTTGCTGGGATTGCATGTGTGCATTTGATTTTTGGCTCCTTCATTGTGGATGGGGCAACATGAACGTTAAATGCACATTTGTTTCCGGCCAACGCAAGCTCATGATTATTTTATTGAGCTGCTGCTGCGCCCCGGATAACCTTGAAGCAGCGGGGATAGGGGGCAGAGAAATGATTCGCCAGAGAGATGACAGTATAATAAACCTCTTGGATGGCTCTACATTCAGTAGCTCTATTCATAGTTTCGGCTGTGGTGGTGGCTACACATGTGGCCCAGTGGCTCGAGTCGACTCGAGTGGCTTTGCTTTCGGTTCGCTGCACGCACAAATTGCCACTCGAATGGCTGGCTTACCTCTGTACCTCTGTATCCGCAGTGCTGCATACACAGTACAAGTATCTTTCCATCTTTGCGACTTTGCATCAGTTTCTTTCTACTCGTATCTGTATCCAAGCATGCATACACATCTAAATATCCCCTCAACACAATACACATACCTGCAACTACTTTTGAAGCTGCTTAACTGGCAATCTTTCGCAACTTGAATAACGCAATTTTTTGCCAAATTGTGAAAAGGGGTTCGGTGTGGACCGACCGACCCTCTTCTAAAAGGAGAATCAAATCCGCAAATCTCTGGCAAAAACTTGACTCATGCTCAAGTTGATCTACTCCGTGTGTGCATATGTATATTATTTGATTGAGAAACATACATACATATGTACCACAACTGTACCAAGAACATCTTTACCCTCAATCAATGTAAAGTGAATATCTGATGGAGAAAGGTCAGGCCTGAAATAAGATTCGCTTTTGCCTGCAAGTCCATTAAACGTCCTCTTTTTCTCTTGAGTAGATGGAAATGTTTCCATGTGATGTAATATTGCATGAATTAATTAAGAATCTAATTAACTACTGGAATGTGGATTTTGACTCTAACAAGAGAACCTTTCTCCCAAGAACTAATCATTTCAACTACTTAAACATGGAACAGAAATGTTCATTAAGCCAATGTAAATCGATGCGTTGTCCTTAGTACGAGCTTTTCGCTATCCATGTTGCATGCCACAGGCATAATTTCGAACTGGTTCTTTGCTTAGGCAAAAATTTAACGTTGTACACAGAGGGCAGAGTAAAGCAAAGGCATTCTCAGGATTTATTTGGCCTGCATTCCCAAGTTGATGCATGGCCAGAACAAAGATATATGTGGAATGCATTCCGAGCTTTCGGCATAGCTGCTGCAACCAACACACAATATAGATATAAACACTTCATATATGTTTGTATGTACTAGCATGTGGACAAACTTTGAGCATACATTAGTAGGGGGGGCAGACAGGAGTGCGGAGAGCCCAGGTCTTTGCCACAATCACAGACGGGCATAACACTTGGCAACAAAGTTCCTTGCAATAACTCTACAAATACTCGTATACGGAGAAAGGCAATTGCAATTGCAATTGTGGTTTCAAGTCTAGAACATCATTAAGTAGGCCCAACCGAAGGACTTCTGTCACCGGAAACGGTCCGGTCCTCACATGACATTTATTACGGACAAACTTCGGTGGGTGGCCCGACACCAGAGACATCTCCCATGGAGTTCGGAGGAGCAGTGATGACAACTGGAAAAACTGTAATTGCAGAATATTTTTCTTGATTTTCTTTGGGCTATCTGCAGCTGCAGCAAAGTGCAGGAAGTTTGTCTCCATTTCCTCTACTGATTGAAATATTTATTCTGCCTTGTTTTCCTTTGCTTGCTATCTTTTTCGCTTTTTCGAATGATACCAGTGTGGAACGCATGGGGTGATAATTTGTGGCATAAGTCCCAGTGGTCCCAAAGCAATACCAAACAAGATTCGATGGGAGCCGGCAGCAGCAGCAAATATTTGTATACTCGAGAGTGACTCAAAGCGACTTAACTCCACCAATGAGAGAGATTAAACTTTTGTTCGAACAATGTCAAAGCATCAATTTGTCCGGAGACGATGACAACGGATCAAGGGACTGGGGATGAGGCCAGAGGAAAAGCAATCACCGGCTATCACGTCTCTATTGTATTGCTCTGAAAATTATGAAAATCCCCCCCAGAATAGGGAAAGACTTTTGTCATTTTTGACATATTTTAATGCGAATTTACGCCAAGGAAGAAGTGGGGCGGCCACTTGAGCCTGGCGGCCTCTGACAGTTGGTCAACTTTAATTTGCAGCCCTTTTCGAGGCCGTCATCCTGGGCCCCTTGGGGGCCGCCTATCCTGTCTCAGCGTTTCCCCTTGTCTGTTTTGCAAGTTAGTGGCGCCGTCTCCCAGGCGACAGACAGCGCAGTGAATGTAATAAATAAGTGGAGATACTCCTACTCGTACTCTGTCTCCCAAAAGGGCGCTGGTGTGCGGCATACCTCAATCAAAGCATGTGCCACACACTTGAAGCAGCAGCAACAACGGTAGACGTAATGCGGGAATGCCCATGTTTCCTTCTATCAACAGTGTCTTCAATAATTTTGTACACACCGAGACCCACACACACACATACGCACACGCGAACACACACACGTGGGAGTGCCAAGGAGACAGACAGAGAAACAGGAGAGACTTGGGTCGCTGTCATGTTATATTCCCGTTAGGCTGTTCGCCGGCGCAAAGGGCAAAATGGCAAATAAGAAGGGAATAAAATGAAATAAAATAAAAAATAAAAACCTTGTACAAAAGAAAAAAATAAAAACTTGAGTATGCAGAAGTAGAAAATACCCTATTTAAAATAAAAGAATGACAAAAGCTTACCAAAGGCAGCTCAGATCCTAACGCCTGAGTCTTAACAGTAAAAGAATTGCAAATAGTTTTCACTAGCGATAATTATCGACTGATTACAGTTGGAAATCGATAAGTTCATGGAAAAAGAAAAGACTAAATAAATTTCTATAAGCATACAATCCATCAGCATACCCAGCATACCCTGCCGGAATCGAATCGAAAAGAAAAAGAAATAACAGCTTCAAGTGTCATTTATCTCTCAGGGACGAAACTTTCCCTCGACTTTCACTCAACACAAAATTGTTGTAACTATGTGTGCTTGGTTATATGCTTATGTGGGTGGGCGGATGGATGGATGGGCGTGTGCCTGTGGGGCGGACAAACTCTTTGCATATTTTTCTCACTCGCTGCCGTTCTGCGAAAACCCCGTTCCCACCCAGTCACAGGGTGTGAGCCAAATTGATTTGACAAATATTTTGCTTGGCGTTTATTACATTTTTTTTTTCGTTGGTCTCAGCGGCAGCTCTGGCCTCGGAACCGTCGAGGACTGAGGGCCCCTTTTCAGGCTTTAACCCCGTCATCGATGGCAGGGATTACGACGCCCGCTATGGCAACAATTTCAATATGCTCCTGCTGCTGCTTCTGCCCCTACTACGTGCCACAGCTCTGCAGGGCACCATGCGATAGGCGCCAGCCACAATGAAGCAGCAGAAATTCCTCACGCTGCCACAAACACATGCTTGGGGGTCGCATTTAAATGTGCAGCTGTACGTTGATTGCATTGTTGCACTTGTTGCATTCCTCGCATGATATGCCCCGCCCTGCGTATTGCTTTAGATGGATACTGCATAAATCAATATGAAAGACAAAGCATACCAAACGAACAGGCCGGAATGGTCAGCCACTTTCAAACTCTGACTCTAATATGCGCTGCTTGTGGTTTAACTATGGATTTACAATTGGCATCGTAATCCCCTGCAAATGTTAAATAAATATTAGAAATTATGGCAGCCAATTGAAGACTATAGTTAATAGAACAAAAGAGTACGCAAAGATGGATTAAAAAGGAAAATGTGAAACTTAATTCGCATTAATATTGCAGATTTCTATTCATTGAGCTTACTTGCAAATTATGATTTCAGAAATTCATTCTTCAAGTCTTTTGTACGAATATAATTCCACGCTCATTGGCTCTGGTACGGCAGGATATCCGCCGTTTATTATACGAGACGCCGGTCAGTTTAATTTGGAAATTTGAACCCAAAATTCACTCCCAGAGCTCCGGTCAGACAAAAGCAGACCATTCGACAACGATTGCCAGCGGGTAAACCATCTACAAATTCGAGTAGTATTTGAGCCAATATTGGCTATTGGCTGGCGATTGCCATTCCATTTGAATGGGCTCCGTGGAGCAGCGGTGCATTACTGGATTGAGGCAATTGTTTGGGTTCATTGTGTGGCCGTTGATAGATAGAATTCAAATGGCCAGTGGCCTGGGAGCTCGTAATGCACTTCCCCGGCATTCGCAGGGCCACAAAAACGAGCCAGCAAATAAGTCAGTGGCCAAAGTAAGCCACTAATTGCCCCATTAAAGCTGCCTTTGGATCCCACTATGTGGTGGCAGCAGCCTCGAGGCAACAGTGAAAGCTGCAGGATCAAAGTCTCAGATGAAAGACCTGAGGCCATATTTACCTGTGCCCCAACTCCTCCATCTGCTTAACTTTCTATCCGTCCATTCATGCCTCTGAATGGCTCGTTCCGGCCCCTGATCCAGCAGCGTGTGGGGCGACATTCAGCGGCAGCTTTTGATGTGGCATGGCCAAAGTGGCAAAAACAGAGCAACGTGGAGATGGCCCGTGATAGAGAGGTGATTAACAGGCTGTTCAGGTAGAGGAGTTGCCAATCTTGCAAGAGTGTGGCTACGACAGGCACACACGTAGACTACCGTCTACGTCTATGATGGCCTTTAATTTCAAAATATACCCGTGAAAATACTGTTGTTGACTGCTTGCCGCCGCAACATGCAACAAATTGATACATGGCCAAAACTAGCAACAAGCCAATTTGCGGCGGGCGATAACTTTGAAATTGGCAAACTTTTGCGATTAATTAAAATCGCTTCATGGCATTGATGAAACAATAACGAAAAAACTAATATTTGACAATTGCCAATAATCGGCAGACAGCAGCAGCATGTATCCGATGCAGCAAATTGCCTGTGGCGGTGGGGGCATGCAACAGCAACAGCACCACCAGCAGCAGCAGCAGCAGCTGCAACAACAGAATTGGGATCAGAAACAGAATCGACAACCAGAGGAAAGAGAGAGAGTGAGAGAGAGAGAGCAACAATTAAAACAAATCGAGAAGAGAAAAGTGCTGTTTGTACGATGTTGCTGCTGGTGTTCGACGCTTTTTGATGCTGCTACAGAAGCACTCTAACATTCATGAACCGACTATAGGATACCCTAAAACTTGCATTTTCTATAACTTTTTATTTTCGACATTAGAGCTCCGAGGATAAGCAAAATCAAGCCCCTCAGACCCAAGGACTTAGCCATTAGTGGATAAACAAATTTCGAAACACAGATATACACCAATACACGCATGTAAATTGGTACAATCGTGCTGAGCTTATCCCTTGCTCCTCTATCGCTGCACACCTACCCTCTCTCTCTCTCCTTCGCTCCTGTTGTGCTCCTGGTTTTTTGTGCCTATTTTTGTACCCCTGTGTAAGGACAAACTTTTATTTCGAACAATTGCCGCCGTGCAGGGAAATTGAATTGAAAACTGGCAATGTAACAAATTTATGCAATATATATGAGGCCCACACACACACGGGCAGACAGACCTATGCATGTGTGTGTGTGTGTACCTGTCTGACCAGTCGAACGCCGAACTCCAATCGAGGTCTGGACACTGGACTGCTGTTTGATTGCAAAAATATAATTGAATGGCAACATAGGGCGGCCATAGAGTAGGCGACGGCTTCGCAGGAGTTACATCAGAAGAGGATGAACAAAAATCCCACTAAAAAAAAAATGGTGTAATAAATGCATTAAATAATAAACGTAAAAACAATGATTTGCATAAACCCCGAACGAGTGCAAACTATACGCAAACATTGCGCCATAAATTATGAAATTAAATTTTCAATTGCCTGTGTGTTTTGTTCTTTTGTGTTTTTGCAAAAATATATATAAATGACAACGGGAGAATCCCTAATAAATATGGGAACAAGAGCATTTAAATTTGAAAAAATATACGAGACTACAGAACGAAAAGAAAAAAATGTTTCACAGAATTGTTTATACAAAACGAGAAAGAACGTACGGAGTCGCTTCGAACGCGACTCTACTTTTATACCCGTACTCAGTCAGTACACATGTGATTTATGTGGAATTTTAAAATGTTTTATCATTTTTACATTTTACATTTTTTTGCTACATCTGTCATCGACATCTACATCTACATCATCTACATCAGTTCCCCACAACAACACACGTACACTGCACGAGGCAGCATGTTTGAGCGTGAGTGTGCGTGTGAGAAAGCTGCAGCAACAATCAACCCCAATAATTGACTTACGCCGCAAGAGGAGGTGGGGGATTGCTGCTGAAAATTCATTTCATCATTGTGGCTATAATATTGATCCGATCAGGACCAAATTCGGGAATCTGGTAGATATGGTCATTCTCTACAATACTGCATTTTTATTTTTTCTATCTTCAAAATTGTGGATTTTCGTCTTTTGTGGGGGCGGAGAGGGCGGGGCGAAATTTTGGTATCACAGGAGTCTTGGCCAAAAGTTTGGTTGCTCTAGCTCTTAAAAGTCTCTGAGATCCAGGCGTTCATATTTACGAAAACCAAATCGACTCGATTTTGTGTGAGTGCGAAAGAGAGGGAGCGAAGTTTTTTTCGTATATTTTCCTCTATTGTGGCTATATTAATGATCCGATCCGATTCAGATTTGGGCCCCTGATAGATATGGGCTGTCTCTATGATTCTGCATTTTTCGTTTTCTGTTATCTTCAAAATTGTGGACGCCACAGATGTGCGCCCTTTTTTAGGGGCGGAAGTGGGCGGGGCGAAATTTTGAAACATTTTTCTAGGAGTGAGATATCACATCAGTTTGGAAAAAGATTTGGTCCCTCTAGCTCTTATAGCCTCCGAGCAATGGGCGACAAACAAGACGGACAGACGGACAGACGGACAGACAGCAATTAGCACAAATACAATATACCCTTTTACTCTTCGAGTACGGGTATAAAAAACGGATTAACCATAATATTCAAAAGAGTTTCAATGTAAATATATCCAAATTGAATGAGGGATACCTGTTAGGTACTATTTGAGATCTACAATGGAGAGAAAATTATGTGAAGCCACTTTAAGACAGATCGGCTTTAGAGTCAGAGCCCCTTAGCCCCTTTTTCCATCAGTCTTAATTGCTTTACTTTAACGTTATAAACAAAAACAATGCAAGATTTTATCAGAACACAAAACTGAAAATTCTATTTAGCTGACATTTCACTATAAATAGCTAGCAAGTATCTATTTAGATGTGGGTAAGTCTCCTCCGGGAAGCATTAAGCTGACACCCAAAGAAATTTACTTTGCTCTTAGCCTTATCTTGACCCCGGAACAGCGGCTTATTGGCGGCAACTTTAAATCACACAGCGGGCCATCCCGACTAAGACAAAAGCCACCTGTAAGCCGCAAAACAGATAACACACCGCCGCCCACCGGCCTATCAGCCTATCGGCCTGGAAATAAGGACAAAACAACAGTAAGGCACACCAAAAAAATAAAAAGAAAATAATTCAATTCCATAAACACTTGTTCACACAGTTCACGCAGATCACGCGGTCGCCTTGGTAAGCCCGGCCCAGAGACTTGGCTGAAACTTCATCAACACAAATTGTGAATTCCATACAAATAGTTTGACAAACTTACTTGGCTTTTCCCGAAACAGAAACTTGGCAACAGAGCCAGGGCGAGGCGGAGGCTCCTGGAGAGGCGCGGCGGCACAAATGAAAGAAGTTTTGCGGTAGGCCGGGTCGGCTCGAGCCGGGTCGAGGTCGGTTCTGGTGCGTAAGAGAGCATAAAAGAAATCTTATAAATCCAGAGCGGCAACAACACTTGCATACATCCCAGAAATGCCCATATAAGTATACATATATATAGTATGTAAAAACTAGATTGAGACAAAAGAACTTGTGGAGCAGCAGAGACTTGCTGGGTGGGTGGGTGTAGCAGGAACAGGAAGACAAGACACTTATACTCGTACTATGTTTAGTATTGCCCACTAGCACAACAGTTTTCATATCTTAGTTTTAAGCATTTCCGGCGCCAACAATTTGGTCACGTAGTGTGTGCTTCTAATGAATGCGGGGTAACTACATAGCTATATACATATATGATTAGTGTGTATGTACAGATATGTAGGATACGCGTGCCGCATATTATCGCTAAAGGTCGCACGTCGAACTCAAACTATTTTACTTGGGGCACTCTTTTGGCCAGACTAGGCCACAGATAATCAGAGCCATCGCCCATCCACAACTACATCTGTAGCACCCACAGACACAAGACACAGACACCTACACATACACATACACATATATAGACATGTCTAAAGTTTTACCGAAAACTTTCACCTTCTCCCATAATAGGAAGAAGGAAAAGAAAGGATATGTGGGGGGAGGTAGGACAGCTCTGGGACAGCTTCCCTCCCCCGCCCCCCCTCTCAGAAACTTTTCAACTTGTTTGGGTTCGGTTTTGGTTTTGAAATTACTCTCGACGCGCATTGATTGTCAACGTCCAGAAGGGAATTGAACTTTCTCGTCAGCCCCAAGGATTGGGTAGCTGTTCCGTTCACTCAATGGCTATTCGGCTGCTTAAGTTTCGGCTGCCTAAATCGAAGTTCTGTGGAGTTCTTAGTCGAATTAGTGGTCGATTTTGGTTTGTTTTTCACACTGCGCTACATGCAGTTCATACATACATATGTATGTATGTTAGCCAGAAAGTTCTCTTCGTTGAGTAAATGATAGTTAATAATCCGCCTGTAACGTAACACTCTTATATGGTTTTAATGGCTTATACGTAATTGAAAAATCTACAAAAGTACTTCTTGCATAATAATAATAAATCCCATTTGGAGAAACCCTTATCCGCACAATGCAAATATCAATCTCTGGTATTGTTGCATAACCTTCATTCGATTCCATTCAAATGGCTATGCAATACATGTGTAAATATGTATGTGACATGTATATCCCACATTTGCATGTTATGGGAAGCCTTCTCTTCGTGTATTATGAATCCATCCCAAACGGATGCAACTGTTGACACTTTTGTGTTTATTGGCTGCACCAACAATTTGCTTAACGTTTCCATTTGCTTTTCCATTTCCCCCTCTCGTATTGCTCTTATCTCTTTTGTTTTTTTTTTGTCTCCACACTTGCAGCTGCTCCTGGCCGCCATGCTGGCTGTGCGCTGCTTTGGCAGTGGGTCTTCCAGGCGGACGCTTGCATTGGCCTGCGAGGAGGTGGATGCCATGGAGGAGGTGGAGAATATGGACGGAGACATGGGAGAAGCTGTAGTAGCGCTCGAAAACAATAGATATAGCAGTAATAACAACAACAACTACAACAACAGAAACAACGATTACAACTACAACTACGCGACATTTGGCGACGTTGATGGCATTGCGGATAGCAACGACAACGAGCGAACAATGACAACTATAACTACAACAAAGCATCGGCCAAATGGCAGCACCAGAAGCTCTACGGAAATCCCATCCACAGCATATACGACTTCAGTCGAAGCCAGCCGCAGCCGCAGCTACGGCAGCCAGAGCCAGAGCTACAACTGCGGCGTGAGTTTGATGATGATCCAGAGAATGCCGGCAATGACTTCCGTCTGCAATTGTCCGATTTAAATGCGGCCGTTCAAGGTGTGGGCAGGTTTGTTGTCGAGCACCAACACAACCCGGACCAGGACAACGACAACGACAACAGCAGCAGCAGCAGCAGCAAAAACAATGGTGACAGCAACAGCCAGCCACAACAAGAGGAATTGATGCTGGAGCGTAGGAGTCGCATCAGCAGAAGGTAAGAGTATGTAGGTGGGGGGTGGTGGCCACTGGAAGCACGGAAATCGCAAACGAGAATTAGCAAGAGTGCTGCTACTGCTGGTGGCTATGTGTGTGTGGGAGTGGGCTAGTCAATTTGTAGTTTGTGTGTGTGTGAGTGTGTGTGTGTGTGTGTGTGTGTGTGTGTGTGTGTGTGTGTGTGTGTGTGTGTGTGTGTGTATGAGTGGGATGAAATAGTCAAAGTGAGTATGATTGGGGATGGTCAGTGTGTGTGAATGGAACAATGTACATATGAACACATGTATGTGTCTGCACTGTCACCGAATATGATTGGAACCTAACCAAATGAGTAAAGAAGCATTGACAAATCTGTTCGTGCTCCCTGCAGCTCCTTTTGTTCAGCTCTATTCTGTGCATATCAGCCAAATGGCAATGCAGTGCCATTACGCTTGACGTAAGCGTAAACGTAAGCGCTTAAGCTGATTCGTTACTTTTCAGCTTCCTCTTTGAGTTTTCGGCTTTTCGCTTTGTCCTGCTCCGTTGTTTTTTTTTTTTGTGTGTGTGCTTTGTGTGGCCCCCTTTGGAGGGACCAACTACGCGCGATCAAGCTTAGGCGGATCATGTGATGTCTGTGCCATAGATTACGCAATCTCTCGAATGCATGCACATCTCTCGACTGCAAAAGGCAAACAAAGACAATTGGAATATCCTTGAAAGAAAAGTAGCTTGGTTCAAGATTTTCTTTCTACCAAAGAAAAATAAACAACACAAAAATAAAGTAATATTTTCGAACGCTTTTCATACTCCCACAAAGAACAACCTGGATCGATTTGTATTTTGAAATAAAATCCATTCCATTTCCGCCCACAAATCCCACATTTATTTGCCTTTTCGCTGTCAAAGAGACGCCTCACAAATGGCTTTATTTCATTAAGGTTTAGCCCGGACTAATTTGAAAGAGAGCTCACCTCAAGAATTTCAACAAGCATTCGTTTCTAAACATTTTCGCAAACTTTGCGACAAAACTATCAAAGCCGTTGTTGCCCTCAAAAGAAAAAAAAGAAAAAAAAAATACAAAGAAAACCCTTCAATAATGCCACTGTTGCTGTCTGCGGGGTGGTGAGGCAGTAAAGCATCGACAAGGAAAGAGGAAATCCGCTGGCAGGCAACGACAGCCGCGTAACGGAGGAGCTTTGTGCCGCTTCGTGCTCAGAACAACGCCATCGGTAGCACCATCTCCGGCCCTGGTCCCAATCCCAAACAAAGCCGCGCAAAACGAAAGCTAAAAAATTCATTGGCATTTGCCGCAGCTGAATGCAAAATGATGCGCTTTTGTTGGCCAGCTGGAAAAAGGGACGTGGGATGAAGAATGGCAGCGGCGGTGGCGTCGGCAGCGTCGGATAGAGAATATCTAACGCCATGCAAATAACAAACGTCAAAAACGAATTCATTTTTTGTTGCAGTCGCCACACACAGAGCAGTCTAAAAAGCCGTCGTTTTTCCATTCCGTCGCAGTCATTTCCGCCCCGCCTGCGGCATCCGTGGCGTGGGGTTTTGGCAGCTTCAGTGGGGCAAGAGAGACGCGAGCGGCGTTAATTCATTGGCAAAGCTAAAAAATTTCCATGCATATGCAATTGCAGGGAACCAGAGGCGGGTCAAGCGGAGTTTTATGATAACGAATATGCAGCAGCTGCTGCTGCTTCTGCTTCTGATGCTGCTCCTGATGCCCATGTCGACATTGAGGGCGAAGAGGACTATGCCGTGGCGGTCAACGGACAGGACGAGAACGAGGACGAGGATGAGCTGAGTGAACAGCTGCCCTACGGCATTCAGAATGTGCGCAAGCGTCGCGTTCGCAGCGTTATGCCTCCCGCCCAGCAGCTGCTGTCTCCTAGCCCCAACAGTGATGAGGTGAGCTCACAAATTCCCTCCAGCTGTGTGCTGCTATAATCCGCATAACCATATCCAACCCACAGGTCACCTATCAGTCGCTGTGCCCCACCAATCGAGTCACTGTGAAGCTGGACAGCGGGGACTACCGTCCCAATCATTATGTGGAGGTCACCTGTGCCCATAACTACGCCCCGCAGCCGCCGCGTGTCCACAACTATGACTACGTCTACAGGAGCAACGATCTTCTGCGGGCCCTGCTCGCGGAGCGGGGAGAGAAGCGTGAGGTGGGTTCTAATCGAAGCTTTTGCTAATGAACAGCTCCTGAATGTCCCAAATCCATTGCAGATCTGCTCGGCGATAGGCTTCGCCTGCATCCAGCTCAACCGCACCATCCACCTGATTCGGCTAAACGATGCCTCCGGCTGCTGGGAGTCCGAAACCCGAACGGTGCCCTCCGGCTGCGAGTGCATGTGGCCCAAGCACAGCTACGGAGACATCGGCTTCTACCACCAGACACAGAAGCGGCACGGGGGCGTGCGAGGACGTGTCGCCCCCAGCATTGACTACAAGCCAGGTGTGGGCTATCGCCAGCTGACGGTGCGAACCCGGACTCCCAAGGCCGGACAGCGCAGTCGACGCGAGGACTGGGGCTACGAGAGCTATGAGTTGAACTAGTGGCACAGCAAGAGGCGATGCCACTTCATGGAGCAGTCAGTGGGAGGGTGTGCCAAGCACATGCAGAGGATTTGTGGCGGCAGATTAGCAACTAAGTTGGATCCGCATAAATTATTTTCGCTTTAGTTTAGCCGTAATGAGAAGAGCCCTTAGTAGTTCGGATAATTGTAATGAAATATTAATAAACAACTACAGTGGAGCAACAATAGAGCGAGCTAATCCTCGGGGAGCGCGCACACAAATCAAGGGGATTATGAAAATTAAAATGCGCTTGCCAAGCGGACTTACAATTAATCCAATATCGGCGCCCTTTCCCAGTCGATAAACCGGTTGCATATTCAATTCTGTGTATGCATTCGCTCGACACCTAACGACGCCTGTCCACGGGCATCGATTCGGGCGATTTATAGCGTGGCTATCGTCGTAAATTAAAAATTAAGCGCCCCGCCAACAAAGCAATTGCCGATATTTACATTTATATCAAATGCGTTTGCAAGGCATAAATCAATGTACAATAAATCCCCTCGTTGGAGTGCGATAGTAAATGCATTGCCCTGAACCTGAGCCTGAGCCTGGATCTGGGCCTGGTCGTTGTGCTATGTTAACTTCTCCAGCGACTTTCCTGCCACCTGCTGCTGCAGCTTCTCTGCAATGCCTGAAATCTGTGTGTGAATTTCCGCCGCGGGCTGGTTGGCATCGATTTCGTGCCAGTAGCTGGACTCGCTCTCGCAAATCCGATTGAACACCTCGGCCACCTTGTGCTGGAACTCTAGTTTCTCATAACTGCAATGGAATCGTAAGAGGTTTATGCAATTGCAACGCATTCAAGATAAGAACCTACCGCTCTTCCCCGTATTTCCCGCGACTGGAAAGGTTATCGGGCGCAGTTTTAAGATAAAACACCGCGTCTGGCTTGATGAGTCCCCGTTCTGGGGCATAGCACCAGTCAAAGTCCAATCCCTTGGCTACGGTATAGGCCACGCCAGAGTAGGAATATCGATCGACAATCAACGTTGTGCCGGCCAAAAGTTCCTTCCGGATTTTGTTCATGTACTCCCAGCGGTTTGCAGAGAACATCAAATGTATCACCTCATCGGGCAGATCCTTGCTGTTGGTCAGGTACGAGTTTATCACCTGGCCAATACTAGATTCACGCTCCGGAAAGTTCATTGACAGCGTGGGAATGCCCCTCGACTTCAGGAACTCAGCTGCAGTCGAAAGTGAAGTGTGGAAGGTTTTTTATTGAGGCGGAATATGCTAAGCCACGTTTACGAAAAGTACAACTTACCCAGGAGTCTGCTCTGAGTCGTCTTGCCGCAGCGGTCGCAGCCTTCGAAAATGAAAAGGGCTCCACGTTTACCCGCGCTCATTTTGCAAAGATTCGCAATATTTTTGTATTTAAGTGTTGCAGTTTACCAGGGCTGCACAGTAGATGAACGTTTTTGGCGCCAATTTTTTTTGTACTTATCAACGTAATTATGCGGGGTTTTAAATTAAAATTTGATAATCCCGCCACTGAAATAACCAGATAAATTAAAAACTCTGTTTTAATTATTTGTCAATACATTTAAGTTTATTAGAGGCAAATGGTATTTTTGGGAGTGCTGCAGTATTTTTTAGTATGTGGTCTTTTAAGAATGTGACATCATCGGCCACACTGGAGCGCAGCTAAATATCTCGGTTAATTTTGAGTATTTTTGTTTAGTATCTAATCAAGTTACAAGGTGTGTGACCAAGAGAGGGTAGAAAATCGACGGAACTGTAAGAACGACATAGTTCGGTCACACTGTAACGCAGATAAATTACATTTTGTTAACAATTTAAATTGTTATTGAAAATACGCGTAAAAACACAAGAAAATCAATGCGGCTTTTTCTTAAATAGGCCACAGCTCTCGCCGTACTGCCACCGTAATGTGTTGAAAGCGAAGTGCGTTCGGAAAGGCGATTTTGCCATAGGTCCGTCCACGACCCAAAACAAGAAAAATTCGCAAGCCGCCACAACGAAGTTGCAATGCGCTGCAATTGAGAATTGAGGTATTCATACAGCATATCATATCACCAGCAAAGCCACTAACTCTGCCGCCGCATTCAATCATTGTGCTAACCGACAAAATCCAATCGCCAATATAACTAAAAATGGCATTTCTGAGCCGAATCCAATTGAGGACATTCATTTGTTACAAACACCGCGTGTTTTTGGCGTAGCGTGCAAAACAACGCTGTCATCTGTCGATAACTTTATCGGCTGCCTTGTTTGTGCCCCTGTTATCGCGCAAGGACCACGAGAGCGCCTGCCGCTCGCTCGCCGAAAACCTTTCGCCAGTGGGTGGGTGGTGTGAAAAAAGTGCGTGCGGAATTGTTTATAGGCTAAGAAAAAGGGCACCAGCAGCGCCCTGCACCAACGAATATCGGCTAATTAGGCTCGACTTGAACAGCTACGGTTCGCCTGGCGACTGCATAGACAATGTGACAGGACATCCCATGCCGTATGCTTATATAGAGAAGGCTGTGCTTCCCTCCCCTTTGCAACGCGAAAGTTATCAGTTATCAGGCACATTCAGACCAGAAGGCTGTGAACTGCTAGATAGGTACAGGTACTGCTTATGATCTCAGGTCTTTCCTCCCGCGACACAAGTTAACCCAACGGACGACTACAGTGATAGAGAGCAATAGCACAATGGCCAACAACAATCACCCACATGGCCATCTCAGCCAGGCCGCCCAGAACCCATCATGGAACCCGCTGCAAGTAAGTAGTAACGCCAAACGGCCATCTGGAAGTCGCAAACCTGCTGACTGAAAAATCTCAATCTCCAGATACCATCGTACATTCCACGGCAGCCGCAGCTGGCGCATATGTCGAACGAGCGGCCCATGGTGCGCTCGCCCCTGGCCTGGCATTCTTCCGTGTCCGCCCAGCCACCGCCGCCGCCAGATGCCCTTTACAATTTTATGTCGGCCAATCATAAAAACGTAATTAGGAAACCGAAAGCAGAATCAGAAAACTAGACGCATGCTCAAATCTCCCGCCTAGCCAGTAGAATAGATTCCTTCCTTAGCAGTTTATCTGTTGTAATCATTATTTGCTTTCTTTTGTGTGTGTCGCCTGCTGCCCCCTTGCATTGTATATCTTGTGAATGTCCCTGCGAAAGGTACGAATAGTGTTCAATGTCCTCACACACTCTCACTCTCCGCAGCTGGATCACCATCATCAAATGAATCCCTTGCTGGCGCCGCCATATTCTGGAACCTTGCCATTCGACTCCATGGACCTCTCGTTGCAGTCCGCCCGCAGCGCGGCCCAGCCGCTGGCCAAGCAGCCACAACAATCCCAGCAGCAGTCGCAGCAACAGCAGCAACAATCCCTCATGCATGCCCCAAACTATCCAACGATGTAAGAGCCATGGCCAATCTTTGTAGCCCCGAAACCTAGCTAATCTCCGTCTGTTTCCATTTCAAACAGCCAAAACCTAGCGACAAATGCAACGCCAACCAGCGCACAGCTGCAACAGCAGCAAGGGCACCTCGCAGCCATGGCGGCGGCCCATGCCATGATGCACTCGAGCAACCAAAACGCGGCATCTTCCTTGGTCCTCTCCAATGGCAGTGATTGTGAAAGTCTGCTACCGCGGCCGCCACCCACAGCTAACCACCCACCCGGCGGCAGCAGCAGTACCGGCAACCATACCGGCAGCAACAACAATATCCCCAGCCCGCACTATATGCAGAATCGCGACGAGAACTTTAAATTGTCGCAGCTAAAGCGCAGCTTCGAGCAGGAAGTGCTGTCTTCGAAGAGCATGCAGAAGGAAAAACTGTCGCCGCACAATCTCCAGCATCAGCAGCAACAGCAGCAGCAGCAGCAGTCCCAGCAGAATGCGAATAAGAAACGTGAGTTAACTTTTGTCTTTATTGAAATGCCAGCTAACCTTTTCCTTCGCCTAAACAGCCTCACCCTTGCGAAACTATCATCAGCAGCAGCAGCAGCCGCCTCCGTATAACTTAACCCCAAAATACAATGGTCCCCAAACGCCGCCAACTCCGCAGTCGCCGCTGGCCGGGCCTCCGCACCAGATGCACTCTCCCACAGTAGACTACAATCAGCTGCATCTGCACCACCAGCTGAATAGTGGAGTAGGAGGCAGCCACAGCGGAGGTGGCTACCAGCACATGCAGCAGGAGCAGCCGCAACACTTACACTATCATAATCAGCATGTCAGCAATCAGCCTGTTTCGGCCGCTTCTCCTCTCCATCCACCACCGCCCCATTTAGTTAGCTCTCAGTTCAACGCCCAACAACAGAGCACAGCCCAGCAGCAGCAGGCGCCAACAACGCCGCAACAGACGACACACCATTCCCGCAGTTCGCAACTGACGAATCTCGAGTCGATGGCCAAGCAGAAGACGCAGTCGGAGACGGAGAATCAAACAGTTATCACGGATCTATCCTATCGGAATGCGACGCCTTCGTTGCCAGCCGCTCCCGCGGTAGAGGTGGAGAAACCACCAGCAACAGATGCTCCCGAATCGCCCTACCTGACCACATCCAACGAGGAGTCGCTGGAGTCGAATAGCAACAGCAGTAACAGCCGCAAACGGCGCAAGCGAAAGTCCAGCCTCGTTATGCGGGTCACACCCAATGAAAATGCGCCCGAGGTAGGAGGAGGAGGAGCCAACACCAAGCAACAGCAACCTGGAAACACGCCCAGCAATCATAGCAATACCTGCAGTCCAAAGCAGTCGCCCAAAATCGCGGGCTCCGACTTTCAGCCCTTTGCCATGCAGGCCGAGTCACAGAATGACAAGCAGACGAAGCAGGAGAACGGACGGGGATCCTCACCCTCAGCAACGGAGAACAGCAACAGCTCCACGCTCTACAACGATGAAAATCCCAAGACGAAGAAGCAGCGGCAGGCCCTCCTCCAAAGAAACCTTACGGAGCAGCAGCGCATCCAGCACGAGGACGAACCGCCGATGAAGAACACCCCCCAACCATGCCACCCCCGAGTCCACAGAGCAACAGCAGCAGCAGCAGTTCGAGCAGCTCCAGCGGCAACACGCACAGCAGCCACAGTAGTCATGCTACTAGCAACGATGTCCGTAGGCCGGAGAAGCCGGAGAACGATGAAACCAATGCCACTACAGACACGCCCGCGTCGCCGGCTCTCGTGGAGCAGGGAAACATTGATGCCAGGCCGGCGGTGAGTGTGCACGAGTGCGATGAAGAAGAGGAACCAGTGGGAGGTGCCACCAAGGAGCCAGAATCACCACAACTGGCACCGGTTCCTGCCTTACCCCTGGAAGTCCACGACACAACCGGTACAGCAGCACCACCAGCTAAGGAAACACCACCTGTGGCCAACTCTGAACACTGTACGTTTGGAGAGGTAGAGGATAAGCTGGAGGAGATGTTTGCTGGCATCGAGGAGGAGCCCGAACAGAATGGCTCACAGGAGAAGCCTGCCCATCCAGCCGGAGACGAAGTGGCGCACGATTTGAGTGCTCAGCTGGCTCTGGATAACGCCAAAGTTGAGGATGAGCCTGCGGCAACGGGGACACCAGTGTTGGATTCACCTTCAACAAATCTTCCACTCCTCATCCCCGAGGTGCGACCCGTAGCCACCAAGGCAGCAATGAAGTCGACCCTTCCCAGTCCTGTGCACAGCCCCACGCCAGAAACTCGCTCCACATCAACGCCTCTGACTGGCACCGAGGACATCAAGTCTCCTAGCATCCTAACCCCTTCCAAGGGCGCGAATTCCCGTCGGGTGCCCCCCCGAAGGCTCTCTATGGGCATGGATGCCTCCCTGCTGCGTTTCATGATCGATGAGCCTACAGGCAAAGCCAAGAAAGCCGGTGGCCGTGGCCGAAAGCGGGCGGCTCCCGAGCCAGAGCTCGACAGCGAGGATGATGACAAGCCCAGTACCTCGGCAGCAGCAGCCGCGGCGTTGGCAGTACGCCAGCAGAACGAGTTGGCTGCCGCCAAAACAGCGATCCCCAAGGCCACAGCGACTAAGAAGAAGAACGCGGTCGGAAAGGGCAAAAAGGCGGCAGCCGGGAAGAGCAAGGCCAAGCAGAACGGAAAGAAGTCAAACGCTGGAGGTCGCAAGCCGCCGACCACCGACGAGGACAGCACTCAAGCGCCAACGAATGGAGGTGGAGGTGTTGATCTACGGTTTAAATCGCCCTTCATACTGATCAAACCAGACGGCAGCGTGAGCATCAAGAACACACATAGCGCCGAGGACGTCAACGAGAAGCAGACCAAGGCCAAGAAGGCCCCCCACGAGAGAAAGAGTCTGCGCGGAATGCACAGCTCCACCCTAAGCAACCGATACGATGCGGACACCACCGACTCAACCTGGATTTGTGTGTTCTGCAAGCGCGGACCGCACAAGATGGGTCTGGGCGATCTTTTCGGACCCTACCTGGTATCCAACGACTGTGAGGAATACCGGGCGGCTCTACAAGCGCCCGGCAGCCAGGACTTCGATGGAGTGTTCGTAAGCAAGCGCAGGCGAGAGGACATGGTCCAGCACCGACGTAACCTGCCCGTGGTGCCAGCCACGCTGGCACACATCATGCAGGCACCGAAGATCAGCATGGTAAGCAACAATGTCGAAGTTCTGGCCATTTTAAATTCTAATGTCCAATCTCTTGCAGCACAAGCGGAAACGCAAGCACACCCACGACAGCGTGTACTCCTGCAGCGATGACCTGAACGAGTCGCAGTCGCAGTCCTCGCAAGATCCGCTCGACTGCACCCATGAAACCAAGTTCATCGAGACGTTTCGCGGCATGTGCAAGACCTCCGAGCACGGGTACGAGGTCTGGCTGCATGAGGACTGCGCTGTCTGGACCAACGACATCCAGCTGATAGGCGCCCATGTGAACGGACTGGATGCTGCTGTGTGGGACAGCACGCGATACCAGTGCGTCGTTTGCTCCCAGACGGGGGCCAGTGTGTGCTGCTTCCAGCGGTGCTGCAAGGCGACTGCCCATGTGCCCTGTGCGCGCTCCTCTAAATGGACTCTGGACGAACAGGATCGCAAGGTCTTCTGTCAGATGCATGGGCAGTCAGAGTCACAGACGCAGTCACAGCCGATGGAAGTCTTTAAGGCTGAGCCTGTGGCAGCAGCTCCGCCAGTAGTTGCTCCACCACCCAGGTTCGATGTCAGTTCGCTTCCCTGAGTACGAGTTCGCGTCCGGGACTGCCTCCTGATCGCCAAGCGTTGAGCGCGGCCTCTGCCTCTGGCCACCGCAGCCTTTACTTAGGCTTTGTAAATAAATTTCCCGGCCCGGGGGCGTTTCGTAATTGCTTAAGAACAATTGTGTAAAAATCCGCTGTACATTTTACAAGCTTTGACGCACAGCACAGAAGATATCAATGCGTCTCTATGCTCTAGTTAGATTCCTTTCACAAATCATTAGTTGTCTATACCTAAATTATTCTTTCGATGTCCACAGACGCACTAGCACTGTGCCCCTTACATTAGTACCTTTTAGTTTAATTTAATTTAATGCCTCTCCCACATCATCACGTATGCCAATTGATAATTTGATTCAGTTGAGTACCTCCTGCCATACTCCATCCGACAGCTGAACAACTGAATATATGCAACCGGACGAATCACGATAGCGCAGGAAATGAAATTTATACATACATATATGCAATGTGCACAGCATTAATTCACTGGACTTAAGGTGGCAGCAATGTAGTTAGGGTTTATATAGAAATGAGAGAACATTCGAAGCCCTATTTAAAATGGAAACCAATTGTAAAACAATATAAGTATAAAGTATAAATAATATTAATAATTATATTAATGGTAAGTTAATCGTATAAATAGAACCTTGTATTGCATTCATACATGCTAAGAACTGTACGTATATTGATGATAATTTTTAATTCTAAAAGTATAAACTAAACAATAAAAACTTAATCTCACAAGCAACGAAAAATATTTCGAAGTGAAACTTCAGAATCAGAACAGTCACAAAATTCTGTCATGATTGTACATAAATATTTGATATAGTTTTCTCTTTTCTCTAAATGTCATAATTTGCACTTTTGGAAAATCCGAAACTGAATAACTCTTGCAAATCTTCGACTCCTTATCCCCAGTGATGAACTGAACGAGTCGTAGTCCTCGCAGGATCCGCTCGACTGCTCCCAAGAAACGAAGTTCATCGAGACGTTTCGCGTCATGTGCAAGACCTTTGAAACATTGAAATTGGATTCGTCGAAACTTAACAGTTTGGCATTGCTCTATTTGGTTTGAATCCCCATAATTTGATCTTTGATTTTCATGGATTTTTCGTTTTATTTCTGAATAAATATGCAAAAATATACAACCACATACGGCACGTAGACGCATAGGATAGAATATGGAAGTGAACAAATGATCTCTAGATTTAGTCGTTAACTTAGCTTAGGCATAAATAGTTTATTAATTTAGCTATGCTAGTGGGGATCTCCATATCCCCGGAATCTCATTTAGTAGCGTCGCAAGCGTCCACGCAGCTGCTGCGTTATGTCGTTGGGCAGTCGACCCACACTGCTCTGTGGCACCTGATAGGAGGTGCGTCCAGAATAGAAGGACCGCTCCCTACTCTTGCCCGATCCCGATCTGGATGGATGCCTGCCATTCGTGTCCATCAGCTGCAGCTGATGGGCCGACACGTCACTGCGCTTCTGGGCCAGCTGTAGTCCCGGAATCAAGCCATTGGCCAGCGTAGGCAGTTGCACATTCAGGTGATCCACATGACGGCCACCTATGAAGGATCCCTGCACTGAGCCAGTGGCTGTCGCTGCTGCCGGCGGGGCCAGGGGAGGGAACTGTGGTAGCTGCTGCTGTTGCTGTTGGTACGGCACGAAAATGTTGGGCGTCAGGTAGGGCTGCTGATTGGTTTGTATTGACGGACGAGACTGTTGATGGAACTGTTGCTGCTGCTGCTGCTGCTGGAAGGGATGTTGCTGTTGCTGCTGCTGCTGATGGTAGGAATGTGCCTGCTGCTGATGGTAGATGTTTGGTTGATAAATGGTTTGCTGGGGCTGTTGGTACTGCTGCGTTATGTAGTTTAATTGCTGCTGAGGTTGCTGCTGACGTTGTGCCTGTTGTTGCACTTGCACTTGATGTTGTTGCTGCTGCTGTTGCACCTGCTGCACTTGCTGTTGCACACGATGTTGCTGCTGTGCAGGCTGTCGCTGTACCTGTTGCTGCTGTGCAGGCTGCCTCTGTTCCTGTGTCTGTTGCTGCTGTGCAGGCTGTCTCTGTACCTGTGTCTGTTGCTGCTGTTGCAGCGTTGTGGCACCTGCAACACTGTTTGCGTTGGCCTGTCCGAACTTGCTGCTGAAGAAGTCGTTCAGCGAGACGTACGAGCTGCCCTGAGTGGCCTTGGCTGGCGCCTGGGTGGCCAGAGAGGCGATGATGTTGCTGGCGGAATTCGGAGCAATCCGCTGTCCCTCAGCGCGGACAATTACTATTCCCGGTGGGGTGGGCAACGCTGGCTGTGGCTGTTGCGAGGGGCGTGGCGGTACGGTCAGGCTGGATATGGCTGTGGAGCGGAAAAAGAAAGAGGATATTAAACCGCAGCTATACCCTTACCTTAATGACTCCTTACCTGGTGCTGTGGCGGGCTTGTTGTAACCAATGCTGTTCCTGCTGCTGCTGCTACCGCTGCTACTCCTGCTGCCAACAGAGTTGGTCTTGGTCAGTGGACGGTACTGCTGTGACTGCGACTGGGATTGGGCTGGAGCCAAACCCTTCGACTGGGCACTCTTGAAATTCTGTAAGACGGATTCGTCAACAATGGCGCGCGTTAGCTTATCAAAGGAAAGGAAGCCAGAGGAGGGAGAGAGGCTCGAGGTGATGGATTGGGAGGAGGGTGGTGCAATGTCGCTGACTGTTTGTGTGGCGTATGCGTGTGGGGTTTGTTTTTGGGTCTGTGGTGGGTTGAGCGCTGGCTGGGCGTAACCGTAGCCCGAGGCCAGGGCGGAGATTTGCTGCGTCAGCGTGGATAGGGCGGGGGATGAGGTGGTTCTGGATGTGGTGTAAACTCGCGCGGTGGTTGGAGCCCGAGTTCGTGAGACCGGAGCCTGCGTCTTGAAGTTCGAATAGCGATTTTTCCACGATTCACCGATCCTGCTGCCGTGGGTCTGGGATGGCTGCTCGTCGTGGATGTGTATGTGGCGCTGGTACTGGTGGTGGTGCTGGCACTGGTGCTGCTTCCGGACGATCGTGTTGCCGGAGTATAGATGCGATTCCCGCGCTGCACTTGGAACCTCTGCAGATTGCTGTGGACGCTCTCCCAGCTGGCCTTTCCGGTCTCGACCTTCGTTTCCCGATCAATGTGGCGCGCCGATAGCTTTTTGCTTGGCCCCTGCTCGGCACCGCTCCGCACATACGACAGCGAGGAAGCTGTAGTGGTGGTGGGGGCTGCTTCTGTGGTAGTCGGGGCCTTGGTTGTGCTCTTGGTGGCCAGCGAAAGACGGGACAAACGCAAGCGGCTCGCTGCCAGGCGTTCCAAGTAGCTGCGGGTGGGCGTGGTGGTTCGTTGTGTGGTTGTGCTGGTCGTACTGCGCACCACCGGCAGCGGACGAACGTTTGCGCGTCTCAAAGTGGAATTACCGCGATTCTGAGCGTAGCGCCGATAGCCACGAATCCGCTCCTGGGTGCTGCTGATCTCTGTGACCGTTTCCGTGGAAGTGATCATTACGGGAGTGGTGCTAGTGGTGCTTGTGGTGCTTGTTGAGGTGCTAGTGGTGGAGGAGCTGCTCTCTGCCAACTCATTTGTGTTGACGACCTGTGTCGCCTCGTCGTGGGAAGTCAGCTGTACTCCAGCCAGCAGAAGCTTGGTGGCCTCCTGATGGACGCTCGTCTTCTCGGCAGCTTCGGGACTTTCCTCGACCTGGGCCAGGTCATCACTGAGGGGCAGGCTAGCGGTCAGAGCGGCTGCCTGGCCCAGGGATTCGATTGCAATGGCAGGAGCCAGGAGTGGCGGTTCCAGCAGGTTGAGTGGCACAGTAATAGTAGTGGGAGTAGTTTCTACAGCCGCTGTGGTGCTCTCAGCTGGCTCTACTTCTTCTGCCTCCTCCTCCGCCGGGGGCAGGGTGGGGGCTATCAGCAAAGCCGAATTCTCGTCCGTTGTGGACGGGGTGGTGCTGGTGGCTTTGGCAAACTTGTGCTTATGCTCAGTGGATTTAAGATCTTCGGTGGGTATCTCATTGGGCTTTTGGGTGTAATTTGTGTGTGTTGTTGTGGTTGTTGTGTGGTTGGAGGTATATGTGGGTGAGGCATTGTTGAAGGCGATAGTTGATAGAGTAGCGAAATATATGTAGATAAATAGATAGACAGATAGAGAGACAGATAGTAAGAGATAGAATAAATAGAGGAGGAGATTTCCCAGATAGTTCCCGTATTAAAGTGGTGGATCCGTTTGCAACTTACCGTAAATCTCACTGTACCCGGTGTCTGCCTGGGTTTGTTATACACGTAGGCCGAGGAACCACGCTTGGAGCCATCTCCGTGCATGGTGAATCCGCGACTGAGGAACCTAAAGGGCTGCTTGATCTTGGTCGGAGCCATTGACTGATAGCCAGAGATGGAGGGATCCACATCGGAGGAGACCTCGTCCAGCAGGTTGTTGATATTAGACACCAGATCCACCTGTGTAGCCTCGTCCTTGTTGCTCCGTATATGCTTCATGTAGTCAGGGGCCAGAGCCTCGCCCGAGGTGGACTCTGTATCGGCCAAGAGCTCCAGTCCAGCATTGACCCGCTCCGCAAAGTTCTTCTGCTTCTGGTAGTGATACTCCCGCGGGTACTCGGCCACGATATGCGCATTGGTGTGGTCGAACTGGATGCCCGGATCCGAGGAAAGCTCTCCCAGGCTGTTCACATAGATGCCCTCGCCGTCATCGTCAGTGGAGGCGGAGGGAGAGATGGTCTCCAGCCCTGCTGCATTAAGAGGCTCACTTTTGATAGCCTCACCTCGCGCTGCTGTCCTGGTCTCCTCCGGATGGGTGAGTACTCCACTGGCGCTGCTCAGATCCTTGCTCAGGGTCTGGTGCTGGTGTTGTTGCTGCTGCTGCTGTGGATGAGTCTGCGGATGTGCCTGTGCCTGCTGCAGGGCCTTCGATATGGTCTTCATGGGGTACTCCATCATGTGGCGGACGCGCTCCATCATCTCGTGGGTGCTGCCCACACTATTATCCACATTCATGTCATAGTAGCGCTCCGAATCATCGCAATTCACGTTGCGGTACCAGTCGCACACAAAGTTCTTCTGGCTGAACAGGGTTCCGTTGGGACAGAGGAAGCCAAAGCCCTGGGGGTTCTCGCTGTGTGGGCGCAGATGCGGAACGCCTGGCAGCGGCTCTCCACGTCAGCATAGTAGCCTGCACAGCAATCATATCCCATTAAATCAGAGATCTAGAGAGAGGACTAGATATGCCACTTACCTTCATGGCGACCCTTGCACACGAAGCTCGTCTTGGGCGGGGCACTCAGGATGGGGTAGTCCAGGCCGGGTTCACCGGGTATCGTGTGCCGCAGATCGAACTGCTGGTCCGTGTACTCGCTGGACTTGTCGGCATCCTCGAAGTGCTCTCCGGTGCTGTGGGTCTGGCCCAGGCCCTGGGCCGCGGCCAACAGCAGGAGGAGAAGCCCCGTCCACAGAGGGGAGCTCTGCATGCTGAAAGTGGAGCTTCGATTAGCCGGCGCTTGCGACACCTTAAACGTTATTCATTAGGCTGATTGATAAACCATGAATCGGGGCAGACTCATTGATTAAAATGTTTGTCCAATTTGCATACGAATGAGAGCGGGCCAGTGGGGCGCGGAGCCACGTAAGGGACCACCACGAGCCGACTAATTAGCATATGGATTGGGTCGAGGCGTGTCCGCTCTCTCACGTAACCAAAACGAGCGAATCGATACCCCAAACAAATGCCTTTTCCAGCCGGCCAGCGACTTTTGTGCGGCACTGTTGCGTGGGTCCGTCAACGGTTCAAATTCGGCATCAAATGACACTTAAGCCCGATAAATAAAATAAAAACAATAAAAGGAAGCGAGAACTCAGATTCGACCATGAAACATCTGCCGAGATTTCCGTTTTGATCTACATGTTGTGCCTCTCGAAATGTTTTGAATATTTATGATCGTTTTCGAATCACTTTCGATCTTAATGCTGTGCCACTCAAGATAATGATGAATACCCATTTGGTGATCGATTTGGAGTTCAGTTTTGGGTGCGAGTGTTGCTCATTTCACTGGTAATCCAGCTCGGCTCGGCTCCATCAATCACCTGGATGAGCAAACATTATTAATCACACACTCGATCCCCATTAGAATGTGACTAATTTCGAATTACCAAACGCTAAACAAATCTGAGCACCCAAATATATTCGAATCGCTTCCAGTTTAAGCACTTGAGCAATCAATTCTCGATGGGTTTTGCAGCGGGACGGGCATCGGTTGGGCATTTTTTGGACAGCCGCTGAGGTCATTTAATGCTTTTATGTTATCCAAATGAAATGTGCTGACAGCAGATACAGATACACACATCTGCATATGAAATAATAGGGATTCTACTATATCAATTAGGTTATGAATATCTTAAAAGTACTCAACAATATGTGGATTGGAGTGTCTTTAAGTAGATACGCTGTTATTTTGACCATTGCTGTTCATGCAAATTGAAGCCTGCCCAAACGAAAGACTTAGGCAACGAACTTGCCAGACAAACGAACATCTTCAATTGTACTGAAATATGAAATATTACCCTTAATTATCTCGATGCATTGTTGTGTAAGGAAGGAAGCAACAAAACACTTGACCAGCCACCACACAAAATCCACTCAATGATTGATTTCGCTATGCTATGCTATATATAGTGCACAAGCAGATCGAAGGCAATCAAAGCGAGCGAAAACTATAGTAACGAAAAAACTCCTCAAGTTTTGGAGAGCGAACCAAAGTTGGAGCTTTGTTCGGCTGACAAACAAATCGCCACTTAATTGTCTACCAATTTGAAATGATAACTCAATCAGACGATTGTGTTTACATAAGATGGATGATGTAACAATTAGAAAACCGTAATTATGGATGGCTTTGATAATTGCAGTGCTCGGTGGATGGACAGTCAACGACCTTCCCGCGAGTCAACAAACTGTAAGCTCTCCAGTTCTAAATACGATTTCATAATGACTATCTAAGCGACATCTAATTGAATTTTAATGATCCACAGACAGAAGCCAAAAGAAGCGCTGAATCTATGGAAGGGCTACGCTGGCTTTTCAATATGCAAATATCGACTGCAGCTTGAAAGAGGAAGGGAAGGGAAAAGTCCCTGTGGTCAAGTGCTACACTTAGCTTTGGACAGCCCAGAGCTTCCACTTCCACTTTCAAGTTACAAAAACCATTTACAATTCGACAGCTTCAGGGTCATTATCAAGAGCAACGCAAAACCGAAAATCATAAACGAAAAGCGTAGACCAAAACAACAACAGACAGCCACCGACAACGAGGAAGCATCATCAGAAAATGTTTTACTTCTCATTGTTTTCAATGATCCATCAAAGAAAAAATATTAAAATGCCAGACAAATGATGATTATAAGATGATGGCACCCCGAACAAGAAGCCCCACACTTTGGAGTGGGGAAGGAAAATTTCAGATAACAGACTGACTTTGCATTGAAAAGCAAAGACCACAAACAAAAAAGAGAATGGTTAGCCATCAAACCCATCAAAGGCATTTTCAATGAGATGAAATACATACATTTTCGCTGTAATTCAAATGCCGTGTATCATTCATTATACATATTTTATTATGATCTCCAACTGAGTTTTGCTTTGGCTGCAAATTAATTGGCAGCACGTTTTGGTTCAGCCGAACCATAAATCTTCGCCAGATATCACGAGAACGGGTTACCCCAAGTCGGATATTTAATTATAGCAAATCGCTGGCTCTTTGGCGCCGACAAGCCCCTGACTCTCGAGTGTCATCCAGCTGAACTGATGGCTGGGAATGGGGATGGGTAGAAGGATATGCTGAGCCTGGTCAGCGTCTGCCTGCCACCGCAGCTGCTCTGCCACTCACTCACTCATCTGAAGTGCCCGCATCTATGGAATTCAGCCTGAGTCTGGGTTCTACTTATGGTCAGATGACGCAAACGGAGTGCGTAACACGAGCTGAGAGCGAGCCACTTCAAAAAGAGTGCTCAACGTTCTGGGGGGAGATCCGTGAAACCCCATTCTGTATCCGCTTAGATATTCCGATTTGGAGAGCTTTGGTGTTTGTTTTGTAAACATATCATTTGCTAGATTACAATACAATCATTATACGTATCTCTTAAAAGTGGATGTTAAATTAAAAGATTTTTATTCTTCATAGATTTCTGTATTAATACTGCTTTTTTTGTAACTTTCTTTAAGATTCTGCTTGGCCTACTCAAACATTTCTATAACTATACAATTTTAGGCTTTCAATGATCCTTTATAACTTTGAAATAAGCACCGTTTTCTTTTTTTATTTTTTGTGGGTAAGCATTTTCCAGAATACTTCCCATATTACTCATTCCAAATCCCATAACTAATTACCAAAATTATTCACATTTTTGTACAATATTTTAGCGGTCAGATCTTTAAGTAAACATCTCCATAACAAGGTATATCAGCCCCCTATCGGCTGATCTAAATATCTTCTATGCGGTATCTGCTCGTTTGATTGTGGGGGTGTTAGAAATTTGTCATTTTCAGTATGGGAACTGGGTTTTATTAATCACCATTCTCGTTAGATGATCATTTCGGGGTACTCTCCATGGAGTCACATTTTTACCTTCTATATTTCCCAGTAAACGATTCCAAATGGATGAGCTTTTATTTAATTTTCGTTATTTGGCACAACTAGTATGGGATCTTTTCGTTTATTTGATGCACAGAAATACTTTTAGTATGTAACTACACAAAACACACAGAACTGAAGTCAGGCTAAAGCATTATCCTGTCGGTCGGTCGGTCGGTTGGGACTATATCCTTTACTCGAAGTGTGGCTTAAGGAGCCGGCTACTGAGCGGAGCGGAGCCAGGGTAAACTGAACCGTTCGAGGCGCGATCTTGAACTGAACCCAAACATTGAAAGTTAATCGAAATATTTTGGCCGCAAAAGAGTTCGAAGAGCGGCAGCGGCAGACCAAGACCCAGACCGAGACCCAGACATTCAGACTCGGCCAGTCAGTGTCAGATACCCCGAAATATACGCTGAAGAAGATACGTATACAAAAGCAGAGACCCGACTCGACTCGATCGATTGCGTATGATGTTGCTGCGGTACCACCATCGGGAAACCGGTGACAACCTGCTGCTGCTGCTGCTGCCGATGATGATGAAGATGATGATGCTGCTGCTGCCAGCCTACATAACAGTAACAGTTGGAGTTCATAAAAAATACTAAAAAGCAACAAAAGAAAGGCACAAAACCACTGTCAACTGTCTTCCTGAGGGGCGTGTGTGTGAATGGAAAATTAAGTCACAGTGAATACTCCATGGAAAGGTAGATGAATGACACACTTTGCCAGCCTAAATATGGATACAATTATTCTACTAAAGATGTTTGCCTTATGAGTGAGTCCCCAAACAGATGTACATTATAATATTTGCCACATTAGGAATCTGATAAAATTAATCATTCGCTGCACAGGCGAAGGAAGGAACGAGAGTTCCATCTTTAGCGTGTTTTTCACTGTAATCAAAATAAATAGGCTTTCGTTTTCATTTTGAGTTCGGTTTCAGTTTCGGTTTTCACACGGCTAATACGGCAGAAAAATGCGGCAGATCGGGTTAAAGCTCCCTAGATTCCTTGCATATGTATGCCGCATAATTTATTGAGTAATCTTGGCCGTGGCTAAGAGTGGGGCGAATAGAACTGGAAGGTGGGGGCTGGGGGCCTGGGGAACTGGGACTTCCGCATATGAACCTAAGACCAAGTTTTGAGTATCGTGTGACCCAAATCTTAAATTTTAATTAAACAAAAGCTCGATCAATTAACATTAAGCACTGAGCGCTTAGCAGCTGCACTTGAAGCGCCTCTTGGCCAAATGATTGATGGACGGAGCAGCGTTGGCGGTGTCATGTGAGCGTGGATCATCGGATCCGTGCGATCCAGCGATCAGCAGATCCACGCATATCAAATGCGCTACTGTGCCTTCTACAAATTGGCCTTTTGAGCGCCATCCAACAAGCGGACGGACAAGCTGAAAAATTGTTCGCTCTGCCATCTGCCCCTGATCCGCTTTAGTTTGAATTTTTTGTTTCTTCTGCGCTAAACGTGTCGAACAAGTGGCCAAATATTTGCCATTGCTGCGACTCGACCGTGTTTACAAGCCCCGCCGATTGGGGCCTGGCCAGCAACTGTGGCAACAACGGAATGGGGTCAGCCAGCTTTCAGTGCCACTGCCACCGGCCTATAAAAGTGCAAAGCGAACGATTGCATCACCAGTTGATTGCGAGCAGAAATGATTCCCTGGACACTTGTTGCACTTGCGGCGGCTCTCAGTGCTGGCCTGCTGCTGCCCCAGCCCTCTTGGGCCAGTCCCCTCGAGGACGACACCGTGGACAGGCCCCAAATCGACTATTCGGCTCTCTACAAGGCGTTCCTCGACATGGGTAATGCCATTTTCGGTACCTGGGCGCCCGAGGCCATCAGGCAGGAGTTCAACATGCAACTGGACATGCTTAATGGATAGGCGACTCCTCTATCTTCCTTTTTGTCTATAAAGATGTTGCATAAGTATCGCATGCTGCATCAATGAATACACCCAGCAACAGAACGAGGTGTGGGGGCTGGGCTAGAGACAACATTTTATTTATGCACATTTCCCTTTTGGCCATATCACCCATCATTACCACCACGTTTACCACCCTTGTAAAGGGCATTAATACTTTTCCCAGATGTTTGCCAAATATATTTTAATAAATTATAAACTGAACCGTACATTTTAAATAAATTGACCCTCTATTCAGTAAGTGAACAATCTCACAGGTTTCATTTTTCTGTGCTGTCCATCTTCCACGTATCTTTCACATAAACAAAACAAAAGAATATTTGTTTGGTTTAGTCTAAAGAACATTTGAATGAATGGTAAGCCAAAGCTTCTTATCAAACTTAAAAATTTCAGGAAAGAAGATCAAAAGATCTCAACACAAGGGTATTTACCCCTTTCGGTGCCAGTATCTATCTTCTTTGCATTTATATGGATATTTGTTGTTTTTGTTCAACTCAGCCGTTGGCTGGGTGTTATCTCCGAACATGACACTTCATATGTTTCTTTCATTGGCAAATTAGTTATTTCTTGACAAATCCGCTGAGGCAAAGACAATAAGTTAATAAATCGATAGATAAAGTAGAAGCAGACACAGGCTGCCTGCCATTCGGCATTGTCGGGCATCGATCAATTTGACTAATCATATTTATAGACGCACATTCACATTCACATTCGCATACGATCTTATGCAAAACAACTCCTACGAAAATAATCATCATTATGCAAGCCGAAAAAATCCGAAAAGCCAAAAAAAAGCCACAGCCAAGCACTTGTCCGTGCAAAAGCAATTGATTGAATCAATGGATGGATGATAAACGGCCTGCTGAGTTTAATGGTATATAGGGGCTGATGGGGGGAGGCAATCAAAATAATCATCTAGACAAATTCTTTCATTTCAATTTCAATTATTTGGCATAATAAATGAAGCAAACAATTTGTCTGCGGCTCGCTTCGAAGTGGTTCCTTTGTGCCGCTTGGGCTCAAGTGTTTTTCCTCCATAAATTAAGTAATCCAATTGTTGGAGCCATTCATCATGCTCCACTACTATATATACAATCTATCATAAAAGTTTCTTTATATAAATATCTATTCAGATTTGGCTATTTCACCTGCGGCCCATGCGGGCTCTGCTCTTCGCGTTCGTAGAAGCGCCAAATATTTACTTCCTGCACGTGTCATAGAAATTATCGAGTCGCCGGATCATCATTTGGCTCCGGCCTTAATTGTCGGTTATCGTGCATGTCAAGAAAAAAGATGTGTGCCAGCAAACTATTATTAAAACTAAATTTGCCAACTCAGGGCCCAAGAACGTGATATACTTCTGTGACTGAGAGGAAACTTTAACCGGAATCTCCTGAACAAACATTTGCTTGCCATCTAACACTAGAATTTCCCCCTTAATCTGTCTTTAATTGAATGCAAATCCGATCCCACAAACTCACAGGAAGAGGACAATCATATCCATCTATCCATGCGCTCATTCATCCATCCATCAGTGATGATTAAACCGAAACTTTAATTTGATTATATATAAGCATATAAATGTTCGATTCACGGGAGCTCGCAACGGAACAGTGGAACAGTGGAGCTGGTAATCATCATTAGTTGGCTTCAATCATTTGTTTTCCGCTTAAACACTGAGCTTAACATACAAATTAGCCAGAAATTCCCACAGAGATAGCCTGGCAGCCCCATGCTCGAAGACGGATGGGCGTTTGCTTCTAAATGCATGTCAAACATCACATTACTCAAATGTTTTCAGAAAGTATTTGAATAAATCAAAATTAACACACTTTAGGACACACCACCTGGAAATGTTATAATCAAGCGATGCGAACATAAGAAGCTGAAGAAATACCGGGTTTCACTTTCGTTTGCCACCAAAAAATTCAACCCGAAATTCCCCAATACTCGTATCACTTTCAATTTATATAAATTTGTTGGAAATTATGTAAGTAAATGCTTGCTTGATTCGAGGCAAGCATTTCTAAATCTAAATTACATCCATTGATTCGCTTAATTACCAGAGCCCAAAAATACCTATGAGGCTCTCTGTGAATCAGGCGCAGTTCCATTTCCGTAGCCGCCAGAAAATTCCCAAAAAAAAATCAAAGTAAAAAAAAATAGTCAAAATTCAAATCAAACGCCTATTACATCACATCAACACACACACTCGTAAATGCAGATTCGGAGATGCCGGGGCCCCGGCGTCTGACAAACACATGTTAATTTCCACTCATCTTTGGTGGGTCATCTTCCCGCGTATCTTGTTTCCCCTTGGCTTTGGGGACCCATTCCACTTCATTCCATTTCTTTCTACGGACCGCTTCGCTGCTCATATTATTGATTTCTTTTGGCAAGCCAGATTTCATAATCACACGACACGGCGATGCTGCTGGCTGCCACTACCGTACCGATGCCGGATTATTATCAGCGCCATAAATTAATCAGAGGCACGGACGAGCACAGCACAGCACAGGTCGCCGGTCGCCCATCATCTCCCATCCCCCAAGAAATGCATATGCAAATTGGGATGGGAATCGGAATGGGCCTGGACTGAAACCCTTTGATTTTACCGGGCAGGGAGCTGAACTTGTGGCAACTTGGGGCAGGTTGTGTGTTGCTTGTGTGCAAGCGAGGCATTAATTTAATTTTATGTATTTATTATGCATTTTGTGTTTTCCTTTTTGTTTTAATCGCGCTATTGCCTCAAACTAGCCAAATGCCAGCGGAGAAAGTGGGGAGCCTGCAGACGCACCCGAACCCAACCCAACCCAACCCACACAGCACTCGTATTTCTTTCTCCCATAGCAGTACCGATGGACTGCATCCCCTTCATTTAGTTTTCCGCAAATTACCAAACATTTTGCATAAGTATCTGTCATCGATTAGTCAGAGCTTCAGCTGTCGGCATATTATAATCTGATTTGATTTGGGTATTTAAAACGTTTACAGTTTTTGATTCGGGAATTGCGAAATGCTTTTCCGTGTTTGCCAAATTAACAATCGTTTATGTATTTTACATTTTTATGCTCGTTTCGTCGCCCGCTCGCCAGCATTTTGATTGTGAATTTAGAAAATACTCGTATATTTGTGACTAATTTTTATGATATTTTATATAAGTTGCCTATTTTGGGTTTTCTGGCGACGCTATTTTGGCATATTATACCACCTATCCCTTCAACAAATATTTTCAACGGCTGGGCTGGGCAGGGCAGAGACGTGGGCCCGGAGGCGGAGCCCCATCAATTTCTTTCCTATGCCTATAATCACATAAATCTAAATTTTGGTCTGGGCGATAATCAATGTCAAATTTGCTCATCAAATGTCAGCAAGTGAGAAGGCCCTTTTGAAATATCTGGGATTATTAAAGAAAATAAAGATATATAACTTTCTGAAACTTGTGATGATTATTGGTAGATCAGTCAGACAGTCTATTAAACTATCCTTCGGAACAGACTTCCATTTTGCCAGAAATCTTATTTAAATTTACATCCTCTAATTGACTAGAGTCCATTTGTTCCATCAAACAGTTTGTTCCACCTTTATTTCAATGTTTATTAAAGAAATTACATTTACATAGTTTCATTGTTGTATGTTTGTATGCTATAACATGGTTGTATGTAGAAGTACGCTCACGTTACAAATATAAGACAAGACTAACACTTTGCTCTGTCGGAGTGTTTTTTGGGGTGGTGAGGTTAGGGGAAGCTTACGACTAATAAATGTGTATTCCCTCCATATTCGCATTCGATTACTTTATTTGGTGTTCTATACTCGTTGTTGTTGGTGATCTAACGTTACTTTACCTCACTTTAAAGTTAATAATTCTCATCAATTTTGTGAAGACTTTGCAAAGCGTATTCCAATCCAATGATATTCATCATACTATGTGATGGTTTCATTTTTGTTTTTGCAAAGTCTTCCAACAAAATGAACAATTTGTGTGTGTGTGTGTGTGTGTTTATGGAGAAGCACAATGTCTCTTGCTGTCTAGTAGTGTGTGTGCTGATCGTTAATCTATACATTTAATACTGGGTTCGACGCTACCTTTCACACGGTTACAGTTACAGTTCGCTTACGCTTATGTTAGGTTCGCGGTTGCTTAGACAAAATACATTTTACATAATGCAACTTAACGCTTAATAATCCGGTGATTTTTACGTTACAATGATACGGGACAAGGACACAACGGACAATAGATAGCATTTAAAACTATGGTGGTTATCATAATTTCCATCTAGTTGGTGGGGGGCATTTGTGTAAAGTGAAGAGCTACAGCTATGTAAAAACGGATACAAAGATAAGCAAAGAATAGTGGGGGCAAAAACATAAATGTATGAGGCTAACAAGTACTATTCATTATTCATAAAGATGTTCAGCTTTTGGTTCGCACACATAGTCACACGTATGTCACAAAAACTGAACATTTACAAAAATGGCCATTTAAACATTAAGAATTATAATTATGTATAACGATTATGTAAATTGTATTTTATTTGATAGGATTGAACGCAAACGTCCATCCTTTCCATTCTGTCCATCACATGCGCTGCCAGTCACAAATTCCAGCAAACTAGCATTCAATTTGCAAAATATCTCAATTCCGTTCGATTTGGCATTTGGAATTTGGCAAGTTGAAATGTTTGCCTGAAATTTGTTAACATTGTTGACATGCAATGTGGATGTGACGCTCTATTTATGGATGCTTAGAACTACTACTACTTAGCTATGATATATATAATGTATAATAGATTCATTATTCGACGAGTTTCATCAAGCATGTGACCACAAGCGGTACGTAGATGGTGTGCTTCGAAAAATAAATCAAAACTTCTCGCTCATTTCCGTGGCTCTCTCTCGCCAGGGCAAATCCTACTAGTTTTCTCATTTTGAATTTATTTTTGAAAGCGTCTGCCGCATGCAGCGAACGGTTATCTATAATCCGTTGTTCATCAATTCAATTCAAGTGGTAAATGGTAAATGGGCTTCAACATCAGCTTTAATCTTAAGTTTATATACTGTAAGCACGTGCGTATAGTATTTTGTGGGGGTCGGGTCGGGTCGTGTCGGGTCTCTTTAAGGCTAGTTATTGTTCAAATCTCCACTCGGAGGATAGACATGGACGACTATCCGTTCTGGTCTGCTGAGGGGTTCTGTTCGATTTCGTTACATTCAGTTCTTTGCTTCGTTCATCAATTCTCAACAACAAATAAATAAAATAATAACACCAGTTTGGTTGCACAAGTTGCACATAAATAAATAAATAGGTATTAACTAATAATTTGCTATTTCAAAAGGTAGGGTTTCTTGCATTGTTTCTCGTTTTTCTCTTTTTTTTTTTGTGTTTTTTGAATTTGCACACAGCTTGGTTTTTGGATTTTGTTTAGGTTTGCTTTGTGGACGGGTATTTCTTTCTTTTTTTTGCTCTTGCTTTTGCTTCTCTCCTTGCATAGGTGCAACAACAAAAATTGCAGTTAAAAATGAATTTAAATTGATTAGAATTACTTCTTGGCATTGTTGAGGCCCAGTTCGCTGAGGATTTTTAAGGCATTGCGCGCAGCATCATTCTGCGACTCATCGGAGCTCTTGCCAACGCCATGGCAGATCTGCGGCGGGTTTGTCGAGAGTGTCACGATTGTGAGGAACTCGTTGTGGTTTCCCTTGGGATAGTCCGAGAAATTAACCTGCAAAATGATTGATTATTAATATTTGTGCAATGATCTCCCAAAACGATCTGCTGTTCTGTTATTCATACCTCAAATTCAAACAATTTGCTTAGGTACAGGAGCTGCTCCTTCATGTGTACGGCTGCGGCTGCACTGCTGCAGGCAGCGGTATTGCTGCTATTGCTGCTAACGCCACTTGTGTTGCTGCCCGTCGATGTATTCAACGTGCTCTCTGGGGCTCCCTCCATTGGTGGTTGCTCGCTGCTGTTGTCTTCTGTCGTTGTGGCTGCTGTCTCCTTGTTGGTTTCCTCATCCTCCTCCTTGGTTTCGTCGCTGTCCTTGACAACAATCAATGGGTCCACCTTCCTTTTAGGCGCTGTTGGGCAAAAGAAAAAGGTGTGAATCTATGCTGGCAGGGGAAAAAAATAAATGTACTCACGTCTCTTATGTTGGCGCAGAATCAGGATTCCGGGCATGGGGCCCACTGGCGTTAAGACCATGGGAATATCCGGTTCGGCAGTGCTTTCGATTACTGGCGCTGTGGTCGCTGTGGCAGTGGCTATTTCTGTTGCATTGCTATCCGTAGAATCCTGTGACTCCTGGACTCCTTTCCGGTGCTCATCCGATTCCAGTAGTTCCAACAGTGCTGTAGACAGAATTCAGTCAATTCGATTGCTGGTGAAAAAGGAGACAATTATGAACATACCCTGCGCTGCACTGCGCTTGGCCAGCTTCTTGCTGTTGCCAGTGCCTCGGGCTGAGGTTCCATTGGCCGACACCTCCATGACGAACTCACGCCGCCTGGAGGCTTCGTTGCCGTTCTTCGCTATCATTTCGAAAATGGGCTCCTTCTCCTTGCGTGTCTGCTGCAACTGGATGAGCTTCGTTATGGGATTTTCGGCATCGTCCAGCTCCACAGGTCTGATGGCGACATTGAGACGCTTTCGCCGCTCCGGCTTTGCCATGGATACCACATCCGATAACGAAATGGATGTGCCAGAGCCACTGGTGACTGACCCATTTTTGCCAGGTGTTTTCAACTTGATGCGTCTTACTGGGGTCTGCTTGGTGGGCGTGAGTGGTGGCAGCTTCTGCAGTTCTGTGAGCATCTTCTCGGCCGACCGCTTCTTGGACACCTTCTTGCCGTTGCCCTCGCCCTCGGTGACAATGCTTCCCACGACGCAGGCCGTGATGAAGTTCTTCATATGGGCCGGTCCATCTTCGCGCAGCACCTTGAAGTGAACAGTCATGTTGCGCTTTATGCCGATCTCATGCACCTGAGAGATGGGCGACTTTTTGTCGCCCTCATCCATCGAGTCGTCAAGTGCCTCCTCTGATGCCGAGCTGGCCTGCATCTTGAGCACCTGCAGGGCCCTGGCCGCCGCATCGTGCTTGGCCTGCTGCAGCGTGCGTCCGATGCCCACGAACTTTTGCTTTCCCACGTAAAGGGTGATCTTGCTGGGTGTGGGCGGTATTGTAGGGTAGGGCACATTTGGCCCGTGCATCATGTGATGGCCTAGAGGCGGTACCATCGTATATCTGGACGCATATTTGGGCCCGTAAGCCCGTTGGGGACCAAAAAAGCCATGTGGATGCATGGGCGGGGCAGGAATGGGCACAAAACTCTGTCCGTGTCGTGCAGGACGCAGGGCAAAGGGAGGTGGTAGGGCTTGAGGCATGGGCTGCGGCATCCCTGGCTGTGGTGTAGGCAGCAGGGAGCCCCCTCCAAACTCCGACTGCATCAGCGGATCGGTGGGCTGCATCTGTGTGGGGTCCAGCAGGTAGTAGGTGCGCTGTCCCAGCTTCATGGCCAGCGCATTCAGCTCCACGGTGGGTGTAATGTGGGTGCGTGTGGCGCTGGCCTCTTCGTTGCGGCGTATCTTTGGCGGCGGATGCTTGTACTTGGTCTCCTCGATGGCCCTGGAGGCGGCCATGTGCTGGGCCTTCTTTATCTTGAACCCATCCGCCGAGTACTCCTCGTCGCCCAATTTCAAGGTGACCGTGAAAGTCTTGCAGTGGGCCGGTCCCCGCTCGCCCGTCAACCGGTACTGGTGGGTGATCTTGTTGTACCTGGCCAGCTCGTTGACCAGACACATGGGCGTCTTGTCCTTGCCACTGCGTCCTGAGCTGCTGTCCTCATTGGACAGCGTGCCCGTCGCATCGACTTGCTCTGTGCTGCTACATTCATTGCCTGGTGGCGCGGCATTCTCCGTTGTGCTTGGCTCCCCATGCGCCTGCTCGGATTGTGGCAACTCCTCCAAACATGTGGGTTCCGTGGCTCCCGGTAGGATGCTGCTGTTGTTCACACACTCTGGAAGCCCTGCAGCTGCTGCTGCTGTTGCTGCAGTTGCTAATACTGCCACTGACTCGGGGACCATTGCTGTGGACATGACTGGTCCGACTTTGGCACTGCGATATGTTGTCTGAAGGATGGGCTTGGGAGCATAGCCGTTGCTGGTGCCGCTGTTAGCGATGTAGTGGCCGGCAGCGTTGTTGTTGTACTTCGAGGGCAGCTTGGGCTGGCTCATTTGGTAGTAGTGGGGCGGGTGGGCTGCATAGCCGCCGATATGGGCGGCCATTTGGTGCGGTGGAGGAGGAGGCGGCAGCGGATTATACGAGAGAGCGGCCGGATTGCCAGCCAGAGGGTTGTAGGCCTGCGGCGGAGGCTGGTTGCATTTACCCACGTGTCCGTTGCTGCTGCTGAGATGCTGATGCTGCTGCCGGATCTTTTGCATTTGGTTGTTGTTGCTGCTGCTGATGTTGCTGTTGTGGTGATAGGCAGGTCCAGCCGCCACGGCAACGGCGGCAGGATTCGACGGCGTCTGCTGCTGCTGTGCGTGTAGATGGTGATGGTTCAGGCTGCGAACGGGAAAGAAATTGCAGATCGGTTAATCGATCGAATGGAAGCTAGCTGGAGCCCCGGAGGCCATGGAACGCGATGGCTTTGCGGTTAAGTCACCAAACAATGCATGGCAAAAGGATTAGAGAGGCAATGAGGAATGCTGATGGACAAAAGTACATCAACTGACATCTGGGAAAAACAAAAACACCAACACGCAGCCCGACCCAACGTCCTTTTCTGATGCTGCTGCCTCCGCAACCCAGTTCAACCCCTGCCCCTATTCCACTGTTGTTGTTGCTGCTGCTGCTGCTGCAGAGGACAACAGACAACAGCGGTGAGGCAGAACAATGGGCAAAATCCTAACAAAGCACAAAAGCCGCATTCTCTTACGCATCGTGTCATTTTTCGCCAACTGTCAGTTTCAATTGAGACGCACCTACCGCGACACCCTGACGTCCTTTCGCAATTGGGCATTTGAGGGGCCATCAGGGACGGCCTGGCCTCACTCTGAGTCTCAGTCTCAGCATCACAAATCAGGGGCCTAACTGCCACACATGCAGACACTATGCTGATCAGTTTCACAAGACACAGACAAATTTCGGCAATTTTTAATCGCCAAATCAGTTGAGAACGAAAAAGCCTTCAAATTAACATTGATATGGACAATTAGAGATAAAGATCAGCTCCGCCGGGATGCAGAAGATGACCCTTAGATGGAATTTATATGGAATCTTTTTGAACCACTCAAAAATCAATTCCAATCTTTTACTATTATGGAATTGTCTACACGTTTAAAGGATAGATAATCCTAATAGCATCATTTAATTCAAGGAACCTTTGCACTTTCACATAGTCAAAACCCAAACAAACTGTTGCATTATATAATATTATGCATTTCTCCTCAAAAGAGTTTATACTGAACAGCTCTTTTCTATTAGTAAAACATCTTGTGTCTTCACCTCTTACTCGAAATGGACTTGCGTATTTCATGACGTACTGAAATGTACGTTAAGAACTGTGACCACTAACGCGTTGTCTGCCGTAAATTCATGAGCGATCCGAGTGCCAGGCAAAACGCAACTGAAGACACGACGAAAAGTTCAGTCGAGATTGAGGCAAAACATATGATCGCAAAGAATAAAAAGACGAAGGGCGACCAGAAAGCGATCCGAGAAATCCGAACGATCCTCACGAACGTCAAGGATAATTGCAGCCCAGTCGTTGCTGCTCCTGCTCCTGCTCAAACCCGTTATCTAGCGGAAGTCATGCTGAGCGCGAAAGAACAAAGAGCCACTGAAATTATAATTTATGAGTTGAGAAAATGGGATGATGAGTCTCACACCGATTGTCAGTGACAGGAATTAACATAATTGCCGCATCGCATAAAGCCTAGACACGCTGGCGAGGCGAGGTTAACCAAGGAAAGCAGCGAGGATGCTGGGGCCAGTCAAGGGTTGGGTCTCAGATAGTTCCAACTTGAACTCTAGCTCAGTGTATTCTTCTATTTCTTGCTATGTTTACCGTGGATGATGATGATCGCGGTGTGGAGTCGGTTGCTGTTGTGGCTGCATCTGGGGAGCGCCGGCCATTGATGCGGCGGCTGCCAGATGCTGCTCCAAGCTGGGATGCATCTGCATGTGAGTGTGGCCGTGCGTGTGGTGATGCGCGCGTAAGTGTGGCGCTGGCCTGGCGGCGTGCACATTGTGCTGCATGTTGGCGCTGGGCTTCCTTCGGCTCCACAGAGAGCGATTCTAGCGGGATGAACGAGTGCAGCTGCAATAGAGGTAACATATTTCATGAGATACGCACACAGGGGCAGGGACAAAGCAATGTTTTCATAGGGGAGAGGTGTCTCTTTGTTTGGCAATTGTGCAGACTTTCAGCAAGAATGGAAAACAACTTGCAGCCTGTAGCTGCATTGACACTGCATGCATGCAAATGCAACGACAGCGACGACACCAACGACGGCGGCGATGTGCCTAAATCAAATTGTGACAGGCTACCGCTGGGCCTAGGGGTCGGGCTAGGGGTGGAGATAGTGGTAGCGGCAGTGGTTGAGGCGCTGCCAAGCAACCACCGTTTCTTAGACATAAGAACATTCATAGCTGCCCGCCTGCCTGCAGCCCTCCTGCCCATTGATCGATTTACGTGCGTGCAGCTATCTTGCAGACTGTGTTGCACTTTTCTAGTTCTGTGGTAGTTTTGTTGCTGATGAAATTGGATAAAATGCAGCTGCATTTTGGAATTGTATTCGAAATCAGGTTCCAGGCAGGATCGCTGCGTTCTCAACGTGCATTGAACTGTTCATTTCGTAGTCGGAATCGGAATCGGACGAGCGACAGACATTCGGAACGAACCCCCCTGCTGATCGAATGCAGACGCCGCTGATCATATGGCATACATAACAGTTTGCATTCGCATTCTGCGCGCAGAGTTCTATTACAATCACAACAACATACCTTCTGTCGCTGTGGGCAATGTATTTTTGTACTTGACTTGCTGCTCGTCTGCAGACGGCAAACACGAACGCACTTTATTGGGAACAAACACTCATTCAATCGATTTGGAGCGAAATATCGGGTGTATTAATAAGCTTTACGAAGCTGACTAAGGTTGCTACTGGCACCTGTGACGCTGTTTTCATTCACAACTTTAAAAAACACTTTACAACTACTTTAACACTTAAATTAAATTGATAAACCTATTTTGCACTGTGGCTGCGGATGAAACTCGAAAAACAATGGCCATTAGAGATGTAAGATATGATGTATCAAAATATCGATATCTTTTCGGCCTTCCGCCTTTTCGGCAAAAACATTAATACTGAGGGATATTTTATCATCAACGAAACTAATTTTCAGAGTGTAGGGCAAATAAACTATATTTTTCGTTGGTTTCACGTCCTAAGATTATATAGCGGGTTTTTTAATTTTACCTATCGAATCACAGTGTAGTTTCTAAAATATATCGGTATTTTTGTGCGATACGCCAAACAATTTGCCGCTTTATTTTAAACGTTTTTAAGCATCCTATCTTTTGCACATATTTATACATATACATATATCCATATCTGCTATATCTACCCCAAATGTCATAAACGGCACCATATTTAATTACTTTTTCGTTTTTACTGTTTCAGTACGCAGAATATCTAATTAAAGTGTGTTTTGTGCATGTGATACTAAATAAATACTAAAACTACCAAAGAAAACAGTCGTTGTGCGAATCGTTTATTTCAAAAATACTTTTCATATAAAAACATAAACTAATGATGGGAGATGAAATTCTAAGAAGTTGGTGCATTTACAAAGGCACCAGCGAAGAGGATGTTTTTCTTATTCCAGATGACGTACAGGAACGGACGATCCGCTTGGAACTGCAATGGGAATGTCATCATGCGAGTCATCATGATCATTCCAGTGGCTGCAGCAGCCTCCGTGCCCTCCTCATTGACTTCAATTGTGGCCTTGTGCAATACCTTTGACACAAACACACCTTCGGGAGATTCCAGCAAATTGTTGAACTCTGCGCTCTCCGTAAACATTTTCTTGATGCCAAGCTGAAATGTACAGAAAGGAAGGAAATATATGTTAAATAAATACCAAATGAGGTCATCGCACGCCAAAGGGTACGCCGATCGATAAGATAGACTAAGGTGTGTCCCATGCGATTGCAACCAGAATTATATAATTTTATGGAATCGTGTGCTGATACATGATCTTAAACACAAACCGCAGGCTGCGTCAATATGTATTGATCACCACAATATCGAAGGTTATCTAAGACATGTATAAACCGATAAGCTACTAAAAATATTCTCTCTAGATAAGAATATCTCTCCCTCCCATAAATACAATACTTCAAAAGTATTCCATTGATAGGGGCGGAATGCAACGTGTCATAAAGCAGGTTATATTTAGGTTACTTTTTCTTTTCTGCACTCACCTCTTTCAGCTTGTCACCCAGCTCAATGGAGTAGTCAACTTTGAACTTTGGGAACTTCACTTGCACCTCCTCGACGTCCAGCTTTTCGGCCAAATCGACCAAGTTCACTGACTTTAGTTTTTCGGCCAAGGCCTTCAGGCCTGTGCGTTCCTGTGGCAACAGCACGAACATGGACAAATCGGAGTCCTTGTACGGCATATCCAGGGCCGTGCAGCCCAAGTCCTCAAAGAAGCCATAGCCGAATTTAGCCTTCTGATTCATGTAATTAACTTTAACGGCCTCCTCTTCGCCCACATAGAAATCGTCCTCCGCGGTGCCTTGCTCGTTGAATTTGTGGGTCCAGCTGCCCTTGAAGTGGAGCGCGTTCAAAAGGACAAGGCGCGTGTTGTCCGTGAAGCTGTCGGCGCTAACCAGCTCAGTTATCTTGCCCTGGGTCTTGAAATTGACCCAGCTGTTGATAGCCTGAGCAGCTGCATCGCTGAGAGCAAAGTTGATAGACTCCGCCTCGGAGTGGTACTGCTCCTTGATGGCCGCCTCATAGGACTGCTTCAGCTGCTTGCCCTGTTGCACATACAACTTATTGGCGACGCTCAGGAGACTGCTGTTCTTGTATTGCTCCAGGACAAACTGGAAGGTTTGACCCACCTCCGGGGGGAAGTTAGACACGAAGTGCAAGGCCTTGGCGATCTCATCGGCGGTCTCGCCCTGGGCACCGGCAAAGGCCAGAGCAATGCAGGCTTGGATGGAGAACGGCGAGAAAACAATGTTCTCCTTGATGCCACCTGTGGCGAGCAGTTGGAACAGCTCACTGGTGAATCGGGCACCGCCACGCGCAAATTCCAAATTGAAGTCGAAACATATTGTGTGATGATGGCTGACTGACTATTTGTGGGTGTACCGGCTGCGTAATCACGAAATAGATTGTTTGTACTTGTTGGTTTCTCTATGAACGTTCGCGTCCAACACTTACCGCTGTCTACACTGGAATGCCTTAAAAGCTGTTCGGGGCCACAAACAAAAGTGAAAACAAACAGCCATCCGGCTCTGCCTATACGGACGAATGAGTCACCATCATAACTGAAGAGGCGGCGCGTCACCTGCCACTAGTTGATCATTTTTCTTTTAGGGGTTTTTTTCCCGGATTACCCTTAGTAATGTTAACTAAAAATAAGGGCCAGGAAATCTAGGAAACCCCAGAACAGCCGTGAGCTTGAAGATTAAGATGCATCAGATTATGGAAACAAATAAATAAAAACTTGAAAATAATAAATAAACAGCTGCTTTGTCGTGACTTGAAATCTAGGGATGGCAATACGAACGCGCGTACTTTGAATTTCATTTCTTCTTCTACCTATGAACATAATTTCCAAAATTCGTTTTACTCTGGTTCCACCACTGGAACTTACCCTCTCTCTCTGTAAACCACGTCAGTCTCTTTCTCTCTCTCTGTATACCCTCTCTGATCACATATATTAACATTGTTAAGGTGTATGTAACGCACAAAAAGTCGTAGATCGTCTACTATACAATATAGCAACGGGCTATAGAAGGTTTGGGATGTTGGAAATGGGGTGTAATGATGTGTGCTCACGGCATAAACAAAATTCCGTACGACAGAGATGAGCTGTCGGCAAATTGTAAGGGTATATCTAGTTCGACGCTGCATATAATTGTTTTTATTCCATCGAAAATTTCGTTCTGTTGTTCTCGCACTTTCGTAATATTCTCATCGTTAGTTGGCGTTTTATCACCTGTATATGGAATATCGAGCCGTCAGTATATATACAAATGTTCCTCCTGCTTTGCGCGCATTCCATTCGTTGGTTCACTTCTGATAGCACCTCTAAACTGAAGCAAGAAAATTCATAATTGACACAAAATGTGCTGTCTTATAGATTGTTTGTTAAGCCCGTGCATAGTGTGGGCGGCCATAATAGGCGGGGCCATCTATTTCCTAAAGTAAGTCGGTCAATTATCATTTTCAACAAGAACTTTGCATGAAATTATCGAATGACTAAGACCCGCGATTATGGGCGGCCACTTGTTGATACCATATGTCTGGATTAATATTGATTCTGTTTGACCTTCAGGGATTACATGCAAGGTGGCCAATTCAAAAAGGAGACCGATGAGACGGGCAAGGTATTCATTGTGACTGGAGCCAACACCGGCATCGGCAAGGAGACGGTGCGGGAGATCGCCAAACGCGGTGGAACAGTTTACATGGCCTGCCGGGACATGAACAGATGTGAACGGGCCCGTCTGGAAATCGTTGCCGAGACCAACAATAAAAACATTTTCTCCCGAGTGTTGGATTTGAGTTCGCTGGACTCTATCCGGGAATTCGCTGCTGGGTGAGATCACTGAAAGGCATATCAAAACGTTGTCCAATAAGTCTCTTCCCCTTTAGATTCAAGAAGGAGCAGGACAAACTCCATGTGCTCATCAACAATGCCGGAGTCATGCGCTGTCCCAAATCATTGACAAAGGATGGCTTTGAAATGCAGCTGGGCGTGAATCACATTGGCCACTTTCTGCTTACAAATTTGCTTCTGGATGTACTGAAGGTAGCGACGGCTCTAAAAGATTTCTCACAGCTAATTATTAACCATTATAATTATTTTAGAATTCGGCCCCTAGTCGCATTGTCAACGTTTCTAGCTTGGCCCACACGCGCGGTGCCATCAACATAGACGATTTGAATAGCGAAAAGTCGTACAGTGAGGGCGACGCCTATAGTCAGAGTAAATTGGCCAATGTCCTTTTCACCCGCGAGCTGGCCAAACGTTTGGAGGGCACTAGAGTCACGGTAAATTCCCTGCATCCTGGTGTTGTGGATACCGAGCTGGCGAGAAATTGGGCCTTCTTTCAGACCAATTTTGTGAAGTAAGAGATACTCCAAGCTTTCAACTCGGCTGCTGTTAATCACAAATTATTTTAGGTACTTCCTGAAGCATCTACTTTGGCCGCTTCTGAAGACTCCCAAGAGCGGAGCACAGACTTCCATTTATGCAGCATTGGACCGTGACTTGGATGGTGTTACGGGCCTGTACTTTAGCGATTGTAAGCCAAAAGATGTGGCCCCTGCTGCCAAGGATGACAAAGTTGGAAAATTCCTGTGGGAAGAGAGCGAGAAATGGACTGGTCTGGTGTCCTCTAAGTAGGATTAGAACAAGCGGTTTATTCAGACACGCGCAGTATTTTCCAACCGTAATACTAGTTGCTCTTCCAGCGGTTATATTAGTTCAATAAATACAGATTTGCTCAGCATTCTTAAAGCGTGTTAGTGCAGATAAGTTCCATATACAACATATTGTAAGTAATTTCAGTTTGCCTTCTCAGTGGTGCCCGCATTGATGAATATCCTGGAGTGGAGGGCGTGGGTTGTGGGCTCTTTCTTTTCGGACGCATTGCTCACCGTGTTAACGTACGTGTACTGCATGAAGAAGCCCAGCATGACGTCAGTGCTAGATGGCAGCTCAGCTGCTGGTGTGAACTGCAGTCTAATCAGGACCTTGTTACCCTTGCGCCAGACAATAAACTTGGGCTCTTCGGTTGGCAGCTGCACGTCCTCGTCGAACTCCTTGGAATCGTCGCGTTGGCTGAGCACAAACTCGCTCTCGAGCGGCACAATCTCAGCATTGCTGACATCTTCCACCTCGCGCTTCACTTCTCGGGTCGAATTTTGTCGGGATAATGTGAGTGCGATGGACCGCACCAGTGGAGACGATGTGACCGCCTCCTCCCTAATATTGCAGGCCTGCTGGAAGGCCTCAGAAGTAATAAGTGCGTCCTCCGGTGGCGGTGCACTGAGAATCCGTATGGTCATGTCGTACATGGTTGGGTTAGAGAACTTTAGGAGTATGGCATTGGTCTTGCCCGGCTGCAGCGGTTGCTCGCAGCGCACCATGAGCACCTCGGGAACATGGGAGCTGGCGAACAGCTGTATGCGATACTTGATCGATGTCGGATGATACTCCGGCTTAATCAAATTATGCTCGCACTGGCGGCAACGCAGCGATCGCTTGATCCAGAGCGAACGTCGCTGCGGATAAAGGTTGCTGACAGCAGTCGGCTGATCTCCCGGCTGGCCGTGGCGCTGCGCAATCGTTGTTATGTTCCGAAGATTCAGAGGCTCCGTAAAGATGTCCTCTGGAAGGCCACCCACATCTGCAGTGGCCTCGGCCGGCGTGATGCTGATTTCCTTTGTCTTGGGCATGCTTTTCTCGTTCCACCCGATCTGGCGGCGAATCAGGGACACAGTGAGGCCAGTGCGATCGGTTAGGCTGGGGAACTTGTGCTGCTTGGGTGCCTTGCGTCGCATGAACTCCAGCTTTTCCTGCTTCTCCTGCAGCACTATCGCCTGGTAGTAGTCTACGAGCGTGTTGAATCGCGCCTGGTACAAGCACTCGTTGTCCGGCCAGGTGCCGGAGGCCACACCCTGATCTGGTATGCCGACGTCGCGCGTTGTCCAGCGACATGACAGACATGACAAATAGTATATCTTCTTGGTTGTCGGTACGGCCGACGGCTTGCTGGTTGCCGTAGCTGGGGGTGTGGCTGCCGCCGCAGATGACTCCTTACCTTTCTCCGTCCTTGATCTCCTCCGATTTGCGCACCACCGGAACGGTGGCGGCGCGGGCGGAGAGCGTGTGCTGGCAGCATGGACAGTCGAAGCAGTTGGCACAGCAGTTCTTTTGTGACGCGCCTCCGAGGAGGGGATATTCTCCAGGCAATTGGAGCAGAAGTGCGACTCGATTTCGTGGCACACACAAAATCCGCATCTCAACTTTGGGCAGTGCCGGCAGAAGAACAGCTTGTTGATGGGGTTCAGTATGCCGCAGGAGCACGCGTACTTGACGGGACTCGGTTGCATGAAACTCATTTCTTCTGCTTATGTTATTTTATTTCTTTATTTGTAAATTTTGCAGCGTCTTCTTCCTCTTGCCACGGATGACGACTGTTGTTAACCCACTAAAATCACCATTAAAACACATGTAATAGTCCCCGATTTCATCGACAGGTGGCTCTGCGGCGATAAATAGTTCACTTTTCCTGAACGATGGAACTACTGAGTTTTGTGGGAGCGAGAAATAGTTCTATGGATTTGGCGCTGATTTAAATTTGAACCAATTAAGTTTTCAGTCCAAAAATCATTTTAATGAACACGCAAAAGGCCATTCTAAATTTAAATAAAAATTCAAATCTTTCAGTGGTTTTTCATGACAATAAGACGATGTTTATTGGAAGTTATTTTAAGGTTGTCAAAGAGATTTTGATATGCACTCCACGATTTAATTATTTATGTTAGTCATCCACTGATCTTTGTAATAAATGTATAATTCATTAATGGAAAACACTCAAGTAAGACGAATAAATACCAAGTTGATTTATTGAAGCGCCAAAGTGGTCAATTAGCACCAGACTGCCAAATTCGCTAGACATTTCATGGATCATAGAATTATTTCAATAAAAGATGTAAGCAGGTGAGTAAAAACCAAACTGCCCAGCAACTACTTGATCATCTAACCGATTTGGGTTTCTTTTTTGTACACCATTTCAATTAAAGCATTATGATCGATCTGTAAATTACAATCCAGTCGCAGATGTCGCAACTTTCTTCTATAAATAGTTGAAATTTTAGATAATTGATATTTCACGCTTTCATTTCGTGTTTTAGATATTTTGTCTGGCGAAATTATTTATAATCAATTTATTGATAGAGTCTTGGGTATGTTATATATAAATATAATTTGGTTATATATTTAGTTTGGTTATACAGATATAAAATATTTAACAGTATAAGGTACTTTTTGGTTGGCCACTCGACTAATACAATAATTAATCCCTATTCTAATGCATAATGCATAACGATCATCTTCAGTCTGTACTCTCGCATCCGGTTTGGAGCAGCACCGTCTAGCCAAAGAAGTTGGGCACGAACAGCTTCTTGCGCTTGGTGCGGGTCTGTCTGACGCGAACGATGGGCGTGAACTTCACATTGGAGGACAGCGAACCATCGTGCAGGCTGGCATCTTGGCGACGGGTGTTGGTTGCCGTGCCGGTGGAAACGGGCGCAATGTAGCCATCATCCACATAGTAGTAGCCCGGATTAAGCTTCTTCAGGCGGTTCTCTGTCAGCGGCTTGCCATAGGTGAGGGCGTAGGAGTTGCCGCTGTCGCTGTCGTAGCGATCGGTGTCATAGGCCTCGTAGCTATCCACGTCGTAGTATGTGGGCTTGGCGCTGCACTGGGACAGCTTGCAGGCGATGATGCTGAGCAGGAGACAGGCCCATGTGTACAATTGCTATAGAGAGATGAGGTGAGAGTTGGGAGTTAGTTGGGTCTGCTGGCGAAAGATGTGGCGCGGTGGCAGCGGATGCTTACCTTAAGATCCATAGTGTGGCTTGATCTGGTTTAATCTTTTGAAATCCAAAATTGAGTGTTATCCTTTGGGTGTTTGGGTTTTGGGTTGCTTGGGGCTGGTGGGGCTGTTTGGGCTGTGAGTGCTTTGAACGTCTGTTGAGTTCTGTGTGCTTAGCTGTGAAGAACGCTTCCTTTATATACGAATATGCTGTCTGCCCTGTTCGCACCCAAATGTGAAAATTTTGCCTTCGGGCAGAGCTCCAGCTCCGATGCTCCAGTCCAGCCATGACGCAAGTCTGGATGGAACGCTTGGCGGCGGCGGCAGCAGCTGCGACATATCGCCAATCTCCAATCAAGGCACGACACTCGGCGACATCTTAACTCTCTTTCATTGACGCCATCCATCCTCTGGGTTTTGCGCATGCGCCGCTGCTGTGACTTCAATTCGATACGAATCGTTGGGATGGCCTGTTCGGGCTATCTTATCACTATGTGATTCATTTGGTCGAAAGGCTCTAATTGCCGAATTCAATGTTTCGGTTAGCAGGGAACGAGTCCAGTTTGATTTGGAAAACTTTTTACAATGCGGAAAGATACGAAGCTAAAAATTCCCCCACTGTCTGGCTTTGTGTTTCAACCCTACATATTAATTAAATGCTTTCCAAATGTCTATCGCAGTCGAGTTTGGAAAGATACCTGGTCGGAGGGGACCTGGAGGGAGTTTCTTAATATATTATATTAATACGTTATATTAATAATTATTTGTTTTTCTATACTTTGACGTCAAACCAAAGTCGACAGTAAGCGTGTGAAAGAAAGAAAAAAATTCCTTTATTGCTTGAATTAGTTTGTATTAATTTATTGTTTTGTTTGGTTAATTATTTTACCAACAAGTTAATTTGGTGGTAGGGTGAACGAGCCCCAAGACGAAATCAATTACGTAGTTTCAGGTGGTACGACATGATTTTTGAGGACATATGGCGCATGAGTAATGTGTGTACCAGGCGCTGTGGTCGGCAGTGTGGTCGGTCACACGCTAAAACCTAAATACAGACGTCCCGATGTCGTTGTAATGTCGTGAGGCTTAGAGATTTTATTATAAATCAGCACAGAGGCGCAAATCGAGTTGGCGCCTTCCAAAAATACTCGAGTGACTTAAAAATATCTAACCACAATGGTACATGTCGCCCCGGCGTGAAAATAATGCTGACTCAGGAAGTGAGATGATATACAACGTTTTCTGGAAAAATATGATATGGAGCATATGATCGTGGTCTCTAAAAAAATTAGCAATTGTGGTCAATCAGTGGAAGGGGCCTGAGTCTGAGTCGCAGCTCCCAAAAAGGGGGCATGACTTCATAGCCATAGGGAGACCGCACCTAACAAATGAATCACGAACTCCAAGCTTAGAGGAATCTCCAAGAAAGCTGCAATATGTTTGATTAGTCTTTTGTAAACCATCGTTAAGCAGATGAAATTAGTCCCGAAAAAGACTGACGCTTGGACATACAAGAATTCGCACTTAATAATAATCTTCAGATGTTTGGTAGATTTGCTCGAGACGGTAAATATAAACCTGCTAATTTAATAAATTTATAAGCAATATATATAAATATATAATTCCAAAGCCCGGACCCCAGCCATAACAACACGTTCGTTGTTTTCCACAACAGCTCATCTTTTTCCACGCAAAAACCCGCACTGAGTAAATATTTTTGTCAATCCCAAAATCATCGAAAACAGCAGAAAGGTGTGAAAATCACCAGAGCAAAAGGAAAACATAAGCCATTGAAATCGAGTTCAGCTTGCATATTACGTATACGCACGATTGGCTGCACTGCCACTGAGGCGAAGTCGAGCTTATTGACCGCCTTGGGGGAGCACGTTTTTTTTCAGCACGCTTTTGTGTCACACCCCCACAGATTCTTGGAGGTTGGTGCAAAATATCAGACGCCCTGGCTAATTTATGCACGTCGTACGACAAACATTTTGCACTCATTCCGGTCGATCGATCATCAGGCGCTCCAGCTGCTCGGTAAGTTTCCTCGCACTTGACTTCTTTCTTAGATTTGATTTGTTGTGTCCATGCGGGAATGCAAATATCGAAATTTGCCGCCTTCCATTAATAAAATATTTATTTTAGCACGATTTTCGCCCATTCCACTGCGGCTCTTACCGCCATATGACTGTTCTGGTGTGAATTTGTACTACAATGAATTATGGAAAATTTCATGTCTGACACCCTGAGGGATCAATGGATTTTGTCGTTTTGCGATAAATCTACATTGTGATTGCAACTAGGAAGTAACGTACAATTGATAGATATTTAATTGGATGATAGACAGAGCTGGAAATTGTTGCCATGAAGCCATGATCAGACCTATTGAAGTTGATACTTTTCTTATTCCCTCATGGAAAGGGTGTTTGCCGCGTTAGTTAAGTGGAGCACGTTTCTGTTTTTCTTGACCGCAACCAAGTCAAACACATTGCCATGGAGTGCAAAAATTCCTGATATCCTAACCGATTAGTCAAACAGCCACGAAAACAAGGGAGCCACTGGCAAAGCTGTGCAAATATTTAGATGGTAATCGCTTAAGCATATGAGAAGCATGTTTTGTTATGCCCGGTTAATTCTGTGAGGCACGATTAATTCTATTGGGAGCGCCAGGTGGCTTTGGCCGGAAGAGTCGTATTCGTCGTATTCGTTGATAACATGTAAACGACCCTCAAGAATCGTTTACACGCCTACTTCCTTGTTGACAAAAATAGTTTGAGGAGCGATACAAATGTGACAGCGTAAGCCACTTATTAGCGGCTTATGTGTGAATTGCATCCGATTGAGCGTGCCCTCACGCACAGTCCAGTCCAATATAGGTATTGCCGGAGCAAGGGTTGGCTTGGCCACGCTTGTATAACCAACATGCCAGTCGGAAAACACACACAGCAGCTCTTTCATCCCAACTAAATGCCAGGACACGTTGCCTCAAGTGCGTCACTGGCGTTTTAACACTTAATTATTGAGTTATTTCCCATCGTGATAAGGTGTATCGTACTTTGTCCACAACAGGTATTCCACAGCATCGAGATGCGTCTCTGCTAATAGTTGCAATTAAGTCTCGATTAGCAGTTTGTATAATGAACTGACGCCACGCTTAATACAGTTTGAGGAACGTTTTATAAACGTGTTTTCGGCAAACATGTGTCCCCACATCACAAGACCAATCGTATAGTTTTCATTTCATTCACTAGGCAACTTAGTATAGCTTATAACAAGTAACATGCTACTTTTTCTGCTTCAGCAACAGATGGCCCTTGGGCTTCAATTTGTTCTGGATGATGCGCTGCTTCTCCGTGGCGGCTGCCACTCTCTTCCGTTCGTGCCGCTGTTTCGCAAAGTCCAAGCTCGCCGCTCAGCTCGACGATTCTGGTGGCGATCTCTTGTTGCTTCAGCAGGCGTTGTTTTTGGTTGGACTAAAACAAAACCATATTAGTTGGCAATTCGGATGTGGCAGTGGATAGTACATACACCAAGTGGCGTCGGTCGTCCATCAAGGAACGTGTAGTCGGGCAAATTGGTGAGTGGCCCAAATGCATTTGGATTCTCCGGAAGTCCCTTGTCCGATCGCCACTTCTGGTCAATAGTACGAACGGCGGTCACTGCGACATGCCGCTGGGCTGGAACAGAGTTGATAAATTATAATGGAATGTCAGGCTATTTTCTGGTACGGCGGTACTCACCAGTGACTCTACTTGAAGTGGCAAGGCACAGTTTGGTGATTTGTAGCATTATTTTTTGTTGATTTAGCGGCTAAAACAGAAAATACGTAACATAACCAAATAGAGGTGTCAAACCATCGAGCACTATCGATAGTACCGATGTTTTGTTTCTATCTGCTACTATCGATGATTTTGCCACTATTTCCATATATTATGCACTCATTGGGGTCTGAGATTACAATCATTGCCTAAAAGCAATTAAGAGTTTGGCGGTTAAAAAATACTAATATAGCTTAAAAATACAATTTTGATTAAATATTTTTTAAATACCGATATACCAAAATATACCATAAAAATACAAAAGAGCTGCCACCTATTGTTAATGGTTTATTTTGCGCAGCTCTGCGATATTGCAATCGATGTTTTATCACCCATCGATAGCACCACACTTTATAGTAGAGGTGGAGAAACATCGATGTTCGCGGACATCGATGTTTTTCGATGTTTACAAAAACATCGATGAAACATCGATGTTTTCAAAATATATGAACAACATATTTTTTGCTGCTAAATACATATGTTTAAATGCAATTAACTGAAATAAAAAAGGTTTTATGGTTCATTTTATAACAAAAACAATTGCTTTATTCGTTAAAGCAAAACACATTCATTGAGATCACTAAAAAAACATAGCTTATTCTAAATTCATTGAGATCGAAAAAAAAACCATAACTTATTCTAAGGCTTAAGGGAACATTTTTTTTATTGATAAACATTAGTTTATCCACCACATCAGGTTTCAGTCTGGTGCGACGGTTGCTGGTTGCTGAAAGACCTCTCGGACTCACACAATGTTGCCGGTACGCTAGTACTCGCAGGCTACCTCCTTAAGGACCTCGGAGTTGTCTGAACTCACATAGAAGAAAAAATGTATGTATACAAAATATTATAATAAATTGTATATGGTGTACCTTTCAAAAACTTTAGAGTCTGCTCTGGGAGAATTTTATTTGGCCTTTGATTTAGTATCCAAAAACGAAAAAACCTTCTTGGAAGGGTCTGTGTCAACTGGTGGTGTAGGCTCTATCGACGGCGTTTTTACTTTGGGCATTTTCTATTAATAGAATGAAGCTCCTGTTCAAAAAAACTTTTACTGTTTCCTTAGCATTTGAGATTCGAGATTATTTTTTAAAACCGGGGAAAAACATCGATAGTCGCCATAAAGCATCGATGTTTCAAAAAATTTGAAAAACATCGATGCATCAATGTTTCCATCGATGTTTCTCCACCTCTACTTTATAGTGATAGTGAAAAATTAATTAACAAATAATTTAAGTGGGTCATAACTGAAAATAATAATGTCAACCAAAACGAATACTATTGAGCGCCATGGAAACGCCAGCGCTAAATCATCGACACTGAAAGAAATATGCGCGCGCGCCATCACAAAATCCGAATGGGAGGACAAGGTAAGAATCTTCCGGAGCACGACCCGTGCACCAAAGTACGCGTGCCGCTGCTAATGGTTCGTGGTTTGACTTTTGCAGGAGGAATTCCTAGATGTCATCTATTGGTCGCGACAGGTGTTTGGCATTATCCTTGGTGTTATCTGGGGCATTGTGCCGCTCAAAGGCTTCCTGGGTCTTGTGCTGTAAGTAGCTGGTTTATAAATAGCATTGCTCATATTCATATCAATTGTACATATGAACTTTTGCCCACAGTTTCGCCGGCATCAGCTGCGGCATTGTCTACCTCTACGCCATCAACTTTCAGAATGTGGACGAGGAAGCGTACGGCGGTGTTTGGGAATTGGTGAAGGAGGGATTCATGACATCGTTTGCCGGATTCTTGGTGACGTGGATCATTTTCTACACGGGCCTGCACTACGATACGATAATGGCGGCAAAGTCCTCATAATACATTTACCAGCCATTCGACGCCGCATCATAGCAGTAACCAATTCCCGAGTCCAATATCAATACTACTACGATTCCCGCAGAGCCATTTGCGAAGCCAAAATAAGCTAAACCGTTTTGTCCTTTTTTAAACTCAGTGTAGATTGTTAAACTTTAGTGAATTACTATCTTGTGTGCATTTGAATGGTTGCCTGCTGTTCCGTATCATCGCCAGACGGAGATTTTTCTGTGAAAGATCCATCCCGGTCAGCGGCACTACTTGAGAACCAGAAACAATATATATATTTGTGTATGTATGTGTATATCTAGAGTGCAGAAAATGGGTACACAATTTGATACGGCGTTTTATTACAATTATTGCTCTACAGTTAAAAGGTAGCTGACAGCTATGGGAAATCCTAGTAATCCATGGCCACGGGCTCCGAGCCATTATGCGATGAACCGTTTTGGCCCGGGTCCTTCTCGTGCTGAAACTTCTCCGGCAGCTGCCCGCTCTGTAGTATTAGTGACAGCCGTTCCACCTCGGCCAGAGAACTGGCCCGCTTGATGGCCTCGCGGATGCGCTGCATATCCTCCGGATTGGCAAAACGACCACCTTCAGAGCCCCTGCCTTTGCCGCTACTCGCCTCGGCTGCCAGTGCTGCGGCAGCGCTTAGTTTCGACTTTTTGGCAACCTCCCTTAGCATGTCCTTGCCCTGCTTGGTGCGGAAGAACTCCTGGGCCGCTTGCCTGTCTTTCTGCTTTATCTTCCGGAAATCGAGCAGGCGCAGATGCGGAAATTTGTAGGCCATGTACTCGCGATAGTGGGTCTTTGTGGAGACCGGGTTGATGAGCAGGCATATGGTTTCCAGCTTGCTGAACGCAGTGAGCGGTTCCAAGTCGCTGAGCTCCTGCAAGTTGTTGCCCGTCAGTATGATTGAGCTCAGATTAGGAACGACCGTCTCGAGGCCCTCGCTGATCCGCAAGATGCGATTGTTGTTCAGCAGCAGGCACTTGAGGCGCGGCAGGTGCGGCAGATTGTCCAGTTTCCTCAAATCGTTGTCCGACAAGTCAATGGTGTCGAACTGGTCCAGAGTAGCACCAAGATTTTCGATCTGTGGAATTTTGTAGCCGCGCAAATCGAGCTCCCGTTCCCTGCACGGATTTATGTATTGCATGGACTGGTTTATCAACTCCGGCGTAAGCTTCACCATCGTGGCAGTGAATATTTACAATACTTTACTCAAAAGTGCTTTCAAATTGACGATATTTTGGTTTTTTCTCACAGAAAATTACAGTAATAAAAAACGCCGCTTCTGACGCGTGCAGTGTGACCGCGGATACATATTTTGACCCTCATAAATATACCGAAATATACCTGCTCATTCTCAAAACATACCGTAACTATACACTGAAAAAAACGAGCTCAACGCATTGGTCGACAATGGGTTAAGCGTTCATATATTTTATCCTGGAGATATATCAATTTTCTTCACAATTAGGCAACTTTAACGATTCATTTTTAATGGATTTTTAAAAAACGGATGCGAAATATATATTTTTAGTGGATATTCTAACGCAGGTGGTGTTGAGGTTAGGTGGGAAAGAGTACTGGAAAATATTTTCTTCCCGAATTGGCGGTTTATATATCGAACTTTGAAAGTGAAACGCAGGTTTAAGTTAAGTTGTTTTCCATTTAATTTGAATTTCAATAGATTACAATGAAGTTTTAATTGCTTAACCATAATGAACACGTTAAGTTTTTCATATTTTCGTTTCTTTTGTGTCTAAGTTGAATGGCAAACAATTGAGCCAACTATGGGAATATCGGGCAACACTCTGAACTCGAAGTGCGTGTGTTCGGTGGAGGTGGACTGGGTCAAACTCTGAATAAAACTTCCTGTGTCGTTCGTGCAAACTACTTGAACTTGATCTTCGTGTCGCGTATATAGTAGTAGGTTTACTGTACTTTTAAATGCATTGAGTAATTCGTTATCGTTCACATACAAGTAATTTCTTAGCGTAAATTGTTAACTTTGTAGAAAAAATCAGAGTTTCTCAGTAAATAAATGCATTTGTTCTTGGTCGCAAACAGCGCTTGAAAATTTTTAAACGGATTGTCGTTTTAATACTACCTATGTATGTATATGTACGTGTATAGTTGTAAGGAAAATGAAAATTTGTTGAGTTTTTGAAATGAAAAACGATAAATACTTGTGTTTGGAAGCAGTTATAAAAAATATTGTATTTCATTTAGATTTGTTTAGGTGTAGGCCATTAAAATATTGTAGTTCTTATGCACGCAATCGATCTACATAAAGTGTATACATCAATCTCTCCATATCTCTCATCATATCTATATCATATTCATTGCGCTCCTTCGTTAGTTTCATTGAAATTGTTTAATAGCACGCGCTAAAAATAGATTTCGTTTAGTTCTGTATATAATTGGCACTTAAATCATTTAAAATACATAAAATATAAAATATAGTACACACAAAAACATCTTTATAAATATGCAAAAGGTTAATTTGGATAAAATGTAGGTTACATATGTATATCAATAATAAATAAATCACGTTCATTCCACAAAATTGCCAAAGGAAAACAATACACACGCGCCCATTGCACATAAATTAATGGTTTCAGTACGAATAAGTTGCAACCTCGATTTCCGTTTCCGTCTCTACATATCCTCTTCTTAAACATATATCATCTAATCATACCTTTCGATCGATCGATTGAGCGATGATCAAAACTGTGGCAGGTTATCGGATGGGGGCAGGGGCTGAGGGATGGGTGGGCCTAGGGGACGATCTAAAGGAATGTTGAGCATATAACTAGAAAACTTATAAATCAACGACATCCTCCTTTGTGTAGGGCGTAGTCTCTCTAAACATGCGTCGCGTCGAGATGGTGCGCTGCAGGTCTTCAGCTAATGTCTCCTGTTCGGAAGGGCAGATGTGAAACGTGTCAGCGTTATTTTCGTATTTCTTAGCTTAACAATTACTATGACAACAGGCAACAAGCAGATGCAAGATGAGTGCTAGTGACATGCAACCTAAGGACTACACACTAGACAACAACAAATGTTAGACGCACAGGATGAGCGACCGAAACAACGATGCCACCAAAATTTCGAACGGCGATTCATGATTGAAGCAGCAGCTGTGGTTCCGCGTTCTTCAAACCTCGAATAGCGTTGAGATCTCCTTGCCAGCGATGCGCTTGACGCCGCCGCTTTCCGCACAGCTGCCCGACTTGCCGCTCAGTTGGCCGTTGCGCATGCTCAGTATTTCGTTGCTAATGAGACTGGCGCAGGCCATGGCGTGCTTCTTCTCGGTGGTGCTCGAGTGGTTGCTGGAGAGACTGCTGCTGCCGTGCTCTGTGATGGTGGTCTTGCTCAGTGTCTCCTGACTCTCGCTGTTGCTGCTCGTGGTGCTCACAATCCTTGAGCGCGCCTGATTCTGGGTGTTTAATACTGTCGTCGTTGTCGTCGTCGTTGTGGTTGCACCACCGCTGGTGGAGGATGACAATGACGAGGTCGAGGAGGTGCACGAGGCATTGCTCGTGCGCCCACCAGCTGCATTCAGGAGGGTTCTGGGCATAACGGGCGGTTTCATGGGGAGTTCTTTACAGTTAACGAGTACAACAAATCAATCAAAATATGAAAATAAATAAGATACAAAACAAAAATCGTTTAAGCTTGCATAAATCTACATCTACGAATGGAGGGAGAAGATCTACAAAGTGCTGGGCAGGCATCGAATACATCGTCTCATGCACTGGCTGGGACACTCCACTTACCCAATCGACTAAGGCCTGCCGCCAGCTCGCGCACAGACTTCTTCTCGAGGGCAGCTCCTGCAATAAAAGATTGATTACATTTATTGTCCACTGTTATTACAGTGTCCGGCGCTCACCTGGTGTAATGCCCACAATGCTGCCCCCACCACTGCCGCCCCCTGCTATAGCTATGCCTGGTGTGATGCCCACTATTGATCCGCCGGTGCTCTGTCCAAAGGTCAGCACCTCAACATCTGAACAGAAAAAGAGTGTTTAGTGGATTGTTTATTAGATTTAGATTCGGTAGACTCTTTCTTACCTTCTTGCAGCTTGTCCGGCGTCGTCTTGTTTGAGTCGCCGGTGCCGTTTCCAGTTACCAGCTCGCTGCTGGACTTGGGCTCGCTGCCGACCACAGACCAGGGACGAGGCTTTTGCAGCACAATGGGCGTGCGCAGGATTCCGTTGCCGGTCTTCACTATCACGCTGCCCTCGCCGCTGGTGGCGTGGCTCTTGATCGAATCGCTGCTGGGCGAGCGTATCTTGTCGTCGCGGTTGCCCGCTTTGAGCAGTCCGGATGTGGCTCCTTCTTCCATGGCAGCGCCCGAGCCAGGCCCACCCTCGGTGCGCATTTTGACCAGCGGCGATTTGCGTCCCACCAGCGGCGAATACTTCTCCAGGTTGTCCGTGGAGCGCGATCGGGTGGCCCACGAGGCACCTACGGGAAAGTCATCATCAGAAATGTTTCAGCATTTTATCCAGCATTCACTTACTCTTGAGGAGGGGCGACTGGCGCTCCAATTTGATTGGTCGGCGCTCCTCCAGGATGGGTGTAGTCTCCTCGGAGGTCATGTGTCCGTTGCCATCGCGGCTCATGGTGGGGCTGTCCACAAACGACAGCGAGCTGCACTCCTCCGACGTGGGCGAGACGAGGGGCGTGAGTGTGGTAGGTGTCACCGATCCCGGGCGAAAGAAGTGCTCCAGTCCCTCGCCAATCTCCCTGCCGCCACCGGCGCACTCAGCGCTGACCAACGGTCGGGTCGGTGCCCGCGTCTTGGCCCGCTTGGGCCGTCCCTTGACCAGATGCTGCAGCTGAAACGAGGCGCTGGGCAGTTCGGTGATGGAGTCACAGCACTCGTCGACGCCGCCATCATCCATGGCCGCGATGCTGTCCGTCATGTTGCTGGCAGCAGCCAAAGCGGCGGCACCAGCAGCTGCACCGCGGGTCGACAGCTGGGAGTTGGAGCGATGCGAGGAGGGCGATTCCAGCAGATCGGGTATGTGGCTCAGGCTGAGATTCTCCACGACCGACTGGGGACGAACCTTTCGAGCAACGCTGCGCCGCTTGGTGGGCAGATGGGGAGTGGCCTGCGAAGTGGATGGATGACATTAGATAGGCTCCATATGGAGGTGTCTGCTAATCCTTAATATTACGTGGGTTCTATGGGATCGGATCTTTATGGTGTGTGTGCGTGTGTGTGAAATAATGAAATGTGTTTGTATTTCGGGGGGATAGTTATATAGATATAGATATTCTACAGAAACGAGCAGACTACAGAGCGGGGGTATAGCATATAAGGATAGGCGTTGAATGCGCTCTCTCAGCCAGCTCTCAGCTGTCGGCGGAACAAGGATAATCATCCATGATTCGCTGGCAATCCCAGAGCAAGCTGATTCATCGAATCAACTCCAGAGTTACACAGAGACAGAGATGGAGAGAGAGAGAGAGAAGAGATAAAGAGAGAGATATGACAAATACTACTTACAAGGTTGAGATATTCCAATTTCTTTTGTGTTTGTTTGATTTAGAAATGCAATTATGTAAATGAGTTGGAGACAAGGTTTAAATATAGTATTTTATATTGTATAGTACGGAGTACGAGTACGATTACGATTGCGTTTTTTGTACATTGATTTGGTTTTTGGTTTGGTTGATTTGATGATTTTGTGGTGTTTTTGGTTGGGTTGTCGGGGGGGCAGGAAGACATGAGAAAAATAATGAGCATGAGCATTTTGAATATACATTTTGAGCACATAATTTATTTATAAGATTCTATGATGTACGAGTATGTAGGTTTATAGGAGGTATGTATGTATGTATGTATGTGATGCATATATGGGGGGTTCATTGCATTTCGATTTTGATTTCTATTTCATTCGATTTCTTTTTTTTTTTCATTTGCGATCGTGTGGTTCCAGCTACATTTTGTGGCTATATGGCTATATAGAATATGAGTTCATTTTACACATGAATATGTACGTATAAGCATATGTATGTGTATCTATATGTATATGAGCGTATGTAAGGGTGTGTATCTATGAGGGTGTGACTTCTTCTCAGCATTTAGCACTCTACACTATTCGCTTACATTCTTCGATGTATTTCTATGATCTAATTGATTTTTGGTTTATTTTTTTTTTTTTATTTTGGAGAAGTCTATGTCTATTGCATCCAATTGGGTAGCGACAGATTTTCAACACTTACAGTGGGCGATTCCAGGCCCAGCTTGGGCAGTATCGAGCCGCGTCCACCCGGGCGTATGATCAGCCCGTCTGCATCCTGCAAAAGTTAGAGTGTATATGAGCTCGGTTATGTTATTTGCTGTTGTTTCCGTCTGTTGGGGTCCACTCCAAATAGTTTCTCGATTCGGCAACTCCCCAAAACTGGCCCAATATTTAATCGAATGCTGATAAGCAGCGTCGACGGCCAACTGGCTCAGTCGCTGGCGAGGTGCTCCACTTTTGTCGAAAGTGAACCTCTCTCCGGCGGCCTTAGGGGCCATGACATCACATGTGACATGAGCCAGCTTTGCCCCGCGGCTGATAAGAGAGCTGCCGCTTCGATAGAGCCATAGGTAGATCGATGCATATCGATAGGGTCGAGGGGTTGGGGGTGGGAAAACCGCACTTACATGACTGGAGCGACTGCGTACAATGTCCGGCGTCTGGGGCTCATCCAGCAGCACCGACGGCGACTCGGCGATACCCATGCCCCGGCGATAGCGTGTCAATGCCTCCAGCACCTCATCTGTTGCCCGGTCGGAGATGGCGGCGGCCAGCGTCTGCTCAATCTCACTGTAAAGAAGGTGAGAAGAAGAAAGTACCAATTAGTAAATGGAGTCAAAGGAATGCAGGGAAGCAGAGCTACTTCTGGCCAGCTGGCTGTGGATCTGCGTGCAAAGGCAAAGGCAAAGCTTCCAAGGGTTCCTCCTCATCGGGACACACACTGTAGACTGGACTGCTGGCCTGCGTTTTCGAGGACGAGCCACCAAGGCAGCAGCACAAAGTGCGCATCAGGCCCATCTCACTGCGGGTTGGGGGTCGCTGCTCAACAGCTGTCGCACAACGACTGCCAACTGATTCGCACTGGATTCTCCTCGGAAGTTATGGAGGCGCTCACTCAGTCGCGCCACACATATGTTTTCAAAGAAATGTATATGCTTATATTCCTATATGCTGAAGGCGACCGGCGTGCCTAGCTCTGGCCCACAGATGCGTTTGAGTCCGATATCCCCTTTCGCACAGTGGAACTGCATTCAGCTGTTTCGTTATTTCGTTTAATCTTATCATGGAGTTTGCTCTCTTGCTCTTTCTATTTCTATCACTCTCACACACGCACGCACAAACACACACAATGCTCTTCACTCTCCACATTCTACTGAGAGTACGGAAACAAGCTGTGGAGTGGCTTATCTGGGAGAGTGTGAGAGCAAAGCAGAGTGTCAAAAGAGAGCGCCACTCGAAGCGCAATTTCCAGTATGCAAAAACAATATGTTTGTTTGCTTGGCTCACACACTCTTTCAGAGGGTAACTCCCATTTAGGCCATAGATTTGCAACGCAAAGAATTATATTCATACATATCCAATGCAAAAATATATATTTTTGATCTCCCTGCATGTTCATTAACCATTTTTATGGCCACTACTCTTTCGGTTGCAGCCCTTTATGGATCGATCATTCAACTTTTACAGAAAAACGTTGCAAGTGTATCTAAAGCTTCGTCCAGTTTTCTTGTTTTTTTTCGCGCATCATGACTAATACTTGTGATAATATTTTGTTTAAATATATGTAAATAAAATGCTACTGATATAACCTTTATCTTTATACAATGTTTGCCATTCTTAAATACAAATTTAAATGCAATTATACAATTTTCAAATTTCTCTTCTTTTTTGTCTCAGTTATCGCAATTCCCACTTGAATGTGACCTTCGAATCTTTTTCTAGCTAATCGTCCAGTGTGTGAGGAGTATGTAAATATATACTCCATGTATGTATAAGTGATAGCTATGAGTATTGTTTGTAAAGAAGAGATGATGCTCTATGGATCGGCTTACTGTAAAGTTTATTTAAATTTGCATATTTTCTTAAATAGAAACTTTCTATATACCATTCTCCCTCCACTCTTTCCACTCTCACTTTCACTAAGGCAACCTATTGTAGCCCCCTTATTCTTTTCAATCTCTACGGCACTCACCCAACTTTGTTCATTATCTCGCTGCCGGCATTGTTGAGGAGGCAGGTCTGCAGAAAGTCTTCGGGAACGATCAGGCGCTCGGCAAGCGCCTTGCGCAGATCTTGGATCACAATCTGGTTGCCCAGGGTCTTGGGGCACTGCTCTATGCCGGTGCGGATCATGGTCTCCAGGGTCTCCTCGAGGTAGCTCTTGATGGTGTAGCCCAGCTCGCTGGCCACGCGCGTCAGCTTCATCTCAATGGGATGGGCATCGCTGCGCACGGCCTCCTGGAGCTTGGGCATAAGCTGCTTGCAGTTCTCGGCGTCGGTGATCAGCCGCTGGACCGCAGAGGCTGCCGAGTCCCCGCCGCCACCCTTGGCTATCGAGATGGTGTCCTGCGTCTCGGCCACGAGCTTGTCCACCAGCTGGTGGGTGGAGGACAGCATAAAGCCGTGCTGCAGCCGAAAGCCCTGACCATTGGTACGCTGTAGACCATTGCAGTTGCGCTGCAGCAGTTCCTGCATCTTGCGCATGACGGCGTCCGTCTTGTCCGGATGGTTCTTCAGGTGCGGCGCAATGTCGAACACCGGGAAGGGAATGGTGCGCATGCTGTGGTTATGCTCCAGCGCGTACACAATGTCCGCATACCCCTGCAGCGTGACCCCGTTCTTGTCCAAGTAGATGGTGCGCAGGCGGTTGTTGATCTGCAGCGCCTTGGCCAGCAGCCGAGCGCCCACGTCGCCCATGAAGTTTCCACTAATGTCCAACTTCTGGAGACTCTGGTTGCTGCCGAGGGCGTTGATGAAGTCGTGCAGGTCGTGCTTGAGCTTGTTCTCCGACAGCACCAGCTCGGCTAGCGGGAAGTCGTCCTTCTGTATGAGGTTCACCAGTGCATCCATCACAGGGGGTATGTGCTTCGGCTTCATGCCCGTCAGACTGCGGCACAGGTGCAGCGTTCGAATTGAGGGATTCTTCGAGATGGCCGTCAGCACGGGCGCAAGCTCTGCATCCAGATCTGCAAGGAGATGTAAAGAGTTAGGGATTTCGAGATATTCTGAAAAAGATAAGCTGTGGCCTTGCTCCCCACTCACTGTTGTCACTGATGTCCAGACTCTGGAGTACACGCACGCCGTGTATGCAGGACTCGAGCACGTGGGCGCCTTGGGTGCCCAGCGTATTACTGCTGAGGTCCAGGTACAGGCCCGCCGTGGACTCGTTGCAGGCCAGGCCGAGCAGCAGGTTCTTGAGCGCCTCCATAGGCAGCTTGCAGCCGGCGATGTTCAGATGCTTGAGGCTCAATGTGCTGGTGAAGAACTGCTTGAACGAGGGCGGTATCTCCTTGCCCTTCTTTGTGCTGAACGAGTTGTGGGAGACATTCAGGTGGGCCAGATGCGTGGCACAGCCGCGCAGCAGAGCTCCAAACAGCTAGAGGATAACATGAATACGAATTGAGTCAGAGAATCCTCTTTTGATCAAAGATACATACATTCTCCAGCATGATGTCTGTCGAGGCCAGATCCAAGTGCTCCAGCACATTAGGTTGGGCCAGGAAATTGTGCAGATTCTACGAATTAATAAGCAGATTTAGTTTTGCTAGCTCCATTTGGCTGCAGTTCTGGGAATACTCACGGTTATATCATCTTTGAGACTATTACCACTTAGGTCTAGATACGTGAGCGAGTTCGAAATACTTTGATTGAGCGTCAGTGAGTGCGACATCTGGTTGACGCCCTTCGAGGTTAGGCCACAGTGGGCCAGGGCCAGCTTGCACAGACCCTTTGACACCTTGGCTATGGGTCCGGCCAGATGTATGGCACCTAAACAGCAAGAAAGAAACGTAAAAGGGTTTAGCACATGGATACCCAAGGGAACGATATAACGACATAATTGACAAACAACGAGAGATATTGACATGAATGAAGAAGCATGATCTGTGGGCTGGATCCAATTGGGGAATATTTCACTGATTTGTAGACGAATAGTTTTGATAGAGCAAATGCATGAAGAAGAGTTACTGAGTGCTTACTTTTGTGGCAAATTTATGGTGGGGTATTTTGGGTATTTGTGGGAGAGAAGGACATATCGGGTTGGAGGATTCGTTTTGGGATAATCAATCATATTGCAAATATTGATGGAATCAGCAAAAAAGAGCGCTTACAACAGCAACAACAAGAATGGCATGGCATGGCAAATGTATATATGTATTATATATGTATTTAGAGATAAACGATAAATGATGTTTCTATTAGTGGCTGCAAACCTTGTACAATCTTTCCAAGTAGGGCGCACAACGAGCTTGCACCTACAACACGAACAAAAATGTCACACGTAATCGACAATGAACATCGAAACAAAACAACAAAACAACAAAAATCGACAATCGACAAGAGAAACACACAAAGAAAACAGATGGGTAGACAAGAATTGGATTAATTGGATTACGCGTGGCAACTCTCGAGGGCAGGGTAGGGCGTATGGGCAAGTTGGGGGAGCGGGGTCAATGGTCTGGGGGGACACACACCTTTGTCCTCAATTATATTGTGGCTCAGATCGATGGTGCGAATGGCGGGATTGCTATTCGTTATCACAGATATAGATAACTTGTTCAGGAAATCCCATCTGAAAAGAGCAAAAGAGAGCGTGGCATCAGTGTCGCGAAGATTACTCTGAATGCTGCGGACTACTCACCTTAAGCCTAAAGCCTCCAGATGCAGCTCCTCCAGCCACATCGAGCGCTTGAGCACGTGCAGGATGCGTTCCAGGGTTTCGTGGGAGAGACGCATGTGGGCGGCCTTAAGGCCACGAAAAAACGTATTGTACTCCAGCGCCGAAACGATGGCCATCAAGTCTCTGCAGCGAATAGAATAGAATAGAAGAGCGTCATTTAATCAGTCAAAGAAAACAGCATGTAACTTACTTTGGTTCCAAGTGGTCAAAGTCGCGCAGGTTGAGAACTCGTGTGTCGTGGGACAGATAGATGGTGTCCACATCCCAGGCCACCTCCTCGCGATACGGCACCCCATGGAAGTCGCACATGCAGGCGTACTGGGCACTAAAGCCGCCGCAGGGTCCCACATTACGCGGATCGGAGGGTCGAAATTCCTCGGAGAATATTGTCTCCCGTTCCGGTGGCTGTATATCGATCTATAGAGGGAGTAGAGAAAACGGGAAAAGTTCAGAGACCTGCTACAGAAATCTGTTTCTAAACTTCATCAAGTTTTAAGCAGCTTCAAGGGTTTCAAGTGTCCAGCACATTGTTGTGCTGCAAGTTGACCAACTTGGAGAACAATTCACAGTTCCATGACTCCTCAAACTCAGACTCGCACACCACTCTGCGCCTGCTTTTTGCCCACCCTGCGCAGGCATAATCTCGCATTTAACACTTTTGCTTAATGTGAATTTGATGCCTAGATTTTGAGGCGTCAACAGCTCGCGTGTCTTGTGGCAATTATCCAAGCAAAACATGTTGCTTCAATTGCTGGCTGACTTTTTTCCCTAGTCGACAATGGAAAACAAGCTTCAAGGGCCTAGTTTTTAGATACTCTAACCTGCCGATTGCTCCCTTGACAGACAGGCTGTTGTGCCATTTTCTATGCAAAATGATAATACTCTCCTCAAGGTAGAGCAAACTCTTTCTTAAATCATGACGTGGGTGCCTCTCTGAGTGGCGGTCTGTGGTGGGCGGATCTACCCCGATTTGCATAAACGTATAGCCAGCATATTTTACAACAAACTCGTGTGCCAGTAGTAGGAGCATTATAAATGCATTGAATTATTAACCCCGACTGCGCCAGATGACAACGTTTATGCACTTAAGCCCCTAATTGGACGGAGGGGAGCAGTGCAAAGGAGGAGCAGATGGAACGCACGCATGGCTGTGGGTGGTGAGACACACCAGATACACACAATTGTTCACTAAATATTCAATTAAACATTAATTAAAGCCAGACGTGAGTCAGTCAAAAGTCAGTGGATTGCCAGAGGTTAAAAGAGAGATGAAATTCTATCTACACCCATTCGAGGAGAAGGTTTTCAATAAGAACATCCCAAAATTGAATGTTTCCATGGATTTAACTTGCTAGTAGATATGGTGGATACTTGCCTTGCGTATGATATATTTTAGAGGAACTGTTGGAAATATCTGCTTGATGGCTGAGGCCAAATCGGTTAGAATGACATCAGCGTTCTGCAGAATGAGCACAAAGATAGAATCGAGTTAATTATACACATATAGTACATTATAATAATAATTGAATGGATGGATGGATGGATGTAGGGAGTGTTACGTACCGAACTGAAATTGCCCGCATCGCCGGTGGTGGCAAACGAGTATGGCCGATCGTTGGTCACAATGGAAAAGTGGGTGGACTTCTTGCTCTCGACCCCCACAATGTCCAGATAGTGGAAATGGCATTCGATCTGAAAATCAAGCGAGTTGTGGATGATTACAAACATGCATTAAATGGCTCCAATGTATAGTAGACTCACCTTCGTTGGCACTTTGGCATTGAGCAAGTAAACCCGCACGGGAGTAAAGACCTGCAAAGAAGATGGGAAGGGGAACCATTAGAGCGTTTTAATTGGAAATGAAAAGGCACTCTAGACACAAAACTGCAACTCCATTAGCGAGCTCGCGTCCCCTCTCCGTCAGTTAGTGTGGGTAACTACATTAGCAGGCGAATCTACACTCAAAGCAATATCCTGTCATTTAGTAACCTTTCAACATGTACACTCTTTCGCTCGCACAGTGTACATATACCCCCATTGTAAACTCAATTTTCTTGGCGGCCTTTGTCCTAGTCGCTGACGCAGTGCCGCTGCTCCTCTAGCGTTCTGCATTCTTCATTGCCATCCAATCGGAAATCAAAGTGCGTCAAATAATTCGTTTAGTCACTCAAATGCAGAGGCAATAAAGCAGCCAGTAGCAGCAGCTGGAGTGGGGGTGGAGTGGGAGCCGAAGAGCAGTAGAGCTCTAGTCGACTTTGGTAATTGGACACTTTGTCTCAGCCACCTTGTGCAAGAACGTCGTATACGGGTAAGCGGCTTGCACAAATCAATTTTCCGGCTGTGTGAGCTCCTAAAGCGGCCGTACAAGTTTTGCCAGCGGAGAGTGTCGGCTTGGCCATCCAAGAAATTAGCATAGCTTGGCCCCCCCAAAAAGGGCAAGGGGCATGTCGCCGCTAAGTATGCTATAAAATATCAATTACGGACCGCGACGGGGTGGGGGCAGGTGGGAAACTTTTGCCACCGTTCCAAAGCATTCTTTGTCTTCACTCAAGAATTATGTTCATTCATTGTCTTCCCCCGAGAGTTTTTTAATTAATTTTACGGATTGGTAGCCACTGAGAAGGTGCCAAAACTCCAACGAAATGTGCGAAATTGTTGAATGAAGTTTAGTTTTAGATAATGATTTTAATTGGTTTAATTTGGGCGAGTTACTTTGCTTTTAACATATTATTTATTCAATTAATTCCGATAGCTACCTAAAATTCGATTCGATTCTATTTATGGTGTGACTTGAATGACTGGATTCTATTTCAGAAAATCTGTTATTAAACACCTGTTTCCCTTATTCAATAAGCGAACTTATGCAATACCTTTCTTGACTCAATAATTAACCTTATTTTAAAGTTCTCTATAATTATATCGTTCCTCATTTAAGTGCCTGTCTATTCAATATTTGCGGCTTTGTGTCAGGTGCCCCATATCGACACCTGCCTCGATTCAATTACTGAACTTCTGTGACAACTTCCATATAGATTTAGCTCTATTTATACAACCTAATTTGTTTCGAGCAACTGCTATATAAATCATTTTTTCTCTTGGGTAGAATTTTCTTAAATTTCTGGCACTTCAAATCTGAGTTTGTGTTAAAGTTTATCTCCGTCCTCCTTCAATTACTTCCACCAAACACTGCAGGTCATGCCTGGCTGCTCAGCATACTCGACTATGCATTCATTTGCTGGCAATTTGGCTGCAGAATGCAATTTTCATGCACAAATTGGACCACTGGCTGCAGGTCGCTGACAGGCAGCGTCTGCGGCATGTCACCACCAGCAGCAGCAGCAGTAGCACTACCTGCAGCTTGTTGAAAGTCCAGCTACTGCTGAAACTAAGCGACGGGGGTGTTGGGGGTGCGGGTAATCCACTTACCAAAACACGATTCTCCGTCTTATCGCCTTTCGTTTCCAATTTGACCATATACTTGACGAGTATCTTTGTGTGGCGCCCCAGAATCGATTTGACGCTTTCTGCAAAGAGAGAGAAGAGAAAAATGGACCAGAAAATGAGAAACGGAATAAAGATCATCTTGAAGGCAAGCGGAAATGCAATTAAGTGATGGCGCAGCCACAGCCGAGGTTCGCTGTGAAACTGCGTCTCACAATAAAAAACTGAAATAAAATATTATTACGACTGCGCATACAATATACCGATATCAGTGCATACAAATGTACATATCGTTATACATACATATGTATATTGATAGTATATGTACATATGTATGTATGTGCATCTGTCGCACTTTGTCGTTATGCATGCTAAAATCGGGAATTATATCATTGCCCGTATATCGAATTGATTCAAAGGTTTTCAAACGAAACACGTATAGCCCCCCCGGGGGCCATGAGAGCGGTATAGGGGCACGAGGCGGGCGCCTTGTGTCGGGCCAATCCTTCTCACTTGCTCCAATGTCGTGCTTATGCCGGCAGCTACTTAGCATACTCTCACACGTACCCTCTTTCACTCCATAGACTTGTACACACACACACGCTTGGGCGATGACGAATTATTTAGTGTGAGAAGGAGAGAGCATTATGCTCATGTGCAAGGCGGAGGTGTATGTACAGATGTATGCATGTATGTACAATATACATACATATTATGTCATGCTACAGGCATTCCGCGATTCAAAAGCCCCTGTTCTCTTTTCTCTGGGGCCTGCAGCTGAGAGTTATGACTCCTTGTCTGGCTATGCCGCACGCAAAGGAGGAGAAATGGAATTGAAATGTCAAAAATTCTGACTGCCGGCATAGCATAAGTGCCGCTCCCTCCCTGTCACGCCACCACAAAAAACCACAAAGACTACAAAAAAGAAACGAAGGGAGATACATATGTATTTATCTCTCTGTCTTTTAAAGTAACGTTAAGCCTTGAAACAACTCTCTTTCCGAAGAGTTGTAGAATCAGTATCAAGCAATTACCGCAATCCCACACTCTCTCTTTCCGTGTTGCCAGTGGAAAGTGAAAAGCAAAATAAATAGTCGTATATAGGAGCATTAAGGGGGAATGCTTGACAATGGATTTGCATGACAACGGGTGGGCCATAAAAAGAGCTGCGGCAGGGCAATTTCCGATCCTGACCACACTCACTAGGCCCGGCCACAAAGTGTTGGCCAAAATAAACATTAAGGCATTTTGTCTTTATGGCCCATGGGCCATGCCCATGGGAGGGCGGCGTGACTATGATAATGAGTGCCAATTGTGCGTTATGGCCAAAATAGATTGTTAAGACGTTTCGGCACGCACCCAGTGAAGTGAGTGTGGACTCCACACACCCCCCCGGAAGACCTGGCACTGTCGCGTGATAATCATCGAGCGAGTGAGATGGCAACAACTGTGTACCACAGTTGACTGATTCCCTCTTAATTGCAGACAGAGCGCGTCGAAATGTGAATGAACTTGGGCACTCTCTCCCTCTCCCACTGCCTTTCTGAGCTACAAAAAAAAAATAGAGGTAACACTTGTTCGTACATTGAGCGTCACTATGTCAATATCGTGTACGGAAGAAAGTGCTGCGACAGAGATGTAATGCAGAGCAGAAGCAGAAGCAGTGGAACTACTTGTACAACAAATAATTGATGGAGAACGGAACTTGCCGAAGTTTCTATACGCTTCGAAAACTTTCCACTACTTTGCTGCTTGATTGGTTTGCTCACCATTCCAAAGTCCTTCCCCTGATACTCAGTCATAAGACCACGGGTCCCAAATTCCCAGAATTATCTGATTTGTCACGAAAATGTTGCAAAAGACGTAAATAGTGTGTTACAAAAGTGTGTTATATGGTACATATAGCCGACATTGAATGCCAAGCCGCATTCATGAATGCCAACCGGAATGATGGCTCTGTAAAACCCTCCAACTACAATTACGACTTTTGCTGACAAACCAGATGCGGAGAGGTTATCAAAAGTAGAGAGCGATGAAAACAAGAGCAAACATTGAACTTTTCTGAGGGCGTAGGTCTGTACACCTGAGAAACTCAACAGTCAGAAGCCAATTACATTGACCATGCAACATAATTGCCTGTCTGGGCCGGACATTCTCCGTGTTCGCTCCTCCTCCGCTCCTCTGTTACTGTCTCAACTCCATTTCCGTCAAAAGGAAATTTTGCTTTAATTGATTTTTGCGGTTGTTTCGTTCGATTTACGGTATGAGACAGATAAATGGCTTTCCAATCACCATTTACCCGGATCGGGTTCAAAGACCTGATACTCCAGAAGTTTGTCCAAAAAGTTTCTGCCCAGTGTGTTGTGACTTTTTTGTAGCGGAATCTTCAGGCAGCATTGACAACCATCTAAGCTGGCTCTGACACAGAACCCAACGAATGTGACCCAATTTTATCTGCTTTTTGCAGCTGCAAAGCTCGGCACAATGGCAGAGATTACACGAGTTCAAAATACTCATACTCATACTCTCACCACTACAAGTGTCTGTCTGCCTCGCCCTGTCCCTCCCCCTACCAATGTGCTGGGAGTGGGTGAACAATTGTGCTTCACTGTGGTGCCGTAAGCGTACGGGTGCATGGTGCATGTGTCACCCGTCAGTATCTCTTAGTTTAACATCCCTGTGTGTGTAGTGTCTGTATAGTTTGTACGATACTAGTTTGTAACACTGTCTCCGCCTACTTTTCGCTAAACGTATATTCAAATGAAGCCTGTAAACCCCACAAAGGCTGTCAAAACTTGTCAGAAAACTATTTCGCAGTTTGACAGCAATTGTACACAATATTCTGACTCGGACGGTTAATGGACGAAGGGGTAGGGATCGGGAGAGAGATAGCAATAACAACAAAAATAAAATACACAAAACAATAAGATATGGTAAAATGTTTGGCCTTTCTCTTCTAAATTGAAATGTTTATATTTAATTGTTATTTAATGACCGTGCCCAACGACAAATCTTCTGTTTTGAAACTCTAGCTCTCCCAACTTGAACTGTGCCCTTGCAATTATCAAAGAGAGTCTTGAAAGTTTCTCTCAGTGCATGCCAGACAGAGATGAGCATATATTCGAATGAATCATTCACGCGCGCACACACCAACCCACTCGGCTAACGGCAATCGCTTTAAATGTTTGCGAAAAAAAAAAGTCAGAGTACGATATAACAATGGCAAGGCCTCTTTATCTGTCTCTTCCTCTGTCGCTGTCGCTGCCCTTGCTGCTGCCGCTGCCGGCGCTTCCATCAGTCGCAGCACAAAAGAAAGTTAAACGAAGATTTTGTGATTTTTCGTTTTTCTTTGCGCAAGTTTTGTGATTACTTTACGTTATGTTAATTATATTTGTGCAATACGGCAGACAGTAGGAGGAGTGTAAGGGAGTGCTGAAAGTAGGAAGCGTGCCAACTCCAACACTTAATTACATCAAACTCTTAAAAGTAGAAGAATTGAATCTTCGATCGTTCACCGTTATTGAGACAACAAAGAGCAGGACACCACTGGAAATTCAGCTGACATTTCGTGATTCACTTACAGCTGTTGCTGTTGATCGAATTGTTTAACAAAATGTGCGTAAACAACACCTTCTGCCAGCCATATATGTATGTATGAATGTTATTGCGGGCGGGGCACATGGTGAGTGTAATTCGCTTGACCTCAAAACGCAATTTATTGTGCGAAATTTTCGTTGCCGCCTGCGCTGGCCCATTGTGACAGCAGAGTAATAGAAAGCGACAGGTTCAGGTTCTCCTACTCTCTCGGTCCGTTGTCCGCCTCTCTTGCTCGCCCAAAAAATAAGTGGGCCAGAGCAGCAACAGCAGCAGCAGCAGGGGCAACAGCAGGGGCAACAGCGGCCGCTGGAGCAGACACAGTCTGCCAGGTCAGGGATGCGAGCATCAGCTACGACGGCGTTATTAACGTCACTTGTTGGGTGACACAATTTCACCAACACTATAGAGAAAGAGAGCTGCAGGAGAGTGGAAGAGAGAGATTCGCATTTGGCTATTGGAAAATGGAGCACATGAGCGTGTTTCGGCGTTGGCTTTTAATGGCGCCGTGCCGTGCCGTGTGTTCTTTCTTTCTTCTTTCCCCAATGGATTTATTTTTTGAGATGCTGTCAAACTAGTTCGGCCTCAACTTTTCTCTTGCTCTACCTCCCGCAATCTACCGAAAATTGTCTGGCTCGGAGCGCGCCCAGGTGCCGTTACTATGCGTGCGCCAAAGCAACAACGAAAACATGCATCACTAATGAGCAACAAGGATAACTGGAGCAGCGCCATTGAAATTGGAGCAAGCTGAAAGTGAGAGTAAAACAAAAAGATAGCAGGAAAGAGTAGACAGGTAGAGAGAACGAGGGAGAGAGCGCCGCGGCAAGAGAGCGGGTCATCTGGCTGAAGCTGAAGCTGGAGCTGGAACGGAGGCTGGTATCTGCGATTAAAAATTCGCACTAATGGCGGGCCATTTGCCACTTAGTTGCATTGCAAATGAACGATAAGCACAGCACTTAATTGGCGGCATCAATTATCCATACCCCTCCTCCTGAGCGGACAGTATCATCGAGAGCTAGCAACTGGGTCAGCCCGGGGTCAGGCTCTCGCAATCCCCACTGCCTTTGTTTATGCGTTGGCCTTCGGATAGCAGCAGCTCATCTCCTCATCTTCCCCTTCCCTCTATCTATTGAGATTTGTTTAAATTTGCATTTGATTTGGATTTTGGCTGCGAATTTTCTCACACAAATCTTTGGCGTAGTGGCGGGGCAGGGCAGGGCAGAGACCAATTTGCAGCGTAGGCGGAGGTCAAAGGAGAACAACTGCAGGGAGACTTTGCTCATGTGAACTCTATTCGAATTGGGTCAGTGGAACGATGCATTTTGACGGTTATGTAAGCTGTCCCTCTACCCCAAATTGTTCGATTTCACAGAAACCCTTTGCAGCTTTGGTTTGCATACATTTTCGTTAGCCCTAACTCTGCCATTGTTTAAAAAGTCTTCCTGAACGCACTCTTTTTCCCAATCATTTTGTTTATTTGGCTTATTGCACATCCACTTTGTGTGTAATCGATTGCAACAATGAGTGTACGACCTCGGGGCTCTCTCGTATGAAACTCTCTTCCCCGCTGGCGCTGAGTAAATGAGGTGGAAGTCGTTGCCAGAGATAAGCCTTTGAAGCACCCTACACAACAAATAAACAAAGAGAGGGGCAACCGCAAGAGATACAACAGCGAAGAGAACGAACCGTCAATAAACTTTCAACAAGTCAATTTCCGTTTTAGTACAAGGTGTGGTCAGAGGGGTGGCTGCTCGGAAAAACTTTTATGAAGTGCAAAATAGTCAGAGTAGCCGCACACCTGACCGACCGACAGATCGATTGATCGGTTCTAAGGCGAAACAGAACAAAAGAGAGCAAAAGAGCGAGAATTTGCATGTCTCAGCATGTCATGCAGCCGTGGCAGCAATGACGCATTCAAATTACGGTAAACAAATGGAGACGGCGCTCACCTTCGTCGCGCTGCTTCTTCACCACGTCGCGTATCTGCAGCTCCATAATGCGCCGCAAATACTGATCGATGTGATTCATCATCTCGTTGGTGTACATGGCCCCCATCCACGTAATATTCGTAATAACGGTTCAAGTACACCGACAGACTTGTCGCAAAGCCTCGTACGCGAGTGTGCCCAAAAACGCGGGACGCGTTCTTAACGGATTTGCGGGCCAACAGACAGCGTACTAGTTCCGCGGGCAGGCCAGGCACAAAACGCGTCGAAATAAGTACTGAGAGCCGTGATAAATACGATCGGCTTATCAGTGCCGCCCCGGCTTATCAGTAGTGTGCGAGAGACATACGCAGGGAGAGAAAGAATTGAGTACAGTGGGGTACAGTGTGCCTCCGATAATAGAAGAAAGGAAATTATAAAACGCGGCTTTTCCCCCATATTTATTAATGCATTTGCATTGCAGTGTTGATAAGCGACAAAGGATCCTAATGGAAGCGTAAATGCCAAATTACCTTGCACTCAATCGCAATCTTTTTGTGGTATCAATTTAAACTGGTTTCTTATCTTATATTTTCAATACGATTAGAAGGGGGAGTTTGCAGCGCCTGCTATCGGGGAATTGTCGTTTACTTGGAAGATGGAACGATTTTCATGATGATTTATGACGGCGACAGGTGTCCAAACAGTCCTAAATTGTACAAACAACGAATGCAGTCAGGCCGAAAAATAATAACAGAATAAATCAGGCGGCTGATCTTTCGCCGACCATTATATAACGCCCAATTGAGTTTCGGGTGCAGCACCACTATCCCCCCCAGGCCAAGCAACCACCAACACTGCTGCGGAACAGAATCAAGTTTATTTTGGAAGCCAACTGGAACGAAAGTCGCGACAGAATCATAAATAAAATAGTCAATGCACAATTTGGAGCAGGGCGGGTGTGCCACATTCCAGCGGACTCAGATACAGATACAGATTCAGTTGCAGCAGCCGTCGAAAATGAAAACATTTGGTAAATTACGAGCATAGAGATGATTGCGTAAGGTTTCCCCATTTACTTATTAAGAATATGCTAATTGGAAGGGAACGGATTCTTCTTCTGGAGTGAAAGTAAACACGGGAGTAGCAACGAGAGCATCTTGATGCGATAGGTGGATGGCGGTGCGAAAACCAGCCCATCTGGGCAAACAACACGTAAAGCAAACAAACAAGAAACAACCGTGTCAACACCTACACCAGGGAACAGGAACCACGAAGCACGGAGCTGGTGGAACAGGACCGAGGACCGAGGACCGACTGCTGCTGTCACTGCACTCAATTTAAATTACTCCGAGTGGGGACGAGCTGGGGGAAGATTCCGAGGGACATCGTCAGGCACAGTGCTTCCGGATGGTGGAACAATTATGTGACAATTTCTGTGATAGTAAAATAAGCTACACAGTAGCGTGATTGGGTGTAATGAAAAACTATAAATGTTTATTTAATCATTTACTTAAGTAAAAATTTCTATGGAAATGGAGAATCCTATCCACTATTTACGAGAAAATATATTATAATGTAATCCACTCCAGCCACAAAGCAACGTAAATGGGGCACAAGCATTTTGTGGTTTTTGCTTCGATTGGGAACCAGTGTAGAAGGGTTTGGGGATTGCGCCTGCGATATTGGACCAGACAGACACCTGTCATAGAGCATTACGGAGGGGGGGCTCTTCATGCCAACGGTGAGTGATTCGCCTTTTGTCAGATTGGGTTTCACGCCCCGTGGAGTTTTGGCCCCAGCGTTTGGCCAAGCGTTAACCGATTTCCGTAGGAACGTGAAGTTTAATTGGTAACCAAGAGGATTGTTTCGGTACAGTACTCGTACATATGTACATAAGAATGTATATGTGTACATATGTATGTATGTATGTGCACTGATATCAATATGAAGCTCTGAATGACAATAAAATTTAAACGGCGGCTGACTCAGTGTTGTTTACTTAGCTTATATACTATTATTTGCTGTTTTCATTTTGTTTATTACGAGCATATCAAAACGGTCTAATGATATTTCCACTTTCTGCTTCTGCTTTTGCTCCGAGACTGAGCTCAATTAAAACTGGGGAAAATACATCACAGCCGAAGCTTACAATACCCTTTAGGATTGATCGTTACTATGTGTATGTATTTTATATTTTCATATACGATAAAGTTGTGTAGACCTGAACTGATTCTTAAAACACATTTTCTAAAAGGGTACAAATATCAAGAGAATTAATTAAAAGCGAGGTTGGAGAGTCACTGCCTGCGACACAGTGCTTCGAAAACTGATTGTATCAAGGCACTATGGTCCAAAAGTCAATTTTTTGGCATAAACTCTAAAAATTGACGTACAGACCTGAAAACTTCGCACATTTAGTTTTATTAGAACGAAGAACATGCAAACAAAATCTTGAGTCTGTGCGACCACGCCCTCTCTTACCTCCCATACAAACAATTTTGTTAGTATTATTAGGAAAAATTTAGTAAGACTCTAAATTCAGACAAATTAGCTAAATTTATTTTAGGAATGACTTAAATATCTTAAACATAATCTTATTATTATTATTAATTATTCTCAGTGGCGTTGTGCCTAGTATGGAATCAGTTACTGAGAGAGAAGATGATCCCATCTTTCAGGACGATTCTGCACCTTGTCATCTAGCACGCTCTCTAAGTTATTCTTCGTCGTTTGCTATTTTTAAAAATGCATTATACTAATTTTGACTATTCTCCACCGATTTGTAAACAGTTTAAAGGCCGAATTGGGTATTAAGTCCTTAGATTGGCCAGGTAGCAGTCCCGATCTAAACCGATTAAAAATGTCTGGGCCCTTATGGGTTCCAAAATAGGAAAAATGAAGCAGAAAAAACTATGGTTGAGCTACGCGAAACTATAGAAAAAGTATGGTTTGATTATATAACGGAAGAATACCTGAAGGTTTTATACGATTCGATGCCCAATAGGATCAAATGTGTCATAAAGGCCAAGGGTTATTAATTAGTTATTAATTTGAAAAATAAATTTGGAAATATATTAGCGCTGTCATTACTTTCTAGAAAACAAAAATAACTCATTGTAAAAATTTAGTTTTTGTTGAAAAACACGTTTACATATTTTAATTTCATTTTTTTTACTTTTTTATAGTCAAATTGCTAAATAACCGTTGAAAACGGTGTAATTGGCAAAAATATTTTTCTTTCACTACAAAATTATGATACAAACAAATTTAATAACTTTTATGGATAAAAATGATTAAGTGACAAAAAAAAAAAAAAAAATAGTCGAATCGAAAAAGATTTGGGGAAACATCAGGCTTCCAAAGTTAGAAATGCATGAAAAGTCAGAGTGCGGCTTTTTTGTCGCAGGGTGTAGTTACATTTGGAAAGTTTTTCTTTTGTAAACGATTCACAATATCTTATTTTTTTATTTATTTCTAATTTGTTGTCATCTTTTGTGTGGTAATTAATAATTTTTTATAAATCCACTCAGACAAAAATGATATTTTACGATTGTTGCTGCGCCAAATATCGAAGAGATCGCTACGAAGAAACTCGAGCGTCCCTGAATTTTCTTGAATTGCGAGAAAAGGGGGACGAACGGGGAAAAGTTGTTAATTAGCGGTAAAGTACGACATTTATTTGTACAAGCTGACGTACTTCGATTTTTCAGGTAGAAGCTGGTTCGTTAGTTTTATTCCACGAAACACAGGGCACGCATGTTAATTCTCAAAAAAAATAGACATAAATTGGACAGTGAACACAGCGCAAAGACTAAGAATGCTCATAAATCTACTATATACAGTGAAAACTACATGCCTTGATCTTCAATTTCCATTATTAACTTCAGTTTGTTCTGACAAAGAATTTTGATTTTTACGCACAAACGTAAACAAAACAACGTGGCGTCGATTTCTTAATCCGAAGCAGCTGATCGATTGGGTACTTTTGAAAGCTCACAAAAAGTTTCAGGGAAGCGTTTAAAGCTTTATTTTTTAGTTTTTATATATATGAAGTATTAACTTTAAGAATTTAAAATCAAAAATACAAAACATTCACATACAAATTTCGACTTTATGCCAAAAAATCGGCCTCTTGAACCATAGTGCAAGGGAGGAGTACTCTGCATGTGTGTGTGTGGGGAATTTGTCATTGGGTGGGTGGAAATGTTAATGTGCGAACGGTCCGTCTGTGTCCCTGTCTCCATCCCTCTCCATCAACCTGGGTGTCGCATTCAGTCAAACGGAAGCCGGCAGCGGGCTAAACACAACAGTAAAAACCGAAAACAAAACGTCGTCGTCGTCGTCGTCATCGCCGACACAGGGGGATGCAGATGCACTTCCTCAAAACAAAGAAACGACACAAACACAGCTCGAATAAGAGTGAATGAGGGGGAGATAAAGAGAGAGAAAGAGCACGAAAGAGAGAATTACTCACCGTTCAAGTCCTTGGTTAATTGCGAGCGCGTCGACATTTTGCCTTCCGAAAATTGTGTTTAAATCTTTTGTGGCGAAAGTAGCGCCGAATTGGCAGCGAAACGAGTGAAAATGAAGTCAAACAGGAATAACCAGGCGACGGCGCTGACGGCGACGGTTGCAGCGATGCCAGGAAAGGGCCAAGAAATTTGGCTCCGCTTTTTCTGTTTTGTTTTTTTATGGTAGCCGTTGTTGTTGTTCGGTTTGTTGGTGGTGATGGTGGTGGTGGTGGCGGCGGTGGTTTTCGGTTCGATTCGATTTCAATCCTGACAAAACGCCTTCCCGCACAGCAGCCAGAAACTGGATTCTGCAGCAGCTACTCCTCATCCCGATCCCCAAAGGCTGTGGTTGATCGGACATTCCGTGCTTCCGTGAGGTTCTTGCGTTTGACGGGTGTATCCTCCTTCTGGCAGCGCCTTTTATTTATTCACATTATTCGCAGGCTCACACACGCACAACGCCTTGCCTGCCGTTTCCTTTCTTTTCACGCTTTTCACGCGTTTTCCACCCTCGTCGCGCGGGGTCGGAAAACTCGACGGCACTCCCGAAGACGATACCGAGACCAAGCCAGAACCAGGTTTTGCTTAACTCTTTTTCTGCCAACGTTTACTGTTCTGTTTGGTATTTAATTCAACAATTTTCAAATTTTCGAAAATCTATTTACTCTGCACTTTTCTTTTGCCGCATTCGCGGATTTTTCCAAGCCACCAGGAGCTGGAGCACTAAACACTTCGGGGTGCAATCGGCGCGCGCGTTGCTTGCAGATCCACTTGAACGCAGTCACTTAATTTTTGACTAACAATTTCGCCAAAGTTTGCAAAAAACGCACTAAAATATTTAACAAAACGCTCCCCCCGGCCAGAACATCAGCAATGTGACCGCAGCTGTATCGATGAAATATACCGCGTGACCATCCTAATATACCACAATATACCTTATCATTTTTAAAATATACCATACATATACCGAATCAAAAACTATCTTAACCCACTTAGTCTCGCCCTCTTTAAACTGGTGAACATATATTCTTCATGTAGAACTATTTCTCCTCTTTACTTACAAAATACGTATTAAAACAACGTATTACTTGAACTGCGCTAAAATTGTTCAAGTTTCATATCCTGATTGTTTTTATATACTGATCAACAATGTACCACAAAAAATACCAAGAGTCAGCTGACACTGACATACCTTGCGACTGAATTGCGCCTGTCCGGCGCTAGGTTTTAAAAAAATATGTTTGCAAAAAGTTTTGAATTTCGAACTCTTCAAACCTTTGAACCCTCACAAGTCTCGCAGGCTGGATAAGCTTCAAAAACAGAGGGGCGACGTCATTAATAAAAGAAAATATAAAACAGAGAAAGGTCTTCCCAATCATAGCTTGTCTGTGCTTCTCTGTGATGGCCGTACCTTTTGTCGTTATATCATGGAATACAAAAAATACCAAACGCCCGGCAGTGCTGGTAAACGGCCAGTATTGTTATAGCGTGCTTTAGAACACTCCCCACCACCAGGTTTGCGCGTTTTCCCGGTGAATGTCAAATAAACTGTTTCCAGTCGTTCGGTCAATTTTAAAGCGCTAAAATGGCAAACGTGCGCTGTTTGCAGAAACTATTCCGTCTACAGAAGCTCCTGCTACCCCTTCGTAAGTAATCCGTGTCTAGACGCACGCCTGTTATCACAGTCCATAGCCCCATTTCGCGCCATCCAATTCGCAGTTCTTGGTCATTACGAAAGAGAAGCGGTGAACAGCTGTAGTGAATTGGTAAGGGGGTGAATGTCGAATGCCACTGCCGCCGGTCATAGTTTTCTTAGAGATTGTTGTAGTAAAAATTGTCAGTATTCCTGTGAAAAAATTCTGTGAATTTCGTGCAAATTGAACGTGGACATGGAGCCGGCTAACGAGGCAAACGCCGCGGGCGCTAACCTGCTGAGGCTCATCAAGCAGCTTCTGCTGGAGAAGGCATACGAAGGCGTCAGAATGCTCTTCTTGAGCCCCAACGAGGCGTCCAGGAACATGCAGCACATGCCGCTCATCGCCATGGACATATACAACGACATTTGCGTCGTCAACCTGGTGGACGAGGTCAACGACCGGGAGCCGGAGCTTTTCGATTGCGCCAACGAGCTGCTGAAACTTGTCGCCGAGCATGCTCCGCTGCAGGAGATGATGATGGAGCTAATGGAGAAGATCGAGGAGAGCAGAAGCCACACCGTCTTTGCGGCATATCTGCGGGCCATGCAGCTAATCCTGCTGCGCCATGGTCAGGACAAGCCCCAGGCGGTGATGTGGTGTCTGCAGAGCGTGGTGACGCGCCTACACGATCTACCGCTGCCGCAGTACTTGAGCGAGGGCTACGACGAGGCTGCGGGCCGCCTTGTGGAGCAGGAGAAGCAGGTGGAGGATCTGCTGGCGCACTACATCACCGTTGGCCTGTTCGAGGCTCCACTGCTCGAGGATATTCTGCAGCGCGATGCCCGCCCCGACCCACAGATATTCCGCCACTGTGGCATGTCGCGCCGCAACGCCCTCATCTGCTTCTTTGTGCAGCTTATGGGCAAGCCGCTGGCGTTTCTGGAGATAAGCTACGTGAAGAACGACCTTACCCACACCTACGTCCATCAGGTGGTAAAGACTTTCGCCCAGGAGGTCACCAAGTCCATGGGCGGCGACCCCTTCTATCTTCTTTCCCAGGTGGAGAATCGCGCCCGTTGGGGCCGCAAACTGAACGCAGCAAAGGGCGTCTACGAAATGACCAGTCAGAACGTGTTCCTCATCGAAGACTCAATGCCACTGCATGCACTGGCCATGTACTACCACGCCCTCTTCGTGCGCGACCTGTTGCCACCAACGACACCCAAGATTTATTCGCCAGTTTTCCTGTTCGAGTCCATCCTCTATTTGGTGACTGAGTTGCTACGGCAGCCAGAGCCGCCGTTGCAGCACTGTGGCCTGCGCCTCCTCGAGCACATGCTGATCACCCGCGGCGTCACATCGGTGCCCCATTCCTCGCTGCAGCTGGACGTCCACAAGCGATTCTGCGATGAGCTCTGCAAGATTGTTGGCTACTCGCCACATGTGGCACTCCGCCAGCTGGGACTGCACGTGCTCCGGCACTACATACTGGCCTTCGATGACCAGGGGAAGTACTTGATCTTCAAGAACCTGCTGGAGACGCTGCAGCACGACGGCCTGATAGGCTATCTGAGTGCCATGTACAAGGACCTGGTGCACCAGGCCCTGAAAGCGCACAGAAGTGGCAGCGTCTCTATTCCCCCTGAATTTTGCGGCAAGCATTTCCGGGAAATGCTGATGCTGTGCGTCTTCGTGCTGCCCAACGACGTGAAGTCGGATTTGTTGCTGCACGCTGACCGAATCTGCAGCGCCATCAACAACTTGCGGTACTTTGCCGTGAGCGACAAGCTGAACGTCACCGGATTCTGGGACATTCTGCCGGAGATAGAAAAGCGGCTTTTGGTGCCCCTGGGCACAGCCCTGGACTTCTCGATGGCCCACTACACGGCGTACAAGGAGCGTGTGGAGAACGGCCAGAGTGCCTCGGACGACGCCCTAATGAAGAAACAGCTGCAAATGCTGGCCGTGAACATCAGCAATAGCGGCATCGCCGGTGACGGCGACAGCAGTCTGCCCGACATCGGACGCCAGGAGAAGCTCGATGTGCTGGCCAGCTCCATCACCAGCCTGGAGTCGCTGCGTTCGATTTATGTGCGCGCCAACGAGGTAATCGAGCAGACCGCCCGCCAGCGCAGACTCCTCCAGGACGCGGGCCCACTTCCATCCTCCGCCCCAGCCCCCATTTAGATTCTTAACTTTATATATTTGTGTCCATAACGAAAGCGAAATGATAGCGTAAACTAATTGTATGTGTAAACAGATTAGAAACCGAAACCGATACGAACAAGCGAACTGTGTGGTGTGTTTGGGGGATCTCCGGGGCGATAATTGGCCGGCAAATGGCAAATGGAGCCGCTGAGTGTGCTAATCAATTGGCCACAGAGGCTGGCTCTGTCTCTGCCCGTCCATGACTGTCCATGACTTTAATTCGGGGCTCATGCCTGCCTGTGTGTGGCTTCTTCTATTTGCAGATGCACAGAACTGTGGCCTAGGCTCCCTACACAGACAGCTGCCCCTGGTTGCTGCATCGCTGGCGCGGGGCTATGCCAAAGATGCCACAGAAAAGACAAGTGGCAACAGCAACTTGGAGGACTTTCGGGCACGCGAGGAACAGCTGGAAAGGGAGCGGGACGCAGCCGAAGAGGCGGCTGCAAAAGCCACACAAAGCGAGTCCGGTGGTGGGGGAGGAGGAGGAGGAGCAGGCGGCAAGCAGCAAGAGTCTGAAGAACAGAGCGCCAAGCAGGCCAAGGTGGATGCCATACGCGACAAGATACTCGATGCGGCTCTGGAGCATGTACCACAACACGGCTGGACAAGGCAGGCCATTGTCCTCGGGGCCGAGCAGTGTGGCTACCCCAGCGTGGTCCATGGCATGTTCCCGGAAGGCGGCTTTGCCCTCGTCTCCCACTTCAACGGCAGGTGCAACGCCCAGCTGGTGCAGAGCCTGAAGCAGAAGACGAGCAGGGGACAGCAGGAGGTCGAGAATCCGCTCGACTTCCTGGTGCAGGCCGTGCGTCAGCGCATGGAAATGATTGCCCCGTACAAAGCACAATGGCCGCAGGCCATGGCCCTGATAGCACAACCGCAGCATGCGTCGACGGCCCTCGCCCAGGTGCTCACCCTGGTGGACGACATCTGCTACTACTCGGGCGATCGATCCGTGGACGTGAGTTGGCGCGAGTAATCGATATGCCAAGAGATCTCATTGTCTGATTATCCTTGCAGTTTGGCTGGTACACGCGCCGCATTGGCCTGGCGACCATCATGAAGATGACCGAGCTGTACATGCTGCAAGACACCTCCGCTGGCCATGTCCAGACGTGGGACTTCCTCAAGAACCGCATGGACGAGGCCGTTCAGCTGCAAATGGCTCTCTCCCAGACCGAGGGCATGACGCACACCTTTCAACGTTCCTTTAACTCGGCTTTCATAACGGTTACGAACCCCCTTGACCCCCCTTCGATCTGCGACCCACTCACTCTACAACTTTTTTCTCCACCACACAGGCACGGAATATACTCGGACTGGGCTTTAAGCGGAACTAGCCCCGAGATGTCCTTGCCTCGCGCAGTCCAAAGAAGGAATGGGAATCCATAGATGGCCCCATGGATCCTCCCCCATTCAACGATCTACACTTATACATGTATATGTATATATATATATACCTAAATGTTTATATGTACATATACGTACGTCTTTCTACAATCCGGATGTTTAGCTGGAGCTGTAGCTGGAGCTCATCTGAGGCTTCTTTCGGCGGTGATGATTATAGTTCTTAAATTAATCTCCCAATGAGAATTTCTTTTTGGGGGTTACAATTATCGTCTATGAGTCTATAGAATTCGAAATAATTTATTGGTGTTTACTATTATCATATCAGATTATCCATTATTTTCTGTACGACTATGAATTGCGTCACATGGCTTTTGTTTGTTGCCTCTAGCATACACTTTTTAAATCTTTTGATCCCAGAACTTTGCAGAGTTCCCCCAACTGTAAACAAAAGTAGCCTCCAAGTTCGACCACGACTGTATTTGAAATTTGAACTAAATTCTGATGACTGTATTTATCCAGGTGGCAGCCGATGGCGACAGCAGCTACCCCAAAACAGGGCAAACTTTAGAGAGCAGCAGCCATCGCCAGCAGGCACCTCCTGGATTACTCAACGCATTTTCGTTGGTTGTTCTTGCTGGGTCGGCAGAATAAAGTCTTTCGAGATGGAGCTTCTGGGCAACACGCTACACGAGTTCGAGGGAGCCTTCCTGGTATCCAGGGATACCAGGTGTTCGTCGAAGAGCTTAAGCAGCTCAGTAGAAAGATAGTCATGATTATGTCGCGAAGGCTTGCATGTGTTTAGCGCGAACATACTTCTGTCCCTGTCCTCCGGGTCCACCGCTTTATATGCCGAATTACATGGAAGATTTGGCATCTTCTTTTGAGCACGTTTAAAAGGGGAGCGAGTGGGTTTCTGTGGTCCCGCCACACCAGCGTACAGTTCTGAGATGCCCCTCAGCATGCTGGAGCGCTTTCGATCCACCGTCCACTTGCCGAAGACGACGAACAGGTCCAAATCGAGCAGCGTCGTGAGCAGACACCTTATGAACATCGAGTCGCTGTCCCTGAAAGTGCCACGCAACAGCTTGAGCAGCTCGTCCTGCTGCCCCAGCAGGCCCACCAGGTCACCCCGATCCCGCCCGTTCCTGAACCATTTGTACTGGTGATTCAGCAGTTGCATTTGGAACACATAGTCTTGCATCATGCGCATCAGCTTTCCAATAGTCTCTGGAGCCATTGGCAAGGCGACATTACCCTGATCATTGAACAGAGAGAAGGTGGAGAACAGGGCATCCGGATAGCCACTTATATGCACCTTGAATGCTCGTCGCCGCCGCACGATCTGCAAGACACCGGCGTAGTTGGCGTGAAGCAGGCGCAGCAGCATGTAGTGAATGGTTTGCGTGGAGCGTTGCATCTTTGTGGCCATCGTGGCGATCAGCTTACAGTTTAGCTTCAGCCATTTATCGGGCAGCGTGTCGCACTGGTTGGGGTACGGCCTGCTCTTGTCCGTTAGGCCCGGGCACTGGCACGCGGCGGGCTCACGGTAGGTGCTCCTCCTCTGCATCGAACAGCTGCTGGCTAGGGCCTGCACCGGACATTGCGGACAGGCGTAGGGAATCTGCGTAAAGGGTTTCTCTTGCAGGTCGCTGCAGATGCACATCGTGGGTATTGGATGTTGGGCCTGAAGGGGGGATTTTGTACTCTGATATTTTCTAAAATTTTGATAGCTTTCAAGGGCTAAACGAGCAAATGTCCAAAGGGGCCAAATCGAATAGAGGTCTACACACCATTGAAGAATATAAAGAATCGTACGTTTAGGAATGATTAAAATTGTTACAGCTGCCAGGAGCACTTGCCCGCAAAGCGGATGACAGTAATGGCACAGCAATGGTGGGAGCCTCAGGTTTTCTTGAATGTGATTTCAATGTTTATTGCCAAAAAAAATGGTTATCTACTCATATGTAGCTGCCTCTCAGCGTTGTCTGAATTTGATTCACGTTATATCGTATTGCACATTAAACGCATTCATCTGCGTACTTAATGAACTCCATTTCGTCTATGCCTATCTCACTAATGCAAAGGCTTCAAGTAAGTCTCTTCCTTCTTGCCCTGCTGCTGTTCCTGCTCCTTATTGCTGCAATGGAGGAGAAGTTAGGAAACACTTTGTAAGCGATCTTATGCTCACCTGTGCAGGTTCCCATATGGCTCTGTCTGCGACTGTGCCTCTGTCTTTGACTTTAAATTGGCTTCTGCTTGCTTCTGCAGGCGAAGCGGCATCTCGTTGGTGGCCAAAATCATCCCGCCCAGACGCTCTTTAAGACCGGTGAATGTGGGTCTATGGGAGGGTATCGAGCTCCAGCAGCTTTCCATCAGAGCGAACCTAGACAAGTCGAGGAAGACCAGTTGGCAGTGGAGATTCAATAGACTTTGGTTTCACATACATTTCGTCTGTGCAGCCCTCCGGCCGCTTCATGCGGTGCCCTTGTCGCAGCATCTGGAGCAGGTCGCCTGGTGACACAGATGGATAGGGCATTCCGCCGAGGGTCGTGATCTCATAGAGCAGCACACCAAAGGACCAGCTGAAAGAAGAAATAATCAGCGAAAAGTAATCGATTTGTGTGCTGCTTACACATCGCTCTGACTGGTGTACACCTGGTGGGTGAGTGACTCCAGGGCCAGCCACTTAATGGGCAGTTTTCCGCTGCCTCCTGTCTTTCGGTAGACGTTCTCGTGGTAAACATCGCGACTAAGCCTGAAAGCAGGGAGGGACGATGACTATGAGACATTGATTTCTCTTCTACGCCTGGGTAACACTCACCCAAAGTCGGCTATCTTTATGCTGCGGTCCAGGGAGATCAACACATTGCGCGCTGCCAGGTCGCGGTGCACCACTTTGTTCTGCGCAAGGAACTCCTGAAAAGCGAAAGATGAGTCATGGTGTCCCCTTGATCACTTATTAAAATCGGCTTTAATCACTCACCATCCCCACGGCGACCTGCTGGGCAATATCCAACAAATCCGCGTACTTCAGTGGCGCTCGTTCGGGGCTCAGCTTGGGGTCTGTCCGCGAATCAAAGTATTCCTTTGTTCTCGAAGGTACGCTTAGAAGCTAGCCCTTTCCCTTTCTCTAGATCGACTTGCTCTGGCTTCAACACTTTCAGAACTGATGGCAAGGTCAGACTACCGCCAATGTTTTCAATGTCATCGAGTCCATAGGACTTGTTGTCTGCGGCATGGCTGAATCTTGCCAGAGAGTAGGTCTCCACGCGGCTGCTGGTGCGCGTCTGATCAGCGTCGGATTCCTCCTCCACGGTGGACAGCATGGAACAGTTGATCTCCTCAATGCGTATGTGCTGATCTTTATCTAAGTTCACAGAAGGACCACGCCTCGAACGTTGCAGTCTACGCTTCTCCAATTCCTGCTTTTGCTTTTGCTTCTGCTTCAAGTGGATTCCACTGCGCTCCTGCCGAAACTTCCACTCCTCGCTGAGTTAATGGAAATTAAATAAGATTTGGTTGCCGCTCTTCCCTTCATTTCACTTACCGCAGAAAGTTTTGCAGGCTGCCGAGGCTGCAGTATTCGATGAGCAGCATCATGCGGTTGCTGAACCGAGTCGAGTAGCCCACGATGCCCACAATGTTGGGATGCTTGCCTACCGCCTTGAGCATCTGAATCTCACACTTGAACGCATGCACATCCTCTTCGTTGGGTTCGTCTGTGAGAAAGATATGCAAATCATTTCTCGGGTGGAGGGGGGCACAGTTTCTCACCTTTCAGCAGCTTGACGGCCACCTGTCGCTTCTTGTAAACGCCGCGTCGCACCAGGCCAAAGGCACCCTCGCCCAGGACATCCAGCAGGAGCACAGTATGCGGCTCCACCTCCAGATCATCAACAAAGTCAAAGCTCTCGTTGGCCGAGAGGGTGACCAAAAGGCCACTGCTGTCTATCAGTGAGAGGTGGAAATCGTTCTGATTGGCCTTCTCCTTGGACTCTATGTCCACGGCCTGAGCGTCCGGCCGACTGCGCTTGCAGAGCGTCAGGGAGCACAGCATGAAGACGCAGCAGATGGGGACAATGACAAAGGCGATGAGCTTGATCAGGTGTCCCTCTATCCGAGTGAAGGAATATCATCAGTTATATGATTGCGGATTGACCGGATTGACTCCTCACCCTTTAGCCACTCTTCGCGAGGCGCCTTGTCCAGCAACACCCCAGAGGCATTCTTGCCGCCCTCCGTATGGGCCACCAAGTGCACCTCAAAGCTGGATCCCTGCACCTTAATCCTGGGAATGAAGCAGTAGCTCGCATTTCCGTCCAAAGTGAAGTTCGCCTCTTGGCTTTCCAGGTGCAGATCGAGGATGCGCAGTGTGTAGTAATCGGGCAGGTGGCTGGGCCGCTCCCAGCTCACATTCAGTGCCAGAATGTCCTTTAGATACTGCTCCTGTTTGACGGACAAGTTTGATGGTTTGGCTGGTGCTATCGGATGCCATGGCATAATGAATAATGTTAGTTGGATTTTATACCCACCGGCTGGTGATGGATTTGCTTACCACAGAGCGTGTAGTTGAAGTGATGCCAGTCCAGACAGTTTGGAGCATGCACCACCAACCAGGTCAGGTCGCTCTCCAGCTTGTTCAGGTCGTTCACCGTCCGCACGCCCACCGAGTACTTCTCTCCGAAATTCAGGCTGTCGATGGTGTGTCTATACAGCCGACGCGGCTGTGGATGGCAAGAAGTGGGATTTATGGGGTTGCCTACAGTTCGCCTACGTCTAGATTTCTGCTACTTACATCGCGAAACTCCACTTGACTAGGCTGATCCATGGTCTCGCTTTGCATTGAATAATACACCATGTCGAAGAAACAGTTGCGGTCTAGAGCGGAAGACAATTGTTACGGTTGCAGATGGCATAAGATAATGCAAGGCACCCACCTGCAGAGGGCTGCCACTCGATCTCGGCGGCAATGTGTTGCCTATCTTCCTGGGGCTGGACAAATCCACGCAGCTTTACGGCACCCATCCGGCTGGGCTGATAGCCAGCCCTTAGGGTGCCAAATGTTTCCTCATTGGCTATCAGGGAATAGCTGCCATCGCTGTGCACAGCCAGAGCGGTGATGTTGTGGTCAGTTTTGTGTTCCAGTGAGTGCAAGACCAGGAAGTTGTCATCCGACTGCAGGGGGAAAGGATTAGCCCAACAAAGATCGCCAGAGCGTCTTCCACTCACCAGAAACAGCTTCGACTCCACAATGTCCTTGCTGACAGCGTTCACCTTGATTATGTACGTGGCGTTTGGTGCCTGCCCCGGCTCCAACCGGCTGTGCTGCACCCAATCTATGCGGAAGGCCAGCATGGACTCTGTGCGACACACCATCTTCAGTTGGTAGTTTTCCTGGATTCTGCGCAGCGTTGCGGGTGCATAGTCGCTGGCCTCATTCTCCCTACACAGCTTGAAGCACTCGATAAAGTTCTGCAAAGAATCGTCCGGTCATTGGGATCGTGTTAGTAATCCCCTCCGGTGGCGCTCACCTTTGTTTCTTCCAGACAGCGCTGGGTGCAGGCGGTCATATTCAGCAGCGTCTCGTCCTCGGAGATCTGGCTCATCAGCAGCAGCTCTCCGCGATTGCTCCCAATCGTCAGCCAAAAGAGGAACGCGTATTTGACATAGAAAATCAACATTTTGTTATTCCTTTTCGATTTCTTCAGTTCTTCTTGTTCGACGTATGTGCGTTTGTATGTATGTATATACACGCGGATGAATATATGTATATGTGCGTATGTGTGCAAAATATATTTGTTTCTTGGGCTGCTTAATAGGCTTTCTTTCCGTACAGTTCACGCAGCGGTTATTGCACTTTCTTATGCACTTTGTCCGTCAATCCATTTCCCTGTGGTCCTTCGGTTAATGCTGGATTACTCTGCAGAATCTTGAAATGTTGTAGAATTTAATTACTGTCTCAAATGTGAACCACCGCACACGGATTATCCAGCTAGAGTGAAGCCGCGAGAGTGAAGCAGCGAGAGCAGCGAAAAGGTGTAATAAAGGCGGTGGATAGCAGAATGGAATACATTTTATTCTGTTTTGTTTTGTGCTGCTTCGATGTCTCTCCGTCCCATGCATTTGAAATGCAAAATTCGAAACGAAAATCATATCATGATTGCGATCAGGGGAATTGGGCAATAGATCGACACCAAAAAATGTTTATACCAGCCGCCCACATCAGCGAAAGAGGGCATGGTTGGGCATCTGTTTCAAAATGCATACATTACCTTATTCTATTTCATGTTAGATTAGATGAATCCTATTTGTCTTCCCAGCAGTAAAACTGCAATTTCTATTATATTTATAATACATTTACTTCAACTTGCACAAATTTGTTTATGCCGAATAACTGTTAATTTGAGCTTTCGAATTAAGCTTCGAAGTTAATTCGAAGTCAACGCATAGCGATAGCTAAGAAAATGCAGCTCTGTGAACGCAACAGTGGCGCCTAAATTTAAAACGTTCTTTCGAACATTGAACAATTTCCGAAAACTTGAAGAGAGGAACAAAATATATATCAAAAAAAGTATCTTCATATTAATTTAGTTTTTCTATAAGCATGTATGTACAATTAATTCCCCTAAGTAGTTCCAATCCATAATCAAAATCTATCCAAAACATGATTCACTAATCGACTCCGCATAGTTTAATTTCGACAATCCCAAGTGCCTGTTGCGATCCAGAGTAGAATCATAATTTACCGTTGACTCATATGCACTCAAATTACTGTTCTAAAGGTCGAAGAGAGGCTAGGCTATGATGGAGATCGCTATGTAGATTTCGGTAGCCGTATCGGAGTAGTTCCTATAGTCGACTTTGACCCAATAAATATGATTTCTCAGACGCTGATTAAAAGCCAAGCCATTATCATCATAATCGGAATTTGTAGCCCCCTAAACAAAGAACTCTTGCGGAGTTGCTGGTTGTTAGCAACTACTTTAGATTGCTATTCCCACCATCAACTCAAAAACTGATAATAATTCGAATGTATAAGTGTTATGCATGGGAAATTGTATGACGCCTGCTCCGGCTGTCGTTCAGTAGCTTGTCAGAAGTGAGCAGAGTTGGAAGACTTTCGATCGATCCGCAAATTGGTTTTATAGCACAACTGGAAACATGAAAATCGAATGGGCTCCTCTCAAAGTTCCGCCGGCTAGGCGTTTGGAAACGGCCATAACGGCACTCTTCACCATGGCATTCTTTGTGCTGTTGTTTTCATCCTACTTGTTTGTTGCTGCTTCACTGGTAAGCCAAAGTTTCCCATAGCTGTCTTTGGATTATATAGTAAACTGTTGTCTAGATCTATGGAGGCCTCATTCTGCGCAGCTTGATTCTCATCTACTTGGTGTACATGTACGTGGATCACAAGAGAACTCACTCCATCATTGATAGCAATGGGTAAGGCAGCCCTGCCACAATTCTAGTCGAAATATATAATAATACCAATCCTCCACAGATGGATGTTTAATCGTACCAATACCCTATATCGGAGTTATCGCAACTACTTTCCCGTGGAACTCGTGAAGACAGCAGAGCTCCCTCCGAATCGAAATTATATATTGGCTAGCTTCCCTCACGGCATACTGGGGTGAGCCAAATCTTATCTACATATAGTACAACCACTCCAATTTCGATTCGCTACTGATTTCCCGCAATAGAACTGGAATCGGGATTAACATGGGAGTGGAAATCTCCAAGTGGCTGGAATTGTTCCCCCAGATTCGGCCCAAGGTTGGCACTTTGGACCAACATTTCCTTGTGCCATTTATGCGGGAGGCGTTGCGCACTTGGGGTCTCGTGTCGGTATCGAAAGAGGCTCTGATCCACATGCTGACCAAATCGAATGATCCGAAGCATGCGGACAATCGGGATGGCTTCACATCGAATGCGGTGGCCATACTTGTGGGCGGAGCCCAAGAGGCCATGGACTCGCATCCTGGTCAATATAGACTGACCCTGAAGAGCCGCAAGGGATTCGTCAAAATGGCCATAAGAACAGGGTAGGTAAATGCGGCAAATAGTCAGTCCTGAAGTAACCTTCCTCTCGATACAGTTCCTCGATTGTGCCCTCATTTTCCTTTGGGGAGGTGGACATATTCGATCAGGTGCCCAATCCCCGGACTCCCTACTGCGTCGCGTGCAATCTGTGGTGAAGAAACTAACGGGTGTTGCCCCGCTGATTCCAGTGGGTCGCGGTTTCTTCAATTATACCTTCGGCTTCCTGCCCCAACGCCGTCGCATCGTTCAAGTTGGTGAGTTAGTCTGTGGAAGATTACACCCTTAAGACCTGATTTAATTATAATTTTCACAGTTGGCACTCCAATCGATGTGGTACAGAGTGCTCAACCCGATGCCGCCTATGTGGACAAGGTGCATGGCCAGGTCATGGAGTCTCTGGAAAAGATGTTCGATCAGTACAAGGGGCAATATGTGCCGCACTCAGAGAACACCAAGCTGGTTATACAGTAACCTGCCAAGCAATAGATATTATTATTCTGAAAATGTGATCTTCAATCTGCTTTAAAAGCATTTATTACGAGTATATATATATTTTTTTGTTTATTTTAAATTTAATTATTATATTCCTTGTTGTTGTTATTGCTATCCCAGATATATCCATCCAAAGTCAGCAGAGGCAAAATTTTTTATTGAGGTTTTACGAATATAGATATGTATTTTTTTCATACGTCCATTACCTTCGATGTTTCTAGTCTTATAGCGCTCATTCTATATAGTATATGAATGACTCAATTAATTCACTAGTCGCATTTTTAAATACTATACATACATACATACATACATATGTATATCGTGCATTACATTTAGCCTTTGCTTTGCCAGTTGAACATTGTGCGCCAGCGTTGACGGTTCTGTCTGTTTTTTTGCTAAATACGAGAATATTCTTGGCACGGGAACGGAACGCGGGGTCGGTCAATACATAAGCTAATCGTCAGCATAATTTACGTAGAGCATGAACGAATGATACAAAATCTTAACCACGTGCACAATTCTCAGAGAATTTTCATTATTGTAGCAGCCCCCTCACAGTTCGCGAACAGATTGTAATAACACTTTTGATATAAAATGTGAGTATATATGGAGTGTATATGGTATACCCGATACTCGCCATACTTGGTGAGACAGGTCGCAGTAAATGCTTTAAATGTACAAACGAAATGCGACTCTTATCAAGTAAGCTAGACAGAATGCATATTGAGGAGAGCGCCATAAACGTGGAGAGCGAGGAATACTGTGCTAAAGGTCAAGAAGGGGCAATGATATAGAGCGAAAACTGGCCTATAACGATATCGCAACTCTTATCGGAGGTCTCACTTTGAACCCGAAACATATAATTTGCCAGACGATGATTAAAAGTCAACCACTTAGATTATTATAACTACTACCCGAACGACGCTTTTCACTTCGATGGATATAAAGTAGGGTAGGGGTTCTTTAAAGGGTTCGCATACCAATGATAGCTAGACTATTAGGTGTATATATGCACACACTAACAAGTTTTTAATCGTTAACACCTATTAACAGCTGGGGGCCTCAAATAGTACGCCCGCCCGGCACTGATAAGGATAAGTGCAAGTGCTTGTAGTACGAGTATTTGTACATATTGTATGTATATATTTGAAATCGTTAGCTGTCATTCAGTCGCTGGAGTGCCGTTGAAAACGCCGGTTGATTGTCGTTCGATCCGTATTGGAGAGCGGAACTAAATATGAAAATTGAATGGGCTCCTCTCAAAGTGCCGCCACGCCGGCGACTGCAGACCCTGGTCACGCTTTTGATCACATTCACGTGTTTTATGCTATCCATATCTGCCATCCCGATTATTGTCGCTTCGCTGGTAAGGCAACAGAGCTTTTGGATCTATGCAATAGCTAAATAATTTTCCACTCCCCTTAGATATATGGCGGACTTATTCTGCGCAGCTTGATACTCATCTACTTGGTCTACGTGTTTGTGGATCACAAAAGAAACAACTCCGTAATTGATGGCAATGGGTAAGTGTAGGCCACAACAATAGGTCATATGAAATAATCCCATTTAAAAATCTCTTTTAGCTGGCTGTTGAACCGCTCTAATCGCCTGTATCGGCACTATCGCAACTACTTTCCCGTGGAGCTGGTGAAAACAGCCGAGCTGCCACCAAACAAAAACTATATCTTGGCCAGCTTTCCGCACGGCATACTGGGGTAAGAATGTCGAAAGATAGCCCAATCTTATCGAACCATTCCAGTGACGAGACCCAACATTGTATACCTACATATGTATGTACTGATCCTCGAAATAGAAATGGAATCGGCATCAACATGGGCCTGGATATCTCACGGTGGCTGGAGCTGTTCCCCAAGATCCGACCCAAGGTGGGCACACTGGATCAGAACTTCCTGATACCCATTGGCCGTGAGGTGCTGCGCTCTTGGGGCCTGGTGTCGGTGTCGAAAGCCGCCCTCAACTATTTGCTAACCAAATCGAATGATCCCAAGCATGCGGACAATCGCGATGGCTTCACATCCAATGCAGTTGCCATACTTGTGGGTGGCGCGCAAGAGGCCATGGACTCCCATCCAGGGCAATATATTGTGACCCTGAGGAACCGCAAGGGATTCGTCAAAATGGCCATACGAACGGGGTGCGTAAATATAGAAACTAGCAAATGTTTAAATATGACACTAACCTCCACTTCAATGCAGCTCACCGATCGTTCCCACGTTTTCCTTTGGGGAGGTGGACATATTCGATCAGGTGCCCAATCCGCCCAATTCCCTGGTCCGTCGCGTGCAGACTGTGGTGAAGCAGCTTACGGGCATATCGCCACTGATTCCAGTTGGTCGTGGCATCTTCAACTATTCCTTTGGCTTCCTACCAAATCGCCGGCGCATCGTGCAAGTTGGTGAGTATCAATCAGGCTGCGATTTTCATCATTAAACTAATGAATCCGATCATTTCCACAGTCGGCGCCCCCATCAATGTGGTAAAGAGCGATCAACCGGATGCCGCCTATGTGGACAAGGTGCATGGCCAGGTTATTGAGGCACTGGAAAAGATGTTCGAAAAGTACAAGGATAAATATATTCCGAACTCAAAGAACACCAAGCTGGTCATCCATTAAAAGGAAACAAATGTTTTAAATATTTCGACGAAATGTGATCTTAATTCAACTTGCATTTAATATAAATCTAAATTTGTTATTGTTTATTCCAATTGAGTTTGTTTCTCCGACATTCGTCACATTTTAAATGGGAGCTGGGCGCGCGGAAAGTTGTAGAGTCTGGCAGCTCTTATTTCACGTAATATTTAAAATATTTACAAATGGCCCGCCAACTGCTGGCAAGTGGGCAACACAGCGATCATCGATCTGGCAACATTGCGCTACATTCGATAATTTTAACCGATTGTCGACCAGTTGAACAACATTGCCACCCTGTTGAACGCCCTGCTGCCGAATCAACTCTGCAATATGGCTGCCGTATTGTGAATTTTTTTGGAAGATTGAGACGTACATATGTTGCTGCCACAGTGGATGTGCTTATAAGAAAATAGTAATTTTAACAGCATTGTGTGTGTGTCGGACGTTGGGCGAATACCGCCTACCGCAGTTGACAAATTAGCTGTCGCCCAATACCCAATATATCAAGTTACCCATCACATCATCTTGGATATGTACACACATAGCCTACGCAGAAGGGCAGAGCAGAAGAAAATTCGTGGTCAATCGCTGTAATTTTGTGAAAATTCGGTGGCCTCTCGGTTATATCGTAATAACAAAAGGCAATAAATAGCAAGAGAAAAAATATCTGATTGAAAACCAGAGCTAGCGCTGCTGCGAGCGAGTGAGTGTGTGAGCGAGTGAGAAAGATATGTATTGCATTTGCATTTCGTGGTGTGTGTCAGTTGTCGTCTCTTTCGACTCTGTTCGGTAAAAGTCGGCCTTTCCACTGAAACCACTGTGTGTGAAAATCAGAGAGGAAAAGAAAGGAGATAAATTAAATAATAATAATAATGTGTTACATCGATGGAAACAGTAGTCTGTGCTGAAGTGAAGGAAGCACTCTGCCTGACGCCCCGAAACCCCAAAAGAGAGCAGCCGCAGCAAACGCCTAAACACTTCTTCGCCCCGGTCCGATCGGAAATTTTATTTTATTGGTAAGTATAAGAAGAGAGTGCCGCCGCTGCGCGCAGTCGGACGGATGGGATGGCGAGTCGGGGCATCCAGCGCCAGCGCCAGCAAATCAATACTTTAAGGGGCTGCCATTCCGTTTCGTTAGTTTTTCTTTCCCATTCGTTGGCAGTACCAGCCCCCGCCTTGTCCGCCAGAGACACCGCCCCCGCTTCCGCCCAGCAATACAGCGCTTTCTGTGCTTGTGTGTGTGTGTGTGTGTGTGTGTGTGTGCTCTGTAACAACGAGTACAATTTTCTGCACATACGAAAAAAAGAAAGACCGAATAAAGAAAGAAATTCACATAAATTTATGTACAAGTGTCTCTCCCTTCGTGACCATCTCAGTGTACGTGTACGTGTGCGCGAGTGTGTGTGTGTGTGTGTGTGTGTGTGTGTGGTGCGTGTGTTTTGCGTTAATTTTTAAAAAACAGTTGTTTGGCAGAAAGGGAATTTTCGGTGCTTGTATTTTTAGCCCCCAAGCTCCCGTACTTAAATTATTTATAACCCACTCGAACGTATCCACGCAATGATTTACGCGATAAACGCTTACGAAGCATTAATGATTCCCAAAACGAAACCCATTGGGTAAATGTAAGTTGACTTGCTTACGTATGTGCCTTATATACAATATGTATATATACCAATGTTCAGACTTATTCCCATGCGTACATACATAAATATGTACATATATGTATGTATGGGTGGGCGTGTGACGACCTGACCCCATCCTGCCCCCCAAACCATTTTCCCGGCTATTGAAAAACCCGAACTAATGGGATAAATAATTGATTTGCCCTTTTATTTCCGTATGCAGATTCGGGGGCGTGGCTAGAAAAAAGAAAACAGCTGTTGCGATTGTTAATCCATCCAATTATCCAACAAAAAATAGAATTACCCAAAAGAACAGAAGTATAATGTGAAAAGAGTACATAAATTTCCATTCCAGTTTATCAATCTTTAAATATAAGCAAATGTCCAAACCATTGGAAAATGTCCATTGCAGCTAAGTTAAATAATAATTATATGTACATAAGTTATAAGAAAGTTATTAAGTGCCATCTTTGAACATAATTTGTAGAATTACCTTAGCTTTTAAGCGCGGTTGCAAATCAAAGTTACCTCATTCACCCAAGATTATATCCAAGATAAATAATCGAGAATTGAGGATTAGATCATCAGGAACAGAAAATGAGCGACGATGTTGAGGGTATTGTGGTGCGACTCTTAGCAAGCTTGGTGCTTCACGGCGATGCCACATTCAAGGTACCCCGGATGGGCCTGGTCTCGGGGAATCCGGGAATGGGAACGGATATCGCCGAGTTTCGTACAACAATCGACGTAGTCGCCATCGCTTCTGCCTGGTGGTATACATGCTGGCCAAGATTCACCGCCTGCAGGTGAATGGCGGCAGCTGTACCGTCCGAGGGCTCTACTACGGCGATATCCCAGCTGATACGGACGCAGTTGCACATTGCCGCTGCCAGGCTGGACGTTTGTCGTATGCTGAACACGTCGCCCACTCGTTTGGGAGTGCTCGCCGCCTCCAAGGGCCTCATGGCAGGTGAGTCGTGGTAGCTAGTCGATCCTGACATGTCATGCTGATCAGCTTTAAATCACTTGCAGGCGACATACGGATGCACATGACTAACGGAGATGTCCTGGACTCCAGCGTATATAGTGGAGCTATCACGTTGCCCACGAACACCGAACAGGTGGAACGCATTGTCACCAAGGCGGTTCTTGTGCTGGTTGTCGAAAAGGAGTCGGTTTTTGAGAGCCTACTGGCCCGCGATGTGTTCAACACCTTCGGGCGTCGCTTCATCCTGGTAACCGGCAAGGGCTACCCGGACTGCAGCACACGGCGCATCGTGCACCGACTTTCCGTAGAGTGTCACTTGCCGGCATACATTCTCGTCGATGCCGATCCGTTTGGCATTGAAATAATGCTCGTCTATCGCCGCGGCTCACAGTCCATGAGCTTCACATCAGGAGACCTCGCCACGCCTACGCTGCTGTGGATTGGCCTCCACCCCACTGAAATACCCACTCTCTCCAGCGGTGCGGTTGCCCTTAGCAGTAGGGATAACAAGAAAATCGATGACATACTCGCCCGCGGCCACATAGGCACTGGAGTGCGCCAGGAGCTGCGCTCGCTGCAGCAGATTCAGCAGAAGGCCGAAATCGAGAGTGTCATTGACTTCCTTTCCACCGACTACATTCCGAACAAAATAAATCGGAATTTATTTCTATAGACTCTTCGAAAAACAATTCTAGTACACACCTAACACTGAACACGAGAAACATCAGGCAGAGAATCGAATCGTGTCAAATATTGTTATTATTTAGTTTATATGAACGACTTTAATAACTGATTACTTGTAATTACTGATTCAATAGTTAAATGGAACTTAACATTTTTGTAAAAATGAATCAAACTTGTGTCAAAACTACCAAAGTGTGTCTAGCCAGTTCGTATTTTTAAAACAGATATATTTTGACAATCCATAAAATAATCAAAAAAATCAACAACAATTCAATGCAAACTCGTTTTATATCAATAATCAACAGAAATATCAAAATAAATACTACATTAATGTTTATTGTCAAAAACCAAACCGTTTGGTTCAAACGCAATGTAAAACGGTTAAGTAATTACCGGTAAATATTGGTTGGGTGATGAAATTATAATAATGGTGTTCCTGAAATAGATACTACACATCTATAAAGTTGATTATTGGAAAAAATAGTTATCGGAATTTCGTAAATTTCATATTTAAATATAAAAAGAATATTCCGATTCATGAATGATTGAATGCTTGCTTGCATGACACTTTATGCCACATATTTCGACCGATAAAATGGGTTGTGAGTGGCCAAAGAAAACGTAAATAGTGTATTGAATTAGCCTAAATATAATACACAATTGGTTGGGATTTGAGTGAACAATCAGTTAAATAGAACAGGGATTGTTATAAGCCAAACCTTAATTTGCAACGAAATTAATGTATTTTTTATTCTCACTTAACTTGCAGATGTTAAGTAGCTCCGCGGATGACAGGAAGGCCCCCTGGCATTAGGATAACTTTAGGAGGAGAAACAGTATAGACTCACCGGCAAGTACTCAAGTGCAGTTCGGCAGGAGAGACGAGCCGAGACGCCCGATAGAATCTCACGTTCGTTGTGGACGTACCAACCCCAGCAGGACCTGCACGGACCTCAAGATTACTCATTACTGAGCCAAAAGCAAATTGGATTTGGTATAACTATGTCTACAGCAATGCGAACCACACTGCAGCCAGTTCCTGAAGCCCTGCCAGCCGAGAGCGTTTCAAATGGCACCGCAACCACTGTTGCCGCGCCATCGGCCACCACTTCGAGTGCCACTGCGACGCCTCCCCTGGCGGCCGTCTCAAGCACAACCACCTACGCAACCAACTCAATCAGCACATCCTCGCATTCTGTCAAGGATCAGCAGCAGCAGCATGATTCCGCCAATGCCAACATCGTTTCACTGCCACCAACGACAACGTCTGTAGCCAGCACGACGGTGATGCCCATCATAACGCCCTCGAACGCGGTTAGCAGCAACAGCCCTGCGGCAGCGCCCACGCCTACTACGGTCACGGCCACTCCTGCGCCAGGTGCGGTGACATCTACGCCCGCTCCCGTGCCTGTGTCGGTGTCCGCTGCCTCGGCCACGGCAAATACAAACCACTCGCACCAGCACAGCCATCAGCACCACCATCACGTGGCCAACAATATGACCACGGACGGTGCCAGACTCTCAAGCAATAACGCCACTGCTGCGGCATCCACAATCAACCACCACCACCACCACAATTCTGGCACCGGCGTGGGCTCGGCCGTGCCTTCCTCCGTCAACAAGAACGTTCTCAGCACACACTCGGCTCACGCCTCTGCCATCAAGCAGCGAACCGCATCCGCCAAGGTGAGTCCCGTCTCCAATTGATCTGCCTACCTCTCTGTATCTTTAGCTGTATCTGTTACCCGTCCAGAACTACACATGTTCACTAGCATCCAGAATCCACTCATCCTTCTCGTTCGACCTTCTCCCCGTTACTCAGAGTATCGTTGTACTCAGGCTTAGGCCATTATTCTCTGTATTGTCCATTAATTAAGAGTCAAATGTACTATATTCTCGTCGGAAGATGAATTTTACTGTCTTACTGTAAGCATAAATACTCGTCTACCAATATATTTTAAAGTTGGGATTGTGGGAATAAATCATTTGTGGAATATTCGGCACAGACCTTTCAGATTGGTTCATACTACCTGGGAATACTGTCTGTTGTACGAGTCCATTCAGCCCCATGTGAACTCATTAAAAATCAGTACTTGATGTCCCATGATCATATTTCATTGCATTGCTTAGGTTGAGCTTCAAAATTTGATTATTCGGAATCTAGAACATTTTTTGTGATTTTGGGAATCTTAAAATATTGAAACTTGACTACTAACCGTATTGAAACCGTACTAAGTGGGAACCTAATAGTGTTGGGCTCCTTCGAAAAAAAATCGAATCATTATATGTTACATTACAGTGTTGGGTAACTGCAGAAGCTTTAAATTTAAAATTTAAAGAGATTGAGAATTGTTGCGAAGGTGTATATGAGGTGTAGGTGGTATATTATCAGTTTCCTCCATGCTAATGGAATGGAAACGGTGAGATCAATAGCCAGCTGGAGCCGTATATATGGATAGACATACATACAATTTTTGTACAATTTGTTTGACATTTGTAGACATGTTAATTGCAAATCAAATCGCAAACCAAACAATCTTAAAACCAATTTCAGTTTGATTCGCGATGGGAAGGCACATACTTGGAAAATATAACAAGTGAGTCAATAAAACAATGCACAGTGCCTTGTCCATTCAGGAACCACATTTATTGTGTTTAAATCGTCAGCTGTATTAAACAGATAAAGCTTCAAATTATTTGTTTGGGGGCTTCTAACTAGCTGTTGTGATTTCCATTTTGTGTGCTTTATCCAAAACGAATACACATACACTTTACAATGCATGCAATATACATTTTTACAAAGATACATATGCATAATGCGAATAAATAAAGCTTAACAAGCTGCCTTTTTCGATTACGATAAGTTGTGTGTGTGGGCTCGTGAGTAACTGTTCGAATCAAACCGTTCCTTTGCCATTCGCATTGTTCGATTGCAACAAAGCTTTCGCAAGCTCGAATCCAATCTTTGTTTGGAAGCCAAGTTTAAATTTATGCTTCCTACTACAGTTGAAGATCCGTTTGAACCATGCCAAAGCTTCTGCTCTCTTGCTGTCGCTCTCTCTCTCTCTCTCTCTGACGAATATCTTATACGCGTATTAATAGCAGTGTGTGCGTGAGCATGGGACACATACGTATGCGTTTTGAATCACCTGCAGTTTACCTGCGCCCGTCTCCGAAGACTGTATGTGTATAGGGTGTGTCGTGGCTGTCTTTGCACATTGTACGACCGAACAGCCGCTCTGAGTAAGCCCCGCTGCAGAACTTTTGCGAAAACACAAACAAGCCCGAAGCTCGCCACAATAATAACAGTACGAGCAACAGTCGAGTCGAGTCGCCTCCACAGCCACAGACATAGATACAAGCGATGGTCGAAAGCTTGTTTTAGTATTAAGTTCCACTTCACTCGTGTGGTCACTGTCGTCGTTGTTCGTCGCGCCTCGCCGTGCCGTACCGTCGTTGTTGTCCGTCCGTCGCGTCGCTGCCTTCCCCGACGACGATCCGACGATATCGTGGTGGTTATCGCCCAGTGATGATTTGACTGGAACTTTTGAGCATTATTCGCATTATACGCGTTTGCCATTGTGACCGTTATCGCGCCAAGCACAAGGGTAACGGGCGGGCGTTACGTCAAAAACAAAATGTAAAAAAAGATTGCAAAAATAAAAAAGTAAAAACGAAACGCAGCAGCAGTAGTCTGCGCTCTCCGGTTAGTGCCTGCGCAGTTAGTCAGCGATCTCCCCCAGTGGCAAGAGTAATCCATCAGCATCCGCGATAGAACAATATATATAACGACATAGGTATTATGACTTTGTTGGACAGGGGCTTGAGATGACATCAAGGGCAGCAGGACGGTCGGCTGGGGAGGGTGGAATTGGGGGAGTCACAAATACACACATGCACGTGCGAAATTGTTCAAAAATAAATTCGGTTAAATAGTGTTTAATTTATAAATTTCAAATGTATGCCAGTGTGTGTGTGTGTGTGTGCGGGAGCGAGAAGAGCAGAGCGAAAAAAAAAACAACAACAAGGCAATAACAAGCAGCAATTCCAGTGGAATGAGTAAATTCAGCTGGAAAGTAGCTTTACAGCCACTTCATCGCCGCAGATTCAATAAGAAAAGCCAATTGGGATGATAAGTTAATTTAATTATAAAGTATAAAAAGTGGCATGGTGCAACAAGCAAGCAAGAGACAGAGAGCAAAAGCAACAGCCAGAGAGCAAGCCAAAAGAACGAAAGCGGAATGAAAATGAAATATGAACAAATTCCTACACACAGATACACATACACTACTGCAGCAGTGTGAGAGCGAGACACACAACAGCGAAAAGTTACTGTGCTTGTATGTGTGCGAACAAGTAACGCTTTAAAAACAACGTAAACGAGGTAACTAGCAGAAACAGCAGCAAGATAGAGTGATAGATAGATTGAGAGAGGGATGGGGGGAGGGAACAACAAAAATAGCTTTTGCCCCCAACGTGTGGGGCTTCATCGTTGTCTCTCTGTCTTTCTACCTCTCTCTCTCTGTGTCTCCGCGTTCGCCAGTGTGGCAGTAGTTTTTGTTGTTGTTGTTGGTCATCTACTCTCTGTATCTACGTTTGGTTCGGGCGTGCCGAGGCTTACGATCCACACTAGACACCGAAGCTGCTTCTGCTGCCGTGTGGATCGCATTTAGGCGACAGTGGAAATTATCGGGAATGCGTCTTGTACACACAGATACGGATATGTAAAGTGCGATAACTGATAAGAGCAGTTTTACGCTCTGCTCTGTGATCTGATATACAGGAAGGTAATCTAGATATGTAAATAGAATGTGCATACACTCATACAGACGTTTGTATATAAGAGGCGGATCAGACAGGAATAATAAACACCAGAGTAGTTTGCTGTGACTATAGGCTGTTTCTTTTACTGTTTCTGTGACTGTGAGTGATGACTGCGAATGCGAATGCGACTGGAACTGAGACTGAGACTCGACTCTCTTCTTCAATTCTCATTTATTTGTGCCGTTAATGCTCTAATAGAATTAAACAAGATGAACTTTTGAAAAGTCGCCGCGACAAAGCTACGACCGACCGAATCGTGATTGTGCCATACAGACGAAAAAATTTATCATATAATAACATAAAATACAATACAATACTCGTTGTATATAATAAATAAATATGTACATATGTACACGTATAAACGTAGTATAAATATAAATAAATCTGGAAAAGGGCTCTCAATGCTTACACACGACAGAATACTGTCTGTCTTACTGTTTGGTGGAAATTGCATCTCCGGGGAAAGGAAATATGTGTCACTGTTTCATTGGAATTGGGACAAAAACTGTAACAACAAGAAACGACTGCGATCATCCGTAAGCCATAAACAAGCATTCAGCAGACCAGACCAGACCTTCGAGAATCAGTTGGCTAACAAAGAAATCCAGCTCCCATCATGGGCCAGACCTCGAGTCATCGCCAGACCCACTCGAGCAGCCATAATAACAATAATAAAGAGGAGCCCCTCGCCACCGCCACCGCAACATCACAATTTGGCAACCGCCGCGCGTCGGGGCGCAAATCCACATCGTCTAGCCATTACTCAACACTGGTGCAGCCGTTACGCAAGGACGAGCTCTCCCTCTTGCGCGATTCCCTGCTGCGCAATGGCAGCATTATGCGCAAGAACATGGGTGATTCCCAGCGCCGGCCAGTGACGATAAGCGAGCTGAAGCCACTCCAACCGGCTGCTTCGTCGAGTGCCGCCCACGGAGGAGTGGAGGATAGCAACGGGTCGGTAGTAGTGCAACCTGGGGAGGCGGCAAGCAGCAGCACCAACCTGATGGCCTTCCAGGTGCCGGTGGACCGCAGCGCCAAGACTGTCGACCTGGCCGCTGAGTCGGTTGCGCCTCCCAAGGAGAACCGCAACGAGTTTTACATTGTGGGCGATGGCTACCACCGCACGGACCACTGCTACTTCCGCGGCCCCAACGGGGAGTTTCACAAACTTCCCACTGATTCGTTCCACAAAATGTCCGAGGGCTGTTTTGTGCGCATGGCGGACGGGGTGTTCCGGCGCCTCGAGGTGCCCACTAAGGCGCAGATCTCGCGGCGCTCCTCCAGGGCGGAGGACATGGGCGGCGCCCCCGATGCCACCAGTGCCGCCAGCGCAGCCACGAATGTGAAGAGCCAGCTAATGAAGTTTCTCAAGCGATCCAAGAGCCACACTCCTGCCACCATTGCCAAGCTGCAGAAGGACAAGGAGGCGGATCTGGATCGGAAGCAGCGTCTTTTCAATGCCATGCGCCGGAAGCACCTTGCAGCGACCACGGCGGCGGGACAATCCTCGTATGGCACATCATCCGGCGGTGGACCGTTGGGCAGCCGGAACAACAAGATTGTGGTGACAATGATTGAGAACGGTGGACTGCCCATTGTGGCCACCAGCAAGGCGGAACGACCGAAGGCCAAGGATACCACATCTTCCAGTGAAAAGGCGCGCGCCTCCAGGGTATGTATACGCAGAGTCTGGGGGATGTACATGGGGGATGATGGAAACCAGCTGATTAGCGCTTTTATTAGTTATTAGTCTCAGATTGATAGGGGTGTAAGCAATCTACACGGGCACAGCCCGTTTGTTTGCTTATGTATTCCCGGAACTATACTCTTATTTGTTGTAATCTTGTCCCCAATGAGCAAATCATTCACAGCACCCCAAAGCACAACATTTCATAGACGAAAATTCAATGTTACCGCAGTTCTCATCCACCCTTTCGATACGTTCATTCAATCTTATCGTTATCGCTGTTTTTCTTCACATATGACAAACTTTCTGTGACTATCGGTTTTGGTGTGTGTTGTACGTGCTGCAAATTGAAACAATTTTCGATTTGGCTTACTAACGTTTCTATTATTTTGATTATGGCTTTTGTTTTATTTCAGATTCTTTTGTTTCCCCCCCAAATTAGATTTCTCCTTCCTCAAAAATTCGAGCAGAAATTAACATTTGTTTTTGCTAATTGTGCACTTGACCTTGACCGGGTTTTTATTGGAGCTAACATTGGGGACTTAATTATATTGATTAGAGTGGCAGCTGGGCTAGCTTTGAATGGGTTCAATAAATTATCGTAGGTCATATGAGGGTTTAATGGCGAAAGGTGATAAGACATTTTAGATTCCCATGTCTATCTGACATCAATCAAATCGTCGTAGACTATCGCAGAGATTGGATTAGGATCTTGTCTGGGCTTTCCATAGATACTAAGGTATTAGCTCCTCCCTAGGAGTCGGATGTTGTTTTCCTAGTTTAATGTGGACTAAGAGGCAAGTTATTCAATTGCCTTAATTAATACAAACATGTGTGCGAGTAGAGTAGAGCATACCAGAAGGCTGCACTTGTGGGTTGTTAATTAACTGAAATTCCCGTAACGACAAATGTAAGGAAACTTTTTTCAGTTATCCAATTTCTTTCAAATGAAATCTCGCACATACATATGTCTGTGAGTCTGTTGTTGAAAGTATTCTAGAGGAATTTGAACTCTGGAGTTTTACTGCATTTGTAGAACTCGTTCCTCAGCTGTCTGCGGCTCGTATGTTTACCTTTTCCATTATATCATTTTACACATTTGTATCTCGATATCTTTAGCTGTTGTTCCTGGCTATACTCTTTCATAGGGTTATATGATTACTCCCGGAATTGTGCAATTCAGAAATCGCTACGATCAGATCGCTACTTAATACGATCGACTTACGAGTGTATCTCAAGTTTCGGTATGCCTTTGAAAATGATCGAATCAGGCATTTAGTAGAATATCGAACCCCGAGTGGTCTTTCCTATTAAGCACTCAAGTCATCTGATGACAAAACTCTAATTTCGATCTTAGACCATTTTTAAAACTGGGTAATTTTCCCCACTTGTTTCAGTCCACGGTCTGGGGTGGGTAGTCATGTGGTTGGGATCAGCCATCAGCCATCGATCCCTATAGACATTGAACAGCAGGTTGCATGAGCGTGTTAGATCAGATCAGGCTGTGCACAACCATTTGCATAACACGAAGATTTGCGTCAATCATTGGAGGAGCTCCAGACCAAGACTCGGATTCGTTGAAAACTTCTCTCTCTCTCTGTTTGTCTCTCTACGCGAGCAAACGGTTTCTGCTCAGCGTTACGCTCAGGTGATATCAGCTGCACACACATACACATAACAACATGCATGCACACGCGCTCACATCCGCACACATTCATAAATCAGCGCTCCAAAACGGGCCTCTCAGTCGAGATACTTTTTTGGGGGAATGATGGGGGGCCTGAAATGTGTCTGTGTGTGTTTTTTTTAGAGATAGAGAGAGAGAGAGAGCGGCCCACTGAATCCATTCGTGTGAGTGTGTATTAAGGCCGACGTCTCTGCCTCGGCTCGGCCGCCATTCTACGATGCCCTCTGCCTGTGCTTTGGAGTACTCGCACTCGCTCGCTCACTCGCACTCCAGTTGCTGCTGTTGGTTCGTGTGGCTAAAGTGGCTATTGCTCTTGGCTCTTGGCTGCTGAGCTGTCGTTGTCGGTTGTCGGTTGTCGTTGCTGTATTCTGCTCCTCTGCTGTCCGCTGCCGCCTGTTGATTGTACGAGTAGTTGGCTCTGGGGCTTGCGGCGCGTTTACGTCAGAGTTACAAACGAACGGATGGAGGAGACGGACGGCCGTTAATAAAGACAAATAAATCTTAAATATAGTACTGCCTACCCCTCTCCGCTGGGTAAATGCAAATGCGAAAGAACTTTCGAAAGCCCCGCGTGTGTGAGACTGATAAGATAACTGCGCGAATAAAGAACGAAAACGAGATTTGTGCCTAAAAGTGATACTCTGCTCCCAAATAAGGGGAGAAATATGAAGAAATTTCTATATATAACTACTAACTTTTATAAAGCAGTGAAAAAGTCGGCTTAATTGTCTAAAAAGTAGTTCATTTGCTTTCGACTCTATGCCTGTGTGTTGGTGTAAAAAGCTGCATTGGTGTTGGTTGTGTGTGTGTGTGTGTGTGTGTGCATTGGAGCTTTTCAGCTGCTCACTGAACCAAAAAGAAACTAACGAACAAACGAAGTTTAGATACTTGTACATAGATACATAGATATGTAGATAGATAGTGTAGATCTCAGGCATTGCAACTATTTGGATAGTAATTAAAGCAACAACGGAAAAATAGAAAGAATAGCGTTCAGGCAAAATGAATCATAAAGCGAAAAGAGAGCTTGAAACGAAACAGCGTTGGATGAGGGAGGGGGAGGTTGGCGAGAGGGAGGGTGACACACACAGTTAAGCTGAGAGCATCTCAGCTGGGCTCCCACAGAAAGAGAGAAAGAGAGAGTGAGAGCAACGAAAAGCCAACATACACACACACACACACACACACACGCTCAGGTAACAGCTTACGGCGCAGGTGTGTGCGTTGGCCGGAGCGTGTGTGTAGGTGTTTCTCTCTCTCTCTCTTACTCTATTCCCTTCTCGCTCTCTCCACTAACACATCTATGGCCATTTCTTTCTGGCACGTATGTGGCTTGTGTTTATTTCAGTGTCACCGGGGAGACAGATTAGCTCTTGTCCGCCTTTTGTCGTAAATATTACGCTCACAGCAGTTTTTTTTTGTATACATTAGATATACATACATGCATAAGTATAGCTAACTAGACAGACATACATACATATGTACATACATATGTACGGATGGAAGTTAATTCATTTTCGAGGTTTAAATGCGCCTCAACTCAACTGCCTGCGACACGTGTGTGTTTGTGTGTGTAGTTGGTGTGGTGTGGGGCCAGGCGACAAAACAAACAAAGACGACTTTGAATTTGTTCCCGTTTACCGATCAGCATTTAGAAAGCAACTGTAAAGACCCACACACACGCAGACATATTCACACACTGGTGTAAAGTGGAGTATAAGTAATAAAGTAAAGTGAAGTAATTAAATAAAGAGCAAAAACCCAAAGTTCTCAAGCGAAAAACTTTAAAATGTCAGCGGTAGACACACACACACACATCCAAACAAAGACGACACCCACACAGGTGCACTAGCGTGCCGAAAGCAGAGAAAATAATCTCACCCCACCTCCTCCCCCTTCCCATCACTATCTAAACTTACAGTGTAACAAAAGCAAGTGTGGCCAGCCGACATAAAAGAACAATAGCTACAAAAGCTACAAGAAAAAGTTGTGATCTCTCCGACAAGTACTTACATGTGTGCACCACACAACACACACACACACACACACGAGAGAGGGTGCACTGAAAACAACAAATACATAAAGCAGCGAAGCAGCAGCTAAAGCTAAAATTGGAGCTACCGTTGGAGAGCTAGAAACAGCAGCAGAAGCAGAATCAGTAGAATAATGGAAACACCTGACCTAAACCGTGGCGATACCACACGGAAGAGTGTCCGGCTCTATGCAGCACGCAAGGGGGCGGCACCGGCGCCGCCCAAGCTTACCGTACCCCTTCCAGCTAGCACCACCTCCAGCACCAATAACAACAACCATAGCAGCGAAATCTTGCCGGACGGCGAGAGAACACTACTTGCCAGCTCGCTGAGGACTCACGCTGGTCCCAGCCACAAGGATCTCGAACCCGATCTCGATGGCAGCGCCCAGCTGCAGCACGACGAAAACAACGGGGACGGGTTGGGTACGGTGGAGCTGCGACGACGCGAGGCGAAGCCGCCCTTGCCGCGCGTGGCCGTCTCGGCCATGCCAACCCTGCACCCACAGCCCAAGGAGCGGCAGAAACCGCCTCGCACACTGATGTCTGCCGAGGACGATGTGGGAGTGACCTTCGCCCTGGGCTCCATAGAGAAGCACATCCACAACGTCGAGGAGAGCTTCAAGCAACAGCAGCACCAGCAGCAGTCGCAATCCTCAATGGACGTGATGAAGATGGAGATAATGCGGAAGCAAAGCAAGCGGTACGGCGAGACGGAGAACCTTCTACGGCCGGGCATCAGTGACATGTCGTCGGAGAACGACTTCCAGTACCTGGGTGGACGGCGCGCCGAGCTTGATGACAGCAATGAGCTGATGCTCTCCGAGTTCCAGCGTGGCAGCGACGGCCGCAACTCCATCGGTGCCTACTCCAAGAACACAGCGGTCGCCTCTGGTGGCTCTGGTGCCGTCAAGAACAAACTTGCGCGCACCGCCTCGGACACCAAAAACACGGACACAGTGCTGGCAATGCGGGCCACCCTCAAGCAGAAGAACCAGCATCCGGATGAGAAGCAGACGGCTCCGGCCTGGCGACCAGCTGGGACCGCACCCACGCCGGCTGTCAGGACCTCAACAAGTCGTGGAGGAAGCAGCAACAGCGTTGTGGACGGTATCACTTCGTCCAAGCTGACTGCTACCACGATATCGGCGTCCAAGCGCCGAGAGGAGAACTTACGCCAGTTCGAAGCGATCCTGGCACAAAAGTCCCACCGCCATGCGGCATCGGGCGGGGCTGCCGGATCTGGAACCAGTTCCAGCTCCAAGCGGCGCTCGGAGCGGCCAATTGTGGCACCCATTCCGCCTTACAACTCGATCCGAACTGAAGCTGTACCCAGCTCGCATGCTGTGCGATCAAGCGTGGATCCGCGTTCCACATCTGGTTCCAGCTCGGGGTCTGCCTCTGTGCCGGTAGCCCCAGCTGTGGGGCACCATCGCACAGCTCCTCCGGCACCCAGCACGGTGGTGAACCGCAGCAATGCGTACGGCAACCATGTTGCACAGGTAAACCCTCTCTCTTTAAGCTTCCCGATCGACCACCCGATGAAAGCACCTGAACCTATCTTACAAATCCCTCCTTCTGTCTTACCAATCGTATCAAATCAATCCTTGTTCACTGAGACGGCTAGTGGGGGGTAACAGAGTTTTAAAATATTTCCCTCGCCATTGAGATATAGAGAATGTTGAACTAATCCATCCCTGCCTTACTCTTCCAGGGTTCCCCGAACATGCAGATGCGGAGCAGTGCTCCCATGCGATGGCGCGCCACCGAGGAACACATCGGCAAATACAAACTGATCAAGACGATCGGCAAGGGCAACTTTGCCAAGGTGAAGCTGGCCAAGCATTTGCCCACCGGCAAGGAGGTGGCCATTAAGATAATTGACAAGACCCAACTCAATCCTGGGTCACTTCAGAAACTCTTCAGAGAGGTTTGTCCTTGCCTGCCCTTTGAATTAATATCCTCAATCATTCATTTATTTATAATCCACTCCAATCTGGCACACAGGTTAGGATAATGAAGATGCTTGACCACCCCAATATTGTGAAACTGTTTCAAGTAATCGAAACGGAAAAGACCCTGTATCTGATCATGGAGTATGCGTCCGGGGGCGAGGTCTTTGACTATCTGGTACTACATGGACGCATGAAGGAGAAGGAGGCGCGCGTTAAGTTTCGACAAATCGTTTCAGCTGTGCAATACTGTCATCAGAAGAGAATTATACACAGGTATGCGTCATCTGGGGCTATCATATGAGTGCATTGTATTATATGAATCATTCTCTTATTTAATAGGGACTTAAAAGCGGAGAACCTTTTGCTGGACAGCGAGTTGAACATAAAATAGCTGACTTTGGGTTCTCCAACGAGTTCACGCCCGGCTCTAAGCTGGACACGTTCTGCGGCAGTCCACCGTATGCGGCCCCAGAGCTATTCCAGGGCAAGAAGTACGATGGCCCCGAGGTGGATGTGTGGTCGCTGGGCGTCATTTTATATACGCTGGTAAGCGGTTCCCTGCCCTTCGACGGCTCTACATTGAGGGAGCTGCGCGAACGAGTACTCAGAGGCAAATATAGGTATGTGATGGGATAAGATTAGAATATAGAAATATAGAAAGTTTTGATAACTTAAATGTTTCGATCTTTGCAGAATCCCCTTCTATATGTCGACGGATTGTGAGAATTTGCTACGCAAATTTTTAGTACTGAACCCCGCAAAGCGTGCTAGTCTGGAGACAATCATGGGCGACAAGTGGATGAATATGGGGTTTGAGGACGACGAGCTCAAGCCGTATATAGAGCCAAAAGCCGATTTAGCCGATCCCAAGAGGATAGGTAAGACGGGTACTGTATACGAAATTCATTACTAATATTATTAACGAATTGTGTGTGTGTGGAGTGGAGTTTTGCCTGCCAATCTATCTTTTGTTATACCTATTATGTATCTGCAATGTAATATTACTAATATCTTTACCCAACAAACCGTTGTTGTGTTTTGGTTTTATAATTTCGTAGTTTGTAACTTTTGTTCACGGGTATTCCCCAGTGTGGCCCCAGAGAGCAACAGCAGCCATTGTGTGCTGTTGGGCTCTGGGAAAGCGGTGGGTTACCAGTAATGCCTCCTCGATTTTGATTTTCGTTTGTAAATTCTCACACACATAGCTGCGGGGCCACAAACCGGTGTCAAAGGTTCGCTCTCGATTCGGCGTAGTGCCTATAACTTGATGTTGATGGTGAATTTTCTAATCGACGAAAGGAAACCAACCCAAAATGTATGCAATCCCGTCGGGAGAAACGCTATCTACGTCACACAGAAGACAGCCCCTCGCATTAATCGCATAAATATCTGTTCTATTTCCCACTTGTGCCTTCTTCTTCCTCTGCCTCTGCCTCGCCCTCTGCTCCAACAGATCGACCGGGAGGAGGCGAATGCCAAACGAGCTCAAGAGAACGGAAAGTGTTGAATGTTGACACGAAATTGGTTTTTCCTTTTCTTTGGTTTTTCTTTCTCGTTTCTCGTTTTTCGTTTTCTTTTCTCGCATCTTCTGTACATAGCATAGCTGTCCTATCTGTATGCACTCACCACACACTTAGTAAATGTTTTTCGATGTACGAGTTTGAATATGGGAAATAAATTGATTTCTCCAGAGAACTGAAAAAGTGAAGTGTGGTCTTCTACTTTCAATGCGAGTCGAGGCGTTCCATCAAGTGTAAAGCTCTGAATATTGAGTCCGGTTTGGGGTCTGCTGCAAGTCGAATGTCAATCTGGTGATGATCCTTAGCTAAATATCGTTTGTTTTGCTCGCTGCATGGCTACACTTACATACATACAATCTATGGCCGGTGCGCCCCATGCTCCACGCTCCCCACATGCTCTCAACTCTGAGTTCAGATGAGAGCGTGGCCTGTGGTATGGGAGCTGCTCCTGGCTACAAATATAATGCAACTGTAATGATTTTGCATGCGATATCTAAATGTGCTACATTCTTCTATTGTTCCAATCCATTGAATGATCACCCTACTCACACTTTTCCTGTTTGTCCTTTCGCGCGATGCACAGAAGCTCTGGTCGCGATGGGCTACAACCGACTAGATATCGAAAACTCCCTATCACAGGTGCGCTACGATGATGTGTTCGCAACATATTTGCTGCTGGGACGCAAGAGCACAGACGTAAGTGTGGCGGCATTTACTCGATTTTCCATCTCGCCTCATTCTTCCCTTGTCTCTCTCTATCGCCTCCAATGCAGCCGGAAAGCGATGGATCGCGATCGGGCTCCTCACTCTCACTGCGCAACATCTCTGGCAATGATGCGGGCGCCAATGTGGGCAGTGCGGGCGTGCAGAGTCCCACACACAGAGGGGTTCACAGGAGCATATCGGCGTCTAGCACTAAGCCTAGTCGTCGGGCCTCGTCCGGTGCGGAAACATTGCGTAAGTCCCGTCAAGGGGCTAACCGTTTATCAAATATAATGGAACCCATACTAATAAAAAACTCTTCTCTATCTCATCGCAGGCACCGGACCGGCAAATGCAGCCGTAACTGTGGCGGCAGCGGCGGGAGCTGTGGGTGCGGTCAACCCAAGCAACAACTACAACGCTGCAGGATCAGCGGCGGATCGTGCATCAGTGTAAGTGGCATATGCCGATTATGGCCCCTCCAATTGGTTGCAACTTTATCATTTCCCGTTGCAGTGGCAGCAATTTCAAGCGTCAAAACACCATCGACTCGGCCACGATTAAGGAGAACACAGCGCGATTGGCCGCACAGAACCAGAGACCAGCTTCGGCCACCCAAAAGATGCTCACCACGACAGACACAAGTATGAGAATGCTTAAAGCAAAATAGAGTTCAAAAATCCATCTAACCCGATCCATTCTCCTTAATCTGCTTGCAGCTCTGAACAGTCCCGCCAAGCCGCGTACGGCAACGAAGTATGATCCGACGAACGGCAATCGCACGGTGAGCGGCACCAGTGGTATCATTCCACGCCGCTCCACAACGCTCTACGAGAAGACCTCGTCGACGGAGAAGACCAACGTTATCCCTGCAGAGACAAAGTACGTGAGACCGGAGCTTGCCAACTGTTTCTGCCACCCGTTGCCCTGGGCAACAGTAGTGCCTTGTTTTCTTATGCTGAATTAGTTTTCCTTACTGCTGTATCGAATCCCGGTTATTGTTTGCCTTGCCATATATAATACCCTCGTTTGGCAGGCACATTTAGTTGTTCAGTTCGTCGTTAGTTTGTCGAGCCTGTCCTTTATAGTTTTGTCTTTGGTTTGCGCACGGCTTCCCCCGTTCATGGAACCGCTCGGCCTAAAAACATTTAGCATGCATTTTGGCCAGTGGAGTGCAGAGCCCTAGAGGAGGTCATACAGTGGCGTGGAATTGGCGACAACACCACAACAAAGAAAAAAAAAACCCCCAATAGAAACGTAATTGTATACCGTCACGCACAATTCAGTTATCTTTAGTTGCCGTGCAGTCAGCACAGTTCAAAAGTGATTTTGTTTTAATTTCAAGTTCGTTTCATTTGTTCCATTCAAACTGAAAAACCTTAATCCATCAAAAGAATACCAAATCAAATTGAAACCAAAAACCAAATTACTTGTAAAACACAAGCAATACATACGATACCTACAACCTATTTACGATTACGATTCTACCATCACTATGCACGTAACCAGCAGCGGATCGGCAGCTCCCGCTGGAAAAGGTCATACGAAAAGCGCGTCGGTATCGAGCCCTCGCCCCTCCACAGACGGATGCGTCTCAGTCTCGAATGACCCGCTCGGAACGAGGTATACACTTGTCTAATTAACAAAAAAAACGCAAAAACTGTATACAACATTTTGTTACTTTGATTATCGGATTATTTGAAACTCAATTACCTCTTATCATTTCAAAGATTGGCTGCCATTTGATTTATTTGGGAGAATTATTGTGCATTTGGACATTTATTTCGACATGTCACCTCCATAAATCATAGTTTCCATATCAGTCACCACGAGCTCTACAGATTTAGTTTCCAATATATTAAAATTATGCCCAAAGACACCACCCTCATATAAACCTTCATATACATACCTCCTATGTACTTACCCAATATTTATCAAATTCCTAGAAAATCAACCCAGATACCCAGAATTGAAATACCTTAGCGTGTTGATAGATAGATTCAGGCAATCTTTTGCTACATAACAGCGGTGGGCACGTCTTTTCCTACCAACCTCTTCCACATGACGCGGCCGTTGATGCTCGCGGTTTTGTAAAGAATTCAAGTGAATCCCGAATCCTAAATAATAATTTAGTTTGATTTAGATCTTAACCTGCCTATTCATCGTTTACCCTCTTTATATGTTGGCTAATTAATACCTATTAGCAAGTCCATTGGAGCGAACCGAATTCCAGAGGCTGACAATAATTCTCACCAGTCTAAATTTAAACCGAAAATCAAAATTGAACTACAAAATTCGTGCTGTGCGTGTTGTCTGAGACTCGGCTGTCGCAATTAGTAGGTTCTGTCACATGGTTCTGTATAGATAATTCAGTTTAGGATTGGAGCGATACCAACAGTGCGCTATAACCTTTGTATGTTTAAGCGCGTCCTGGGATCGTTGATCAGGTGGATCAAGCCTCAAAACATATTTGTATACATATGCCTGTTTGTATAAATAATTTCAAAGAATTTTATTTGAATATTATTACTGTCTGTTGACTCTTCTATTATTATTAGTATTTATTGTAGTGTTTGGCCTTTTCTCGTTTGGTTCTCTATTCGTTTATTTGTATACTATTTTCGATGTATTTTTACCGATCTAACCATTTGATCAATTGAATAATGTAATTCTCTTATCTTTTCATGTTTTTTACAATTTTAAACATTGTCTGTTTACAAACCAAATGTCTAATTTGATAACTACTACACTACCACATATGTACATCCATTCTTTGTGGCGTTCTATATCCGCAACAACAAATAACACCACCAACCACCACCTACGAATCTGAATCTGAATCTGCAACAACCTTCTTCGTCTTCCTATCGACGCTCGCCCAATTATTGTATTACTCTACTACTACTACTACTACTACTACCTTTTCGTTCGCAATCGTAATGCAAATTGAAAACCTGAACCAAAAAAAAAAAAACAACCAACAACTAAATTCAATTTATGTTCGTTCGCAAATGAAAATAATGAAATGAATTTTGGGTTTGAATTGAATTCAATTTGGATTCGAATCGAATTAAATCGAACAAATTTGGTGAGTGAATATCCAATCTTACGTTAAGAGATTTTTTATTGTGCCTCATATAACCAAGGGTCGTGAGCGTCTCCATATACACACTGCAGCAAGTAATGCTAGAGAACACAAGTATAAGATTGATTCTGTTGTAACTGTTGTTCGATAACTATGAATGATAGTTTGTATTTTTGAAGTTGTTTGGGTGTACAGAAAGCGATCGCGACCCTTCTCCCCATATACAGATTACAGATACAGATGCTATGTAAAATTAAGTGTGTACAACTAGCGTAGGATTTTGCTTTATTTTTCCTATTTCTGTTCGCATACTTTCGCATAATTTGTCATTCATCTGAACGAGATTCAATTCGCGGCGATGTCAAGGCATACATATGTAGTACTATGTATATGTAACTACTGCTACTTCTAGTATAAACCTGAATTTGAACAGCACTTGCCCGACACTTGCCCAGTTATTGGAGGTCCATCCGACTAGAATATCGATATATTTTGCGGGGAGGGTTACGAGACTGATTAAGTGAATAGTTTTTTATTTCGTATTCGCATTGGGATTGTCCAAACACTGAGTCAAGACCCAGAAAAAGCGGAATATCTGAATATATCTGAATAAATTAATAAGTTATATTGTTTCCGTTTCCTCATGCATGTCTGTCTTCGTCAGTCTAACTCTATTGACTCTACCATCGCCCGTAAATTGAATTTTCTCCATTATTGTGTGTTTATTTTCGTTTCCGTTTCCGTTTACTGTTACTGTTAAATGCTTATATCCCAGATTTATACTCGATTTGAAATAGCTTGTTATTGTGCTGCTGTTGTAACCTTGTGTACCTGACTGATCATACTAACTATATGCTCTCCAATGTACGACTTTATGTGTCTACTCCATGCGTAGTTTCTTCAACTGTAACTCTAACTGTTAGCTGAATATATCGAATAACGAATATCAGAGATGCAGAGTCCCATCTAAATACTGTCGAATGTATCTGTTGTATCTGAAGTACTCAAACTTCGTAAGCATGAGTCATCCAACGCTTTCATGTAGAACATTCGGTTCTCTGTATTCTCTTCATACGTACATTCAAACAATACATACATACATACATATGTATATCTCTATTGTACCTGCTCTCTCAGCTTTCCAACGTACTGCATTCTGGCATTACTACTATGTACTACTACTATATTCATGATCATTCAGGATTTATTGTATCCAGCATAATTGATAAGAATCGTAAATTTAAGTGCTTGTCTTCTTGAGAAATTTACATGATCTATTTTTATTTTTTCTTTTCATTTTGTTTATGTCTACGACGTGATTGATAAAACAATATATACAAAATACAAAAACCATCTACTTTTGGTTATCGCCATCTATCTATCACATAAACCAAACAAACTGCTTGATTCGCGCTGTTCTGAACACCCACCCGCCTGCCGCCATCCTACATACATGTCGTCATTTGCCAAATACAAAAATCAAATCGAACCGAATTGAACCGAATCGATATCAAATACAAATACAAATACAAATCCAACCCCATCAATCGATAACTGATGTCCAAATCGATGACACAATCGTCACTGGATGGGAACGAAACTCCAAAAACCCCAACCGAACCGAATCGATGATGATGTGCGCCGCTCTCCCCAATAATCACCCGAAACACTCATCAAATCATTACTCATCCATCCCATTCGTTCAAACACTCAACATCGAACGGTTCTTGTACAAACGATTACACACAAACAAATATTTTATGGAAACAAAAAATGAAACAAACCAAACATTTGTATACTGATAAAAACATATTCATTCTCTGAAATGCGATTCATTGGATTTGAATGTACTCCGACGAACCGATTCGAAACTGATTTGATTTCCATTCATACCTATGTGTGCATACATATGTATTGTACTTGTACATATATAGTCTGTTCGATCGACTTAGAATGGCATCGGCTGTTAAATCAAGCAGACACTTTCCAAGGAATGTTCCATCACGTTCAACCTTTCACTCTGGTGAGTTTTCTGTTCACTTATTTTTATTAGTTTTAATGATAATAATTTAATTTTATCCACACCTACTAAACCCAATCCAACCCAAACCCCGAAAACTAGGCTACTTAAATCCTGCATAGCTATTAATCGAGTAATCGTTTGATTATCGATAACTGAAATGTATCGATCAATTATAAATCCCGCACTTGCACCCCCACATCCATATCACATCCAAGCGCGCTCCGATTATTTTCAGTTTTTAATCGATTATCTAGCTGAATGTTTATTTGTGTTATCGTACCGTTCCGTACCCGTAATATACTGCACCACATGGCTTATAATTTCCGCGATCTGTTACACACCTTTCATGCACGTTTGTTTGTACGTACGTATGCCTTCTATACTTGAAACCTATCCCTACTTACCCTCTGCCTCTGCCCCTGCCTAACCTGACCATTCCGCCACTCCTGTACATATCTTTGTGTGTGTTTGGAAATACGAATGGAAAACTATTCATAGCAACACAAAATGTTCAACGATAGATAGAAACAGATACATTTGTCTGTCCACATTCAGCTACCGCGATACCCATTAACCACTACACAAAAAATAATAATAGAAACTATTGTTAACTACCATCTGGCATAAATACCATCTGGGGCAAAGTGCACTGGGAGCACTGTTGCACAGTGCACTTTGTGCCGACAAATGGGGCATATGTTCGAGAGTGTATGTATGTATGTGTATGTACATATTTAAACATTGTAACGATCGTATCTGAGTACATATGAATGTACTACATCAGTATTACTAAGGAGTTATCCAGCTCGTACTATAGATGGTGTCTGTGTGCCGCACAAGTATGTTCGCTGCTAACCGATATATGATCGTTGCTCTCCACAGGTCAAACCAGAGCACGAAACAACACGGCGCTGGAATACTCGGGCACAAGTGGAGCCTCCGGCGACTCCGCCCATCCGGGGCGTATGAGCTTCTTTTCCAAACTCTCCTCTCGTTTTAGCAAACGGTAAGTGCGAATCAAGCCAATAATATCTGTATCACTCGAAATGCCAATTTGATTTCTTCAGTTAATGGAATATTAGAAGAAAAGCAAATGCAAACTGCAAATTGGAATTTGTTGACTTTGATTGTTTTTCGTTTTCAATTTCCTTCTTTTTATAAATATATATCATTTATTATTTTTCGTTTCCGTGTTGATTTACATTTACTCTGTTTTCGTTTGTTTAATTTTTTCTTGTTTTTCATTTTATGTTTCATATATTTTTTTTGTTTCGTTTTATTGCATATCTGCAGCACACACACCCCTGTGTACACTTCATTTAAATATGTTTATGATCATGGGTGTGTGTGTGGTGTTTATGTTCTGTACTGTACAAAGTCCATTCTGCATATCAATTCTGTCCAGAACGAGTTTTTGCTCACCCAAACCAGCTCCAAGTTATCGCTAAAAAAAAAAACAAAAACAAAACGCATTAAACATATGACTAAAAAAAATCGTTAATAAATATATCCTAGATATGCGGATTTCGACAACAACAATACTTGAATTCTACCGATTTTACGTTAGCCTTAGATTGTTTTCATCATGCTAAAAGTACTATAAGGCCTTGGAGTCAATTACAGACAGCCGGACAGGGAGACGGAGATAGACACAGGACACATGAACAAAATTGTTTTAAAATCGGTTCAAAATAATCAGATACTGGAAATTCGATTTTGTCTGTTTTATTTCCGCACAAATCCCAGGAAATCCCACAAAGTCATCTTGTTGACAACTAATACGATAATCAACTAATAATCCTCTTAGATAACAGATCATATGACCAGTATGATCTGAATCGCACTGTATTTGGCTCTACGTGAGTCTTAAGTAGTAGTATTCTACATATAAATGCACTAACATTTCTGTGTATCATTTGTGTTTTGTTTAATGTCAATCCACGTGATATTTATGCAAGTTCGTTTGTTTGGCGCGTCACCCAATCACCAATAAGTATCACCGTTTTTAAAGTCCACCCACCAAACGGCACTTCAGAAAAATGAAAAAGATACCGAGAGAGAAAGAGAAAGAGCCAGAGAATGAGACCGAGACCGAGACTGAGGGGAAACCAAAGAACCCAATAAAGGTGTAGATGAAGTCTTGCGGCGATCACGGAAAACTATCCAATTGCGCACCTATCCACCTAACCGACCTTATCCATTTAACTTTCACTGCTCTGCTACTTACTATATGCACATGCGCGGGCTGAACCTCTGACCGTAGGATATAATATACTATACCGTTACTAACAAACAAACCCTTTGCGCTGGGTGATTCGAGAGAAGAAAGCGGAGCAGAAAGAGCACTCCACTCTCATTTGGTTGCATGCAAAGATTTGCGGTAGTGAATTTGATTAACTTTGATTTTACGCGAAAGATGATTTTTGAAATAATTACTTATAAAATGGTTACTTATTCGCCACTAATGATATGCACATGTTTTGTATATGGAATTTTTATTACGGTTATTTTTTTTTGCTTTCTTAATTTGTTTCTTTTTTTCATTCTTTTGAACTGATAGTCTTTCAGAATGAAAGTATGTATGTACATATGTTGTACTACTATATGTGTACGAGCATCTACCCGAACCTTTAACACGCCTAACGTACATACCGGAATGACATTTGCTAAAGAACAGACTCAAATTTGTATATGCACCGACACGGACCAGAGGCACCCAGAGCCGCTCAGTGATTTTGTGGTGGATCCTCCATTGGTGGGTTCTGTCCATTGGGTTCCGTGGATCTGCGTATCTGTCGGGTGCATATGCCATTTCGGGGCTGGAACGACGCATGCATTTACTTGCTAATACATTTTGTATTCCTACTCATATTTAGTTAGCATACTTACGTACCATATGCATATACTATATGTATGTATTTACTCAGTGATCTCCAAATGATTGTGTGTGTGTGTGTGCGTGCGTGTGTGTGTGTGTGGCTCAGCTGTAGTAACAATAAATCAATAAATAACTGGCAATCATTCGGGATGATCTGCCGATGTCTCAGTGCCTGTTCTTCGGTAACCAAAATGCTCCATCATAAAACCAAATAATACGATATGTTGACTGCCGAATCGGTTGCAAGACTCTGTATCTAAACCTACCTCTAAAGTACAAATACAAAAATACAAACAAACAAACAAACAAACCATACATACATACTGCATAAGTGACTCCTCCGTGCAATAGGTGCAACACGTGAAATACCATGGAACTGAATCCATATCTGATCCATGACAATAGCCGCCGAACTGCCAACGTCTGTTGTCTGTCGCTTCCTCTCTACGCTCTCGAAATCTCCGTCACATCTATAATTTGTTGTATTCTTGTTTGAATTTATACTTTCAATATACATATGTATATACATACGGTATGCATATAGATATTTTGTAGTAAATATTTCCAAACCAATCCTGTATATCCACGTTTGCTTTATACGTTATACGACTCTGTACTTGCATTAAATCACCACACCGCTAGGAAGGCTCCTTTGTACTTGTCTCTTTACCTTCATTTTTGTTACAATACATGATCAGTTTAATTACGATTACGATTACGATTACGATTACGATAATGCTAATGTTGATAATTAAAAAGACAATTTGAAATGTACAATGAACCTAAACTTATCAGTTTTGGATAGATATTGCGTTTACTTTTCTTTTTCTAGTACAAAGAAACATAAAACAAAAAAACAAAAAACAAAACAACAAACAAAAACAACAAAACTTTTACCATTATTCCGTTTTATTCTTATCTGTCTTCTTTGGTTTCATTTCTGGTATTTGTTTTACCCATTATTAATATTTTTTCCAGCCGTGAATAATTTGTTTAAAATTTTTTCTTTAATTTTAGGCCAAACCAGTAATTAACAAAACAAGCATTAACTACTTCTTGTTAATAGTTCTAAAACTGAAACTGAGACAAACGATTCCCCTAGAGTAAACGCGCGTGACGGAGAGGTACAGAGAGAGAGAGAGAGAGAGAGAGATATGATATGATATGAACAGACAGAGTACAGAGATAAGGTCGATTCAGATCGGATCAGGTTATTTTGCTCCGCGTCGTTTCGATACCGCTCCGATACGATACGATACGAATACGAATACCGAAACCGATAACGATACAGAATATCGACTACGATTACTGCTTTCGATTTCAATTCCGATTCAGAACCTGGTTCCGCTTCGAACCAGCAGCCCCTCAAATGAACACCGACAACGTTGAGTTCCGTTGCGTTAATTGCGTTGCAAATTTCACAAATGCGCCTATGTTTTATTACAATTATTAACTAATTATACATATACATTTATATAAATTAAACGTACATATACATATACATATATATATATATTTAAAGTAAAGCAACAACAAACACAAACCACGAACCCTTTGTTTTCATTGTTTGCAAAACGATGCGAGGAGGAGCGATCAGCGCATGGAAGAACATAACAGAACAGAAAAGAACAAATGAATGAAATGAAATGAAATTAAACGAAATTGCAATGAGAAACGCAAGCCAGCGGCCTACGAGCCTACGATCGAGCATACTCGTGTAATAATAATAATGCAATAATCAGAGAGAATCCTGACTACAGTTGCCGCCTGTCACTGTCACTGTCATTGTCACGATTATGGATCACACCAACTACTAAATATTACACCTACGAGTACTATACCTATGCTACATATAAATCAAATCTATTACGGATATTACGGAATCACGGAAATGAATCACGAAATGAAGTGAGCATGAGAGAAAACGTGCAGAGTAACCACAGAGTAGTAGTATGTAGTAGTACACTGAACGTTAGCCTTAACTGAACTCAACTAAACTAAACTAAACTAAACTGAAACCCAAATCTAAACCGATCTAAGCTGAACTGAAAGTAAAATCAATAAAACACCAAAAGAAGTTGCTAATTGTGTAACTACTGTATGATCTTAACTTTTATTTAGCTATACCTGTAGTTGTATCTATGTATGTTTGTATTGTATGTATGGACTGTATTTGTATTCCGATTTGAGCTTGCACTAAATTGTATCCGTGGATCATACAATCAGACTTCAGCCCAGCCAGCACTCCAGCCAGCCAGCCAGCCAGCCAGCCAACCAATCAACCAAGCAACTAACGAACTTGCAATTCATAAATCAATCCCCTGCCCCAACACAAAACTGCGCCAGAGCTGAACAACTCTGGATGCAGGAACCCAGAGGCAGAGGTGCAGCGTTTTTAGCATTTTAAGCATACCACGTAGTCACTACAGAAAAAAAATAAAACGGCAGAAATTAAACAAATTAAGCTTAAATTCAAGGAATAACAATGTATTACCACTAGTGCATGCGACCATTTTATTTGTACAGATGATTATCTATAAATCGTGTTATCGTCGGACACCTTCAGTGGCTCGACCCGTAGTTATCTTTTAAATATTAAGTTTCAAAGAAATAACGCATAATTAAAACAATTGATAATTTAATAAATCCATAATAAATGATGTGAAACATTTGTGAGCAAAGAAACAACCTCTACACGCATTTCAATTTTATTTAATTTCTCCATTTGCATTTGCTGGATCATCCATAAACCCCTTTCCCCCAATATTTTCACAGAAGGCAGCCTAAGTTTCGGGAGTTAGCACAAATGCAAATGTCCAACTAAGGGGGATTATAAATAGAAAGGGGTTACAGTATATATAATACTTAGTTTGGGAATTGTCCGGCTGTCCGTGCTTTCACTCACCAAATAGACTAGGCAAAAGTGTGATATTGAATATAATTGAAACTTGTATTGCACTGATCAAATGGAGTGAGCTATTTGTGACCTAATTTGCCAAACTCTGACATACTGACAATAACAACCCCGTATACGGTGTCTGGTCTGACAAACTGACAATAACAACCCCGTATACGGGGTCTGATCTGACGACGGAAAATCATGCTTAGGAAAACTTTCTTTTGGCATGGAATGCAGGCTTCCAGTTGTTTTGGGATGCTTGTTCTTAGAACATGCCTAAAATTAGTTAAGTGAGTTAAACAACACAGATCTAAAGGTCAGTTTAAATCCCATATACGCTTAATTCTTGTCTCAGAAAATGTAAATTTATTTTTTGGTGGTTCGCGAGAATGTTCGTTATTCTAAACCGGTTATTTAATTTCAGTCAATCAACCACGGAAGAGCCAGCGAAACCACGTGTTTTGCGCTTTACATGGTCCATGAAGACAACATCGCCCCTGATGCCCGATCAGATAATGCAAAAGATTCGTGAAGTACTGGATCAAAACAACTGCGACTATGAGCAGCGAGAGAGGTGGGTAACTAGACAAAGATATAGGGAAGAAAAACGCGTTCATAAATTAACTATTTGGTTTTTACTAGGTTTGTTCTATGGTGCGTGCATGGCGATCCCAACACGGACTCCTTGGTGCAGTGGGAGATTGAAGTGTGCAAGCTGCCGCGACTCTCCTTGAATGGGGTGCGCTTCAAGCGAATCTCTGGTGAGTGTGGAGGTATTTGGTGGCACTAGCAGAACACTAGCTGCAATAACCTGTTCTCCTCGTATTTCCCTCAGGCACCAGCATCGGTTTCAAGAACATTGCGTCTCGCATTGCTTTTGATTTACGTCTGTGACTTAACCAACATAACCATGAGGGGATCGCCGCCGCCGCTGCCGCTGCCGCCAGGGATCCTGAGGCCGACAACATCTCCACTGACTACCGTCGAACGACCAGCAATGACGGTAGCAGCAAGCTGTCAGATCTGTCGCTTATGTGCCGATCCCTGACCAGTCAGCATGGCTCCCAGCGGCGCAAAAAGAGCAGACTGTCTAGCGCGGGGCACGAGGACTCTAAAAAATCTGGATCCTTGCACTCGGCTTTTCAAATGTACTCGCCCTTTAGCTCCAAGGAGAACCTAGAGTCAGGCGACGATATACAGGCAGCTCGCCTCGGCATAGTACGCGATCAGGACTCGCTGGGTGTGGATACGAAACCCAGCGATTCAATTGTCCTGCCCCTCTGCAGTGAATTAAATGCGATCAACGCAATTTTGGAGGAAGATAGCGAGGGCGCTGAAAATAAAACCCATGAATCTATCAAAGCGGCAACCAAAGGTCCAACAACCACATCTTCAAGCATCAGTGGCAGACACGAAGATGGTGTCAGTGGCCAGAAGGTCAAAGGTGATGAAAGTAGTGGCAGCGGCAGCGGCAGCGGCGGAAGCAATCGAATAAAAAGGAACCTCAAACACACGGGCAGCCTCATTGTGCGCAAACTAACAGCCTTCAGGCACGGTGGCTCAGAAAAAAAAGGTGCGGCCAGGACAAGCACAATATCAAAGGAGTCACAGGTCCCACCCGAACAGCATGGACAGCATCAAGCGGCCAAGGCTGAGGAAAAACCAAACACCAAATCGCATGTGGCAATGCTACGTACCACAACACTCTAAATAAAATGGAGCCGGGTCGTAGCATGCGAAATAATTCTAGATATGTGGAGGGATATGTATAAACGTCTGTACGTATCTTTTGTATGCATGTTTGCTAAATATTTGGGTCAGTGCGTGCACAGAATCTCAAGTACACAATATATGTTAGTGTCCTTCATTGATCTGACGTATTGAATAAGCAACTATGTATGTGCATGCTCGTATAACAATCGAGTAGACGAGCTCTGCTCTGCAATATATGTATCTAAGCTGACGACGATGCATTAGAACCCACATAGATACGCACATATATTTACATACAATTTACAGTAATTGATAGGAACCTAGAAGAAGGCCTTCCGGACGATGGGCCAGAATCGACAAAAATACAAGTATACATATACATATAATCATGACAAAAGAACATACACACAACACAATTCAATAAAACAATAATAATAAATATTAACAAGAACAAATCAACGCTCTATAAACTGCATTTATGTGTCGATATCCAGTAAAAATAATTGCTTGGCAAGAAAATTATCAAGTTACACAATATACACTGATATCCAAATTCGGGTTGTTTCATTTTTAAGAGATACTTTAATGATCGTTGTTTGCAAAGCTTTAGGGCAGCATCAGGTATATTAGTATATAGTATCAATGCTCGGATTGCAGTACGAAATGCCGAAGTTGTTCGTTCTTCTTCTAGAAATACCCAACAGCATCTATTGTAAATGTTAAGACCTGCTCGAATATGGTACATAGTTGGTATAAATTGGTTCTTATACCAGAAGTTTTGGTTACTTTCATTCAATTTGAACCGTTCATAGAACACAGGCAAGAAATGTACGTACATATATATTACTGTTAAGGCTTCAAGTTTACTCAACCTATTGGAAACGAAATATCGGAAACAATATGTAAAACTCAGATGCAATTATGGCCAATTGTTTACATTGTTTCCACTTAGTTCACTCTATTTGCATAGCCCAAAGTGTGGAAGGAGGCTGGGCTTTTGGGCTCTATGCGATTGTTGAATGTTTCAGAATCAGACTTTAATGCGTTATGGAGAAGTAAATGGGTTTCTATTAAAGCAGAACCGATCTCATGAGAGATGTTGAAAAAGACGACCATTTATCTAAGTTGATTTGACAAGTATGTGGAGGCTTAAAATCAGTCTATTAAAATACCAAAACATAGTTACACTTAAAGATTGCAACCATCATGATTGTGACGCATTTCTAAAACACTTCTAGACCTTCGAGTAAATGCATGCAACGTTTTATATATTTGTTGTTAAACGACAGCTGATTGCAATTTATTAATAAACATTACGATTAAGAAAGAAAATACAGACATGCATACACACACACACACACACACACAAGTATATAATACAAGCATAAATATACCTACATACATATAGAGCAAGCAGATTAATGCATATACGCCGGAAAATATTCTCACGTAGTAAGCTCCCCTACCTACATTGAAGAGATCTATCTATAACAATTTGCAGACAGTTCTGTTATCCATCAGCGGCCAATGCATTTCATTGGAATCCGCAGATCATTATTGCACAATATTTTAGATCGTATTCTAACTTCTGGTATTTATTTTGTCTACAAAAAGGTGGAGTTACGCGTAATATAAACAAACAGATGTGAATTGATTGACAACACCATTAAATCAGAAAAATGATTGATAAAACCGATTATAGAATTTACAAATAATCATGTTGTAAGATTATCTGATATACATACATAGATGTTTTAATTAATAAATATAAAATGGCATAACTCAAAAAAAGGTTTTGTTAAGTCTTTTAGTTAAAGTGGGTATGTGCGAAGCGAGATTCAATAATTAGATCGACAATTCAGAGTTCCTCATCAAGGTTGAAGTCTTCTGGTGGAAAATCACCCACAGTCACGGACAACGGCGAGACGAAGCCGCCATAATTTGGAGGGCATACAAAGTAAACTTTTCCATTGACACTGCAATAAGGAAAGACATAAGATGGCATTTTTGAATAATTTGCCATGATTATGAGGTACCTTCCGTTATTCTTTCCCAGTGGTTCATCGTACTGTATTCCAATGAATATACCACTTTTCCCCTCAAGTGGTCCGTTATACTTGATCGTACCACGGCGACGTGGATTACCCTGCACAGTGACCTAAAGAGCAGTTCAATCAATATATTGTTCTTGGGGAGGTGTTAGGTATTCCACTCTATTACCTCGCATCGTTTATCAAGAACACACAGATCGGCCTGCCTTTGCAACTCTTCCGCTTGCTGTCGTTTCTTCTCCTCAATCTGCTGCATTTCCTCCTCGTTGTATTTTCCCAGGCGATTTTGCTTCAGGTAATTCCGCACCGAGTCAGATCTTTGGTCATACTGGTCTTTGCTCAGCTCAAATTTCTCCACGGGGGTGTCAAAGCAGAATCTGGCGAAGGTATCGATTACGTGGAGGCGAAGGCCATCGCAATTCATATAGTATCCCAGCTGGGCATCGTTGTTATCCAGAGTGCCCAAGCACTTGTCGCCTTTGTACAGTTCCACTTTCATGGTGCCAGCACTCCCGCCTGTCAATATTTCCAGCTTGCTCTGCGGAAAGAAACCACCAAGGCAAAAAGATAATCAGTAAAATGTTCCATTTTCTGGAAATTTTTCTCCATGTGCACTGGAACTACGTACCTTTAGGTCAGCTATGGTTAAGTCTTTGGCGAGCTTCACCTCGAATGCAACGGCATCGTTGTGCGAGTTGGATACATTAGCTTTGACGTAATCACCCATCTCTTGAATCCTTGACAAAGGCTCTGCTGGGACGTAAAGTTGATGTCACACGGTTTTTGGAATGATAAATTCAAATTTAGATTGAAAATAAACTCAAATTCGAAAGCTGCAACAAATTAGTCACGGCGTTTTCAAAATGAACTAACGCGTTATAAAAATACCAATAAACGACAACCCAGTAAACCAAAAGCTCGCAAATTATTTCGCATACTATGAAAACGCAATACTTAACCCGACAAAACCCTTCGAAAAACTTTCGTTTACGATACACGCAAGAAATACCGTTTCTGCGGGACATTTTTGCTCGCTTGCAATCTCGTTTTCGAGTTTTTTGCGAAAGAAAATATACACAATACATATTGACTATAGGCCCATATATAGTGTGATCGTGATGGTTGAAGCATTAGGGAGAACGTCTGCTTATTTATTTATATGTAAACGTTTTATCCTGTGATATATAGTGTGATTTGTGCTTGCAACTTAAATCTATTATTTGGTGTTCTATGGTGCTGTGCAGTCTATTTGTTTATTGAAGTCCTGTTAGTCATTCCATCTTAAGATGCCGCCAGTATGTATGGACGTATGTCCTCCACATCCAGCAGCTGCTCGGGTGCCACTTGCTCCCCGCACATGGGGCATTCGCCATTTTCAGAGAGTATTCTGAAAGTAGGAGTATAGTAATCCACACTGGACCTTTACCAAAGTTTGGACTCACTTTTCCATCTCGGCACGGAAGCAGAGAAAATCACATTGCGGGCAGGAGGTCATGAGCGTTTTGATGATGTGCTGACCCGTAGCTATGCAGATGGGTAGCGTTGTCTTGCAGCTATAGCAAGTCACTTCCATATTGGCCAAGTTGGAGTCGCATATGGGGCACTCCATGGTCTCATCGTCTATCTCATCCCGCAATTGCTTAATGCCCTTTGGCGCCTTGCGGACGACAGATTCAATTTTCTTTGCATAACGAGTATCCAGTTGATTGCGGTAGTCCGGACGCATCAAAGTGGAGGCATAGGTGAACGCAGACTTCTTGAGACCCGCCCGCTGGCACTCAATGACCGTGGAGGTGAGAATGGGTATAATATCTGAAATGGCAATGAAACTAGCGAAATAAACACACAATACTGATAAATGCCTTCTTACGCTCAGGGAACTGGGATATGCAAGCAGCCACTTGCACCAGCAGCTTGGCGGCCAGGAGATGATTACCCAGCTTAACATGTATGCGGACCAGCGTGTAACGGTGGAGCAGGATCAAATTGTGCCGCATTTCGGCCGATACAGATAGGTTGTTGCGTCGCAGCTCCTGATACATGGAATAAAGGAGGTCCCTGGCGGATTTGTAGTTTCCTGCGATCTGCTCCTGATTGGCAATTATCACGGCTGTCTTGGCAGCATCCTTATAGTGCTTTCGAGCCATATACAAGCGGAACAGGTAGCGTGGATCTTTGGGAACACCGTCCACCTCACCCAAGAGAAACTCGATGAGTTGTGAGGCCAGCTGCTCGTTGTTCGATGTAGCCACACAGTCAATTGCCAGGGAGAGAGCCAACTGTTCCTCATTGTTGAATGCAGAGGCTTTCAGCAGAAACCTCAAGGCTTTGGTAAACTCACGTGCCAAAAAGTAATACTTTCCAGCTTGCAATGTATATTTCTCACTTTCAAAGTAGTGAGCCAAGGCCAGATAGTCGGAGGACTTTGCGTTTTCATAGCGTTCCAAGAGTTCGCCATGCCGGCGCAGCTTGTTGTGGCGCTGGGCAAGAGCGAAGGCTTCCTCCACACAGCCGCAAATAACGAGAAACTGAAGTGCCTGTTCAATATCTCCGATCTTCTGATAAAACTTGGCCAGCAGTTTTGCTGCGTCCATCGACCGTGATTCTAAAACAATCTCCGAGGCTGCATGAGGATCACACAAATGATCAAGGTAAATCCTAACGCAAGCATCCAAGTCTCCGGCAATGCGATAGCACCGTATCGCTTCTTCGAAATGGCCGTCACTTTCTTTGGCCCTGGCATAGGCTGCATGCAATTTGCTGCTCTTCACCTTGGAAAGTACAGTGTTGGCCTTATGCCACATCTTCAGAGCAATGTAGTGGCTACAGGCCTCATCGTAAAACCCTCCACGCTCATACAGTCCCGCAGCCTCTGTCAGATGTCCGACAGTAGCCAATAACTCTGCACAGTCGAAGAGGAGCTGCTTGTCCGAGAGCTCCACGGCATATTGAATCTATTGAAAGACAAGTAATAAGCTTTTCTCACTAGCTTCCAAAAGAAATAATTTCTTACGCCTCGTCTAAAATCACCGGCACGTATTGAAGTTCGGGCAATGCCCATCTTGCAGAGACGTACATGCTCCTCGAACTCAGGGGAACTGTCCATCGTAGCCGACTGATCGGCATCCTTGTCGTTAATTAAATCCTCCTTGTAACCCTTCTCGTAGTGATACAAGGCATCCGCATAGTTACCACTGGAAAGCATAGTAAGAATATGGAAATCGTGACCTTTGATTGTTCTGCTAAATCGCATACGTGAATTCCAGCTGCTGGGCGTATTCCCTTGCTATGTAGGGCACCTCCTGCGGGTCGTGCTTGTGCGCCAAAAGAAGAGCCTGATCCCATTGGAGGAGGTCTCTACACAGTTCCAGGGCCGCTCTTGTATATACGCCCTTGAGCATGTGCTCCTTGGCCTGTTCGTACTGCGCCAAAATCGTGCAGCAACAGCCGATCAGCATGTCCAGATCCTCCACATAGCGAAGCTCACTCAGCGCATTCACCAGAGAAGCGTCGCCCAATCGTCGATACGCCCGAATAGCTAATGAATAAAAAGAAGGCCAAACCACAATTGGATTACATGGGAAAATTTAGTAGCAGTAATCTTACCAATATCTGGCTCTAGATCAGCAGTGGCCTGTTCGCCAAACTCTCGCCAGGCGCTGCTCAAGTTCATCTGCTCGCAAAGCTTGTACGCCTCGTCGTAGTTCCTCAGGCGTAGAAGCAGTTGCAGGTTCGCCGCCTGGCTATTGCTGGGATTCACCACATGGGTGCTAAGGGATTGCGTAGCGTACTGTCCCCCGTCCACGTGGAGAGCCATTTCGCCGCCACATAGTAGAAGCGGCCATTGTCCGGGATTCAACTTGGACTCACCCACCTTGAGGGTGTGTGTGCCCTGCACGGAATGGCGAACAAATACGTGTGTGCTCACAGTTCTGGCATCGTAGCTAATGAAAATGTTCGGCTGCGTGAGATCCCAAAGGCAGCCGAGGCACTGCTTCGGAATGTCCGGTATGAGCAAGGCTTCCTCCAGTGCGGGTAGGAAAATATATCCTTGAGCATGGTCGTCAATAAAAATGATCTTAGTGCCTTCAATGTCCATAAACAGCTGACGAATACCCATGCTATGCCGATAGATGGTACAACTGTCCCATTTTTCCAGCGAGTAGAATACCAGATGGCCTATCTGAAAAAGATCATACAATACAGACATACAGTAGAGTGGACTACAAAATCAAGCTAAGATCCACACTTACATCGGTTGCAAATACCAACAGTTCCTGACTCAAAGCAAAACATGTGATCACTGCATCGTTGGGCATGTTTGGCAAGGCGCTGGGAAAAGTGGCCTGCAGCTTGTCCTTGCAGTTCGCATTGTCTGCAGTGATGGCCTGCAGGATCAACTGAGGCGGACAGAGGGCTGCACAGTACTCAGCATTTATCTTCATACTCGACACATTACGCGGGAAGTCTCGCTCACTCAGCGGACGAGGCTCTTCCCCCAAGGTCCTTCCCAGAGCGTAAAACCAAACATGCTTGTCGATCCCAGCAGCGAAGTTATAGGGGCCAACAGCGATAAAAGTAGGCTCTCCCTCCAGGGGCAATCGGAAGGGCAGAGGCTTGGACTTATCCGGCGCATATACATAGATGGAAACCTCTGCCAGGCTGCTGAGCATAACGATTCGCGGGGCGGAGACGGCAAATATTTGAGGGAGTTTGGTTACATAGATATAGACGGTGCCGATATTCGTGGTTACTGCCAGCAGTTGGCCATCCGGTGACCAGTCGATCATTTGGACGCCAGCATGATCTGGCACTGTGATGATGCGTTCGGTTTCTTGCAGATTTGTAATCGAGTGGATCTTTATGCTGTGGACAGATGATCGCAAGATTATTATCAATATTAAACCGCTAAATCATTGTCTTACCTGTCATCTCCACAAGAAGCAACGATATCCAGTGTCGGGCAATAGGCCAAGCCAGTCAGCGTTTCCTTATGATTCTTCACCTGCCAAAGCTCCTGTCCCACGTCCTTGGGGTGGGTGGAAATGGCCACCACATGGCCGTTGGAGAATCCCAGCAATATATAGCCGTCCCCGAACCATTTGTGCTGCAGCAGTGAGCCGTAGCGACTTTGAAAGCCCAGCTCTGTGGGATTTTCCGGGTCTGGCAAGTAGTAGAGAAACAAGGTTCGCTTTCCAATGATCATGCTGATGGCATTGTCCCCAGCAATCCGATCATCATTTGCCATTTCAGCGAAATACATATCGGTCGGTGCATCCCGCAGCTGGACCACACGCACGGTGTCCCCATCCTCGTTGCTCAACGAGAAACTTTTGTCCTCCGATCCAAGCGCGAGCAGATTCTGTGCCGACCAGGCGCCGCAGGTTATTCGCTTGCTGTGTTTACCCAACACTGGGGTTGGGCGCTTTCCACTGCGGTGGTTGTAAATCGCCAAGTTTCCTCGCCCCGTGCCGACGGCCAACAACTGCTGCTGTTTTGACCACAAAATGCATGTTAGGGGATCGCGCAGTCCAGTTTCCACGCTAATTTTCTCCTGCGTGCCATAGTCCCAGAGAGTAATGTTCGGGGAGCCGCTGGTGATGATTCCCAGCAGATCCCCCTCATTGTCCCATGCAAATCCTGAACAGAGCCTAATGCAATACATATGATGCATAAATATATTTGAATACATTTTACGTTGGCGGTCTTACCCTGCAAGGATTATCCGCTGCACCAGTTGTCCCTGGCGATTGTACAGCGCCACAGATCCATCTGTGCCAGTAGTCGCGAGCAAAGCTTTTTGCCAAATGAAGTAGACGTCTCCGATGCCGTGCGGATCCACGTACTTGTAGAGTATCTTCTCGAAAGACATTTCCCCTAATACATTTAAATAGCTATTTAAAACTAATTTCTATATCGAAGAGGCACTCATTCTGTGATCTACAATTTTCCGGCTTTTGTTTACCGTTTTCCGTTGCTATGATACCAACACAACTACCACACAACTGCGTGTGCGTATGTGTGTGTGCATATGTTTGCACCTGTTGATTTCACGTGATTTAGTATTCGTAAAAATAAATTGAAAATATTTTAAAAAGAAACAGGCACAATTTTTTTTAGATTTACCAACACTGCCTCGACGGTTATCGAAATATTCTCCATTTTATCGTTAAAACCACGGTCACACTGATTTCTTATTAATTGAACCATAAACAAATTGGATATTTCGTAATTCGTACCTTTCGGTTAATTCATATCTGGACAAACGCTCTTATAATGGCGGATGACTTGCCGGAGCAGTTTGACCTAATAGTCATAGGCACAGGTAAGTTGGTATCGAAATTGTAGCTTGAAACTCGTATGAGTCATACTAATATGAATGCCCATTTCAAGGTTTCACTGAATCTTGCATTGCCGCGGCGGCCAGTCGGGTGGGCAAGAACGTGCTTCATTTAGACATTAATGACTACTACGGTAATGTTTGGGCCTCATTATGCGTTGAAGACCTGATCCGTGTGTTGGCCAGGGATGCTGCACCACACTCGACGCTACGCAATGGAAGTTACACCTGGCACGACCAATCATCTACCAACACCAACGTCAGAAGCGGAAGAGATGAAAGTAGAGACTGGGCAGCTGTGGACGCGGGATACAGTGCTGTCCATGTCGCGTCGATTCTGCATTGATCTCTGCCCACGAATTCTCTACTCCGCCGGAGAGCTGGTTCAGCTGCTCATCAAGTCCAACATTTGCCGCTATACGGAATTCCGTGCGGTGGATAATGTGTGCATGCAACAGAACGGCACGATTGTTACCGTACCCTGTTCGCGCAGTGACATCTTCAATACAAAATCGTTGACTATAGTGGAGAAGCGATTGCTTATGAAATTTATGAATGCGTGCAATGACTACGGCGAGGATAAGTGCAACGAGGATACTCTGGCCTTTCGGGGCAGAACGTTTTTCGAGTATCTGAAGGCACAGCGTGTGACGGAGAAGATTGCCTCCTGTGTGATGCAGGCCATTGCCATGTGTGGACCCAACACAAGCTTCGAGGAGGGCATGCTGCGCACGCAGCGATTTCTCCGCAGCCTCGGTCGTTATGGCAACACGCCGTTTCTTTATCCCATGTACGGGTGTGGGGAATTTCCTCAGAGCTTCTGTCGCCAGTGCGCTGTGTACGGGGGCATTTATTGCTTGCAACGATCAGTGGATGACTGTGTCGTGGATGCCAACTCAAATGAAGTCTTGATAAGCAGCGCCGGAACAACATTCCGTGCGAAACATGTGGTTTCTGCTCCCAGATATCTGCCAGCATCGCGTGACTACGTGATGCGTCCTCATCTATCTCGCGGCGTGTTTTTATCCTCTGCACCTTTGGGCAGTCAGGTGCTGAATAAGGGTGGCGGTGGCGTAAATATCCTCCGTCTGATGGAGTCCGAAGGAGACCGGGAAGCCACCTTTATCCAGCTCTCGCATTTTTCTGGAGCCTGTCCGAAGGGATTGTGTAAGAAGTAATCTTTAACTAAAAGTTGTACTATTTGTAACACCCAAATCAATTGCAGACCTATTCCATCTGACTACGCCAGCTATTTCCGATGATCCTGCGAACGATTTAAGACCATTTACAATGCAACTTTTCCAGTACCCCCATCCGGAAATCGTATTCAGCTCTTACTTTACGCTTACATCGCAATCGCAACCGCTCAAAGTTGCGCGGATGATACCGTTTACTACACAGACGCGCCTAGCTACGAGGTGGACTATTTTGCTGCCATTGCCAATGCCCGTGAAATCTTTGGTAAGCTCTACACGGATGTGGAATTTTTGCCACGTGCCCCAGATGTAGAAGAGATTGTCGTCGATGGGGAGGATCCAAGTGCCTTGAACGAGCATAGTTTGCCTGAGGATTTGCGTGCCCAGCTGCAGGACATGCAACAGGCGACTGAACAAATGGATATACAAGACTAGAAATAATATCTATTTCAGTGACAACACTACGCTTTACGCTACCATAGCTAAATCTACCTTCAACAAAACATAATCAAAGCACAACGACTTGAATGTGGACTGTAAGCTTTTAAGGTAAATAAGAACGAAAGATTATATTATACAAATATATCTGTACACAAGTTTTGTTTGCATATATTACTATATATATTTATTAGGTAAATTAGTTATAAGGTCTAAAATTACTAGTATATAAATGTGAGTGCTTCTGTGCATTTTGCTTTGATAAATATACCTTTCGAAAAATATGCATCCTAATGCGTTGTAAAAACGTATTTCTTTATATTTATTGCTTGACGGGTTTCTGTGTGTGTGTTGTGTTGTGTGGTTGGTGTTCGCACGAAGACACAAATAAATGTAGGAAATATAGTAGGAGATTAGGGTTAATAGTTAACCGGGAAGAACATTTTACGTAGTCTTATCAATTTGGAGTTGACTTAGGCAGTAGATAGTGCAGGCAGCTGCGAGATGCTAAAATATCTTGTTGATTCGAGAATGTCTTCGTTGGAAGATATGTAGATACAATTCAAAAATATATCAAAATCAAAAATGAAACGAAACAACACAAAACTTGCGATCGAACAAAATTAAAACCGACAAAGGAGGAAAAAGAGCGTGCGTCATTGAATATATGTATATATGTAGGTATGTATGTATGTATGTATGTTTTTGCCGACGACGTTTATAACCACATTTCTTTCCTGTTTTCACTGCATTTTACAATAAAGCTTTTGTGTTTTCATTTCTTTCGTTTTGTTTGGAGCCCTCTACACTGGATTCAATGATCAAATGGATGCCATTCCAGATGCACAAACATTTCTGTATGAGATAGAACCTGCTTCTGCAACTCGAAGGCATTTCCTTTGAACTTAACCTAACGCAAAGGGTCCTTCGTGAGTTGAAATTCTATTTTCAGTTGCCTTGCAAAGTTGTGAGTCGCTATTTCTATATCTTAATCAGATTATTATTGATATTCTGCTGGCGTTTGCGCTTTGCATTCATGGCATCCACTATGGGCTGCCGCTTGGCATTGTATTTCTTGTTCAACTGCTCTATCTCCAGCTCCATTTCATGGTCAATGTTGCTAAGACGCTGATTCAGATCGTCGAAGGTAAGAAACTTAAGGAACTCAAATTCGCCCTCCACATATGCGTGCGATTGCGAGTGCATATGTTGGTTCTGATATGCGGGCGGCGGTTGAGCTGGAGCCACAGCCGGGTGTCCCTGCTGAGCGAGGGGCGTCGCATTGTTCCTCAGAAGATTCTGTTGATTGTTGATGGCAATGAGCTGATCATTCATCAGTGGATATGCCATGAGTACATGCTGCTGCTGCTGGTGCTGCTGTAGCCCGTACTGATTGATTGCGGATATCTGCTGGAACTGCATTTCCATGTTGTGCTCCCAGTTGCTGACGTCGTTGGCCCCACTGGCCAAATGCTGCTCCTCCTGTTGTTGCTGCTGCTGCTGCTGCTGCTCGGCTGCCGCTGGCGAATACTCTGTGGCCGTCGCCTTGTCATCGCCACGTGCATCGCCCGCATTTTTACGTTCGAAATGTTCCAGGAACTGAGGACGATACCGGTTGCGTGGCTTCTGATCGTCATTGCGCTTAGCCGTTGTCGAGTCATCCGAGTCAGAGTTGATAACCATTGTGCCTGAGAAGCATTCAAATATTGTTACGAATTTCGGTTTTCTGTTAGTTTTATGTTTTTCTTACCCAAGTTTGACTCCAGCTCCACCATGGTACCACTATCGACTGCTGGTACATCCAATGGAGATGAAGCAGACGCAGCAGTCACGCCGGTTGCCGTTATTGCAGCTGCCCTGCTCAAGCCTCGGATGCCACCCGGTCCCAAGGTACCTTCGTCAATATCTGGCTCCGGATGCGATATCATTGTTGCGTCGGAAGCCGAGCTTTGCTGATATTCACCGAATTTTTCAGGCACCAGCGTGCCAGGATCATCAATGAAGGTCTTCCCTGTGCCGTTGAACTCTGTTTCTTCCTCCTGCATGTTGTGTAGCATGCTGTTCTCCTGGGTGGCAAGACTCTTGGCCTGACTCGAGGCCAGCACTCCGCCAGCAGCCCGATTGGCACGCTGTTGTTCTCGAATGGCACATGTCTCCTCCAGCATGGTCTTCAATATGGTACGGTGCTTGGCATTGCGAATGAACTCATGTTCCAGTAGCTCTGTAGCTGTGGCACGCTCATCGGGAGCCTTCACCAGGCATTTGCTCACAAAGTCAATAAATTCAGTGCTCCATCTATCTGGTTCCCGAAACGAGGGCGGTGGCTTCTGAGGTATCATAAAAATAGCCCGCATGGGATGGATATCGCCGTAGGGGGGCTTTCCCTCTGCCATTTCAAGGGCTGTGATGCCAAGGGACCAAATATCCGCAACACAATCGTAACCAATCTCCTCGATAACTTCGGGTGCCATCCAGAAGGGGGTTCCTATAACCGTGTTTCGCTTGGCCATTGTGTCTGTCAGCTGGCCAGCCACACCAAAGTCGGCTAGCTTGGCATAGCCTTCCGTGTTGAGCAGTATGTTGGCAGCCTTGATATCTCGATGTATTTTGCGGCGCAGATGCAAATAGACCAGTCCTTTCAGCGTGTCCGACATAATGGTGGCTATCTCGTCCTCCGTCAGCGTTTTCTTGCGTAGGCGCATTATGTCGGAAACGCTGCCCGCCCCGCAGTACTCCATGCATATCCACAAGTCGTACTGCTTAAAGTACGATCCGTAGTAGCGAACCACATACGGAGAATCGCACTGTTGCATAATTGATATCTCCTTGATGATCTCGTGCAGGTCGGACTCCACTGGCACCAGCTTTATGGCCACAATGGAGCAGCTTTCCTTGTGAAGGGCCTTGTAGACGGAGCCATAACTTCCCTCGCCTAGTTTGTACATAATGTCGAACACCTTTTCCGGCGGCTGCAGTAAACTTTCCTCCGAAAGTTTCTTCAACTCCCCATTCGAACTGGAAGACATGTGACCGGCCATTATGTACTTCAGTACAAGCACAATATTTCCGCGTATATATCTATTTTAGCACTTAAATATAAAGATAATTGCCAATTTAAAGCGACATTTTTTCACACACATTTGTTCTTTATTCTCTCAGTCAGTGACTATCAGAAATATACCGAAATATACCTTCGCATTTTCAAAATATACCGTAAATATACAAATGAAAAAACGATTTTAACCCGTCTAACCCCCTCTATTTAAATTGGTAAAAAATTTAGTTAAACCGCGAAAAATAATAATGTTTGAACATTTCCCTTGGATATCCATCTTTTCTCTTTACTTTCAAACAAAAATGACCAAGATATCTTTTATTAAAACTGCCTTAAAACTCTTCAAGTTTCATAAAATTTCGGGGAAATATTGAAATGTCCCCCTAGTCAACAATGGGCTAATCGTTCTCTGACCATGTCTGAAAGTTATATTCTTCGATTTTTATGTTTGGTTTAACTTTACGAGCTAGCTAGAACCCTCAGCACTAAATTTTATAATTTTATAAAATAAATCATTAAATATTCTAGATATTGGTTATTTTAAAAAACTTTCTTTTATTTGATTTTAAATAAAAATAAGGTGCTTAAACAAAAGGTTAACAAAACATAAAAGCATAAACAACGTAAGTGGGAATGAAAGGTTACGTCATATGACCACTTGTTGCTTGTCTACCGGTAGTACGGGCATTTGTACACCCTATTTATCTTAAATAATGTTAAAATTCAACATCTTTTATTAATAATGATTTAATTTTTTATAGCTCAACATTTTTTTACATATTCATTTTATTTTATTGTAGGCTGAAAAACTTTGTTGTGATAGCGGATCCTTGGAGATAGAAAGAGAGACAGACTATGGGAGCCTAGGGGATAAGCGGTCATCCCCTATATTTTAAAAATTTAATTAGTGAAAAATAATTTCTTAATACATATTTAACTTTTTTTTATGTGGAAAATTTTGAATACAAATAAACTTACATATGTACATATTAAAATATCTAACGATTTCTTAAATATAAAACTGTTCATAAAAAGTGCATATATACATGTGTATATATGATTTCAGGAAATTCTGATTGAACTCAGGCCTCATGTCTACATCCAGGTTCACTGACCTGAAACGTGCATCTGTATGGAGTGATTATAGGTAATAAATAATAATTTAAAAAAAATCAACAAATATTTAAGTGGCAGGCGTCTTATGGGCTACGGTTTTTTATTGATATGCCATACAGCATTATAACATTGCATTGTAATGAATCATTGTTGCTGCAGGAGATGTGCCGAAAGTACAGTGGGCAGCATTATTTGTTACATTGGCAATTCGTATTCCTTATCAGTCAGTATGCCTTTTGGGGTACCCTAGCAACGCGCTCCATAGAAACGACACCCAACAGCAACACAAAAGACCAGAAGCCGCCACCTACTGGTGGCTAGAAAATTCCTTCGCTCAGTTTGTTGTTCTCACTACGCGGGCGAAGTTCTACGGCAAATGGCTCAAACGGCACGCATATCCACTGCCCACGCCTACGGAACGCGACCGTCGCACGACTATCATGCCACCTCCATATCGCTGAAGCATCGCTCCAAATCGGCTAATCCACCGCAGTTACGTCCACTTAGTGGCATTCACGGGGCAGCGGTACGGCCCCGTTATGTGCCGCCGTTTTCCATACAGTCACAGCAGAAAAATACCGTTGTCATCAACGGGCCCATCCACGAAACCGCCGCGACAACGGCAAGTGCTAGGGGGCGGGCCCCAAATCCGAAATGTGCGTAGTCCTGTCGTCTAGAGCCTACACCATTCTTTGCTTATTTACTGTTTGTTTTCCTAATGACACCTCATTATTGTTTAGGCCTAAAAAAGCAGCAAAAATCCATTTCCACATTCAATCTGGGAATGGGCTTCAATGCCTGCCCGCCAGGTTCCGACTCTGGGCGAGGCACTCTGTTTCGAATGTACTTCGATCGTGGTGACTTACCCATCAAAATGGAGTATCTCTGTGGGGGCGATAAGATTGGATGGACGGTGAGTGTACCATATATGAGCGGGAATTGAAGCTGGAAGGGATACTCTTTATTTGTTTTGACAATATCAAATTGCATGTAACTCAGTGACCTAGCCCGAAATTTGGTTTCGCCCCAATTCCGTACACCTGCGTGTCCAATTACGAGTATTTCAAGTGTAAGCTAAAACTGCAACTAAGAACACCAACGTGCAAATAATATGCCATTGTCTATTTCCGGAGTCAGTAGAACAGTCGTACAGGTGACGGCCGGGAAGGAGCGAACGATTCCGGCGGATTCAGAATGCTGACATTCAAAACGTCGCGCCGTCCAAGTGTCAATCAGTCAGCCTGGTAGAAAATGCTAGAATATAATATGTACATAAATGTATGTATGTAAACAGGTGTAGGCGGAGGATCCACATTTCATGTGTGTGTGTGTGTGACGTGACCCTTTCTTGTTGTTTCAATGTCACAGGGCTTGGGTGTCATTTGGTTAGAGATATAACTTGGATTTGCTTCTAAGTGGTGCGTTTGTTTATCCAGGCCAAAAAAGCCTCCGTGACGGCGGCCCCAGTGCATATGAGTGATGTGTGACTGGCATTATATTATTTGCGTCATTTGGGTTGAAGGTCAGGCCCATAGAGGAGGAGTTCACGCAGCTGTGATGAGAACTGACAACCCATTCCCCAAAGTCTTCAAATAAAATAGAATTTCATGGCAAATATAATAACCAATTGCGGTGTCATTGGAAGCCGATACCGATCCCTGCTGATCAGTAGAAGAGAACATGAGATGAAAATCTGTTTGTTTGAACTTAAAGTCGACCCCGAATCCCTTACGTAAATACATACATATGTACGTAAAGTCTACCGTACATATACGTAAAGATTAGACAAGGTGTATTCATATTTTGCAATTTATTATAAAAAATTTCCATTTGCAAAGTAAACAACGAAAACGACATCTTAATCGAAATCAGAAGACAAAAAAAAACCTTAATAGGCATAGCGTGCACATTTACACTTGCCCAGGGAATTGCCGAACTTCGCTTCACAACTTCCTTTAGACTTTAAATCAATTCAAATCTAAACGATGTTATGGTGCTTACCCCCCCGCAGGTGGACATTGACAAGCTGGACTACAGCCTCTATCTTCCGCTCTTTTTCGATGGTTTGGCCGAGACGAAGCATCCGTACAAGACCTATGCCCGCCAGGGAGTGACGGATCTACTGCTTGCGGGCGGAGAGAAAATCCACACCGTAATACCGCAATTAATATTGCCTCTGAAGAGTGAGTGCCTGGCGCGAGGGAAAACTAGATTTGCCTGGCACGCAAATGCCTCGAACTTTCTCCGTTTAATTTGCACCTTGGTCGTTCACCGAACCTTCTCCTCTGCTCTGTTCTTTTCATCGCCATTTTAGACGCATTGAGCACACGAAATTTGGAAGTAATGTGCACGACACTGAAGATAATACAACAACTGGTGATGTCCTCGGATCAGGTGGGTCCGGCACTGGTGCCCTTCTACAGACAGTTGCTGCCAATGTTTAATGCTTTCAAAGTGAAAAACTGTAAGTGCCCCTGACTCTGGTACTCTCCTGACTCTGATATGTACTATTTCCCTGCAGTAAACTGTGGCGACGAGATCGACTATGCCCAAAAGAACAATCTTAACCTGGGCGATCTGATCGATGAGACGCTCCAGGTGCTGGAACTCCATGGCGGCGAGGATGCCTTCATTAACATCAAGTACATGGTACCCACTTACGAGTCGTGCTATTTAAATTGAAAGCCGCCTTTATGCTTTGCTCTTTTTGCATCATAAGTATTTATTGTAATTCATATATTACAGCATCAAAGTAGATGTGATTAATTAAATTCAAATTTGTTACCAAGGATTAACCAAAGATTAATTGTTAATGCGCTGGTTAAGGGGGTTATATAAGTATGTGTGTATATATAGTTGAGTATATATGATTTGGTCGGGTAGCCAAGCCCTAGAAAGGGTATAGGCACCGACACGGCACAGCAGCTTCCTTATAAGCAAAGCTGCTGGGCCTAAGATAGGGTACTACTTGGTGGGGGCGTACTCGTTCTTCTTCACGTTGTGCGGCGAGTAACGGTTGTACAGGCCCCAAATTGATTTCATTAGCTTGTCATTATACTTGTCCGCAGTATATTCCCGTTCTGCAATCAGTGAGCAGTAAGTCCGAGTGAGTTAAATTCCGTTTAACCTATTAATCTTGTACTTACGAGCTGAGTTGTTGTCAACTGCAGTCTTATCTGTCCCAGATCTCAGGCGGGAGACGATCATGTCGCGTTCGTTGAATTGCTGGCGAATCTTGCAAGCGGCAAAAGCACCCTGCGGCATGTTGGCCATCTTAGCAGCTGTGGGGATACGAAATACGGTTCAGAGAAGGAGTTTTGGGAGTCATAGGAGCTACTAACCGCTGAAAGATATGGTGTTGAGAACGGATAATATGTCGGATCTTCTCTGGGTGCTTAGTTGCTTCCAGCACTCTGCGAAATGCTGATTGTATTTGGTGGAATTTTCCGTCTGCTGACGCAGCATTCAAAGACAAAAATTAAATTCGGCGGCAAATTGGGTAATCGGGAATATTTCGCTTTGCCGAAATATTTCCAGGAAATTCTTTGAGTGAATATAAATTTGCTTGCTTAAGCCAATTAAATTCAATTTATTGGTACAACTTGTTTTAGTCCACAGGGCATTTAATGCCAAAAGTGTTTTATTGGTTTTTCTCGATAATCAACGAAAATTTGCATTAGCTTCCGACGAACACACACTGCACAAGGTTCAGAACTGAACTGAGTTTGCCGCTTCGAATCCATTGCAATTTATAGACCGCGTGTTCGTGTTCAGACCTTCTCAATTGGAGTCGAGGCTTCTATGGCGATAAGCGAAATGTGGTCCCGTTAGAGAGACGGCAGATCACGTTGCCTTGATAGCACCGGCGAGCGATCGATCGCCATTTTGCTTTTGGCACATTATCAGCTGTATTTGCTCTTGTTTTGGTTTTTGTTTTGACTACTAGTAGTAATGAGGCTCCCAGGGATGTTTCAAGGCGTCAGCGAATACAGAGAATACAGAAAATAACAGATAAAGAGGCCCTGATTCGGCTTCAGATATTTCGGTAATCGGATTACGAATCAGGGCCCGATCTACGAAGAAGCAAAGACTATAGATTTTCACTGGCTCATGGCCAGTACTTTAATCTAAGGTTCAAAAGTTCAATTTCATCCAGCTAAAACCGGGTTGTGTCACATTCATATGTATACTACAAGTACATACATACATATGTACCTACAGATATGTATATGTTTGGTCTGGGACGTTTCTGATAATATTAAAAACTGACCTAAGTGCAGGTTGTTTATTTATATTTCTAGTAAATTAATTATTATGTTGACAATACGAATTAATAGATTATAAAACCTTTTCTTCTCAGTGCGTGTGCACCTTTCATATTAAATGTTTCCTTTAGGAATATTTACCGAACTTTTATGGGGTATGCATCTATTCAAAGGGTTTTTCCATGTCTTTTTAATATACTCGGAAATGTATAGATAATCATTAAACAATAATATAGAGTGTCCAACAGTAAAACCAGTATAACATACAGATGTAGGTGGGTGATCCGATCTCCATGACCTCGTGACCACAAGAATACAATCATACATAAATCATTTAACTGAGTGACGCGCAATGTGTTTACTATAAAAAATAATCTTTAAACAATATTCCCAGCAAGTCAAGATGCAGATAGCTCAAGCTATACCCTGCAATGTGTGTTTCTAATTCTTGCAATCATTTCAAACACGTTGTTTTTTATATTTAGACAAAAAACACAAAAAAAGGAGGCCCGAAATATATAAATATTGAACTGATAATGAGAGTGTCTGCAGCCACGAGCGTCTGTCTATGATCACGTATAGCAAGTCAGTTTTACTGATTACCAAATTTTTGTTTAAAATTCGGCCGGCGTGTGTTCTGATAATGAATATCCCCGGTCATCTTTGGTTCTTTGTGAGAGAGAGACCTTACCAGCAAAGTTCAACGAGCCGTCAATGACTCCTGCAAAAATCTGACGTAACAATTCAAGTAGAATAAGAGACCGTTATCAGCTGAACATTTGATTTAAATTGTCAAGCTATCGAAAAATGCTTGGCGCCATAGAAATCGAGTGTAGCTTGCAACACTAGTATTGTTTGTTTGTAAGATAATAGCTTCAGGGCTGCAAGGAACGAGGTTGCGTTCGTAACAGTCGTTTTTTGCCATTAAACCATAGTTCATTAAAGGGAGACCTTAACAAATCTTTTTGACAATTTTTTCATCTATCTGATAAAATTATATAGACAGTGCTGAAAGGCCTATCTGACTAATAATATTAAGCCGAATATCAAAACCGAAGATTTGATTTCCGATTATGGACACAGAACGATTAACCTATTGGTGACCAGGTCAGAATCTAAATATTTTCCCGAATTTTATGAAATTTGAATAATTATAACGCAGCTCAGTTAAAAGATATCTTGGTCAGTTCTGTTTTTAAGTAAAAACACGTACAAACGGTATTATTTTTAGCGGCTTAACTCAAGTGTTCACCTATTCAAATAGAGGGAGGGTTGAGTGGGTTAACGACGGTTTTCCTCGGAATGTTTACAGTATTTTTTAACACGTAAGTAAATTTCGGTATATTTCTGACGGTCAGCCGGTAACACTAAAATTGCTAAAATTAACAACACTCTGCCGAAATTGAGAAAAAAGAAAAACACGGGAAATTGTTAATTAAAAGCATAACCTACATCGGCCAAGGCAAGCCCAGACTACACGATGACGTGGAAAAAGCAGCTAGCAACACTCGCAATGCCCTACTACTGGGTGAATATATTGATGGCCCTTTCGTATTTGCTGGCGAAGAAGACAAAGTTTATATGCACCCGCATCTTCAACCTTGGCGAAGAGGACGATGTCTGCGATCTCGACAGCCGCGAGGCAGAGATACTATTCTTTTTACTTATCGTCGTAATGATACGGTCGCGCAAAACCGGCAGCGTCACCATGATCAACTATCTGTCGTCATCGTTCCTCTACACAAAGGTGGCCAATACAATACTCTGGGGCTACGCAGACTTTCGCTTTGGCCTGGGCTTCCTTCTGATGTGCGTGCTGGTGGGCATGGTTCTGCCGGAGCCATCGTACCGAGGGCCCGAGCACATAACCTACTTCCGCAATTCCCAGGTGTTCGAGGAGGAGCTGGTGCGGGACAAGCGCACCAGTTGGCTGATTTGCTTCTACACCGTTTGGAATCCGAGCTGTGTCCACTTCGCACCCGTATTTGCCGAACTCTCCCACGAGTACAACGCTGAGCATCTTCGATTTGGAAAAATTGACATCGGCCGTTTTCCGGATGTGGCGCAGAAGTATCGCATTTCGGACAGCAGCTTCTCCCGCCAGTTGCCCACAGTTGTGCTGTTCCAGCAGGGCAAAGAAGTGGACCGTCGGCCCTGCGTGGATAACAAGGGAAAGCTGCAGAAGTTCTTCTTCTCCAGCGACAATGTACGTGCCACATTTGGACTGAACCAGCTATACAAGCAGGCTATGGAGCGGGTGCCGGAACCTGCCAAGAAAACAACGACTCCTTTGGAGTCCAAGAAGTCGCAGTAGTCACTGCTCCCAGCCATCAATCTCATTTCTGCGTGCACGTGCTAATATTTGTTTATTATATAGTTTTTAGTTTATTTTAATTTATTGGGTGCCCGCCACCGTTTTCAATTTGTGGTCGTTGCACAAAACGACGTCGCTGCCACCGCCTCGAGGACACGTACAATTACACTAATAATTGAAACTACTTGTCACTGAATCGTGTACTAGCATACGTTGCCATTTTATGAATTACATATTTAATTTGTAGCTAACCAAATGTATTTCAATTGTGGAATGAGTAAACGGAGTATGTGTAACTTTTTTTCTTTCAGTGTTTTTGCTTGGTAAATAATAAATTAAGTTAAGTGACCATTTCCTGTTGTCAGTTTCGCAGCGTCGTAGTCTACATCTTGAATGGGTTTGCGCTACTAGAAGAATAGTTTGCGACTATTTTTGGATGCATAAAGAAAAATTCGTTATAATTCATGCTGGCAGATATTTAATCGCGTTGAAATCAAAGAAACCGAGAAATATTCGTTAATGCAAAAGTTTTTTATTCTTGCCCCACTGTGAATGTTATCGATATACATATATTGGTTTAGAGTCTCACTAAAAGCAAAAGGTTCGCATCTTTGCTAACAATCGTTGCATTCAATTGTCGGTATAGTTCTACTTAAAATAAAATAATTGTATTTTCTGAGTGGGCATGTTATGGTAAGGTAAGCAATGATATTTGCAAAGCCTTGCCAAACTGAAGTTATTGTCAAGTGCCAATTATTTGGGGAAACATTGTGTGAAAGCCTATCTGCTCTTGTTTGTAAAATATACAATGAAATGGTTCTGGTTGTGTCCGTTATTGCTGCGAGTGTGTAAAACAAAAATGTATAACAATGGAAATGGCACAACAAAAATGCTTCCGCTGTGTTGCTCTTCCCATTGGAATGGTAGACAGCGGCCCCACGCACAGTCAAGCGTGTACCCGGGCCAGAACCAGGACGAAATAAACGCAAATCCCTTTTATCCATTCAATATGCATACTCGCACACTCGTACGCACACCCACAGATGAACGACTATAAATGCATAAATACAGGCGACTGCACACACACACCCACAATCAAATTGAGGCTGGAGCCAAGGGACAAACTGGCAGATGGGAACAAGGCTTTTGCGGTTAATATTTTTATTTTGCTTTATTTTCAATGAATCGGCATGGAAATGGCCATCCATTGTGCTCTTGTATATCGTACTTTGTAAATAATATACACAATTGTCTCCCAAGTGCGATTTATTAACGCAAAATGTTGAATTTCAATAAGGCGTGCGATGGAAGTCACAAGGCTTGTGTCCAACCACAGCACTTACGGACAATTATAGAGGCTTATGTCCGTGTATTTAATCAATGCGCCCCCATCCCAACTGTCGGAACTGTCGCTGTCGGAAGCCGTGGCCCTCTGCTCAAATATTGACTACTAAATGTTGTCAACAGCTTCTCACGGCCAAAATCCAATAAGCTGTGGCTGCACAGAGCCAACAAAACGCATCGTCTTCGATATTTTCACGTTGATTTTTCTCATTGTTACAGCCAAATACTGTTGGCCACATTCAATTGATTTTGAGTGATTTTTTTTCCGACGATACCCTTTTTTTCTGGGAGGCGTAAGAATATGTATCATCGAAATATTCATAGCCAACTCTCGTAAAGTCAAAAGTGAATACTGAGTATATCTTGTAGCTATCCAAAATAGAATAAATTATAACGTATTTCTCTGCGGCTAAAAGGCATTCTCCACATAAGGGTATTTGAGCAACGACTTTCCATTGACTATGCGATCTCACTCGTTTCGTTTCGTTTTGGGGACGTATTTTTTATTGCGTTTTTATGTCAACACCAGCTGCTGGCGTCTTAATATCGTTTGGTCGCCACTCGGAAGTGGATTTTGTGTATTTCTGTCAATTGCTCACAATTAAATTAAAATTCCAGTCAATGCCAGCCGCCGTTGGAGTGGCAAGCCACGGGGAATTGGCACAGCAAAGGACGAAAAGCAGCCCAGGCACAGGTGCTTTACAAAGGCACCCCAAATAACATATGTACCCATATACCCATATTCCTAATCTCAGAGGCAGTTTGAAATATAAAACGAGTAAAAGATTACAAAATCCACCAGAAGATTATACAAATAAAGGAAAAATAAAAAATATGTCTCCTCCGTGACAATGCGTAATTGCAGCATTGCCGTGACCAGGATTCGAACCTGGGTTACCACGGCCACAACGTGGGGTCCTAACCACTAGACGATCACGGCTACGAAGACACTTGAAACGAGCGTTGCAAATATCGCACAAGAGCAATATAGAGCGGCGGCCCCACTTACTTGCACTTCTTGCTCTCCAAATTGTTAATGGAGCAACTACTCCTCTTAAAACAGCAATCACCAGAGCAGTAGCCAGCAGTGAAAGTCCAACGAAACCCCACAAAGACGGAGCCAGAGACCAAAACAAGACCGAAAGACCGATAGACAAGCTGTTGGATCATAAATTAATTTGAGTTTGCTGTGGTCTGCAGTCAAGGTAAGGTAGCTAGATGGGGTGGGGTAGAAATGGGTGGAACGAGGACCGTTGCTTGGCTTTAGCATTTAAAATCGTTTTGCTCTCAGCACTGGTTTCGCTGCTGTTATTGTTGCTGCTGCTGTCAGTGGGGTTTCGGAGAACAGAATCCAATCGAATTCAGTGAGTGACGGAAAGGCACACAGAGGACTGGGTTTCCGAAAGTAAAAAGTTCTAAAAATAACTATGAATATATTTGGTAGCATCCGAAAGTGAAAGAATGAATTTATTTGATTTCAACCTGCATATTTTGTGTTGTACAACAGCTTAGCTATATACACATTTGTGTTAGTTCATAATTGTATACCCGTAGTAAAATGAAAACAATTTACCCATATACATATGTAAATACGTATTCTTTACACATTCATATGTGTTGAAATATATATACATACATATGTATGGTTATATGGCGGTTTTAATCCCTAGGGACATACATATGCAAGTGACATTTTAATTAACACATCCAAATTTATTCTTTTAAAAACTTGCTTTACGCATTCCAATTTTTGGTTCCTGAAAAAATATATAATTTCTTCAAAACAAAAACAACTAGGAGGTGAATTAATGGTGGTTTAATTAGGTGTGTGTAACCCTTCAGGTTATTTGCATAATTAATTGATAATAATCATAATAATAATGCGAGTAGTTGTGGATTTGACAAACAAACATACATATGTACCTAATATGTATTATTATGTGAAACTAGATTTATTACATACTACCAAAAGCGACGCTTATCAAAAATTTCACCCCTAGGAGATAAGAAAACATGCAAACGCTTGTTGGGAAAATCTTATCACCAAAAGTCTATGATTTACTATGCTATATAGTTATATTTTCTTTATGCTTAAGTTATAACAATGAATACAATTTTTAAATAAACGCTTCAGCTTCAATCAATAGTAATTAAAAATCACGGAAACTCCTTCTTATTAAGGTCCAATTAATGAATGTAAAGTGAGCTTGCGTGCAGCACATATCCATATCCATATCCCCCATCTACTCTCTGAACTTTCCCTCATTCGACATCCCCATTCACAAGTTTCGATTGGCAATAACCAAAACTCTCCAGCCGAAACTTGAACAATCCAGTTTCATAGAATTTAGCATTTAACGATTTTGTAATTACCCATAAGCACAATATTATTTCAAAGGCACTTTTGTTTTTTTTATTTTTTAAGCTATTTGTAAGCGAGATTTCCTAATGAAAGGGTGGGGGTGGGAAGGGAGAGATGTATGAAGGCAATTCACGTGGTTTCGGGTTTTTGCTGCAAATAAAAACCGCAAAAAAATTGAAAAGTATTTACATGAAAACTGAAAATCGCCCAGACAAAGACAGAATACACAGGAATTTTTTGCCCATATTTTTCATGAACTGCTCTTTCAAATGTGCAAAAAAGCTGACCGCGTTTTTTTATATTATTTATTAAATATGAGTGGAAGAGCACTCGCGCTCTAATAAGTGCGCAAAGGGTCGGATGTTTGGGCTCTGGACCGGACGACTATATAACAAAGACCCGACTGTGCTTACAACTACATTCGTGAAAATTGGCATATAACTTTACAGTAGTACAATTGTACGTATTCAGTTCAGCCATGTCATAGCCTCATGGCGGTTTTACATACATACTTGTAATCTACATACATATATAAATATCGATGTGACACAAAAACGTGCCATTAAACTGTGTGACATTCAACAATCGCTGATTAACTTAGGATTAGGAGTGATTCCAGCCCCTCAGCTGCCAGATAGGAAATTTTAGTGCCAGCATGTCTGTCGAATCCATGGACACGTTTTTGTTGCATTCTCAGTCTATGGTAACTTACACCATGAGCTATAAATATGGTTTGTTGCACGGCAAACTGAATAGTAGGCAACAAAATGCTAATGGATACGGACCAGGCTATTGGCAATATCCGGTCGCCATATAGCTTCGACATCCCCCACGCGTTCGTTTACAATGAGAGCCACTCATCGGAGCAGCTGTTCTGTGGGCCCTACATGGAGATGGCCATGCATTTTGCTGTGGTGAATCGCTATCGGCTGCTGCTGGACGAAATAGAGAGCTTGCCCAAGAAGTCTGAGGTGGAGCAGGAAATTGTCAATGGGCAGTACAACATATCGCTGCACGGGGTACTTCTCAGACCCATGAATGAAGATAAATTTGGGGAGGAAGTGCGATACAGCTATCCGCTGGAGATGATGATGAACTGTGTGATGGTGCCGCTGGACCCGGAGCTGCCCAAGTGGATGTACGTGGTCTGGCCGCTGGGTAGATACATCTGGACGACCATCTTTCTTGGCATATTCTACGTGGCTTTCCTGCTCAAATATCTGCACTGGCGCGAACCGGCGCAGGCGACACGCTCCTTTACCCGGAACATGCTCCAGGCCATGGCCATGCTGATGTTCAGCCCGAACATGAACATGAACCTCAAGCTGAGCCAGGCCACATTGCGCGTGAATTTGTTCTATACGTTGCTCTTCGTTCTCGGCTTTATTCTCACCAATTACCACTCCAGCCACATGACTGCCTTCGATATGAAGCCGGTGTTCACTCGTCCAATTGATACATGGTCGGATCTGATTTTCTCACGACTGCCCATCATTCTGCCCGAGTCGTTGCTGGAGGAGCTGCGCTCCCTACCAATTGTAGACACCTCCCCGCTGGAGCCTCAGCTCGCTTCGCGCAGCTGACAGGACTATCAAGCTCTGCTGGCAAGTCCCTCGCGCTCCTTTGCCTATGTGGTAACCCAGGATACCTGGAAGTTCTTTAACCGCCAACAGCGCGTCCTCATCCAGCCCTACTTCCGCTTGTCCAGTGTGTGCTTCGGCGGGCTCTACAATGCGATTCCCATGCGAAGGAACGCGAGCTTCGCCTTGAAGCTGGATCGATTCATTCTATACGCTTGGCAGGCCGGCCTCTGGAACTACTGGGAGGATGTGGCCTTTCAGTACGCCGTGCGGGGCGGCTATGCCCAAATCTTTCTGGACACCTACCCTGTGGAGCCGCTGAATCTACAGTTCTTTACCACGGCCTGGTTGGTGCTAGTTGTGGGCATCCCCATTAGCTTTTTGGCCTGGTGCATTGAGCTATGTGTGCATCGGCGAAAGGCAAGGCGGGTCCAGTACGATCGCTTTGAATGCTATGGTTGACAATTAATTTGCTTATAAGTTATTTCTATCAAATAGATATTAATCATTTTCAATGGTCAGTTGTCAGTACAAGGGGCCAATAGCTCAAAGAGCGACATCAACACTCAAGGGGTTCTTGGATGGAATGAATATTATTTCCTCGTTTTACATGGTTTTAATTGCTGCCATGGGAGTTATTGCCTAAGTACTCCCATTGGAGTTTCTTATCGAGGCAGAGGTTAACCTGCGTAACAAATCGAAATGGGTAGCGTTCAATTATTGCGTGGAGCTTCATTGGTCAAGTCATGTGGTCATCTCTACTGATACGAGTCGGTATCCTGGCACTGGTCGCTGCTCCGTGCACACATGGCTGGAACCTGCGATACGTGCACAACCTATTGAGACCCTTTTCGCGCATGGGTGCGTTCCAGGAAATCGTGTGGTTTGTCAGTCAAAGGCGGAGCGTGGACGAGATAGATCTGTTCATTCGCCTAATCGATGAGGCATTCGGAGCGACCGCCACCCAGACAGTGGTGAACAACAACACGGAGATGCGAATGAACCGCTCGCCGGCAAGAAGGAACCACATAAGCTTTGTGTTCACCACGGGCGTGGATGATCCCATAATGGAGGTGCTCAAAAGGGTGTTGCTGGGTCGCCACTTCTACTTCACGATTTTCATGCCCCTGGACAAGGTGGACATGATGGACATGAGGCCGGTCCACGATCTTCTGCGATTTGCCTACGACCAGCAGTTCTTCAACTCGTTGATCTACTTCGAGTCCGAGGAAGGTATCAATCAGCTCTATGCGGTTGTGAAGTTTCCATCTATGCGGTTTGACAATCGCACTGATTTTATGAAATTCCTTGTCGAGGCCTCAAAGAAGGTTTTAAACGCCCGCTCGGATGTGGAGGGATATCGTTTCCCTACTCCTTTGCGACAGGACTTGCCGCATCTGTTCGAGTCGCGTGGCCACTACGACGGTAGCACCTATCGGATAATACAAACCTTTGTCCAATTCATCAACGGCAGCTTTAGGGAGTTGTTGCTGCCACCAGACGCCCTCGGTGGGAAGGTGATCAATATGAAACAGGCCCTGCAGCTGGTCCGGGATCGCCAGGTGGAGTTCTGCGCGCATGCCTATGCCCTGTTTATGCCGGATGACGAGCTGGAGAAGTCCTATCCACTGCTGGTGGTGCAGTGGTGCCTGATGGTGCCGCTATACAACAGTGTCTCCACATATCTGTACCCCTTGCAGCCCTTCGATTGGACAGTTTGGTTCTTTGTCGTAGGATCTTTCTTTGCTTTGCTCTTCCTTGAGCTGCTGTGGCTCAAGATGTTTGGCCCCTCCACCGGTTTCCATAGCGCAGTGCTTAGCTCGTTCTGCTACATCATCAATGTGCCCACTGAAGGGCAGCTTCAGCGGCCGTCCCTGCTGCGGTTCCTGCTGCTGTTCACGGTCTTCTTCCATGGGTTCTTCCTTTCCGCCAACTACACATCCACCCTGGGCAGCATTCTCACCGTGAATCTATTCCACGCGCAGATCAACAACATGGACGACATAGTGCGTGCCCAGCTGCCAGTGATGATCATTGACTACGAGATGGAGTTCCTGCTGGAGATTAACCAGGAGCTACCGGTGGAGTTCCGCAAGCTGTTGCGGCCGGTGGACGTTGGCATCTTCGCGCAGCATCAGACACGGTTCAACAGCTCCTTTGCCTACTTCATCACGGAGGATAACTGGCAGTTCCTCGACGAGCAGCAGAACCATCTAAAGCAGCGCCGCTTCAAGCTGAGCAACATCTGCTTCGGCTCCTACCACCTGGCCTTTCCCCTGCAAATGGACTCGTCCTTGTGGCGGGACATAGAGTATTTCACCTTTCGCATTCACTCCTCGGGCCTTCTCAACTTCTATGCCCGCAGCAGCTTTGATGCTGCCCTGGACGCAGGCCTCGTGGAGCGCATACAGGACAACCAGGAGTACATTGCGGCGGGAATGCAGCATTTGGCCATTGCCTTCATTTATCTGTTGGCAATGAGCGCAATAGCTGGGGCTGTCTTCGCCATGGAGCTGCTCAATTGTTCAATATTTCAAAACCATTAAATGAAGAACATTTTTGGTAATTTACAACATTTATTAAACATAGAAATATACATAAATACATACTATGCATACTCAATATTCCCTTACACCCTCATGAACCTTCTCAGGAACCATCTGGGCTTTCGGGTGAGTTCAACTCGTCGTCGAAATGTCACATGCTCGTACCATTTTATCTCCACAACAAAAGCGAGTCCGGCCAGCACTAGGCCCAGGCACCATGTTCGCAGCATGCTTGAGAGGAAGCTCAGACTCAAGGCGATCGGTTCCTCATCGAAAACGGGAACAGTGATACGATGCAGGTGCACTGCCTCCCAGAACGCCTCGCGCTGCCAGTGGTCCATTAGTCCCGCCTGCTGGGCCACCATAATGAATTCCTTCATCGGAGAGCGCAGATGGGAGTCGCGGTGCATGGGGTAGACATGGTAGTAGGGACCCTCGCAGATGTCCGTGAGCCGGAAGATGGGTTTCCGCAAGTGCAGCTGCTGCATGTTCAGGAACTCCCAGCGATCGCTGGTCACAGTGTAGCCGAAGCTCGTGTTGAAGGGCTCCCGGTGGGTGTCCAGCACCTGCTTTTCCACCACGTCAACCTGTTGCAAGAAGTTGGTCGGGTACTGCTGGGGCGTTTTGGCCATGCGCTCGTGCTCCACACTCATCATTAGGATCCTCAGATTCGCCTCGACTATGTCCTGAACAGTGTTGATTTGCCTCTGCGGCGGAGCTGTGGTGAAGAAGCTCGTCATTCTCGAGATGTACATATTGGACGTGACTATGCCCATGATGGCGAGCAGCAGATACAAGTATCGCATCCGCAGCGTCGGCGTCTTGATGATATATGTGGGCGCCATGTAGGTCAGTGTGCAGATGGACTGGAGGAGAGCGGCACTGAAGTCGCGCGGTCGCAGGGGCGAGCAACACCAGATGGCCAGTGCTATATAGAAGATGAAGAGAATTATCGAGAGCCAGACGTTGTCCTGCAGCGCCTCCCGCATGTACTCCTCCGTTGGGGACTGATTGAGGAACGGCACCATGAGGCAGCAGTCGTTGATGCCAATGGGGTAGCTGTAGCTGACCACGTACTTTCCGAGCATTTCGGTGAATGAGTGTATTAGCGTCTCGTACACGCCCTGGGCCACCAGGTCCAGGAGATTCGTTAGATTCAGGTAGTTGGTTGACACGTTTGTGCTGGTGTCCAGGATCGTGGCGTTCACAAACTCGAGGAATCCCAGAAACAGGTTGCCGCTTGTGCCGTGAACAAAGTTATTCTCGTAGCTATTGGTGGGTCGGTCGGACTTGAAGGCACGCGGCAGGTCATACAGGATGGGCGTTTTGACCACATAGCCCTTCATATTCTTGCTAAGTTTCTTGAAAAAGTCCTCGGCTCGCCACGAGTCTGTCTTATTCAACACTGACGCTGTGGGGTAGGGATCCAGCTGGAACACATTGTTCTTTATGGTAATCAGCAGTGTGTTGATGAACTGCTTGCTCCACACCCAGTCGTAGATGCCCTTGATGTCGTTGGAGAACTGGTTAAAGGAGTCGAAGCTCTCTTCAAAGTCGCGAGTCTCCAGTGTGGGATACAGTATGAAGATAGTCTTGATCCAGCGAATTCCCCGCAGACTTTGTGCTGCCAACTCCATAATGGGGTCGTCACGTTCCGTTGTATAAACCATCACCAGCGAGGGAGTGCTGATGAACTGCACCATCGGAATGGCGGCATTATATTCCCGGGTTATAAACAAATTCGGAGCTAGCGGGAAGGTCGTCCAGAAGTCGTGAAAGAAGTCCAGGGACTCCTTGTTCTTCAGATCCAGTCTCTCCGAAATGTAGAAAATAAAGTTCTTGAAGTGATACAATTGCGTAATCTCGAACAGCAGATCCAAAACGAATGTGGTGTTGAGCAACACCACGTTGCCGACTTCAGTCCCATTCTGTGGCAACAGTGCTCCAATGGCAGACCGCTCCTTGAGTATGAGCTCCGCTGCATGGCTGTCCATATTCGTTGAACGAATGCCAACGGGCTACTGACAAGTTGAAGGACGCATCGCCCTTTACGTGCGGCGCCCATTCAGGGCGTGTCACCCGATGCAGTAAATTCGTGAGTAAAGCTCACCTTCATCACCAAGACACAATTAGAGTTTCGGTATGCCAGTAGTAATGGCTATCAAATTGTACAGGAACGGCACACGGGGTCCATAGTTAAGTAAGTAAGTAGGGGCCCGCGTATACTGGCTTCGCTCCTGGCTTTAAATCAGCCCTGCTAGCTCTACATATTCATTATTAACACATAGACCCCTAAAGCAATATTATCTCAAGTGCAAATCAGGCATATTTGCCATTTAGCGGTTTATGCCAGAAGGGCTATATAATTGGACAAATCGGTTCGGGTCATGCGATCAGGAAAACCTGCGACTGTGACTGCGACTCCGACTGCGGCATTTTGTTCTGTCCAAATGTACGTAAAAATGCCAGCAAATCCAAATCGAGGTCGACACGACTGCAACCTGCACAAGTGAGGCTTAAATTTTGATCTGTCTTTAAAGCTTACTAATGGTTGCGGCTCACTGAAAGAAATAAATGCTTCAATGCGCTCATATTCTACAGATTAAATGTCCATACTCTAGGTACTCGTGTAACACGGGGTATCTGTGTACATGTACATGTATGGTATGTATCTGCATGTACTTATATTTTCTGTAAAACACTTATATCCAATCAAGCCCACACGCACTGGCAGTCAGGGGAGCTCTTCCTTTGTGCGGGTCTCGATATATGTGTGTATATGGTAAATGGCTTTTTTCCCTGGCTTGCTGCTAAGCGATGCTGACCCGTTGCCATTTTGCAATGCTCATTAAATTTTAATTGCCGCAAAACTCCATAATTGACGCAAATGCCAATAGCCAGCAGCAGCAGTCTTGGCTTTTGAGGCCACATGCCCATGCCTGCCTGGCTAATGCAATTAGGTACGCATACACGAAGCAAAGAACCAAACCATCCATCCACCCACACACCCACACGAAAGCCCACACACACTTTGGAATCCCATACAAACACTGACACACACACACACACACACACAAAGATACAAAGTCATCGCCAATGCTTGCGGCTTAAAATATTTATGATTGATGCACCCAAAAGTTCATCCTCTTAGTCGTCCTTTATGCCTTATTGACAGCAACATTTTCCCTGCTTTGTTTGCCGAATGATTTGTCAAAATATAATTTAAGGCTTACGCTACCCCGCAGTTGTTTCGGATTGGCATTATACATAGTATGTGCCCCATTGTATTCGCGTGCGGCACCGCAATGCGTGGGAACACGGCCAGCTGTCCGACACCTGGAGCGACACTTAGGTCGGAAGATCAAAGTGTGTGTGTGTGTGTGTGTGTGTGTGTGTGGGTGGGCGTCCCTGGCACTTCAAAATCTTACAAGCAGCGCTGCTTTGTTTGCCCTTATTTTTGCTACTTTTTGTACAAAATTTTTCTTTCTTAATGTTTTTGCCAAAAGCGTTCAAATGCATTAGCCATATTGTTGAGCTTAACGCGTCTTATGTATACCCTGTATGCTGACAGTATGCATGGGTATTATTGGTTTATGCAAGCTTAACTTTTAGTGAGATCAATCAGATTATAAAATACATTCACCTGAAGAGAAAATAATTGAACCCTAAACGTTTTATCACCAAAATTCATTTTCAAGCAATTATTTTTTAGTCTCCCAAAGTCCTTAACATTCACTCATAAAATAATAATTATTTGATAAACAATCTCAGCAATCAGAGATGCGTTATGATGCCAGTGGCCAGTCAAGTCGACACAATCTGAAATTAAGTTATAAATTTGCCACCCGCAGCGCCCTCTGACTTTTGGGGTATCATGTTTTCCACGTCTGTATATGTATATGTATCTCATTTTGGTTCGTTTTAGTTACAATATTTTTCAAGGATTTATATACACAGACATACATACTATACATGTGTGCATGTAAGGATATCTACTTGTGCATGAGAGTGGGGATGGAATGTGTTTTTGCCATTTCTAAAGCGGAAGCGAAATACGCGAGAGTGGTGGAAAGCCCTCGAGTTGTTTCTCTGCCGTTGCTCATGTCAAGTGCCAGCTGCTGTCCTGCCCTGCCCCACGCCCCATCCGACGCTGGTGCTGCATTTTCGACATTTAGTACTGCCCCCATGGTTGGTTACTTCCCGAGTGCCCCGCCCCCGCCCCCGCCCCCGCTGGCCTCCTTTGGCCAGCAGGTGTGTTTGACTGCCACCGCAGCATGTGTCGAATCGTGTGTAGGTTGTGTCTGCATCTGTGTCCGTGTGCCGAGCAACTAACTGTTAAGCGAAATTACCGCAATCTCCGCACGTCGAACAGTTTTTAATGCTGAAAAATGTATTTTCTAATTTAACCTTCCCTTCCTCCCCGCTATGTTGTCCGTGTTTCCCGACGTTCCATTGTCCATCAGCCAGCCCAGTTTTCGGCAGAGGCCATGGCTGAGAGGGAGAGCAGGTGCAAGCAATGGGGTCCTGGCCCATGGCTGGCCATGTTAATGAAAAGTAATTATTTTTGTGCTTAAATCCAAGTTTACTCATGCCAAGGAGCAACTCGACCATCAACTTTTAGCTCGAGAACACACAGCTTCGTCGAAGGAGCTCAGCCCCATCCAGACAATGCGATGCTCCGTCTCAGAGGAAAATGCAATTTGCACATTAATATCTCAGCTTTGGCTAATTTTCAATATTCAACTTATGAGCTACCGGTGTGCCGAGGTGCTTCGGCTTGCAGCTGGGGCTATAGCTCCGAAAAAGGCAATTTCCGTATTCTTTGATGCATACTTTTAGGGGCTCCGCCTCTGCCCCTGGGAAGGTGAAAGGGCAGGGATAACGAGAAGGAAAGAAGAGCAAAGCTGATTTGCCAGCAAGGGAATACGTTGTGGTGCATGGAAAGTGCGCGCTGTAGTGCGAAAACTCATAGTGATATTCGATGCAACAAATACCGTACCTGCGGCACTTAAGTAATCACGTTACGTATACGTAATGCTCCGGAAGTGCTCAATGCAGGAACTTGATGATTTTACATTTTTTTCGCTTTAAAATTATATAATAATTCAATTTCCGGTCGCTCTTTATGAAAAAGGATATGGCACGTTGCCCGTCAACTTTGTTACAGGTTGTACGAGTATTCCTTTGTCACTAGTAGCAGTAACTGTCTGACTCAATTAAGGATGAACATGCTTATTGACTAAATTAAATGCAAAATAGTTAAAGCATTGCAGCATCCCTCCAAAGTTTTCCCACTTAGCCCGGCATCATGGCATTTTGGCAGCTGCTGGAGATTTCTTTTCCTCTGTATAATTTAGCCATTTTATGCAGCGAAAAATAGAGTAGACCAAGACACAAAAAAAAAACCTCACGTTGCTTTCACGCCTTTTCGCTTGCTTTGGCCTTTTGCCTCATTATCTCTCTATGTCTATCTCTTTCTTCCTCTCTCTCGCTCTCTGGGCCAAGCAACAATTACTTGCGTCGTGCACGGACCACGTCCAGACGGGAATCGTTTGCTAAATGAGTCAAACTGGATGAACTTTTTGGCTGGTCCTCCTGTCTGGAGCTACATGCCAGGGCAGGGCATTCGAGTGCAACTTTCTGGCGAGCAATAATAATGTTTGCAATTAAACTAATGAAGACATTTGCTGCCCGCCGATCAGTAACCAAAGTTTCGTAAAAGTCAATTAGAATCTCTCTGTCTGCTCAGAGTGCAAGTCAGAATGGCAATCTCTTAAAAATTGACCGACCACGTAATGCGCAGATTTCTAGGAGCTTCTGTCTGTGCAATCTGTGCTCTGGTAAGTGCCATACTTTGACACCGAACAATATTAATTGAGTATTTATACCCGTACTCGAAGAGTAAAAGGGTATATTGTATTTGTGGTAAAAGTGGATGTGTGTAACATAGAGAAGAAGTAATTTCCGACCATATAAAAGTATATATATTCTTGATCAGCATCAACAGCCGAGTCGATATAGCCCTGTCTGTCCGTCCGTCTGTCCGTCTGTCCGTCCGTCCGTCCGTCCGTCTTGTTTGTCGCCCATTGCTCGAAGGCTATTAGAGCTAGAGCAACAAAACTTTTATCCAGTCTGATGTGATATCTCACTCCTAGAAAAGTGTTTCAAAATTTCGCCCCGCCCACTTCCGCCCCCACAAACGGCGCACATCTGTGGCGTCCACAATTTTGAAAAACAAAAACGAAAAATGCAGAATCATAGATGAAGACCATATCTATCAGGGGCCCAAATCTGAATCGGATCGGATCATTAATATAGCCACAATAGACAGAAACATATGCAAAAACTTCGCTCCCTCCCTTTCGCACTCACACAAAATCCAGTCGATTTGGTTTTTTGTATTTTGTGTCGCCTTGATCTCAGAGACTATAAGAGCTAGAGCAACCAAACTTTTGGCCAAGACTCCTGTGATACCAAACCTGAACAAGTGTATTTCAAAAGTTCGCCCCGCCCCCTTCCGCCCCCACAAAAGACGAAAATCCACAATTTTTAAGATAGAAAAAAACCAAAAATGCAGTATTGTAGAAATTGACCATATCTACCAGATTCCTGAATTTGGTTCAGATCGGATCATTATTGTAGCCACAATGATCAAATGAATTTTCAGAAGCAATTCCCCCCTGCCAGCAACATAAGTCATTTATTGGGGGTTGATTGTGGCTGCAGATTCTCTCACACACACACACTCAATCTCAAACATGCTGCCTCGTGCAGTGTACGTGTGTTGTTGTGAAAACTGATGTAGATGATGTAGATGTAGATGTCGATGACAGATGTAGCAAAAATGTAAAATGTAAAAACTGATAAAACATTTTAAAATTCCTCATAAATCACATGTGTACTGACTGAGTACGGGTATAAAAGTAGAGTCGCGTTCGAAGCGACTCCGTACGTTCTTTCTCGTTTTTTTATATTTTAGTTACGCTTGTTGTTCTGACATTCGAAATGGGACACCAGTTTTTTGCACCATTTAAAATGGGCAGGCTTTAAGAGTTGTGGATATACTAGGGCTGCCTGTTGGCCTATGCCATTTATTAAGGCCGGATTCTATAACTGTAGGAACTGCCCTCGCAATTGCATGTTTGCCCGTTGGTCTGTGCATTTGAAATGTGGCATAGCAGGACAGTTTGAAATGGGTAAATGAAACCGCTTCCACCGCAGAGGAGCGCGTCGTTGTCACCAGCAAACAACCGGGGGATGGGTTGCGAGCGAACCACTCGGCATGACAAAGTTTTGGCCGCACTCGCAGCAGTTACAACCATGCGGATCCTGAACAGGAGATAAGCTCAGATGGTTACAGATGGAGAGAGGCATCTCTAGAGAGTGCAGCAGCAGCCATCGAGATAATGGCTGAGAGCAGCGCCAGTACAGACACTACGTAATAAAAAGAAATGAACCATTTTCCGGAACCCAACACAAATGAAAATAACTCGTTTTTTAATTTAATTTAATATTGTATTTTATTTATTTTTGTTCGCATTTGAATTAGAGCTTCTGGCTGCTTTTACACAATATTTGTATTTGTCTGCATGAAGTTGCGTAACACTTCATTCTCTGTTAATTTGTATTGCAGTGTACCCTTTGCTGACTTTGTAAATTCTGCCGTTAGCAACTGCACATTGAAATACATTTAGAAATTTTTATTTAATTGCCTGTTGGACTTTGTTTTTGGGTTGGTTTTTGTTTTGTTTCTTCCTTTGTTTTTAAAGTTATGTTTGTGCCTTAGCTTCTGTTATTATTATCGTATTGTTTAGTTTATTAAAAGATAAATAAAATCTCTCTTTAAAGCAAACGTCGTATAACTAAATAATTTCTTTACAATTAAAATTATGCGCCAACAGTTAAAATGGTTTCGCCTTTAAAGTATCCGTTTACATTAACACCCATTCAATATTATTATTATTATAATTATTATTATTCGTTAAGCATTTATCATAATTACAATCTTTGGCTAATTTGACACTTAAAGCGGAAAACTTAACAACATTTTTGTTGGTTTAATTGCCATTTTATGTATTAGATTACATGATCTTCATAGACACTTACACTGCTAAGTACAATAATTATTATTATTAATTCTTTTTTAATTCGTAACATTTACTCCTTACTCCTTCTGTACTATTACTGTAACTGTTACTGTTACTGTTACTGTTGACGCTGTGTTACTGTCACATTTACTGTTCAATTTCGCTACTAATAAAATATACTTTATTTGCTATTCAATTTACTCGTTTACTCGTACACTCTAAGTATGTATGTTTCTGATGGGAAGCCTCTGCCTCCGCCTCCGCCTCCAGCACAGAAGGTGGGGAGCACTACTATACAGAGGCAGGCGGCCCTTACCTTCTTCCGCTCAATATTCCCTTCAAAATATAATCGAGTGGAGATGGCCTCCCTTACCGTATTTACTTGTTTAGTTTAAGTTAATTTTAACATGGTGGTATTCTGCAGTCAGCGTTTAGAAGAGATTCTCTCATAGTGATGGCATTCATTGGTAGATATACTATATAGTATGTATAGTACAGTATATCTGCTTGGAAAGGGATTTTTATGTTTTGTATAGTTTCGGTTTGCGTCTTGCTGGAAGAGCAGCTGGTGGGTAGTTTTGGGAAATTATACGAGTAGTAGGTGTGCAGGCAAGGATTGAGTCCAGAAGCATGCTACATACAGACTATACTATAAATCAAGACATTTCGAGATGGGAAAACTTTCGACACATGTAGAGAGTAATATCTGATCGATTTGAAATGGATTTGCAACTGCTGTTTGATCAATGTTTGTATTCGGATTTAAATACGTTGTGAATTTGGCTTTATACTTGACCAGGTTGTACCACAATTTACAATTCGACTACTCATAATTGTTGCTCTATAGTATGTCCACTCTATCTATCCATTGTTCTTTTGGTTAAACGTAATACGATACAAGTACATACGTAGTATACGTCGTTCGAAGTACGTAAGCAACATCGAAAAAGTTGTCCAAAAGGATATTAGCATATCGGTATTATATGTATGGTATATATCTACACGTATGTATATAGTTCAATAGTATTCATGCGGTTGGTATGTTGTATATTATAGTATGTATACTGTAATATCTGTTGTGTATATATATATGCTGTACTCGTATGTATTTCATGAATAATACATTCTTATGTTGCATATTCGGCCTGCTTTTGTATATCATATCCTATCGTAGCTATCGTAATTAGTTACATACATTCATCATACATACATGTATGTATGTATGTATAGTATATAGTTGTAGTTGTTGCAATAATAGTTGTAGGTATGTATATCTGTATATGTATATGTATATATGCACTATGTATAGACACAATTTGTTCACAATTCTCTCTAAGTTATCATTAGAAATAGAGGCGGTGGCTTTTACTTGGACTCCATTTATACATTTAGTCAGTAGTGGAATGAATTCTAAACAACAGTTCAATTAAAATGCACAATTAGCGATACAGAGGGAGCAAGGCTTTGGCGGCATTGACAGAATAAGTACTAGGACTATCTCTACCCTAAACGGCGGCCTCTACCTTACGTTCTCAAACATTTTTGGCTACACAAACGAAAACCTAAAACCGCTAACACAAGCCGTCAAATTTAACACAGTAGTACATTTAAATTTATTTTTAGTATTATTTTTTTGGTTTTGTTTTCTTTTTTAATGTATATATAGCAAAATCACATTTGAATCATGTATTTTTTTTTTTTGTGTGTGACAAATATCTAAATCACGCTTTTGAAATTGCTTCGTTCGGCTTTTATAGTACAACGCTCCGCATTTTTGTCGTAACCCCCAATTCTGGCATTGTGATATATTTTTGGGGCGTGGCTCTTTGTATTTGAATTCTACATATACATATATATATGTATATTTATATAGATGTGTTTGTATGTGTATGTGTGTATGTGTAGTATGCCTCAGAGGCTGACATTTATGGAAAACATCGATGCGTTTAATTGGCATTTGCTGGGCTAAAGTAACTCGATTTGCACATGAATGTGGTTTGGTGTTGTCTTAGCCTAGATATTGTATGTTGTAATTGATATTCATTATTCATTATTCATTATGTATTACTTAATTTTCTCGTATAGTACACAACTATAGTTAAGTTTTACTTTGAAATTGACATTAGGATCATCCGCGTTGGCTTGCATTGTGAAATGCTTTTGGCCGAACATCGACTTGCTTAAGTTCATAAATTATAGCTCTAATTACACCAGAATTGTAAATAAAAGTGTTCTGTGGTGCAGTTACATACATACATCTCTACGCGTAGTTCTATCTAAACCAACTACATATGTATATGTATACGAGTATGTGTGTGTATGTACTTCAATAGTTATTGTGCATTTTTCTAAAATAATTGAGAGACAATTGACTCTAATCTTAATTACTCACATTTATTCCATCCTTCCTTTAAGTTGGTGTAATTCATTTATTGTATCGGTTTATATTTCATATGTATGTGTGTGTGTGTGTGTGTGTCTGTGTGGCTTAGGACTATCCTACATTCGAGTATCATTAGGTATGTGATGCACGGAAATAGTACTGAATGAGAAATGAATTGAGCAAATTACATAGAAGGGGCAAATTACAATGTCAACTTCTTCCCGTTTATACATAAATATTGCCGTATACATATATACGTACTTCACTTATATATAATAATGTGTGTAGATTTCTTCTGTGGGTGTTTTAATTTTTACAAATTTTTGTATACTAACCGCTACTATTTTGCCCACTGCAAAGCATTTATAAAAATACAAAATAAATTATACAAAGCAAATGAACCTCCAAAGCTGGTTAATATCATGTGCAGACACATTTGGGTGTCCTTTAATTTTAGGATTACAATCGATTTTCAACAATATTCATTTACAATTTGTGGTCATTGACGTCATTATTTACAATTGAACTTTATTGCCAACAAAGCTTCAAGCGAGTGTTTTTGTTGTCCTTTCCATTTTCCAAGGACACACACTCGTATATCAAGGCTATATGTTAAATATCGTAAGTGTTATGTGGGGCTGCAGCGTGTATTCCTAACATAATGAAACTACAATAATAGCGAAATAATCACGATGTCTCAATAATCTTAATGTGGCAACTCATATTTGGTCCCTTTGCTTACATTTCGAGTGCTTCCGATTAGCCTTTCCCTCCGATCCCTCCTCCACGGATTGCGTGCCCCATGTTAATGATCGTGTATAGTATGTGAAGATTAGTAGTTAATAAGCTCTTGGATATGAGTTCTAGAAATGCGTTGAATAAAGCGACAGGGCCGATGCAAAACCCAATGATGGACAAGCGAAAACAAGTGAAATCAAGCAAAACATTTATTGTGGAATTGCCATTTATTTATTGTAACTATTGCACAAACAGTTTGGCATTTGTCATGGCTGCCCCGAGCTTCAGCAACTGCCATCAATCAATGGCCACAGATCCGGACATGTGCAGTCCAATTTAACGCCAACAACTACAAGACAACAAAAAATAGCTGCAACAATATTAATCCTGGCAGATAAATAAAGGAGCGAGCTGATTCTATATGTATGCACATTTGTCCACTGATACACAATTGTGGTCTCTGCTGAAACAGAATAAATGGAGCATAGGTAAATACACGCTTACCCCATTAGAGGGCAAAAAAAAACCAAAACGGGCTCAACGGAATAACAATGGAAGGAAAACTGTCTGGGCTAAGACCTGAGATGAACAAAGCCAAAGGCAATGCATTTTAAATGGAATATTTGTGTAAGTCGTTTGGTTTGTCGTTCGCCTGCCTGGATTTAAAATGAAATAATAGACAAAGGATTACAGGGAACCGATGGTCAATCTGCTTCTTTACATAGACTTCAGCTTAAGTAAATAATTTATTGGGCTACAAACAGAGAGAGACACGACCAAAGACATAGACATGGCTTTGGCACTTAGATGACTGTTTCAGCCCGGTCCAGATGGTTGGCTCTTGTGGAATGGCTGCACGCATGTGGCCCAAGTCGGTGGATAAATAGATCTACATGAACCAATGATTGACCCTTCTTTCTGGTGATGCTACTGCCAATCGCAGCAGGGTGGGCTTAAAAAAGTTTTCCCTCAGATTAGGCGGGTCGGAAAACAGGCACGGCCTGGAGCAATGCGACCAGGCGGTCAGGTCAGGCCTTTTAATTAAACATTGTTAAATGCAATTTCAAAAAATCGTTCAACCAGAAAACAATGGGGCAAGAACCCTTAAGACAAAACAAACAGCTCAAACATTAGCCAAGTCGTGTTACGCAAAAGTTCTTAAAAAATCTATGAGACTAGAAAGCTTTAACCGTTTCATTTGGCTGCTGAAATGTTGAGGATACTTGAATTTAATTGCACAATTTTGTTTTGAGTTCCATGCTGGACAATTTGTATGCGAATCTGCGCCAATTCTGTGCGCTGTGTTCATTTGAAATCACTAATTTGTTTGGCGACTGGCTGAATTTAATTATTACGTGTTGTATTCTACGCCCACTCACTGAAATAAATGGTTCGTGGCTTTTATTTTGCGTGTGGGGGCGGGGCGAGTAAATTAGATTATTGCCGGGATTATTCGATTTTACTTCTCAGTGCGCACGCTAAAGCCAAATTTGATTTGTATTTAACTTATTCAACGATTCGCGATTGAAATTTAATAGACTAGCTAAAATATAAAATAATGCATTGGAAAACTACTACATTGAACAAAATGGAACGAAAAGAAATACATAAAAATGTGGCATAAATGTATGGCGACACGAAATCTAATTTGAATACTGATCGACAGTCTGACTCCAAGACACACCTCTATCTAATTTTGGCAACGAAGAACTTTCCTGCACTGCTTTGTGGGTTGGTGGGGGAATCCACTTGTAAATGGTTCGTAACTGAATTACTTACCGCATGCAGGAGGGAACAGAAGATGGCTAATTAAGTCAGTATCCAAGAGCAACAAATTAGCAAACTATTATTATGCATACGTAACACAAAACAAACTTGACTATGTAGAAGACAATAAAATGCGTCGAGACTTAATTAATTACTTGAATTGAATTGTTATTGTTATTGTTCTTGTTGTTGTTGTTATTGTTGTTGTTGTAGTTGTGATGGAGGTGGTTGTTACTGTTGTTGGATTGGTTTTTTGGTGGTTTTGTAGGTTATATATATATTTTTTGGGGGCTTTGGTGACTGTGGTGCTGTTGTTGTTGTTGCTGCTGTAATGCGGCCACTAAATGATCTCTATCTCTAGTTGTTGATGTTGTTGTAATGTTGTTGTTGTTGTTGTAGTTGTTGTTGTAGTTGCTAACTGTAAATATGATAAAGGTATAGGTAGAGTGAGTAAAGTGAGTTGAAAATCGAAAGGAATTACTGCAGGAGCACGAGTAATTGAATTGCTCTGAAATAAAACAAGGTTTTCGTTCGAGTTTCTTTTGTGTATAAGTTTAAGTTTTTCATTTATTTTTGATGTTTTTTTTCGGTTTTGGTATTCTGTTTGGTTTTCTTCTGCTTTAAGATCAAAGAATTGTTGTAGTATTATGTATGTACTCGTATTCGTATATTTTTGTTGTATTTTTGTATTTGTTTGTGGCATTTGCTGTTGTTTTTCGTGGTAGTTAATGTATTCGAGAATTGTCTTTTTTTGTTCGTTTGCTGCAAAACTTGGCTTAAAATTAAATAAGTTTCAATGTTCGTTTACAATTTTGTTTTTTGTTTTTGTTCTTAGTTTTGCATTTGCACTACAGCGATTTCATCAGTTTTGCTTATTCTTTTCTCTTTTTTTCTGGTTTTCTGATGCTAACAACGTTTAATAAATAGTAGTTTTTTGAATATTTGTTTAATAATTTCTTATTTGTGTGTGTTGTGTGTGTCTCTCTGTTTGTGTTTGTGTCTGTGTTTTAGTGTGAGTGTGTGTGTTCCTGTTGAAGCAAATTTGCTGTGCAGTAAATGATATATTTGTTGTTTGTCTTTTGATTCCGGGGTTCTGTTAATACTTCCGTCTCGCTCGATATCTACTTGTACTTAAATATAAGCGAAAGATGGTCGATTGATGCACATTTGCATGTAAGTTTATATATATATATAGATATAAAGTTATATATTTATATATATATATGTATGTATGTATGTATGTATGTAGGTATATAATTTTGTTTGTGTGTCTAACTGTTGATTATGTCTGTGTGCCTGTGTGTAAATGCGACGCAGAAATGTTTCAAAAACTATTTCGTACATACATAGATTCAAAAATAAGTTATCAAAAGGAGTTTTGCTGTGATTATGTTGCATTCGTAGACTTATATATGTATGTATGTATGTAGTATGTATGTATGTTAGTCTGTATATATGTATGTATGTAATACGTGTACTTAGTATATATGTATATGTATGTATGTAATGTATAAGTATGTATTTGCATTTGTATGTATGTATGTAAGTTGTATTTAGTGTAAACTACCTCCCTATTTATTCACTAAATGTATTACCATACACGATTTCATTACGACTCTTCAACTAAACACTTAGAATTTCGATTTAAATTTGTCTCTATGCGATATTCCCTCTTGTGCGGGATCTTGTGGGTCCTACGCGTCCCCCTACTGTTGCCCCACAGTCGCGGCCTAAATAATGAGTACACACTCCCCCAAACCGCAACGCAATGGAACAGAAAGCTTAAGGCGGAGACAGCGAAAATTGTTTTGTTAATGCATTAAATGTTTTTGTTTTAAATCGTTTAATGAGATTGTTTTATTCGGTGGATTAGTTTAACAAGTGTGTGTGTGTGTGTGTATTTGTGTGGCCGTGTGTAAAAAGGTGAGTATTATTCATTTGGCTTGTGTAAAACTGGGAATCGTCTCTTCCGCCACACAATCAACTCTAAATTAAAGTATAACTAACTAAACTAAACTAAACTAAATCGATCAACAGAAATTCAACTAAATTGCATACTAACATTGCTATTACTATCAGATGAGAGTGTGTGTTAACTGAATGAACACTGGTCAAATCATATTGCACACGGTTAACTAAACAACTTCCCTGCTGCCCAGCGCTTTGAATGTGTATGTGTGCGTGTGTGCGTTTCCGGTAATGGCTCTTGCTGTTGGTATACTACATATGCGTATGTGTGCTTACAACCGGTAATTGTTGAGTGGAAACAACATACAAACGATACACACGATACGCCTCAGAAGTGGCCAGTTATCGGTGTTTTCCAAAGCGGCTTTGGCTGGAGCACCGACAGTTGTGATTGTACAAACAATACACCAACTAATTTGGGGCCTATATGTATATAGGAATCGTTCCGTAGAGGGGAGGGGGGGGGGCTTAAAAATGCTAATAAATTATTTAGACCCCTGCGATCCCAGGTCCCAGAGTCTCCAGGGCCTGTTTTTGGGGCCCCTGGGTGGGTGGATTATATTTATGTATGTTGCATATCAGGAAACTAAATAATGTTTGCTAGATACAATGACTAATAATTATTCACTAATACTCGGGACACACTGGTCAAATGATGTATTTCATTTATACTCTTAATTTCGTTTCTTGCATTTTCGTTTATGCTGCTGCACTGTGGCTTACATTTCTACAGACTGCGCACACTAAGACATTTTTGTATGTATGTTTTATAAGGAATCTTCAATATACATATATTTATATGCTTTTAGTACATAATAGACATCTATTTGGAATTGTTAAACGTGCTAGAATTTGCGTGCATGTATTAGTACTCTGACGAGCATTGATTTGTTAAGATTTTTTCAAAATTATCACCAGTAATTACGCGTACGACTACACTATGCAGTTGTCCGTTTGCCTTTAAAACTTGACTTCGTCCATCGTCTGTCTGTATCTGTATCTGTATCTGTTGCAGTGTCTGTATCTTTGTCTGTTGTGTAGTAGTAGTAGTGTGTGTGTGTGTGTGTAATTCGTGGTGTAATTATGTTTGGCTATGCCTGCCATTTAATGTACATATGTACATCCCTTGCCCTCATACGAGTATGTATGTACGAGTAAAAGTAATTATAATACTCATCAATATTGGGTGCTGGTTCGGGGTACATTTGTTAGTTCATGGGTTTTCGCTTGCATTTAAAATTGACTCACGCTGCTTCGTATTATTCATCCTATTAAAACTATATGTGTATATATGATGTATGTATGTATATGTGTATGAGTGGTGTCTTAATACCTTGCTCGTTATGCCCTCTGCTGATATATATATAAATATTTATGTATATAAGTATTTTGTAAGTGTGTATGTAAGTATAAACTATAAGCCTATAAGAATATAGTTGATCTTGAATTCGTTTTGTTATAGTTTTATTCATTATTTTGAATTCATATTTGATCTCAATATGCACATGCATTGTAGATAATTATGAATTTTATTTCGGTGTACAAAGTTCTTGGTTTTGTTTAGTGTTTCTCTTTAGATTCTTGGAAAAATGAACTCAAAACGTAGAAAATGTTAATACATAGCAACTAAAAAAGTCTCTTGATCATAGAAAATATTTAGCAAATTGAGTTTATCCTGTAATTGTAGGTAGGTAGGTGGTGGTAGGCTTGTAGTTGTAACTCGTGTAAGCAGCATGGAAGGAAAATAGGTGGAAAACGGAATTCGAGCACTCCGAAATGTTGCAATATACATACAGTAAAGCTCACTGAAAGACACATTGGAAACAGAACAAACGCAACAACTGTTTCATCTTCTGTTTCCGTTTGCTTTCCCCCTATAAAGTATTCTTGTGGCCAGTTTTCAACTCGTGTGTGTGTGTGTGGTGTCTGTCGTATTGCTGTTCTTGTGTTTTTTTTTGGACGGTTTCACAAATTTTCATAATTTTCTTTTGTTTTGATTCTTGGTGGTTGTCAATTCAATAATGAATAAACTGGTCCATTTTGTGTTGCTGGTGTGTTCAGGCCAAGCGCTTGAGATTACCATCAAACTCTGGGATAGACTCTGCCCAACGGCCATCGGCAATCCCAGTCGAACAAATCATGGATTGTGGGTACACAAGTTTGGAAAAATCGGAAGAAATGCGCATTTCCTGGAGTTGAAAACTACAAGGCAATTGCAAAACGCAGCAAAACAAAGCAACGGAAAATAATTGGTACTTAACATAACATGCAAATAGCCGAAAGTCAGCCAACTTTGCGGCCTTTCGGCTCTTAACAAGTTCTGGCCGCCAACAGCCCAGTGATTTACAATTTCAATTTCAATTTACCCAAAATGGCTACGTAACGAAATTTGACTAATTTTCTTTCTTTCGATTTGATTTTGAATGCATAAGTAATTGATGCTAGAAAGTAATAAATGTCTTGCTAAATTTCAATTTAGAGCGGAGCAAGCGGCAATGAACTAAAAATAATTGTCCTAGTATTCATAACTCTTAAATTTTGGGTTTTTTAAATAATACTTTAAAGTAGTCGCTAATTACAAAGTACATATGTATGGCTTAGGCCCATCATTGGATTCCGTCGATTATTTGTTTAATTTGTTTGCTCTATATGCGCTTACTCGTCGTATGTACAATTCTTGGCGTTTTCACAAAGGATTTGGATTGGATTGTTGTTGCTAGGATTTGGATTGGAAAGTGGATATCCTTTTTACATTTATAATGCCTAAAGTGTAAAATGTGCCACTTGGGGCGCGTTTGCTGTGAATGCTTTTTCTCAAAATTTCGATATGTTAAAAATTCAGGATTACTCGTTAAGTTATTTGGCATATCTTTTGGTTTAGGTATAGGTTTTTTTTTCATTAGTCGCTGATCATAATGCTCTTAAGTAATGAAGTGAAAAAGGGGGCGTGAGGGATGTGAGTTCTTGGAATGCCTCTAACTGTCTTGTATTGCCTTTCATGCATTGCGAGTGTTTTTTTTTAGTAGTATTTAAGAAAATTATTTGTCACGTTTAAATTCCTATTCGAATATATGGAAAAACTCGATAATGTTGCTTCTGTAGCTGTAGCTGTAGCGGTGGCGGTGGCGGTTATCAAAATAAAAATGCAATTGCCAGATTCTTTTACATATATATTTATATCAAAAAATGAGCGCGCATGTTACAAACTCTGGGCTTAAAGGATACGCGTTAAAAAATAACAACAAAATTTAAATATTAAATAAAACAAATCATATATCATATACGGACATTTATGCAATATATATTTAACTACAGCAGCTAAATATATATCATTTATTTTGTTTTGTTTGCTATTTCAACTCATAAAAACTAAATGTACGATATTAAAAGCAATAAAATACGCAATAAAAATAAAACGCACAGGCGTTCTCCCTTCCGGGAGAGGCCGAATAAAACTATTAACAATTTAAATTCCATATTATCATCAGATGTATGTTTATAAATTATATAGCTACCAAGTTGTTTATTTTTATTTGTTATATTTTATATGTTATATATTATAAATTGTATTGTTTATTGATTGGATTATTATCTAATTAGGAGCTTCAAGATCGTTGTTGCTTTATCTTCTTACAAATTAATATTTATCAATTAATTATTAACGAGATTTACTTTTTGTTTTTGCAATTTTTTCTCTCTTTTTATTGTTTTTTTTTTGTTGCTGCTAATTTAAGCTTGTCAATAAATCATGTTCGTAATTTAAATTAAGTACAATAATACTTAATCTTTACAAAAATATTGTACAATTAATGATTAAAAAACAATTTACATAATAACTAAGACTTCGTAAAGACACTTGAAATAATTACACGAACTAGATTTTGAAATGAGAGGGAGTTGCAATAAATAAATATGTAGAAGGAAATAAAGTCTCGTTTAAAGCCCAAATTGCACATAGTTTGATTGTTGATTGATGATGGATTGATTGATGAAACACGATCGATCTGTATGGTAGCAAATGATGCCGTCAAGCGGTGAATGTGGGTTGTGGGGGGTGCTGAGGAGGTGTGGGTGTGTGATAAAAGTGGTGGAGAAATTCGATTCGCGGCCGCAGCATAGTGTAAGTAGTATTCGTTGATTTGAATTTAGGATATATGTATGTATGGAACAACGCCCTGTATAATGTACACAGACAGGCGCCACCAGCTGGGACTCCTCTCTGCGTCCCAGACTGCCCAGACCTGTTCGGGGTTTGAACGTACTAGTGTAAAATGATAAACGAAGGTGAACCGATTAGATATTGTACATAACACTACTACTTAGCGTTTCTGTTTTATGTTTAGTTTTTTTTTGTCGTTATACATAGATAATCTAACATACGCCTTTGATATGGTGTTGTTGCTGTTGCTTTATTGCTGATATCGTTAATTAATTTTTCTTTTTTATTACCATTATCCGCATTTGCAATACGCCCTAATCCTTCTCTTGTCGTCTTCGTCGCCTTGCTTTTTGCTAACTTTACTTGGAGTTTTGAAATGTTTGGCTCTCTCGTCCCGTCTCGTCTCTTCTCTTCTCTTACTTTAAAACGCCTCAAAAATATGTTGATTTTTTTTTGTTTTATGTCTGCGGTTGGCATGTCTCCTCCTTACTTGCACTTAACTTAATTTCTGGTAGGTTTAATATTTTTGCTTTTGTTTTGTTTTTTTTGTTTTGTTTTGTTTTTTTGTTTGTTATTTCACTTTTTACATTTAGTGTAAAATTAATATTAATTTTAATGTAAATACAAATACAGCTCGTACACATAAATTTATGCCTTTTTCAACTTTGTAAATTAAGCACAAAAATTATGTTTATCGTCTTGTCTTTTCTTGTTTTGCTTTTGTTAATAGTAAAAACATTGGCTTGTGCAAGTTTTTCTTCTTCCCTCTCAGTGATTCTCTTTTCTTTTCTTTTCTTTTCTTTTCTTTTCTTTTCTTTTCTTTTCTTTTCATTTAATTCTTTTTAATTCTTTTTGCTAAAGTAAAAATTTAAAATGAACTGCAAGTGCGGCTGCAGCAGTCCGCAATGTTTTGCCCTTCTCATAACTAAAATTAATAAATTTCATTTAAAATTGCTAAATTTTTGGTTTAAATTTACACATTTATTTTGCTCTCAATAAATAGTTTTGTTAAGACTTTTTCTCACGCCCGAATACTTTTCGAAATATTGTCCAAAGAAATGTTTCTTGTTTGTTGCATATACATACATACATATGTACATATGTATGTACATATGTACTATATATCCGTATCCGTTGCCAAATCATATAATTAACTAAACAGATATCTGCCTGTGGGATAGGAGGTTTGTGAGAGGGATCATGGAGGATCGCGGGCAGGGGATCAGCTTATTTTAACATTCATTTTATTATTTTTTGGTTTATTCTGGTTTATGTTTCGTTTTTTTTTTGCTTTTAATTTTTTTACCAATTAAACGTTACATCATATCATATCATACAATTGGATAAAATGGATTAAAGTGTGTTAACAGGAAGCAGTACAAAAAATGGTCAGTGTGCTTTCTGGCTTGCGTTTTTGTGTGTGAGAAAGTCGTCTTCCATTTTTTGTAGCTCTAGCATTTTTCATTTATTTATTTATCCAGTCGTCGCCACGCAAACGCATGTAATGTTCTGTAATATTCTATATAGTGTGCATAGTGTGTGTGTGTGTGTAGCTTTTGAACGAGTCCATACCAGTGCATAGGCCGAAAGACAAAGGGTGTCTGAGTTCATTGAAGATGAATTCAGTTTCTCTATGCAAGTGGCTCGTAAAAAAGTACATGCGTTTGCGCCCTGTGTGCTTCTGGTTGGATTTTTCTGGTAATTGTTTGAAGTGGTTCTGAGTTTAGTTTATAATCAATTTGGTTGCCGCAGCATTTTCCCCTTTCTGTGGCTGTGTGTGTGTTCTTGTTGTCGCATGTATGAATGCGCCCTCTGAATGTTCTTTTTGTAGTTTTGTTGTTGATTTTTGGGTTTTGGTTTAGTTGTCTTATGCCCTCTGCTAGTTGGTTGTTGTGTGTATATTGTGTGTTGTTGGATGGGCCCGTTGTTGTTTGCCCTCGCTTACACAATCGTTATCAAATCTCAATTGTAGATGTCCACCTTGGAGTCGACCTCATTCTCCTTCTCGATCATGCCCTCGTTGGTCGCATTGTTCCAGGCTCCGTTCATGCTCTTTGAGGAGGAGAAGCACAGCTTCATGATGAATGGGAATTTGGTGCCTATGTGGAAAGGGGGGAGAGCATGGATAAAAGATGGTATAAGGCGATGTGGTTCCTTTACAAAAACAATGGTTATATCACATATATATTTAGATATGGTGTAGTAATGTGTATAAGTGTTGTATATTCTTGAATTTCGTTTTTGCTTGAATTTACTGGAGAAGTCGTCTTCGATTGTATTCCACGAATGGATGGATGGATGGATGGATGGATGGGTGGATGGATGGAGGATGGGTGGATTGGAGGGTTGAATGAAACGGGATTATAGGCTGAAATATATATTAATTAACCACTGATTACCTGCCCCTGCACGATGCAATGCAATCAGAGACCCGGAGCCCGTAGCTATACATACAATATGTGGGAGTATATCCCAATATTAGTATATCGTATATGCCGCATATCAATGCAATTGAAATCAGTCATATGTGAAAATTGTAACCCGTGCACACACAAATACGCCCACAAATAGGCACACGAGCCAATTCAGAGTGAAAGAGCAATATATTTGCCTTCAGCATAATTTTGCAGCCCGAAAGTAGGCAATGTCCCTTGTTTGCACTCGGCGTTTGCATTTGCATTTGCATTTCCATTTGCTACGGTACGACAGTGTGTGTGTGTGTGGGTGGGTTGGTGGGTCGGTTGGTGTGTGTGCATTCGTGCACGAGTATTTGCATTCTTTACACTTTTAATTACTGTTTGCGATGCACTCGAGCGGCACTCGTAGCAGCAGCAGCATCCACAGCAAATAACCAAACAAGGATATCGACAAAATTATGCGAAAAGGGAAGGCCACTCTATCGAGCTATTGCTAAGCGTTTTTCACCACAAGGTGTAAACAATGTTACTGCTGGCAAAAGTATGCCAATGCCAAGCCCATACTCGACTGAACCGTTTTTCTGATTGGTAGGCTAGAAGGCAAGCCTTTGGAATACTCGTATCGTAGTTGATATCCAGAATAATATTCATTGCTGACAAATGATGTTGCCCAACTTATGTATATTGCCCATGTATACAAGGTAAATAAAAAACGATAGATGTCAGAGGTTGGGGGAAGGGTTTGAAAATTTGTAAACCCATTTGTATGCGGGAACTGCTGGTGGTGAGATATTTATGTGAAAAGTTTTATTGGTCGTCAACCCATTTGTAAACGAGTCTCGGGTCTAGGGACTAATTGTTGGAGAAACGCTTCCAGCTAGCGACCCATTTATGAATAACTGCACACTGAAATTGTTTATCTTAATTACCAAATTAAAATTTTCATCGCGGGCAACGTAACCGGAAAGTTTGCTGGCCAAAAATCAGCCAAAGAAACATGAAAGGTTAAAGTTTGCATTGCGTGGAATGGGCCAGGGGCCAGGGGCTGGGACGGGGGCTTGGTGAGGAAGTGGGGCAGAAAGGATGGTGGATGGGTGTATGGGTGGTGGCTTTGCTGCTGTGGCTGCTGCACAACAGTAAAAGTCAAAAGGCCATGCGAAATAGCTACCAAAACTTTTGACTGTCGAGCAGTGAGCAGCGACAAGGGGCAGGAATAAAAGGACTCAAACAGGAGTAAAAAAAAATAAAACAAAACTTCATGTTGCCTACTTATTGGGGCGTGTTTTTGGAGGTTTTGATGAGAGAATTTCGTGTAACTTTTGGATTCTGGGGTGGCCAGATGAATTAGACTTTTTTTCTTCTTTTGAAAAAACACTTAAACACAACACTATCTCACCTTTACCCTCAATAGGCAGATGGTTGCACTTCATGATGGCCAGGACAGCCTGCGCAATGTTGGGGAACTCGATCAGTCCCGACGACGAGCGCTCGGTCTTCAATGGGAACAGACGCACCGATGTGGCGGGCACATCCTTGATGTTGAAGATTCCAATCAATTGGTCCTCGGTCAGACCGGGCGGTGTGTTAAAGAAGTGCAAAATCTGTAAAGGAAAACGGATAGTTTGAGTTTTGGCGTGGGAAGACAGAGACAGCTATATTATTTTGGAACTTACCTTGCTCGGTGGTTGAATGCGATTCTTGCTGGCCTGGGCCGGCGATAGGAAACGATTGTTTTTGGAGCCAGTGTACTCCTTGAAGCTGGGTGTGTGATCCGGCAGCAAGAATGGGTTGATCACCTCGGATAGGAAGTTCTGCTTGGAGAAGGCAATCTGTATTTTACCGCCAGTGCCAACGGGAATGTTATTCAAGTGCTGTACGCAACGCTCAACGGCCACTGAATCGCCCATTTGGACCATGGCGGTGCCCTCTTTGGTCTTTAAGAACTTGATCTGTAACGAGAAGAAATATGAGAGGTTAAATTTCCGTCAATATGGAACACGTTTGTTTGTCCCTCCCTCCCCCGCAGCACCAAGCGATGCTGTCGCCTCAACCTGTCACCTCAATGCAAATAAATTAAATTATATATATATATATACATATGTGTGTGCACACCCCGTCATACTTCGTCCATTCTACAGTTGACCTTTGCCCATGGCTTCTCCCTTGCTGATTGAATTCTCTTGTCGGTGCCCCCCTTGTTTTCCTTTCACCGCCTCGTTTAACCTCTCCTCCCCCCCAAGCAAGCAACGTTCCAAGCTATACACCTTCATTGAATTCAATTTAAAATTTCTTTCAAATGCAATTACATAACAGAATGGTGCCCTTAATTCTTCGCTCATTGTGAGCAGTCCATCCCTCTTACATACACATACACATGGGGGAAGGATGCCAGTCTCTGCCCTGCCCTGCCACACCCCACTGTCATATCCGTCGTCTCTCCCTTATTGGGTCATCAAATTCTATCGTACGTGCCAAATTGCCAAAAATAGCTGCAAATATTTTCATTGCCTGTGATTTTTACTTGACAAATATTCGATATGTCATTCGCTGGAGTCTGTCAGCTATGGATAACGCTGAAATAGCGAGAAAAGTTCAACTAATTTTAATTGGATGAGTGGAGACAGAAGTATTTGATTCTCGAAACGGCTAGATTCAGCTTTCTATATCGATTCAAATCGCTTTGCGGGGATCGTATCATGAGTCTGATCTTATACATTTATGGGCCATCCGATCATTAGCTCACTCCATTTACTTTTCACTCCCAAGGCTTTGGCACCTCGCTGCAAACGAATTGCATAGCTGTAAAGATAATTGACCATCATAATTTCCACAGCAATAATTACAAAACACACACACATACACACATAGAGAGCTGAGACAGAGAGACTGGTGAAAGTGAAAAATCAATGGAAATGCTGACGGCGACTTGGTCGGTTGGTTTGGTTTGGTTTGGTTTGGTTTGGTTGGACTGTTCCCCCGTTCATTCACTCGCTTGGTTGGGTTGCATTGGCAAATCAATTTGCTGGACCCCCTCACTGCAAGCCATTGAACTCAATGGAGCGGTGGTCGTCGTATGGCGGGGCTGATTTCAAGTCCGAGTCCGAATTAAAATTGCGGCTGGAGGGGGTGAATGGTGAAACGAGTTTTCGCAATTGACCAACAGCCATAGACAGACAGACAGACAGACAGGTGAACAGGTGGAGCTCAGGCCAGCTCCCCTGTCCAAATTGGGCGAGAGCTGCTGCAATTTTGCTTTTCAAATGCCTTCATTTGGCGCATTGATGTCGCTTTTTTGTTGTTGCTGCGTTTGTCAAAGTCGCCTCAACACACGCACCGAAAAGTGAGCCTGGCATTTTGGCCAGTTTCTTTCAAGCCAAGCTTTGATTTATTTTCCGCCCGGCCACTGCCACTGCACTTTTGGGGTCAAACGATTTTAATTATGACTGCAGGCCGCAATGATTGGTGGGGACTTTGACTCTGTTTCTGTTTCTGTCTTGGTTTTGGCCTGGCCACAGGCCACTTTGCCGCTCGTTGCCTGCAAGTGACGGGAAAATTGTTTTCCATTGTTTTAACCGATATAATTGCGTCAGACTAGTGGAAGGAAAATGATTGGTGAGGAGATTCCCAATGAGGGGGAAAATAGCACACATCCGCCCGCCGCCTCTGCCATCTTTTGGTTGTGCAAGTCAAGTGTTTTATTGTGTGCTAACAGTTTCATGAGTGGTTCAATTCTTAAATACAGCACAGATCTTTGGTTCGCCGCTTTTTAATTGTCCAGTCATCAGCTGGTTGATATTTAAACCTAAACAAATGTAACTACCGATGGCAAATGGGGTTGTGAGTGGCACAACATACAGAAACCTATACAACACGCAGGGGATTCGGCGTGCAACTAAAGTGTGCGTCTATTTATTTGATTCTCTATGGCCCGAGTGGGTCGAAATCAATATGAATACATGGGCTGGCACAGAGGTCTGGCCCCAAAAGTAAATAAAAACCAAATGGAGCTTATCGAAAACGAAACACACAACAAAAGCCAGTCTCGAAACGAATAATAAAAGTAAAAACAATATACAAAAACAAAATATAGACCATAAATCAGTCAAGCAGAAAGCGGGCAGATAGGCTCTGAATTCCAGTCCCAGTACCAGACCCGGTTCCCGGAAAAAAACAAAGGGATAATGAAATTACAAACATGCAAACAGAAGGCTAACACAGACAGACAGAAAAATGTATATATAGAAAAACAGCAGGACATCAGGATGAGGACCAGCGGACAGGACTCTGGGAAAATCAAAGAGCGCTTCATGGTTGGCTGGCCATTGCTGGTCAGCGGCGGCAAACATTCGGTGCGTGTCTAATGAGCTGTGCTGTTGCGCGGTGCCCTCCTGGTGCTGCTGCTTTTCCCTCCCTGCACCCCTCGCGCTCTGCGTTAATTAATATGCGACCCGCTAGCTAGCAGCTCCCCCCGCTATCACATCGCTTTGTTGTGCAATGTGGCATGGTGTCTGCTCTGCTCTGCCATTTGATTTAATTGCTCACGCGCTGCTCGGCACAAGAGGAACCACCAGCCGCGATGGCTGACCTCTGACCCACGCCATCGGTCCTCCCTCACCCACATTTCCATTTTCATTTCCACTTCCGTTTCCCCAGAATCTATCCAAATGTTTTTTTAATGCGCATTTAATTGGGTGCGTGTGTTTGTGAGTGCGAGGGTTGGTCTTTAAAGACATCCTCCATTCCTTTCGTAGCTTTTGGCCCTGTCAGCAGCTTGGGCCATACCCCCCCACCAGACCCTTCGACCTATTTGTGTCAAGCCATTTAACCTGAAAATCAATTTGATGATGACTTCATCGCACAGCTCCAAAAATAATTAACCAGCTTGCCGCCGCCCTGCTCCTTCAACTTGAATGGCTATGGACTCAAAAATATGCCAGCCATAATGCCAGCGGGATATATACATACCGGTAGTATATAGTACACATCTAAAGGCTTACCCTTACATCAAAATACAAATCACAAAATGCAAACACAATCCCATCTTGTCGCCTCTCCTTCTCCTTATGGGGGCCTGTCACATTTGACAGCTTCCTTGGGGAGCTTCGACAGGTTGAAATTTCATTTAGGGCTACGTTTTTCGACAGGTTAATCAAATTTTTCCAACAGAATGTTCATGCCAAACCCTATTAGGACTCTTTCGCTTATTGATATCGAATCCTGCCGGGGCGGCTTCCCGCTGCTCCCCTCTACAACATCCGTTCAGGCGGGAATGTGAATGTTTGCTTGTGGCCAACACCATTCCAAATGAATTCGCCTGCTCGCAAAAATATGCATGGATAAGGAGGATATGCTGCTGGGCGTCGGTTAGGCGCGCGTTGCCTATGTTGATCCCTAATTTACAGAAGCTCTGATCCCGAATACTTTTGCCCCATGGGATTCCCATTAACACCGACACACATCGGGTGTGTGTCGTGGGAGGGAGGGAGCTTCGGAGAATGAAACTCACTTTGATTGAGTGGCCATCAATTCCTCATTCGCAATTCAAACATGTCGGCCCATAAACCGTTGCACACACATACACATCAACATCCACATCCATCCATCCACCCACACACATGCCGCACACTTATACAGATTTTATAATGAGACAGCGCCCAACCCGGGCCGAGGCATGTGGGTGGCTTTACTCTTTGTGGGTGGGTGGGTGAGTGCATGGCGATGGGTGGCAGAAATGGCGAGAGACAAGACAAAGAGAAGAGCAAAGAAAGGAAGGAGACCAGAGCTTGGGCGCGTGGGCAGCGTGGGTAAAATGTATGTTTGCGGCTTAGCCGGCCAGTGAATAATGTTTGCGCATAATCATTTTTAATGGCTAATGAGTAGTTTCCGTCTCGGACAGGAAGTTGGCAATAAATTTGCACCAACCCCCCCCCCCTAGCACCCAGTCAAGGCAAGTGTCAGAGTCAGAGCCCAGAAAGAAACTGAGCTAAATGGCCGTGTCCTGAATTATCGCCACCCACAACTAATGGCCGGTGGAGCGCTCTGCCCTGGAGAATGGGGTCGTACTACTATTTGCATGGATAATATAATGCAGTGGTTGGATAGATAAGGACTTCGATCGGGCATTCTTGTGGTGATTTTCTGTGGATTATAGAGAGTCGCACTTACGAGTATGTTTGGAATTTCAAATGTACGACTATATACATATGAAATTCTCAATGAAAACCCCCTTAACCTGCTTTGGGGCTACGAAAATGCTTTGCCTTTTGGTTTAGCCACTTCAGAGTTCGGGGGAAAGTCATTCCTGTGGTCCCCAGTCGCCTTGACTCGCTTTATCGCAGACATAAAGAAAACAAAACATGTCATGGGGAGCAACGACGACGACGACGACGACGAAGAGAACCCACGTCGGTGTGTCCTTGGTGAGCGCAATTGTCAAAAGGACATACACCCACACTCGAAATCGCAGGGGGGCAGAAGCCATAGTAGCAATAAAGTGAAAGCAGTGTGGCAGTGGCACTGGCACAAGCCAAGAAAGTTTTTAGCATTTGACTTTGATGTTAGTGGTGGGCTGGAGGGGAGGATTGGGCCAGGCACATGGCACATGGCAAAAACGCTCCATTTATGCACTAAATACTCCCCAAGCGTGTATTCCTTTTTGGCTTCCGACTCACAATGGGAACACATTTTGAATTGTCATTTGCCAAAGCTTTTAAATGGATTCCTTTTTGGTCGTCATCGTGTTTTGATTTACAGCGGACTACCAATCGTTTTCGCATTGTTGGTGGCAGAAGAAGCCACCAGACGCCCCCCTCCCCACTTCAGATAAAGCTGATGACGCTGCACTGATTGCTGTCCCGAGGCATGCCACACACACATATAGACACACATGGCTGGGGTATTAATCTAAAACGCTTTATCTAAATGTCCCTGCCAATCGGACCGACTGGCCAGCAGTACAGCTAGTGCCAGGGCCAGGGCCAGTGCCAGTGCCTCTCCAGGCGGTTTCCCGGTCTCGTCTTTTTATTGCCTTTCGTTTTATTTGCGCATTTACAAATGGCCCACAGACACAAAAGTGTCTTGCGGCGGCTCTTCATCGTCCGTAGTACCCTCCCCCTCCAGTCAAACACCTTTTTTCCGAGCTCTTTTTTTGGGCCAGACCTTCGACACAAAGTGCTGACTGACGACTGCCAACAACACGACGCAATGAAACGCGTTTTTCCCTTTTTTTTTGTCAACTTTCCGGCTAAGTGCAAGCTGGGGATATTTCTTTTGCCGTTTCTTCACATTCTAAAAGGTTATAAAAGCCAGGGACTTTCTTTATCGACATCCCCCAAAGTGTGGTACATAATGAAAATTGAAGTCATGAGAGATTTCTCCTTAGGTTTACTTTTAAAATTCATCAAAGACGCTGCACTATTGAATACTATCTCTGTGATTCATTCTTCTTTGGGGTTGTCAGAGCCCACACACGTGACAGTAATTCGTGTCATAATATCGCTTATATCGTAATAAATAACTTATAGGTATAGTTCGACTTACCCGGGCCACGTTGCCATACAGGCACACCAAATTGAAGAGCTTGTCCGTGTTGGAAGTATCATGGTCCAGGCCATAGACCATCATGACAGCGCCCTGCATCAGCGACATCCAGAGAATAAAACGGGAGAGAGGAGAACGAGAAGTTAATTAAAATTGGGTCTGGCATTGTGGAGGATCCGGCCTTCATCCGGCTCCCTTCGATAGTAGCGTGATGATGGCGGCCCAGAGATTGGTGGAAATTCAAATTATATTCGTGTAATGCAATTTTTGGTGGCACCTCCTCCTTGTGATGGCAAAAGGCAAACACTACTCACCTGAGCCTGTCCCTGAGGTGTGAATGCGACGGGAGCATTGCGTCCGGGCACCACGCCGGTGGGCTCCTTCATGAGTCCAGTGGGATGGATTGAGGCGCCCTTCCAGTTGTCCGGTGTGGTGGGATGATATTCGGGGGCTCCGAATGGCGTGAAGGCGGCGCCCGGTCCCAATAGTGGCGGCTCTTTAAATTGACAAAGATTGTGCGATTGAGCTGGGGCAACTAGTTGTTGTTGATGGTGGTGGTGGTGGTGGTGATGATGTGGTTGTTGTTGTTGTTGGTGGTGTTGTTGTTGTTGTTGTGGTGCATGTTGTTGTTGTTGTTGTTGTGGTGCAACTGCATTTTTGTGCATTTGATTTGATTTTGTATTGTAAGTTTTTTGCAAACCGATTGCATGCAACAACAATAAACGTTAGGCAAATCAACAAAAATGAAACGAAACAGAAAAGGAAAACGTATTCGGATTTAGCCAGAATTATAAGCTAAGACTTAAAGTAAACGATACGGTTAGTGGTGGTTGGTTGAATGAATGTATATATTTGATTTGGTTTAGTTTATTGTTGTTGCATTTGACGATGATATTCCAGTCACAGTCCGTCGTCCCTTCGCTAGTGCAAAAGATCTGAAGCCTTCTTCTAATATCAAAACCCAACCAGACCTCGCAAACCACGAACCAGCGGGCTCATAGACATGCCACAGAGACGTGAGGGTGGAGGAGCAGCCGAAGCCCTTCCTCCTCGGTTGGGCCTGATATTTTTGGTCGTGGTCAGATGAGCTTTGGCAGGGTTTTTGGAGCGGGGGTCCTCCTCCTCCTTTTGACTGAGGCTTGGGCTGCGGTTTGGCCATGTAAGTTAATTGAATTTTTGGGCAGGGAGAGAAAAAAATGTGGCGAAAACGAGGATACGCCACCAAATTGGTCTAGGCTTTTCTTCGGGCTGCCATTTTGTGTTTTGCTTTATGGCGGTTGCATTGAATCTATGTATGTGTGTGTGTGTGTGCAAAGACCGGAAATGGCCGAAAATAGCCGAATATAGCCTTTAGCTATGGCAGTGAACGAGTGCCGCCTCGCTGATCTACAATCCCATTTTCGCCCCACTGTGCAGAAATAACAATAAACATTTCCGCATAGCCGACTTCTGGCAGAGCCATCGACAGGACCACCCCACCCACCCTCTAAGTCGGATCCCAGCAGAGGCAACCACAGTCGCGCAAATCCCCCACACACACACACACAACCCTGTTATAATTAAAGCGGAAACGGCTACAAACTGTCAAAATGTCGCGGCAAATATGGCGGCATAGACAGATGGGGGGACTGAGGCAGGGTGGTAGAGAGGCGGCGGTGGCATAGCCCTGGAAGACATTTAATTAACTTTAAAAGTGTCGCACACATGTGGCAAGAGTTGTTGCCAGTTTTCTAGTGTTGTTTAACCCAAACACTCTCTAACTTAATCACTCGCAAAGTTAATGCCGCGCACAGCAAACTACGAGCAGGTGTGGAAGGTGGCAGAGGCAGCACTGAAAGAGGAGCTTGTGGCACACAGAGTCACGTCACGAAACTGAATTTGCATGGGGCTTGTTATGGCAGAGCTGCTGCCGCTGCTGTCAGGGCTTTCAACTATATAGAGCTGTTTTTGCTTTGATTTGATTTAGTTGCAACGCGTTGTGACTGTGTCTCTGGCTCTGGCTCTAACCCTCTGGTCTCTACTCTGGTTATACAACAGAGAATCTAAACCACGGCACGGCTAGTTTGTTTTTGGACTTTGGGGGCTACCTGACAAAATATTTGCATAAAAATCCATACACACATACACCACGGAGCGCCACGGGAACTTCGGCAGCAACCATTTTTATGTTGGTTGTTAGTTTCCAGCTTTTCCAGTGTTGTTTTTTGCAGCGGCAGGCAGGACAGTGGAGGAGAAGAGAGCAGCACATACACAAACAACACAAATTGATGCAATTTTTCACTCGGCCTTAATCCGTTTGATGCTGGCTGAGTGAGAATTTTAAAGCGTTCCTTCCGTTCACCCCGAAAAGTTTAATCGGCACGTTCCAAATTCAGCAAAGTTTTGCGTAAGTAAATAATCCCCGATGAAGTTCAAGCGGTTTTGGGCGGTGGTCTGGGGCACGGAAATGAATGAAATGTTGCTTAGGCCGTTCTTATTTCTGGTTCTGACATGCATGCTAATCCCCTGTGTCACCCCCAGAGCGATGGTCTGTCCAAGCGATGGAGAGTCAATAACAGCCAGAATAAACTGTAATAAGTGTTCAAGGACCAAACAACATTGTGGCCATGGCCTAAAGCCATCCATCCATCCATTTTTGGATCCATGGCCAGTTCCAGTTCCAGACATAGTCATTCATTTCAAGTGAGTGGGTGGCTGGGTGGCGTTGCCTGCTGCTTTGGCTTTAATTGAAATTCACAGCCCTCGCTGATTTGCTGCTGCAACGCGGGGCGTATGCGTGACGCCTGGCCAAGTAATAACCTGCCAACAACTCCAGCTTCCGCCTGCGTTGTCCGCCCCAGCGCCCAATCAAGTTTTAGCCAGCCACAATGTAGAAGGATGGGGCACAAGAAAAGAAAAAATTCTCGCCCCCGGGCTGGACGACGGTGTCGGAAGCGTGCCTAAAATGTTTAAGCATTTGGGGAATTGTTGCATGCAATTGCTGGAAAATGTTTCGCACGCAAGGCGGCGTCGTCGACACCGGCCCAGAATGGCGGCAAGTCCGAGCAGGTGTAAATTTTCAGTGTGCACAAATTATTTTAGATTATGTGCTGTGCCGCAGCAGGCAAACCGAGAGAGTATACATATAACAGAGAGACGGAGGGAGGGTGGATGGGGGAGAGTGCGAGACGGATGTTGAAGTTTAGTTCTGTTTTATGGAGCGCTAAGTGTGGTGTGGTGGGGCCGCCATTTGCATATTGAAATGTTTCCATGCGGCTTACTTAAAGGACATGTGTGCCACAATTAAGCACTTTGTTGGTTTGCAATTAGAGAAAGTTGTGAAAGCGTATGCAAACGATTGCTCAACCCCCGCCCCCACATCCAGAAGTTGTGTGTGAAAAATAAATATATGTACATCCGAGAGTACATATGTATATGTTTAGCCAACAATTTGTGGAATTCCAAACAGCTGCAGCATGTCGATGGCGCTACAGAGTAGGGATGTAAACGCAAACAAAGCATTGATTTAAATCAGAATAAAACTAGAAAACTTTTTAGGAAAACTCCAACAAAGAACACGTTTCCCGAATGGCGAAAATCCATTAAAGCTCTCTGTGTGTGGGTGGAGCAAAACTTAAACCATTCGTTTAATGCCAGTCGAGGTGCAGGGCAGGGCAGGGAAGGCTCACAAAGTATTTATGATGCAAATTGTTGCATACAGTGTAGCGTAGCAAAGCGGGAACGGTAACGGTAACGGGACTGTTCGCAGGACCACTGAGTAGGACAAACAAAACTGGCTATGAAAGCAGCAGCAGTATATTCCCTCCTCTGATACACCTCCCCTCTTTTCCCCTTAATTGCAATTTGCTTAAATGTGTGCGACAATATCTTTCAGTGAACCCATCCCACCACCGCCCGCCCACCACTTGCTTGCTTACATTGCAACAAAATGCAGTGAATCCCTCAGCGGTTGCAGAGCTGCTTAGACGAGCATTTTCCCTGCTGTAAGCCACCCACACACCCGCACCCACACCCACACCCACTGCTCCCCCACATATGCACCCTCTCTCTCTCTCTGTTCAATGATTTTCAATTTGTTTGCGTCAAAGGGGAGCAGCAACAGCAAGCAGCAGCAGGACGAAACTGTACCGAGCTGCAAAATATGCCAAGAGTCATGACAACGCACCCATTGGGGGCTGTTGTCCCGTTTATCTGGAGCTCCATGCACAGCCACGCCCTGTATCGTACTGTTAATGGTACTGACACAGCCCCCGCCCACCCCAAACCCCTCTCTAGCTCCTACTACCCGTTGCCTTTTCCCTTGCAAGCAGAAGCAATGCTGTTTTTGCGTCTGGTGCACGCGTCCTCTCATGTGACATTAATTTTCTCCACAGCAGTTTTCCCCACTCGTTCTCTGGAAAATCATCCCCAGCTCTGCGGCACCCAACGCTCACGTCTCGCATAAACATTTCCATAAGCAGCTTCAAAATTGAATTTGTTTTCATAAGCAAAACTATTATGCTGGCAAAGAGTTGTCCCTGGATGTGACATGATACGAGAACCCCCCCCCCCCCCACAATCTGCTCCCAGCGAGAGTTTATAAAAATAAAAAAAATACTCATAATAGGGAAAAGATTGTGGGGAAAGTGCCGCTGCTCTATGCCAAGGCAGAGGTTAGGGGCGGCAGAGGTCTGATGAGCGCGCTGTGGGTTGATTATGTGACAACGCGCCTGATTGGTTTTTAATGTGCCCAAAACTCTCTCTCACTATCTGGCGTCCCAGTTCTCAGAGGGCAGCTTGGCACGTTGGCATGGATGGATTCTGTAGAGTTTTTTCAAAACTTTCCCCAGAACGAAACTGAAATTCAATAAGCTCTATACGGTAGAGAAAATGCCATTGCTTATCAGAAAGAAATCCCCGTGCCACAGAACGAGCTACCTTCAGGCAATGAGCCAATTTATATGCGATACGTTGGGCTCCCCCTCTCCACCGAAATTAGCCTAGAGACCCGATAAGCAGAGTTAGCAGAAAACCGCCAAGGCGTAAAAGGAGCGAAAAGGATTGTGGAACGGATCTGACTACCGGAGCTGGCTGAAATAAATTTACGCTTAATTCCCATGAGCTTAATTACATTTACGGCGGATTTGAATAATACAAACGCATGTAATTGCTGTGTGCTTCTGCCACCCCTCCACCCCGCCGCCATCCACCCTTACTGCGCGGCACTTCTTTCCGGTTTCCTTTAGTCTGGGCCTGGGGTTATGGCCAAGTGCAAACATGGGCGCAAACAGGCAACAGACAACAGGCAATAACTGCCAGGAAGAACAAATACGCAGAACGTTGACGCCGGCAAGGACAACAAGTAGGAGCGGGAGCACGAGGACGAGGCGGAGGGAGGTGGAGCAGGACAACATAATTAGAGACGCCAAATGGCATTTAAGTTGTGTTCCACTGTGTGTGTGTGTGTGTGTGTGTGTGTGTGTGTGTGTGTGTGTGTGTGTGGGGACTGTTAGCCTCGATAAGGCCAGTGTGTATGAGGATTTATAATATAATTCATAATCACACATACCCCCAACCCACTCTAACACTGCCGCTTGCTGGTGTGTGTGGTATGTGTTCTTAACAAATTGATGTTGGCCTTGCTAGGACCTGGACTTGGCCTTTGTCTGAGGTTTGCTTATGGTTTCGCCTAATTATCGCATTGCTCAACATTTTGGGAATCGGCTTTAATGGCATGCAGCAACACACACAGCCAGGCAATCAGTTCCATGCCACAGGTACAGAGAGCCACTTATGAGATTCAGGCATCTAGCAAAGAGTTCCTTCGAATGCACTTAAATTCTTGGACAATCTTCAGCCTCCTTGAGTTACTCAATCCCCAGAACTTGGTACAGTAAATACATATACATATATCCTGTGTGGCTACATTTGCTCAAGAGAAAATAACGCTAGAGACATTCGCTCGAACGTTGAGTGTCCTCGATATCCCTCAACTCTCTATTGGCTATCCTTGCCCCGTACTTTCGTCCCTGTTCGTCGGATCGTTGTTTGTTGAACAACGACTGTTGGACACCGAGTGTATTGACTTTATGGGGAAGCCACAAATTGCTGGCCTCGCATATGACACTTTGAAGCATTTTTCTACTTAATGGCTCTCTCCTACATCGTCTGCAAACAAATGCCGTGTACAGTGGAATTATCACTGGAATATTTATGATTTCCATTGAAACTTGTGCATTAGTTGGGCAACCAACTGGCGACCCATTAATCAAAGTTACTCCTGTCGATGTTCTACTGTATGTAAGTGGAATATATGTATATACAAATTGTTTTATCATATTAAACAAAGTGCGCAGCAACGCCAGCGTCGACTCTCATAACGAATTCGTTCACGTTACTTAGTTTCTGCTTTGATAAAGTTTCTGGCTTTTTTTTCTCCTCGCTGCTGCTGCTGCTGCTGGCGATACGATAGAGATAAGTGGGGAAAAGCGAAAATCGATATTGCCATAAAAAATACAACAAACAGACAGTAAAGAAAAGCGACCGAAGCATGGAAAAGTACTATACAGAGTGCAGCAGCTGGGGGACAATTTTGATATTGTAATTTGCAAAATTGCACGATTCTAGTTTGGGGGCAGGCGGGTAGCGCGTTGCGCGCTGCTCGTTGGCAAAAACTGCCAGTGGCAGGACGCATTAGCAAAATGTTCAATTAATTGCTGTGCAAAATTATACAAAAGTCTGAGAGTATGAGACGGACAAAAAGCTGCCACACGCCACAAAAACGCCGCCAGCCAGCCAGATGCACAAATTAATTACAAATTATTAGGAGTCGAAGCGAAAGGCAGCAAAAAACTTGCAGAGGCGCACCAGCCGTGTCCTGCATAAATTAACCAAATTCTGTACACAAAGTTGCTGGCTTCTACCGCCCCCCTCCTTGTTGGAAAATTATGCCAAGCAACTGCTTAAAATAACGCTGCTTGCATAAGAAACTTAACGAGAGGGAAAGCCAAAAAGGCTCTAGAAAAAGGTAATCAAATGCGATTTGTAGCTTTAGCCCTCTCTCAGGGGCGGATTACGCACACTCTCTCACGGCCAGCGAACCAATTGAGAATGCAATCAAAACGGCAAACAATAAAGCCTTCAATAATACCACAGACGCTGATGAATTGCCGAGCATTACTCGTCGATTTCTGGGCAGGATTGCAGGAAGGAAGTTTAAAGCAGCGGCTGCTCTGCACTGCTGTGCGATCTAATAGTGTCTTCCGGCCAGTCTGTCGTCGTCGAAGTCATCAATCACGGGCTCGTGATTGAAGATAATCGACGCAATATTGCGTGGAGTGGCAAAGTTTCCATATTCCCCCACCCTCAGATCAGCCTGCTACTCCTGTATCTGGCCCCCACTCAGCAAGCGTAACTAAAACATTTTTGGTTCAATAGTTTCCTTTTGGCTTGAAGCGAAGGAGGGGGTGGATAAGACGCTGCTGCTGGGGGGGGTGGGACTGGTGTCCATTAGCGCTCGTTAGTGGGTCAGCAGCGGGTGCGGGTGCGGGTGTGTGTGGAGCAGTGGAGTAGTACTGGTGCTGGTGGTGTTGATGGTGCGTGGAAAAGTTCACCCAACCGACGATAGCTACTACATTGTTCTTGTTCGACACGCCATCTAGCGACAGAAATATCATCGCCTTCGCATCCTCCTCCTCCTACTCCGGACATAGTCGTTAGCTGCGTGCGCCGTATGCCCCGCTGTTGACAACAATTTGATTGATCGTCCTTGATTGATTGATGTGCGCCTGGCGGTGCTAGTGGTAGTGGGAGTGGCAGTGGCAGTGGAGGTGGAGATGCCCCATCCGTTGGGATGTGGTGTGGCTGGAGATGGACATGTGGCAGCAACTTTAAAACCATTTGCAACTTTTATTGATGCTCGACATACAGATTTAATTATCTCCAGCATTTCTCATTTCATTCCCGCAAGAGTTGGAAGGGATGCAAGGGGCTGGCTGTTCTGGTGTGCCAATTCAATGACCGCAACATGACACAATTTGTCATTTTCAATTTATTGAATTACCATAAAATGCAAGCGACACAATTTATATTTTTGGTCATGCGGGATGCGGTTGTTCATACTATGGATCCCAGTATCCCGAACCCTCCTTTACTGCTTTTCTGGCATTGTTATTGGATTTTACCATGAATTTATGGTGGAAAAGATGCTGCTGCGTTTTTGTCGTTGGAAAACAACAAGATTTACGGCCCTACAGTCACCGAATAGCAAAATGGTTTACGGGTAAAAATGGTTTACACAGAAAAAGCCTACCAAAAAAAAACAAATTAATTAAATTAATTTTTTGTTTGGCGCATAACCATAGAACCATAATGAAACCATTCAATTGCATTAGGCGAACAAATATTGGCCAAAAAAACAAAGGGGGAAATGTGGAAAAGGCAAAGCAAACTAATGCGCTGTCAATCAGGAAAAGTAAGGCACAACAATCAGACCAGAAGATAAATAAAACGCGGAGCAGGAGCGCCATTGTAATGCCACAAAATTAAGCCACCTCCATGGGCCCAGGCCATATGCATAACTATACTCAAATGTGTGTATTATCTTTGGGCTACGTATGTACATTGTTGGCCCGAGGGCGGGAGGATAAATGCAAACAAACAAAAAGTCAAGTTTGCTTTCGGTGGCAGAAAGCACACCCCATCACAACATTCTCTTTGCCATCCATATCTTTGAATGAGTGAGTACTTATGCAAATATTCATTCGCTCCCAAATGATTCCGTGTGTCTGTGTCGTCGTCGTTGTATTAACTAAGTGATTGGCCGTCTTTGGCCGTGGATGGGGCATGTGGATGGCCCGCGGACGGATGTGAGTTTAATGAACGCCCACATAAATCTTTGAGTGACTCGGATGCTGATCCCATGGAAAACAGTCTGTGGGACAGGAGGCCCATAAACATGTCAAGTGAAACGCTTTCCCTACACCCTCCATGCACCTCCTGCATAACATACATACATACATATATCCCCATTGGTATTTTTATGTATTTTTAAGTGTTTTGCCAACATATTGCCACCTGCACAATATACCACAAAAATGTGATACTATGTCGTGCGACACGACATCTGCTGCGAGTGGTGGTGCTGCTTCTGGTCGTGGTGGTGATGGTGATGGTGCAAGCTGTGGGCGTGGCACCGTTCGTATTGGACAGAGTCAAAAGCGGAACATTTAAAAATAAAATGCGCACACAGTCGTCGGATGAAAAAAGAGAGCGTACAGCAGAAGCAGAAGCAGGCGTAAAAGGAGGAGGCGAAGCAGGAGGTTCATGCGAACATTTTATTTTAGCCACTTTTGAAATATATTTTTAGGCACCCACTCCCGCAACAGCCGACAACCTCCCTGCAATTAAAATTAATTTATTTGGCAATTATTGGCCATTGAAAGCATTTATTTTAATTATGGTGCAAATTTGTTCGGTTTCGTCGTGTGCTCCGCCTGAGAACAGAAATTATTCAAATGGCCATTTCATATTTTTATGACACTCTCTGATGCTGTGAGTGGGTGGGTGGGGTGTCATAATCTGTTGCCTTGTTGCACGATTAAGAAAACGACCCATAATAATAATTGACTAAAGCTCGGGAATGGGCAACAATCAGTGAGTGTGTGCACATCCATATAGTACACTCGGTAAATGCTCATTGGATCGATCGCAGAAGGGCAGAAGCTCCACCGAAAGGATGCTGCTCCATGAGGGGCACTAAAAACAAAGGACCCCGTATTTACAGGGCAATGATTATACTCGTACAGATAAAATGTCTGCCCGGGTTCGACGTTTTCAATGAAAATTGCGTGCATTGAAAATTATGCAAATCGTCGGGGGCAATAACAAAACAATGGAAAAACGAAAAAAAAAAAAATAGAAACGGCGAAAAGCGAAACGAAACGAAAGGCAAAGCAAGGCAAGGGGAAGGAAACGTGAAAATCTTGCCAGATACTGCTGGACAGACTATCCACGTCATCGTTATGGAAATGTTAATGGAGCGCTATGGAGAAATAGCAATTGAAGGAAAATTCATGCAAGACAAAAAATTTAAATTGCATTACGCTGGCCGGGCAGCGAGACGTACATAGCGTGGCGGGATGGGGGGAACGAACGGGGGATGAAAACAGAACCGAAATTGATGAATCTCGCAAAATATTTTCCACATTGAGATGCAAATATTCACAGGGCCGCTTTTGATCTATTTTGTTGCACGAACGCCATGGCCACGGAGCCATTGTATTATTTTGTAATTGAACTTGGACTGCCGCTGCCGTTGCCGCAGCCCCTTTCTGATGGTAATTAATTTTACAGTTTGCATTTCATCAAAAAACTACTGCCTGCTACCACAGCAACAAAAACTGAATCGTACGTCCGAATTTGATGAATGTGTGTGCGTGTGTATTGGTATTTGTGTTCGGTTTTTGCAGTCTTCTGTTCGGACAGTCGTGTGTTTTCTGCTTCGTTTCAAGTGTTGGTAATCGGTATTCAGTAAAAGCTATTGCAAGTATGTATGTGTGTGTGTTAGTGTTTGCATTTTTATATTATAGTGTGGGTAAACGTGTTTGGTTTAGTGTTGGTAATCATGTATGGTTGGTTTAGTGTTGGTAATCGGGTTGTAGTATTAAATGTACTTACGGCTCTCAAGCATAACAACATTTTCGGGTATAGAAAACAGCGACTTACCTGCAAGTAAGAAGGAAGAAAATATACAGTTAATGATTTGTGCAACAGTCGACAGTGGCACACAAAAAAATTTTTAACAATTCGAACAGTGAGTGAGTAGTACAAGAATTCAATTTGAATAATTCCATCTGTGTTGAACAGTGTTTAGTGACAAATGTTGACAGGGGATATAAATTTGATTTGGGAATTGTACAACACTACTACCTACAGTAGTCACACACACACACACACACACACAATCATGCGAGCCGAGCAGTCAGCTGTCAGTTGGATGACAAAAAAAAACACTATGACGTCACCACTTTTTTCCTGCTAACTCATGACAGCCGAAATTTGTATGTGTGTGTGTGTGTCCCTTTTGCAGCGCAAAAGACGCGATAAGCTGATTATTCCACTTGCTTACCGTTTGATTGGAAGCAGCAAGCATTAAAGCCCTGGTTCATAGGCTGACGCTTGCGGTAGGCATTCGGATTGCTGCCCATTTGCCCCATCTGGCCGCCGCCCATACCGCCGCCGCCGGCAACCAACATGGCGCCGCCAGCACCGTGGCTCTGCACGTAGTTGTAGTTGCCCTTGTTGCCGGCGAACTTGCGGGGCTGCGGCACAACAGCGCCATGGACCAGCTGGGCCTGCTGCGGCTGCTGCAGCGGCTGTGCAGGCAGCGGCTGAGGCTGCGGCTGCTGCTGCGGCTGTGGGTGAGCCTGCCACAAGAAGGCACTGGCATTGGCGTTCAAGTTATTCATGATTCCGAACCGACACACAAAAAGCACAAGCCGATAGAACAGAAAACAGAGAAAAGACCACAAAATCGCCGAACGAAACGGGTAGAAAGAAAAAGTATCACAACCGAAAAAAAAACCGAAGCAAAACAAATTTCACTAACACAAGCTCACGAAACAAATTTTTTTTTTCTTCTCGGGTTTTTGTTCGTTTTTTCCAATTTTTTTTTGGTTTTTTGATTTTCGTTGGTTTGAGTTTTGAGTTCCTTGTGTAACTCCGTGCGGCTCGACGACTTGGAGACTAATGATTTTAGAGCTAGCAGTTCCTTGACTATGAAAACAGTCCGGCCTACTATATTTTGCAATTTTTCGAACTTCTGAAATGTTCTCTCCAAACGCGTGCTGTGATGAGCGACTTTGGTCAAAGGGTTGCCACCTCCCCATAAATATTAATCAAGCCGAATATCGATATGTAGACTGTAAATTTCGGTCCCATTGCGGTCTCATTCGATAGATAGCGAATGAAAACTTGCGGGGAAGTGAGGTGGTAACTCTAACGAAGGAAATCTTGTAAGGAAAAGCGCTGTGAATGCTGAAAATTCGTTTGGCAGCCGTCTGAAATTCTTTGAGCAGCGAGGGAACTCTCTTATTGATAGCAATCGCTGAAATATCATGGGAAATGGAAGGTGGCATTGCTGTTTGCTATCGCAGAGAGTTAATTCAAAGTGTCGTTGATGGAGGGGGGGAATTTTCCTTAAAGCTGTTTCCTCCCATTTGCAGATCTTACACAAAAGATACTTTGTCGTCGCGGCACAGTTGCCGGGCGAGAAAGAAATATGGCACATGACAAAGCAAAGTTTCTGTTGCCAAAAAGCCGTGGCCATCCCCTCTCACACCCTGCTTGGTTGCCTCAGCCGTCCCATCCCCATTACCATGGAAGAGTGCGCACCCAGAATGACAAGGAATGCATTTGTGTGTCTGCCTCTGTTTTTGTCGGTGTGCAAGAGATAGAGTGGCAGTGTGTGAGTGCGGAACGTGGCCATTGTGGCAAGTGCCAGGGAATGCCATACGAATGAGAAGTCCATTTTGTGGAGCTGCAGGCGGATCAGAACGAGACGGGGCTGAATACTTTTGGTGCAACAGCAACCAAAACAAAGGCGGAAAAACTTTAACCGCAAAAGTTTTTATATACTGGTTGTAGGGATTTTTCTCTCTCGTATGTATAATCCGCAGCACACCTGCTTCTTGCTCGGTGCGTGGCCAGGCAAAACATCAAAGTTGCATTAAAGTGGCAGCCTGGAAGGCACATCTAGAGAAACCCTTTCATTGTATGCCAACATAAATGCAGGGAATGCAGTTTGTCACTCAAATAAAATGATTTACATGTACCCAAAAACTGACAGCTACATGGAGAAAGCTGTCATTTTGATGGAATAAATTATGCTAAAGTGATTTAGAAATTTGATAATAGGTGGCCCTTTTGTATGCTCCTCGTTCATTCTCTTCATCACTCTTGAGGGCTTGAATCCGCTTGCGTAGAATCGCAAAATGGATTGCCTAATGAGAGCAGAAGTGCATTTCATCAAGCCGAGTCTAAATGCAGGCAGACCGAGCCCCCTAGCTTCGCTCTTAGACCCACTTGACCCAATTCCCCGTCCTCTTGGCCCTGGGGTTTTGAGTGCGTTAATTGCTGGCAGTGCCAAAGCTCCGAATGGGTTGACAGAAAGACTCGACTGGCTTGGGCTCAAGTGTTTTGGGTACAAGTAGATTTACTGACTTATGCAAGTGTTTGTCGGAAGGATGGGAGCATTTTGGACCATAGATCTCTTACAAGTCATTTGGTATGCATGGGCCATCTATTTCTATTACAGATCCCATTCGAGCCGCATTTGTGCTGCTCAATCATTGAATTCCTTTCGATTGCCAAGAATAGACCACAACAATGGGCCGACATTTGACAATGCAATGGCAGAACAGACACACACACACACACACACACACACACACACACACACACACACACACACACACACACACACACATCCGCATCCGTATCCGTATTCAAGGCATTTTTAATGAAGTGTATCTAATATAGAAATTAATTAAACCCAGCGACACCCAACGACAGCAGAGCAGAGCAGACGATTCTGTTGGCCATGTGCGAATAGAGTCGACTCTGGGTGTGGATTTCAAGACATTTGCCAGGGTCCCCACCGTCAGCATCAGCATCAGCACCAGTGCCACTACCACCAGGGAGGGATCCCCATCGTTGCCTTCACAGGTGACAGCACAAGTTCAACACGTTGAGGGAAAACAGCAACTCAGCTGGTTGCCACTTGCCCCCATTCATTTGCTACTTCTTTCTTTCATTCGTTCATTCATTCATTATGCTTATTAGGTTTTGCTGTCAGCGGGTGTCGAGATACATACATAGAGGGTGGCCAAGAAGACAGAGAGAGAGAGTGAGAGAGAGGTGGCAGCATTGTGTATTGTTATTCTGGCATATTTATGGCATACCATACGCATACCTTCTCCCAGATACTACAGATACAAAGCAGACAAAATCATCAGAGGTTGCTACGTTTAAAATTAATTACATTAAAATGTCTACCACATTCTCGAGGCAATCGCTTCGGTGTCGTTGTGTCTGGTCTGTCTCATGTCTCATGATCTAAATATTAATTACTTAATGCAAATCTTAGAAATCCGTATAGAACGGCATACTTCCTGCTACGACTGCGATTATGTGTACTTGCAGCAGTTCAACGCAGCACACACACACACACACACACACACAAACTAAATTTCACTTTTCTCCCCCTGACATGTGACGTTTATGGACAAAAAAAGGGGAGGGGGGGTAGCGCAACGTGATGCGGGTGCTTCACCTTCAAAGACATTGAGCCAAAAGTGTGTGAAAGTTGCCCGAGAGTTTGTCGTGCAATTAGAGCAACATACGACAACGACAACGACGACGACCAAAAGTGGACGACGACAGCTCTGGGAAACTTGCGATCTGGTTGGGAAATGCGTTTTCCGCTTGCGATGGCACAACTTGAAAATCAAGTTTTCCAATCTTGCTGCTGATGGCGATGCTGATGCCGAAGGAGAGTACAATGTCCATGGCCGGGAAATGGTACAGCAGCAGCAACAATCAGGCAACAACCCAAAAGCGGTTTCCACCAATTCAACATTTTTTGTTTCGCTGCCTTTTTCTGCTACATTTTTGGTTTCTCTTCCTTTCTGATGCTGATGCAAGCAAATTGAACGAAATCGAAATCAATTTCGGAATGTGCGTGGCCATTGGGGGCCATTGAACCGCACTCATCAGGAGCCATTGGCCATCGCTATCATCGTGGATGGAGCATTGCGCGTTATGTAACCAATGGAAAACCCGTCGAGGCATCTACTACTACTACTAGTGCGACGGTTATTTGTTTTTGTTTTCCATTTGAGCAGCACAAATACCACGCATAGAAGAGTGCGTGCGTGAGCGTGGCCGAAACATTGTTGCGGCGAAAGTTTCCCCTGGCTTCAAACTCCAGATACTGGAGATACAGATACTGACACAGGGGAGGACTGGAGCACAATGACCATCGTATTTAATGGCTCTTGGCTCATGTAGCCATCAAAACTGGAGCACAATTGCCAACCGCCGCATGTTGCTTTGGTGGTGGGGGGAGGGGAAAGCACTGGAAGTGGATGTAGAAGGAAGTGGATGTGGCCAACAGGAAGTACAACAGTAATGCGGTGCAGCGAAATTGGCGAAATGGGAAATGTAAAATGGGGAAAATGGAATATTGCGAGCACAAGTGGAGCTTGAAACGGAAAGAGATGGAAATTTGATTTGGCCAGAACTCCTTGAAAGTGAATTCCCCCACTGATGAAATGAACCTCTTCCACTCTGACGAACAGAGAACAATGCAACTAATCAGTTGCAATTGCATGATACGAGTACAGCAGCGATCATAAATATGAATGGACTAATTGAGTTACCATGCGATGGGCAAATTGCAATGGGCTTTAATGCTATTTAATATGAACATATCCGAAAATAATCTAATAAGCCGCGAACATAAATCTGCAAATAAATATTCGGGCCGTCATCTTTCTGTCAGTGGAAATGAATGCTTTAATTGTCGAGCAACGGGCCAGAATGTAAAATATGTCTCAGAGAAAAGACATAGTACATACACACACACACATATATATATATATATATATATATGTACATATGTATTTACGCGACAGATTTCAACACCGAATGAACGCCGATCTCTGTGCAGCGTTGAAATATCGTAAACAATTTCGTATTCGGATTCTGATTCAGATACCCAATTCCGTTTCTGATATATACAGATACAGATATACAGCGATGAAGGTGCATTTATAGAACACTAAGCATAGATCATTGCGATTTAAGTGCTCGAATATTTGCCAGCAGCCTCAAGCCAAAAGTAAACAAATATGCCAATAAACAAATGGAACGAGAGACAGAGGGACAGAAAGAGAGAGAGAGAGACACAATGGAGGAGCAGCAACCGTGTGCATATATTGCCAATTTAATTTGCCAAACAATTCCATACAGAACAATTTCATTGAAAACAGGCACACGCACACAGCAGGAAAAAAAGGAGAAAAGATGGAAAATTTGAAATGGAAAATGTAAACAATGAAGATAGCGATAATTCCGAAGCAGAGAATGTCCGACACCTCCCCCACGGTGCGGAATCAGTTTTCATAATTGCATTTCGCATTGAGAGTTGTTTCTGGTTTTTCCTCTGTGGGATGATGGCCAAGGTCAATGCCAGCCAGGAGAGGATCGGATCGTATAGGATCAGATGGGGAAGTATTATGCCATTTGAGGATCGCATTCGTTATATCACCACTGCCGGTGGGTGGTATAATTGTGGCAGTGTGACCGCTCTCCCACAAACAGCATGGAACGCCCCGATAATCACAAGAATTTTGCACCCCATTGGGGGCTTATATAAGTCGAAGAAAGGGCCAACGCTTGATTATAGACTTGAGGCGTATCTAATCGTTTTCTCCATGACAGACTAGCTTTGAATCGGAGGATAGATCCAGCAAAGCAAATGTTCCACTTCTATTTCCATTTCAAAACCCTAAGCTGAAGGTGGCTGCCATTAGAAGATTGAAATGGTGAAATCTTTTAGAACCGTACTGATCCAGAGGGTTGTGTAACATGATCTCCATTTGCAGAATCAATCTCTGTGGCTGCTGCTCCTGTTGGGCACTATAATTGGACTGCTGGACGTTCTGGAGGCTAGAAGCCACCGTCGTCGTACATACCGTGTACGTCCACGTACTGAAAATCTAGCCGCATTAGCGCCTATGAACACGGATGAGCTGTGTGCGCCAGAGATCACCAAGGACGAGCTGATGGAGGTAACCATACTGGGGGCCACCAAGGTGATCATCAAGCAGGTGGAAAAGTACAGCGCCGGCGAGCCGATAAGCACGGATGTGGTGAACTCCATCAGTGAGCTGGTGATGAAGGAGCTCTTGGCCGGTGCGACCATCCAGGATATGGTTAATAAACTTTACATCTGGTGTAGCATCAACAGGCCACCACAACCTCCGAAAACCACTCCTTCACCTGAACCCCCGCCTGAAGAGGCTGCTGGGGGTGAACCTGAGTATGGAGTTCCTGATGATGAAGCTGCGCCTCAGCCTCCTACAGAGACGGCTGCACAACGAACTGCAGAAGAGACTGGAGGTGAAGCTGACTATGGAGTTCCTGATGATCAGTTAACCGATAATGCAGGAGGAGAGCCTGCAGGAGAGCCTGCAGGAGAGCCGGCAGGAGAACCTGCAGGAGAACCTGACTATGACACGCCTCTCGATTTTGATACGGGTGCTACAGCCCCTACACCTCCTGCAGGGGCAAATTCGGACTACGATTACTCCGGACCTAAGTCTTGCGAGGGCGAGTCGTGCGAGGTTCCACAGCCAAACTCCGAGTGGACTGACGTCAGCTGGTTGTGCCTGATCGAGAATGGAAATCCCAAGTGCTATTCTTACCACTACGATGTCAACTCGGAGATATCTGTGGAAGAAGTCGAGAGCCGCACGGTGAAGCGCCGGACGGGCGTCCAACAACGGACCCGCCGGAACAAGGGTTTAATGTCGCGGAACCGCCTTAACAGGCGGGCAAAGCACAAGAAACGGAAGCGGAATCACAAGTTGGCGGCACTGAGGCGCAGGCACGGCTTCCGTCGGGGCAAGGGCAAGCCCGGTGCCCGTCGGGGCAAAGGCAAGCCCGGAGTCCGTCGGAGCAAGGGCAAGCCTGGAGTCCGCCGCAGCAAGGGTAAACCCGGAGTCCGCCGAAGCAAGGGCAAGCCCGGCATCCGTCGGAGCAAGGGCAAGCGCCCTTTAGTAGTGGTCAAATCTTAAGTGCATCATTCAATAAAGTAATCCTGATGTGAGACGGGCTCAGGGGGCGTTATCCATGCTGCCTTCTTCTCTCCACAGGCCAATCAGCAAATCGAAAATGGTGGGGATCTCTATGACACGACCACAGAATGCTCCTCGAATTGGACCCGTTGACAGGGTTGCCGTTTATTAAAATCGGCAACACATAAGCTTCTCTGGCAGAGAAGCAAAGTGGCGGATAGATGGTGGGCAAAGAGACAGTGGGAGTGGGCGACATGTTGGTGGTGTGGTTGGGTCTGTGCAAAGTAGAGAAAAAAAGACTCGTATTTCATAAACAACCCGGACTGAGACCGACGCAATTAAATGTCAAAGCGCAGCGAAGCCATTTTGGTATTTGAGTGCCCCAAAGGCGTATCTAGATGCGGCCGGGAACAGGACAGCAATAAATTGTGGCTGCCTGTTGGGAATTTAGCAAGAGCAAGAGAAACAGCAGCTGCATCTGCACCTGACATCCGTGCACTTTGCCTAAGCAAACAGGACACAGAGATACGAGATGCGAGATACGAGATAAACTCCCCGCGTACTTTCTCTATCAAGCAGCGAGTGACAGCAAAAGTCGACACAAGTTTGTTAATTTACGAACGTAAAGTAAATACTAACTAAATAAGATATAAGTCCCACATGGAAAAGTTATTCCTGCATTTTACGCGGGGCTAATCAGGATACGCCGATGGATGTGATGCGTCTACGCTCTACGAATTTCCTTTGGGGCCTGACTAATTACGACAACTCCCCTGGAAAATATTCTCAGCATAATTTCGACGCCTGGCAGCAAATAAATCACGCATACGCCATGCTGTACCTTGCGCCGATCTGTGGCCCGATTGGCCAGAACCGGGATGCGCACCAGAGGGAGGACAGGACATTGATTTATGCTCGCCCAGATATTTCCGTCCAATTTTTAAGTAACTTTTATTATGACAAACGCAGCTTCGGATGGCTTCCCTGCTTGCTTCTTTCTTTCATCCACCTTTTTTTTTCATTATTCATGATTTTTCCTGCCAACAGCCAACACGAACAGGCCAGGCCAGTTGGCTCATCCTGGCCTTATTCTCAAACATTTGGCAACATCGACGGAAGAATTGATAAATGGCACGCTATTAAATGTACACTTAATGGTGCATAACGTGTGATATACTGTCGGCAGGCAGTGTTTCTGGCAAGCAATCGAATGAGCTAAGAAATGAGTCAATTAAGAGTTCGCTGACTGAGCATCACATTCACCTCCAGCTTCAGTTTCAGCTTCAGCTCCAGCTAGATACTTTCTCAGTGTACCGGAAAACCGTTATCCCATTTCCCCACATCGCGATGTAGGTTAAGCCAATGCCAAAAGGCTCATCGCAAATATACTCCAGCTTAAAATCTCATTATTTTAAGTAAAAGAATGTAAGGCAACAAAATGGGAATTTCCACAGGGTGCTGCGTGGAAAACAAAGAACAAAAATTATTACCACTTTTGCATGGCCTGCTGCAAATTGAATTGATTTTAATCTTCATCTCCACACACACACACATACAACTGAAGGGGAGCACACGAACGGGGCCCAATGAAATTTGCATTCGAAATCGCTTTTCAAAAAACTTGCACAGGAGTCCCTGCCAGTCCCTGGGCCTCGCCCTCCCATTTTTGCGTGGGGGAGTGTGTGCTGCGAATTTAATTCGGTACCCAATAAAGAAAAAAAAAAAGTTGGATGGAAAAATTCGCAAGCACTCGGCCAACTTTGGTGCGTGTGCGAGGGATGATAAGACTCAGCAGGAGCAGCAGCAGCAGCAGCCAAGACTGACGGCAGAGATACAGATGCCGGAGCTGGAGACAAGTGCCCCAGTGGAAGAGGCAGTGGCAGTGCCGGAACCGTGTGTCTACCCACAATCTGCCTGGTCGCAAATAAACTTGAAAGACATATGAAAATCAGTTTTTGAATATTGGCGAAGGGCAAACAAGAAGCCCGAAGGACTATTCTGGTGCGTGCGAGTATCCTGCTGTAGCAGCACTTTGCCCTGGCACACAGCCAGTGGGTATGGTGTGCCATGGCAGGCAATGTAAGCCCATCCCCTCGGGCATAGCATTAGGCCAGATATGTATGTACATATGTATGAATGTATGTAAATGTGCCGGGCATACTATCTGCTGCCATACAGCAGAGCAGCAAATGTAGCAAGAGAAAAGTTAGATTTTTGTGCCATTACTTGCCCAAGGAAATGTTGAAACACAGCCAGAACTAAAGTAGTAGTAGTAGTAATCCAGTTGAATTTTCTGCATTCCTGCATCTGACTCTTCGTTTTCGGAGAATCGATGGTAAGAGTACAAATCTCTAAGGGCCAGCAATCACATTACTGATGCCCATCCATTCATTGGGACTACTGCCACTTGCAGCCCAATTACCGTATCATCAGCGCCACAAATTCCAGCAAAATGTTCAAAATTCGGTGTGAAAATCATCATCAAAAACAGCTAATTCACAAAGCAAAAGAACAGGGAGCTAGCCTCATATTGAATGCAAATTGCGGGAAGGGAACAAAACGCGGAATGAGCTACCAAAATTAGAGTGGGCAAACTCTGCACAATCATGTGGCCTGGTGGGGGAGATTTTGCAATGAAAAAAGGCATTGCATTTATCCTGGCAATGCATCTGTGTTCATTACCATCAAGTGCTGTCGCTCCTGTTGCACCACCATTCGTCCTTTGTGGCATTCAACGCTACGAGTGTTGAGTGGCATTTAAGATCAAAATAATCCGATTAGAGTTCCATCAATGGGATATCTCCAAGTATTCAATAAAATAAATCGCTCAGCACTTTGCTGACTTATTAAATTAAACGCTAATGGCATTAAATTTAATTTATTAAAAAAAACAAGCAATCCTTGAAGCACTTTAAACTGATTGAATAGCTCAAATTTCGTTGGCTATGCTTCAAATGAAATTGAATTCACTTGAACCACGAGTAGTTTGGTGGTAAACAAGTTCTACAGCGATTCTGCCATCAATTAAAAAACCTTTTTGCCAAAATTAGCGCACTCAATTAATTTGAAAATGGGTTCTTCCCGACTTGCGCTTCAGTTTGGTCCTTGGCAACGTCCCACTTCCACTTCCACTCCCAGCTGCCACGCCCACACACCAGCAACCTTTTGGCAACCCCCGAACACAAACACACGTAGTACTACACCTTGACAGTGAGTGAAATTTCAATTAATCAAGAGGTGGAAAGGCAAGGAAAGGATCCCCCATGGACGGGGAACGGGTTAACCCGTATATCTGCGCAGAGCCACCGATTTCGACCCAGAAAGCGATGGAGCGGCCACATAAAATTTACCCACTAGAAAACCGAGTGAAAAAAACAGAAATAGAGAGGGACAGAGGTTGAGAGCGAGAGAGAGAGAGAGCTGTTTGGATGGCGCACCTTTCCCTTTCGTTTGCTGCTGCTGCTGCTGCAGGTGGCGATTAGTCATTATTTATTTTAAAATCAATTAGTTTGCCTGACATGAGAGGGCAGAGGTAAGAGAAAACTGAGAGAGAGAGGAGAGGGAGAGAGAACGAGAAAGAGCACCATAAAAGTTCACGTCTCATTGGCAGGGGAAAAACATTTTTGCACATAACTTTTTGCTATTTGGGCTTTGTGCTGAGTAATTGGGGAAATATTCGGCATAGGTTCTACCCTCTGTCAGAGTACCCTATACAGTATATAGCAAATTCATCATCTGTGCATCTGCGAGGAGGGTATCTAAAGCCTCGGCATTTTTCTTTCGTGTGTTATTTGATTGCCATTTGAATTTCACAGGCATTGCACCAAATTGACTTCTCGGCAATTTCCATTGGCTGCTTGCTGCCATAACAATAAAAATGTGAAAATGCACACATGTATATATGTACATATGTCCAAGGACTAATCAACAATTAGTATGCAAACCACAAACAGGATCCAGACTGCACTGGCATTCCATTGGGAACATTTCAAAACCAATTAACTACTGAAATTCATTGCAACTGCTGGGTGGGGGGACACCTGACAACAACTAGGGGCCGCTGTGCACAAGTGATTCACTATTTGAGCGACCAATGAGGAAATGAATTCTGCATAGCTGATGAGCAATGAAGAGACATCGGAGCATCCACAGTCATCGCTCGGCTGCCAAAAATGCAAATCCAACAAGAGAAAAAGTCACAGGGGGGAGGGAGCGGCGGCGTGGGCGGGCAGAGATTGCCAGCAAAATGAGCAGAAATGTAAAAGCAGGAAATTAAATTTACAAGAAATTGCACATCCATCTGCGAGCGTCTCAAACTGAATGTTATTATAAAGGATTCCATCTTGGGGGAATTCTGTTAAGGCGAGCTGTCGACATCTGGGGATTAGTTGGAGCAGCCAGGCGGCTTATGGAACACAATGGCATGTCCAGAAATACAGATTGCATATACTATATTTTATGAATGTTAAATGACTTGAGAAATGAATAATAAGAGCAATTATTTATGTTGCCATGAAAGAACCACAACAAATGGAAACCTTTTAAAGAGTACTCTTGAATATTTCTAGAGTATTCTACGAATATATTTTAGCCTACATATATATATTCCCTCAATGTACACAAGCATCTCCCAAAAGGTCTCTCTGGCTTATGTGGGCTGTGCAAACGACTTAGATTTCCATTCCCTTGCTGCCCAAAACGCTGGTCAAGCTCTTTAAGCCCGCTCAAGTGTTTGCCACAGCACTTCCTGGCGAACAATTAAAGCTCACACACACACAAAAACACACACACATAAGTGACATGTGTCTCCCAGCTGGCTGGAGCGCTCCTGAAATGTTGTCCTTTTTGTGACGTAATTGCTGGCAGGCGGTGGCAGGAAGACAGGCAGCGGCACCAGCACAACGAAGCTTATGAAATTAATCAAACAATGTGAACTGAATGGATGGATGGATGGGCGCTAGGGGCCAGGGGACTCATGTGGCAGCAGAACATGCATAAATCAGAGAGTTTTCCCAGGGAAATAGTTTTGTTGAAACAACGTCCCCAGAGATTCGGATCAAGTTGGGGACCGGCCGCCTCATGCCATCGGGGGCTGGAGCCAAAAAGTCAAATGCTTTCAACGTCAGCAACTGTCACCCAGCAGAGAGACGCTGAAGGAGCAGGCGGAGGAGGGGGCGGGTTGCGTGCCGCACAATTCCCATTCATCAGTGCCCCCTTAGCCCGATTGCTGTGCAATATAATAACGCTCTAATTTGCATGCAGCTGCAAGGCACAGATGTTGCAGTCGGCAGCCAACAGTCACCAGTTGGGGCAGGATCAAGTACAAAATTTATTTAAACGCATGTCACATGTGCCACGCCCCCCTGTCCCCAGGAACACACCAACTCATGTGGGTGGCACCAGATGCAGCTTGCCCTCTGGCTTCAAGCAAATATTATATTTTAATGAAATTTCATTTAGAACTAAAGTTATTCTGCCCTTCCGCCACAGCCAGCCTCAACCACAGGCGGTGGTTGTGGCGGCTGTCCAAGGCTGCCACCGTTAGAAGAACATTTCCCATTACGAGGACGAGTGCCCGACAGGAAAAGGCAAAAGTTTAATTGAATAAGTTCCATGTTCCCTTTCTTCCCTGTCAAGGAGGAAGACTCCAGCGGTGGATATCTTCTCGCTGTCTGCAATTAATTCGAGAAGTGCATAATTCACGAGGCCCCACTAACCAGAGTCGAGTCTCAATTTCCCGCCCGCTTTCCCAGCGTCCATTGTAACCGCTTTTCAGGCATTTGGCTAATTCAATTTCCCGGCCATCAGCGACGTGGCAACGGCGTCTGCCAGTGGGTTTTCCTATTCGGATTTGCCGTTCGCATTCATTGTGCTTTGGACAAGTTGCCTTGTCTTTTGTTACAGTCACTCGTACAATTTCCCAACGTCAACAGTTAACAGCAGTTTGCATATTGCGCAATGGCAACGGCAATGGCAACAGCACACAGTGCCGCAAAGTGGCCGCTAGCCCTGGGAGCTCGACTCTGGGCCAGGCCGCAGCCATCCCCATCCCCCATCCTTCAGGGGGCCTCGCTAAAATTGTCGCTGGCTGGGCTAAAATTAAATGCTTAGTTGGCCGACAACCGTCGATGACAGTTTCACAATGTCCCTGTCACTCCATTGCACTATGGTCCCAACGACCACTTTTGTTGGCCAAAATTAATAACTCGCGAACGAAACAAGATTTTTGGATTTGGTTTTTGCATTGGGTAGATATAATCAATAGGAACTGGATATACAAAAAAAAAAAAATGGGTGTGGCACCGCCTTTTTTTTAACTGCATATTTAAATTTTTAGTTATAGTGAATTGCGAGTATTGAGTATATTTTGAACATTTTATTAAGAAATCAATTTAATTGATTTTTATATATTTTTAATAGGGCGTGGCACGCCCAAAACAATTTTTTTAATTTAAAAATAAGCAATTTTTAAAAAGTTGTCGCTAAGAGAAGAACGCTTGTGATAAACTGTTTTGAAACATAAGAATAAACAAAAGAATAAATTAAGCCTTCTCTAGGAATAGGAATACAAGTTTTAAAACAAATGTGAGCTCGTATTTGACTCATATTCGTGCGATCATTCTAGCGGCTTAAATCAATAATTTTATGTTTCATCCTTCCGATACTACAAGATCTCCAGTATGCCTTCTTTGTGGTCTACAACATTTGTTGAAGTGTGATAGCAAAGTGCGACCCACTGGCTTTAAGGCTTTTGAACACTTTCCGACTCTGTATTTGCCATCCAATTTTTCCATTTTTCTGCCAAACAATAACAAAAACTCATAAAATTGTCTTTAAAGGCTTATTAATTTCATTTGAAATGTCACCATTAAGTTTAATTTTCAAATAATTGAGTTGTTTGCAGGTTTTTCGCTTCTCTGATGTTCACGCGGCAAACAATTCTTCATTTTTGATTTTGAGGTTATGTTCTACTAATGCAAATTATAAAATTTGTGGTGAAATGTGGGATTTTCTACTATATACATTTCAACAAGAATTGATAACTCTACGAAACACAATAGGTTTCAGGGTTGGAATAGGTGGGAATCAAAAGTTATGTCTAATCAAAAATCAGTTTTCATTCCGAGTTGTCAGATGTAAAACGCCTCATTTGAACCTCAAATTACGAAGACATCACAAATACGAGATACAGGAAACTTTACAAAACACGTAGTAGAAACCCGACTGATTAAAATACAAAACAAAAAATTTGATCAGTTAATCGAATTTTTCAATTTATGAGAGATTTAAAATTGCTATTAAATTTCCACTTTTCACTGCGCGTTCATGTAGTGACAACGGCTGTTTTAACAGCTGATTTCGCGAATGTGGCGCCATCTATGGAAATTTCGGGTATGCAACTTTTATGGTCACTCTTTTTCTAATAGAGTTCGATCAAAATAACGGTTACTTCTTTACTTTCAAAAATGGGTTTTGGCCAACAAAAGTGGTCGTTGGGACCATAGTGCATTGTTTCCACTTGCCTCCACTTGTGTGCGTCTGCCTGTGTGTGCCCCATGCAACCACTTGTCTGTGTGTGTGTGTCTGCCTGTGTGTTCCCCATGCATGTGAAGATGTGGCAATGCCAATTTACGCTCCATGCATCTTTGGAGCACTGGCAGTGGCAGCCGACTGCCAATGACTGATGAAGACAAAACATATTTAGGCAGTGCCCCCAGGGACAAGACTCTCTAAACTTTTACCAGCTTTTGCCAGGGGAAAAGTTTTCCCTTGGCAAAATGAAGTCAAACTGCAGCAGACATCTCAAGGGAAGTATCTCGCAAATAGCTTAAATATAAACTCCTGTAAACTGGCTGAAAAGACAATCCCTTGACTCAGCTATGGGCTCTATTTACTGGCGGATTATCCAACTGTATCTGTGCATCTGTGCCTGTGTGTGGTGGTTTCACGCTACATCTCAATCAGCATTCAAAAGGGCATCACTGGCGCTACGTGCAATTACGCACAATGAGGATGACGATGCCAATGTGATGGGGTGCCAATGATGATGGACAAATTGCTGGCCATATTGTGTGTGCCGCCAAGGGCGGATAAAAGATGAGCAATCGAAAAATGGCAGGCTTGGCCAGGACAATGGATTGTCAGATTCAGATTCAGATCGAGATGACCCGGGGATGGCTGCAAGTGGCAAAATGCGCCAATTATCGTCACCCAGCCACCCCAGACGACCAGGCCACACAGACAAGTGCAGCAGCAGAAGCAATAACAACAAAAGCAGCACACACATCCAGACGACACTGACTATGGCCACAAAATAATAAAGCAAAATTATTATCTGGCCAGAAATGTTTCAATACCAGAGACAGAGACAGAGACAGAGACGGGGAAGGCAAAGACAGATCCGACAACAATGGCACCAAACCACACAAGATGGGTACACGATAATGTGTGATGGGGATGTGTGTGGTGCGCAGGGGAAGGGGGCAGTAAACGTTTGGCTTCCTCAATTTGTGGCAGACTGTTGCCAATATTTTGTAATACAAAAAAAACCCCCCATTTGTGGGCCCACACAATCCATTCCATCCCAAAAAAGAAAAGGTACACAAGATGATGTGTTGATGGCAGCAGATACGCTGGGGGTACTTGCTTGGTGTTGTGGCATGCAACGACGTTCGAGTAACAATTGGAAAACACTCAACAACTGAAATCGAGCTTTCTTTCCTTTTGCAATTGTGTGGATGAATGGCGACGGAGGTGTGTGGGGTAAAATTATGCCATTCAGCAGCAGCTGCTGCTGCAGCTGGGATGATGCCACCACAGAGAGGGAGTTTTCCTTTAGATAGTTTTTCCGCTGCTGTGCTCCAGTGTTTTTGTGCTGATAACTTTCAAATGCGATGCCGCAGGCTGTTGTGGCATGGCAATAATGCAAAACATAGCAGCAGAAGGAGCAGCATCAGCCGCAGACATCGAGCAGAGGCTGCTGTTCAATTTCTCATAAAAGTTTCCCTTGACAGCTGAGGCAACATGGGAAAACAGCAGACAAAAAAAGAGAATAAACCAACAAAATATATGACACACAATTCAAACTTGAGAATTGCATTTTGGGCCTGCTGAATTTCTAATAAATCAGAATCAACCCCTTAAATATTTCAGAGAACTATTTCAGAAGGGCAAGCGACCCCGATCCCCAGAGAACCAGCAACCGAAAGAGAAACAGCACTTGCATTAAAATTAAAAACATTTTCTACTGCGGCGGAAATGGCAGTAAAAACCGTGGCGCAGTTACAGCTGTTCCAGCCACCAAGCAGCACAACTTCCGGTCCGTGGTACAATGTTCGCCATTTTGTATTTACAGGCATTACGAGCACTGGTCGGTTTGGCGACCCATGCATTGGAGGCGACTCCACGGGGGCTCGATGCTTTAACGCGTTTCGCCCAACGCCCAAGGGGACCAGGGACCGGCTGGCTGCTGCCAGGCCTGGCTTAGAGGTGTGAATGATTGCCGAGGTGCGTGCCCGACTGACTGCCTGATTCACATCCCCCGGGCGCACGGGGCGACAAAAGAGGAGCAGCCCTGAGGCCATAAATATGTTAATCACAAAGAATTGCAATTGGGACTGCATGGGGGGTCGAGTGGAACGAGTCCCAGGATCATTCCGTTTGCTTAGCATACTTTTTTGGAGCAGCTCAAACTATCGCCTCGCTCGGCCCATATGCTAATTAGCACAGTTTCCGGGCAGCCTTTCATGCACTAAATGATTCCTTGCAAGGTCTTCGTCATTTTTTCTCACAAAAATTATAATTTTAATGAACCCCGCTGCCATATGCTAGAAGACAAAAAAAAACGCACAAATTATGCAAAAAAAAAAAAAAAGGGCACACAAAAAAAATATACAAAAAAAAGATGGAGGGAGGCGGAGACCTTGCACATCAGATTAAAAAGTAAACTTTTTAATAAAAATCACTTTAGCATTTCATTTGCTTGCCGAGCAGCAGGAAGAAAAGGGGGGGGTTCGGTGGGGGTGGGAGAAAAGTTTGTGGTTAAAATTAAAAATACTTTTTTATGCAGCGGCAGAGAATAATCAAATAATGAAAGGAAAAAGGCAAATGTTTTTCACAGTAAATAATGAAAAGCGCTCATTGTGGTTAAAACAACAAAAAAAACCTCGAAAAGAAGGAAAATGTCGGGTCTGAAGGAAAAGTCCCATAGCGAACGAGAGAAAGAGAGACAGTGAGAAAAGAAAGAGCTGCAAATGCAGCCAAGATACAGATAAAAAATATAATTTATTTTTTTTTATAATAATATAAAAGCAAAGGAAAAACAAAAGAACCAACAAATTTGCATTTTGCAAGCGGGTCACGAAAACTTGACGAAAATGGCTCCGAAATATACCAAATTGGCCTGGCCTAAACAAAGACCGAAAGTTTGTGGGACACAGGCAAGCGACTGCTTGAATATTTTATTTTTTGAGGAAATCCCCAATAAAGTGAGTCCGAGAACGAAGCGGATTCGCTGCAAATTAAACATGAAATTGAATTCTGCTCATCATAATTTCCCCAAGGATGCTTATTAGGCAGCCGGCCAAGGAAAACTGGCTACAAAAAAAACAGAAAGCCCCAATGAATTGAATCGTCTAGAATTCCATCCACTCCGTCCACTCCTCGGTCTGCTGTGCTTCTCCGACGTTGCCATAAGTGCAGCTGAGATCCCGTCTGGTATTATTTTCTGATTAGGCATGGGAGGAGCTGAGCGGAGCTGTCCCAGACATGCTCAAACACGTAAGCCCAAAGGAAATTGACAAAAGGAAAAGCAACGTCTGATCAACTATGCATAAACTCATTTGGCATGGCAACATTCAGGTGAGAAAAGCCAGTGATTTGAGGGGAGGAAAAGTGACATGAATGCACACACTGAAGGTGCCAGAACAAGTCCAAACTAACTCAATTCCATTTACCATCAAAATTAACTTTGAAAAGTACGTAGCAACAAATTGCGCAAAATAAAATAAAATAAACCAAGAATATAGGTAAATATTTGCCATCTGTATGTACATTCTGCACAGCGTTTAACCACATTTATTTGGCCCGAGGCATGCCAACAACCAACAAACATGCAACCAACAAAATAACGAAGGGAGGGAGGGAAAATTACAATAAAAATAGAATAAAACAGAAAACAAACCCAATGAATCCATTACACTTTGAACTCTCCCTTTATCTACACTTGGCCCCACGTATCTATCTCTGTCGGTGTCTTCTGCCCCTCCCCACCGCCACTCGAATCAATTGAATTTCGACTTTTTAGCTGGAAGCAAAGTAAAACTTTATCCGAGCGACCAGGAATGCCAACCAGGCAGGGGTGGCCCGCCCGTACAATGCCAAATGCCGTGGCCATGGCCAATTATCCAACAAACAGAACAGTGAAGAAAATTTGGTTGTGAAAGTTTCCACAACCCACAGAATGAGGGATGGGGGCTACCGAGGCCAGAATCCGAGAGAGACTACTTCAATGCTTTTACTATCGAAAATCAACGAAATAACTCCCAAGAATATAACAAAAACTAAAAGAAAACGCTCGACCATCAATGCTCGAAGCTGTAGATACCCTTGCACATACATATCTATGTATATAAATTAAGACTCGTAAAGGCGTCCCTTGGTGCGTGGCATACTACAAACTGACACAAAATACTAATGCCTTCGGTAATGCCAGGGTATATACATCTAACCACTAAAAGAAGCAACTGGCGAATCGCCCAAAAGTTTTTCCAACTCCCCACAGTATTTGTTGTACAGAAACTTCGCATAGGGGCTCGGGGAGATCCGGGCATCCCCCGTACAGAGATATAAGCCAACCCCCAAGACCCTAATTGAAACCTAGGCAACGAAGAGAACTTAAACTTTTGCGTAAAATGCAATTAAAAGCAGCAGCCAAGCATCAGTTAGAGACGGATTTTTACTTAATCTTCTGCATCAGTTTGTCCCCAAAGCCCCAACCAGAGACAACTCAGGCAACTTAGGCAAAAGGAATAGCAACAGCTATAGCAGAGGCACTACCAGAAGCAATGGAAGCCACATCCAAGGCAAGTTCCAGCAATTGTTGTTTCGGTGTGGGAAAACTTTATGCCTGGCCTAATGCAAAAGCAAACCAATTCCAAATCTTATTTACGCAGAAAATTAAACATCAACTAGGGGGGGTGGAGGGTGTTGGGCAGGGCACAGAGATTTTGGTCTTGCTAAAATTATAAACGAGCAACAGCAGCGCGCCCCGGGGCCAGGTTACATAAGTTTTGATAACCAGAAGGCTGAAGGAGCAGCTGGAGTAGCAGGAAGAGTAGCGGAAGGGAGGAGGCAGTTTTTTTAGTTTATAGTTTTTGCTGTTTTTAGATAATGCAAAAGTTGTAACTAGATGCGTCCTTCAGGCGTTCAGTTTCCTTCAGTTCTGTCCTGTGTGGGTAAGTGGGTGGGTGGGTGGTTGTGTAGGTAGATAGTAAAACTTTTACCCAAAGATCGATAAGTAATAAAGTGTAGGAGGAAAACATAAGTCCATTCTGATTTAGCCAGGAAACGGCAGCGGCTCCTCTGGCTGAAAAGCCTTAATTAAGGGATTAATTTCATACAGAATTCAGCCCACTGCGATGGGTAATTTCTTTGGAATTGTGGCAGCCGACATTTATCATTATTGCCAAGAAATACACACACACACACACAGAGAGAGAGAGAGAAACTTTCGTTGCCTTCCAGCTAATTTGAAGCAAACGTTTCAGTTGGCTTTCGGTGAGAATTTCACACTTGGATTCTCGCAATTGAAATTGAAATGCTGCAAATGCCAGAAATGCCATAAAAAATCAATTAATTTTTCACTTTGCAAAAAAGAGAGAGCGATGGAAAACGAATCGATTGCGAAGTAGTAGAGTAGAATGGGGAGAGGGGAACTTCGACAGGCCACAAAGTCCACAACGAAATGAAGACACATGTTCTTCGAATAATATTGAGACAGGCTGACTCTCCTGCCATTTCCCCATTTCCCACTTTCCACTCTTACATTTCTCATTTCCTTTTGCAGTTTTCTGGCGTTGACACCAGGCAATTTTCTGCAAGGCAATTGGCAAACACTCAAGACGCTGACTGGCTGCTAGGCGCTTTCGCTTTAGATATCCTGGCCCACACACATTCACACCCCAGTCAGTCACGTTTTAGGGCCAGCACTCGTCTAGCATTCGATTATTTGTTGACTCAAAAGTTGTCTCTCTCCCGCCACACTCACTCACACACACACACGTTAAGTGAAGTGCGAGGCACATGAAATTGGGTCGAGAGTGTGTGGGTGTGTGTCAGCCTCATAACCTGGTTAATTAGGATGAGATTTTTTTTTCTCGTTTGCTCTTAATTGCTCATTTGTCGCTAGGGGAAGCAAAAGGCTGGCTATTCGTGGAAAAGATGAAAAACTGTAATCATTGCACCGTAAGTGGCAGCAATTAGAGAAACTTTTCCCTAGCCAGGTGTTCTGTGAATGTTCTGTCTTCCCTGCTGCTATAGAGATGAGAGAAAGGCTGGGGGCGAAAGGTCAGTTCAGACTTAGAGACATTCCAACCGAATATTCGTGTAGGTATATACCCAAATGTGTAAACAACACATCGAAACAAACAAACAAACAACGAAACGTATAAATAATTAAAATATTTAAGCACACACAAAACACACACCAAAATCATTTGGGTTTTTCGAAAACATGACTGAATGTCTGGGTAGTTGTGAAAATTGGGGGTGTCTGTAGTCTGTATGGATGGTCAGGCGGATGGATAGATAGATATTTTGAGGTAGGGGTAGGTGGGGTACAACATTTGTCAGCTAAACAGAAACTACAAATGAATAGGCGCCTTCTACTCACTGTAGGGCTGAGGTCGTGTACCGTATAGGGGCTCCTGCAGTAATGGCGAGCGACCATTTCCGATATCCTTAACTGAAATGAGACAAGAGCAAATGGCAAACAGATTGCGCGTGATAAATGTTTCCACAAATTGGTTGAATTTCTGTTTGGGTTTGGTTTTTGCTGGGTAGTTGTAGTTGTAGATTGGTTTGTTGGTTGGTTGTTGTTGGTTGTTGTTTTGTTGTTGATTGGTTGTTGTTTGTTTGTTTGTTGATTGATTGGTTGTTTTCATTATTGTGGTGTGTGTATGCTGTGTAGGCGATGTTTCTTCATTAACATTCTCATCTTCTCGATAGTGATTCGTTTGGTTGCTTGTACTAAATTCTAACTGGGCAAACATTTTTGTTCTCAGTGTACTTTTCGTGTCTGAGCTTGTGTGTGTGTGTGTGCTTGACCTCACAAATGTAACAAAAAGTAAAAACGAATACAAAATGAGAATCAATAGATGAACAAAAAGGAATATCTTCCCGTACTGGGAATCGAACCCGGGCCTTCTGCGTGAAAGCCCCAGATATCCTAGCCACTAAACCACACGGGACCGCGCCCTATATCCGGCAAGAAGAAAAGGTAAGACAGGAAATAAATTTAAAATTCACGCTAATGTTCCCCTTCTGTTCAGCTGCTGCTTGTTCATTGCCTTGAATGCCAATGAATCAGTTTTTATATACACATAAAATATAGTAAAGTCAAGTGGGAGGAGGAGGCAAACCACACAACAAATTGGATTTCATTTTCAGAGTTGAGGCAGGTCAGAGTCATTTCGAGTGAGCTAAAGGGGGGAACGAGCGAATAGAAATTCGGAACGCGTCTCGTTCGAATAATAATAATATTCATTCAAAAACGAAACAAGAAAGAAATGCCGAGATGCTTATTTAATACTACATCTAAAGTGGATTAATTTATGACAGCAAAACATTTTAGCGAAATGAAGAGAGCACGCACCTCTCCGTATCCGTATCCCCTTCCCCATTCCCCACCAACACCAAGAAATACGTCACCAGCTGAGATAAAAGGCGACAGCCACATAAATCAAGAGCTTTTTGTACAAGATTATCGGGCTATTTATGAGAGACAAAGAAATATGTATACAAGGAGAATGGCAGAGAGTGCCATCTAGCGTCGAATAGATCAAGATAACATAACCCCCTACCCCCCCAATGTGTGTCTATATGTATGTATGCACATACATATTAATGTATGTATATGGTCAGGTTAGTTCTGGCACACTTTCGCAAGACCATTCACACGCTCCGTCCGAGTGCACTGTCAATGTTTCAGGGCCAACTTCTAGTCCGGGGCCTGACCAAACAGAGCCGCAGAGCAGCAAACCAGCGGCCAATCATTCAATGGCGACCCCAATAAATGCATACTCGTTGTTCAGAACCTGTTTCAAATATATTTATTTACTTATTTTCGCTGTTGATTGCCCCCTCAGCCCAGCTCAAGCCTCCGCTCCAGTCTCCGTCCCAGTCCCAGCGCCAACCCCCAACCCCTGCTGCCATTGCCAAACTGTTATGTTTCGGCCAGCGTGGTGCAATTAATTTTTATGTATAGCATTTTGCGTTTGTTTTATTGACTTTTTATGGCTAAATGGGCTAATGATTTACATCGCTGTGTCGGCTGTCGGCTGCCGAGTATACCGATTACCGATTTGGGAAGTTAACTTTTTTATGGTCTTGGGAGATTGGAATACACATCTATCCAATCCATCCATCCATTCATCCCCATGTGAACCAGAAAAGGATGCCACAATCCATTAATGGAATAATCGTACTAGTCTTATACAATACATATATATGCGTATATTGCGAGAGTATTTCTCAGATTGTGCTTAGATTTGACATTTTCTCGTTTTGGATCGGATCGTTTGGCACTTACAAGCTATGAAATTGTATGGTACTTAGACATAGAGTTAGATTAGAGTGCTTCAACTGACTCACCTCCGGCACAGTCGCTGCGTAGTTGAGACGCCGACGCCTCTCTTCTCCGTACCACCACTCATCTGTTACGATACATGTGTATATAGCCCCCACTCCCCGGTCACAAAATAGGACGCTTGTGCCCGGCGGAGCAGGATGCGGATGCGGATGCGGAGGCGGAGTCGGAGGGAACGGGAACTACTCGTACAGACAAGACATACATAGTACACATACTCGTACCGACCGACTAATACCACTCACTATATAGTACATACTACATGCCCCGGAATCAGTAGCAATAATAACCCGAGTATGGTATAGGCTAGGGCTTACATAGCTTTGAACAGATCCCAATGGTAAAATTGTGATTAAATTAAATAAAATTCAAGTTTGAATTGAAATTTGAGGTTCATGGTATGACAAATAGAACAAAATAAATACTATATATATATATATATATATATATATATATATATATATATATATATATATATATATATATATATATATATATATATATATATATGGTTTTGTTTCTATTTTGATTTTGTTTGATTTCTCTTTTGGGGGTTCTTTCTCATTTTATACGTCGGATTGTCAGTCAACACATCAGGCACAGCAACAACCACATTTGCCAACATATCATATGCGGTATGTACATACTATATATCATGGTTCTCCGATAATATCGGTTCTCAATTGGTTTCAGTTTTATGCAACAAAATTCAAAAACTTTTGCGTTCCGCCCTTTTAGCCGGCAGTCAAACAACATTTCAAGGATCTGTTCAAATATGATTTCGGCTTATAACGACTACTAATTTCTGGGGCTGTAATGACGGTAGTAGTAGTAGTAGTAGTAGTAGTAGTAGTAGTGGTATTGGTAGTAGCACTAGTGGTAGTGGTAGTTCTGGTAGTATCTGTTAGGATGGTAGTAGTGGAGGATCTAAGCTTTGATTTTGATCCCGCGATGCATTGGTTCTGCCTCTGCTCATCCATATCCTCTTCGATATTCTCCATATCCATATCCTCATCACCATCATCCTCACCATCCATATTATCGTTATCGCTATCATCATCAAGATAGAGTCCAACAACAACCATTCTGGATGCGTCGGTGTCGCTGCCCGTGCCATGCATCTGCATCTCTCCTGCGCACAGACAAACACAAGCGAGATAGAGATAGATAGTAGATAGTGTTGGTTGTGATATTTTACTGATTTTTTACTGGGTTTATTTTTTCTGTTTTTGGTTTGGTTTGGTTTTTACTTATTTTGAGTGAGAGAGAGAGAGAGAGATAGATAGAGAGAAAGAGAGAGAGAGACAGTGAGAATTCTTGCAAAGTTTCGGTATTTGTTGTGATGCTTTTGGTCCTGCCCAAGGAGTTTTTATTATTTATATATACATATATATATATAAATATCTATATATTTTTTGTTTTTTTTGCATTTTTTGTGGTTTTTTGTTCTATATATATTTATATTTTTTTTTTGATTGATTTGTTGTATAGATTGCATAAAATTGAAAGGTATTTTGATTCAAAAGAATTTTCGAGCTTTGAATTTTCTTGAATTTTTTGTTTTTTTTTGGTGCATTCTTGCAAAGATATTATATTATTGTTGTTGTTGTTGTTGGTTGCATTCTGTTGTTGTTGTAGCTGTTGTTGTTGTAGTTGTAAGTAGTTGTTGTTGTAGTTGTAATACTTTAGGGGACAATATCTATATGAAATATATATACTTCATATATATATATTTGGATCTGGAACTTTCAACGCACCCAGAGACGCACACAAAACACAACAAAAGGTATTAGCAAGTTTTTTTTTCAAGTTTTTCAATCTCAATAGCATTAGATTACTGCTGTAGTATAGTACTTTCACTTGGTTCGGTTACTGGGGGGGGGGGTTAGTAATATTGTATTGTTGGTTCCAGATTAGTTCGGATGGCGTGGCAGGCAAGGCAGGCAGGGGTTAAAGTTTACACAGGATAAAGGCATGGTTATTTAGGATGGAGTTGTTCTGACCGCACGCAGTGGGATAGTGGATAGATTTGGGTGTTCTATGCGCACTTTAGTATTCAGTATTCGGTATTAAATCTACCTTTATCCGTGTGTTGCTGTAGTAGTACTTGGAGCTGTTATTGGGGTTACTCGATACTATATTCGACAGACTGTTGCAAAAATAAAACAAATCATTCAAAAAAAAATTACAAAAGACACGTGTTGTTGTACATGTAGTAGATATATTTTAGTCGAAATCTATTGTTAGTGATTGGTGGATTGATTATATGTATATTGCTAAGGGGACACAGACACTCCAACCAGGTTTCCCCGTTTTCATGCTCTCTCTTCTGGAACTCTCTCTTTGTACAAATGGTGCAGGGGTGTTTTCTGTTTACTGTTTTCTTGGTTATTAATGTTTTCTGTTGCATATTGCATTTGGTTGTAGTTTCTTGAACTGGCTGTTGTTGTTTCAGTTGAACTCTCTCTGTTCTCTTTGGTTAAAAGGGTTTTAAGCAGAGACTCTCTCTTTTTGGTGGCTGTTGTTGTTGCTGGCTTGTTGATGTGGCTGTTGTTGTTGTTGTGGTGGTGGTGATTCTTGGTCTTATGTTACACAATGTTTTTCAATGTTGTGTATTTTTTACAAGTGTGTTTCATATATTTTACGTATTAGTAGTAGTTGTTGTTGTTGTTTTTTTAGCAATGTTTACTCTATCTTTGTTAATTGTTGTTCTTTTTCGGGGTTGGTGTTTTTTCTTTATGTTTTTGGTTTTTTTTGCTGTTGTTGTTGTTGTTGTAGGTTTAGTAAGACGCTTTTCATGTGTTGGAATTGTGTTGTTGTAGTTGTTGCTGCAGTTGTGCTGAGATCGTTGAGGATAGAGCTGCTGTTGCTGTTTTGCTGCTTTAATTTTTAACACTTTAATCACTGAATCAGAGATATACTATATTTGAAGGCAAACAAATGAATGTACAAATGAAAACTTAACGAAAATGAAACCCCAATTCAAGAAAATTACAGTGTATTTTCACAAGAAGCCAAAAATATATGGTAGGTATACAGAGTAGAATATTTTCCCATGGGTTGTCAAAGTTATGTACTAGTAGTAGTAAGTATGTGGCTGGAGATCATTCGTATATTCCTAAATAAAGCTTAGCTAGGTTTAAGTATAGGATATTACATATATGTATGTATGTACTATGTATGTGTGTGTATGTATTTAGACCTATGCTTATGCTTATGCGAGTGTGCGTGTGGCTGAGTGGGTGACGCTGTGCTGTAATAATGATTTACTCTAAAGATCAGGAAAATAATGTGGCTGAGGCGGAGAATATATGTGTGTGTGTTTTTGTGTGTGTGTGTGGTGAAGGCTCTTGCAATGCAAATGTTTTCCTATAATTAACCTAGACTCCACTCCAGACTCAATCATTGCTCCACCCCTCCCTCCCAGCAGAACTGCTATCCCAATAACGTTTGATGATGATGCCGAAACATTCGGAAATGTCATCCAGCTAAAGCCTGTCTCACCGAAATGGGGGTTGTGGCAATGGGCCACTGGGGGAGCATGGACTCTCAAAATGTATGGCATAGGCCCCAAAAGTCGGCCCTGGCCATTATGTGGGCAGCAATGAAAGCCATTTTAATTGCTTCTAAATGAGTGAGGTCCACGCAATTGCACAGACAAGACATAATGCCACATATACTCGTAAATGTGGCACTGAATGTGGACTGGGACTGGCATGGAGACTGTGGACTGAGGACTGGGGGCAACGGTTCCTGCAAATAAAAGCCCATATCAGATCAGGGCACAAAGGCCACAAATTATTCACACTGATTATATGAAGTTTTCGCTGGGTTTTTCGGGCATTAAATAAACCATGCTGAAAAAGTAAACCGTTATAATTACAATGTATTTGATGGGTGCGGAAGGGGGGTCCCCCCGAATGACAGAGACAGATACACAAACACATGGGATGTATACACACACACACACACACACACATGACAGCAGCATATGGAGGGCACTAAAAACAAATTGGGGGTCCAAAATGGCGCATGGCTCAAGATAAAACGAAAATAATCAGCAGGCAGTAAGGCCGAAGGACACATACACACACACATACACACACACAATAGAGACACTGTCGGAAATCGTTTTGTCATAAAAATAAACAACCCCATCGAGGGAAGAGCTTTCGGAGAACCAAAGAGAACTAAGGACAATCCAATGTTGATTTAGGCTAAAGAAAGCGAAAGCGAATGGGGAAAGTTATTCGAATGCAATTTAAATAAATAAGAAAGCGGCAGGATCGAAAACTCTAGCCATAATTGAAATCACTGAGAGAAACGTAGTTGCCACGGTGACACACGCCACAGTCCCTGCCTCCATCCCCCGCCCACGCTACGGGGTTACCAACGTGATTTGCATGTGTGCCAGAGACCGAGAGCATGTATGAATAATTTATGCGCATTTAATTCGATTGTTGTGGTATAGGGACACATCCTTCTGGGGGGGGCATTGGGTGGGCCACCTTTAGCTGGGAGAAACTGCGAGGATTACGAGGTACACTCGTACATAATTTAATCGTAAACATGAAATAGTTTTGTCATGTTTTATATTCAACTTCAGTTGTCCCACTTCCAGAGACCCTTCGTGGGAGTCTCCCTTTTATGGCATTTGGCATTTCCGTTGCGTTTCCGTCTCGTTTCGTTTCGTTTCCTTGGTCCTTTGTCTTGTTTTTGTTTGTGTCTCGCCTTTTATTGAAATTTCTGCTACCTAATTCCGCCATTCGTTGTCCCTTTTTTTCGTATGATTGTTATTATTTTGTTGCTCTTTTCGTGCATTCGGAAATAAAATAAATAATGACTGCCATTACGGTGCATGTTTTTGGGGTACCGGAGACTCATTCTGTGGTTAATTATGGCCACGTTACTTGCAGCTATCTGGATAACAAATCCCCAAAAGAAATACATAAAATTGGGTAAGTGGGCAAACGTTTTGGTCAGCTAACCAGATAATTTTGTGGGTACCGAACATAACCCAATCTAAGCTGCAATTTGCTGCACCATTCACTCAGCAAATCGTCTCTAATCAATTTCAAGCGAACACTACTATTCCTCAGCACAAGCCAAATTAACTTGGAGACAAACTATCCGGCAAAACGAAACTGTCACTGTGCATCAAGGCGATGGGAAAAACGGACGGACGGAAGGGGAAAAATCGCATACCCATACCCTAAACGTATGAAAATTCACATAGGTTTGTCAAGTTTCGCTGGCTCCACATTAAGTAGGAGAAAAATGCAGGAAGAAAAAAAAATCGAACGTCCTTGGGCCAAAACAGAACCCAAACAAGGACAGGAGGGGGGCAGGATGAGCAAAAACAATTTGCAATCAAATAAAGAACAACGGGGAGGCCATGGGAGAAGGGGAAGGCCTGGAGGGTGCACCTAGCAAGAGAACATCGCGTGACAACACGAAGGAAAATGCGACTCCTGATGAGCATGAATCCATCTGCAGCCGGGGCAAGGATAACCGCCACAGCCGCAAGACGCAGCCAGCAAGGATGACAGCAAAATGAGTAGAAAATTAACAAAACGCGAATAGACAGAGTGCAGGGGTTGTCCCCATCTCCAACCCACCACCACCACTGTAAATATCCCTGAAATATGCAGCAGGACGACGATGGAAGACGATGACGAGCAGGAGGACTAGGGTGAACCGCATCGGTGGCAACTGTGGCAGCCATGCGGTTGTCAAATGCAAATGCAAATACAAATTTTCGGTATGTACTTGATGAAGTTTTGAGCTGCAGCAGGAGCTGGAGCTCCACTACACAGGTTTCCTTCCTTGCTATCCTCTTCCTTGCGACGGGAAGTGAATGGGTGGGTGGGTGCCTGGGTGGAGAAGTGGGGTGGATGGTTGAGCACTCAAGTCAACTTGTTAAAAACTTCTTTGCTACTTTGGACGGTTCGGCCAGTGGCAGTCATTTCGAATGCTTTTTTGGCCAAGCGTAACAGAAAGGAGGGGAGGAACCTTGTTTACCCAAGGCGGTGGCACAGTTAGTAGGACCCTTCCACTACCAATGCCAGTGCCAGTGCCACTGCCAGCGCCTTCACGTGCTGGCATTTTGTATCGATTGCCAGGAAAAGGTAAGGAAAAGGCAGCTACAATAGCAAGGATAGAAAGACGATTCACAGAGGGCGAGTGAAAATCTTATGCAAATATTGGGTTTGCATTTTCCACTTTATATTTAACTTTCCTCACTTCACTTTTTGTTGTCCCCCACCCACGTTTTCCACCGTCCACTGTCCTCCGTCCTCTGCCATCCGTTGTTTGCTTTTGTCCGCTTGTTATTATTGTTAAGACAATAATGCAGGACGAAATTGACGTTCAACCCCCAGTTGTGTGCCTTCGGCCTTGGCGTAGGCGTGGATTGTCACCCTACAACGATTATTTTTAATGAAATGTATGGATTTTTATCCAAGAAATATCGTAGCAGAATGGCCAGTGGGTTATGTCAAGCAATTTGCATGTCCGATCGATTTAAGGACTTCTGCCATATCTCCCCTCTCATGTCCGTCCAATTAGCATAACACAAGGACAGTGTGGGAACACTGCCACACAGTTTCCACCTGCCATGCACGCCAATCCTTTGAAGCCTTTGAAAGAGATGCCCGCCAGTTGTGCCACCATCATCAACCACAATGAAAGGAAAGTATCTCCCGGTTTCTGTTCGTTCTGAGTATAGTCCCAGGTCTAATTTACATCTACACCCACATGGCACTGATGTTGCAGCTACTAGCTACACATCTACGCCCACACCTTTTTCATAACCCAGCGCCCAGACTGACAGACAGACAGGATCCAAGTTCATTCAGTTCTGTGCCATTCATTGATGGGGGGGAGGCTGCCTGGCTGGCTGGCAAATGGACCCAGCTCAGCAGCGGCTCATCCGTTGGTGGCTAGAGCTGGCACAGGCAGTGGCAGAGGCAGAGGAAGAGGAGGAATCGGAACAGAGAGCTGGATGTGGCATGCAAATGCAAGTGCAAACAAACTACGGTTGCCACCAGACAACACCAAATGTAAACGGCAATCCAACGAGGCAGATAAATGCATCGGATCGGTCCTGTTGCCATGTAGCAAGCAGAACGAGGCGGAAAAGGAGAAGCTTCAGCAACAGCAGCCAAACTTTGTGCTTGTCCGGTCTGTCCATTGAAAAAACGTGGCTGTCTGAGTTATTGTGGCTTTGGTCATCCTGCATTATCCCCGCGCTTGCAGCTCCCAGTCACAGTTCTTGCCGTTGCTGTGGCAGTGGTTGCGGCAACGTTGACAGTTTGCCATAGCAACACCAGCAGCAGCAACAAGAACAGCAACAGCAACAAGAGCATTAATAGTGCGTTGGCCTGGACGGGACAGGATCCGCTGGTAGCTCAGTTTGTCGGCCTTTTGATGTTGCCCGTCTGTCGACCTCTTCCAGCTACAAATTGCCCATTGCACAGACAGCGCCAAACAACAACGACAAGGATGACAACGCTGACAGTGTCGTCGCCTCGCTGTCTGCCCCAGACTGCCGAGAGTCGCAGCCGAGTCGAGAGAACAAGAGAGCGGAAATGCGGGGCAAAAGCATTTAATTTCATTTTTATTCAAAGTGAAATATACAAATTAAAAATGGCATTTAATGCGCAACTTTGTCGCCCGTCATAAGCACTGAGAACATGTGAAATGCGCAGCAGAGTTGTGGGGCAAGTTGAGTGGAGGAGGAGTGGAGTGGCACTAGCAGTGACAGTGGGAGTGGCAGTGGCTGTGGCTGTTGCTGTTGCTGTGGCTATGGGATTGGGGAGGCACTGAGTGGAGGCAAACAGGTGGCACTATTGCTTGGACGTGGGCGCCAGTGGTGGTGGTGGTTTGTATCTTAAATGCCAGATGCCACATGATGATGATGATGATAATGATGATGATGATAATGCGGTCTCCCTCCTTGTGTCTTGAGTGTTTGTTAAGACATTAAGTATACGCCTGAGGGTACGGTTAGAACTTTGAAGCGGCAAAAATTGTTAATAAAAGGATTACAGGATTACAGCAACGCTGCGGGTAACAAGGTAACACGAAGCAGCATAAGAAATTGCGCATACGCCGCGTATCAGTGTATCAGGCAACTAGCGTAAAGAGCAGGGGATGAATGGGAATTTAGCCACTTAAAATTCGAGTATGTGGATAACCAAAAAAACAGTTCTTTAGGAGAGGGCTACATTTCTACAGTATTTTTGGACTCGCTCAAGGCTGGCACAAAAAGCAATCATCCTCTGTGTGTGTGTGTGTGGTTGCGTGACCGAGTGTGTGTATTTCTGCGTGTATGTGTGTGTGGGCAATGCAAGTGTCTATGACAGAGTGTATGTGTGTGTGTGTGTGAATGTATGTGTATAGGTGGTGCATCACTTAGAGGCTATTTCTTTTAAGGGGGGAGGGAAAAAAGTAGTAAAAAATGTGAACGCACTTGGTAGAATCTCACCTGTGCTCAGCGTATAGTCCCAGCTGGTATCGGGCTCGTTCTTATACACATTCAATTTCTCTGGCTGCAAAACGGTAATGATATATAGCAAAATATATAGAGAGAGAGTGTTATGATAGCAGATCCAATTGATAGATCAATCTTACCTTAGCATAATCAATTTTCAAAGTGCAGCAGCCGGCATAGATATCGGCTCCATTCAGATTCTCGCGCGCCCTTGTGGCCGCATCGAGATTGTCGAACTCAACCATGGCCTGAACGCCGTTCTTTTTGAAGATAACAATGCGCAGCACTTGGCCATGTGGATGACAGATTTTGTGCAAGACATCCTGCAAGTAAATGGATTCGAATAAGTAAGTAAGGTTATTTGATAGTTTTAAGATCCATAGAACCCTGGTTGCAAGGCCACCAGAAGTGCTGCAAGTAAATACAATCTGTGAATATTGTCACAACTAATTGACAGCCGAGAAGAATGGTGTTTGGCTCTGACCAAATGGAAACGAATGACTTTCCGTGTGTCCTTTCACTTGACGTGGCTTTGTTGTTTCTTGACGCCACAGGGCTAAAAGCGTTTGCTTTCAATTTCAGTTTTTGTTTTTTGTCTGAAATAATTGGAATTTCTCATTTGGCTGCCCCGCAATTCAAGGGGTGGGGAGCGGAGTGAGTTCCTTACAGGACAGCTGTGTGAGGCTCAAGAACTCATTAGCATAATTTAATAAGCACTTTCCTCAGCTCCACTATGCCGTAGAAATTTCCCAATTAACATTCATAAATTTTCGAAAATTACGTTAATGAGTTTCGAGTGTGCACAGTAGGCGCGGGGGGGGGGGAGGCGGCAAAAGCCAAGGCGTGTCTGGTCTAGGCCAACAAGAATGGGGAAGAAAAAAATAAAGAATTTCCCGTCTGGCGGATGGGTGGGGGAGAAGGACTGGCTGGCTGGCTTGGTTCATGTTCTGAGAATTGATGGCAAATTATAATGAGCATTGGTCGTTGCCATGGAAATTTATGGAAAATTTAAGCTGCCAAAATATTCCGTTTCTGCCCACAATCTCTCACACCCTCGCACACTGTCGCTATCTTTGAGTTCCGTTTATTTATTTCTCCAACGAAATAGTCGAGAAATTCGATGAAGGAAGCCTTTTGGGGGGATGTTCTTTGGGGGTTGGGGGGGACACGCTTGTCATGTTGTAATGGGTTAAATGTTCAATTTGTTCTTCCCACTCCCACCCTCTACACCGAGCCCGGAGCAAGGAGTCGTGCCTAAGCGGCTTTTGTCTCTCTGGCCGTAATTTGTTATTCATGAAATTCATCGATAAGTCCGATGGCTCATGAAATTTTGAAGCCGGTAAAACTTTTCACATTGATTTGCATTACACAAGTGTAACATTCGGGTGGTAGCAACTTCATCAGCTCAAATACTGTTGGACTTTTAGCCTATGCAAATTTCACAATTCCCCAAAATGATTGTGCGGAAGACAAACAAGGCAAGCGGGGATTTGTAATCTTTATTACGGATAGATCGTAGGGTGCCCCAAAGATTATAAATTGGCTGCTTCAGACTCTATTCTTATGTAAAGAAGTTGGAATTGGAAGTCATGTATTACTGCAGACGAGCCACTGACACAGTTACGAGAGTTCTCTTCGTTTTTCCAGCTCTTATATGAATCATTTTCTCACTTTTCCGCTCCATCGCACTCACACTCTGGCGCCATGATTGTGTGGATGTCTGTGTGTGTGTACTATTACTTAATTATTAATGCAGCTGCTTTTTTTTTTCCCACTATATTCCCCTTGCGCTCTGCACACACTTAACACTTCCCGAACCGCCCGCCCGTCCGCTCACCACCCATTCGACAATTCTGCCACTGCCTCTGCCTCTATCAACCGCAAAAGTTTTCTAATTAGTTTTTGTGTGCACACTGCGCTTTATAGTTGGGGATAGTGCGCCATTCTACTGCATGGAAATGCTGGCTAGAAAAAAGAATGGGAACTCTGAGCGGAAAGTGGAGTGCAAGTTGCAGAAGGAAGTGGAAGTGTGCGACAGAGAAAGATAGTGAAAGAGGGGAAAGAGAGTGGTGGCAGGTTAGAAAAAAATACGTTTTCTCGCTCATTTTCATCTGCAACGACATTTTACAATTCGTTTTTGAAGCTGCATTTAATGCGATTTGCCCGGGGTCCTCCTAAAGCAGGACAAGGACAGAACAGAACAGGACAGGACCGTCACTGTAGAAGATAGAGGCAGAGCGAGAGAGAGAGAAAAAACAGACGATGGAGCACGGAATGTCTGCAATTATTGTAAATAGCGTAATCATCGAGCAAGTCAAAAGTGTCACAAGGCAGGGTGCTGCAAAAAAGGGAGGTGGGGACATAGAAAAATTACTCTTGTTTATGAGACCAGCTTATTGAATAAATGAGGCGCGTGCCCTCTGATGGCAGCACTGAGAGAGAGAGAAGAGAGAGAGAGAGAGAGAAGGAGTTGCCTCGGACCTCCTCGAACCCAAACGAAAGGGATACGGACAGTCGACTCTGTTCAGTCATTGTTGGCTGGTAATTCGAGCCCATTAGGCGAATGGTATTGGGATTGGCAGTCAAGACAGACAACAAGACAGAGAAAGAGAAATAGAGGGGTTGTATTAGAGGGATCCCTGAATGATTATGTGCGAAATGGAGCTGATTAGACAAACTCTAGGGGGAACGGAAGTGCTTGAGGCTCTCCAGAGTATTTCATAATAAAGTACAGTTGCGTTCCAGACTGATTGTGGGACTTTAATCAAAATGGATAAGCCCAAACGGATGGCTAAGCCCACAGAATTTTGCCATAGAAATGTTCGAAATCCCAAATAACTTTGAGACACGCGCTTAAATCCACAAGGAGGGAGCACAAGGAAGGTGGTGGGGGCTGGCTTGCATATCAAAAAGTTCCGCATTTCACGAGCTGTGGAAATTAAAAAACTAATCCACAAGAAGGCGAGAAATAAAAAGCTGCAATAAACAGAGAGCGAGAGAGAGAGAGAGAGAGGCAGAGGAGAAACAAATAAACCGCATCCAAAATGAAATTATTAATAAAACAGCAAAGTGGGTGGTGGGTTGGCGGTGCGCGGTTGCGGGGTATGGTATGGTATGGGTGCTGGCTGCACTTTCTGTGGCATGAAACAGTTATTTAAAATAAAAGAGCCGTGCTTTCCAAGCGATACATATCGTACGAGCTATGTGGCATTTTATGTGGCACTATAACTTGTTCGGACTGGCCGCGGGACAAGGCGCATCCACACCACCCCCTCCAAAGAATGCTGCGAAAAAGGACAAGCGGGTTTTTGTGGGAGGGGGTGTGAGGAAAAAAATAAATTAATATTTTATCTAGAGCAGAGATTCGCATGCATACCACCCCGCTCCGCAGCCACCCACTATGCCCCACCACCGCTGCCATGCATTTTGTTTTGCCATTTTATGGCCATCATCAAAAGCGCATTAAAATTTTACTAAGGCGTCATGCCGGAGGGGGCGGGACGGTGCGGTGGTTCTGGCTGTTGCCCCGGGGATGGGGAGTGTCCAGGCGTGCTAAATATTAAATCAGCGAAATGCCATCAGCAACAACAACAACAACAACAACAGCAGCTATCGTGGCTGGAATGAAAGCAAAGGCAAACATCTCTACACTGCATCTCCGTGTGGCAGGAAAATATTTTAAGCGGCTTTCCCCAGGTCCATCAACGGACCAGGTCTCCCACATCATTCTCGGCCACATAAAGGGAACAATGGGGCATGGCGGGAAGTACCGCAAAGCGCATTAAATATTAATAATAATGTGTACTCGGGTGGCGTTATCAACAACTTTGTGGTCAGGGCATTGTTTTGTGATTTCATTTTCTACACACATTTTAGGGGGCTGACAGGCTCCTCTACTCCAATGAACTGGAATGGCAAAGCCATGGGCTTTAAGAACCCCTTTTTAAGCTATATGTAGAAATATTCTACAATTTAATTGAATTAAACGGATAGATAGAAGATACCTTAGCATTAACCTTAGCACTAATTAATTATAAGCTTATGTGGCTGTTTGGTTTCGTGGTTTTTGTCAGAAATTACATGTGAGGCTTCAGAGCAGACGAATCGAATCCATTTGCCAAAGCCTACAATACTTTCATTCCAAGATATTGACACAATGAAAGCATTAGACAGAAGGCACAGAGAGAGCTCACCGCTGAACGGCTTCTATCAGGCAGAGAGAGAGAGCAAAGTGCATGCAATCAAATCAAATTCATGTTTGTGGCTTCACAGCATTCCTCCTGGATACTCTCTTGTTGGCAGCTTCTTCTGCAGCTGCAACTTCTGCTCGGCCCAGAAGTTCGATTGATTGTCATGGTTTTTGGTCGAAGTGAGGAGAAGTCATTGAACCGACCGCAAATTGAGAAGGAAACAAACCGAAGTGCGGAGTTCATTCCCCCACCAGCAGCAGTAGCAGTTCCCTGTTTTGGTCTCGTTCTTCGCAAAAACAAAAAAAGCACAAAAAATACTCAACAAGTTTTTTAGCATTTGAATTTCTTATTGACCCATTTCTTCGGGGCAACACACCAAAAGCACAAGCCCGAACCCAAACCCGAGCAGGCCCAATCCGAGCAAAGCAAATTCAAACCCGTTTCCAGTCATTTGCAACACTTTCGGGGCTGCAGCTGCCAGGGGAAGGTCGCTCAGGGCACAGAGAAACAGAGAGAAGGGGAGAGTGGAGGAGAGAGAGGACCAGTGAGTAACTGCATTTTAGCCAGGCTCTCACCATGTGCCGTTAGTTGCAAGACATAGAGAGGACGGGGCAGCGGCAGCAGAAGCAGAAGCAGCCACACAATTCAGCAAGCATCGCGACGGCCCTTGAGTGCAAAAAGTAAATTTCAACAACTGGAAAGACGGGTTTTTATCCTCGTTACGTTTCCTCTTCCCCCTTTGAAGGCACACGACTTTGTGGATTGGATTTGTTAGAGCCGAAAGTGAAGTCCAGCGAAAGAGATTGCATCCTCGCGAAAGCAAAACCAAGCACCAGCTTAAATCAGCAGTTTGCTATTTACTATATATATACTGCTTGGAATCTGCCTGGATTTAATTTATTCGATGTCAAATATTTGCTGCCATTGATTGGGCGATCAATGAAATTAACACATTCGCAGTCCGCCATAAATCAACACAAGTGGCTATATTTTTAATAGGTCCGTAAATATACATTACATACATTAAATTTATGCTGAAAGCGATCGCCCAGCGTGCCACAGCAAACACAAATCATAATTCACAGGAAAAAAAGTGTGCACAAATATTTTCCTATCATTTCGATTTTCATTTCATTCACATTTTTCCCTGAAGTGTGCACAGGGAGAGTGGGGTACGGACTCTCCACAGCTTCCCCCTATCGGAACGATCTCTGCGGGAATGAGAAAATTAGCATAATACAAATTATCAAAATTGGATCCGAATCACAGAGCCATAAAATATGCAGAGAGGAGCAGTGGCCAGTAAAATGTTAATATAAACAAACAGACCGAAGCCTTAGATACGGTATAAATATGTTATAGTAATCCGATTTACAGGAATGCAGCAAAAAGAAATTAAAGTAAAAGATTGAAAAAGAGAGCAACTTAAATTAAAAGACTTTTGATTAAGAATAATAACTATATAATGCAGTTATCAAACGATTAGTCAGTGCTTTTTCCTGCTGCAAGTGTATAACAAAACGAAGAGAAAATTTGGAAAATTTGTATGTGAAAGTGAGCGTACGATGCACGCCACAACCACATTGTTGTTGCTGCTGCTGCTGTTGTTGTTTGAAGACGAAAAGGAAAATAGCCAAGACAGAGAGGAGCTGTTGAGACACTTCCGTTGGAAGTAGTAGAGGCGGTGGCAGTAGCTTCTACTACTTCTGCGATAGAGTTGAAATTGTGAACAAAATGTAAATGAGTCGCTCAAAGATGCAGATACAGATACAGAGATGGCAACGAAGACGTAGATGGAGATGGAGTTGGTGGCCGAGAGTTGGCAATAAAATTCTGCCATTAACATTTAATTGAGGCGCACCAGGCTGGGGGAAACTCAACGGAAACTCTTGGGTTGCCGGCAAGTGGTTTATTTTGTGGGCGTCAAACTGTGAAATTCGGAATGCCATAGAGTCATTGAGAAGCCCATGGATGCCACAATTAAATGGCATGCTAATGGCAGGGAAATGTGCGAATTTGAACAGAGAACTGTACAAAAGAAAAGTAACTACTATAATGGCTACTTTTCGGATTCAATTACAAAAGTAAACCTTCGTAAACTCCCCCAAAATTATCTCTGAAAGTCTCGGACATTGATATATCGATTCTGGCGAGCAATTTGAAGCTCGTTTCATTTGACAAATATTCTGCTGCAGCACCCTCTTATCGCACCTTAACGCGGCTCTTAAGTGGCCATTGCCAGGGCCAGCAAAAGGCTGCTAATTTTTTCCGAAGCACCCACTGTGCTCCACCCACCAGCCCATCTCCCTCTTCGACCAAGTTGTCCTGCTGCTTGCTTCGTTGTAGCTCTTCAGTTTCAGTTTTACAACCAATAAAAAGAATTTTATGACCACAAACATTAAAATGTTCAAATTGAAAATAAGCACAAAACAAAAAGCGACATGAAAGGAGCCATAGAGAGTGGGATAATGGGGCGGGGAGAGAGTGCTGCTGCTGCTGCTCCAGGGGACACAAGGCAACCCACCAGAGAGAGAGAGAGAGAGTGAGCATGGGATACATTTTAAAGCAAATTTATGCCTCACAAAGGTAGCGATGAAAGCAGGAAGGGGAAACGGAAGTTGGAGAAAGGAAAGAGAGCTGGGCGAGAGCCGGAGAGGTTACCAGAGGCTAGCTGCTGTCAGTGGCACACAAAAGTCCAGAGTCAGAGCCCGCTTAATGTGTTTGTTTGAAGTTGGCCAAAAGGAGAGCAGCAACAGAAGTAGCAGCGGCAAGAGGAGCAGGCCAAGACGGGAGACAATGGAAATTACCAAAGCACAAGAGCCAATTCGAGCATGAAAATGTAAACAAGCAGAGCGCTCGTTGGAAAACCAACGACAGAGAGAACAAAATCCAAGAGAATGAAAATACCCGCACAGAAGAGGGCACAAAATGTGTGTCGCAATTGAAGGGGGGTAGTGTGGTGGTGGTTGCTACGAAGAGGGGAAGCGGGGAGAGTGCACTCAACATGACAACGAAATCAACAGTTAGCCAATGAGCCTGAAAGGGCCGAATGGGAGGCACTAGGCATTGAGCAAATCCGTTAACGTGACAGAGCGAAAGGTAAGCAGAAAACGGCACGAAAGAGAGAAAAGAAAGAGAGACAAATGTACCATTCAGAAAAGGGAGAGAGAGAAAGAGAGAACGAGAAAGAGAGACGTCCAAGTCTTGGGCCACCTAACGACTTGGGTGGCGCCAGGTGGTGCTTATGCTCTTCTTCCTGCTCCTGCTGGCAGGTGGTGGTGCGTCCTGCTGGTGCGTGTGTGCGTCTGTCGGTGGGTGGGTGAGGGTACACGTGGAGCTGGAGCCACATTGGGGGTGGCCAGAAGTTGCACAAGACAATTATAAACGTAATGGCAACAACAGTTAGCCCAAGGAAAAGAAGGAAACTGACGGGCAAGACGGGGGGGAGGCCAGGACAGGAAGTGAACAAGGGAAAAGGAAAGAAAAAGTATCGTTAGCGAGAAGGAGCATCTGAACGCATAAATTCTGGTTAACAATGCGACGGACAAGAGGGCGGAATAAGCCATAGGGTGAGGCCTGGCCTGGCCTGGCCCAGTCTGCCCTGTAAAAGCTGGCAAGCTTCGCGTAGGTGTTGCGTCGTCCTTGGTCGTTTGGCTAAAAAGCCAAGGGAGATAATGTTTGGCCAATTCTCCATACCCATCCGCCCATCTCTCCCTCTCTCTTACTCTTTCTTTCTTTTCGCCTTTGTGTATATGCCACTGAATGTTGCATTAGATGTAGGGCGGAGGGGGTTGTATCCATGACAGGGTTGCAAAGGATTGCAGAGGAAATTAAAAAGTGATAAGAAAAGATGATGGTGGAAAAAGCGATGCCATTACAGCGATGGGGGGGAAATGGAAAAAACTTAAACCGTGATGGCATTGGGGAAAAATTGAAAAATACACGAAAATGTTTTACGCCATTATCGTAGAAAAGTAAAGGTAATAATCATAAGATGCGAAAGAAAATAGAAACACTCAAAACGGAATGAAACCGGAAAGCATTATAGAACAGAACTTTGGGAAAAAACATGAATTATTTAGAATTTCTATTGCTGGCGAAGTCTGCAGTGGAAAAGTCAACAGACACTCGACAACTCTGGCCAAGACACTGCCTGGCTGCACCTTCTACAAATTCTGGGGTGGTGGGTATGGAGGAAGTGCCTGCCTGGCTGTAACTCCGCCAGTAACTTTGCTCCCGACTTCCATTACACAAAGAGAGCAAAGAAATTAGCAGGCAAACACGAGCAAAGGATATAAATAAGACGAACTAGGGGCTGGCACGAAGGCGAAACGAAAGGATGGCAATCCAGGCAGTTAAAAAGGATAAACTGCGTCGCCCACTCCACGAGTAGAGCGAGGGAGTGTGCCGCCCACCCCTCGCATCCCTGCACAAGATGTGATGGGATGGCATGGGATGTCCTGGAATGAAACGAACGTACAGGAGCAGCCCTGGCAGCCACACACATAGGCGACGACGTGCTCCCAACACTTCTTGAGTAATTCATAGAAAGGTCGTAAAAGTCGAGTCAAAGTAATTATGCGAGAGCCAGCGCAAAAAACACAAAAAAACACACACACACACATACACACAAAAAAGGGGGGGCGAAAAAAAAACACAGGAGCAAGTAAGCCAAGATCCAGGACCCAGGAGCCGCTACTAGGCAGAGCCATTTAGATTGTATGCAAGAGTTGTTAAGACAAATACAAGTATAAGTGCGCACACAGATACATCCATACAGACGCAAGCACATACACACACTTTCCCCCAAAACCCTCTGATGACTTGCGTTAATTGAGTGGGCCGTGTGCCTGTGGCCGGGTGGGTGGTTTGCTTCGGTGGCTTTGGGGCTGCTGCTAGAAGACGCTAAGGATGGACGGGGCGTGGCATGGCATGGCATGGCACGGCAGTGAGCGCGTTAAAGTGGCAGCTGCCTTTGCTATCCACAGCCGTCGCTTCAAGTGGCAGACGCGCTGAAGCCGCCGCACAAAAGTATGCAACAATTTTCAAGCCACACCCACACCCATAGCGCACCAGCAGCAACGCGAATGACGCCCGGTACGGGAACGGAAACGGGAACGGGGGGACGATGTAATGAATTTATGTGCAGAAGCGGAGGCAAGGCAAGGAATTACAATGCGGCTTTAATTGCTGAAAGGCCACAAATTACAGTGAAAGACGGGGTAGCTAATGAAACATGTGGGTGAAACGTAAACGGCAGCCCCCAAACTCAAATACTGCTAACGGAATTAAGTGAAACTGAAGGCACTGATTCCGAGAGTTGCATATAAAGTGGGATAATGAGAAAAAAAAGGACTCAAAAGGACTTAAAACAGACAGCGAATCAATCAGGCTCAGGATATTGGCCAGCATACGATTGCATAAGTAATTTACCCCTCCACCCACCCACACCTACACCATGGAATAAATTGGCCTTGCAATGGCAATTCTCAATCTGGATTCGGTAAGCAGAGATTTCAATTACAAGTCTCGTCCCATTACCCTTTTGGGTATTAATTACATTTTACGCCATTACCATGTCATTCCGTTCAAGGATATTACCCCCCACCACACCCCCCTCTAAACCGACGGACACACTGATGTTTGGTCCAGCTTAAATGCATTTCAAGGGCAATCTACTACTACTATATTGGGTATAAACTATAGATGGAGAGTTATAGAAACATGTCAGACAGGAAGATGGTCGAATGAATAGTAGCTGTGGGTGCGGGTATGGGTCTGGGTCTGGGGACCCGTTAGATAAGCAAACATGTCAATCGGAACGGGTTGGACAAATGCACTGAGTGTGCCCGCTTGTTGACGAATGTTCATGTCAAAATGGCAGCTAAGTTGACGCGATGTGGGGGTGGAAGAGCACAAGCACTGAGTAGTTGGCATTGGAATTGCCCTGACACTTGACATTTGATAGAAAAAATATTATCCAGCAAATATAAAGCGAAGAGACAGTTTTGAAGCGTGCTTCAAATTTGACATATTGGATTGCTGCAGATGAAGGCTGCAATTCCAATTCCACCCTCTAGCCCCAGTGCTTTGCCTTGTCCCTGCTCCTGCCCCTTGCTGCTGCTGCTACGGTCCTCTGTGTTTGCCTATGCTAATGTGCGTAAAAAGCATGCAAATTTCTTTAGATACGAATAAATCTGAAGAAATTATAGGGCGGCGATTGAATTGGTTCACATGCCTCACAGACTTTCATCGCCTACTGGTAGATGGCACTACATCTTCCGCCACTCCACCTTCCACCTCCACCTGGGGTTTTTTTTTTGCACCACCCCCGCTCGTGTGCCATCAATGGACTGAATCCTGCGGTGAGAGCTGCCAGGTCCACGATTCATTTCCACACCGCATATATGAATATAAATTCTGCATTCACCATTCACCATCAGCCTCTTTTTTTTTTTTGTTGTTTCGCGCTGTGTGACGTAGCCAAAAGCCGCACGCAGAAATTGAGCCATAATATGGACAAGGCCAGCCGTGGGAGGCTGGTGCTGGTGCTGGACCTGGTCCTTGTTCTGCTCCTGGGACTGGTGTCATCCCCGTCGATTTTTCTGCACACATTTCGGGGGCGTGTGCATTGCGCTCCAGCAGTGTTTTCTCTGGCCTCGTCGTGGCCCTGGCTGGGGCGGACGGAAAATGGACAACAACAATGGCGAACGCTAAATAAACTATGCAAGAAATTCATGCAAATTTTATGCCATGCCGAAGCATTTAAAAATGACTACCAATGGGTGGCTGGGTGGATGACGACCCCACCCCCACCCCACCTGTCATGGGGGGCGGGGGTCCTTACAGTCACGCCGAAACCTGATTACGAACATGGCACGGAGAAACGAGCAGGCAAAGAGTTGAAGAAAATGAACGAGATAATGGAGAAACAGTTTCTCTTGAAAAGAAATTGCAGAGTAGAGAATTTCTGTGCACAGATTCCAATGCATTTTCCCATAATAGAATATTCCTAGAATTCTTTAAATAATTTTCTGATATGCCATCTCCCACTACCACAGGACATCCCTGGCCTCAACTTGCACTTTAAAGTGAAACTTGGCTTCTGTATTTGCTGCTGAGTGGGTCAAAATATTGCACTGGTCAACTATTGTTAGATGCGGTGTCCGAACCACTCGCTCAGCTTCATCTCCAACTCGGACCGAGACTACCACTGCCACTGCCACTGGCACTGCATCTGTTTCTGTCTGTGGATGCCACAGAGAAGAGTAAACCGCGCTTGCTGCTGCGGTTGCCGACAATTTGTGTTGCATTGTTTAAAATTTTCACGAGAAGCTGACGGCAGAGTTTCCCTTTGCCCTTGCGGCGGCTTCGCAACTCGGTGGCTGAATGCTTGGCTTCCTGCACCCCCGCCGAGAAACCGAAACAAATGTTGCTTTAATGCTGCGGTCACTGCCTGACTGACGTTCGCCCCCGAGCTTGTGGTTTTTTCTATCCGGCTGCCACTGGAACTAATGTGCCTCCTGCACTCCTGCAAGAATGGATTGCCAATGCCAATCACAAATTGAGACAAGGCACAAGACAATCACACCTAATGAGGACACAGTGCCTAATTTGTATGCGCCTACACTTAGTTAATTCTGGTCAAAGGAACTTAAATTTATCAGAACAATGCCCCAAGGGGGGTAGCCAGAACTTGGCTCCAACAAACAGATTTACGTGTTCTGCCGTGGAGCAATAAAGGCTTTCAAAATTAATTGCGTGCATAATCAGTCTTTGTTGAAGGGTTTACTCCTGACTGTCTAACTGTCTGCTGGCCTATCCTGGCCTAACTGACTATCCTGGCTTGGCATCTTGGCTGATTTACGTTGCGTATGCGCTATATTTATGGCACCTTCAATTAATTGTGCGTTAGATTATTTAACATGAACACCCACACACACACACACACACTTTATGTCGAGCCTCTTACGGGCTCTTGAATTATTAGCAGGCATTAATTTTTCAGCCGCCTCGCCTCGCCTGGCTTAGCCATAAGCATAAACTTTTCCCATTTCTCCCCGTGGGTGGGTTGCTGACTGTTCGTTAGTTGGTTAAGAGTGACAGTTTAAGCCCTTCACGTTGATTGACTGTATGCCCCCTTTAACGGGGCTTTATTGTTGCGCCTTGTGGCAACGTTTCCCAGGCGAACAATGTGAATGGTGAGAGGTGATGTGGTGGCAGATAGGATTGTAGCAGCAGGAGCGTTCCTGCAACATGGACCGATTTATATGCTCTGATAAGCATTCGTTTTCCATATTTCTTACACGTCTTTGCATCCCATTTGTTATGGTTTGAGTTGCGAACCGAATGTTCTTTTGGTTACCAGATCTTTTTAGTGGTTTTTCAACTTATTCGTTTGGTTTTTTGGGGCTGGGGGTGGGGGCGAAAGGAATGGAATCATTCGCATCATTTATTCCAATCAGTTGCTGCTGCTGCAGCTGCTGCATCTGCCATGTGGCACCGCTCATTTTCATTCGCAAACCCACTCGCATTGTTCTACAAATGCGGGCTGGACATAATTAAAACCGCAAATAGGGCCAGTGATGCCCCCATCATCATCATCATCATACTCATAATGATGATCGTTGGCCATGGCCGGACATGGGGCTGCACATGTGAGCAATAATGAGGGGGCGGAGAGAGGGAGAGGGGCTGGCCAGCGATGGTCAGGCGACTATTGTCCATTGTCTCGCTGCTGAAGCGGCATATCCATTTCCCTGCCCATGGAATCCACGGCTGACATATGAGCCGGAGACACACAATGCACCTTTCTTCTGTTGCTGCATGCTGCATGCCGCATGCCCCATGTCCCGCCCACATATGCCACACATATAGGAATTTTAATTATGCGTGCGCTGGCAGTTAATTACACTGCACGAAAATGTAATGTGCTATGTGTAAAATCAACATGGCAAACCGCACATTGCGTATACGCACCGTTAACCCGTTTATTAGTATCGGATTTTCATTTGATTTCGGCCTGGCCCCCGGGCCATGCCCTGCCCTGCCTTGATCCCTGACTATTGGCTGCTGGCTGCTGGCCACCCCAAAACCATGCCTTCAATTAGCAGAATTATAATACTCGCCCCTGGTGCGGCGATTTCTCTCATCTATTGTGGGCCACCGCCGCCGCCCTTTGGCGCAAATTTTATCAGTTGCACATTTTCCCAGTTAATATGGCCGGGTTTTCGGGCTAAGAGGCTTTGTGGTGATGTGGGCACGGCTTTTGGCGGGGATCTGCCGCCCTATCGAGGTGACACCACCATTGTTCAGCAAATGAGTTTCATAGGATTTTTGCACCCGTTTAACTATTTCGTAACAAAACGATTTGCCGCTTGACGAATCAATTTGGCAAGCTTTTTGCTGCTGCTGCTCTTAATTTGTTTGAAAACACACACAAAAATATTGTACACTTTGAGATGAAATTCCATTGGCTGCTTGTGGGTGTTTACCAACTAATACTCGTCTCATTCGCAATAGCGGATAAATTACTTGGTAAGTTTAGATCGATTCTTAGAGCCAGCCATTTTTGTACCCAATTGCTCTTTATGTTCCCCTCTAGAGTGTACCTGCAATGACGTAATGGTCAACTGTGTACGCTCCTGTCAGAAGCTGTGCGTGGATCAGCTAGTTATACGCAAATGCAAATATGTCCAGTGCAAACGAGGCTGTGCCTGTGCCCCCGGTATGGTGCGAAAGCGTGACATCACAGGGTTCTGTATACGTCGAAACGAATGCAAGCGCTGGATCATCTAGTAGTCAGCCCTTTGGATTTCAATAAAAAACAACTTACTCTTAAGGCTGGCAAACTTGGGTGGGATTTCTGCCCCTTCTGGCATTTCAAATGTCAGTGGCAGGTATGGCAGATTCTGCTATGTTAGCTGTATTCCAATTTTAGCTCTGATTTTATATGGTTTTCAATGACTTTTCATGCGCCAATTGCTCACAGCAGTTGTCTTATTGTCTGTCATCCCATGCTCTCTCTCTTGCTCCCTCTCTCTCTCTCCTCCTCTATCTATTTGTTGGCTTTTTCTGAATTTTCTTTTCTTTGGCTTGTACGCAGTGGAAATGTCATGTCCATGTCAAAATCATGTATTGTGTTGACTTGCATTTGACAACTTAATGAATTTAGCTTTTCCACTCGGCGCATAAATCATTCACGCCACTGGCGCCCTTTACTTTACTCTACTCAACCCTACTCTACAGATCGTTATGGGCATTATCTTTTGGGTCACAGTATGTATAGTACGTGCCGATATTTCCCTCAACCCATAGACCCCCATATATTGCATAAGCCCCATCATTGTCGCGTATTATGGGAAAAGTTTTTCAAAAGCGAGAAATATAACCGAAAAAAAAATGTCCGTTACGTGCTCCATAAAATGTCCGAACAGTTCTGACCAGAGCACAGGCCTGAACAGAAATATTTATACATAAATATATATATATATACACATATATATACACAAATTTGTACACATATTTTAGTGGCCAGCATTTTCTCCTCTTTTTTTTTTCTATATCTTTTTTTTTTTTTTTTTTTGACAATGTGCAAGTTTTTCTTTCTTTTTGGTGGAAAAAAAAAACTTTTTCATTTTTATGTTGTAGAAGCTGCACGAACAAGAACAAGAATACCACTAACTAGGTATAGCAGCAGCGGCAGTGGCAACAACAACAACAACAACAATGTGGCATGTGGCAGCAGGACCTCAAGTGCTCGTCTCGGAAATCCTGAAAGGGCCCCGAGTTGTATGTAATTTGGTTTTATGCTTTATCGCTTGCTTGATTTTTATTATGATTATTATCGTGGGAATTACGATGCAACTTTTGCGGTTACACCCACCTCATTTCTTCACCTACCACCCCCCCTTAGCATCTATCAACTAGCATCCTCCCAATCCTAAGGAAAGTTTTTTTTTGTGTGTTTTTCTATGGTCCCAATAGACGAAAACCTTTGGAGTGACTTCCTGGAAATTTTTCTACTGATTTATTGGGCTCATCTAACCCGCCACCCCCGTTGGCGGTGGTTGGATGGATATGGATGATTATGATGATAGGCCCAGTGTATGGAGTAGTTTATGTCTTGATGGGACTTTGATGGCTTAGTGCAGCCCTTGAGGGGCAAATTGGCCTCAGGACTCAGCACTAACACACTCACGGCTTTAATTTGCTGCAAGAGCTGTTAAATGGGTCACGATAACTTACCTAACGAGAGAGAACGTACGGAGTCGCTTCGAACGCGACTCTACTTTATACCCGTACTCAGTGATTTATGTGGAATTTTAAAATGTTTTATCAGTTTTTTACATTTTACATTTTTGCTACATCTGTCATCGACATCTACATCTACATCATCTACATCAGTTCTCACAACAACACACGTACACTGCACGAGGCAGCATGTTTGAGCGTGAGTGTGTGTGTGAGAGAATCTGCTGCGACAATCAACCCCAATAAATGACTTACGGCGCAAGTGGAAGGGGACAGCTCGTAGCTGAAAATTCATTTGATCATTGTGGCTACAATAATGATCCGATCTGAACCAAATTCGGGAATCTGGTAGATATGGTCATTCTCTACAATACTGCATTTTTATTTTTTTCTATCTTCAAAATTGTGGATTTTCGTATTTTGGGGGGCGGGAGTGGGCGTGGCAAAATTTTGAAATAAACTTGCACTGAAGCGATATCACAGGAGTCTAGGCAAAAATTTGGTTGTTCTAGCTCTTATAGTCTCTGAGAACGAGGCGCTCATTTATACGAAAACCAAAATTACTCGATTTTGTGTGAGTGCGAAAGGGATGGAGCGAAGTTTTTGCGTATGTTTTTTGTCTATTGTGGCTATATTAATGATCCGATCCGATCCAGATTTGGGCCCCTGATAGATATGGGCTGTCTCTATGATTCTGCATTTTTAGTTTTTGTTATTTTCAAAATTGTGGACGCCACAGATATGCGCCCTTTGTGGGGGCGGAAGTGGGCGGGGCGGAAATTTTAAACTTTTTTCTAGGAGTGAGAGAACACATCAGTCTGGAAAAAATTTGGTTGTTCTATCTCTTTTTAGCCTTCGAGCAATGGGCGACGAACAAGACGGACAGACGGACAGACGGACGGACAGACAGGGCTATATCGACTCGGCTATTGATGCTGATCAAGAATATATATACTTTCTATGGTCGGAAATTACTCCTTCTCTATGTTACGCACATCCACTTTTAGCACAAAATACAATATACCCTTTTACTCTTCGAGTACGGGTATAAAAAAGAGAAAGATTGATAGATGCAATTAGATAGAGAAATCACATGTTTAGTTTAAAATAATTTTGTGATAATTTAATCAATTTAAGTGGCATTCATTCCTGTTTACATACAATACTGAAACAATCTCAAAGTTTTCAACCCACATCGATTTCTTTGCTTTGCTTTGCTTTTTGCTTTGAATGTCCCATTACAATGACTTCGCTTTTCTCCGATTGCCGCAAATGGATTTTTTCGCTCTCTACCTCCCTCCCTGCCCACGCCAAACGAGCTTCCTTCTAGTCTCGTTTACCCCATCAAATCCACAGCATTAAGCCCTAAAACCATTTTTGTTCTGCTTCTGTTGCAATTGCCATGCAATGTTGGGCAAAACAAGAAAAGAAAAAAAATTCTACAACCACAAAGGACTCGAAACCGAACGCAAAACAAAACATTAGAGCGGGCCACTAAAAGCAGTGTGCGGTGCGGTGCGGGACGGGGGAGTGGGTAAAGGGTGAGGGAGAGGGCGGGTCGCCTACCTTCCACCTACCTTTCTTTACTCTTGATCCGCTCTTGGTTATATGTATGTAACTACGTGTATATATGCAAAATGCCTTGCCAACAATGGTGGCCGGTTTAAGCCAAATCGGAGAGGCTGTGTGGTGCGGGGTGCTGAGGCTGGAACTGGGGACAAAGGCTGAGGAGCATGGAGGAGCCGCACAAAAGGCCACTAAAGAGATGTAACCATGCATGTGTGCGTGTCCTGTGTGTCGTCCTGTGTGTGTGTGTGTGTGTGTGTGTTTTTGTGTGAATGTATATTTAAGAGCAGAGTCAAGCGCTTGTGATATGCACAGCGCAAAATCCAAATTTAATGACCAAGGAAAATAGACAGCAAACGACTAACATGGTCACAGGACACCCAAGCCTCCTGTCTGTCTGTGTGTGTGTGTGTGTGTGTGTGTGTGTGCAGGGGGGCGTGGCACTAATGTTAGTTGAATGTTTGCTGAGCCTTTGTTATCGGCATGCGTCTTTTTGCAATTGGATATGCCTTTTATGCCTCTGGGCTGTGTTAATGTTGACGATGCTCGACAGAGCCAAGGACATGACATGAGCTGGCCCCACAGCAACACATACGCCCCTCCCCCCCCCACAATCTACCCCTTCAACATACGCCCCTTACTACTGATATGAAGTGTTGTCATGGGCCCCGGACGGACGAGTGACCGAGACCAGCACAAGGACCCTTTCATCCACGCCCCCGGGGCAAAACAGCATCAACATCGACATCTTTTGATGCCTGTCGTCCTACTACTACTCCCTGCACTAGTTCATCGTCATCACCATCGCCACCGCCATCTCCTTTTCCATCTGCATCCATGCCTCTACCTCTTTCCGTGCGCCCCCCGCAACGCCCACCATCCATTATGGCAAATTATGACATTGACAAGCGGGCAGGAGCTGGCCGGCCAGGAGGTGTCACATTTCCATGTCGTCCTCTTTCTGCCTGCCAGCAATTTGTTGCCGGCCTGTCAGACACGAACTATGGGATATCTTCCACCTTTCCTGCCATCAAAACTTCTTGGCAAATACTCGCTGCTGGGCAAACACTCTAATTTTGATCATATACCCATCAATATTCTACGATCGAAGCACTCGTACATCAATGTATATCTACATCTATCTATCTGGGGGTTCTGGCTTTCCTTTCTGGCGTTCCCTAAGTGCAGCAGGCAGCCACCAAAAGTGCTGCATACTTTGCAGCGTCTTCTACTTGGTATCGTCCTTGCCGTTAAAGTGTATTTCCATTACGAATGCGTTTTCTTGTTTATACACCCTAAATATACACGCATACACACACACACACTCAAAAAACAGCAGGAAAACAAAAGTCCCATCACTATTTTTCCCCCATTGTTTTGTTGTTGTTTTTATTGCTTTTTGTGCATTACAAATAACTTTTCCTGTGCGCTCTGCTCTGCTTTCGTGCTATGTGCTATGTGCTACGTGCGAGCATTTTAACATTTCAACATTTTCATTGCGTCTCGTGCAGCAGGAAGGGCGCGGGGAAAGAGTGCTCAAATTTATGTGCATATATTTTTTTTTTGGGGCGCATCCATTCAAGCGTTGCTTGGGATTCATGCATAATTATGGGACGGGGAGGTTACGTGAGTGGCACAAACAGAACAGGAATCAGAAAAACAGATTTATATGACCAGCATACAGACTACTACTAGTAGATAAATCAAAAATAGAATTCGAAATGACATCGACATGTTTTGGCGTGAGATGTTAATCACGTTTCATCCGAGTACTACGAGTATAACCGGAATTGATAGGCATTGAAGGCATTAAAAGCTTTTTCGGAGGGATTGAAGGCTTCACGAAATGTCCAATATAAATTGGGTTTTGAAATGGAGACTCAAAAGAATTATAAATATCATCAAACTTTGCTGGAGTAATATATGTTAAGACGGGCTTAAGTGACCCGAGAATTAGCAGCTATAGATATCCAAATTGAAACCACTATGTACATATATCATCCCCTGGCCAAAACGAAAAAAACGTATGCCTCTTACATGGTTGCTGTACTTTACTGAGCAGAGCATATGCAGGGGCTTTCTTTTGTGCCACACTCAGTTGCACGTACAGTCACACGCATTGTAAAAGCTTTTAACACGACATTGGAGAGGTGGGTGGGTCGCCTGCTCCCTGTAGAATGGAAACTTTTGGCATTAAAAGTACCCCCAAAAATGTTAATGCGACAAAATGTAAATTGAATTCAAATGTGGGCGCAAGATTTCCACTGGGTTCCAGACACCCCCGCCCTCCCATTAAGTTTATGTGGCAAGTTGTCGCATTTCAGCTTTTGGTCAATTGAAAGCAATTAAAATTTGAGTTTTTGGCACTGAGAAAAGTTGCAAAAGCTCGAAAATATGTTGAAGCAGGGGGAGGATTTCCAAAAACTGGTGGGTTCAACAATCAGGCATAAAATGGAATTAAGGCGTGAATGGGGGATTATAGGGCAGAGACAGCGGCAAGAGGTGCGGCACAAGATGACGATAATGTTGTTATTACGTCCACCGTTGTGTTCTGTGGGTCCTGTGAATCTTCTTAAGGATTTATGAGGCTTCAGGAGTGCGCAACAGGGGACGCCAACACCCCGAGCAATGAGAATCGAGCATCGAACATTTAAGCATTGCGCATTGCTCTTGCGTAAACTTAAAGTCATCCCCGCAAAATGGCTGCCAATGCAAATACAAAATGGCTGCCAGCCGTTGCCCCCGTTTATCCTCTTATGGACAATAATAGTAGTTACAGTGCCTCCTGACGCATGCAGCACAGCACAATGTGGTTGTAGTTCCTACACCCCCAGACTGACTGATTACCTGCCTGGCTGCCTGGCTGCCTACCCTTTCTGCCAGTAATTAAAAGATTAATTTTTAATGTGCGCTTAGTCAAAATGCGACTGTAACCATATGTGTATGTGTGTGTGTGGTATGCTTAAAAATAAAAGGAGCCCATTCTACACTCCCCACTCCACACACACACATTGTAATTTATATGCTGGGGCTCGGGATTTTCCCGGGCTTTCCATCATCATCAGCAGCCGGCAGCAGTCAGTTTTATGAGCCATTTTCACTGCTGCTACGAAAACTCCAACCCGATCCCCCACCCCATTTATTTTTGTGTTACTCCCGCCGATGACGATGCCGCTGCTGCTGCTGCTGCTCTTGTTTGCTTTTCTTATTTTCCTTTTGTTTAATTTTTTATTATTACACTCTCGGGGGTTTCCCCATGTTTTTTTGTGTTGCCTTTGCTGCAGATGCAAATGAATTGTGTGTGTGTGTGGGCACACCTTTAAATTATTAATACAGTTTGTTGTATGCCCCCGATTTTGCACTCATTTCATTTGCGCTGAGGGAAAGCGGATAGCGGGCAGGAAAATATACTATATTTATAGATAAATCTCGAACCGTCACAAAAGTGTGAAATATTCAATCAGATGCCATCAATTATTATTTAAATAAATAATTTGGATTATTCAACAAAAAACGAATAAATACATATGAACATACATAAATATTATTTACATTTATCGATGTGAAATAATTTTGCATATGAGCGAGGTTTAAATAAATAAGTGTTGGGTGCATTTATTATTAAGGATTTTATTGTGTCGCAAAACTTTCATTCTGAATTCCATTTCAAGGGAAATCATCATTAATTGGAATTTTCCGCCTTATCGCTTTATGGCTGCCAGCTGCTGCTGCTGCTGCTGCTGACCTTTTCTCGCGTCAACAGGAATCTGTTCTCAACCCATCAGCCATCCCCATCCCCCTCCCCCCGCTTTTGTTGGCGTTTCGTGCACTAACATTAATATTTCAAATGGAGAAATGTTGCCAACACTTTGGCCCTGTTTTCATTAGTTTTGTTGCTGCTGCTGCTGTTCCGTGTCTGTTTACTTGTGTATCTGCAACTCTTTACACGACAAAGCGTCCGCATAATTAGCTGTAGAAGCAGCAGCCCCACTCCACCCCACCCCACTTGGACAGACAATTAGGGAAAGAGAGAGAGAGATAGAGAGAGGGTATGGTAGCTAGAGATAAATGAAACTAAAAGCGCGTTACTCAACCAAATAAACTTGACAAATTTCATGGTTTGCTGCCTGTCAGATACTATTTCAGCCACAAAAAAAACAACAATAAAACAATGGAAATAATCGGAATTGCATTGCATTGATGGAGAGAGTGATTCTTGTTATACCTTGCATCGCCTGAATCACTCACTTGGATCTGCTCCACCTCCAAACTCCAGACCCCCGCCTCCCTCTCCAACTCCATTGCCGGGGTTAACCAAGCGTATGACTAGCTGACATTTACATACCATATTTGCCTATGTACCTACTGACTAGAGGCGTATACTTATTGCTGTCACTGTAATGATTATATGTAGTTGTGTCTGTTGTCTGCTTTGACATTGACTTGCCTGAACTAATAACCGCATGGACCAAGAGCCTGATTAAACTGCGGTTAATGAGCCACACCTCTAGAGACACAGCCAGCAATAGTCTAGCAATTCCATACTCCCCACACTGACAGAAAAACCACTGCCTTCTGCTTGGCTTTTCGTTTCAAAAAGCATGACTACCATTCTCTCAGTGTATTTCATTACGTATGCAACTTGTAGGGAAATGTATCTGTGAGTTGTTGTTGTTGTGGTGGTGGTGGTGAGGGAATTTGTATCGCATGTTGTGGCAAGGTGTTTTTCGTAACCCATCATGTTGCATAAGTTCTCGCCGCGATGGCGGTGGCGCGGCAAATAACTTTGGTAATCGATTCGGTGGCATATCAAATGTCAAACGAAGCACAGCACAGCAGAGAAAATCACACTTGACATTGCCACACCAATGATGAGGTCGTTCTGAGGTCTACGGGGGAGGCTGTGTTTCAATAGGAGAATGAAAACCTAATACCTGTAAGTATTCTGTCCTGATTTCATGTGAAAATTAAACTATCAAAATTCAATGTTACGAGCGTTTCCCCCATCCTCAGGTTTTTTTTTTGGCAATTTAAAGAGCACACAATAGAAAAAAAACAATACAATTAGGAATCACAGATGCCTTCGAAGAAGAATGGAAAGACGCGTCGTAAACTCTCCAATCCGTACACGCGATTCTTCGATGCCCAGAAGAGCCTCCCCGTGGACAGCGATCGATCGCGGGCGCCCATCTACCCTCGCGAGAGCGTCTACGTCCTGTCCAAGCACCAGCGACGGCACCTGCAGCAGCACCAGCAGCACCCCCAACACCAAGGACAGCTCAGGGAGATCAAACTCGTGCCCGATTGCAGACCGCAGGCGAAGGGCCGACCCGCCTGGCGTCCCCGCAACAATGTGGATCACTTCATGGTCGTCACCGAGGACCATACACAGAGCGAGCAGCAGCAGCTGAGCAGTGGCCCGCCGCAGCTGGACGCCATCTGCTACGATGTGATGCAGGAGCCGCTGCCCCGCATCCACATAGAGGGCACCGACATAGTGCCCACCATTCGGGGCACACGGCTCAGCATTTGTGCGGAGCACACCCACTTCCCCCTGGTGTCGCGGATCGCGCGCAGCATGGGCTTCCAGCAGGTGCCCGAGCATCGTCTGTGGAACGTTCAGTGGACCGACAGCACGCCCCACCATGATCTGCTGCGCGGCATGAAGCGCTTCCAGCAGATCAATCACTTTCCCGGCATGATGGAGATCTGCCGCAAGGATCTGCTCTCCAGGAATCTCAATCGCATGCTGAAGATGTACCCTGGCGACTATCGCATCTTTCCCAAGACCTGGCTAATGCCCACAGAGTAGGTTGCCCCATCTCGTTTTTCCATCCTTATGCTCATCTTTCGTACCTTAGTGCCTACGATGTGGCCACCTATGCCACCAAGCACAAGCGCACCTACATCCTCAAGCCGTACTCCTCCGGACGGGGACGCGGCATTTGGATAACTCCCGATCTGAGGACCGTCAGCAAGCGGGAGAAGCTCATCTGTCAGACGTATATCGAGCGGGTAAGTGGCAGCAATACTTAAAGTGGAACATCCCTCAGCACTCCACGCCCCCGTTGCAGCCTCTACTGATCGATGGCTTTAAGTTTGATCTGCGCGTTTATACGTTGATCACCTCCGTGGATCCGCTGCGCATTTTCGTGTACAACGAGGGCTTGGCCCGTTTCGCCACCCACAAGTACGTGGCGCCCACTCTGGGCAACAGCCACAACGTGTACATGCACCTCACCAACTACAGCCTGAATCGGCGCAACTCGAACTACGATGTGGGCGAGGGTGCGGAGGGGGGCTCCAAGCGGAAGCTGAGCGCGTTCAACAAGTGGCTGGTGGAGCACAACTACGATGTGCCCGAGTTCTGGGCCTCCGTGGACGATGCCATCATCAAGACGATCATCAGTGCCTGGCCAGTGCTGAAGCACAACTATCACGTGTGCTTTCCGCGCCACGACAAGATCCAGGGCTGCTTCCAGCTGCTCGGCTTTGACATTCTGGTGGACTGGAAGCTGAAGCCCTTCATCCTGGAGGTGAACCACACGCCCAGTCTGAGTGCGGACGAGCTGGTGGACAAGGAGGTGAAGCGGGCGCTCATTCGGGACACTCTCAATCTGCTCACGACGGCGCTGGTGGACAAGGAGCAGATCATACGCGACGATCGCATCGAGCATCGCACCCGGCTGCTACGAAAGGTGTACAAAAAGAAGGGGGGCATGCCCCAGACGCCCGGCTCCTTCTCCAGCCCCAGCCGGGAGGCGGGCGGCAGCGAGATGAGGATGGGACAGGCCTGCTCCATCGGTGCCCTGGCCCAGCAGATCGCCTGGGAGGAGAGTCATCTGGGCAACTATCGGCGCATTATGCCGCCGGTGGACTCGGAGAAGGTCAACTACTATTGCAAGTTCTACGACCAGACCAAGCACCAGACACTCTTCGCCAACACAGAGTCGAGCCGGCGGCGCGAGCAGCTCGCCCAGAAGACCATGCAGCAGCACTACAGGGAGCAGCAGCAGCAGGAGCTGCTCAAGCAGCAGCGCATGCAGAACCGCCCACGGTGGCCCGGCGAGCTGCAGGAGCCTTTGCTGTCCGTCAGCCCCGTTGTGCTGCAGTCGAGGCGCCGCAAGGAGGAGGCCGAGGCACAGCGGCGCAAGCATCGTGCGATCATCGCCAAGGAGATCTACCGGCAACGGGAACTGCTGCTGGCCCCCACCTGCGCCAAAGAGCACCTGGGCATCTGGCAGTCGGTGCTAAGAACCCCAAAGCGGCGGAAAGGCCCAGGGTTCGGGTCACCCGGTGCACCAGTGGTGTAGGCAGACCCCTACGACGCAAGCAGCAACGGCACGTCAGCCGTCGGGTGCGCCATCAGCGGATGCTCGAGCGCGAGGCACGTGAGGATTCACGGTTCGTGGAGCAGAATGCCATGAATCAGAGTCCCCGCCTCCCAGGCGGCGCCTTCCAGCTGTCAGGGCAGCAGGAGCAGCTAGAACAGTCCCGCCTGAGCAGCCACACGCTGAAGAATGTCCAATCCTTGGACTGTCGGTCAATGGCCAAATGGACGCCGGATACCATCAGCGAGAGTGAGCAGGAGGAGCACAGCAACTGGCTGATGGAACGCACAAAGCAACTGAATGGCTCCAATCTCCGGGAAATGGTACGAATCTTAAGATACATTCTGGCATTCTCACATTCTGTATCTATCCCTGCAGCTATTCTCGAAGATGTATCAGCAGGGACATCTGACGAAGAACGATATCAAATGCTTTCCGGATCTACTGTACAGCCTGCTCAGCACTGGTGTGCCCAAAGCCGAAACTCCTGAGGGCGACTTCTGATCGGAAACTTCTTTAGTCTCTTTTTTTTTTAGTGGTATTTCTGAAGAATTCAAAATAAATTCGCCGTATGTATATCCTTCAAGGAACTGCATTCCTTTCGGAATATGAAACCAATCAATACGGTAATCTGTATTGTCAAGGAGGGGGCGGCAGTCTCTTCATCCTTCTTCATCCTTTGACGGCATCTCGTTATCTATTCTCTGGAATCTATGCCCATAAAATCCATAAAATAAACTTTATGTGGAATATTCTGTCACAAACGGCAACGATACCGACATCGACACCGACACCGTCAGCGTCGACCATAAAAGAACACACATAAAAAATGGTGGCACAACCACCTCATCGATTTGTTAAAAGTTCGAGGCGAAACCTGTGTGCCACACCCATGGAAGGAGTGCGGTTGCAACCACATCCTCCACTCGAGTTGTTCCATTTTCTAGGATCTTTGCAGCATCTTTGATGGGCGCATGCATAAACAAAATGCAATACAATACGCGGGGTTGTGGAATGGGCGGTGTGGGGCTGGGTTGGAGGGGAAGTCTTCAAGCCTGCATTATTGAAATCCTCAGTTTGCCACAGCGGAGGCGCCACAAGAAGGGAGGGTTCGGTTTGCTCTTCTGGGCGTGGCTTAGGTCTATGGCTTTGGCTTTGCCACATGTCCTTCGTGCAACGTGCCACAACCCACACTCTTTTTTTTTCTCATCGGTTTTTGTTTGGCTTTTGCCAGGCCACGCATTATGGTCTGGTGGCTCCTGCTACTCCGAGTGCGCTCCTCTGGGTGCTGCTGCTGCTCGACGGCTGCTGGGTGTCCTCTAGCATGTGTCACATATTGCAAAAGCTGCAGCTCCAGGCTCCAACTGCCGTTGCATTCCAGGGCTTTGGCTTATGGTTGACTGCGGCCTGAGTGAAGTCCCCCCCCGCCACACTTTTTCGCCCCGCCAGCAAAAGTCGAACATCGCTCTGATAAGCCGCTTCAAAGAGGGTTTTACATACATATGCCAGACGGGGCACGGGGCATGTAAGGGTCAGGGTTGCATTTGCATTGTTGCAGCAACGCCCCCAACCCCCTCCCGCGCACTTGCACCCGCATCACCCTAATACTTTATTGAACATTGTTGCATGCCCCCCCTCTACAACTGGTGTGCTGCTGGTGTCAGCCAGAAGCAACTTTTATTGCATTTTCCCTTCAAGCCAAAAGCCTGGCTTCAACTTTAACGTGGCTAAGGGTGGCCCAAAACTTTATCATCCATCATCTCTCTCTCTTTCTTTCTCTCCCTTCTTTAGGTGTCTCTCTCTCTTTTTTGTTGGCTACTTTGTCTACACATATGCAGAAAACAAAATTTTCTTTGATGCTTTTAGTGTCTTCTTATTAAAAAGTTTTTAATCTTATCCCCCAAAAGCTTTCTGTTCTGCTCCCCAGCATTGGCATTCCCCTCTTTCTCTTTCTCTATCTTGCTATCTCTTTCGGTGTCCCTGTCTCTGTCTCTGTCTATGGAGATGAGCGATGCCTGGCCGTGCAGCAGTGGAAAAGTTTAGCCGTAGTTCACTTTGCATCCTCTGCATGTGCATCTTCCTGCCAGAGAGCCGGGCCAGAGTCTGCATTGTTGACGAAAGTTGCGACTGCTATTAGAGGTCGTTTAGTTTGCGATTAGTTAGACTAAAGCCACGTGGACCGTATGATGGAACGCCGCCTGCCTACGTGTACGTACGTGACCAGGAGCCCAAAAGTTTAAGCCGGAACTTTTGAGAGCACTTTTCGTAGTTCTTGGAAAATATTTTGCAGTGGGAGAAAATTGGTTAGAGTGTAGGGGAAATAAATTAAATTTAATTCAGCAAAAGTTTCCAAAGGATAAAACAAATATGAGCTCGTTTCTTTTTCTGTTTGATTCAATGTATCTCAAATTTACGAGGACTGTCACCGTACTTGTCCTTACATCCATACTGCACTCTCGCATTAACACTTGCCCATTAAAGGGATTTCCGGTAGCCCGATAAGATGCAAATAAGAATGAAGATATCGCCCGTATACGGCTCACAGATTCCTTTAATATACGGTCCCATCAAGAGAGAGAGACTGAGACGTAAAGGGAATTGCTTAATTCCATGACAAACACGCGCGCGCAGTGACGATGACTTGAGCCAACAGAAGAGATTTATGCGATGAGGCAGGAGAGGGCCGAAGCGCGTTGCAAGCGCGAACTGAAGATGCCGTGGAGTCGCGCATACGGGCATACGGCATACTCCGGGTATATAAATCCAGTCAGTCGGACTTTACGACAATGGCGGAGTACTGTGAAAATCCTGCGCCAGCAGGCAGCAAAAAGGCAGCAGCCATTTTGTCGGATGCGAATTAACATGTCTGGGCTCTGCGCTTTATCCAACCAAATACAGATGCAGATACACACACACAGTTGCACCCATACACAGATGCACTCGTCGTACACAGATGCAACAACTGGTACCAAAAATAATTTCAGTTTTGTAGCTTTTACGAGTATGCTGCATGTTTTCCACTTCACAGGATTTTATGTTCCACTACGCTCGCTCTTGGCTCAAGTGTTGGAAAATACAATTGCCTGGGCACACAGGCGCACGCACGCACACACACACAAACCCACACACACACACACACAGACGCAGAGAATGAGGCATGCAACATTTCCGCATTTGTTGTTTTCTTTGGCTTTGTGGGGCAACGGTGCTGTGCCGCCAAATGTTTTTTTTTCCCCACTCTTTCCTCTTTCTTTTTTTTCCTTTTGCTAAAAAGACAATAAACTGTGTCCGTCTGCGTGTCCTCCCCTACCTCTCTCTCTTATGTTATGGTTATGTGTGTGCGTGTGTGTGTGTGTGTGAGTACAATGCGTATCCTATATAGCGAAAAGATATAGGGTAACAATGGGGTATGCTGCTTAAGCCAAGAGCTGCTTGATCCACATTTGAATTGAATAAGTTCTCTTCTCTTTTTTTCCACCCACTTACTTTCCCCCAAAACAAAACAGAAAGAAAACGAAGAGAAAAGCCTGCATTTTCCGCTAGATGAGTTTTCAGTTTTCACTTTTCCAGCAGAGTTTTAAGGAGTGCAGTAAGTGCTCTCCTATCTGTAGGTAGGAATTATTCTACAGAATATTTTCCTTGTAAATTCAGCTTTTAAAGAGCATAGAAAATTCTTCTAATTTCAGTTTCTTTTGTATCTGTAGTTGCATGTATGCATCTGTAGCCACATCTGATTGTATCTGTAACTGCATCTGTGTGTCGATTTAGGTGAAGCTTCGCACTTGAGTACTTTAAGCATTTTTCACTTTTCTCCTGGGGCATTGTGTTCGTTTTTCTTCACTCTTTTTCATAATTGTTGCTATTGCAGGCAGGTTGGACATGGTCTATATGGCCCTTCGTCCATATCCCTGGCACGCGCACAGCTGATGCTGCCACTGCCCCCCCACACAGGAAGAGAGAGAGAGAGATAGAGAGCAATTTCTAGACATTTTGTAGCTAAAAAGTATCAAATGTTGTGCTAAGACTAGAATGCCACATACCACAACGGCAAAGCCGTTTGCCCAAGCCGAGAGTGGCAGAGTCAGAGAGGACTTGGGGCCACGGAAGATGCAATCAACACACTCGTCTGAAGCCTAAGAACCCCACCCCCGATCCCATACCACTCACCCATGATGCAGCAACAAAAACATCTACAGCCAGAGGCGACAGTGTGGCAAATAACTGCTTGTGTGTGTGTGTGTGTGTGTGTGCCACATGTGGCATCTATCTATATATGTGTGTATTTGTCTCCTCAAGTGTGTGACAAGTTGCCACAGCTACAAAACAAATTGCAATGGATTTTATTTTATTTTTTATTCCACTGCCCAAAACAGCTTTCCTTCCTTCCATCATCCAACAAACACTTTTTTTCCAGTCACAAACCGAAGGAGCAACAGGATTTATATAATACGATATAATCTATATCTATATATACATATATATAATGTATGTATAGGAGGGGCATAGACAGAGCGAGAGAGAGAGTTATGTATATACAATATATATTTATAGTAGTAGTATAGTATAGTATAGTATAGTATATAGTATATAGTATTGCTGTGTGTACTTACAACTGTGATGGGATAGAAGGGATTTATGATGGTGAAGAGAAGAATGTGATTTGGCCGTGTAGTCTCGGGACGCTTTCTCCGTAGGTCGTCATTTGACTTGTTCATAAGTGCTTGCTGCTGGTTCTGTTGTTGTGTGGACTGTAAAACACATATATAGTATATAAGCATGGTATATTGGTAGTAGTGGGGTGACACTGTACAGTATACAAAACAGTATAGATAAATACATATCAGATATATGGTATAAGTAGTATTTGATAGTAAACACGAGTATGATATTCCTTGTGATAGAGAGAGAGCAATAGAGTGTATAGCATTTGAGTGGAGAGTATTTTGGGGTTTTCTTTTTTATGTGGTTTTCGCTTTGTGCAAAGTATTTTTGAACAGGGGATTAGCCTTTGTCCACACACGAGTACAAGTACTCGTCTTTCAAAGAGCTTAAACATAGCAGATTGTAGCCTTTGCCAGGAGAACGGTTGAAAGATATATGCATATACTATATATCTTCCTGGTACTAATTAATCCATCATGCAGCTGCGGCACCATTTCGATCGCTTGCATAAAACCCACTAAAACGAATTGATTTTCAGCTCTAGTGACATAATCAGCCCCCTCCCTCCCCACACCACTCTGGCAGTGGCTAAATCCCAGTCATAGCAAGGCCCAGATTTTGCGCTGCCCCTCGTTAATTGAGGGGCTGTCAGTGGGGCCTATGATGCTGTTGAAAAGGCAACAGAATTAACAGCGAAACAGAATGGTCTATCGTTAATGGCATATGGTCTGAGGGTGGCTGGGTGGCTGCAGGCTGCAGCAGCAGGCAATGCCAGCATAATTTCCGTTTTGTTTTCGGTTAGGAGAGGTTTTTATAAATAAATTACGGAATTTAGGTGAACCATGTACATGTCACGTTCAAAATGTCAATCAATGGTCGACGGTGAGACGACAGAGGGGCAGCATCGTCGTCGTCGGGGGAGAACCGTGAGAGAGCCGTGAAGTGAATTTCAATTTTCGGAATTTTCGCACACATTGCAGTCGCAGGAAAACAACATGTGGATGTGAATGTGGATACAGATGTGGCAGCGGTACGGGCAGGTGTTTGGGCCACGTAGTGTTCGTATTTCAGCCGATATTTGCACTAATTAACTCGATAGCCAAACCTTTGGATAGACCAGACCTCTCTCATGCAACACCTTGACATTTCCTTAACCGTTCATTAAGTTTGTTCGCCTTTTTTTTTTGCTCTCTTTGCGGTTTTTTTTCCACCCGCGAAACTTGAACTTGTCCGCATCGACGAGGCCAACACAGTAACAAATAACAAGCAAACAGCCAGCAGCAGTTGGCTAGTCATTAACTAATTAGGTTTGAAGTTGATTAACGTATTTTTTTGCTTTTCCATTGGGGACTGGGGACTAGCTTTAAGGATGATTTTTATAATTTTTTGCAAGTAGATTTTTTCTCTCTCTTGCCTATATTTTATTTATCGCAACTAAACGGACTCTTGTTGCTGCCTGTTGCTAACTGCGGCAGTGTTTCCACTGCCATCTGAATGGCTGTGCAATTAGGTTAATGGATCGTCAGGTGCCCCGTCCAAGTAATCCATAGAAAATGCTCTGACCTACATCTTAGGTGGTGGGAATTTGAGGCACAGGAACAGCCAATAAGGAAGGGGCCAGAAACACAGGAATGACTTTTCACAGATACAAATATCTATTGATCTACCCATTGGCAGCTTCATTATGTGTTGGATTTATGCGGGGAGACACCTCATCAAAAGATGGTAATCCAATATCTAATACCCACAGACAGACAAACAGACAGATAGACAGACAGTTTCCACCCTGAGGCAGAGCAGATAACGTCCTTGGCTCACCCAAGGGTTAATTCAAATTTCAACACAAAAGAAAATCCCAGGAAGACGCAGAGAAAAACAAAAAGCAACGGCAAGAAACATTTGTTTTCTGTCAAATTTGCCTTTTTTTATTATTATTATTATAATAATACTTTCTCTCCCGTATACCATCAATATTTTCTTTTTTTTTCCTTGTTTTTCATTCCCCACGCAAAGGCGTAAGAATATCCACACAGCCACAGACAGGAAAAACTGTTGATTAAATTACAAAAATAACAACAACAAAAAAAACAGCATGGAGCATACTAAAATGATTGATGGGTGGATTGACGGACGGATGAATGGATAGATAGATAGATAGATAGATAGATAGATAGATGGCTAGATAGATGAATGGTTTGTTCGAATGTTATGGGGCTTAAGTGCATTGAGCCTCGTGGAGATTTCCTTCTCGATTTTCCCCATTTTTCCTATGAAATTTGTACAATTTGTAGTCGTATTTTGTTGGTTTTGGTTTTGGGGAAAAAAACATTTGAAACATTTTTAGCACAGCGGCGGACGAATGAAAATAGGCCCCGCCGCACAGCAGAGCAAGAAGAAAACGCTGTGACAGAGAGGCAGCAGGCAGTACACGTTGCAGCAATGGTGCAGTGTCGCGGCTACATACCGCACCGCATTTCAACTCGAACCGCAACGAAATGAAGATGAATTACCCACCAAAAATCCCGCCACCCCAAGGATCCAAAAAAAAAAAAAAACGAAACGACAACGACAAGCACAACGAAACGTTGTCGGTTCATGCAAATCGCGAATTGCAAATCACAAATAAATTTCGCTTCGAGAAATTTGCACTCAGTCGATCAAACGGTCGCCTATAAAGTGCAGTCTCACCCAGCAGTAGATATACTCGCGGTACAGCTATATAGATACAGATACAAGTGCACAATATAAATGCGTTTGCCAAGAAATAAAAAAAGCGAAAGAGAAAAAAAAAAATTAAAAGGGAGAAAGATGCGTCTGATGCAGATGAAGAAATTGCCGCTGGCTGGTGGCTCTGGTGGCTGGTGGCTGATGGCTGGCCTGGCAATCGCAATGAACTGCAAGTCGACAAAATCTCAGATAAAGAATCGGGATGTTGTAAAAATAGCAAAAAATATAGCTCTAGAGCTCAGTCAGTCCGTCACTCAGTCAGTCAGTCAGTCAATTAGAGCCAGAGTAGAGAGTGGGCACCCATCATCATCATCATCATCCCATTGACATTTGTCAAAGTGTCCTCGAAATTACACTGGTATGGGGTATGGGGCTTAAGGATGCACAAGGATGTGCATATATGATAGAGACATCTTCACACTCTCTCCCGAACACTCCACAGATGATCCATCTGCAGCATTTGTTCAGCTCATTTGCAGCCTGTCTCAGGTACCTGCCTAATCAAAACAGCTCCCAAACTGTCCATCTATGTCCCATCTATGGGCTGGCAGGCACATGTTGCTGCCCTTCATTTTTAGCCAGAACCCACAGAGAGAGGTAGAGAGAGAGAAATGTCTGGCGACAGCAACATGAGGCAGCATTTGTTACTCGCAATTAGATGCACTGTACTCCGTGCGGCAGACATGCCCCAGGGACACACGGACAGGGGCACACAGACGACAGACGAGAGACGAGAGACGTGAAACGACAGACGAGTGAGTGCCCGGCAAAATGTCGAACGAAAATTGCACATAAAATGCAATTTACAAAATGTTTTTTCTTCAACGTTTTTTCCCTTGCGAAATTTAATTAAAACAGCAGCAGCAGCCACAGAGAACAGCAACTGAAACAGCAACAACAACGACAACAATCATGAAATTAAATGCTGCAGATCAGTGAGCGACAACGGCAGCGGCAACGCCGTGGATTGGGCCAAGTAAAAACATCAAAAGTCCAAGTCAAGTGGCGGCGGGCACCGCAAAAGCAAGCACATAAAAAAAAAAAAAAACAAAACAAAAACTAAAATGCTAAAACAAAAGCGAAATAGACTCAATTTTCGGTTTTACAAAATAGCCAAAATAATGAAGCAATGTGTAAGTTATAAACAGTGTGTGTGCGTGTCTGGCCTGGCCTGGCCAGCGGACTGCATTTGTATCTGTTGTGTACGGAATGAGTATCTGCGAGTTACTTTCGGCCTCCCTGTTCTGATGCTGATGCTGCTCCTGCTACTTCTGGCTGCTTGTGTGGCAATCAATCATTGTGGCAAAGACAAACCTTTTAGAGCATCTAGTATATAGGAAAATCGTTTATACTCATATACGATGGCATGCTATTGGCATTGCTCATCACCAGAGAATGATTTCGGTGGCCGCAAACGTCAGAGATCTCTCATGTTGGCCTCTCACGGCATGACATAAGTACCAATACGTATATGAATCGGAATACGAATAGGAATATGTGTATCTGTATCTGATTTGTTGCTGCTAAATCTCTTGGTAACAAACGGCAAATTGCTCTAGACGCGGGTACGGGTACGGGCCGTAACACATTCACCATTTGGCCCGATCTCTTATCTCAGTTAGCCACGCTCATTAGACACGCCGGAGTGGATGGGGGTGGGCCTGGGGCTGGCACCTCCACCAGCACGTGGAGCATTGAAAATTGTCATTAGTTCGGCGTTTGATTTTTCCTACCCTGTGGCGAGAGTGTGTACAAAGAGAGAGGGGAAATAGTATTGTAGGTATGTGCTTTGGTTTCTAATGATTTTCAATTAGAGCTTCGTATGGCTGACACTTTTCCACTTTCCCCACCCCACACACACTACATACACGCACGCACACACTCCAATAGTCTCTAGCCGGGGATTAAGGCCAGCGATTGGCGTGTCTATTGATATTAAAGTTTATGTTCGTCTGGGCTTAATCCCCTGGATGAGATTGGAGTCAGAGAAATAATTGTATAGATCTATCTTCAAGTAACAATCGACCAATCGATATTTGACATACATATATGTAGTACATACATATATCTTCGTCAGGGTGGGTTATACTCCCACTACATTTTTTGGCAGAAAACTCCACTTCATTAGGAAACCCCTAGACCCGATATGAATGGGAAAACAGAAGAAAAGCCAGACACCCGACCCCACCCCACACCACCCCGGTAGGCCATAAATCCATCTATCTTTTCAACAAACTCTTGACTGTTTGCTGTTTGGCTGTTTGCTGTTTGCTGTTGATTTGCGTTTTCGTCATTTTGATGTCAGTTCACTTGACGGGCAGCCCAGACCAGACCAGAGACCCAAAGATACACTCGTACTGCTCGCCCAGACAGATATTCAGAGATACATAGATGGAGGAGGCCCGAGGAGTCCACACGCGTTGATCACTTATGACAACAGTTGGCTCAACGCGTCCACGTCCGCGTCTCCGTTTCTGTCTTGGGCATCGACACGGCTTCGGGGGCATGTAATTTATGTGGAAAAATCTTTTCGGGGCGCTTCAAACATAAAACAATTTTCATTTGCTCGTTTTTCCTATGTGCGCGCAATTTACGCGCCGCTTTTCATGTGAAAATCCACACTAATACTACATCTGTTTTTGGATGCTCCTTTTTCGTTTCGGTTCGTTTTTCCATTTTTTTTTCATTTTTTTCCCCCCCCATTTGTTTTTTCATAATTTCTTTATTTATGGAAAATGCTTTTAAATACGCATAAAAATACATATATGCCTGAAGGCGGGGAAGGAGAGAGAGCAGAGTATGAAATTGATTGAAAAATGGGGAAGTATCCGTCAGATATTTCATACAATTGAAGAAATGATTCGCGAAATGCGGCCACCTCTTTGCTGGGTGCCCCGTTTAATTAAATTTAATTTGCTAAAACTAATTTTAAATTGCGTAGAAACACAAAGTAAATCGTACATTGCATTCGGGGACGGGAGGCCCCAAGATTTATTTCTATTTATTTCGGTTGCCTTTCTCTCTCTTCCCCACCGCTCCTCTCCTCTCTATGCTGTGGCAAATTGAATAAAATGTACGGAAAAATGTCAACAAATCTCTGAGATTTTCACTCAATCTGCGTCTGTCATGTGGGAATGATGTGTGGATGGACTTCAGGGCGCAGCGTGCGGTCGGGCAGGTTGCGGCAGAGGTGCCACGGAAGGGGCACCGCACAAACACACATTCCTCACTGCGTGTTCACACAATTGAAATTTTCCTCATTGTGCGGCTGCCTCGCCTCTCCCTCTCTTCACTCTCTCCCACTCTCTTTCAAGGTGTTTCAATTTCTTCATTATGATCATCGCTGTTGTATCTGGGCGAGATACTCTTTGTGCAGGGGGTACTAATACATTTTGGTCTATGGTCGACTTATGTTCAAAATCAAAATTAGAAAATATTGAATAGTTCCTAAACATACTAAACATTCTGCGAGTGTATTTGCCGCTTCGGTCTCTATTCATTCGTTGGGTTCTTTTGTCTTTGGTTTTACCCCCATATTTCTATGTGGTTTTGTTTGGAGCATTTCTACGTCAATGACTGAAATATTTGCGCTATTTTTCTATCTTGACAATTGGCAGGCAAAGGGTTGGCTACGGGGTAGAGCAGGAGCCCACAAGGCAAAACTAATCAGCGAGATGCGTAATGGAGTCCACCTAGAATAAGCGAATGAAATACATATTCATGTTTAAGAGCAATCGCCATAGATATAGATTATGTAATGAGGCGGCACGTGGCTGACCTACATCAGTACATACATACATATAAATCTATGCATGTATCTGGGAAATATTAAAGTTATTATTCAATTATTGTAGGATTCCTCCAGTGTGTGTTCTCGTGTTCCTTTTGATCTATTTTGCATTTACTCGTAATCTATAAATCCTCCGCTCGCCCCGCCCAATCAAAAATTCTAGGCCAAATGCCAAGAATCTATATTTGGTCAGGAAACAGGCGTCTGCCCGATTTAACTTGGGCATTTATCATTCTACTTAATGATCAGTTAATGAACTTTTTTTTGCTATTTGGAAAGCGTTATGGCCCGAAACTAATTAGAGCTCACAAAAATATCGAAATAAAGTCAATTTTCTGTGCAATTAAGATGGAAATGTATTTCTGACATTATTCAAGACACTATAAAATATTGAATAATGATTACATATAGTATATTTCAAAGATGTACAACTCCCCCCCTTATTGGAGTACCAAAGATTGCACTTAGCCCTGCTCTCTGATAGTGGGAAACCTCACACCTTTTAAAGGGAAAACTTTTGAAACGAAGCCACAAGAAAACCGTAGGGGTGGGGTGTTTGTGCGGCACACACCAGAAATAACTTCATGTAGTGCTAGGGAAATTTACGGCAGACATGAGAGTGAGAGGTCAAAAGAGCGGGAGCAATTGCAGTGCGATAAAATTTTCATTTAGCAGCTTTAGCAGAGGCACAGACACACGGAGCAACACCACCTGCGATGGACGGTCAGACGGACGGGGGCAAACAAAAAGCCGCGTGAACTCCACGCGCCAGGAGGTAGTTTCCCCCCCAACAAGGGAGCGGGGGGAATGGGAAGAGTACTCCAGAGGAGGAGAGGGGGAGTGAGAAAGAAGGGAACACCGTCGCGCTATTCAAATGTTTACTTTGGCCGCGGCATCTTCATCGTCGTTGGCGGCCACTAAATTACCGAGTCGCATCGCTGGCCCCGGAGCCAAGGAGCCACATCATTACCCATTAGCCATTCCCCATTCCCCGTTGCCACTTGCCACCACCCTCGCACCTTCTACTGGTTAGCCAAACTATAGACCTTCAATGTGTTAATCATCAAATGGGAAAACAGCGAAACGGGAGCCTCCACCACCAAGATCTCGGCTATGTGTTTGTGTAAACACAAACAGACAGAGAAAACTTTAACGCGCCACACCACACCACTGGACCAACACACTGCAAAACTTTGCACCTGACCCAGTCCGAGAGATACTAGACCTGTGGTGTATCTATAGAACCGTAGCGATCTAAGCAAACGGTACCGTATCGTTCGGCTGAACCCCCCGACATCCATTAAATATTTGTCAGCAGTTTGTGCAAAAGTTTGCCCCTGGGGGTGGGGGCCACTGCTGGCTCCCACTTCCCAAATGAACACATGTGGCAAGCAAATACGAGTGTGTGTGTGTGTGCTGCAGCAGCATTCTTTCGGCTTGTGTCACAGCCGCTGTTATTCTTATTGTTATTATCAATATTTAAACACATTTCACTCTGTTATTGCTTGTGCGCTCTACGTATGTATGTACCTTGGGACTCCTCTTTCGGAATCGAGGAACCTATTCGGTACGGCGACACATGTTCAATGCATAGAAGAGCAGGATGTACCATACATAAATGAAACGTGTCAAATGATACTTTTTGTATCCTTAAAGGAAATGCAATTGAAAACAGTCAGACCATGATGGTAATTGCTTACTTTTACTTTCATCTTGTTTCTCCAAGTGCCTTATCATTAACGGAAAATGTATCTTATCTCACTGCTGATAAGTTGAACATTTTGTCAGCTGTTAAAAGTTAAACCCACTTAAATGTGCACTTAATTATAGTTAAATATTTTTACATTTTACTAACTGTTGCATTTTATCTTCTATCTTTTATTTTTTGAAAGGTATTCGTATGAATTCTAAAGCACTTGTTGAATGGTTAATAGTTTCTTATATCATTCAAGCTGTTGTACTTCACTTAAATCCTGAAAACTGACTTTAATCGGAACTAAATAAATCAAAGGGTTTTTCTGCACTGCCATTGAAATGCACTCAAGTGAGATACAATATGTAAAGGTATTGTGATTGTCTTTGAAATGCGGGATTGTCGCCTCTTGGATGGTTCATCCCCTATACCCCCCTTCCTCTTGTTTTCTTGGGTGTTTCCTGCACTTGCAGCGGGGCTTTGGGTACTCGCAGAATGTGCTATCACTCGCGAAATGTGCCAGGGAACAATTTAAATATTTCACGATAAAACGCGACACAGATAGTAGGGGAAGGGAAAGGGAGAGCGAGTTGGGTTGGTGGGACATTTTTGTTCTGTCTTTTATTGCGTATTTGGTGTGAACGAACTGTCGCTCATTTTGATGCGCTGTTATTCCAACAATGCAAAGTGCGCTACATAAATAAACGCTACCCAAAGTATTGTATCTTTTTTTTTTGGTTTTTATCTTATTTGCGAACACGCGAGCACTACGCGCAGCTCTGCTATCAAAAATGCGATACATCAAAGGGGGGGAGCTAATGGAACGAGGGTAACAAAAAGGGAAAAAAATACATTATTACAATTTGTGCCATATCCATTGGCCTACAGTTATTTGATTATCGGTGGTAGTACGAGCGAGCGTGCGACGAGTGGCATGCAATTGCTTCCGGCTTTGGCTTTGGATTCGCGTTGCAATCACGCCATGGCCATAGAAACTTTCGACTCCTCTGACATATGTTTGCACTCTCCAATCTCCAATCTATGATTGGTTTTGATTTGGACTCCGACTCCTATCGGAACGCATTAAACCAAATCCCGGTCATGAAATAATTACAACCTACATACCCACATACCATAAATGATGTACAATATCGTATCGAGCCTGGGATACATCCCATAAAACTTACCTAAAACGAGACAAAAAAAGAACGGAAAGCAAAGGGATTAATTTATTGCAATTTATTATTAAGCTGTTGCGGTTGTTGCCGCAATCGCCGCTGATAAACAGCGCACAAATGCCATATGTATTATTTGTGTAAATTAATTAAAAGTGTTTATCCACGCTACTTCGCTGCGAAAGTTATTGAATTCAATTTATAATCGTTTAGAGCGGAATTTGTGTGCAAGAGACAGATAGCCATACGATGTCCACACTGATCCGACATAAATATCTTTACTGGGTCCATTATTTGTTTGCGTTTACGATTTAATTGCAGTTGGTCGACAACAGAGTGCTAGAGTGCCACAAGCCCTGGGCAAAATCAAAACCATAAATATACACGTTTTTTCCACAACTTATTCTGCATTTGCAGCAATAAAAAATATTGTGAAAAATTGCATTAAAAATCTCACTCTCTGTTCGAAATTGCAACCGCAAGAAAACAAAATAACCTTGTACATACTACATATGTACATATGTATGTATGTATTATTGAACAAATTATATAAAATAAAGACCAAAAAAAAATATACATACACGTGTGTGCAACTGTTTTAGCAGTGCGTCCGTTTCTGTATATGCGTGTGTGTGGCTGCTTTTATTGACTTTTCATTACATGCCCAAGGCATGGCAACAGCAAATTGTCAAAAAGAAATTCAAATGTTTATCAAAGCAAAACTGTTTATTGATTGGTTGGACATCTAATTGAAAAGCAATTTCAATTAAATCGTTGGTAAGGTTATTAATTAGCACATCCACATCAAAGATTCATATCGGAAATATGTATCAATTTGAAACACTTTCTCTGGCCAGATAATTGAAGGTCTCTCTCGTTTATGCAAATGCAATTTAATTTTAATGCTACGAGAACCCAACGCTTTAAATGCCATTAAAAACACATCATATCGTATCGTACATGCTTGAGTATTTAAGAATACAAATCTTAAAGCTACCGAAAGGCAAAGTAAATGAAATACAGACCAGAATTGGGTCACCATATGAAAGCATGAAAAAGAAACAAAATGATTGGAATACTCGTATACATGAGCAGAGATTCCTCTGAAAGCAAGGGATGATGCCACAAACTTGATAGGGATTTACAGGGTATACGTCTCTTAAGTCTCGATAACAAACTTAACGCGGCATGAAATTATTATTTGGGAGATCTTAAATATTTAGAAGAGAGCTTCGGCTCAATTCGATTTTATTCCATCAAGATTCAGGTCAATGAATATGACATCCATATGTTTGCACATCCTCTTATTTGTACACATTTATACACACTTATGTACATAAATGCATATGCATGTATTTATATAAGGCTGTTGTGCGTTTTCGAAGTAAGGAAAACTGTTTCTTAATTTACGTTCCACAGATGGCACTGCAAAAGCTTAAGTTTACCAATTCGTTCCACAAATCCACACTTGATAATAAAAAAAGAATAATATTTCTAATAGGTTTACGATGAAAAATAGTCATTCGATTTGGCTGAAACCGGACAGAGTTACTTGAGAATCCATACTGTTTATAGGGAGGAAGTTTCGTTGCAACAGAAGTTTAACAGAGAATTGTATTCATGTATGTATGTACATATGTAGGATGCAGTGCATGGAGGTTCCAGTGGGTTAAGTTTCTGCCTCCATGTGCCCTGCATTTCTCATTCGATTTCGCAAAAGACCAGCTCCAAAAAAAGTAACGTGCTCAAACACACGAGGCGTGGGATGAAGTGAGAGAGGGAGAGGGCATATATACATATGTACGTACATACATATATGCATGTTCCTGTTGTTTAAATAAAGCCCAAGCACCGTTAGCAACACATACTCGTAAGGCAATAAAAATAAAGGCAGGCCTAAAAAGAATCGTTGGCAAAACGAAAAGCTACAAAGCCAACAACAACAACAACAGCAACAGAAAAGAAGCGTGCACCGAATTTGCTGCTTTTGCAATACAGTCGTCGTCGTCGTCGTCGTCGTGAACGCCTCTGCTGCAGTGCACATGACCGACGCACGCAAGGTGTATGACAACAAGGTGAGAAATTCTCAGAGTGCGCATCCATTCAATCTTTTTATTCGGTTTCAATCGCGTTTGCGGCATACAAAGTGAGCGATGGGGTGGCCAGACAAATAGTCAACAACCGGAGTGATCAGTAAGTCATTACCCCTTGCATGACTACACCTTGGACTGACTGACGCTCGTTTCTGCTTGCATTCTCTTACGCTCTCACGCGTCTCAGAGCCTGCTGCTGGAGCTGGGCTTTTAAATTGGCAGCGGTGCAGTTACTGTTGTTTCTGTTTTTATTACTTATATCTTTTGAACTTTGCCTCACACACTCAAACAAACACACATACACAGACAGGGACAGAGACAGACACGCACGTTTAATTATATTTTGTAGCTTTTGTTGTTGTTTTATTTTTAGTGGGTCAGCGAAATTATTTTGCTGCTGTTTGCCTCGTAACTGTTGCGCGACGCGACTGCGCTTTTTATTCGCCTGTGCTGCAGCTGCGCAAAACTGGATTTCAAAAGCAGCAGCACCAGCAACAACAACAACAACAGCAAGAGAGGAACGGATAGCGGTGCGGTGGAGAGAACATTTACTGTGAAGGTAAACCGGCGCATAAAAAATAAGAAAAGGGGTAAGTGTGGAAGAGGGGGCGGGGAATTGCATTGATTTGTGTTTTTGCTGTTGCACAAAACACGTTTTTTTGGCGCTGCAGAAATTTCCATAAAAGGTGAAGCATTTCCAGAGAGAGCGCAGCAAAGCGCTCTTCACCGAAAGAGAGCCACACACAAAGAGAGTGTCCAAAAAAAAGTTCAAGCACCTGCCAAAAAAGAAAAGCAAAACGAAAGAGAGCCAAAAGACAAAAGCCGCAATAACAATTCCATTTGTTGTTGCCTTAATTATATTTTTTATCTATGTACTTAGCTGAAATACAAAGAAGAAGAACAAGCAGAGAAGAGCCAAAGGTGAGGCAGAGAAAAACGTTACGACGCTGGCTGAGCAGCTGGCGCTGTCGGTGGCGTATGAGCAATTGAGTAATTACATACAACCGACAGTGGGCCACAGAAGCAGCCACCGAAGAAGCAATTCAAATATCAGCCACGAAATACGAATATTTTTAAAGAAATTTTGAGAGCAATTAAATGGCTTTGATAAACAGTTCTTTTCGGCAAGAAAGAGATATGCGTGTGAGAGAGAGAGAGAGAGACCACGCGCGCACAAAAGAAATGTGCTAAAGAAAGCTGATCGAGAGAGAGAGAGAGAGCGCGAGCGAGAGCGCACACACAAGCAGAAGAAGAAAGCAGAGCAAGCAACAGAAACGAAGCCACCACAGCATTGTCTTGTTCTTTTCCTCTGCCTTCGGCATGCATGACTTGAGATGGTGGCAGCGTCAGCGGCAGCGACGCGTTGATGAGTCAAAAGCAGCGCGGCCATAAAAATTGCGCGCCAAATAAGCAGTGGAAGAGAGCGAGGAGAGCATGGCAATACGAAAAGGGTTTACGGTAAATACCAGCCACAGTGGAATGAAACGATTAAAAAGGAGTCGCTTCAGCATTACTAAATAATCTAGTCCACAGCTGTATCTTTATGTCTATCTTTAATCTTTGGGATACCTGTTAGCTGCTGCTGCGAACATACGAACATACGAACATGTGCAATTGCCAACTAGAACAACAAGTTCACTTGCGACAGCGTACGTCATACCCGTAGTAGGGGGGACACAAACGATAAAGAAAAACGTGTTTTCTGTTCTGTTGCAACGGTGGCTCGTTGCTATTTATCGCTACTACCCCCACCAGTCCCACCAGCCCCACTCGCCACCACCATGCGACACTGCATTGTATCTGAGGGAAACGTGCTCGGAGAACGGCATGCCAAACCAACTGGAATTGTATCTAATTAGTCTACGGGTATACTGAAACGAGTAGTTCTATTGTACTTCCACAACAGCAGTAGCACAAGCCCAAGATATCGTATCTCCCTCCTCCTCCCACTACTACGAGTATTTCTTCTGTCGCCACTACATTGAGACGCCCCCATTTCGGTGGATTTCTTTCCCCTCTTCGATCCCAGTCAAATCCATTATTTATCTCCCTACACCCTCCGCCTCCGTTGGCCGATAAAATAAATTCAAACGAGACAAGTTTTATGCCCCTCGGCTGCATAAATATTCTGGGGGCCCGCAACAAATTGTCGGCTTGTTATGGTTGCAGCAAATTAATAATAAATATAATACATAATTATCTGTTGACATTGGCGTTTTTGTGTGTCGGTAATTTTGTTTTACCTAAGGTTTTTGTTTATATTTAATCATTTAAGAGGCTATTTGGAGTATGCCAAGACATAATCGTATATTTATGTATGTGTATCTTGATAGATATTCTCTATAATTCCAGATTGCCAATATACATAGCTGCCAGACATTAGAACGTTGGATTTGCCAGAGTATTCATGTTTTCGGCCACCGAACGACTAACTGTGTTCAGTTATTATCCGCTTAAACAGATTATCAACCTCAACATTTTTAATTTCAGTTAAAAGCTTTTTATTTGGTTTATTTTCCATGCGTTAGGGAATCGAAAAAGTTTTTGTTCATAATGGATATGAATGCAGCTTTAGGGGGATTTTCTAGCTAATTGAATGCATTTAATGGCGTATTGCATTTGTGGATAAGAACTCGTAAAGCAACTACATATTCTGTATCTGGCAAAGGTTGCATTTTTCTGTGTGTGCATTGTCTGCCCTTTTCTACCTCACTTCCTGTCGAATTGCAGGCACAACATTTCAGCTGTTTGGGGCATTAGTTTTGTGCTGCAATCATTATCGCTCTTTCCCCGGCTACCTCCATCACCATCTCCATCTCGCTCTATCCCTTTCTCTGTGTGTATCTTGCTCTGTTGCAGATACAGATACAAAGCGAGCATTAAAAATACTGAAAAACAAAACCGAGTACCAAGCCCGAGGCAAAGGCAAGGCCCAGAGCCACACGTCACTTGACGTTCAAGTTCAATAACCTGGCCAACACACACACACACACACACAGTTGCAATGAGAAAGAGAGGGGAGGACTCATACAACGACAATTACCAAATAATGTGGCCACATGCACATGAAAAAAACGCCGGCAAACGGCATTAAGAGAAGAAGCAGTACGAGAAGCAGTGGAAGGCAGCAGCAAAGGCAGTGGAAAAAATGAAATAAAAACTGAAACCGAAAGAAAAGAAAAGAATAAAATCAAATTGAAACAAAATCTGCGGTCGACGCTTGTCGCTCTTGCTTACATAACAGCAAAAATAATGTTTAAGCAGCGGTAAAGCAAAGCAACGCAAAGTCAGAGCGAAAGAAAGAGCGACAGAGACAATTAGAGGAAGCGAAGCAGATAGAGAGAGGGAGAGAGAGAGAGAGCAGCCAGTGGAAGCAGCAGAGAGCACAGAACCGGGAAGAAGTAATGACAAAACAATAACAAAAGGAATTTCCAAAAAAAACCCACAAAAAAGAGCAACACGAATTACATTCGAAAAGGGGCAAAGCCAAAGCCCCCAAAATAAAAAGATAAAAAATAAAATAAAAAAAAAAAAAAAAAAAAAACCGAAAAGTGATCTGACGTTGTACTTCGATTGGGACCCAGCGAGCGCTACAGACACAGCGATACTGCTACAGATACAGATACATATACAGCTGCTCCTCGCATCTCCCTCCTCTCTATCTTTCTTTCTTTCTTTCTTCTCCCGCTTTTTGTGTACTTTTTTTTTGTTTGAATTTCAAAGTTGTGAAATGTTTGAGTGTAAATGGATTCCCAAACGATTGCACGGGTGAGAAGAGATCTGGAGAGGAGAGGGAGTGTGGCAGAGAGTGAAAGGGGCCATGGGGGCGGGTTAAGTAGATGCTAAACAGCAGCAAAATGACTTAATAACAATCTTCCCAACATATGTACATATGTACCCCGTACATCTCGATCAATTAGTGAAATGGCTATTTGCAAAGAGTATCTGTATGATACACTGCACTTGACCCCTGAGCCTGAGGTTCAGGCCAAATTTTGAAGTAGAAAGTTACCGCTTTGAAATGTATCTGCATGTTATGGTTAGTAAAAGTAAAGCTAAAGCTTTGGCAATGCTGAAGAAAAATGGTAAAAACTGTCACCTACAATAAAAAGGTATCCGAAAGTAAGCAAAACCCTTACTTACAATCTGGAAATAATCTACAATATTGTTCACTTGGTCTGATTAGATACTAGATGCTACATAGTTTTCAGTGACCCTTCAAGTCATAATTAAACAATTATCCAACAGCACTTGCATTCTTGAGCTCTTGGGCAGCGTGTGCTGAGTGAAATTTCATTAGTCAGCGGTTAAGGCAAAATGCCAAGACCCCCCCAGACCGCGTGAGTCCAGGCAGAACTCCTCAGACCAAACCGGCATTCCTCTACGCACCGCAACACAGCACACAGCACAGAAAACAGCAGGAATCAGGCTCAAGAAGCTAGCCATGCGGCTTTAGCTGCAAAAATAATAATTAAAAATATATATTCAACAGCAAATCAGAAATAACTGAGCAAAGAAATTGTTAAGGAACTTCTTCATGGGCTTTAACTGAACGAAAACTAGAGATATGTATAGTATGTACTTTTTATTTTACTCGCTGGAAATGCTCTTCAATGTGTGCCTTTTGTTTGTACTTGCATCACGATATTTCACTCACGAATTTCATTTCAAAGCAAAACCAGATATTAGAATTCTCAACGAAAATAGAGAGAAAAGAAAAAAAAAAACCGAAAGAGAACGAGGGGGCAGCAGAGCAGGCGAGAACGTGGCACGCAATAATCGTAATAACAATAATACAGCAGAATGAAGAACATGCCAAAATGTTGTAATGACTCAAAGTGAAAATAAACTTGCCCCAAAGCGGGAGCAACTCTTAGCCAGTTCTTGGGCAGGGATCTGGCAGGGAGGATTGCTGGATGGATGGATGGATGGATGGAGTACGAATAGATGCTGGGTGGGGGGGAGTCGGGATGGAAATGAGCAGCGAGAAGAAGGCGGCACGGCCAAATGAAAACTAATTGTACCGTAGCGAATTATTCGAGAGTCCCAAGTTGGGGACCCAGAGATGGAAAAGGAATTCGTAGAACTACAACAACAACTGAGACTACGAAAAAAAATAAAAGAAAAAATATTTAATTTCTATGCAAGTCACGGCGTTTGCCTCCAGCCTGTCGCTGTCTTCATGTCCCCGCCCCACACAATTCTCTAACTCTCTCTCTCTCTCTCTTCCTGTCTCTCCTCCTCTCGCTCCGCCGAAACGCACAAACACATTTGTAATTGACGCAAGTTTCCAAAGTACCGCATTACATGGGGTCCCGACTCTGTGCTGGCTATGAGTTTGGGCTTGGGTTTTCGGATTGGGATTGGGGTTCAGGTTCGGGTTGTGGGCCCTGAATTTTGGAGGTGGCAGCGATTGTGCCTGGCATATTGAGTACGAGTACGAGGGGAAAAAGACAAGCAACGGCAACGTAGAAGGTACATAATAATAGAAAAAGGCTAAAGAGAAGCGGCACGAGAACCGTTAGCAGCCGCTCGTAATTGGCATTTAAAAGTGTGTCGCATGTCGTCAGAGACACCAAAACAAAGATACAGATATATACAGTAACAGTAACGAAAGAGCAGCGTTGATCCATGAATGGAAAAAACGCTAAAAGTAGCCCCGAAAATTACATAATTATATACAAATATACATATGTACTATATATAAGCAGGTAAGTACAGAATTTCATGAATTAATCTGCATGCAGCTGTTGAAAATCTCAAGAACGAAAATGCGTGAACGGTTGGACTCTAGACTCCAGAGGGTAGTTATTACACTTCCACCCATTCCACACACACCGAGGGTATGGAGTCCGTGGGTGGTTTTTGGACACACTTTTAATTGTTTCAAGTCCAAAGGAGCAATGGAAATCATAGCTACAAGGAAAATTCAATAACCAGAAGGGTATTTTGGAATATCTGCACCAGGAAATACTCCCCATTGAGCATCTGGGAGCTATTTTCCAAGTATTTTCTTACACGCTAGTCTGCCATATGAGAAGGGAAGAAGGAAGACACATCACTGAATGACCTCCTTCAACTGAGCTCCATTTCCAGTTCCATAAAAAACACACTACCCTGACCCTGGAAGAACAGGGTGTAAGCAGGGTCCCCTCAGAAATCGCAGAATAAGACACAGATACAGATACAGTTGCAGCAGCATATTCCGCCTTCTCCAAAGACAATCTGTGTCTGTAGATGTCCACCAGAAGATGGCAAATGACAATGCGCCATATATCAAATTATATATGAACGTGTACTTAAAAAACTACACTTCCGACCTTCGAGAGAGGGAACCCAGCATGGCATCCGGCAAATACACGACTACACTGTACATATTTGGAACCCCTCAACCCACACAGCCCCTTTCAAGGCAATGTAAGTAAACGAGAATAAGAGACAAGAAAAGAATCAGAAAAGAACATAAAGAAAGCAGAAGTAACAGCAGGGAGAACGGAATGGTTAGGATCGGAATGGGATAGTGGCCACAAGGGGCATAAATTGAACTTTTTCTTTTATATTTTTTTGTTTTGGCTGAAAAGAACATACTTACTCTGTCTCTCTCTCTCTCTCTGTCTTTATCTATCCTCTTCTTTATATACATATACACATTTCTTTCCACACACGATTCATAATTTCTGGTAATTGGAGTTTAAGGCGGACGGACACCTCCACAAACAGAACGAATACAGAAAATAAATTGCTTGACAACTTTATTTTTGGAAATGTTTTTTTGTTGGTTGTTTGTTTAGATTATGTTTTCCTAATGCCAGCAAATCGCCTTATTACACGGTCTGCCGTCTGCTGTCCACAGAAGGAAATATAATGACAAGGTGTTAATTTGATACACAACCAAAAGCCACATCAGCCGAATCATTTTCATGGCGGTAGTTTCTCGTGTGGCAATAAAGTTATTAAATCCAATTGAAAAAGAAAGATGTTTCCAACTTTAATTTTAAATGTTAAAAATAAATATGAATACAATGAACCAAGTCAAATAAATCATTTGTAAATATTGAATAAAGTGGGTTTGCCACAGAGAAAACATAAATTGATTGAAATATATTTTCAGACCTTGGGAAAAGAGGAAATAAATATAATTTGTACAACAGAATTCGTTAAGAAATTAAAAGCAAATAAAAACGTATTGTCTGTACAGTATTTAATAAGAAAACAACAAAAAACTATGGGCTAAACAAAGACACATAATAATATTAATGTTTTAAATTGAGTTCACAATACGATTGATTTACAGGTCATTCGAAAAGAAATGCCAAAAGAATTTTTTGCCGGACATGCATGACTTTCCATTCGATATAGAATTTATGATGGCTTTGACCGAAATATGAGCAACATAACTTATTATTCCGCACCCACAGCTGTGTCTTCGACTCATTTGAAATGCCAATCAGGTAGAAAATTTCATTTGGTTTTGGCCAAAAGAAGAAGGGAAAATCAATCAACAATCAAAGAGATCGACTGGCAGTCCCAGAAACAACCGCAAACGATAGATCGATCAACAGGAACAGTAGAAAAATACTTTCAGGGCAAGACATCGAAAGAGCTAGGACCTCCGTTGTGGACCAATTAGTTTGGTAGTAGCCAGGTAGCAGTTAGGTCTGACCTTAGAGACACATATGTACATTGATACAAACATAAATGTGTACATTGATGGGACACGGTGACAGAGCTTTTAAGGTAACAAGCAGGGAAACAGTATTTTCAATTAGCTCAATTACAGAACCCTGCAGCAGCAGCATCAGCAGCAGCAGCATCATCATAGGGTGTAATAAACCCCAAGACTGGACAGCCAGACGGCAAATGCAACGCTTCAACCCTTTTGGGCCAACCCTCTCTAGCCACACGGACATTCGCGGACAAAGTACAATGAAAATCAATTATTTCTAGCAAAAAGCCAACGATGCAAGCTAGCCAAAAGGTAACGTAAAAGCATGATTAAAGAGTGCTTGCAACCCCCGGGTGCAGTGGAGTCGAATGCATATCCAGTTTCTGCTGCCCAGGGTGATGCATTCAATTAACAGCCATTGCCCAGAGGCAGAGTCTGCCAAATGCATTTTGACTGTTGCATCAGCAGCGAAATATGTGTGGGTGAGGGATAAGCAGGTAGCTACACAAATGGGTGGTTGGTTACTGGGTGGATCGGCCACCAGACGCATTACCAAAAAAAATGCCTTCTGATTTGCACTACTCCATTGGGCCGCCCCTGGTCCGGCGACATAGGAGTGTGGAGGGTGGCCCCCGTCTATTTATGGCCTCCAATCTGGATGCAGAAATTTACGAGGTGAACTGGTGGAGAGTACTGTGGCATGCGTCACGCTGCCAGACATATCGGCGACGGTGGAGTGAGTGAGTGATGCGTTGCCGCATCCAAACGCATTTCCAAAAGGGATCAATGGGAATGGCAGTGGCAGTGGCAAAGTGCAAAAGCCAGACATGCTGATGACCCGCATGGAATGATGAAGATTCAATCAGGGAAGAGCACTTTAAATTCCATTCCACCGAATGCCTCAAAGCAGTGGCAGATGCTTTTCTGCTTAAAGTTTTTAAATCCAAGATCTTTGGAAAGCTAAAACCTTTCTGGAACGCATTCAAGTGCGAAGCACTTGTTCCTGCCGAAACCTGTTTCCGTGTGGCATTTCCGAGCACTGTGTCTTTGCTTAACGGGCAAGTAGTCGTACTCGTATTCTTTTTTTCTTCTAATTTTCCATTGGATTTCCCTTTCGATTCGTTCGCGTGCCACCATTAGTAGGTCAGACCTGGGCGACCCCCAGCACCCCCAGAGCCACATGGCCAACACGGTGGGGGCCTCTTCAGGGCTGCCACATTGTCAGATCTCTCGTTCAACCGGCATTAGCAAAAAGGGCAAGAACTAAATCGTTTAACCTGCCCCACGATGAGTGCCGCGGGACGTGGGGTGGGGGTTCTTCTGCTCTCTCTATTTCTTTAGTCCATGGGATTCAGCGCATCCGCCTACGAGTGCACTTAATCACATGGCTGCTTCGCTCCTTCTTTTCGCCCGCTGCCTTTTGGGCACGTAGGAAGTGACGTTTAAGGCACGTACGCAACGGCAACGGCAATGCTTACTGGCTCCTGGCCGGGTCGGGTCGGGCGCCTACAGGTATGCTGCAGTGGCAGTGGCAGGTCTGGGCCGGGCCGGAGAAGCGTAAACGATGCCAAGTGGCAGGCCAGGCAGTCCGGCAAAGGGCCTTAAGAGCAGAAGAGAGTGACAGGCGACGGTGACGAGGCAAACGCTTGAAATGACGAGAAGAAGCTGCTTCATGTGCTAATTGCGCTGTCAAGTCAAGTGTGGGCGACGACAACGACAAAGACGACGAGGAGCAACATCAGCAGCAGCAGCAGCAACATCAAGCAGCAACATCAAGCGGAAGCAACAGCTCAAATGCCAAATGAGGCATCCTCCGATACACACACATAGAGACTCACCCACACAGGCAATGCCATTAGTTAAGGTAACGGAAAAATTGTTGCATACCTTATGCGATGCCTTCATTCACGTGCCACACAACTGGCAACCGAAATAAAGTAATATCCCTGCTGTGGCTGCCTCCAGGCCTTGCCCCCAGGAATCAATACACTATCGAGCACGAACACGAGCACGCCTTGGCCCATGTTTTATCATGTTTTCGGTTTTTATTTGGTCGACTCTGTCCGGCTCTTTGCATAGAACCCAATTTTTTTATCGGTTCGAGCTGATAAGGGGGCCGGACGAGCAGAGAGCCCGTGGCAATGGTGGAAATCGATTTTTCCAACCCTCCATCAGCGACAACAGCAAGAATTGCCACACTACCCCGGCTGCTGCCACTACTCTGCTGCTGCTGCAGCTGCAGGGCAGTCGTGGGTGCAAACAGAAAGCTTGGGCCATGGAAAATTACAGTTGTCGCCGGCGGCAACAGAACGCTGCAAGCCAATTGTAGAAGCTACAGGATGTTTCAATTTAAGTTTAAGTTTCTTTTTCGTTATACAAATTCGATCTAAAGATCATCAAAATGATTGAATCTACAAACAATACCGCATCGAGTCTGTCTGAGAGATCTCTTTATATTTTCCATGAATTTAAAAGTTTTCCCAAACGAATTAAGTGGCAAAAATTAGCTATTTTTCTTGAAAGTTGACTGATATATGATTGCATTTCCTGAAAATATACCCATCTGAATTAAAAGAACGATTGTTCCTATTGATTCTTCCTGGAAGTGGTTCCAAACAGTAACCAGTCTCAAGATTTCTGTATAATTCTAACCATATTATTGCTGTTTGTGTTTAGCTTCCAGTTACAGATGCCCATTTTTCTCATTTATATTGTCTGCAAACTGAAACTCAAATTTGTTTATGTTTTCGTATGGAATTATGTTGCATTTACTGGATTATTTCCACCCCCCATCCGTCATGGAAGCACTCGAAATGTTATCAACATTATATTTCTACATTATGAAAAGTTAGAGCCGTTTTCAGCGCTCCATTCCGAATAAAAACCAATGCAAACTGCCATTAGAGAGAGATCCCATGCATTTTGGGAACTTCAACCCCCAAAAAGGGAAAAACTTTATCAGGGAACTACCACCCCATAGCGGGAATTATCAGCAAGTCCAGCCGCCCAAGGTACATGAAAAAAAAGCGGAGAGAGAGCAGGGAAACGGGCAAAATGTGGTGGAGAGCTGATTGAATGGATGAGTGCCGGGAATATGTGTGTGCTTCTGATAAGGGTGGCACCCCATGCCCATGCCCACACCACCCACCCGCCATAGACCACGAGCTTTATGGGCAGATAGATATATCTGCCGTAGACAATGTGGATTGTGGATTGTGAATTGTGGCATGTATAGTGTTAGATATTTGGAAGATACTCACCCTAGCATGCATGTGCACATCATTCTCGCCGGGCTGTTGGACACCGGTACGGATCTTTTTGTTTTGGGGCCCCTCGCTGACGACTATGGTGGCCCCTCCGCCACCGCCGCCGGCTCCTCCGCTTCCGTTGCTGGCGCCGTTGTAGGGCATTGTGGTCGCCGTTGCGAACTGGAGCGAAATCTCGGGGCTGATTAAAGCTTGTTGGTGTAGAATTTTGGCGATTTTTATGGGGCCTAAGCCTCGACTTCGCGTGCGATAAAGGGGGGGTTATACAATAGATCGGATCGATCTGGCGACTACGCGACCTTCTTCTTCTCTGTCTATCTGTCTCCACGTGAGACCTTTTCCTTTTCTTCTTTTTTTTTTATCAGACAAACGCTCGTGAAACGCGCGCGATTGTTGTTTGTTTCTTGGTGTTTGGTGTTGTAATTTCTGTTAATGTTTCTTGTTTGTTTGTTTGTTTTAAATGTTGCTAATGTTGTGGTTTTTGTTGCTGTTCCTGTTGGTAGTGTAGCTGTATCTGGCTTGTTTGTTTATTCTTAGCTTCGTATCAGCTTCCTGTAGCGCAGTGTAAAACACTTTCAAATTTTATTTCACTTTTGATTTGCGTGATAAATTTTCCGTTTTCTTGTGGTTTCTGTGTGATTGTGGAACCAGCTGCAAGACGGATACAAAAAGAGAGAGAGAGAAAAATGGAAGGCCTTTATTAGAAACAGATCAAAGAAGGAGAATATTTGTATTATCATCTCTTAAATTTATATGATAAAGTTCGCTGAAAATATCCATTTTGCCACCGTATGCCCCACTTGAGCACGTTTCCCAGCTTCAGAGAAAAAAAAACTCGTTTCTAACTGGAACTCAATCAGAACGCATTAATCACTGGGCAAATCAAAAGAGGAGCCTCCCAGAATCATCGAACAACCCTCGGAAAGTTGTCAAAAAAAAACAGGAACAGAAACGCGCCGGCAAACAACAAAAACGAAGAAAGTCAAAAGAGAAACACAGAACAGAAAGGAATCAAAAGCGAAAATTAAGGAATTGAAGGAACAGAAGGGAAAAATGGCCGAAACGTCAGAGTGACTTGTCAAAATCAAGGGGGTTGGGGCAAATGAAGGGAAAAACAGAAGAACGACTGTGGAAATCGCGTAAAAGTAAACTTGAAAAGTTTTTCGACCGCCGGTGTGTTTGGTGCAACCCTTATGGAAAATGGAAAATGCCCGTCCCATCCCGTCCGCAAACACAAACGCACATCTAGACTAGAAAAGCACACACGCACAGCAGACAGTGGGCAAAGGGCGACAGACGGACGGACGGGGCCGCTGCTGCTGCTGCTGACTTTGTTTTGTTTGTGGGGGCGCGCTCTGGATCCGCGCCGGGGGTGGATTTTTCATTAATGGAACACACGAAAAACCGGGAACAGGCAACAGCCAACTGCGATGGGAACGATGGGCGGTGGAACGCGGCGGCGGCGGCAGCGCCAACGGCAACGGAGGACTGAACTTTCTGACGGGCGCTTTTCCTATTTTGTTTTTGTGCGGCGGCAACGGACTGATTGTTTTCCTTTATGTTCATTTTCATTTTCCACATCCACTTCCACTCTGCTGTGGCTTTCTCTCTTTTCGCATTTCGCTTACAAAATGGTGGCGCGCGGCGGCAACAACAGTAAATTTTGGATGCAACGTCTGTGGCCGTGATTTTCAGTTCAATTTCTCAATTTTTAATTTGGATTTCACTTCGTTTTTTATTGTTTGTTTTTTGCTGTTTTTTGTCTTGTTGGCTTTCGAGTAAAAATTTTGGATAATTTCACATTGCTGAACAAAAGGGAACCGCAAAAATTTAGGAAACTGCACTCTCAGTGTTCGGACGTGCGAATGGGGTTCTGTGCCGTTCTGTTTTCTGCTTTTGACAGTTCTGCTGGGTTGCCGCAGAGACTGGTCGGGACGTGGGGTGGCAGTGTTGCCAGTGGGCCTGCAGTCCGCTTTTCCTACACTGCAAAATATTCGATAAGTATTTCGCAAAGTGCCAAAACACCACTCACACAGGCGCGCACGCACGCACGGACACACGGCTGAGAAACAGAAGTACGAGCGGACGAACAGAGTGAAAATTGGTACCGTTAGGCTCTGTTGTCAGTCGAATGCAAGAATGAAAGCCTGAGATCCAAAAACACAGCCACGGTACGGTATGAGACGAGCATCGCGCGGGGACACGAAGGCCAGCGACAGCGCCAGACAGAGACGGCGCACTCACAGGTAAGGAACGCAGCGAGAGAGAGAGCATAGTGTTTAGGGGTTGCAAGGTGGTCAGAGAGCACGGAGAGACAGGCAAGGCAAGGCAAGGCAAGCAATCATCACCACCACACCACAGAGCAAAAGAGAGGAAGCAACGCAACGCGTGGCTGCATTTCAAAACTCGAAAACTGCAATCTACTACTTTTTCTGCTGCCACGCGCCCGCTTCTACTACCTTTCTGCGTGCCACAGAGAGCGAGAGGAGAGAGAGAGAGAGCCAATCAATGCGCCGTCGCGAGAAGAGTAACTTCTGGCCCTTTTTGTGGCGTTGTTTCGTGGGTGGCAATTCGCAGAAAAATCTTCCGGCTACCAGTTCTGCTGCTGCTTCTTCTTATTCAACATTTGTTGTTGCTTCTTCGCCCAGCGCGAACGGCGAGGCCAAAGCAAATGGGGAAAACTGTTCACACACACACACACACAATCTTTCAGTCATTGCGAAAAATCACTTTCACCGTTATGTAGCGACCAACTGCTTTTCCCCTTTGGCTGCTTTACCTTTGCTGGCTGTTGTGATATGCTCTTTGCACCTGTCCTTAAGCGGCGGCACCTGGTTTATTTACTATTTTCCACAGTCTCCTTCTTTTGTTGCTTTCTCTGCCGCGGCGGCCCTTTTTCACACACACAAAACACACTGACAGAACGCGACGGCGACGGCGACGATGACTGCGGCGAGACACAACAAACAAGAACAAGCGTGCGTGCGTGTGAGCGGGACAACGAGAATCGATAACCGTAGACAACGCCGACAACGACACAGCAACGACGATGGATGCCGCGGAAGTATTTAATTAAGCCAAAGTATTTAATTTAAATCCGTATCTGTGTGTATGCAAACTGCACAACACACCAACACTCACTAGCACACAATAACACACTGTCTCGTAGCGCTTACAATGCGGGGGGAGAATGGCAGGCGGTACAGCGATGCTTTTCAGTACGCTTTTCTTCGGTGACGACCGTCGTTCGCTGATTTCTGCTTCTGGGGAGCAAATTAACCGTTAAACCGTGCGCCACAGAGTGAGTTTCGAGAGTGCGCTGCCCCGCAGCAGCAGAAACAGCGAAAAAGTAGCAGCAAGTGCGCTTGTAATATGCGCTCTTTACAGACACGCGCACCACACACAGATACACATCCGCACTCACGCAAAGAGAGAGAGCAACAAAGCAACAACATCGAGCGTGATAGAGGGAGACCGAGATAGTGGGCAAGAGAGTAGCAACGTTATTTACGCTCTGGTGTTGGTGTTCCTGCTCTCTCGCACTCTCTCTCTCTCTCTATCTATCTTTACGTTCTCTGGATGTTGTAATGAGAACGACGCTGAAAAATTCAAATTCGACGCTGAACGGCGCACAGTGGTTCAAGGGTTATCAAACTGCGGAATAATCATTCATCTTTTGTGAATGGGTTTGGAAGGGTTTCCAGCGTAGGTTCAATAGATCTGTCCCCTTAAATGTTTGTTCGCCTATCTGTTGATAATAATAACTAAGAATTAAGTACCATTGGGGTAATCAAAGATTGCGCGGCAAGAAAGAGACATTTCCGCCCAGTCATTTAAGAGAGCCGGGCTAAAGAGAGTTGTTATGCTGCGCTCACTTTCTCTCACTGTTACTCGCCCTGGTGTGCACCCAACGAAAGTGTCGCTTACGTTTTGGGCGATGTTACGCTCTGGCTGTTGTCTTGGGAAATGCATTTTCCAATTTCACCTCTTTAGCTTGTGGGTGAACCTATCATCGTTTCTATGTATCAGAAATTAAGCTATTTGGTATATTGGTAGCTAATTAGCTAATCAGAATATATATGTACATACACATGTATAGTATGTACATATTTACATACACTAAAACCTGCGGTGGGTAATGTTAAACAAAAGCCGCTGGCAGGCCACTTTGATTCTGGAGACCAAACAAATATCGGGTCCTGAAGCACCTACCCCGTTTCTATGCCATCCCCACCCACACAACACACATGAATACCACCGTGCTCTGCTCTTTGGCAATGTCCACTACGTGGTCTGGCCCGTGTCCGTGTCCGTGTACGAGGCGATTCGCTTAATGTCAAAGTGCAGTGCAACAGCGGCAACAAGCTGCCTGGCAAACAACATAAACTATTTAATCTATGTGGGAGTGTGTGTGGGTGTGCGCATGTGTGTAGTGGGATCTGTTCCTTAGGGGTGGAGGGGAAACTTGCATGGGCACCTACTGCAATTTAATCCCGAGGACCTTGGGCCTAACTCCTGGGCAATGTTTGAACCATAAAATATGGATATGGCCACATGGCTGGAATGCATGTGCGTATTGTGTAAACAAGTTTTGCGTGGGTCTCAACTTGTCGATGCTTCCTTCCCCCTCCTTCCTCCCTCACTTGTTGCAGCTTAGCTCAGAAAATTCTAAGTAAACTCCATATGCCAGGAATGTAGAGCCTGAAAAATGTAAAGCCCCCCAATCAGACAAAACACAGCATTAATCGATATATTGTACATACATATGTATGTACATATGTACATATCTATGTACATATATTTTCAACAGGCACAAAACAATGTTCAACAAAGAGCTGCAGCTACATGAATCAGTGGAAGTCCATCCTTGACCTTACAAATCTCCACACAGCAGACAGGTAACGACATGTGACATTTTTTCCACTCTGTCGTGCAACCAGAATATGCCGTTCGACGGTAACGGGAAGACAATTAGTCGGATCTATTCAGGAAGGAAGTATACGCCCAATATCGGCATGTGCAGCAAAAACTATGCACCAGTAAAATTCCTGGATTTCAAAATTTCATAGCATGCTTTTTGGCTGGTATTAGGATGTAGAATAAATGTAAAAGTCATGTAAAAATAGTATTTGATGACATGTCCCAATACCACTTTAGGTTAACGAAACTCTAGGGTCTAGACATTCAAAAGCAGTTGCTTTAGTTGAAAGCCAGTGTTTATTTTCAAAGCGAACACTTTCCAAAAGCAGTCAAGGATGAAAGACAGGCAGGAAATGCGTCGCAATGAAACTATCAAAGGTTGAATAGAATTTAATTAAACTCAACTGGTTGGATGAAATGTGAACCAAGTGCAGCATAGAACGGATGTAGAGGTGGTTGCCATGACACCTTTTAACATTTACAGCTATTTTCGTAGTCTCACTCTAACAAGAACCCTTATTGAATGGCTAAAATCCGGGACTTACGCTTTAAAGAATCGCCTTGAAAGTTAGGTAACCCCATTTAAGAGGCAGCTAAGTAAGTGGCAGCGTCCTTGCCACCAACTTTCACTTGACTTCCGAGCTCCAACGGAAACCCCTAACAAACCCCTCCCCCCACCCACTCCACTCTCCAAGGCTTTAATCTAATGCTCCGTTTGCTCCTTTAATGTCCGCACACGCAATGTGTCCCCCAGCAGGATGCAGGCGGGAGCAGCTCCCGGCTCCTGTTCTTGGTCGTGGCTCTAACGAAGCTGATAAGCTGCCGCTATCAACGCCTAGCATCCGCGCGTGCCACGCTGCTGTCTTAGCAGCAGCCTCCTTCCCCTCCTCCCACATGCTGCATCCTCATCCTCATCCACATCCGCTTCCGTTGCGCTATGCTATGTGCTGCAGCTGCCGGAGCCTGCCATCCTGTTTAGCACAGATTTACAACCCAGCCAACTCCTTGTATTTTGCCCCCTGCATTTTGTATCTGTATGTGTGTGTGTGTGTTTGTGTGTCTATCTGCGTCCCTGCCGGAAAGTGAATCGCTTATGAAAGCGTCCGGCCTGAGTGGCGTGTGCAACCCACTGCCCTGCTGCCCCTGCCTGCATGGACCTGACCTTCTTTGGAGCATTTGCGATGCAAAATTTAATATGAGTTCCCTGCTAATTTCTCAGCTGAAGAATGCTCCAAGATATGTGTGGGAATCCACTTTTCCGCTCTCCACGCGAACTTACCGAAAAAGATAAGCAACAAAGTCTTGACCCAGTTCAGAGCTTGCCCCATGCGCGCTGCCCATTGTCATCATCGTCAGCATCCGCAGTGGCAAAAAGTGTTAGAGGGTGGCTCCGGCTTACAACCCAATCACCCCAACTTTACATAGAATAAGCTCCGGGCCGTGTGGCCCAGCCCGATACGTTTTCCTTTTAGGTTTTCCCCCCTTCTTTTTCTGGGCCCCAGGCCCAGCGCTGATGTGGGCCAAAGTGCAGTGAGACACAGTCATTGGATCATTTGTCTTGGCATTGTTGCTTTTTTTTTTTTCTGGCCAGATTTCTTTTTCTGGCATTTTTCTACAATATCTTGGCAGCCCAAAGAAGCAGGCTTAAAGGGGTGAAGGGTGCGAGGAGCTGTGCAAAGCTTGGACAAAAGAAAAACTATGCATAGAAGCAGACTTAGCAGGTTCTGTTGCATGTAAAATGTACAGAAAAATGTAAGAGTATATCATGGAATATCCTCCCCTCGATTCTCCTTCATATTGTTAATTCATTACCCAAATCTATTTTCCTTTGATATTTTCCTGATTGCTTTACTGTAGCATGTAGCTCCTCATCCTCTTCAACAAAAAATGTTCCTTAAACAACGAATTTTCACCAAAAATGATGCTCTCGAATTGCACACAGATACGCCAAGTCACACACACTAGGGCTGGATAAAAAAGTTACGAAAGCAAACAGAATCACTGCACCCCGCACCCCGCAGCCCACCCTGACTGAAAGCTGAATGTTCGGAGCAAATGAAGGTGTCAAAATGACAAGCAGAGACAGCAGAAAAAAAAACGAAACCCCTCCGCACACACACACACACACACACAGAGAAATACACAAGTGGAGTTGGGTCTGGCTGGACGTGCGATGGATGGATGACTGCCTTCCTGGTCCTGGTCCTGGTCCTGCCAGCCATCTGCCTGCCTCCTGTCTCTCCGGCTGACGCCCCCACTGGGTGGCAGCTCCCCTGTGTAAATGGCAAAGCGACAGCAACATTTGCTAACTTTGCTGCAACGACAACAGCGAAAGCGACAAGAGCAACAACAGAAACAGCCACGGATACTACATAAATGTATCTGTATCCATCTATTCGATGGCCGCCGTGCATTGTATTGCAGTTACGTGCTCGATGGTCCAGCAAAATGGAGACTCGCAAAAAAAATCTCTAAAACAAAATCGGCAAAAGAGGATAAAAAAAGAATACAAACAATTTTCGCACTGCAAAAACTTGAATACACTCTCTGAATCAATGGGGAATGTTATGTGCATTTTCCACTCCACTCGAAATTTTCCACAGCATCAACCAAAATTGAATATCTCTCAATGCGAATCAACTCTAGATTGGGTAGTGTATACATATAGAGAGACGGGCGGCGAATGGCTTAAAGACTTTGCCATTGCCAACTGCTTACTAACTTGCTAAATCGCACAGAGAGGATTTAACTTGTAGCGAAACTTTAAATGAGTTCAAGTGGATTTGGGGTTGCACAACGATTCCAGGCCCAGGCCCCACCGACAGTCACGCCCTTTCTTGATGACTGCGCTTTGGGTGGGGTAATGATGATGCTCACGCCTGATTGATTGATTGATTGATAGAGAATGGCAGTGAGGCAAAAAGCGTTGGCTGTGGCAGTGGCAGTGGCAGTGGCAGGAGGCGCTGAACGTAAAGACAATTTGCACTTGAAACTTAAATGCGGCATGCCGCCACAGCCGCCCCCAAAACTATTTTACGACAGGCAAACAAGAATTTAAAAATTGCTCATACGCCGCGTCATCCGTGTCGTGGATAATTTTAGCTGTACACCGATTTTACCGATTCATGCCCGAGCCTTCGTCGCACTACACGACCAATTAGATCTGCTGGTACTCGTGTGTGCGCGACTACTATAATTATGAATATATATGGATTCTTTTTAAGCATTTTGCTTTTATATTAATGAGAGAGCGTTTTTTATGTCAACTGCATGAGCCGGAAGTGCTGCCAGGGGCAGTTTTTGTGGTCAGCGGCAAACGACATATGGCAGACACATGGTGGAGAGAGCAGCTGGCGCCGGATGGTGCACAGTGCAGTTGCATTTTGCATTTTGCCTTTTGCATTTACAGTCGCAATGGACCAGTGGACGGGTGTGCACCGGGCGTTCGTCATACGCGCCTACTACAAGAGCAACGACTCCATCAGCGCCGCCCAGAGGCTGTTCAAGAAGCAGTTCAGCATTTACCAGACACCGCCCACGAATGTCATCAAGTCTTGGGTGCGCACCTTCGAGGGCACAGGCTCCTCGCAAGGCGGCGGTGGCACACGCTCCTCCCTTCCAGTAAGTAATACCACAGATCGCTTCTGTAACTGTAAACCAAATCGGTATCCATTTCACAGCAAATCTTCTGCACCATTTGCAATAATTGCCTAAGTAATGAGAAAAACTTCAGCAGCTCCGTGAGATGAAGAACTTTTTCGTCTTTTTCGAGTATTTTTGTGTACATGTACGAGTATCTCATAAGTTAGCGTAGATTAATTGTGAATAAAATTTATTTTGGCTAATTAACAAGTTTGCAATATCAACACATCTCTCCGTCTCTCCGTCTCCACGTCTCTTCTGTCATTCTGTCAGCATGCTTCTTGACCCACTTGATGTGCTTTTGAATTTCTGAAATATGTAAATCAAATTCTAAAACATTTCGGGGACAAGTTTATGTGTCATTAAATTCCCCTCAATTTTATACTACACAGCTGTAAAAACATGAGCAAGCCTTGCCCCAAAATCTGTGTGTCACACCTACAACTAAATTCATAAATATCAAAACAAAAATTTTATTTTTTTTTAATTTTTATTTTGGCAAAACACAAAACGATCCGAGTGAGTATTCCAGAACGATGCAATCTTGTTTTTATTAGTACCTGAACATCTACATATATCCACTTCTGGTCATTAGGTTTTTGGGGCTAGCAATTTTTCAAGCGTAATGTCTCTGTGGACACAGCTGAAACCCATCAAATGGTGGCGGTCCGCCTACTATATATGGGAATGGACTGTCCGTCATTAGTCGCCACTGGCTTTGGTCGCTTGTCATCTGACTAAATGACGGTAAGCTAGACAAAAACAAAAGGAACTTATCATTATTTTTAAGATTTGGCTGCAGGGTTCCTTTACATTATCCAGACAATCTCCCCTTGACTCGGTTTCTCTAGTACAAATTTTATTAAGTTTTTTCTTGGAAAGAAACAGAAACGGGGAGTAAAGCCATACCAAATCAGGATATTTTTTTATTAATTACAATGTCAATATTGGTTGCTTTGCCCTTGGATCCTGCTATCTTAAATGACTTGTGTGAACAACGGGGGCTGTGTTCTACCAAATCGGGAGGCTCCAGTGTGTGTTCTACGATTGGATGTGTCTGGGAATTAGACCGCCAGACACGGGTTCGTTCTATGATCGTGAGTAAATGTTCTACGATTGTCTGTCTAAAATTTTCCCGGCAGTCACGGGCTTGTAGTCAAATAAATGTTCAACTGTCGGATGGCCTCCAGGCAGGTCAAATGCGCTGGCGACTGCTCGTCCGGTTCTTCGAGGTCTATAGCAGATTGACTGCGTCATACCTGAGCTTCATATTGTTGATCTGCTGCACGTTATTTTTCTATATGTACTTCGCGGATTGCCGCCCGCAGTTTGTGCCTGGCTATTCTTCTGTAAACACCCTTGATTGCGATTCATCCAGGACTTGCGTTGTTTCTCGGTTAAGGAGCCTCTAATCTCTAATCTCTGCCTTGAACATGTTTAAAAAACGTTGCTGTAAAGAGATGGAATTAATATAATTGAAATATATTTTAATACATGAAATACTTTTCGATATTGCCTACTCTTTCACTTTGATTTCCTCTCAGCCTACTTTAGAACTGACTCTCTTCTACATATAGATGCTATAATTAGATTATTTTCTGTGGACGTATGTATATTTTGGTCAATTTTCGATTTGTATTCGGTAATCTGTGCTCATGTATACTCCCAGGTTGCCTTCTCTCATCTCTTGTTCTTCTCTACACAAATCAAAACATCATCTGTCGGCTTTCGGACAAAAAGTAAATCCGATAATAGTCCTTCGTCCCTCTCAATGCCAGTGGCATATTTACTCTGGTGGCATCTTCGCCAAAATGTCCAATTCGACGGGAAATGATGGGACTGTCAAAAAACCACATGCATGTAGGAGGCTCGCCTGATGACAGGCTTCAGCCTTGAGCAGGATGATTCCCCCAAAGAGGCTGGGGCCCCGCTTCCAGATTACAATCGGAAAATGCGCATAAGGTTTTACATTCCGTTCCGCGTTGGCATTAGTTTGAGATACGAGTGTGGAGTACCCGTAACCCGTATGTGGCAGCGTATCCGTGAGCGCTGACAAAATAAAATTAGGAGGCGCCTCTTAGCCATAAACATAAAAATTGTTCCCAAAGTCCGGAAAGCAACGAGGAGGGAGAGCCCTCCCTCAGTTATAGCCAGCAGCGATTCCTTGGTATCATAATTTCGAAATGACAGGTAATTTGCTGGGGCAACAACAACAGGAACAGGATGTGGAAGTGGCAGTGGCAGCCACGACGGTGGTAAAGCATCGCATGAAGTGCGAGTGCAAAATGGGAAAATGATGCGGGTTTATTAAGTATCGTTACTCAGTGGAGAAACCCCAACCCCAAGAACTCCCACCGAAATCCCACCCAACAAATTTATGATGCGCCGTTTCCCAAGGAGCAAAAAAAAAAAATGCAGAAAAATGTATATTGTAAATATATGAAGGACTCCAGCGAGTGGTTTTTTTTTTGGCTTGTTTGAGGGTGGGGAAGAGTAATAGTGGGAGGTTTTTTCAGCCACACGCCCCACTTCCTTTCACTGCTGCAATCTCCGAATGATTTAAGCACAAGAATAATGCTGCCGCACATGAACATGCAACTAATGAGGAGGAGTCCGCAGGAGGAGCGCTTACCTGGCTGGCCCTGGCACCGGGACCGTGTGCTATCTGAGGTAACCCGGCATGGGAGAGACGGGGGCGGTTCGCTTAACTCAATTCAGTTCGTTCCGTCGGGTGGTTTAAACTCTAATTGAAATTTAGATAGCAGAAACGTGTGCCAGCACCGGAATCACTTCGAAGGCGTGGTGTCAAGTGCCAGCCAGGCAGGCAGGCAGGCAGGTTGATGAGTTAAACATTCAGGCGGCGGATGTGACGGAGCCAAGGGAATATCAAAGGGCGTCGAGGAAACTACTCCTCCGTTTCGCACCATAGCCAATGAACCGATTGCATATATTGTAGATCTATAGATGATAGTTTAAGCAGCTAAGCCTTAAAAGAAAGGAAGCTGCCTCTTCAGCCTTAATTCTTACCCACTTCCCCTGAGACTCTCTGCGTCATAGGGTAAGCCATATTTCATTATGGAAAAGCCTTGCAGCTCGTTGAACATTCGGCTATTAAAAGTGGCGCCATTGATGCGCATATTTATTGTACATACGTATAGCGACGAGCTTTTTCATAATGTTGGATTATCTAGGCACATGTCTTCCCAAGATTTATGTGAAAAGAAACACACTAGAGGAGGTGGAGGAGGTGGTGGTGGAGAATGGGAGCGTGCAAAAGCCAAGAGTCAGCTTTAAGCTCTAAGGAAATTGAAATCTTAAGCTTTATTGTTTTACTGGCCTGCTCCATCTTGCTTCATCTCTCTCCTCCCCCCCACGCCACATTCCCGGACTGGATGCCGTCCGTTTTTCGATGCCGAGTCCGTCAGAAAAGTGGGTGGGGGGTGTGGTATAGAAGGGGATTTGTATTCCCCACGCCGCATGCAAAGTGAGGAAGCGGGAAAGTGAATAAAACTGCAGCAAAAGCAATTTTCATAAATGTTTAATGGATAATGGCGAAAATAAGCATAAGGAGCCGGGGCACAGGCGAATGATGAGGGGGGGACAGGATAACGCCACACAGAACAACTGTGTACATGGGTTCATTCTCTCTTTCTCTCTGTCTCTCTCTGATATTCTCCCCATTCATATCTCCCTTTGCAATATACGATGTAGAAGTATTGTTATGTTTCCGCAGATATATGACTCTCTCCCATATGCCATACAACACCCACACACACACGCGCACACCCACATATGTACATTCGTAGTTATATTCCCATTGGCATGCCCGGGATATGGGTGCATGAATCTCAGCTTTTAGTTTCGGCCCAGGACCCAGCGGTTCTCATTAAAATCACACGAAAAACATCGACACTTCAGCAGGAACGCGCATATCGATTATGGGGATACCCTCTTCAGGTTGAAGTCTGCCTTGTCCATGCCTTGGCAGCAATTTCAGATGGATAGCATGGGAAAATATGGGAAATGCTTTCTTGATATTTCTGTGCCTTAAATTACGAAACAAAGAACTGTTCTTGCATGGGTATAACATGCCCCCACTCTTCAGAGCTACTGGGTATTCACGCGAAATGGAGCAGCCAGCCAGCCAGCATGTCCACTTATTGTCTCTGCTGCGGCTCCTGGCCGGAGGAGGAGGAGGAGGCATAGTCCTTCAAGTGTGCCCATTACCGACGGCAGAAATCATAACAATAAAAGTGTGACACGGGCCAACACCAGGGATAGGTCTGGCCCTGCGGCTGAGGCTGGTGCAGAGGCTGATGTTGGGGCATGGTTGGTTCTTTGAGGGGCGAAAGCCTCCTGTTACTTAATCGATGATGATGAATAATTGATTCGCTGCGATGCGCCCAAGCATGGAAATGAAAATGTCGGTGCAGGCGGAAAATGGCCCGCACCTCTCCTCTCCACTGTCTCCTGTCTCCTGCCCTGCCTGCTGTCTCCTCTGCCCTGCCTGCTTCTGTTTGAGTTTCGGTTTCAGTTTCTGGTTCGCTCTTTCCACTGCTGGTGTGCTGGTTGTGTGTGCGTGTATTGTTGTGCTCTTCTGTGTGTAACGAATGGCAAATTTCAGGAAGCGGAAATGGCAATTGCAGTGACGGGGAAGCGGGGCAAAAAAAAAGTGGAGTGAGAAGCGGCAAGTGGAAAAGACAACGAACGGCTGAGGCAAATGTGAAGTTGTGCACCACTAAATGAAATGCCAACACAGCAGCAACACGGCCAGGAAAAAACGGAAATAGCAAATGTGAATGACGCTGGAATTGGTTATGTCCCTTGCACTTGCACGAACGGGGAAGGGGAATGCAGGAGGGGCAGGTGGTGCTCTGAAAAGTGAAATTCGGGTGATGGGCAGACAATTTTCTGATATTTAAATTCTATTTTGAGGCCCATTTAAGCGACAATACAGGAAAAGGTCAACAAATCATTCCGAAAAATAATATTCAAATTTCTTTTTTTTATTGCATCAGTAATTTTCGAATTTCAAAAGAAAACTATAAAATCAATGAGCTAGAAAAATATCTAGAAATTCCATTAAATATCCGAAAACATTTAAAAACGAAAAAATTTTATCGAATGGCAAACTCACACCGCTGATTGAGAAGTTAATTAAATCAAATATTTTCTTTTTTTTCTCTCGCCTCTAGCACTATTCCCCCGTTTCGATTTTGCTCTAGCTTTTGTTTAAATTTTTCATGTGCAAAATGTATTGTTTTCTACGTGAAAATATATTTAAATTCTTTTGCCATCAATTGAGTTACAAAATGAAACGAAAATCAAAGCCGAATGGAACTCTATGGAGTGTGCCACTGGCATTTGCTTGGTTGCCACAAAATTAGATTTAAATATTTTGGCATTTCCATCAATTTTTCATATGAATGCAACCAACGGCTTTTCTTCCACTCCCCCACTCTCTCTCCCTCTGTCTCTCTCGCGCACACACAGACGATGAATGGATGGATGTGAACCCTGTTGCATGGAGGAATGCTGATAGCAACTGGGAATCGGCTGTGGCAAGTGATTCCATTGCCACTGGCAGAGGCACTTGCCCCTCCCACACCCCAAAATCAGTCTCACCCACAGACAGACACACACACACACACATACAGCCGCACATGCTCAATCATTTATGCAGCAATCAGTGCCGAAGCCTTTTCCACACGTACGATTACCGTCCGACTCGACATAGAGCCGTGCTCTTGCTTTTGCTCTTGGTTTGCCCTCGCTTATGTGGAGCATATTGGGAATCGAACGAAATTGAATCCCGGATAACAATGCCAGAGCTGAGGTTGCACTGCGGTTCAGAGAGTAGGCAAAGTCTCTCGCATCGAGTCTAGATGGAATTTGGTTTCGATAGCAGCAAAATGGATACAAAATTAGGCTGCATTTTGCGATTATTCCTGAAAATTACAGAGCCCTAATTGAGGCAAGTAGCCTGGAAAGAAAGTAATGCTAACAATTCTGTTGCAAACGGTGCAGGAAAAGTCAGTTTCTCTGCCATCAGATAGAGTAGAAGAGTGGATTCAATGATTTTAAGGTTGAAATCAAATTAAGTCAACTGAATAAATTGACTTTTAGTGCATATCAAATTCGGAAAATGCGCTCAAAAAAAGAGAAAAGCCGAAAAGGGGGAAGAAAATCCCAAAAATAAAGTGAGCAAATCAAATGAAAGTGAAACGTTGCAAGCAGCCAATCCCAGCCAGTTGCAAATGCAACGAGAGAAAAATTAATTCAAATTTATTGAGTGAGCAAATAAAAGTAAACGTCTCTGTTCTCAGACAGCAAATAGAATAAATTATCGGCTCCAAAGTCGCGGTGTTCTATCAGATTTGATCGGATTTAAAAGTTGGGATATAAAATCAAAGCAAAGCAGCCACTGAAATCAGAGTATTACGACATTAATCTATCCGTATTCAACTCCCACATCTGTTTAGCTGCTATTCAATTCAGTAAAAGCATAAAATTCAGTTTTTTTTTCCACTATGGCAACCTCTAGTCTGGTAGACTTTCCAGATCTGATCTCTACCAAGAACAGAACCGAATCCCTGGCCCTACCCGATGTGAAGCGCATCAACAATATCGCAAAGTTCATGGCCGATCCCTTGAACTTCGATGGCGATATCACAAAGTTGGCAGCTCGCTTTGAGGACCAGGCCAAACAGTGCCAGGACGTCATCAATCTATTGAATGAACAGATCAAGGAAAAGACAACAACGCTGCATCAGGTCAAGGAGGATATGCTGGAGCTGCAGCGGCAGCTCAAGCAGCCAGATGCCACTTTCGTTTATGTGAATCATGAAGACAAAGGTGCTGGTGAAGTTCCTCGATGAGACCGAGATGAACGAGTACGAGGTGCCATCGGCCCTCGAGCGCTTCAATCTCAAGATGAGCTGTCTGTATGGCGAAATTCTGGCTCTGGACAGCGACATTGATCACACGACCTACTTAAAGGGCGTGGCCACGGTCAATTCTCAGTATGTGAAGGATTGGCACAAGCGTGAAATGGCCAAGAATCTCCAGATAGAACCTGAGGATCCTAAAGAGAAGGAGCCTGGTGAGTCCTTGGAGCGTGAGAACGACACGGATGAGGAGTCTGACGAGGAATTTTGGGAGTCTCTTAAACATGCAAATGAGCCTGAAAAAAAGCCGAAAGAGAAGTATTCTGAAGCGAAGGAGCCTGAGTTGAAGGATCGTGAAGATAAGCCTGATGAGGTGGGTGACTGTTCCGTATCAAAGCACACTGAGAAGCCTGAGATGAAGGTCATTGAAGGGAAGATCCCTGAAGCGCAGGATCTAGCGAAGAAAGGTACAAAAGATAAGGAACCTATGGAGAACCTAACCAAGGAAAAGGACATCGAGAAGAAAGATTCTCAGATGAAGGTGCTTGAGGAGAAGAATCCAATGAAGATGTGTGCTGAGAGTATGGACTCAAACGGAAAATTACCTGAGAAGAAAGTTTACAAAGAGAAGATCATTGGAAAGGTGTTCCCAGTGGAGATGAAAGTTTCTAACGAGAAGAAGCTTTGCAAAGAAACTGACGCAAAGGTCGCAGGGGAGAAGATTCTAAAAATAAAAATTACTAAAGATACAAATCCCAATGGGAAAGTTATTGAAAAGAAAGTTTCTGACATGAAAATTACTGGTGAGAAGAATATAAAGAAAGATAATGAGAATAAGGACGCAAAGGGAAGTTACCTGAGAAGAATGTTCCCAAGGAGACGGGGTTGCAGAAGAAAGTCGCTGGGAAGAATGCCCCCAAGGAGATTATCACTAAGAAGTTACCTGAGAAGAACTTCTCTAAGCAGAAGGTCGCTGGAAAGAATGTCTCTGAGATGCAGGCCTCCAAGGCAAAGGTCCCCGTAAAGAATCGAACCTAAGATATCTACATCCCAATTATCTATTAAATTGCTATAAGTCTTGTCATAATATTTAACAAAATTAAAACATATTTCGGCATGGCTCCAGAGAATAAACACAGTTGCATATATTACTGAATATTTCAGATTCTGTCCTCTAAGAGAGTAGATAGGATTGACATACTTTAAATTTACAATGTAGCATTGGCTACATTTACTCTCTGTTGGCTAAAAGATACTTTGTAACTGCATCTAAATAAACTTATTACCCATTCAATCGTGAGACATTTCAACTAAAATTTGCGTTTTACTAAGTCCAGAATTGGCTTCACAGTCTCTCTACCAGTTTCTAGCTATTTTCTCCTTTGTTTGGCTTTCCTATCTGTCTCATGGCTTTCTATCTTTTGGCTTTGCTGTCACTGGCAGCCCGCTGGCCGCTTCATCTTCATTTTCATTCTCCCTTTATCCATGAATAATCCGTGCGACACTTGCGTTTAATGGCTCCGGCGTGTGCATAGTCAAGATCTGTGCACGGACCCTGAATCCCGAGCTTCCAGAGTTCTGGGAAAACAACAACAGGTTGCGGCCATGCAGTTTTTCATTGCAAAATGTCGGCGCTGATAGCGAGTGTAATTATTATGCTGCACGGTGGGTGTACATAGTTGGGGAAGCAACTTTCTCTTTGTCGTCTCTCTCTCTCTTTGTCTCGCTTTCTGCATGCATAAACGCCTCCAGTTATGCAATAAATAAACTGCAATTGTTGCGCCATTCTGTGCTGCAAGTTGGCATGGGTTTTGGGTTTTGGTTTGGGGGTTTGCTGTGCGGCTGCTGGCCGACATGCTTGCCAACAACTGCAAGATGGCGTACCCTGGCTTCCGGTATAGCCAAACCAGTCCAATCCCAGTCAGCCGCAACAGCATCTCCGGGGGTGTCTGCTTAAGTTATATTTTTGTGAAAATAGACACTGGTGGCTTAATTCGTTTGGCTTTCATTTAAACAAGAGATGGCACTTTAAGCGGTCCCAAATGTACGCTTCTCAAGGCGAAAGGTCACAGGATGGCACGCAGAACGGACGCAGAAGCGGTGGTGGGGTGGGAGGGGGAAGAGACCAGCAGATGCAACGACAAAGTTGTGGAACTGTTTCGGTGTTGTCCAAGACACCGCCGCCGACGCCGCCTGCATGCAAAGTGCAGTTTACAGCTGCTAATTGAGTGTGCGCCGAGTCTGTGCAGGTCTCCTAATGTAGGTAATTAGTGAACGAAAAAAGAACTCAAAGACAAAAGAAAACTGGCCCAAAAAGGATGCCAGCGACAGAGAACTGGAAGTGGAATGGATTGTTGCTTGAACAGCTGTTGTCAGTTATGTAAACTTCCCCTTCTGTATAGTAGAATAACCCAGAAGCAGAAGTTTTGTGTCTAATCAATCTGTGAATTAGATGTACTTATTCTCTCGGATACTTGTACTCGCAGACGATAGACCACACAATTCCAGCTACCAACAGCTACGTTTGCATTAAGCTCAAATTCGATTTAAGCCCAGAATGCGGTTGCTATGGGAATAAACAAAGTTTATGGGCAATACAAGACAGAGAGTGGGAGAGAGAGAGAGAGAGAGAGGCAGAGCAGAACAGATGCTGCACAAGCACAACGTGCCACATGTGGCAAATTAACTTAAAATGAAGCAATTAATTTAATTATATATGGGCATGTGCAGAGCTCTGTACGGGATTGCAGCACACATACACACGCGCGTGCAACAGTTGCAAGCAGCAGAGATAGCCCATCCACATACCCCCATCCACACACGAACGCATCCATAGAAGCAAATACGAATTTAATAATAATGCCATTGAGATGCATTGCAGTTGCAGTTGCAGTTGCAAATGGAGTCGATGCTGCACCAATTGCTGTCGTTGTCAATTGCATTTTAAGCGCAGTCGGAAATTGCAAACACAAATTGATATAAAACGAAAAAGCACTCTCTGCCCAGAGCAATTCTCTTCTTCTTTTTTTCCAAAGAATAATCGAAAGTAAATCCATTGGAAACTCCAATCCAATCACATAGCCGTATTTATCATCTCTGGCCATCTGGCCATTAAAAAACACCAAAGGAAAAAAATATACCGAGTAAAACTATTAATTGCATTTAATAAGGATAAAGGGCGAAAAAAAAGGAAATTTTATTAAATGGAAATTCGATTTCACTTTGAGAGACAACATCGAAAGTGTTTTAAAATTTTAAAATGAAAAACGGATATAAAGGGAATGAAACAAAAATTAATTTAAAGCCCAGATATGCTGGAAATAAATGCAGTCAAGGTTACAATCATGACTGCCACCGGAAAAATAATCAGAATTCACTCTGAAATGAGTTTATAAAATCCAAAAAAATTTACAGTTGTGGCAGCCTTGGTTTACACCCAATATTCGCTCAATCAGAAACAATAATATTAAATTTAAGTCAACGTTGTAAATGGAATATTAAAGCAGGCATGGCACACAAAGCAAAAGTAATTTTACCTTTTTGAACACTGACCGGACAGTATAATTGATACATTTTAAGTTTTGTCTTTTGTGTGTGTGTTTTGGACAGTTGTGAAAATATATATCTTCAATAAAAACTCATACATAATTCAAACAGATCAAATGTACACACAAATGTAGTGCATGTATGTGTATATTTAAAGACAAGTTACTGGAGTGATTGTTACTTTTTTTTTCTGTCCAATTAAAGATGATTTTCTGCTTTTCGGCTTGGTTATAGTCTCTGATTCTGATAGCTTTTCGCTTTGTCATTCGCATAGCTTATAGCTAATAAAATTCGAGTATTATGCCTCTGGGTTCACTCTAAAGTTCCAAGCACTTGTTTCCGAACTATCTATAAGAATTATTTTTTAATAGAATGTTTCAGTCACTTTTACTTTAAGCATAAGCTCAAGCAGATACATTTAGAGGCACTTAAAGTCTATGTTTGACAGAGATATAATATAATGATATGGAACCGATCCCGGCTGATCGCATTATGCAACCTCGGCAGCGGCTGCGTGGGGTGGTGCACCCACTAGACCCGGAATGTTCAGACCCATCAGCATGCTGTACAGTCGACGGCTACCGAATCGAAAGTAAAAAAAGAATAGAAAATGGTTAAAAGAATCAGAGAATTACGTAACGTAAGCTGCTTGGCTGCGATTCAATGTCAATGGCTTACTAGATCGAGTCGCCACATTTGCCCTGGGCATTCCGTGTCTGATGGGAACGGCAGCGGACGGGCTTCTTGGCTGGCGGCATTGCAGATCGTTGAACTTTCACCTTGAAAATGGGCGAATTGTGACCTTGCGGGGGTGTATACTCAATGCCTTGCGGCAGCGTGGGTCGAGTAACTGCAGCAGCGGCAGCCATAATCGGAATATCCTTGGATCTGGGATGTGGCAGGTGCGGCAGGGCCGTGGAGCGTGCACCGCCAATTGGCGTTTCCATTATCATTAGATTGTTAAGCCTCGACTTGGGTCTGATTCTGCTGGCGGCGATATCCGCCAATAGATTCGAGCTGTAGGTTGAAGTCGCATTTGAGCTGCTCAATGGTGCCTCTGATGTCATCGTGGATTCCTTTAAGGTTGTGGAGGTGGTTGGTGCCTCTGTGGTGGTGGTGCTGCTGCTGATTGCTGTCGTGGATGTTGTTGCAGCTTCTGCTATGCTGCTGCTGCTGCTGCTAATGGTGTTGCTGCTGGTGCTGGCTGTGCTGCTTGTGGTGCTGCTGCTGCCAATGCCCTCGGTCGAGAACTTGATGGGTTTGATGGTCAACGCACTGTCATCGTAGTAGTAATCCTCCGCATCGTTGTACGCACCCTAACGAACGTGTGTATCCAGGTTATTTTTAGCATTACTCAACTGGTTCTGGCGCCCCATTCTACTCTCCTTCCTACTTACATCTATCAGTTCGTTCTGACCCATCTCGATGATGGCGACATCCTTGATGCTTACGTGAATGTTGTACTTGCCCGTCTGCCGCTGATCGTAGATCACCCGCCCGCTGTCATCCGCTGGCAGCTCACTTGTGGCCGGTGATGACAATGACGGTGACTCCACATCATCGAGGGGCAGCGTGTGGGCCAGGCCGAACACTGCGATCAGGCTAAGCGGCACGAGCAACATTTCCAATCGATATGGATGGACCACAAACCAGTTCTATTGCTGGAGTGCAAGTGAAAGAATTCTGCTGATGGGCAGAGACCGTCTGCTCTTCTTGAAGGTACGACAACAACTGGACTGCTGGCTGGCTGTGAGGGCGCTACTTAAAGACAGTTTCTCTCTGCCTGGTTCCTTCTCTATGCCACTCTTTTCGTTCTTAAATTTTTAAATAGATTTTCCTTGATATTTTCAACTATAATCTATTGAACATGTGAAGGTGTCTGCTCCATACCTATGCAGCTTGTCGCTCTTCTATTTACACACACTTTTGAGTCATCTTTGAGGTGCTAAAGAGCACTAACCAAGTGACCAATAGCCCGGCTAACTGCATATAATCACAAGTGCACACTTAACCATGGACAACCGAGTAAATAATTCCACTTATCTGTTCTGTTTTCAATCGATGTAAAGTGTGGGAACAGAACTGTTCTTTAAGTGTACGGGAAGTGCTGTTCAAGTGCTGTAATATATGTAAAAATACTTTTTCCATTTGCTTCTTAAAGTTTTCCATACTTTCATTTTTGAAACAATAGTACTGCTGTGTAGAACATCTGGGGTAGAAGTACAGAAAAGTTAAACAAAAGTTAAACTAAAATAGTTTTAAATTCAATTTTCTTTATTTTAATTGTTGAACAAAGCATTTCTGTAAATCCGATTTTGGCTAACATCAGCCTTTGGCCATGGAAAACATTCACCAAAAAATGCACATTTTAGTGGCAATGTTTTTGGCATGGTAGAACAAGTTTATAAAAGAGTTTTGTAGAATTTTTTAAGAGCGAATAAATTCAGACTACACTACACTAGCCACACCTCTCCGACTGCCCCGAAATATTTGAGGCACATTGCCATGGCAATCTTATGCAGCATCGAGATGGCTACAGCCTTGCCATTCGTCGAGTCCTGCTGGCTCTGCTGCTCCAATTACGAGTGCCTTCCCATTGAGTCATTAGCAGAGCACTTTCGGGCGTCCAATTTCGGTGCGTAGCCCAATCAATGGCCGAGCACCTAGCCACTAATTATGCGAAGAGGGCCAGGGAAGAGCGATATGGCCAGAAGCACTTTGGCAAAAGCCCTTCCTTCACTCATTCTCATTTGTATGCAATGTCATGCAGAGTGCAAAATCAGCATTTCTCATTAGATGGAATGCCACAAAACCAAAACCAAAAAAAAAAAAAATACGTGGGAAGCGCACAAAAAATTAGATTAATTTGAAATTAAATTGCAGCCAGCTGACAGCCCAGGAGACTGGGGACAGCAGCTTGCCGCAGCTTTCTTTCACTCTGACCAGCTGCAGGCAATGGTTTTGAGTGGCAACAACTTTTCGAAGGAGCCAAGGCAGGGCGGCTTTGTAATTAGTTTTTGGGTAATTGTGGCCCGCAAATAGTTCAGGTCTTAATGCCTGGCTGGATCGACTACCAAAAGCTGTGGCGTACCTTATTCTGGGGCTAGGATCTCTGTCAAGCTCAGCAGAATGGACACGGAAGAAGAAGTAGAAGGAGTGGCGCATCCGCATATGAAGTGTATAAATTACTCTTCATCATGAATTTATTATCAGTGCTGCTGCAGCTGTAGTTGGAGCTGCCACGGCTGCTGCACTACGGTATAATGCTGGCTCAGCATCAAGACACCCAAAAAGGTGCCAAACACGCAGAGCCCTAGATACCGGAGCTCTGCCAGAAGGTGGTACCAGCTGTAGCTGCAACTGCGGCAACTGGGGGCAGCTGGTGGCAGCAGCCACCACACGCTCCAAGGCTGTTGACCAGAGCATGCATTTTTCGCGCAACCAACTTGAAATTGTGTAGACTCAGCGGAAAAAGATTAATTCTAATTTTAAAAGCCATCTCTACCAGCACCAAGGACTTTTCCTTTCTCTCTCGCTTGGGGAGTCTCTATCTATATCGCTTGGTAGCACGGAGGCATGGTGGCATGTAAATGGCTGCCGTTTAGCCAACACCTTCAGGTGTGCCAAAGTGCAGGCAAGAAAGATTTTTACCCAACAGCTGCCGTGTCTGTCTGTCTGTCACTTCCAGTGTACCCCAACATGGAGTGCCGACCATTTGGAGCTTTCATCAATTAGCTGCTTGAAACCAGGCAAAAAACAAATGGCATTCGTTGAGTAGCTTTTAGTGCCTTAGCCGTAAGATGGCTTATGCCAAGAGACACTCTTATGCATTCTTCGACTGTTACCTTTTGCGTGAATAATGGCCAGCACTAGGGCCTAAAGGTAGGATCTACTTTTTTGCAATTGGAAGATACAAAAAACAGCACACCAAAGGCATGCAAATCGGAGCATTTTTTGCGAATACTTAATCCGAGTCTAGTGCTTTTAAAAATGCATTTGACTTGTTTCTGTCTACAGCCAAATTTATTCTGTAGAGCTACAGCTAATTCTGCTCTAAATTCCAACTGTTTGCAGTTCAATATTGCAGTTAATCAAACATAAAGCTGTCCATCAGCTAATACTAATTATGATAATTAACAGACAAGTTTCAGGCTAAGCTAACTTGATCTATTAATTAGGCAAACATTCCATCATACCGCATCTGATATGAGTAGTTGTCAATTGCAAATTCTAGATTTTAATTGATATGCATGCACATTTTTAAAATTATAATTCATATTTTTACAGCTGCCAGAAATGGTAATGAAAAATGTTGTAAAATTATCCAAACTCTTTTGTATTAAAAACTATGTCAAAGAGTATTAAAGATTGTATAATTTGTCTGGATAAGCTCCTCCCTTCTTGCTCTAAGATTAATTGATCGTAAATCATGGTTCCTGTTTCTTTTTTTTCGTATCCAAAAATGACAATTACTTAACAAACGAGAAAAAGAACGTACGGAGTCGCTGTAGGCGCGACTCTACTTTTATACCCGTACTCAGTACACATGTGATTTATGTGGAATTTCCAAATGTTGTTTCAGTTTTACATTTTACATTTAACATTTGTTTGCTGCATCTGTCATCTACATCTACATCAGTTCTCACAACAACACATGTACACTGCACGAGGCAGCATGTTTGAGCGTGAGTGTGTGTGTGAGAGAAGCTGCTGCGACAATCAACCCCAATAATTGACTTACTCTGCATGAGGAGTGGGGAATTGCTGCTGTAAATTCATTTGATCACTGTGGCTACAATAATGATCCGATCTGGACCAAATTCGGGAATCTGGTAGATATGGTCATTTTCTACAATACTGCGTTTTTCGTTTTTCCTATCTTCAAAATTGTGGATTTTCGTCTTTTGGGGGCGGGAGTGGGCGTGTCAAAATTTTGAAATAAACTTGCACTGAAGCGATATCACAGGAGTCTAGGCAAAAAATTTGGTTGTTCTAGCTCTTATAGTCTCTGAGATCGAGGCGCTCATTTATACGAAAACCAAAATTACTCGATTTTGAGTGAGTGCGAAAGGGATGGAGCGAAGTTTTTGCGTATGTTTTTGTCTATTGTGGCTATATTAACGATCCGATCCGATTCAGATTTGGGCCCCTGATAGATATGGGCTGTCTCTATGATTCTGCATTTTTAGTTTTTGTTATTTTCAAAATTGTGGCCGCCACAGATGTGCGCCCTTTGTGGGGGCGGAAGTGGGCGGGCGAAATTTTGAAACACTTTTCTAGGAGTGAGATACCACATCAGACTGGATAAAAAGTTTGGTTGCTCTAGCTCTTATAGCCTTTGAGCAATGGGCGACAAACAAGACGGACGGACGGACGGACGGACAGACGGACAGACGGACAGACGGACGGACAGACAGGGCTATATCGACTCGGCTATTGATGCTGATCAAGAATATATATACTTTATGGGGTCGGAAACGCCTCTTCTGTGTGTTACACACATCCACTTTTACCATTAAATACAATATACCCTTTTACTCTTCGAGTACGGGTATAAAAATAAGAAAATGCAATTCGTGGGGGGCGGGAACATGTGTAAACAAGCGATTGTCAGTGTCCTGGGCGGAAATTGTTATTTTGCAGCTGACAGAGCCCCAACACTTGATTAATGATGGGGGATATACCTACGGCTTAAGTGGAAGCTGCTGCTGCAAAAAAAATGAGTCTATCAGTTTGGGCCCAACTTTGGCCTTAAACTGTCAGCCCAACAATGGCTGTCGGCCAGGCAGGCAGTCGACCAAAAAATAAAAAATTTAATTCGATAATTAAACACAGCGCGCGCTCTCATCGTTTTAATCTCTGCGCACATTCTGCATATTAATCACATAATTAGGTTAACATTATTAAAATAAACAAGCGTCTGCCACTGTCCCTCTCCCTGTCCTGCTGGTGGTTTTGGTCCCCTTATTTACCCAACATATACATGCACACTATGCATATACATATATATATGTATGTGTGTAGAAAATCATTATCTCCACGGCAGGTGTTTAAAATGAGGCTCATTTAGCAAACTATTCAGAACTCATACTCTGGTAGAGGGGTCCCAGGCAGCCAGGCATCGTCTGGGGTACATTTCAGTGTAACCCTTAAATAATTTTCTTGGCAGAGATTAGATATGGAAAAAATAGACACCTACAGTACATACTTTTGCTATACATATGCGCGACTGCATTCCAAAAAGCAGCGTGTGTGTGTGTGTGTGTGTGTGCGTAGGGGGTTCTTATCGTAAGGCTCATAAATAATATTTATTGTGCTTTATGGGGGATGCTCAACAGGCCCCCAGGCCTACATACATACCAACATCCCCCACCTTCAGTGGGGGAAATATTCAAGTGTTTCGAATATTTTTTAACAGCTTTCCTTCTTCGCAGCAACAGCAAAAAACATACACAGACTCCGCCGGAAAATGTCTTCATTGCGCTTTAATGAAATGCTGCGTGTGGGAGGAAAATGGAGCAGCAGGAGCCAGAAGCTCGAAGCTCGGAGCTCCTCGGTGTCACCGTTTGCCCTTCATATTTGCACTTTAAATTGCGCACAAAAGTATGCCGCGGTCTTCATAATAAACACAATTTATGTTCCGTTTCCGCATCCGCTCCCGTTTCACTTCCCTTTCCGCTTTCCGCTTTCGCTTTCGACATTTGCTGCCAGTGCCAGTGCCAGTGCCAGTGCCAGAGCGCAGAACTTTGCGATTAAGTAATTTCAAAAGATGTTTGTTAAAAATTACTCAAGTTCATGAATGTGTGTGTGTGTGTGTGTGTGTTGCTAGCAATATTTTAAATTGAGCGACACTGCCATCTGATATTAATAATACTTTTCGGTGGGGGAATGAACGCTGCCAGTGTCTGTCGGGAAAGTTTTGAACAGAGCGTCGCCAGCAAGTGGAGCGCACACATATTTAGTTTTGTGGTGCCCCAAGGAGGCATCAATCAACTGACGCATCAATCATGCCACAGCCAAACAAACCGAGGTTAAGTTAAGCGGAGTCAGAGCTTAGGTGAAAGGGGCAAACGATCTTTGGTCCTTTCACGAATATGATTATCCATTTATGAAGGTAAGTTTTGTTTATTTTGAACTTCAGATTGATTCTTGGAGGCATTTTGGCATTGTTAAACTATTAAATATGGCTTTCATGAATACTTTACAGGAATATTTAAAAAGTTTTAAAATATCATACCGGAACCCTATGAATAGCCGCTGCTGCTGGATGCACCATCTACCAACTGTTTTTGATACAGACTGCATTAAGGGCAAAGCCTGAAGCCGATGGATGGGCTGTGCCTCAACCACCTGATGCTAATGAGGCAGCTGTGCAAAGGAAAATCCAATGGGCCTCCGGTGATGCCGTTGTCCAGTCTGACGGCGGTCAGTTTACCCATGGACACAGCACCTGGCAGCACGTGTGGATTGTGCCCCCCCCTGGCAGTCATTCGACTGGCGGCAAACGAAAATGGATGGCTTTTTCCTGTTTCTGCCGCTGCTGCTGCTGCTGATGTTGACCCTGTTCGGGCAGCCTCCTGTTCATGGGCGATGGCCTCCAAGGGTTTCCACTGACCCTGATGGGATTCTATTTACAGTAGCACCCAGGGACAGCCTTTGCAAAGCTTTGGCAGACAGACGACTACTATGGCATAAGTGTACATACTACATGTGGCTCTGCTGTTGTGGATACTTCTCGTCTGCGGATAGGCAGATCCAAGTGTTTTACGAATGGTGCAGCCTCTGAACAGCTTCGATGACATACCAACACTATCGTCATGCTCTATCGACTACTTTCAAGATCTTAACTAAGAGCACCTAAAAAAAACCCATCTAAAAACAATAAAAATTTCTGAAAAACTTGCTCGAGCCATCCATATTTAACTGAAACTCATTTGGCTCAAGTTTTGTCTGGGTAAAAGTTTTGCAAAGCAAGCAAAGAAAAAAGCAAAACAGAATTTGCTGGGCAATTGCAAGTACTATATCGACTACTGGGTAAATAGAAAATTCAATTTGAAACGATTGCTTACTAGATATCGGAGGCCTGTGCCTTAGCTACAGCCTTCGGCAAAACTTTCCACAGGCAATCCGCATAGCATACGCTCTCGTCCTCGTCCCATTCCTACTACCATTTCCCATTCCCATCATGCCAAACATGCCATCATGCCACTTCCTTCCCCATTCGGATTGCCACTCACCAAGTTGGCCACAAACAAACTTCCTGTTTCGATGGTAGCACACACACGTAGCGTTATCGCCCAGCCCCCGGGCCAATATCTAAGTGAAAACACAGATCAACAGGACGACAATCAGCAGAGAAGCAGCAGCCATGGACATGGACCGCAGCAGTAGATGGAAGCAGCAACACACATATTCCCATTTCCAGTTCCCAGTTCCAATCGCAGACCCAATCCCAGGCCTCGCACCTGAAACGTAGGCAGCATCAGACAAGGCAAAGACAGGGCCAAAGGCCCAAAGGCATCTCTCCGTCTGTCTTACAGTTCTGCTGGCGTTTTTCGGGGGTGGAGTCACATGCCAGGCAGGATACAAATTTTGTGCTAGCCCTCCCTCCTCCTACTCCTACTCCTCCTCCTCATATCCTTTGATTGGTGAGGAGAGGCAAGGCGCCTTGCAGCAAAGGGCAATGTCTATTTTTGCACGTATTACGGCCAGTTGCATTTCTTGGATTGCATTTAAGCAACATTTATGCATTTTTAATGTGACAGCTAAAATGATGAGCCTACGATTCGACCCGACCTCCGACCGACCCTGCTGTCAGCATGTGTTCACCTGCCTCGGGATTTCCCGGCACCCCCCTCCCACAGCCTTAGCCAGCATGTTAAAGGTAAGAAAGTGCAAGGCCACAGGACCCGCCTCAGGGCTCATGCATTTGCCAGTGTCAAGAAAGTTTCACTCTCGTGGCCATCCCCCCCGGTCCCGCCAGACCCTTTCAGTAAATCATTGGATAATGTGCCTGGGATTTCCGTTGGCCCCAGCACATCTTGTGTGATATATTAGATGGATCATAAGAATTCTGGTCGAGAAAATGACTAAAATATAAGCTGCAAACTTGAAATCAATGGATATTTATACTGCATACCCACACTTCTTGGTATTGGCAGAAATTTTGACTCATTTTGGTACGAGGAATGCAAAATTTAAAGATTTTCTTGACCGGCCAGCAGCAGCTGCTGCCTTGTTCATAATACTAGGATTACCATTTACTGGCTCAGCAGCACCAGCCCTTTCTTCTCGGTTGGACCTACTACTACTATTGGTGCAATGAATTAATGGGCCACTTCGGGCCGCCCACAAATGAGAACCTAACCACAATAGAGTGCCAACTAGGCGCGTGCATAATCATTGCAATTTTGTATGCTTTGCCCAGGCCCCACACTGCCACATTGCCACATTTGCCACAATTCTGTTCCTTTTGAATGGCCAATGCCACGCAACAACCGCAAAAAGCAACGGACTAATATTGGTCCAGTGGCATGGACCCTACCCTGATGGGCGACCGACCCATCATCCAATTCGATGGATGGGGGGAAGCCATTGCCTGTAAGTACGAGGTTTTTGTGACGGCGCCAGTTGCCATGGCAACAGCGGCAGTGGCAAGTACGAGTACAACTTTGGTGTTTATTAGCATGATTAACCCGGCCACATTGCCGCACAAATTGCAGACGCATTGCATTTGGGTCAGCGGGAAGTGGATAATGAGGGTGGGGGGCCACCAAGTCCTTGCATTCCCACTCTGCGTGGGCCGATGCTAGATGTCAGAAGGGGAGAGAGTCTTGTAATTTGATTTCAACGTCAGCCTGGCTCAATCGTCGCCGCTGTTTGTTGGCCATTTGCGGGTTAGCGTTCTTGTTTGCGTTCTCTGGCCTGCCATTTGCTGGCTACACTGCACAACAAAGCATCGGGAATACAATTAAAATTGCAGCTCAAAATGTGCATTTTGGGCTTTGTTTGTTTTTGGGAATGCCCAAATCGGAGGGCTTAAAGTCAACTTAAATTGGCGCGGGAAACCCACGCATGTATGGAATAAACCAGGAGTAGAAGAGGAGGTGGGACTGTTGTGGAGCTATGTCTATGGTGTATTGTCGCACTTGGCTTGCTTCGTTTCATTTCCGGTTAACCACATCCTGCGTAATAAGCGGCACTTCCGCTCCGCAATGGACTTAAACTGTTTTGTTTCTGGTGTAGTTGCTCGTCCTGCTGTTGCTGTTGCTGCTTCTGGCATTGTTTTCCCGGCCTGGTACTGTTTTTATTGTGAGTCAAATTTTCGTTTGCACAGAAGACAGGGGGAACACAGCTTTGACCAGGATGCTGCCACTTCCGAAGAGACAGAGCATGAGAGAGAGACAGAGAAAGACAGACAGACAGGACAGGACAGGGCAAGGGTGGAGATGGCAGTCTCACAAGTTTTTGCGCTTTGCATGTGAATGGCACGTTTATGGCCCTATTTGGCTAGGATCCTCCCCGCACCCGACCAAGTCCCTGCCATAGAGCATGGAGGAGAGCCAGCCGAGAACTGGAGTTGCATTTTTATTTGCATTTGAGTGGCTGTTGGTTGTTGTGTTGTGCTGCTGTAATGGTCTGTGTAGGACATGGCACTTGCTCTCGGAAATTCGGAAATTGAAGTAGTGTTTTCTAGAGATTTCGCCGAGAAACAATACCCAGTCAGAGGGTTAGTACTATAGTTGTTGTTTGCCAAAGCCCCATCGGATGGTTACGTTCACTGAATTCAATTCCATTCCCTTAGACACTGTCGATGCGGTGTGTGTTCTCGTTTGCCCTGTAATTGTTGGCATAATTAACCTGCCCATTGAGCATTCGTAACCATCTTCAGGCATTACCATATTGGGGCTAGGGCACGCCCAACCGCCTACAAAATTTTGGGGGAGAAGAAAGCCCGTTAAATAATGGTAAATTGGATTGTAATTGCGTTGCAAGTTTGCGGCACAGTACCCGGGAGAGCAGTGGCTGTGGCAGTGGCAGATGCTTGAGGTGGCAGCATGCTGCCGCTGGCAGCCAGGCCTTATTATAATAGACCCACAGCCCTACCCCAACCCGAACCCCAACATATGTTGCACAATCATTTTATTTGCACGAATTAAGCAGTTTGCTTCGTGCTTCTGTGTGGCACAGTGGCACGAAATTGGTAATGCAAATATTGGATACATTTCTCTTGGAGATATCCACAATGGAAGCAGATGAATCCTTTGGATGTTATCTGGTCCCACTGTCCACACTGAAGGACGTCTGTTCGGGCTGCTGCTGCTGCTGTGGCTGCAACGCGGTTGTGCACTTGTGCGTGCTGCCACTGCCACTGCCATTACCGATGCCACTGCCTCTGTCTCTGCTTGTTACCCGCCCCATCAACGGCATTAGCATTCATGTGCGTGTCTCCCAAACCCAGGGCTTGCTGCCTGGCATGCAGGTTGGTTGTGGGCCAGAACCTGCCAAAAATAAAAACCCCCAAAGCCATTGCAGCTGCAGTCCAGGATAGTGGGGCTGGGGTGGGGGCGACAACGTTGGGGGTTAACTGGCATTAATGTCAGACAGGACAGCCATTCTGTAGCTCCCTGCAAGAAGTCGGTGGCCAAACCACTTGGAAAATTGCTGAAATGCCATCATCCGAGCCGGGCCGAGCAGCCGAGCCGGGCCTGTGCCTCTGTGTCCTGCGGATAAGCGTTTTTCCACAGCAAATTCCGTTTGCCATTCATATCGAAAGCGCCATTACAATGTTTGGAAAGGTATTTCGAAAGTATTTTGAAAATATGCCAAGCCCTCCCTGCTGATGTGTCCTCACATCAGGCAGTTAATTTTGAGCGAGTTGAACGAGCATTTCATTTACCAATTGAAATTTCATTCATACTCGGATTGAGTTTACATTTCATTTATACTCGGATTGAGTTAACATTTCATTCATACTCGGATTGAGTTAATCGTAAAGTGGAGGCTAAATTTCAAGTTTTATCTGCCAATAGAGGGGCCTAAATTATTGTGCATAACTTTCATAAATGGAAGGTGAGTGTGGAATGTTGTGTAGTGTTAAAAGTCCACTTTAAATAAGTGTTGGAAAAAGTCAAAAATATATTTGAGTGATTGACATTTAACTGCAACGCACTCTGCTTTATATACTCGATATTCAAAGTGTTTAGGGATATATTAGATCCCAGGCATGTTCTCTGGTATCAACGTTTTCCAATTTTCCACCTGCTGCTATCAGAATCAATGAAAAGCCCGCTTTATGCTGCCAATTCCCTACAGCCCCCCATCTTTGGCCAAAGTCCCATTAAAAGCGACCAAAAAGAATTGGCTTCAACTGGGTCAAAGTTCCGTCAGTCAGGCAATAGCGTTTTACGCGTCGAAACTGAATAGAAATATGGATGGAAATATTGTGGGCTAACACAAAAAAACTCTGTCTAGACGTGTGCCAAGTGCAATGGAGCGACGTAAACTGATTTCGCGGCAAACCGTCGACGGTGTGTCATATTGATTTTATATCACACAGCTCGCAAGTCCCAACGCGACGCGATGATTATCGATGGATGGGCCCGGGCCCGGGCCTAGGCAAGGGCAGGGAGTGGGGAATGGGGAGACCAATTGGAGTGCGTGTTGGGATGCGTGGGGGCATGGCTGTCACGAATCGACAGCCTGCCAATTTCCGCGCTGGCCTCAGTCTGGCTCCGACTGCCAATTCTGATGCGTGCCCGAAAACCGAATGCCCAGGAACGGGAACAGCTGCGTCGCCAGCGCTCCGAGGCGCGCCTGATAATGGCGCGTTGCCAGGAGCTAGGTTCGCCTGGAGGCCACTAATAATCATCGATCCCTGATCTGATTGAATTTCCCCCCCTTTGCAGGCTTTGAGTATGTGGTTAATCCGCCGGAAATGCCAACGGTTGCCTTTGGCAAGAAAATCAGAAGGTCGCCCAGCGGAACGTTCATCGGCGATAAAGAGATTGAGCCGCCACCAGGACCAAGTCCATTCACATATGAATGTGTTAAGGAAATTGGTTTCAAGGTGAGAATGGCAATACAGGATCCCAAATTGTTTGATATTTTAATGGAATTTTATTCAAATAACTGAAATAACTTATGACCAAATAATCCTTAGTATCCATCGAAGGCTGGCTTCTCAGCGCTGGCCAGCAAGTCGTCGCGATTGCCAGGTGTCCGGGATTTGGGATATCCCCCACTGGGCACCTATGACGAGAGGTATACGCGAACCCAGCATGTGTACACCTTCAACAAGCAGGAGCTCAACCAGAAACCCAAGTGGATGACGCCTGGGTAAGCATCGGGCAATGCAGGGCAATTACAGTTGCAAGATTCTAGTGGACTCTCGACCATTTTTCAGGCCCCCCACCTATCCGTACAACCTCAAGTATCCCCAGTTGAATGTGGATATGGCGTTTGGAACCCGGAAAGTCATCTGGCCGGCGGTAGCCGTGTTCTGTGGCGCCTTCAACAACTCGCAGTGCATGATGTGCGGCGAGAAGCCGCTGGGCGACTACTTCCATAGCTTCAACAGCGACAAGGACATATGCCGCAAGTGCAGGCATGCCACAGAGGCTGTGATCAGGAAGTGCGACCTTGGTGTGGTGGAGCGTTGCATGAAGCGGCGCGAGATGCGGCAGTTTGTGCCCGCCCGCAGTTGCAGCTTCTTCCACGACCATAACGGCACCACCGCTGCCACGGAGAGGACAACGCGCAAGGAGCTGCGTGACAAGATTCGCGTTGAAAATTATTTGTATCGCTTTACCCAGAAGACCGTTTAGAAAATAATAGAAAATACCTATGGGGCATGCCGCCCCATTCAATGCCAGCACACGTGGAAAGTTTCTTTGTGTTTTCCTGCTCGAACATTTCAATCGCATTTCCGGAATTCAGCTTACTCCCCCGCCACCCTCCCTGTGCTTGCTTCCGTTTGAGTAACGTTAACGAGCATAACGTTACATACATGAACACGTGGCCAACAGAAACAGACATCGGACCAAGGCTACTATCACAATGGCCTGCAGGCCACTGCACTGTCAACCATTCCCGTTCAGAGACCATTATGGCATTAGTATTGCCATCCGGAGTCTCTCTCATGTCATTTTACGGTTTACCTGCTTTGCATGTAACATGTAACAGTCGGTACAGCATTTTGACATTTGTATGCAAGTCAAGTTACCAACAGGATATGACAAAATGCCAAGATGCTTCAGTTAAAGGAGCGCCTCAAGTATAGCTTCTTCCAATCAAACTCTGCAAATTGATACTTTCGAGAGGGATAGAGAATAAAAATATTAGAGTTAGCGTAACTTTTCGAATGACATGGAGACATTCCATCATCAATCTAAGACCCACCAAACTTTGCCACACAATAACATTAATAATAAAAATACACTTATATTTGAACTATTTGAAATTTGGTATCGTTGATCGATTGGCAAACAAAAAAGAACAGCCACTGTGATATAGATTGTGCGAAAACTTGAACTACATCAGCAGCAACCGTTCCCTTCTTTTTGAACAATTCTCAATTGAGTTCTTTGGCGTTGGAATGCGTGACGGAGATGACAAATCGTTGAACTTGACCGTGCAACCAAAAAGAACAGCCACTGTGATATAGAAATGTCAAAAGGTTCTTGGATAATATATCAGCAGCAGTGGTTCCCTGCGGTTGGGGACACGGCATTAGGGGGATTTGTTGTACGTTTTATTTTCGAACACTGAAACAACGCGATTCATTGGCTGTTTGGCACTTTAGGTACAAAAAGAACAGCCACTGTGATATATAGAGTGGGAAGACATACAGCACAGCAACTATTCTCTCTACTTCAAAGGCTGGTGGGCATCCCCTTTGGATGCGATTGGTGGTAGTATGGATACAATTGTTGATGTGGGTGCAGACATGCGCTATAAAGGAAAATCACTGTGATATGTAACGGTGAATTAACGCATATCACAACGATCGTTCCTTTTAGCGTATGGCCCCAAGGAACGCTAACCGAAAACAAACTTGACACTGGGAATGGGTTTTGGGGGCGGGTTTGTGGTAAATGCTGCAAATGCCACAACGAACTTCAATGGTTGTCTAGCTTTATGATCAGAGAAATCACCTAAGGCTGGACGACCAAAGAAACTAATTGCAACCACCATATGAAGGTCAAACACTTCTCTTTGTCACTTTGTCACTTGCTGTGGCCATGTTGAACATTCTAAAATTATAGCACGAGTGTTCGGTCTAGTCACTTTGCTTGATCGGAACCCCTGGTAAAAAGCGACCATACCGACAATCGCCATTTAATTTTAAAATTCTTTATCCCAAATACACACACACACAATTTAGTTTTCTTGCACTTTTCTTATTTTTTGATGGAGGGGGACTGCCAATCTTGAGACACACTTTGCCCAGTGATGAGGATGAGAATCACGTAGACATAACTGCGCAGAATGCATCCCAAGATCGGTGCCACGGAGTCAGTCGTTCACAATGTGCTGAGAGAGACGTTCGCTGATCGTTTAGTGTGGGGATTATAAGACAAACTTCACCCAGTGCTGCAAGCAAGTTGGCAAAACTGAACAAGGTTTATCGTATAATAGTTCCGAGATATTTCACTTTTTTTTGGCCACCTCACACCCTGAAGATGCGCTGCTAACTGATGATCTATCTGCCGGCGATCGTATCTTTTATACCAGATCGACCTAGCGGCGATCTGCCTACCTGTGGGTGGCCGATGATACCTGTGTGAGGACTGCTAGATGCTTTTCCATGAATTCGCTGCCGTGTCGCGACCTTCGACGATCTTCGTGAAAATTTTGCAACTTAATCCGTGGCCATAAACGGATTAATACGAGTACGGCTCGGTCTCGGGGTGGGGGAAAACGCGCAGCTGTGTCGCGCACAAATTCGCAGAAGTGCAATTAGGTTAGGCCCACACAGGACAAAGGAAGGGATCGCCGCTGCGACTGGTTAATTTGGCAGTTATCGAGAAGGGAAGCATGTTTCGTGGTACTTAGAACACGGCACTTAGGTACATACGTATGACCAACCAACGCAATCCCGCATAGAGTACTTCCAGAAGTCTTTTACTGCCTCAAGCACTCTGATGTGGTGTGGTGACTGTACCAAATGCAAAGGGCTTACCACAGTTGTGCCTAACCTTGATGCTGGCCAATGCTTAAGTGGCTTAAATGCCCACCTGTTCAAATTGTAGCTACTCGTAAAAACAAAATGATGCTCATTTCGATGACATTGTGCCTAGTTCCTCCATTTAGCTGTGGAAATCCGTTTAATAGTATAACTGTACCAAGGGATATGAGACACCGAATTAAAAAAAGAAACAGATGGAATAAATTAGTTTTAAATTTTATTCACATCAAATTTGATTCACATATAAAATTATAATTATTAAATTAAAAAGTTTATTAAAAATTAATATGCTTATATGATATATAGAACTTTCCATATATCTACCACACAGCTTGCATGAGTTTTATGTCACATTATCCTAAAGTGAACTTAAAACCATATTCCAAAACAAAACACATAAATAATACTTGATAAACAATACGTAAATAATATCTTTAACACAATTGCATTTGCAACCGCTACAACTTCGCATTTATTGTGATCAAATCGTTAAGGGAACATAATGCATAACATTGGAATATGCCGTGTGATCTTTATCGCTCTGGCAGCAATAGTCGTGAGTTTTACACAAAACTTTGTTTCGATCTTTAACTGATGAGCCCCATACACCACAGTGCCTGAGAGTAAAAGAATTCGTGGCTCTGCCAGTGGCCTCATCGAAGGATTCCGGATGCACACCAGTGGAGAAGAGTACGATTGTGACCACCCCAGTCCGGGATGGGGTGAATCTGTCAAGTCAAGCCAGCAATGAGAAGGCCTGGGGAATGTGGATGAACCAGAGCCCCCGCAGAAGGCCGGATTGTTTCCCAGTGGCTTCAGGGTGAACACAACCACCACACCCAATCTAACAACCATCGCTGTCGATACCACCGTCAAGGCACCCATGAATTCTAGTGTAGCGAATGCAACGTTGATGAACGACTTGCGACTCTTTGAAGGTGCTGTACTCGTGAGAGCTGGTAAAGGTGGTGACGGTAAAGGCGGAGACGGTAAAGGGCGGAGACGGTAAGGGCGGTGATGGAGACAATCGAGCCGATGAAACACCCGGTTACGGTGTCATTTATGACTACCCCACCGAGCTGACCGTCAAAATTCCAATACATAAACAGAATGAGTTCGGTCAGTGGGTATTCGATCCATGGGCTGCCACCTTTGGCGTCATGTATTTAGATACACGCTTCGCGGCAAGGGCCGCGCACACTCTGCCCCGGGTGGTCGTCGACTCCAATCCAATCAAGGAATACTATCCGCGTAGAAACAAACTGGAGGAAATCTGTGGAAACAAGAGCACCCTTTACCCAAGCGCCGATGTTAAGGACTGGCTAATGCGTCATCTTCCCAAAACGAAGGCCAAGTTTCGGCCGTTCCAACTCGCTTTGCGGCAGCATATGTACACCTACGGAGCTTCAGAGGTGTGCCACCAGCCTGTTTATCACGATCTGCTGAGTTTCCTCCACTGTCAGATACTTCGCCATCACAGAATGGAGGCTGAGGTGCCAAAGTATCCAGAACAGCAGCTAGCCATATCCTAACTACTTTGTGATTTGGCTCCATCGACTACACATCAGGCTTTCAGGTTCTTAATGGTTAATGGTTCTTAGAGCATACCCAACCCAGAGTTGAATCTCTAATAAAATGTGAAATAAAAAAAACAATTGTTTGGTTTTGGATTTTTTTTTAGCTTTCGCTGTATATTGTTTTTCTGGTTTATTTGGTAAAATTAAATCAATATCTTCATTTCATTTTGCAATTCTTTGTTTGCTTGTTATTACCTCTTTTCAGATATCTTTTTCTTAGAAAAACGAACATAATTGTTTGAAATTTTCAGCGTTGTACAACTAGAAGGAGAAGAAAACAAATAATGAAATCTAAAAGATGGAAAATCATAAGAGAATGAATCATCATCTTAATCTTGATTCATAGTTCATGATGCAGCTCTCCTGCCTCTGGTTGTCCGTCCTCAGCGCTGACTCCACTCCACTCCTCTCCTCTCCTCTCTACTCCACTTCTATGCACTCCTCAAACCAGCTGTGGGGAAGTAAAAAAGATGTACAACATATTATTATTTGGACATGCTAGCGAAATCGTTCTGTGCCACTAAAAATTTTTGCTGAAATCGGATGATGTCGTGCGCCAGCAGTTTGATTTCTCTATGCATTGTTTCATTTTACAATTGGGGGTACGGAACGGAACGTTAGTTTTGTTGATAGAATAATGCTCAACATAACTCTGAAGTGTTTAGGCGGGGGGTGGTATATGATCGAAACCTGCCGGGCAACAAAGACTGGCATTAGTATATTAAATATCATAATTCTACGAACTCCACTCACCGCTTTGTGTGAAATGTGTTGCGCTTCCACTTGGGGTTGGTTGGGCATCATCAGTGTGCCAAGAAAATCAATGGGGGAGAATAACTATGATAACTAATCCTTAAATGGTATGTTTTATAGCTTTTTACACTGCAAAGATACATTAAAGGATATTCAGTATATTATATATATAAATCATATTTAATTAAAAGTAATTTTATATCATTGTTTAGTTTTATTTGTGTTCAAGTTCATCATACAAAGGCAGAACCTTCTGAATCTGAAATTGTTTCTAAACAACATTTCATAATATATATATATCCCTGGAATGTCATTTAATCATTTATTTACTGGATACCAGTTCTTATAAAGAAAAAGTATCTAAATATCTAAAGAATCCCGAGAAAAATAAACAAACCCGATCGATGACTTCATTCATTGCCGGAAATAATATAAAATAATTTCGGAAATAAAAATACCAAAAAGTGTAGCTTTTTTCTTGTTTGTTTTATCGTTTAATTACTTTTTTTAAAAGTTTATTTTCATCAAAATGAATTCAATCATTTCCAGAGCATCATAGTCTCTGGGATCATATGTTTTTTTGTAAATTTATAACTAAGAAACTGAAACCAGATATTTCCCCCACTCGTAGAGTCAAAGGGAGGGTGGGGAGTGAAATACTGTTTAAGGATACGTAAATTAAAAATAGTAAATAGTCAAATTAGAGCATAGACCAGTCTCGTGTCAAGGAAAGTCGGTATAAGTAGCACATACATATGCGAAATGCGTGGAGAATGCGAGCGAATGAGTCATGGAAACATGGAAACAACTTACAAGAAATTGTCGTGGCCGTTGCAGCGGCTGGGGCGGCTACTACAGAAACTGCCGTGGGAGTTGCTGCTGCTGCTGTTGCTCCTGCCGTTATTGTGGGAATGGCTCTGGCCAGTGCCTGCGTTTGTGGTTGTTGCTGTGGTTGCATAGGTGTTTGCTGATGCTGGTGGCTGTTGTTGTCATCATCATCATCATCATCGTCGTCAATGTAATAGCAGATCTTGTTGTTGTTGTTGTTGTTGACGCCGCCACTGCCACTGCCACCGATACCGCCGCCGCCGCCATTGCTGTTGTTGCTATGAATGATGTGGGTGTGGGGGGTACTGCTGCTCGGGATTGCCGAATGTATGGGTTTCGTCGCCGTCTGCTGTTTGCGGTTGTGTCCGGTTATGCTTAGAGCCGCCGATAGACTCGATGCCGCATGCAGGATCGAGCGCTGGTTGAAAATACTATTGGAGGCTGCCGCTGCAGCCGCATTGTTGTTCTTCCGAAACTTCTGATGCTGATGATGATGATGGTGAGTTGATGGCGGCAGTGGCGGCGGCGGCGGCGGTGGCTGCTGTTGCGCCGGCGGTGGATGTAGCGTTGGCGGTTGTCACGAACATGCCACCTCCGTCGTCGTGGCATTGCTGTTATTTCCGTTATTATGCGGCTGCGACTGCGGTGACGACTGCGCCTGCTGCTGCTGCTGCTGTTCCTGCTCCGAGCTGTCCAACTCTGAGCCATTCTTGCCCGATGTCTTGAAACTAGGCGCATTCATTTGTGCCCCTGTGGGTGTTGTTGGCGTCCCGGCTCCCAAATCGCTCGATGCATTCGAATTATCCTCCGTTAGCTGTATAAAACCGAACAGTTAAATCAAAAACCTCTCCATGTAATCTGTCTTGAGCCTGTATTTACCGATTCACTTAGTCGGTGGATCTTGGCTCCGCTTTCACGCCCACGATTGCCACTGCCTGGCTGTGCCTGGCTGCCCGGCGGCAGAGCTTCCTGCGACTGGGCCAATTCTGTGGACAGTCGCTTGCGGTTGGCCAGCAGTGTGTTGTTGAAGCTAGTGTGGCTCTCCATGCACTTGCGCTCACGCTTGAGGAAGTCAGCGTCCAAGTACAGGGTGAGCTGCTTGCGCTTCACGTGCCGCGCATCGATGGCCATGCCCTCCTTGAGCATCTTGATGTTGACCTGGAGGAAATAACCAGAAAATCGATTAACCACCACACAGAATGCGACTACTCTTTCCAGTCTACTTACGCCATGCATGATCACGTGCTCTGTGAAATTCTGTATGCTTTCTGTGAGGTCTACGTTTAGGTTCTCCGAACGCTCAAACTCCAGACCAATGAACCACATGGAGCAGAAGGGAGCCGTTGTCACTGTGGCCTGGTTGGGCGGTGGCTGCTTTAGGTCGTCCTCGTTGCCGCTGTTGTTCTGCGAATTGTTGGCGCTCTCCCCCTTCTTCAGCTCAAAGCACTTGGGATTGACGTGCGCAAGAGCAATGTGGGGATTTCGCTCCAAGTTGCCGATGAGCAGACGGACCTTGGACTCGACGAGTCCACACCACTCCAGGTGGTCATCAGCCGTCTGCGAGTTGACCAACAGCACGATGAAGTGGCGATATCTGTAAAAGAAGCTGGGCGCCTCGAAGAGACGCTCCCAGGATGCGCGACCAAGCATGATCTCGTCCGTAATATTCATGCCGCGTGTAAACTCGGTCAGCATGACTTTCTTGGTGGATTCGGACACATTAAATGTGGAATTCTGTTGTGGATACGCAGGCGTTATGATTGGCATCAGATGATAGCGATCTGATGCATTGACTCGCGGATCCCAGACCTAAACCAGACCACGGAGGCATCAAAGAGATTGATCAGTTAAAGAACACAAAACCATTTAAAAACATACTTGAAATCTGAGATTCACGTTGTCGGGGTGCTTGAGTAGCACCGGATTAGGCCACTTCCAGCGCGAAAAGACCAAGAAGAACTTGTGCACCAGGGTGGCAGCTGTTGCGTTCGGATACAGCTGGCAGGTCCGGGCCACCAGCATGGCCCAGGTGACACCCCCGAAGTATCCCAGCGAATTTGAATAGATACCATGCTCTGCGGAAAGACAATTACTTAGTTTGTTGCAGTAACTACGGGTTGTGATCAACACTTACTCTTGGCCCACAGCTTAATGGTGCGCAAGGCTAGGCGAAAATTCTCAATGTTGGGCACCAGGGCCAGGATCTCGTCCGTCACACGGCAGCCGTTGAGGCTGCGCACCGAGCGATGATCCAGATTCCGAAGCAAATTATCATCGCGCAGATCAAAGTCGTCGGGTATCTCTTTAAGCGAAAGTCGCGCGAACAGCAAATCAATTTCGATGCCATCAAAGTTCATTTTGATGACAGGCACAAAGGCCTCTTCCACAGAGCGACACTCGGTGACCTCTGGCTGCTTCTTCAGCACCTCGAAGAAGCTCTGAAAGTAATCGGTGCGCTCAATGTTGCGGGGAGCCACGCACAGGGCATCGATATCGGCTCCCTTGTGGTGCACACCCAGGCGATAGGACCCGAAGGTGTATATCTTTCCGCCCAGCTTCTCGGCAGCCGCCTCAGGCATGTTCTTGCTGACGGATATCTCCTTCACCCACTGCTTGACCAGCGTATTGAGTTTGGCCAGAATCTCCATGCGGTGGTTCAGCTCGTCCTGGCTCTCGAACACGTTGAACGGCTCCAGGGAGGTGCGGAGGTTCTCCGTCCGCTGCAGGTCTGCAGGCTTCGGCTCGGCCAGGCTGATCGCCGAGGTCATGCCCAACTGTTTGGCGGGCTGGCCCCCCGAGGTAGAATTGCCATTGTGTTGATGTTGGTGCTGGTATTGCTGCTGCTGTTGCTGCTGCTGACTCTGGCGATGTGTTGGTTCGGAATTCCACATTTTGTATAAAGTTTAGCTTAAAATATAGGTACTGCGGGATGCCAGGTGGCAAATGGATTAGTGGGTGCTTGAGGCGTTTGAGCAGATTGGTTTTCTTACCTATCTAGGCTTAAAACGTATGTATTGTAGTATAATTAAGTTGCTCGTGTTGCTGCCAAAAAAATGGAATTGTATCTGTTGCCACTTGCTTTGTCCTTTTCCTGTCTCGTCTTCCACTTTGTTTACTTCTTCTTCTACCTAATCCTGTGACTTGTTTGCGCTAAATAAAATGCTGAAAGCAATTCAAATAAAAGTTTAACAGAAAATTGCAATTTACTTGTGTGCTGACGAAACTGCGATAAGATTTGTTACCCCACAAACGCACACACCAGCACCGTTATGTGAGAAAACAAAACAATGAATGCCAAGCGGCAGCTGGTCACACTGGAACGCACTCTCTTCTCTCTCTTTATGTCACTCTCCCACACACTCTCTCTCTGCCATCGTTTTGGGGCATAAACAAATGCGTAAATAAATTGGCGCAAGAGATGTGTGGTGGAGTGCGGGCTGCGTGCAAAAGTGCCAACTAATCGTGGAATTGGACAAACATAAACAAAGAAACCAAAAGCAGAGGCAAAAGCAGCATTCATTTCCTTGCGAATGCAGCCACTGAGCGCACCTCACGCGCTCCAGCTTACGCTTACGCTCACGCATACACACCTACACACTGGCAGGCAAGCGTATACATACTCGCCGAAAAACAAAATACATAAGAGTGGGGGGAAACTTTTATCTCTTTTATCCTACCTGCGCTGCGTCGTATCTTCTTGTGTGGGCTCCAATCTCCCAGCGAATCTTCAGGCAAATCGAATCCCAGCTACGGGACGTATCTCCTGTACATATGGGCAATATATGTTTTTGTAATTTGGCAGCAGCGGGCGCGTCGTGTGGTGTTGCCCATTCATGAGTTGTGGTTGGCGTCCGGCTTGTGCAAACTTTTTGCAGCTCTTGTGTCTTTTGCTATCGCTCCTGTCTTCTGGTTCCTGCACTCTGCGTTTTCACTATTTTTTTACTTCTTTTTACCACTGTATGCGGCCTCTCGCGTTTTTTTATGCTACGTGACGTTCTCTGGCAGCAGAGCAAACTGACGCACACGCATATAGAAGGGAGCACAATAAAAACACTATTTTCCTATTGCTGGAGGACTTTTGTGGCAGAGCACGATACTCGATTAGATTGGGGGCACGACGAGGTTGATTTTAATGTGCTCCAAACATTTTCCGCTGCCTTTTTTTTTTTTGATTTGAGCGTTCTAGCAATTAAAATGTGAGCAGTGTGGCCGCGGACTTATCGATAAAATATACCGCCCCGACTCTAGAAATATGCCGAAATATACCTGCTCATATTCAAAATATACCGTAAATATACCGTAGGAAAAATCGAACTTAACCCACTTAACTTCTATCTATTTAAACAGGTGAGGTACTTGAGTTAAATCGCCGAAAATAAAATAATTTTTATATGTTCCTTGTAAACCCATTTATCTTCTTTACCTGCTAAAAATTAAAACTATGACTTTCACTTTAACTGCGCTTAAATTCTTCCAAGTTCTCAAATTTTTGTGGGAAAGTTTAAAAATTCTTGGTCAACAATGGGCTAAAGTTCTTTTTTGTTAACCTGAAACCACATTCCTCAACTTTGATATTCCGTTTAATATTACTGCCTAGCTAGGACTCTCAACTCTTAAGATGGAAATTTTATACAAGTACTGAGTCAAATTCCTACAAGATTGTTTAATTTTAAAGACTTTTTTTTGTTTGTTTGTACCTTAAATAAGGTTTAAAAGAAAAGGTTAAAAGCATAAAACGTAAGTGCCCACAAAATAAAACGTAAGTGAGTTCGCATTGTTACGTCATTGTTGCTAGTTCATCTATGAGTATTGTATACCATAAATAATGCATTCTTCAGAGCCTATTATGACAAAAATTTCCAAAATTCTTCAATAACTTTCAATATAACATTTTCTTATTTCGATTCCATGCCCATGCTGGTCCGGTATACAAGGATACAAATTCTATAATATTTAAAGTACCAAATAAAATTTAAATTTGAAAGATTCCAAGAAGCGGCAACTAGTTAGCGCTAAATATTATTCATTATCGAAGCTGTTGTGGGTTAGATATCATAAGAATATCATATACATCTGGCTTCCATATAAATTACATAATTTTATTTTGTGAATTTCAAAAACATAACAGCCCTACGGTCTATGCGATGCAATTAGTAATTAGCTAACAGAAGTCTAATATGATTCAAGAATTCCTTACATTTTCCAATATGCAATATATCATAATATGTATTTGTTCCTTATAGATGTTGAGCAAGCATAAAGCAACCTTTCAATTTTTTCCGCAACATGACGTCGGTTTAAAACATGTAATTATCGAATGTAACTATTGATTTGAAAAGGTATCGAGTGTAGCGCGGTGTTGCCAGATATGCCAACCACTCCACCCCAATGTGACGCTCCGGCAACGACGCGAACAGCTGGGACAATTTCGCATCGATTCTGTTTATATTGCTGAAAAATGTTGAATTTCCACCGAAAACCGATGCGAAATGTAAGCCGCACTTAATGGCCGACACACCATGATTCCCTGGATGCGCGAAAAGTTCAACGAGAAACGCGCGAAGTGGCTGGCGCGGAGTAAGCGGTCATCCACTCCATCGGCCGACAGTCCCGGAAGCAGTCGCCTCCACACCGCCAGCAGTGCCAGTGCCAGTGCCAGCGATGCGGAGAGCCTCAGTTCCGCCTCGCTAAATGTGCACACCACGGAGATGGAGACCCAGACGGACGTTGTCGTGGGCGGCCGACCCGTTGTGGGTGGCGGCGGCTGTGTCCTGCGCACGCCCTCGCCGGCCCGGAGGCGTCGCATGCACCTGGAGCAGCAACTGCATATGCAGAGCACTGCGGTCGCCACCCAGACTGGCAGTGGGATGTCCAATGCCGATGGAGACCCACTGGACACACCAACTCCAACACAGCAGCAGGAAAATGCGTAAGTTGGCAGGCGATTAAATGTCTCCAATTTAAATCTTAATTTTATTTATATATTTTCGAAATTCTCCGTTGGATTTCCACACAACGATCTAAAAAACGAACTATGCAAAAACTGCGCAGTTTGTTCCTCAGGTGGGTCCCGCAGCTCTCTGGAATTGTGTTCAGCGATTAATCCTTACGCCTCTTGCAGGAAAACATGCCATTCCAGTCGCGTCGACTCGGCCTGCTCGACGGGAATAGACGAGGAGGACTCTGTCAAGGCGGGCGATTCCATCGCGGTGCGCGTCATATGTCCGAGCTCGCGGGTTCTGGTCTTCAAGACGAACGTGAACAAGCGCCTTATCGACCTGAAGAGCGAGGTCATACTGGAGCTGAGCGACGATCCCGACTCCATCCAGCTGTTTGCCCCGATGTGCGCCACTTGAATCCGCGCTACCGCCTCTATCGGGCCGAGTACTTTGGTGGGGAGCTGGACGAGGCCGAGACGCTGGCCCAGCTCCAGGTGCGCCACAACGAGACCTTCATACTCTCCGCCCGGCGCAACACGCTCACACAGGCGGTGGCGCGGTTCACGGGAGGTGCCCGGTCCCAACGAGCAGCTGCTGGAGAGTGCCACGCGGTATGTGCCCACCAACGCCAACTCGCTGCCCACCATCGACATCAACGAGATCTTTCAGCAGTCGAATGTGAGTGTTTGGAGTAGGAGTAGGTTGTGAACGGACGGATGTGTGACTGACATTTTCATTCCAGATACAATACGATGTACGCAAGGTGCTGATCTCCTTGGCCCAGGCCTCGGCTGCCGTCTTGGGGGCTGGGCCGTTTGCCCCTCGCCTGATAGCCATGCTGAAGCAGCGCCTGATCAATAGACGTAACCACCAGTCGGACACACTGCAGTGTCTCGTGGATATGGGATTCAGGCGGGAGATAGCCGCATTCGCCCTGAAGGCCAACAGCGGCATCTACTCCAGCACCCTGGAGTGGCTGATACAGAACCAAAACGAGGATATCCTGCAGGAGCCGGCCATCAATATGCAGCAGAGCATGTCCTCTATTTCGCCCTCCGCCATTGTCACCAATAATGTAACAACCGAAAGCGACTCAGTTCGCCCATCCAAGATAATTAATCGCCTTGCAATCTCCGCAGGAAACCATTGAAAACACCGCTGCGCTGATGGAGATTGTGCGCATCTACAGCCACCGTGACTCGCCGCCCAGCGAGGAGATTGTCGAATCGCTCACCGAAATGGGCTTCGAGGAGGCTGCCGTGGTGTCGGCGCTGAAGAGGACAGGCAACAACAAGGCCTCCGCCTGCGAATGGCTCTGCGACAATCGTTCGGGCAGTGTGATTGAGCTGCGCGAAGGTCTAGCACCCGATTCGCCCATCCTAAAGGTTATACTCGAAATGCCGCAGGTTCAGATGACGCTCAGCAATCCTAAGACATTTTTGGGTATATACAATTATTGGTATTCCTTTGAAGAGCGTACTAATCCTTAGGTTATGATATGTTTCTGTTGACAGCGTTTTTGGCGATTCTGGAGAACGAGCATGCAATACGCGTGTGGCGCGGCGACAACGACACCACCTCGGTCATCACACATATCCTGCAAAAGTACCATGAGGAGAAGCATGTGCTGGGCATCAATCAGTTCTACACGAACCGATGGTGATGCCGCCAACTGCTGAAACTGCGCCCCAAAGTGGCTTTATAATGAGATTAACCAAATTATATTTATACATACACATACTATATACATACACTATGTACACCCATATCCAGGCGCACACCCAAAGCGGATGCCTGAAGGTGTTTCCCTTTTTGGGTCCTTCAGCATGTGTTTTGTGCGTGTGCGTGTGTGCGTGTCCGTATGTGAAGAGTATTTTTGTAGCCAAAACTATGAATGTAAAACCGCACAAAGCCAAAGATGCAATCGCTTTGCCAGAAGCACGCGGCTGCACTCTAAATACGCTTACCGATCAGTACGAATAACGCATTATATATACATACATACATATAGGAGCTAGATCTAGTCAGCCATAAACAAGTAAGAAGGCCAGGGCCCCGGCATTCATAATCGTCAACTATCAACTATCCTATCTGCTAACTCATCTTCACACAATCGGATCTCGCACTCTTGGGTCGTAAATATCTCTAATATATATATAGATCTCCGGATAGTTGTTGGTGATTTCTGTGCGTATTGCTAAGCTGTTGTACAATCGGCGGGGCTACAACAACCGACAACCGAAAACCGACATTGAACAAAAAGTATTATTTTGTAAACCAAATATTATTCTATTAGCATTGTTTTAACAATAAGCAAATAAATCAATTAGTTTTTGATAAAAAAAAAAAAAACAAAACAAAGAACAAGGTTTCAATTCTTATAAGGTTTGAAACCTTTTTTTTGATTCTTTTTTAACTAATCTATTTAAAATTCACCGAAAATTTAACTGTGAGTCTCCCCTATGTCCCCTATGTGAATCATACCACGCTTAGTACGTTATCAGAATACAGCAGCACCTCTATCCAGCATTAGGGGCAACTCGGCGTATGAGTAATATTTAACCGGAGTGATTCACGCATCAAGATAAAGTAGGTGGCCGCGGTCTTTGGCCTCCCCCCGCCTGCGTAATACCAGAACATACATATGTTAAGCGAAATAGTTTTTTGTTTTGTTTCATTACTCTTCATTGCAATTTGTATAATTTATATATTGCTTTGCTGTTCAGCAGCAATTGCTGCACTTTTAATGTATTACAATTAATTTTCCATGTGGCCGCACATTTCTCACATTTCATTGTTTTATCTGCAACGCAACCAGGCAAAGAGAACAACAAAACCGAACAGAACAGAACAGAATAAAACTATTCTATTCAATTGTTTTCTAACCCTTTTTTTATGCCACATACGCTGAGTGCGGTGCCCTTGATGGGGTTGGGGGGGAAATGCATTTTAATTTATGTTAAGCGCGTTCATGTACTCGTACTGGTTACATTATTCACTGGCGGCTGGCAAGTGGCTTTCAATTAATATTTTGCTCGCAATTGTTGAATTGTTTAGTAGTTGTATAGAGAAAATTACTCGATTTTATGGTCAGAAATAGTTTTTATTAAATGTTTGCGGTTGCAGCTGCCTGCTGCAGCAACAGCTCTCCCGCACGCTCTCCGGGCTAATGGCCCTTGTCTTTGTCCTTCTCGCTGACGATGGCCATGCAAATCTATCTCTAAAAATTGATGACGCATGCAACGCAAGGCGGGACATAGCATTTAGTATAATAAATCATCTGGTGTCCAGGGCGCCAGAAGGGTGGTCCCTCAATGTAACCGCGGCAAATGAGTTTTTGATATTATCAAAAGACGAAATGCATTGACAAGGACGACGAGCGAAGAACATCTTTCAGCTAATCCTCCCCCGCAGCCAGGCAGGCACACGCCCCAGACCACACCCATGCTTCGGTTGGCCATAAAAAAAGAACATCAGCTTCAGGACACCCTCAGGGTGCTTCAGAGCACGATACCAGATCCAGAGGGGGGTTCTGGATATTGAAGTCGTGTGGCGCTGTGCTGGCAATTTCCGTTGCATATTGGCAGCCGCCCGCAAATTTATAAACAGCATTATCGACGCCCCCCACCGAAAGCGAGACAATGCGAATCCGAATGGAGGAGTGGAAATATGGTTGGGTTGGGTGGGGTGCGGTTGTGCGGTTGACAAAAAGCTGCTACGAAATTCCGCAATTTGTATGAAAATGAAAATGTTTTGTCATTTCGCATTCAATGATTCAAAATTCCAGTCTTGTCGCATGAGATTTTTGCGAGTTTTCCATGTTTATATTTGCCATTAAATGACAAACTTCCCGAATGCATTTAATATGCATTAATATGGTCAGGCTTATGGAACCTCATCAGCATCCAAAATCGAATGTATGTATATATATAAAAAATATTGAAATTGGGCTATGCATAATACGTGCCCATTGTCAAGACGCTTATAGACCATAGATCTCAGATTGTTGGAGTGGAGGAGGTACGAAATTAATGCATTAAAAAGGCGAAAACCCAATCAGGAAAAACTTATTAGGCCAAAAAGTACAGATGATCCAATGAAGAATAGTTAAATTTCCAATGGCAGAAAAATACAATTTTAATTCATTTAATTTTATTTATCGAATTTCCCTACATTTCATGCAATGTAATTTGATTGTTTTTAATGCTATTTGCGTATGCCAAGGACCTAACTGCACTGATTTGCATACAAGTTGCATTCGAGCTCGGCAACAGATTATGAATAATATAATTGGATGCCCGATGGCATTAAAAAGTGAATACAATTCTAATGGAATTTACAAATTAAATTCCACAAGCTCATCAGTAAACTAAATAAAATAAAAAATTAATGGTAAATCTTATGGAAGTTAAAGTGTATAAGAAAATGTCTATGCATCCCCAGAATAGATGATGGCCAGAGATAGACAGACCCTTAGAATTCCGTATTCATCCGGCATCATAAATGTCAACCAACCCAACCCCAAGCCAATTAACCATTTAAAAGCGAATCGAACTCCTTCATTAGCAAACATTGCCCAATTTCCCATTTGCTGCTACCCTCTCAGTAGCAAATATTTCATTTATATGCCATAAATACTTGTATGAAACTTTCAACGCGACATGAAAATTAAACGAAAATGGGTATCCCTCCCCCTCCTACACACATCAGATATGTGTACATATGTATGTATCCTCCCCCTCGGCCTGTAGCCCATACATACTATATGTAGCTGTCGTTTGTCTTTACGGGGCAGCAAATAAAAATTCTGCTTTAACGCATGAAATCACACAAAGATACTAAAAATTTGAACATGCAACTTTATGTTGGGGCAAACGGCATGGAGTCTGCGGCAAGGATAAACTGTCCTTTACATGGACACTACTCCTCTGGGCAGGGCGGTGTTCTCGGGGCAGACAGCACACAAACACACACACACACACACACGCATGCATACAAAATAGCAACACCAAAACGATACAGTTTATGACGCAGTAGGCCAACAGTTTCAGTTCCAGTCCAGTCCAGTCCCCCGGTCCTCGCCTCATAAATATAAAAATTAGTTGCCGGTCAGTTAGCAAGTGGGCGGATGGTGTGGGCGGTTGGCTGGCTGGATGTTCACCCAATGTCGGTCCATTTCGTTTCGTTTGGTTTCGATTCGGTCTCGACTGGGCAGAAAGGCCACGCTGGCCGCCCACAATTAATTAATTAGTTCAGTTGACAAAAATTGCGGTGTTTGCTGGTGGGGAGAGCGTGGGTGGAGGTGGAGGTGGTTGCGGGTGGTTGAGGGTCATACAGTCAGGGTCTGGGTCCTGCGGCCAGCTCGGCATGTGTCTATGATTAGACTCTGGGTCGGAGTCTCCTCGAGTGAGTGCGTTTGTGTTCGTGGGTCTGTGCGAGTGTGGGTGGGTGGGTGACCGTTTCGGCTGATAATTATGTTTATGCGTCCCTGCTGTTTGTGATGTTCCATTTGGGTGGGATAACCTAAGTATTTTTTGTTTAAATTATACATTTAAATTTAGTTACCATTGCTTTAACGGGAATAATGTGTATTCACAAACTTCGCGGGCGCATAAACGAGAGGCTTATGTGAATATTGTGCTGTGTGTGTGTTCATATTTATGTATGTATGTATGTACATAGGTACATGTGTGGGTGAGGCTGTTTTGGGGCCACTTTGACCATTCTGTGTGTCATTTCAGTCAAGGGTCGTGTGTGGCAGGCGGCAGCGGTCAACTGTTTTCATAAGCGTAGCAAATATTTTCACAAGGCCAATTAGTGGGCAGCCCCAGCTGACCGCACAGCTGCCGAGCCACCCATCCGCCTCATTATCCCCCACCCTTATGCCCAGTAGCTCTGTGGCTGCCAACCTGCTCCATTCCATTCCATATTCTCCTCAGCCCCCATCCTTAGCACAGTTCCAAAATTAATAAGAGCACCAAACTTTCAAAGCTCCTCTTCTTGTTGGCCGCCTGTCTTCTCTGTTGTTCCCCCCTTTCTCACATTCTGGGTTTTTTGTCGACGCCTCCTTACCCACACCACACCCCCCTCTCGACGACTAGAGCGAGCAACATACTTGCGAACAAAAGTGAAAAAGGCAAAAGCAATAAAGTTTTCAATTGTTTCTTTCGCACTCCATGCAAGAGTACAGTTCTTTCGCTTCTTTTTCTACATCATCTTCTTCATCCTCTTATTTGACTATTTTTAGTTTTTACAGTTTTTGTGTGTTGTCGTCGGCAGGGGAGTGGGACAGGGACAAGCAGAGGCAGAGGCAGAGAGACGGCAGGACTGCCTGCTGCTGCTGCTGCTTGAAAGTTTTTAACTGGCGCTGACTTTAAGTGCAATTCAGTGCCGAGGCCGAGGCGCACAAAAAATGCTAAAACTTTTCTCTACATACATTCCTTCCCTCCCCACCACACCACACCACCACATGCCGATGACTTTTTGTTGCCGGTTGGTCTCCCTCCTCTCTCAGTGATCCCCTCTGTTCTATTCTGTTTTGCGGCTGCCACATTCGTTTTGTTCTCCGTTTTCTCCAGTTTAAAAACGCATTGCCAAATGTGTCACACAGAAGTTCTACTTCTTGTTGTTGTTTTTATTTTAAAATACCCTTGTAGAGGGTATTCTAGTTTAAAGCAGATGTTTACCATATGAAAAATATGTACATATATGTGGGAAATACTTGTATGTTTACTAAGTTAAATTAAGCTTTTGTTAGAAATTTCTTTCCTAACTAAAATGTTTAAATACATTAAAAATAACAAAGGCTATCGCTGCAAGGGTATCAAACGCTTCACCTTTGTCTCCTATTTTGTTTTTCGGCTTCTGTTGTGACTTCTCCCTCTTGCGCTCTCTAGCCGAGCACAATGCAAGCTTGCGCTACCGTTATATGGCAGGGGAGGGAGAAAGAGAGCGGCTGCAGCATGCGGTCGCTTTGTCTCATGCATTGCACATTTTGCACTTGACACAATGCAAAAAAGCAAGAGGATGAAACGCGGCAGCGGCGGTAGCGGGAATGGCAGCGGGAAAGCCATGAGTCGAACGGCACTTAGCGGGTCAGTGCTCACCGCTTACTCTCAGCCCCCTTGTGGCCAAGGTGATGTTGTCACAAAGAACCCCCCCCGTAACCATAACAATCTGAACGTATCTAGGTTGAGTGTCCTAATGCGTGGCTAAATACTGACATTCATGTGTGTTGTTTCCCTTTTTAAAAAAAGTATTCATTTTAGCTGCAATTCCAGGTCGCTCAGTCCTCACAGCGCTATGACCTTCTCTGCCTTACCGTCTTTCCTTATTACTCATCAGCTAATGGATAACGGGTTGATTGTTGGCAAATGAGTATTCGTAGAAGGCGTTAATTAATTATACTCAAAATGCTACGAATAATACAGATTTTTTTTCTTTTTTTTATCCTTTTTTTTCATAAACTCTGGATTTTGCAGTACTTAATTTTGTTCCATCCGAATGAGGAATCTATACAGAGACCGCTTTATCAATGAGGCCGGATATGGCCTTTTTTTTTCTTCTATCCAATTGATTTCGCAAGTCAGTCGGCTTTTAAGCCGATCTGACGCTAACAAGCTGCGTCTTGACTCATTCAGTTGGGGGACCGAACTATCGATGTGTACTCCCATGACGGATTAGTTTTTAATGAGTCCGTTAGGCAGAAATTAATGAGGCAGATCGCAACAGACCGCCCACTGCACACCCCCACTGGCGGGCAGGTCTGGGCGCATTCTCACGTGCGCGGCAAATAAATCATCATTGCCAAAAGCCAAAGGAAAAGCAACAAATACAAAGGAATACAATTGCAATTTCCTGTGTCCTGTTCTGGCCTTTCCTCAAATCCTGACAAATGAGCGCAATTTCATAGCTCAAAGGATATTAACGTGTATTAGCAGGAAAGACCCAAAGAGAGAGAGAGAGAGAGCAAGAGAGATGGGAAATACGAGCCCTGGACGAGCGAATGCATTAAGTCAACTTACTGTGGTAAATAGGGGGGAATTAACTACATAGAATGATGCCCAGCGAGGGTGGAAAGCACGTTGCACGCAGCATCAAATTTGCTGCTTCATCTATAAGGATTAAGGGGCACCAAAAACAGTAAAAACTCATAAAGAAATTACTTGCAAGAAATGCAACAAGCATGGATGTAAGACTCTCTCTCTCTCTCTCTGGCTGCCCAACCCCTAAACGCGCTCAGAGGGTGGCAAGCAAGCAAGTACTGCTGCCGTGGGGGGGTGGGTGAATGGCTAAGTGCGTGGGTGGGTTGTACTCGTTGCGCAAACACGGAATATGCATTAGTTTCCAGTTGTACTCCATGATTTGAGGTTTTTCTATTACAAATACTATCAGCGGCAAAGTCAACAAAGTTCTTTAGCAATTTATCATAAATTTATTGAAAACTAGAAGGCTAACTTGGGGTAGAAAAATATTCGGGGTATCCTTTAAGATTATAAATCATATTACGCCAGTATATAAAAACCAGAATTCCAATGAACCTACAACAGAATTTCCCAAGAGTACAATTTTTCTGTTTTTTTTCTCACCCTTTACACAATATTACTTTTAGGGAGCACCCTTCAGGGAGTATTTACAAATATGAGAGCTACAGATGAATTGCAGCCTCGTCATATCGAGGTGTCCTGGATGTTATCTCTTTGCGGTTGAGCCATTAAAGTCAGTGCGGATGTCAACCACTCCCGAGTTATTATAATTAAAGCCATGTCCTGTACCAAAGGAGTTTCGCTTTCTTCGCTTCGTTCCGTTTTACGAAGTATTGTTTCTTTTGTTGAGTTCTGTGAAATGTTATTTGGAAATTTTTATGCGTTGTCTCGGGCGTTTGCTGTCTGTTTGTCGCTGTTGTTGCTGTTGTTTGTCGTTTGTTTGCTGCGGTCCCAAGAACATTCAGCCACAATAACAACCAAGTCTTGGGACCAGAACAACATCAACAGCTTGCCTTACAACGGAAATGGTAACGGCAACGGCAACGGCAACCGACGGAAGCAAGAACAACAGTCAGTCCATGCCTCCTGCCACGTCTATATGCCTTTTTAACTTGATTTAATGAGTGCAGGGAAAAGACATCAACAAGAAAAATGAAATAACTGTCATTGAAGACATGAACAAGGAAGGGAGCGCAAATGGGTGGATAGACAACGCTTTCCCACTGCTTGGTTGGGACTGGGGATTCAGTCGGGTTGAGCGAGCCGCCTGATGGAGTGCGAGGCTGCGCTACTTAACTGGGACACGACACCGATGCGGGGGTCCGCCTGCTGCTGGCACTCCACTGGGTGTGGCAGGGCGCAATTATGCAGCAAATTAACGCTTTATATTTATTAAAAGGAAAAACCCAAGGAAATGAGTATGGGCGTGGTCTCCACCGGGGGATGAATTTCTTGCAGCAAAAAAAGTAGCACAGTACACAGTAAATATTCTTTGACAGTTGCCTCCAAAAAAATATGTACGCGGTAGTCCGAAGATGGTTGTGCTTGTTGAAAGCCTATCTATCAGGGTTGCTCGTTGACGATGTGGGGGGAATTAATATCTATTGTCATTGATATTTATGTGGCAGTTAAAACTCAGATCACAAGAAAGACAGAGAGAGAGAGAGTAAGAGTCTCAGGTGGTACACATAACGTTTAATCAGATCAGAACTGCTTTTTTATAAAAAGGTCTCCTTTGACAATTTTTATCTATGGCTTTCTCGTAATTAGAGTATCTTTTGGTAGCCCTAAATATGCACCTTTGAGTCACCACAACACTGAAACATATTTGGTATCAGTCTAGATTTATTGTTTAGTTTACAGGCTGCTTATTCCACATATGTATGTATATATAGGGTATGTATTCCATATTTCGGGCTCTACGAGATGACGCACATGCCGCACTCCTCCATGACACAGCAGGCGCCCAGCATTAGGCAGCACTCCATATCCGCTTGCGAGGGTCCTGTGGCAGTCGGGCCATACGTGGGCTGCTCCACCACCACCACGGGCTGGGTGTACATGGGTGATGGCATTATCACCTCTACCGGCGGCGGGGGCTGCATCACCTCAATGATTTCCGGTGGATAGTACGGATCGATCACTTCCATTTGGTAGCCCTGATTGTAGTACATTTTTCCTTGTTTCCTTGCTCGCTTTTGACTTACTAAATTGAACTAAACGCTTCGACTAAGTGGTCGCTGACCGGCACCGCGCCTATAACTGAAACGCATGCATGAAAGTTGGCTCGAAATAAATATGTTACCTAGTTTTATCTAAAGCCCTGGGAATTTGATCAATGAGCTGCCCCGATTACAAATTCGACCAAGTACACAAAACATTTGTGAAAAAATTCATCAGAACAGTGGGGCAATAGCAATACATAAACATATGTAGATACATTTGTGTACATATGTGGGGGATTTACATACATATTACTCGCTCGGTCATTACTAAAAGCCGCGCCAAAAACGCTACCCTTGGCAGTTTTGGTTTGATGCAACAACAGTTTGGATACAAAATTTAGTTGCTATATATACTATTCATATCTAATATACCCTTATTCAAATTCAGTACAAAAGAGTATAAGAAACCCAAGTGTAATTAAAATATTGCACTGGAAGTACCTTTGATTTTTTTGGTATTTCCCAGCAATTAAGGCTGAAATAACCCATACAGCTTGACAACAATTTATGTTGAATATCTTCTTGCATTGCTGCACAGCAATCTAAGCATTTATTTGGATCGAAAACCGAACTAAATTGCACATTTCAATTGCTTGCCCGCCGCACCACAGTTCTCTCGGGCGTTCGTATCACATTGCGTATGAGTAATTTTGTTTGGGCTTTAGATAAAACCTGGCCAAGGAAAAGCAAACGCACAAATGATATGTAGGTGAGAGCCAGCACTAGCACTAACACTTACTCCCTCTCCGGCGACACCCTTGTCAAAATGTTTTTGGGGGGGGAGGGGGCTGAAACTTTGAGGCTGTGGTTGCAATTCCAGAGGCCAAAGTCATAAAATCCTTTATCAAATGGCAGCAGCCTGACTGCTGGAGCCAAAGTTGGCAGCACTTTTGACACATTTTCCGGTTTTATTGGCAAATCGAGCCACAAATAAATAATAACTCGGAATGTGAACTAACTTCGCAATGATGTGGCGAGCATTCCACCCCCCTCCCCCCACCACGCATCCGGAAAGGATTGCCAGTCCGTCCGTGTGTTGTGTCATAAAACTACAAATTTTTGTGGCATGTTATTAAATTTGGCTTTTTATGTTACGGCCCCGGCATTGAGATTTATGTAAGACAATATGTTCTCCTTGGACTCCCCAAGCAACAGTGCTAGTGGAGGGGTACGGGGTGTTTGGAGTGTAAAGCATTATTTATAACAAATCGTAAAATTTTATTGCACGAAAAAACTGTGGGAATTATGTTTGTGGCCTCGACTGCCGCCATCCTATGCCTCTACATAGAAAGTTAATTTAATGTAACCCATTAAAGGATCGGTTTGGGTGGTCCAACGGGTTCTCTTTCCTCACATTATGGTGCAGCAGCAACAGCACTCGCCGCAGCCACAGCAGCACGGACAGCAGGGGCAGCAGCAGCAGCCCTTCTCCTTGGGAGGTGGCGGAGCTGGAGGCGACTGGACGATGACCGTGGTGGCCGGCTGCGGGGCCACCTGCACCACCTCTACGACACGAGTACGATGGTCCATGCTGTTCTTTTGGGTCTATCGGAACCGACTTGTTGCACCGAGCGCGTTCTGTTAGCCACTGGATCGGATCGCACTATTATAGCCAAGTTCTTGCCAATCTCGGACCATTGCGCGCCGAGTCTTATCTATAGATAAAAGCCACGCTACCACACTGCCCCACCGTTGCTCTTATCAGAGTCAGAAGCGTAATGTTCTGTGTGTGAAGTACCCTATGTTTTTGGGGACACATCAGGCGATGGATCATAATATATAATATAAACAGTTTTATGCTGGAAAGGAATGTTTAAGTTCTATAATTTCATTCATTAGCAGAGGATTCTTTACAAGAAATAAAGTGTAATAATCAGAACTATCTACCTACTGTTATGATCTTATCTTATTTGTATAAATATTAAGTCAGTCGTCTTATCTTTGTGTTAGCTTTTATCGTTTACCCAAGTTCATTGTGTTTCTGATATTGTTCTTTGCTTTACTTCCCTCTGTTTGTATATACCTTTAAGTAGTTTAATTATTTATTATATTCATTACATTAATATCTATCTGTTTAGATAGTTTCGGTATCAAGTAAACCTTTTCCATTAGTTATACTATTGCAACATATAAAATTAGTTAACCTTGTTCCAATCAGTTCGCTTAATAAATACTTCAAAAAAAAGTATAAATTTATGTGGCTATATCTGAAATAGCTCAAATAGTTATCAGCTTGATTTGATTCTTGAACAAACCTTCACGCTGCCTATCAATGTCCATGACTCACAGTACACCAACTACGAGTATCTGGTGTAAGTTGAAGCCCGCTAATGTCACATACGACACATCTAATGGGATAGCTAATTGTACGACTATGGGTAACCTTATCTAAACCTCGTACCCATTCAAAACTATGTACATTTGGGGACGCACTTTGCATTCGAAACCAGCCATTCGACTGCCATTCAGCAGACTCTCCCCCCACCCGTCAATTTCTGGCAAATAGTTCCTCGTTGCCTATCACCGAACGGGGATCTCAATTAAAATTTTCCCCATGATTGTCTGGGGAGGGGGAAAAAGGAAAAGGTTGTGGCTTACCAAAGGGGGCGTTACCTTACAGAAATTAATAAAAATATATATATTTTTGAGCGTCCTTCGTGCAATGGCGATGATAATTAGTGTACGTGATTCTATTTACTTTGACGGGCAGCAAACCTTCGATGTGGGCCTCTCGATGGTGCAAAACAACCCCCCTTTGCAGGGAAAGGGGTCGTCGGCGAGTCCTTTAAGCCAACGCCAAGGGAATGCGACAGGGTGTGTGTGATTGTGTGTGTGTGTAATATGATATGCGCGTAAAAAATATTGTACGTGTGTGCGTGACAATGGCAACAACGTGCGGCAGATCCCTGTGGGTGGATGGGGCAGCTGCGGGCTGTGGGATGTGGGACCGATGGCGAATGTCGGGTGTCAAAAATGAAACTACGCCTGCTCGGAATTTTAAAATAAGCAAATGAGTTCGAGCTTGATGAAAGTAAGCAACAAAGGCGGTAGGAAGCAACAGCAGAGCGTCCCATAAATATTTATAAACTTTCCCTGCCCCCCATTCCCTGTCATATAAATAAATACAGGGGGTCATTAGTTGGCTTGCACACCTTTCGGCAGGTCGCCTGTCCTCCTGCTCTCTAGGGACAATAAAACCCAACCCCAAAATGGAGGAGCCCATTTAAATTCCTCTACTCTATAAGCAGAGGTCTGACAGGGACTTTACTTGAGTGGAGTTATGGGATGCTTAACCGTATAAATATCTGAATATTGATGGAGTTTCTATAACTAAAGAAGGGATAGTATATAAATTAATATTTTTAGTTGTTTAGAAACTATTCGAATATAGTTTCCAGTCTATAATGTTTAGGTAGATAGAGAGATTCCCACTATGCTATGGTGCTTATAGGGTATATTCTGCAGTAGTAAAATTCATTTGTAACTTTAACCAAGGACAGGACCGAGCCTGTTTGTCGAAATATATATACACACATATATATATAGTATACATATACGATACATATACGTATATACGATACATATAAAAATGATAAAGCAAAATGGCGAAAAGTGGCAGTAAAAAATAAAATGCGCTGCCGCAAAAGTGCCATTTGTGGCATAAACACATGCGCGCCAGAAAGTTTGATAAGACAAAAGGCAAACGGGAGGAAGGTGCCATGGCCATGCCACCATGCCACCACACCAGGTGGCAGGCAGGTGATGTGAGTGGCGCGCCAGCCCAAAAACTTTGCCAAGTGTGGCCGGGGACGAAGGGGAAGAGCATGGGTATGTCCCAAGAATGAACTTCGTTGGCGTCGAGACCGCAGTGTGCCACTAAATGCTGCCACTAAATGTGTGCCAAGTATTATTGCAGTCCCCGACACACAGGTCCCTCTATCTATGCGAGTGTGGTTGTGTGGGTGGGTGGGTGCTGAGGCTTTTTGGGCTTCCTGCCCAAGGAACGCTGCCTCCTTGAGGCGCCGCGCCAGAGCTCGCATAAAATTAGCACAATAAAAACACATAAATGCGGCACAAAAACATGAAAATCCACTTGTTATAATTTAATCGAGTTGATAGAATTTTTACGACACCTTTTCCAGGTGCTATACTACGAGGCTCTGTATGTGTGTGTGTTGTGGTAGTGGTGGAGGCTTTCCTTCAAAATGTGGCACAGAATAAAAGTTTTAATCACACGTTGCCTGCCGCCATTTTATAGCTGGCCATGAAGATTGCGAGTTCATTACGAACTTTACTTCGGATTTCGGATAAAGTAACTTTTAATACAAACATTTTAGGTGCTCAAAACTAAGTGAAATCACTTGAATTTTATTCGACTCTAATTGGGCTAGTATGAATAGGCGGGAATGTTAGGCTTAGAAAAAGCTCGGCCAAGCTTGCTTGCTGCTTGCTTGAGTTATAAACATAAGTTTAATATAATTTTATTTTTGAAATAATTAAAATTTTTAGCAGAATGACAAAAATGAATTTTAGAAAAAATTTGAGATTTTTTTGATTACTGCATTCAATTTGGTGCACGCGTTGCGGAGATAGATGCATACAAACAGATTTGTTTCTACATATTTTAGTATAGATTTGACAGATGTTGGAAAACGCATATTAAGTAATCGAATAACTGGATCAATTTAAGACAACCGTTTAAAGAATTGCAACTCAGAGCTCAAGTATATATTCATGTGATTTTTTAGCTTTTATTTGTTTTTGTTTCTTTGTGGTTTTAAAATGATTAATTCATGTCAGAAAAGTAAGTTTAAAATGACAAGGGCTGGTTGCCCATCTAAAATAAGACACTGCAATAACGATAATCAATAAAAACTAACTCTCATTGCCCTCTGACAGCTCCCTGTAGCTGCCATTCGAACGGTTGCTGGACTCGGCCCTGCTTGCGCGACGACTGAGGATCACAGTGTTCTTCTTGGTGACCGACTCCTCGTGATTGCACACCATGCAGGTCTCCACAAATGCCTCCAGGGCACGGGACTTTAGGGCCTGAGCGATGGGCAGGGCATCCTCCAGGGCGTCTTTGGTCTGTTCTAGCTTGTGCACCACCGCATTTGCCTTGACTATCTGCACCACATTGAGGAACTTCCAAATGTTGCTGTTGCAGTTCTTCGACTCCTTCATGCCCTTGCGGGCAACGAATGCGCACTCGGAGTGGTGTCCCTGCTCCAGGTGGCACTGTGATATCTGATGCATCAGATAGCACTTCTCGATCGAGTACTTGGCAAAGATCATTCTGTGCTCGAGACGCGCCTGCAGTTTCCTAAGGGATAGAGAAGTTTGTAGAAAGCTTCCCGACTGGAAAATGGGAAATGGGAATGTGGTTGGTCCTACTTGGCTCTGACGGTGGCGGGATCGTGAATGTCCGGCTCTGGGTGAGTGGAGCGATCGCCAAAGATAAACGTCATAAATTCCATCACCTTGTCCGTTGGCAAATGCAGCAGCTTGAGGATTGCCGACTTCTCGTTGGGATTGAAGTTCTTGGGCGGCGTCAGCTGTTCGGCCAGAGCCAGTGCCAGCGTGTTGTAAATCTCGTTGAGGAACTCGAACTTCCAGCACATCACGCGGTGCGTCTTCTTTACCACATAATCACCCATCACCTCCTCCACGAACTTGGTCAAAGTCTGTGTGGGGTGAAACATTAGTTAGCAATGACCGATCACTGCTGGCCACTCACCTTGACCCTCTTCTGCTTGCGCAGCACACGAATGCGCTTTAGGGCCGCGTTCATGGTGCGGTATGTCTGGTACTGTACGTGATACAGGAAGGATTCGCGGTACCGATCCGACAGCTTCTTGTTGCGATACTTCATGAAGTTCACATAATACAATGGGCTACGCGATTGCAACATTTTCTACAGAAGAGCAAGAGTTGGCTTAGGGAAACTGAACTGCAGATCTCGTATGTGATCTCTTACCATAAACTTGCGCACAATCTCGTACTGTTTGACACTGATTTTGTTCAGAAAGTAGGAGGACTCCTTGCACTGTGACAGCAGCAGGGCGGGATTACTGAGCAGGCTCTTCATGAACACCACATCCACCCAGGACTCGTTGAGATACGTCTGATGGAAGATATTGAAGGCTCGCTTCCGGCGCGCTATCTCCAGTGGTGAGAGCAGCAGCTCCTCTATCTCGGGTATGCTGAGTACATCGCACTTGTTCTGCTCCCGCAGCACCTTCCACAAGGGACCGGTTGTCCACTATCTCGTTGGCCTTCATTAGATCGTTCACAATGTGCACCGTGCGGTTGTGTCTCGAGAAGAATGCGGTCATCGCATCACCCGTACAATCTTTAATCACCTCATCCACCTAGCAGATGGAACGAAGAAATGAAAGTGGATTACCATAGATTAAGGGGGATACTTACCACCACTAAGCGATTCTCGAAGCTGCTAGTCTTGTTGCCAGTGAACTGGCGTATGTTGTTGTGCATTTCGGCCTTGCTGTTCTCGAACTGATTGAGCTCGTACAGGGCATCGCATATTTCCAGATTGATGTATGCCTTTTCGCCACTCGTTCTTCGAGCCATTCCTGCATAGGAATCAGGCACACTCAGTGGCAGGCTCTCCCCCTCCCCTTCCCCGATACTCACTTGCTGCCGCTCGGCTGTCCAGCAGTGCGCCATGGGTTTGGGCCGCCTTCCGCTTGCTCTGGCAGCGCTTGTACATGGTCATGTGATCCGTGGGATCCAGCTCGAGGGCCTTGTTAAAGTAGTGCATGGCAAAGTTCTCCCTGCGCCGGCGGGAGTAGTAGCTGCCCCAGTCCTTGTAGATGTGCTGCTGGATCTCTGGCGGCCATTCGATCTTCTCCCACGGATTCACAGCCTCGCCCACACCCACTTTCGGTGCACCCACAATCGATGTCATTGTATTTTTGTTGCTGTTGTTGTATATCTCCTATCTGCGTTTTCCTTTTGCCAGAATTGAATTATTTTGTTTGGAGTTTGAAATGTGAATAAAATGATTTTTACTTGTTAAAGCAAGTGTAAGAATTACTGTAAATTTAAAAAGAATTTCTCAAAATAAACTAAATAAAATTTCAAAAAAAATGAACCCTTAGGTAAGCTGACTAAAAAAGATTTTCAATTCTGCTGCACTGAATCCCACCCAGATACAACCAGTTTCCAATCACAAATTATAGTTTTACTCGTTCCTCAGTGGTGGTGCCACTGTGGCAGCGGACCTTCGTGTGTGGCAAGTGGCAAGTGGCAAAGGCGTATACGTTTCCTCTTCAATTTTGAATTCTGTCACACTTCTAATAAGCGGCTTGCGGCTCCTGCTAAAAGCCACGCAAGGCTGGGCTTGGCCCAAAACATGTGATTAAAAGTGGTAAGCGGGGAAAATGTTATGGAAAATTCAAACCGCAAGTTAAAAGTGACAGAACTGGCACACACACACACAAACATACACCACTCCAAGCGAAAGAAAATCACTTGAAAAAAAACGCCTATAAATTGTGCTTCACACCCCCCGCCAAAGTTCAAATGGGAATAGGAATTATGCGGCTAACAATGAAATTAAAGCCCGCCGCTTCCAAGTGGGCGCTAAGCCACAAAAAGCAATGATAAGTGTTGGTAGAGGGAGCAGCGGCAGGGGTAGCCCCTGGTAGGGGCAACTCAACGCGTTCATAAATCTAGTGTGTAATAAATTTAAACAGCAAAATCATGCAAAAAGCAAAAGCAGGTTCAGGGCAGGGCTCACGCACAGGAACTCGAAGGACTCTGGACACAGGACGATGGAGGAAGGACCCAGCTAGGGTCGCTCGACAATGACTACACTTTAGCGGCAAATTTGTGCGCATTGTCGCCGTATTATTTGCTATTATTTATGCCTTTTCCACTATTTACTTCCTTTCTTGGTCCTCGCCACGCCATCCACGCTGTGTGGGTACGAGTATATGCAAAAGTGGCCACTCCTTGGCCACGACCAAGGCCTGCCTCACACACACACAAACAAAACAGGAAAATCCCGCTCTCGGCCGACACTTATGGCGTGCTGAGCATTTGCGCTTGGAGAGGCTTGCGTGGATTTTAAACATTTTCACACAACATTCTCATATTTAGACGTCGCACATCATACACCCCCCAAAGCACACAACCAAACCACCAGAGTCGGCTCGATTCGGCGATAATGTAAGCCAGACCCATAAGAGCCAAAAATAAAGGACACCCGAAAGCGGACCAACATGCAACAGCACCACCACCACGCGACCCCAAACGAACGAAAATCTGTGAAATGTAATTGTTACCATGAAGGCACGGCCTGGTTGTGACTGTGGAGCTCATGCAGAGTTCCCCCTGCCCCCACCTCCACTGAAGGATATATACATACATTCGAGTCGGTTAAGAGCATTTTAAGTAAGTTTGTGCTGTGTGGGAAAAGGGAAAGGGAACAGGGGTAAGGGTTAAGAGGGAACCCATCTCTGTGCCACATTCGCAGTTTGATAATCGCCGTGCCAGAGTCAGGGCCTGGGTCTGGGCCTGTGCCTGTGCTGCCTTCGCTGATATACAAATTGGCTTTTGCAATGACTTTATATATTTTACGAGCTGCGGTCCTTTTTCTTTTTTCTTTTGGACGGTACGGTATGGGTACGTCCCTTTTCCCACGAATACTCATGTGAGTGGATACTGTGGGCTGCGGCTCTGATGCGATTATAAAGGGAAAATTGATGCAGATAAAATTAATTGAATTCAAAAAGCCCCAATCCACACTGGCCTCTGCCCATGCCCATTCCGCGCTCAAGTTTTTCCATTTTCTTGCAACAGTATTTGGGACTAGGTTTCTGATTTCAGATCTGGGTCAGGCGGCAGTTGCATTGCCAATTACTGGCACTGACAGCAGTGGCCTAATCCTGAATGGGAATCACTTTAGATCTGCCGCAAAAGAAACGAATTAATTGGCACTCAATTAAGTTCATCGGGGGGCACTAGTTTCACTTATGTTTCAAACGAAATTTAGGCATAAATTGAATGAATGTTCCCCATTATTTCCAACTAGAGTTACTATCTGAAAGTCCACAAAATTCAATAACAATCTTATCTCTGGTATAGCTGTACCCTTCGTACAGATTACTGCTCAAAATAAAAGTACCCCAAGATGTTTATCTCCGGAATATATATTCGTAGAATATACCTTAGAGGGGTTTTCCTTCCATGACTAACAGCGGCGCCTATGCTCGTTTTCATTTACAAGGTCTTACTCATCGCCATGGTCATAATATTTTGTGTACCAATATTTGCTCTAGTTTATCGATTAGCAAGTTATACAGTGCAGATTAGATAGGGCTTTATCTATATACTGGTATAAGTGCGGCAGAGGAGTGCTTTGATAAGCGCTGAAAGGCTGTCGATGGGGATCTAGTTGCCCAGAAGAGCTGGTTCGTTTCGCACGTGTTTTTTTTCGAAAGCAAAACACTTGAACCCAATACAAATATGCCACCACCACATGGAGGACACGGCGGACCCGGTGGACACGGAGGACATGGAGGACATGGACATGGTGGACCACCACATCATGGCGGACACCATGGACCGCCGCATCACCATGGACCGCCCCATCATCATCATCACGGACCGCGTCGACCCTGCTGTCTGTGCTGCACAATATCCTAAACGTGGGTGTGTGTGGCATTAAGTAGTTTAAATGATTCTCGTGAAATAAATATGGCAAAAGCGACTTTCGTATTTCAATTCGCTTACTTTAATAATCAGTTACTAATTAGTGTAATCGAGTGCCTTGAGTGCTGGGCAATTAATGGCTGTCTAATCCTAATGTGTCACCCCTCGAAAGGCTTTAAAACCTCAAAAGCCGCAGTCACACGGCCACAGCGGTTACTCTCCTTATACATACATACATACATGTACATGTACATGTATCTGTGTGTCGAACGTGTGTGAGTGTATGTTATGTTGCGTGTCGAATATTAGAGTGTGGGTGTGGGGCCCTCCCCCCCACACACGCATCGCATTTGAGGTCCAACTGACTGGCCTGGCCTCCCCACTAATTTATAGTCAGTGGAGCTGGAACTGGAGCTGGAGCTGCTGCCAGAAGACCAGAAGACATACAAGTGCCATAAATTCTGCAAAAGGAACACATTATTTATACTGTCAACCAGTCTATCTATATTTCGGTATAGTTCGGTACATTCCGGCAAGGGAAATGCGCACTCTCAGAGACCTAAACCGTAAATAAGTGCATTGCCAGGCAGCCTGGCATAAGTCTTCATTAGCGGTTAAAATGCTGCCCCACTGGCTGACCCACAAAAGGCCTTAAGTCTCTGGATTCCACACTGATTGGGCGTGGGGTGGTGGGGTTTTCCGGGGGCAATGCGCCTGGTAATCGACTACTTTTCTTCTCATAGTATATAGTATGTATATGTATATGTATACTCTTTTATATTGAGCTGTCGCCTTGTCGCAACCGCAGCAGCAGCAGCATCAGCATCAGCGTTAAAGCCGGAAATACCCAAACAGTAACCAGCCAAGAACTGTGGCCAGCAGAAAAGCAACAACACGAACGAACGGTGGAAATGGAGGAAAATGCTTAAAGTTCAAATTAAGCACAACAGCTGGCGAAAAATTGAATTGAAAGCAGAAACAGAAGCAACAACAGCACCCATAACCCCCCACGCACACACACACACACACAGAGCACCCAAGGCATATTCATGAAAACGGGTGGCGTGGAGGGGTGGGGGGGGTGGGGGGCAAAGCAGCGAAGAGAAAACAGTCAAGGGAAAATCTAAAAGTAAGGAAAAACCCGAAGCACGCTTTCAGGCGCTTTGAGGCAAAGGAAACAAACGATGTTGCCGTTATTCTTCGTGCTCAACAGCTGGCAGAGACGACGCTCGCTCTCTCTCTGAGAGACTTTCTCTCTCTGTATTTTGGGGAGCGCTTGCACACTGGCGCCATTGTGTTGCATGGCGTTCAGTTTGTGGTACTAAGCCCACGCATGTGCCACAATATTGAGTGGAATTCAAAAAATCGCAGAGTCCTGGTTTAGTCCTTCGAAGTATGTTCAGGCTGGATGCCAATAATTGTAGATTGCGCCACGAATTACGTCGACACCAATGAAAGACGTCTTTGACGTCCGTTATTGCTCCCTAATCAAAATTCTGTTTTGATAAGTGATAATGGATAATGGAGTATGATGGAAAGACCTTCTGCTAATCCTGTGCTAAGCACTCTGCTTCCTGTGTAAACTTTTTCCCCAATTGTTTTTTTGTAGCATTCTCGAGTTGCATTCGTACTTCCTGCATCATTTCCCGTGCTTTACATACACAATGAACTAAAAGTGGCTGCCACTAATGACACTGGCATTATCCGAGAGTGCGTAATTACATATGCAACTACTTGCGTTGTCTGGGCCTGCCCCTGAGCGAAGAGTTTTCCTAGTTTCCAAGGCAGAGTTCCAGTGCATAAATTATGTTAGGCCAAAGTGCAAGCAGAGCTATGAGTTTGTATGTATGAGTATGTGCAACATAAACCTTGCCACTAAGCGACTCAACAGACGGACTTTAGTTTGTTGGAGAGATTAACGCCTTCATTTTGTTTTTATGGCCACAACACACACATACACCCATAGCAGTACACATACACACATGCACATACTTATGACACTAAGCCGTCTGGGAGGAGCATGAAAACTGCAGAACTGCAACGGAAGCTGCACCTCATACTCATCCCCCATCCTCCGAACAAGTTCCATCTTCCTACGCCTGTGCCACTTTTTGGCGAGAGCACTGTGCCGCACGGCGGCCACTCCACTGTGCCCGAGTACAGTGACAATAATACTCATAAGCGCCTCAACAGCTGTAGGAAGCAAAAGAGGGGCAGCAGCTGTTGGAGCCCGGAGAACGCGGCAAGTGGAGGCCAGACCGCTTGGATAAGGTGCGAAAGATAGAAGTGGAAAGTGTGTGTGTATGCGGGTTGGTTGTGGCACCCGGACCGGCAGTGTCTGTTAATGATAATGATGACAGTCTGTCGCTGGCTTTGCTGCACTTGCCTCTTTATGCCGACGCTGGAGGACTCTCGGCGCGCTAGTTAAAGTTTTAATTTGGCATATTATAGTGGCTGAAGTGGCACAGCAGGTGCTCGTTAAACATGCCCACAGAAACACATGGCATTAGAGCCCGAGCATCCACACAGCATCCAACAAACACAGCACTCGGGTGAGGTGGAAAAAAAAAACATAGATGAACCTTAGCAGGAGTCTGGAGACTTATGGCATTGAACTTAGGTATGGGTGGGCTGGGTTTTCCACTCCAAATGGGTGGGTGTATCGACACGCTCGAGTGGCTCTAAATGAATAGTTGAAGAGGTGCTGCAGCCAGCGCTGATTGTTGCAACATGATAAATCACATGCTTGTGGCGGCATACCCATATGGGTATAATTCACGGTATAGCGATACTTAAAGGTTTATACATTTCAGCAAGAAAATCGTAGCCTCTGGGACCCATAATTAGTAACAATAAATATTTAACTAATCTCTCGAAATCGAGCTGTTTAAACAGATAATAAGATAATACTTTGGGGGGAATTATAAACGTTAATTACATTTTAACAGACACATTAAGCCGGGATGACAGTAAGAAAAAAGTTACAGTTTAGCAGCGTATTGTTAATTGGGTATATTTGATGGTTATTTGTCATGATTTGCTTCTCTCATCCATGCCGATCGGGAAGTCGGGAATCCCCCTTCCATTTTGCACTTCCACCCCACACAGTCACGTAGTTTGGGGCAGATTTATGGCCAACGATAAGCTAGGGGCAGGAGGGTCAAGACAGCGACTCTAATTGACTCGTATACCGCTAGACACAATAAAAAAACTTCTACTATAACTCGTTATGCCACTCCACACTTTGCCAGATGAACTGATCATAGATACAAGATACAGCACAGAGTCCGGGCTCTGTTTATCGCTGTTCTTGCGGCTTCTAGCTACTAAATACATTAGGAAAATTATTTGCAACTTTCCACCCACCAAACGAAATATAAAACAGCCAAAAGGGAGTAACAGACAAGGCGATTGGAAATATTTTGGCAAAGCATTTTCAATTCAATCAAACTCCGCCCCCACACACACACACACACAGACAGACTTCTTTTGGCAATACACATCACACTCCACCCGTCTATCCATTTGGGGGTGGTGCACACATGCTGGCATTTAAATAAAAATAAACAGGGAAATGGGAAATACTTTTGAAACACTTTTAAGCATCATTACATTAGCAAATTTTTCCGATTTTGGTGCGGGCAGGGACTGTAATTCGATTGAGACGAAGGATTCAGGGAAAATCTTTTGCTTTCTTTGTGAGCAGAATGGATGCCCATGCTATTGGATTTGCATGTGTGGCAGAGGCAATAACAATACACACATTACATATATCCAATGGAAAGCTCTTCGTTCGTGTCCTTTGTGTCTCTCTTTTTGGGATTTTCTAATTTCCATTTGAGGCAAGTGCGGAGTATGTAATTGGAGAATTGGCGAGACCGCTGACAGAACCAACACGTGAACTGTTGGCCAACATTTGGATGTAATTGTCGTTATAATAAATAACATCAACTGTCGGACCCTTGACACTTGACATCAGCTGCAACGGAAGCGGCAACAGCAACAGGAGTAGCACAAAAAGCAGCTTACAGCCAAAAGACTCGAACCCGGATCCGGCTCCGGCTCCGTCTCTGGGTTGCAGCGCATGCAAAGTGGCAGAAAAACAGTTGCCACTGCCGCATATTTCAAATGCGGACACATGTAAAAATGCTGAAGCGCTGATAAGGACATTAACATTTACCGCCCCTCCACAGTGAGGAGGGGGGGATGGGTGCGGAAGAGGCTTCCTTCCGTATGCGAAACATCAAAAAAAGAAGCAGGAAAAACCTTCACCCCGTCGCTTTTGACACGCAAATTTATAACGGCAGCAGCAACAAAAACTTGTGGCCAAAACACACACACAACAACAGCAACCCCACAACGGCATAGCAAACAGCCATCCTTCCCTCCCCCATTGGAAAGAGAAGCACAAATTTGGAACGCATACAAATGCAATTTAAATTTACTTATTTAGAACCCCTGGGAATGCCAAATTATTTGCCTTTTCACGCAAATTTAGCGACCATTTTTCTAACAGAAATACGGCAATACAACACAAACAAAACCAAAAAAAAAAAGGCCAGACAGGTGGGCCTCAACCATTGTGGGGTTCGGGGTTCGCATAGTTGGACACAGCCCCTGCCTGCCTGCTGCTCCCCATAGACGTCCCACTGACATGTGTTTCCCCCTCGACTGATTCTTTTCGGCCCAACTTTTTCCAACTTGGTTTTCTTTTTTCTTTTTTTTTTGTGGGGGTTTTGGGGGGGGAGCGATTAGAAAATGCTTTTCTCCTAGCCAAAAGTAACCCAAAGACTCTGACAAAAGCTCTTTGGCTAGGATATTTTGTTGTTGCTCTGTGTTGTTGCCCCTCTGTGGTGATTAATGACGTCGAAAGCTGAGCTGCGGCATGGTGGGGTTCCGTGGTTGGTTCAGGCTGTATTTGCGGGAAGGGGGGGGGGGATGCCCTGGCAGCTTAATTTAAAATGAAAATTGTACTTAATTTTCAGTTAGAGCGGGGGGACGGGAGATTTGGGGAGGCAGGCAGGGAGTTGTACAGACAACTTTGCAGACTGATTATGTTTTTCAAGTTTGGGTTTCAACTCGCCAGCAAATATTCCGGCAAAGGCATCAAAGGTTAGCCGTAAGTCAACTTTATAAGAGTTTCCCGGAAAAAAGAGACAAAAATCAAATATTTTATGGAGAAGACTTTGCTATAAAAATTAAAAAATATTTAAAATTCTTGAGCATGTCAAATATATTTAAATGAATCTTGAAACCTTTTATGTACCAATATTATGATAAAGTTTTCAGGTTTTTCAAAACTTCTCCACTCAGACAAATACGGTCCGTCGATCCCTCGTAGTTTGTATAGTTTACATACATACTATACATACATGCTATACATACATATGTCGTGTCAGAGTTTATCATTCTTTCCCGCCACAGGCAAATTGAATTAAGATTACCACACACGAGGATTTCAAAGTATTTTCCAGAAAAGTCAAACAAGCTTTAGTTTATTATTATTATTGCGTAAGGGAAAAGTTTCGACCGCAGCTGGCAGCTGTGTGTGTGTGTGTGTGTGTGTGGGGGACAGAGAAGATGAAACATTTTTCAATCGCAATCTTAAGGTTTATTTCTTTTGCGCCAAAAGCTACTTTATTTTGACAGCAGACAAACAAATGTCAGAATTGAAATTAAAAGGAAAGGAAGGCAGCGACAGGCGGCAGCAGCAGCAGCAGCAGTCAGTGGAAAACTTGTGAAAAACACGCCCAAACCAGAGAATAATAATACCAAGTCAAAGGGGGGGGAGGCGACCGCAGTACGCAATCCCAATCAGAAGGAACTCTGGCACTGTCTTGGGCGCCCCAAACCCCCCATACTCCAGTCCATCAACGCATTGCTTGGCTGACTTTCTTGCATTCCCGTGTTGGATCTGGTTCGACTTCCTACTTTGCCCCCTTCTGCTCCTTGGTGTGGTTTGGTTTGCTTTGCTTTTCCGTTTCCTTTCCTTTCTTTTTTTTTTTTTTGTACATTTCACACAGCGTGAAATTTTCTAAATGTCATTTTGCTGTCATCTCGTGGATAATAAGATTACAACTACGTTGAAATAATAGGATTCAAATGAAAAAACTTTGCCGTCGTCTGTCTCCTTTTGCGCGTCTCAACTTTCAATACGAGTGCCACACCTCCACTGCGATATATATCTGGATCTGAATCGTTGACTCTCTGACTGTGCGACTCTCTGGCTCTCCGACTCTGTTGGTGGGTCTGGGTTTGGGATTTGGATTTAGCAGCAGCTGGAATGGGGGGCCGCAGTGGAAAGTTTCTGTTGCGACTGTTGATAGAGTGCCGCGATAATGAGTGAACAGCGACGGAGCCTCCGCCCGCTCCCTTTGCAACTCCTATTGCTAGCTAGACCTATGATCTTGAGACCACTTCCATGTCTGTGCCATGTCTATGTTCTATTCATATAATTGATTCGATTCCCCATCGCGAGCCGGCGACGAGTGTCTGTAGCTTGTGCTCTGTGGTTTAATGAACCATGCTTTTCAGAGAGAGACAGAGAAAGAGAGAGAGAGAATAGGAGAGAGAGGGAACAGAGGGCCTGGCTGGACTTGGACTTGGAGTCAAAGTCTGCGTAGCCTCGGGCCAAAGACCGATGAAAGTACTTTGCCAAGATGGCATACAAAGCCTCGCGAATCGCATAAAAAAAAAGAACGAGACGCGACGAGGCAAAAAACAAAACAAAACAAAATCTAAACCAAAACAGAAACCACAATCAGCTGGCTTAGATGGATCACTGCCGGGGGGCACAAATACAACACCGGCCAGAAACCGGCTCTCATTACCGATGGATTCGGGTATAAAAGACGCCAACGCGGCCCAGACTGACATCAGAACCTAGCCAACGTTCTAGCAAGTCATTTGAAACATGAACTCCTACCTTGTGATCGCTTTGAGTGCTGTGTTCGTGGCCCTGGCCCTGGCCTCGGTAAGTCTGAGAGTCCCAGAGGTTCCCCCCACTGCTTCAAGTGGAGAAATTCAACTTTAATTTCTTATTACAGCCCATCGAACTGAATGAGGATCAGAAGGCTCTGGCCAAGCAGCATGGCGAGCAGTGCTCCAAGGAACTGAATCTCACCGACGAGGAGGTGGCCAAGGTGAAGGCCAAGGACTTCAAGAATCCCACTGAGAACATCAAGTGCTTTGCCAACTGCTTCTTCGAAAAGGTCGGCACCCTGAAGGACGGCGAACTCCAGGAGGAAGTTGTCATCAAGAAGCTGGGCGCCTTCATTGGCGAGGAGAAGACCAAGGCGGCCCTGGCCAAGTGCCGTGACATCAAGGGCGACAACAAATGTGATAAGGCTGTCAATCTGCATCAGTGCTTCGAGGAATTCAAACCCGATGTTAAGGCTTAAACTATATATGTAGATACAACAAAAAGAAGTCTGGCAAAATGTGATTGATTTGCGAATACACGATTTGTCAGCGAAACTTTCCTCTTTGATTTCTATATAATAATACTCCAAAGGGAGCTTAAGTGGAGGCAATTAAGTGTGGCTTTCCCTGCACTGACCAGGACAAAAATCCATCTTCAATAATGCTTCATACATATCTTTATTATGTGATGGTAGCGCAGTCCCTTTAGGCCTTGGCTCCACTCACCACACACCTCTCAAAGTTGTATACAAAATCGCAAGCGGTGGCCCCCTTGGTGGCGCCACAGCTGGTCAGCAGAGCCTTCAGCTTGTCGGCGGCGAGGCTGCTGAAGCGAAGCTGCGCAAACTTCAGGATCGTGTCGTTGATGGGCTTCGAGTCGGCGGTGAGCAGGCCGAACTTCTTGTAGAGGCAACTGTGGTAGCACTTGACGGCCTCCGAAGGGATTGGGCACCTCCTTGTCGGCGGTAAGCAGCGCAGCATCGGCAGCTCCGATGCTCAGCTCCTTGATGCATGCCGCCTGATTCTGCTTATAATCTGCGGCACTCTGGCACTGTAAGAGAACGGATTTATATGGATGAATTGCCACCAGGCTAACTGGCCTTGAGTACTCACTGCCACAGGTTCGTATAGAGCCAGTCCAAGGATCGCTACCAACAACACCGCAAAATTCACGTTCATTTTGATTGAATTTTTCTCTGCTGTCTGACAAATTTTTGGCAGCCCAAAGCGGCTTAAATAGAGCATTTTTAACCGCTTAATTGAACCAATTTAGTTATTAACACACGATTATTCAATTTAAAAGAATATTTATTCAATGTTTTCATTTCTTGGCAATTTAATGTTGGTAGATAATCACCGCCGCTTCAAATAATCTTTCGGTTCAGTGGCTATAATTTTCATTTTATTTGTATTTATTTATTTTCCAATTTTTCAATTTTATTTCATTTAAAAATTCTTGCTTATTATTTGTTAATTGTTTGTGTGTGTGTGTGTCAGATATTTTTAATATATTTAAAATGTTGTTTGCTTTGGAAATAAATATACACACATTGCACACCGTATTGCATCCTTAGTATTGGGTTATTGATTTGCCTTCTGGGTGGGAGAATCTTTTAAATAGAATCGACTTTATTGATGAAAGAGTCCCTTTCTGACGAGTTTCCAATAATATTCGGTATACCTAAAATATAGAATGACAACAATATTTTTTTTGCACCTCTTTTGGCTATTTTACTACACGCCAAACGGCGCTGACCTTCTGTAAAATTCTACATTCATTTTACAATTATTCTACACAAAAATGATTTCCGCCTAAAGCCCTAAAATATACTTTAAAACTTTATAATCGCAAGTACTAGATATTCCAGCATAAGAGTATATTATGTACATTGGAGACACCTTTTCTGGTGTATGTAAAAATTATCTCCATATGTATCTATCGCTTTATATGCACCATCCCCAAATTAACTACAATTTGTAAGTGTCAGTTTGAAAGTGAAATTTATTTTATTTTTAATTAATTTCTTATGCATTTACAACTTTTTTTTTTGACACGGACTTTACAAGCTCAAATATTTGTGAATTATTTATTTGAATAAATAAGAGAATACAAAACACAGTAGATACCAAGAAATGCGGCTATTTGCGATTTATTCCTCCTTGGAGTTGGCTTCATTGGAGTGCCGAGTGCCATCGATGAAATCGCCGCTGGGCTCCTTCTCGCCATCTTGGCCCAGTTCACTCTCAGCCATTTCGGCACGCTCGATAATATCCCGTATCCGCTGCTCCGCCTCCACGGTCTTGAGGTGATTGTAGCAGATGTGCAGCTTGTAGGCCGCCTCGCAGCGGGTGCGCCCCTGCAGGTCGCCGCATTCCTTCACCGCTGGCTTCTCCTTCTTCAGCATGGTCTGCACCTGCTGGCGAAAGGCCTCCTCCAGCAGGATATTGTAGCGGTACACGTCCAGGCTCTCGTACAGGCAGCTCACAAAGCACTGCAGCGGCTCGTTGCCCTTGAGATCCAGATATGGCATCTGCGAACTGATGCTATAGTCCGCATCCGCCATACTGTTTTCGCCCGGGGCTATGGGAGGCGCCACCTCATTCTCGGCCGTGTAGTCGTTGTTCAGGAGGCTCATGTGGAAGAGCTTCAGCTGCGACATGGATATCTCCGTCCTGCGGATGCACGTCTGCATCATGTCCTCGCTGAGTTTTCCCTTCGTTGAGTTCGGCTCGTCCTCGTCCACGGACCGTGTCATGGACATGTTCAGCGAAACAGTCAGCGATCGGCTCTGTAAAGTGGATGGTGGATGTAAGTCTGGTAAGTCTCTCCGTAAGCCGCGACTCTCATTACCCATGCCAGTGGCAGCAGATCGCTGAGGCCCAGGCACAGCAGGAACAGAAATTGATCACGAATAAACATTGAATTGAACTGGACTCCCTCTCTCTCTCTCTCGAAACTTTACTCTGTGGCCATTGAGTTGGCTGCTTTTATAGAGCTGCCTGGCCAGGCATCATCCGCTGTTAATTGCACATTTTAATTGCAATTTAATCGTCGGAGATCGAAACCGATCTGCAAACCATTTTAACGCCTCACTGGCTGATCGGACTTCGACTCTTTAATGCATCGCGCCCTCAAATGATGGCCGTTTCCAGTAATTATACGTTTTTGGCAGATCCAAAACCAAAACATGCCACGCCTCAGTGCCCACCCAGAGCACCCAGAACAGCCATTTGCATGTGAGAACCCCCATTAGCATTGGCCCAAAACATATTTTCGTATATTTCGGACCCCGTTTAATGGGCTCTATAATCGATTTGGCTAATGACAGCCAAACAAACCGATCTGTGCAAAAAAAAGTTCAAGCTCAATTTGCCAGATGAATCAACAGGAAAAAGTCGGCTGAAAAGCTTTTTAAATATATATAGTATGTATATTCTATATGCGCCTATGGAAACACTGTTCTACACTGGTTGACATTTTAATTGTGGTATATTTTATACACTATATAATAACTCAAAGATCTTACAGATTACAAAACTTAGCTGATTGCCAATCCTTCTGCCTGTGCAGCCCCCCTTTTTCTGTGTCTTCAAAGACCACATCTAATTGATGAACTTAATAACAGACTTGTGCTGATAATCAGGAGTCAGGAACAGAACCACATTACCCCCGAACCCTCAAACATATTGAACTTAAAGATCAAAGAGAAGGAGAGACAAACGACAGAGCCAATACTCAGTCTTATTTTTGTAGCTACCCCGACAGTGTAGTTTTTTTTATTATAAAATTAAATTACATTAATGCGAGAACCGCAGGCTAACAGCTCCCACTCCCAATCCATCCACTCACCACCACCCACACGAACCCCAACCCCATTGAAGCGAATCATTTCTTTGCTCTTCCATTGAAAGCAAAGTGGCAGAAACAGGACAGGGAGACAGGGCAGAGACAGAGACAGGCCAGGCAAGAGGAAAGTCTGTCTCTCAAGACAAAGGCCAAGTCAAGCCATCAATGTGTTTGTCCCTTTGGCAGCGTCCACGGATCACGGACCACAGCACCCACACCCACACCGTACCCCATAGCAAAGACTGTGTGTGTGTATCCCGGACCAGCAACCACGAAGGATATCACGCATGTTGGTTTCTTTGAAAGGCCGCTGGAACAGGAGACAGGAGACAGCGGACAGGGGAAAGGGAAACAAACAGGAGCAGGAACAGGAACAGCGACGGGACAAGGAGCTGTCTACTTAAATGCATTAGCCAGAGAGTTGAAGGAGATTGGTGGGGGGGCTGGGGCTGCTGCTGCTGCCTTTTTAATAGACATTAGTAAACGCATCACTGATTATGCCGAAGCTCTTGTGCGGACAACTGCAACTGAAACGGATGCTAAATGGAAGTGACATGACAGCCCATCCCTGCCAGCCCATTCCAGCTGTCGAGAGATCCAGCCAGACGGAGCAGGAAGTGACAAAATGAATTATAGACGCCAAGTCCAGCCAGTCCGGCGGCGGCATCAAACTGTATTCAACCCCACTAGCTAATGGCTCTGCTCCAAATTCCCCAAAGCAATTGTCCCCCAATGTGTGAACTACCTGACCGACCTAAGCCCAACTCAACTGAACTCAACCCAACAGAACTGAGCTTAACTGGTGACTGCAATTGCGACACGTGCTCAATGAATGTTTAATGATTTGTTAATTGGATTTGGGCCTTTAAAAAGCCGTGCTGCCCCGCCCCTTCCCCTTGCTCCACTGTCCGAATCATTTGTTCGGATTACGCAGCCTCGTGTGGCGCCTTCGAGGTCTTTTGTGGCATAAAGTTTACCAGGCGCCGCTCATCAATATTTATGCAATACGCCCGCTCGTACAAGAGCGTGCAAATGCCTTGGGGATCTGGGGGATTCCCGCCCAAGGACTTAAGCCCCTGACGACGGTCTGACAGTGGGCTCTAATGATGGGCCCACTGTTATGCAAATGTCTCATACAGTAGAGCATTCAATGACAAGTCAAATATGCATAAGTAATTATATGTTTACATATAGGAGTTTAGGTTTTTAATTCCCTTTGCGAAGAGAAAATTCAGGCGCTGGTCTTAGAAATTTTTGGGGGTGGAAGCAGAGGTCTAAGAATCAGTTCAATGGATTTAAACTTTTAGCCATTTTACATTTACTTTCGGGCTGGACAAACTTAACAATTCACAGATACAGATACAGAACTCCTCCTCCACACATAATACATTTTGTAGGTACTGAGTTGGACTGGGGGGAGGTGTGCTTAGATCTGGGCGTGATGTGTGTGATAGCACTGGAACAGCTGGTAGGCGGTGTCACAGTTGTCGGCACCCTTGATGGAGTCACACTTGGCCTGGACAGCCTTCACATTGTCCTCGCCGGCGATTGGACCCAGCTTGGCCAGCACGACATCGGGCTTGATCTGGCCATTGGCCAGAAAACCGGCCTTCTCCAGGAAACAGTTGGCGAAACACTTGACCTTGGGATCGCTGTCATCGAAATTGCCGGAACGCAGCGCCAGGGCTTGGTCCTTGGTGATGCCCTCCTGCTGGACGCACTGAGCGCCGTTGGCCTGGGCCGTGGCCTTCTGCTCAGCAGATAGCTGCAGATCCTGCAAGGAGAAATTATGGGGGAATTATAGCTACAATCCAGCAGTGAGGATCCGGCGGTACTTACAGCAACGGTGAGAGCCACCAGGGCGGAGAGAACAATCAGTAGCTTCATTTTGCTGTTCAAGAGATGCTGTTGAAAAACCTTTGGTATTGGCAACTGTTGACCACACTCCGCTGGCAACTAGCTTTTATATGATTTTGGGATGCCACTCGTCTGATTTGTGCTTTTATTATCGCTTTTTTTTGTGTTCGCTCTACTCCGCTGATCACATTGTACCTACCCGTCCAATGTATGTATGTATCACTCTTATATGTGTGTCGATCTCTGTTGGTTTATTTTAATCGTGGCTTAATGATTCTCTCTCGATTTTTTTTGCTTTGTTTTAGGTACGCTCCTGGTACCTCCGTTCCTACTGATCGCTGTATTGAGTCATCTGTTTGCCAGTCTGGCTTAAAGTCCACTCGATACACAAGGTCCCCGTTCCCTGCTCACCATCCTCCCTGCTCCCATGCCCCATGTAATTATATTGACCACGTCCAGTGCAGTCAAGTAGATTGTTACGATTGCCATTGTACTGCTAATTGGCTTTAATGATCGACACTCGTGCTCATTATAGGGCTGGTATAATTTGATTTGCATAATGTAAGTGCTAATAGTGATTTCAGATTTGTCTAACGATTAAATAAATCGACTTTTTTTGGCGAGCAAGCCAGAGGCCCAGCGCTCATCGAAGCGTCAAACAAATTTGATATTGTAATATATACAAAAACTTCAACTTGAACAACATTTTGCACTGCTTGTAGGTCTACTTTTATGTAGAAACTTATATACCTTCGATATTTTAGACCATCTAAATGATTTTGTAACTTTCGAGGGGCAATAGAGAAGATTTTCTTTGCAAATGATTTCCTTCTCTGCGTTACACACATCCAATTTTACAACAAATACAATAAATACCACTTTTACCCTTCGAGTACAGGTATAAATATATACATATTGGTAAATATTACACTATATATCAGTTCAAGCCCCTACTAACCTTCACTCGAATTGTGTTGCTCAGAATATCTGGAGTTCTATAAGTGACCGATTGTCTGGCTCTATCATACCGGTTTCCGAACACTTTTGGACATGGATCTGCTTCTCTTTTTCGACTCTCTAGCCATTGACGTAGCCCAGTGGCAAGTGCCAAAGTCCAAGAGAGTTTTGAGTCTCAAGTCCAAGCATTGAACTGGTTTGCTTTTGCTGATTGGCCCGCAGTCTAATCTAGTCTAGCATATAGAAATGAAGCTGCCTGATTAGTAATTAAAGTGACATTCGGATAATTTGCTGTTATGATATGTACATAATTTATAATGAACTATCGCTGATAGTTTAAGTGGAGCTCTGCCCTAAACGGGGCTTTGGTAATTCTAATGGATACAGTGGCCAAAGTTTGTCTGGACTTTTATGGATGCTCACGTGCAGCGCAGAACTTTGTATCGCTTTTATTGCTTACTAATATTTACTGCTGACAGCATCGATAATTCATGACCTACTCAAACTCTACGAGTGTACCTGTGTCATGGCTGGGACGGGACAACTCCGCTCCTCAAACCTTGGAGACAAAACTTTCCCGGAGACCCAAACTCGTAAATAGTTACGCACGGCAGGCAAAACAAAAACGTCAAAACGATTATTGGGAGGGGGGCCCTGCCAGGGCCATAGCAGATACTACATATAAAATATTTAAATAGTAATAAATTCATAATGTCAACGTGTTTGTTGTTGCAACTGGGAGGGACTCCTACGTAGATTTATTGACAATACTAACAGCAAACACGAATAGAGTCTACGAGGAGGATCCGCGGGGTTACGACTCCTCAAGTAGTTTGATTTCTGTAGAACCAAGAGCTGGAAGGGAATAAAACTGTTTTATCGCAGACATGATAGGGCTGGAAGGACCAGATAGGGCTAGGTAGGAGTCGCATGCGGCACATACATATAATATATATAATATATAAATATAAATACTATATGGCATGCCATAAAAATATAAACAGCACATAAAACGACAATGAAAAAGAAACAATGGCACACGTTATTATGTGCCCGAACAAAGAACACTCTGGCAGGCTAATGAAATGTCATCGGACCCCAGGGCCCCCCCCTGCCACCTTCCAGTGCCACCGAACTGAACTGAAATGCAAATGTCACGCGAAAAACTATTTGACGACAACATTACGTTGACATTATAATAATACCGTCGAGCGTTGAAGGAGCTGCTGCCATCATCACCAGAGTCCCCCATCCCGTCCCCGACCGACCCCAACCCAACCCGAACCGAACCGTTCCATTCCGTCCCATCCCGTTCCGTCCCTTAGCTGAAGCGAAAAGCTCTGCCCTCGGTGCTGGCTATCCCCACAGTCATATGCAAATTTTACGAGCTTCTCAGGGCCAGTCATAAAAGTCAACTTATTAACTATGAGCAATTAAAAAGAAAAAACAATTAAATAAAACAAAAAAGCGTGAATTTGATTATGGTCAACGTTTTTGGGGGAATTATTAAGCCCAGAAGGTAGCCAAAAGAAAGGACAAACTAAGAGAAAGCTTGATCTGTCTGCATTTATTTGCTTAAATTTTATCCGTAGTAAGATAATTATTTGTTTATTTTTGTACAAGCTTTAAGGTACTTTCTTAAGAAACTTTTAGCAAATTCAGATAGGTTTCAAAATCACTATTAGCCTGCTAAAAATCAATAATTTAAGAATAACACATGCATGCTGGCCCCCTTTGGCAACAATTTTGTAATTAATTATATACAATTATCTACGGTCGGTAGTCGAAACTCGCCCTATCGGCTGTCCCCCCCGCCTATGGACCAGCGTCCGAATCCGCAAGCCTAGCAAAAAGCTACAGAAATTCAATTAGGCTTATCCGCCCACACCACCCACCCCCCCATGTAATAACAGCGCCCACAAAAATAACAGCACAACCAGCTGCAACACCTGCGCAATTAATTAGTGTTTGCGGCATTAATTTCATACACAAAAAAAATGTATAAAATAAAAGATGAGAAAAGGCAAAAACCAAAGCCAAAACCCCAGATAGGATAGAAAAAGGATTGGTCCTTGTGGAGGATCCCCGGATCCATAATTAGAGCAGAAAATCTGTAACAAAATTTTGCAATGGCCCAATGGGGAATGGCCCCCAAAACACTTTCAGTAAGCCAGCAAAATCAAATATACTAAAGCAGATTTAGTTAATTTAAATTATAATGAGGGGCCAAAGAGAGAAAACTCTTTGATTAGCAAAGAAAACAGGGAAAGAAAGAGTGGAAAACTTGTATAAATAGAGGAAAATCTTATTTATTTTTAAGCTTATAATGAAATAGTAAGTATGCATCAAAGGATAACTCCAATCTGTTTGGATCTCCTTTGTAAATGTGGTACTGCTCGTACTCCTACTTGTACTTGCCTTACAACGCTCGGAGATATCATAATTTCCACTTCTATATAATTTGTTTATGATTATGGCCCGCATGCAAAATAAAACGCATTTAAGTAATTAAGCCATAAAAAGTGTGGCGTGCTCTGCTCGGTCCTGGTCTCCATAAAAACCACTCCATACTGCAATAAAATGCCAAAAACAAAACAATTAGGCAATTAAATGTCTTTCGGTATTACCAAAAATTTTCGTTTTGGTAACAAAACGCGTCATAAAATAAGCCAAAATGTACTCACCCTCTGGGTGAAATTAATGGGACCATGGATGGTGAGGCAGAGGCAGGGCTGACACTAAAAATGGATTACAAAGGGGGAGAAATTATGTGAAAATGTCTGCCATTGGCGTTGCCTCGGCATCTGCTACTTCTATACTATATAAAAGCACAAAAGGAAAATGGGGGGACACAAAAAGAAAAGGCCAAATGAAAGGGCGAAGGCGTATGCGAGTGTTTTAGTAATATTTATTGAATTCCAGTTAACGAAGCCAGAACCCAGAACCGATAAAGTGGCGGGAGGGTAAGAGGGTTAGCAAGGCCCAGGGACAAACCAGAGCAGAATAAGAATCCGAAACTCCGCCCCCCTGCACGAGTCAAAGGCCAAGCAAGCAAAGCTCACAAAGCATTTCCACGCACATTTTCTCCACCCCGCGCAACAACAGCAAGGAAAATTCCAAACGCTGCAAAATGAATTCTTTTGTGACAAGTTCAATTCGGTTCCCCAGCAGCAGTACCCACCCCAGTACCAACTCCCACCCTGCCCTTCAACTTCAAACCCATCAAAGTGCCAGTGGAGTCCGAATGGGAGTTCATATGGGGAGCCCGACAGCCCCGACTGTTGGAGCTGTCATATAACGCATCAAAGACAGTCAGGTGAAGGAATGCAGTCCTCGGTTCTGTAAGAAATTGAAAATCCCAACAGCATGGAGGGAGCGAGCGGAGAGCGAGCTGAGGCAGCTGGAGGGAAGCTGGAGGGACGAGCCCGAAGAAGCGTCGCATCGCATCGCTGGCTGATGGGGAAAATGGAAAATCTCAAGCTGCGAAAATCAGCAGAAAATGCGCTGCTTTAGTTCACATTATTGTCATGGCCCTGTGGATATTTTCCTGGGCGCTTGGAATTTTTAATAAGCGTTAAAGTTTATAACATTCTCAGCTACCAACAGAAGCAGCTTCTGATTCGCCCCCACCATGCGCTTGGCACATATCGACAGAGCGGTATATGTATATCCTGGAATGAAAGACGCAGCGGACTGAGGACCCAGTAGAGCCCGGGGAGGGGCGCAAAAGGTAAGCCAAGGGCATAAAGAGTCTCACATAAAACCGACTAATTAGGCAAAGCATCTAATTAGACGCACACCAGGGCCAGACGCCAGCGAGGATATGCGTCCTTTGTGCCGCCTCGTAAAAGCCCAAAGCCCCCAAATGACAACGTCGCTAAAAATTCTTATCGCCGGCACCCAAAATTAAGCCCCCACCCCCCCACCCCACACGACAACCCGAATATATATTGTGGCAAAGGTTAAAGATGCGACCATGTTAAATGTGGAAATTGTTTAATCCACTCGAATCCGGCTCAGCAATTACAATTACAGGGTCCGCACAAGGTCCGTCGTGGTCAGCTGCATGAAATTGGAACCGGCTCCATCCGTGGGATGCTAGAAAAATACGGTATAGTAAGTACAGTCGGAAAACACACACACACACACACAACCCACGCCCCAACTCCACAGAAAGAATAACGTGAAAAGAAAAGAAAAGAAAAGCAAAAGCAAAAGAAAAGCAAAAAAAAAACCTATTTGCTTTTTATTTGCTTTGTAATTTGATGGTCGATTGCGTTTTTTAGTGTGTAATGAGGTGGGCTGGCGCTGCCAATGGGTTCCTTATATATCTACATATTTCCCGAGGCCAGCACTAGAAGCACACCCGCCTCCTCCTGCCAGAAGGTCAAAGACAAAGTTGGGATAACTTATACCACGCATGGTTGGGATCGTTTTCCATTAGCCCCACCCATTGATAATGGTGCAATGAAAAAAAAACGTTTTAATTTCTGTTTAAATATTCTCTAAGGATAAGGATATAAGTACATACATATATGTACATATGTATACTCATAGTAGAGACTGTATGCAGATGTATCTTTCTGGGCTTTGCATACTCTAAAACTCTTTTGGACCTGCATCAAAAAAAGATACATCGCCACTTTTCATGCAATTATTTGTTTCCATATTGTATCTTTTGTATCCCTGCAATGAGCAGCGGGATCCTGCGGGTCTCATTTGGGTTATTACCATTCTGCGGCACGGGGCACGCACGAGCGCATCAACAACACCCTGAGAATATTTAGGCGCTGTGCCACTGCCACTGCCACTGCGACGTGCAAATTGATCAAAATAAATTGCATAAAATATTCCATTTACGTTCTGGCGCCAACGTTGGGAAGTTGCCCCAAAAAAAAAGATATATATATTTATTGTAAGCAGCATCTAATGCAATCAGAAAGTGTTGCAACGCCCGAGGACGTCTATAGACGGGGGCAAGGCGCATCTTGCCATTAATTTAGCATCTTCTCCGCCGGGCAGTATTTTTGTTGTGAGTTATGCCCGGAATATCTGATAAGCTAGCCGGATCTGGGCTTGCTACTGGCAAGAGCTTTAGTTGCTTTATTTCACCATAAATTACAGGAAAATATGCAGAGAAAATGGGGGGGGCAATGTTTTGGGATTCTTTGTCAAAATTTTGAATCACCTTGGGGGCAGGCAGGCAGGCAAGACAGGTACGGCTGCTGCTGCCTGCTGTTAAAATAATTAGTAGCAATGATGCACTCACTCACTGTACACAGACGAACACGCCACACACACACAGAGAAACTTACGCCCAAGCCTGCCCCCGAGAGAAACTCTGTTTAATTTGAAATTGCAACAAAAAGAGTTGATTATCTGCCCACGTGCGTCAAGTTCTACCCACGTGCACTTCAATATGCAAATACATCAGCCAGTCATTAAATTAATTAAAAAGAGCTCTTGCCGGCAAATGACTGTGCCAAAACTTTCCACAGCTCCAACGAGATGTGCTTCGGCCCACTCCATTTGCATTTCCACATCGGCGTCGTATTTTCCTAGTACTATTAGCAGTAGGAGTAGCAGTAACAGTAACAGTAGCAGTAACATTAGCAGTAGGTGTAATAGTACCCGTAGAGTTAACACTGTAATTATCTGAAGGGTGGACTATTGTGCGGATTCTCCAATTACAAATAAGTGAGTTATTTTAATTTAAGGCATACAACAATAGAGGCAGTGATTCTGCAATCATTTCAATGGCACTAAAACTTATGCATTAGATATCAGGCTATACTTTAATTATTTATCCCCCAATATCGCAAAACATTCATTATACTCGTAATTTTCAGGGAGCGAGCAGCAACGTAAAATGTAATTATAATTCTCAATATATTCATTTGATGGATGATTGTGAGTATAAGGAACTTGGAAGTACACCCATACATACACTCGTTTCATGGCTTATAGTATATAAGTCCAGAACAACCCTTAGTTCTTCTTATAGTTTTTCACATATTACGCGGCTGACTTGCGCCCCAAAAACTGTGGCTAGAGTTCATCAACCCTGCCCCACCAAAAATCCAAGCCGCAAGGGGAGAGTCGAGACCGACCCCAAGGAATTGTCCACCAGCTACTTCTGGTGATGATGCTGCAGCCGCCGCGGCGGGACCCCAGCCTTGGGGGCGACAATAAAAAGTAGGGCATAAGATTTACTAATAACAATGATATAAGACATTTCCCCCCCAAAATGAGTATATAATAAAGCTAATGGAAAATTATGGAGCCTGGGGGGAGGGCAGTGGAATGGCAACAGTGACATCACATAGATACAGATACAGACCTAAGATACATTACATTAAGCAAACAATTAATGGGCTTCCGTTATGATAATATCGACCTGTCTGGCTGTCATGAAGATTCGATTGCTCAATTTAAAATTGATTAAATTCCAGTGCATTGAATTTATGGCCAAGCCATTTGGCCCGTAACACTCGAAATGGGTAAAATGGCATTCCTGTCCGGCTGGCCAAATATTTATCACCTTCACATATTGCACAGAACTAAACCTTTTTTGGAGAACCCTAATGGCCTATTAAGGTGTTGGCCGAAATCGTGTTTGGCCGGCGATTTAAATGCAATTAAATGAAAGTGTCTGATGGGCATACTTTATGGCCATTGCCACGCCAGAAAGGGGAGACGCGAGTGGAGTTCAATTAAAATGAAATGAAATGGCACCAAAAAAATGGGGGCTCATAAAAATGATAAGCACATTAAACGGACACCAATAAATGTCTTTCCACTGACAATTTATTTATGAACTCTAATAACTTTTAAAGCATTTCATTTAAGTCGAAATTCAAATTGTTGCCAACCATCCAGCGCATCTGCACCACCGCCAGGTGCACATGTTTTTAGCGGTTGTTTTTTTGACCCACCCAACCCTGCCCCACACACACACAGAAAATGTCAACTTTTTGCCAGCCAAAAATTGTCAAATGCACAGAATTTTATGCGCCATACATTTATGTTGATGCGGTTTAAAAGTTTTTTAATTACATTTGCAGGAGACCCACACCCCCATATCCCCAAATCCACAAACCAGAAACAGGAGCTGTCCTTTCGGTCCACATAACCCACGGACGTGAGTGTAGGTGTATATGCGTCATTCGGAATATATATTTTACTCTTTATGGTATGTGTTTGGCTGTGAAAATGTTCAAAACTCATTTAATTTGAAACAAATTAGAAACGATAGCACACAAAAGTGTAGCACACTTTGTACTGGTTGGAGATGGGAATGTATGCTGTTTCCCTGGCAATAGATAGGACTTTGGAGCTCCTATACAGAGCCATTTTGACACTAATGGAGCGTGGAGTGTGTGATTAGTGGAAAAACAATGGAAAATGTGTGTATTATTTGGCCCTAAAAGGTGAGAGCTATTTCTATCATTATTTATAGTACATTAAAGAGTGTAACTTGTGTTGGCTATTTTAATTACTGATATATGTACATATGAATGTATATAAGTAGATTACTTTTCTCGTTAACAGCTATAGATCTAGATTTTCTAGATATCATAATGCTCTTGACGAATTATCATTAACCGATGACAAGCTGAAATGTTACCAAACTGACATTAACCCCATTAAATTTTGAGTTAAATTTGCCTATGCATTAGCATCAATCCCCACATCCTCAACGACCGATTCGCCCCTTGTCACTCGCTTGTCAATCATCCATCACTGCCCCAAGAAAGTGAACCCAACCACCCACCCCTATAACAACTGAAGCTGCTGGACTGGGCAAGTCTTTGCTACTTATCTCTAAACCGCAGCAGAAACTAATTACTAAAGCGCCACTCTGCCTCTGTGCAAGCAGCAGTGTACACATATTATATAAGGCAGAACCGATGCAGAGTCGTCTGCCTTATCTCTAACCCTGAATCACAAAAATGTTTAGACCACACACACACACACATAACGAGGAGAGCTCATCATTCATCTGGTGTGCCTGTGGGCCCCAAGCAAACATGGCCTGGACAGCAAAGTGAAAGGCATCCAAATGATATCAGTTCTCGGGGATCTTATGTGACCCAAATATGTATGTATGTATGTTTGGGGCCGACTACTGAGTAAGCCACGTCAGGACGAGAAATTTTAAAGCATCCACACCCAAGGATGAGACCGAAACTATTAATAAGCTGCGAAGTCTTGCACAAACATTGCCTTGGAAATACAAAAATCTTAAATGAGTGATAGATAGATCTTATTGTGGCAATACAAACCGAAAGTCATCGTGGTAAAGTGGTTTCGAAACGAGAGAGAGAAAAAAGGGAACCTTGCCAACTCTTAACGATTAACCAAAATGAATGCTAATCAGTACACCAGGGGCAAAGTCTAGTTATCGAGATTCGTATAAAAGCACGCTGGCCACGGCATCAAGTCAACAGTAGTTTCGCTTCCACAAAGTTCTAAACAACTTCTCGATCAGCATCATGAAAGTATTCATCGTCTTGGCTGCCTTCGCCGCACTGGCCGTTGCTGTTGTAAGTAGAAAGCTTCCGTAGTACCCTTAGTTGACTCTAACTCTGCTCTTCGACTACTCGCAGGAACTGACAGACACACAGAGGGCCGAGGTTAGGGAGCGGGCCAAGGCTTGCGCCGAGCAAGAAGGAGTCACCAAGGAGCAGGCTCTGGCTCTACGCGCTGGCAATTTCGAGGATGTCGATGACAAGGTCAAGTGCTTCGCCAATTGCTTCCTGGAGAAGACCGGCTTTGTGGTGGATGGCCAGATCAAGCCCGACGTAGTCCTGGCCAAGCTGGGTCCCATTGCCGGCGACGACACCGTGAAGGCGGTCCAGGCCAAGTGTGACTCTCTTAAAGGCGCCAACAAGTGTGAAACCAGCTATGAGCTGTACAAGTGCTATCACCAGAACCGGGCTCAGATCTAACTCCAGAATTTCATGTTCTTAACCTGACAAATACACTTACACATATTATTTCAATATTTCAAAGGCAGTTATTCTTCCGTTTGCTTATCAGTTACTGACTAATCAGGTATGCTTTCCAGAGCTGGCTCTGAACTTCAATAAGGGCTCTGGAAAGGAATATTGTGTCTGCAGATCACAGAAATCAATAGAGGGTGGCTCAAAAAGATATTGTTCGGTATGAAGCCTGATCGGTAGACCGCTGCTGCACTGGGGCTTTACCCTAGGCCGACTGGAAGTTTGATTAATAAATCTCCTTATCCCTCTTCGGCAACACGTTTTTAATTAATTTTCCATTCAACATTTTTCAGTGCGTTACCTCGCCATTACCCATACTCTCCTCTCCGTCTGTTCTGTACCTTTGAGCAAATATGTACGGCTACGGCTATGGCTACATCTCCAGCTCCAGCTCCATGTTGCCGCAATTCAAAATGCAAACAAAGTCTCGTCTCGTCCACAAACAATTTGACACCCAGAGCTGGAGCTGGAGCAGGAGCAGAACCTGTTCCATCCAGGAGCAACAAATACTATATGTGTGTATCACAATTGTTTGCGTATTTGTTTGCCAAGAACAATAAGCTTACTGTGTATCCTGGCTTGTTGTGTGGTGTGTGCTGTCTAGTCTAGGGCAATTCTTGGGGGAAAAGTCCCTAATTGATTTTGGTAATGTTGCTTTTTAATGAAGTGTCAAATGTGTTTCTTGTGATGCATGTGGCATACGGCCATGGGGTGGAAGCAGGACTCAACTCTCCGAGGAGCACAGGAGAGAGCTCTTAGTGTGCTGTAACAATGCAGATTTTGGCGAATGTTAAATTAATTATAAGTTGGAGAGATTCTAATGATACAAAAGGAAGCAAAGCGAAGCAAAATAATCTTTGTATATGTATTATCTATTAATACTTATCTCTGAGTATATAAAAATAGATCTTTAATAACAAGACGAAACCCACCCCTAGGCGGAAAATCCGCTCTGAACACGACAGTGGCACCGAGGCCCATTAGCTCAGTTGGTTAGAGCGTCGTGCTAATAACGCGAAGGTCGCGGGTTCGATCCCCTCATGGGCCAGACAATTTTTTTCCCAAATTTTTGGTTTTTACTGGTATCCCTTTTGGTTTTATTCACTTTCCGTCCACTTTCTGGCCATAAACGAAATTGAAATTGTGGAGTCTCGTCTCACTTGGTCAGCTCCAAACTGGAGTTTGTTTGTGCTGGACCCACAAAATAGATTTGCCGCAATGTAATTGAGTATTTGTATTCAATTAAGACTTATTTCAATATTTGCATAAATGCTGCTGGACCAATGCGCCAGACAACCCACAGACAGCAGAGCCAAACCGAATAGAGTCGAGTCGAGTCGAGTCGAGTGGAGTGCAGTGGAGTGACCAGTGGAGTCCAGTCCTCAAGCGTGTATAAATCCCTCATATGTTCGGGCATAATTTGGTGAAACGAAACTTAAACAAACAACTGGAGAGAGAGCAGGCAGACGGCCAGCAGCAGCGACCAGTGGCCAAATCCGTAGCTCTGGTGTGGGGGTGCATGTGTGCCAACTGTCTGATTTTGACAGCCCGCATAAAGCGACCAACGGACGCAGACGACAACGTTTCCCGTGATGACACGATGACTAGGTAAACACTCGTGGAAAGGGCCAGCTAAATGCATTACCATCTGACTGGACCCTCCCGCCATCCGCAACATCCCTTGTCCATCCCATCTCCCACAATTTGGCGACAAAAACTGCCACAAATATTAATTTTTATTATTCAAACATTGCTTTAATTACATTATTTTTGCGTATGGCCCCACGAACAAACCTTCCGTAGTGCGCCACACCGCACCGCACGGCACGGCACCCACTTGACGTGTGTGGCAAACTCTTCAGTTGCATTCAGTCGCTTCCACAGCATCCGCATCCGCACCCCATCACTCTGATCAATCACTGGAAAATTGGATTTTCATATATACGCCATGGTTGTCGTTCTGGTACGGCGGCGGTGCCTGTGCCTTGGTGATGAAAATCATTCGGTGCCACTCGCTTCATGTTTGACAAGCACAAACAGAAACTTAATCAGAATCCATGGATTGGTCAATAATTTTTAAACACAAATCAAGTGTTAACTGGGGGCTTAATTGTGGGTTGAGCGACAGAGAGGGAACGATAACAGAGTTTAAGTCAGGAAAAATATGCAAATGTAAATGTGAACTTTTCATGGCACTTTTTTGAGCAAGGTGAAAAAACAATTTTTTTATCAAAAGCTGAATGGTTTTAAAAAAAAAATATGATTTTTCATGGGAGTATGCAACATTTTTACATTTTGAAGATTTTATTCTTGAAATACAATTAAAAGGAGAACACCAATGTACTAAAGCATACTTTACATATTATTCTATTACCCCTAATATGATTTTACACGATTTGCAATTAAATCATTCAGTTGGACGTTTATGATGGGAAGAAGAACGTTTCAATCGGCTAATAGCATTTCGAACAAAATCCAAAACAAGAAACCACAAATGTCCCTCCACCACGTGGGATTTTAACACTCGGCAGCTGCGAGTGACTGCGTCAAACCCAATCCGGTCGAAACCCTTTGCTGCCCCAACCATTTGGCAATCAATAGAAACACGTCCGGCCATATGGAGAGACACACACATACACACATATCCAGAGGATGTATGGGGGCAAAGTGTCCAGTTTATTTTTTGCCTGGCCATTCATCGAATACGTTGGTTGGATCGGATGCTGGGCTGACGGAAATTCGATTTATTTTCATCAATATTCAATGTCATTGCAACATCTTCGTGGGCAAACCCAAACCCAAACCCAAAAGCGTACGTACATCAGGCATGTCACAGGAAAACCACCAGCAGTAACCAAAAGGAACCATCAGAGTGAGGGATCCCTGCCGGGCTCCATGGAAATGGACTTTGTGGCTTGAAACTTTTTTTGTGGGGTTTCGCTATTAAAATTTGATGCGCATGTTGTTGTCTCGTTGTCGCAGGTGCACGTGCCACAGGAGTGATCCTATGGACCCATGGACCTGTGCCACCTGCAGCCCCCTGCCCCATGCCCCATGCCCCATGCCAAGCGGAGCGGCAGTCTGGCGCAGTTGTGGCCATTCGTCTATTCGGTTTTTGTACACTTGATGCGCTCCCTGCGCTGTCATTGCATATTTAAACAAATTTATTTGCAATTTAGTGTTTGCGGTTGTTGCATCCAAAAATGCCACAGGATGGGGCCGGATGGTTCGGTGCACATTCGAAGAGTTCTTTTAAGTGGCGCGAAAATTAATTAAAATTTTTGAAATTGATTGACAAATATGTCAGTTTGATTGGCAACTCACTGGCGTGGCTGAACATATTTTGTTTGATTTTCCATTTCAGTATTTATTTATTAGTAATCATTAAATATTATGCACCGGGCGCGCAAAGGGTGCAAATCTACCGACTTTAAAGCCTTCTCTTTAGCAACGCTAAATTCTAGCACCTCTGGTGGCTGCCTGTCAGAAATCTCGCCTCTCGTCGAAATGCAAACAGAATCGAGAAAAATCAACATGAGAATGCGATGAGCGTGTGGTCTCCCAGCCATAGGTATCTGTGGCAGTGGGCAAAACGTAAAGCCGGCATCAGCGGATGTGTGGGAAAGAGCGAGCTTCAAGTCCGCGAAGTACGTGGCTGCATGCAACGCCGCGATAAGGACGTCGCCATGGCGGAGAGTAAATACATAATCCACGTGAGTCGGTGGCCGGCGAATGCGACGTGACACGCATTGTATGTATGCATGAGAGAGACTTAATGGTAAATACCTGCTCTGCATCAATCTGCATATGTACGATTTTTTACTGAAATTTTAATTTTTCAGGGTTTGAGACTTGGGAGACCAAGGTTTGTATTATTTTTATGACCTACGTGCATAAAAAAAAATTGAAAACGCACAGTTGAAATAGCAGAGCAAGGTTTCGATCCTCGGACCTCTGGGTTATGGGCCCAGCACGCTTCCACTGCGCCACTCTGCTAGTTAACGGTCCTTTGGAAAAAAAAGAAATCTGTTATATTGAAAAACAGTTCGATTTATACCGAAAAATACTATACTATACATTAAAGAAAAGAAAATAGATTGTACAATCTGTAAATAATGTAATTGTGTAATCTGTAAAAATACAAGCCAATAAACGTTATTTTAGAGTGTGTATTTTTTGCATCCTTCTCTTCATGAATCCCTTTTGACAAAACTTTTAGCAACTAGCAGAGTGGCGCAGTGGAAGCGTGCTGGGCCCATAACCCAGAGGTCCGAGGATCGAAACCTTGCTCTGCTAATTTCAGTAAAGGTGGAGTAAAACATGCCATCGTTTTTTTTACGTAATGGCCATGGAATAATACTGTTTCAAGAAAATCTGTTTTTTTCTATTCCAAGAAATAGTTAACAAATCAGATTGCCTTACATTTTGAATAAGACAAATTATTTTTGTTTAACACTAAGCTTATTTTTAAAATAACCTTTTTTATTGACATAAAAAGAAAACAAAAATTGTTCTATAACAATATCCATTCATAATTCTCACATATTATGCAATCAATACGAATCTAAGGAAAATCGGTATTGAATATTATAGATTTATAGGGTGTTTTAAAAAATAATCAAAAAAATTGCTTCCCATACCGGGAATCGAACCCGGGCCTTCTGGGTGAAAGCCAGATATCCTAGCCACTAGACCATATGGGATATACCATTCGTTGATCCAAAAGTGCATTTTGTTACAAACGCTCTGAGACTTTTATTTTTAACCATATATTGAAATCAGAAATACATATAGGAATACAACAATAGTTTTTGTTATTTGTGGTATTATAACAGGCTTTGCTTACTGACTAGCTGCAAAACTAGAGATAGCCTTACGTGAAATGCCTGCAGTTAGAGCGAGAAAAGTATATGTGTCCAGTCCAGCTGGCCGGGTTTGGTGGAAAACATAATTTTGTCTCAAGTACATATTGCGTCAGTTGTTCGACTGAAAGGCAGTAAGACGTGTTCAAAGACGGCTTCGAACACTACTTTTGCATTTTGTCTCGCATACTAACAAAATTTAATTTCATAACACCAATACATATTTTATGAGAAATTTACACCGGTAAATGAAATATGTACCATAGAAGCAAACAGACAGAAAAAAAGAATTTAGCACATAACTTCCCATACCGGGAATTGAACCCGGGCCTTCCGGGTGAGAGCCGGATATCCTAACCACTAGACAATATGGGAGATGCGAGCTTGACCGACAAATCCATAATTGAATAGTTTAACGAAAGACAACACATTTTAATTCCACGATATTTTCGAATCATCTCGCTTGAACAAATTTCCAGTACACATGGTAAATATCAAACAAGGTTTTTTGTTCCTTAAAGCGTCTAACGTGCAATGTTTATGTGTTTGTTAATAACACCACAGAATTCATAACAAAAGTATTTCAATGGTCTGGCGTGGAAAATAATTGATATATAGAGAGATACATATATTCTTTTATAGATCAATCTAAATATACATTATTTAGTCACAACGGATTTAAAGTAAGTATGTAAATATGTACGAATTGTTTTATTTGTGGAGATTTTATTTTAAGTACGGGCAATACGCGTGTTGATTATCAGAAGGTTAAACAGAACCGTCTATTGTTAATTGGGTTATGACACAGTTGGCTAATGTTTGTAAAATTTATTATTGTCACATATTGTCAAGTCAAAAGGAGGCTGGAAAATGAAAAAAAACTTCAAGTCACATTTACATATATACAGAAGAACAAAAAGGACTTTGTATCATTACAGCTTCCCATACCGGGAATTGAACCCGGGCCTTCCGGGTGAGAGCCGGATATCCTAACCACTAGACAATATGGGATATGTAAACAATTCCGCCAAATCTAGAACAAAAAAAAATGTCACCCACATATTCTAAGGCTTTATTTGTGTTTTATAATATTTATCCTACATGTACAACAAGTATAATGTGTATATGAAATAGTATATCTGATGGTAAAATAAAACAAAAATTTATGGGAGAGCATAAAAAAAGACAAACAACATTGATCAATATCTGTAAATACACATACATACATATGATAATATGTACATATGTATATGTATGTATGTACATACATACGTATGTATGTCTAAAAAATTATAAATTTGTACAATGTAACACAAATTATTGGTATGCTATCAAAATATGCTTAAGAGTATACTTTTTTGGTACTTCTTTTTCACTAATAATATGCATTTGACCACTAACCAAAGACCATGTATGTATGTATGTATTTGGTCAGTGATTTGCCTCAGGAATAAAAGAACGGTGAGAACACAAAAGGGAGGAGCTAAATTAACGAGGTTGAAAAGTTGGTGATAATTAAATAAATAAAAAAATTTTCCCATACCGGGAATCGAACCCGGGCCTTCTGGGTGAAAGCCAGATATCCTAGCCACTAGACCATATGGGATATACTTTTTTTGAGTCCAAAAGTTCATTTTGTTAGAAAAGCCGTTGAATTTTTAATTGTTAATCATGTTTTGAAACCAAAATAGATATTAGAGGGCACAAAATATTAGTTTTTGTATATAACAAATTTTAGCTAAATTGTATGATACATGTTGTGAAGAAAAGTTTAAAATTTGTTTAGAAAATTTTCCTTAATATAAGGATAAAACCTCCATAAATGGATTTACAATTTTTGGTCGGTGTGCATTGAAACACTAGTCTAATGAAAACTGTGGCTTCAAGTCAAAATTTGTAAGCAGTCTACGGTAAGACACTTTTAGACATTTCACTAATTGGAAATTTGGTTGTTCGTGATGATGCTGATTTCGTGGTTGGAATTGAAATGTGTTTCATTCGTTCTTTCTTTCAGTCTGCCATATTACAATTAAATTATAGAATTGTCAGAGACGCTCGCATCTCCCATATTGTCTAGTGGTTAGGATATCCGGCTCTCACCCGGAAGGCCCGGGTTCAATTCCCGGTATGGGAAATAAAATATTGTGCTATTTCTTTTTTATGTAAAGAAATTTGCATATAAATTTCATTTTCCTCCACTTGACTTACAATATTTGACAATAATAATGTTTTACAAACATTAGCTAACCCAAACATTACCATTGCAACATAATAAGCATTCCTTAGTTTTAACAAAAATATACTATGTACGATTTCTTATCATGGGCCGGCCACCCTGTATAATGAAGCACTTTACAATAAACGGTTCTGTTAATTAACAACCTTCTGATCATTAGCACGCGTATGTGCCCGCACAAAATGATATGTACATTATGTACATGCATTTATATTAATAATTTTTTTTTTTTTTAATGATTTTTGATATGCAAAAAAATTTGGTATTTAATGATACTTTAAATATAATATTCAAATGATTATAAAAATTTAAAAAAACTTTTGTTTTTCAAAATTTTTTCAAAGCTACTTTTTTCTAAGGTTACTTTCTTGGTCACTAGAGTAGACGTATTTACGCTTTTTATTTATTATAAGAAAATATTTTTTTTCTAACTTAAATTTTTAGTTGGTGCTAATTTTTTATTTATTTCAGTAATGAGTGCTGCCTCCTTTGTTAGTAAAAACTTCATATATCCGGTGCTTTATAGAATGATACAGGAAATCTATTTAGTTCAAGAAAATCTCGCTCCTAGCACGTTTAATGAGTTAATGTTTTCGTATCTTCGTATTGCTTTCCCCCTTCGTACATCTTCCGTGTTAGCCAGTCCCAAGCATTTTCAATTACGTTAAGACCTGTGTGTACTGGAAATTTGTTCGTGATATGTGTTTTCTTTGGTTTTACAATTGAATTATAGATTTATCGGACAAATACGCATCTCCCATATTGTCTAGTGGTTAGGATATCCGGCTCTCACCCGGAAGGCCCGGGTTCAATTCCCGGTATGGGAAGCTAAGTGCTTAAAACTTTTTTTCTGTTTTTATATTTTTATTTTCCAGTGTAAATGTCCAATACAATATATTCATGGTGTTTTCACATTAGACTTTAACTTTAATGCGAAAAGAGATACATGAGAGACAAAATACAAAATTAGTGTTCGTAACGGTCGTTACACATGACTTACTGGCTTTCAATCGAACATCTGAGACACGGATGTCCTTGACAAAAAATGAGGTGCTTCTCTCGCTTTGATTGCTTTGAATTCCCCAATTAAGGCTCTCTCTATTTTTGCAGCTAGTCAGTTACCAAAGTCTAATGATATAATAACATAAACTATTGTTTTGTAGCCATCATTCATATGATTTGTATTGCTGATTTACCACATGGTTGAGAACAAAAGTTCTAAAGGTTTTGTAACAAAATGCACTTTTGGATCGGAGAAGAGTATATCCCATATGGTCTAGTGGCTAGGATATCTGGCTTTCACCCAGAAGGCCCGGGTTCGATTCCCGGTATGGGAAGAATTTTTTTGATAATTTTTATCTGATGTACTTACGTATATAATTTACTTGTAATTTATAACTTTTTTCGTAGACTCGTAGTGATTGCATTTTATTTGTAGTATGTATTTACAGCTATGTGAGAATTATGTATGGAACAAAGTTTGTATATTCCCTTTTTATGTCACTTACTCAGAATATGTACTTACTCAGAATATGTAGGTAATCAGTTTGACTTCTTAATATATATTTTGTACACAAAATTAAAAAAAAAACGAGAAAGAACGTACGGAGTCGCTGTTGCCGCGACTCTACTTTTTATACCCGTACTCAGTCAGCACACATGTGATTCATGTGGAATTTTCAAATTTTTATAAGTTTTTACATCATACATTTGTTTGCTACATCAGTCATCTACATCTGCTTCATCTACATCACTTCTCACAACAACACACGTACACTGCACGAGGCAGCATGTTTGAGCGTAAGTGTGCGTGCGAAAGAATCATTAGCGACAATCATCCCCATAAATGACTAACGCCGCAAGGGAAGGGGAAGCTCGCAGCTGAAAATTCATTTGATCATTGTGGCTACAATAATGATCCGATCTGAACCAAATTCGGGAATCTGGTAGATATGATCATTCTCTACAAAACTGCATTTTTATTTTTTTTCTATCTTCAAAATTGTGGATTTTCGTCTTTTGTGGTGGCGGAAGGGGGCGGGGCGAAATTTTGAAATAAACTTGCACTGAAGTGATATCACAGGAGTCTGGGCAAAAAATTTGGTTGTTCTAGCTCTTATAGTCTCTGAGATCGAGGCGTTCATTTGTACGAAAAACCAAATCGTCTCGTTTTTGTGTGAGTGCGAAAGGTATGGAGCGAATTTTTTGCGTATGTTTTTGTCTATTGTGGATATATTAATGATCCGATCCGATTCAGATTTGGGCCCCCTGATAGATATGGGCTGTCTCTATGATTCTGCATTTTTAGTTTTCTTGTTATTTTCAAAATTGTGGCTGCTGCCACAGATGTGCGCCCTTTGTGGGGCGGAAGTGGGCGGGGCGAAATTTTGAAACACTTTTCTAGGAGTGAGATACCACATCAGACTGGATAAAAGTTTGGTTGCTCTAGCTCTTATAGCCTTCGAGCAATGGGCGACAAACAAGACGGACGGACGGACGGACGGACAGACGGACAGACGGACAGACGGACGGACAGACAGGGCTATATCGACTCGGCTATTGATGCTGATCAGGAATATATATACTTTTATATGGTCGGAAATTACTCCTTCTCTATGTTACACACATCCACTTTTAGCACAAATACAATATACCCTATTACTCTTCGAGTACGGGTATAAAAAACAAAGACTACTTTATATATACATAGCTGGTGTTGCTTGAAGCAGTATAATTCCATCCCACTAAATGTTAATAAATAAAGTAGCGAAACTGTCTTTTCGGACGACTTCATAACATATCCCATATGGTCTAGTGGCTAGGATATCTGGCTTTCACCCAGAAGGCCCGGGTTCGATTCCCGGTATGGGAAGTATTCTTTTTTAGATTTCACATATGTTCTCGACACTGAACTCGTTTCTGTGTGAACATTCTAAACAAGTCTCTTGCCATTATCAGTGTTTAGGCGCTCACAATTTTCCACGTCTTCTGTGCTTGTAATTCCCAATCAGTTCTATCGTAGATCTCCCTAAGTGAGAGCTGCTTGCGACGAAACGATTGTCATTAGTAGTGGTAGACTGACGTTCTACCCAAATACTAAAAGGCCAGTTGATGAAAAAAAATTATGACTCTTGAGTGATTATTTTTTATTACCACGATTCTGACGGGGTTGCTCCTGCCTAGAATTGTCGGTTGAACTGATGGTCTTAAGCTAATGACACATTCTAATTAATAAATTTGAAACAAAACTAGATCGCCCAACCCTCACCTAATGTCTATCGGTCGTATCGACCAGTGAATGTGATGAACGTAAGCACCAATTATTGCTCATTTCTATCATATGAATATCGCCTGTCATTTGTCTGTACCGAGCAGGGGCTGGGCTGGTCTATCGTAGTCTCTGTCTGCATGGGGGTTTCTGGAGTGTGTGTTCTTGTGACGAACACACCAACGCCCATTCATCCATCCAGCCAGTCGTTTGTTGCGCTGCGCTGTCTGGCTGGAAGCTGGCCGTGACCGTGGCAACGAAATCATCAAACCGTTCGCTCTCATTCAGTCTGTGTATTTCGGGCCATTTTTTTTTTGCCAAAAATTTACATAAAAATCGCATTACACTTAACATCCACTTTGCTAAACGAAGCGCATGAAAGCGGGCGCCTCATCGTGGTTTGGGTGGTGCTCGCTTTTCCGGCTTGCCCTCGACCACTCTCGACTGTGCTTTTGTAAGCCGAAGCCGTGTGTGGTGTGGTGTATACGTGGGTGTATGTATGTATGTGGGTGTGTGGGTTGTTTGGGTGCTGAGAGCCCGATATATATCCGTGCGTGTCTGTGCTTGTGTAAGCGGTTTGAAGTGCACTGCAGCCTACGAAAATTAAATTAAAAAGCGCATCCAAAAGGGACCAAGGCAAAAACAGTTTGAGTTTGTGAAAAAACGAAATTACAAAAGGGCGGTACGATCTATTTTCCGACAGGACCCTATCTATAAAGATTGAAGTGCATATGTATATAATACATATGACAGGATTGGCCGCTTGAAGAGCGACTTGAAGGAGTTAATTAATGGGAAAAGGTTTTTCAATTCAAGATTGTATGGCATACAGCTCTGTAAAAATAATTATAGTGTATGTGGCAAGCAATTAAGGGACTCTTTTCATTATTTTAATGCCATTAAATGCCATTCTATTAAGCTGAAATAAGCTTTGTACTCGTAAAAATTCCAATGTCAGTGCAAACTTCATAAATCAGTCGAGTCATTTCGTATCTATTCCAAATTCTTGGAAGTAAGGCTGGTAACTATTCGAGAACTCCTTTTGTGGCCCCCTTCGACTAAATATTTGACGGGATACGTGTCTATTTTCAAAGCTGAAGCGCCGATCCTACCCTCAAGATGGAATGTGGGGCTGGGAGTGGGAACTGGACAGGATGGGCGTGCTCTTGGTGGGTCAGTTGACGCTTTGTTGCATTTGTTTTGGCATGTTTATTGCACTGTCAACGGCAATGCATGAAAAGTTTTAGTTAGCCAAGTTAAGTCTTTGTTGTTGTTGTTGTTGTTCTAGCTGTTCCTCTGGTGACAAACCCTCTGCGTGCAGGGCTCGTATTTGGCCCGCTTCACTCTACCCTGTCCTGGCCAGACCGTAACTGTTAATGTGTTTGAAGTCAAATTGTTTGCAGTCACGTGACCTCCCGGCAACAACATCAACTGTGAACACACAACAACTTTATTCATGATTAATCAGTTGCATTTAAATGTGTATTATAGCCAGGGCGGGGCCGTGACAGCGACTCCCTCCCTCTCTCTTCCCACCCTCTCTGGTGACAACTGCAGTCCGTTTGTCCACGAACAAAATTGGCTGCGCTGATGTTTTTCCTTTTGGCCAGGCCCGAATGCACATAGCCGAGTAACAGATGGGTAAGAGGGTCCCTTGCTTATGATTAATTCAATCCATTCTAAGTTTAACTACAACTTCATTTCGCTTAATGGCGCCGGGCAACAAATCGCCGTGCGTTAATTAATTTTAATAACCATCCTATTCGAGATCCCCATCCTCCCAACAGCTGGCCAAGTCGAGCGTGTGTCGCGTTTACTGTGTCGCATAAATGTTTAACGACAAGCCACTTAAGTGGCTAAAAACGATGGCCAGAGACCCCCCCGCCCTGTAGTGCACTTTCTTTCCTTTGTTTTTGATACAGCCAGATTGACAATAGTTTCAGTTCCATGAAGTTCCAAAGTTCCAAAGAACTTTGAAGAAGAAAGGCCAATCAATATTTTCAAAATATTTTTAATATTTTAAATTGGAAAATATTTTAATCAGATTTGATTGGATTATGGGCTCGTTTGTCAGTCAGCGCCCCGCCCTTGCCAACCCCACGCCACTTTTAGGTCCTTGGAACAGAAGTCAATTTATATTTTGCAGATATGAGAATATCCCTTCTGACTTCACATAATCGAAATATACGAGAATTTTGTGGCTTCACCGCCAGGACTAAGGACTACCCTCTCGAGGAGCGAGCAAGTTCATTTCCTTAAAGGGATATTTCTTTTGTAGCCCCCCCTTTCCGGGAATCACTTTCCCTTTGAATTCATTTTGCTTTGTGTCGGGTAGAGCAGAAGAAATGTATTGTAAATATTCATTACATGTGTGCGGCAAATTTTAATTTTTTCGCAAAACTGCAAGACTCAAAAGAGGGTGGCTCCCTCTTTACACACTTAACATGCCAACCGTACCATACCACACACCATACCATACCATACCATACCATACCATACCCAACCGTATAAGGCATTCCCTCAAGGGTTCTGCTGTCTCGAACGGGCCAGGGTTGGCAGTGGCGAGTGCGAGCGCACGACGACATTCATTGTGTTTAATGAACATTTGCATCCATTACGCTTGCATTATGTATGTATGTAATGTCGTAAATAATCAACAACAAACGTGCGCACCGAAAACCATAAAAAATTTGCCAATATTGCTAAAAATACCGGCAACAGATGCCAGCAATTCGCCAGGCCATGGCCCATGTGGTTTTTTCTTTTTCTGCTTTCGCCCAAGTTCTATTTTGAGATTGTGTTCTAAATATGTGATCAAAAATATACCTCATGCTCCACAAATAGTTTCACGATGAGCGGCTAGCAACCATACTATATACATATACGATCTGTGGATTCTTTGAATTATTTAGAAAGAATTTTCCTAGGCATTCTTTAGTGTTGTCGAGGGACACGCACCCTGACGCCAGATTACGATCGAGTGAAGAGTCAGGCAACCCTTTCAGCAACCCAACTTCGATATGTACATATAGATAAATCCGATGATCTACAAGGGGTTTCGTTCATATATGTAACTGCGGATAGATTCCTATCGACGGGGGTGAGTAAACAACAACCCTTTTCACGCTGTTACCCCAACTATCTATGTATCTGTCACCCTTGCTTCTCTACTCTTTGAGCTTTTCGACGGAATACCCGCCATTAATACTCATTAGTATTAGGTTCGAGGTACGTTGTGCGCCTTTATCAGCCATTTAGCCACTTTTTGTAATCATAGGGAACCCAACCCACGGCAACCGCAGCAAAATGCGTGTTTTTTTGTCGTGCTCTGAGTGCTTCTACTGTTTTTTTTATTTTGTGTATATACTCTTAATAATATTAAAAAATACACCCATGGGTATAACAATTCGGTTTGTGTGGCTAGTTTGTTTTGGGGGGTGGATTCATATGTATCTGACCGTTTGCCAAAGCAGACGCAAAAATTTATTGTGTCTAAAACCCCCCCAAGACAATTAGAAACAGTGGCAGGGGTAGCGCTAGGGCTACGTGTGAGCTTGTGGGTGGATGGGTGGGTGTTAAGTTTGGTTAAGAAGTGCAATGCTATGCTAAAGAGAAGCCAATGCAAGGAACAGGCATAGCGCCTTTAAGAAAACATCGCATGTCTTTTATATCCATTGAATAAGACAATATATGTAGCAAAGCACATTCAGTGCGACTGACAGGCGACGTTTTCTAAAAGTGATAAATGATGTCGCCTGTTCCTTGCATTGGCTTTTTTTGGGGTACGGGTTGCACTGTAAAATGGTTTAGCATAGCCTTCCCCCTGCGTTCCATTCTCCCTGTCTCTCTTCAGTTGGGTTTCTTTTTTGTGTGTAGGCGAAATGAATTGCATGGCTTGTTTGCTGTCATGTTAGCCAAACGAGTTGACAGCCGCAACGGCATTTGATTGGACAGACGTAAGCAGAAGGATTGGTGTCAGCAAACGTATGAGCACGATATGAGCACGCATATCTAATTCAACCCGCGCAGAAGGTTAAAGTAGCTGTAAGCCCCGTGTACAATCTGCAACATAGAGAAATACAGAAGTACCTATAAACTACATTCTGAAGACTGATAAGGATGGATACCTACATCTAAAAAGGTTCTTAGATTCAGATCGAACATCAGCGCACGAATTCGCAACGGATTCTGGGCATTCATCATCATAAAGAGAATCGTTCGTTTCATAGTATGCTCGTATTCATACCAGGGGGTTGAGTAAAAGGCAAAAGACAATTCGTTGTGCTGCAATAAACAATCAGGAACAAGTTGAATTGTTTACAAAAAAGTTAAAGAAGGAATCAAGAATACTGAATAGATAAATTTCACTTACGCATTCAGTAATTAGCGATGCATGCCAATAAGTGACAAACAGTAACACAGTCGTCACGAATACGTAATTTAAAATGAAGAAGTATTCCATTTTGGTGGGCGTCTGCATAGCCACAAAAGAGAATTGTAAAACGAGAGGGAACGTTGTGAGTCGCAGTGGGCGCGACTCTTCTTTTATACCCGTACTCAGTCAGTCATTCAAATGGAATTTAAAAATATTTTATCATATTACATATTTATGGTACATCTGTCATCTACATGTACATTTACATCACTTCTCGCAATAACACGCCGCTTATAGTCTCTGAGAACTAGGCGATCATCAAGGCGAACGGACCGAGAGACAGACAAAGACCGGCTATTGATGCTGATCAAGAATATATATACGGAAAAGATTCCTTTTGTGCGTTACACACACATCACTTTTACTATTCGAGTACGGGTACAATAACACAAACTGCTTCTTCCAGTATACTTACACCAGCAGTCAAAGCATAACATAGAAAGCATATGGCAATAGAGAAAATGATGAAATCGGCCATGACAGGCACGCGGATAAGCCTCTCCAGCTCCCTGACGAACCTACGTATCTTCAGATGATCCTTAACGAACTCCCTGATGAGGCGCATCCGCCAGCGGGTCAGCTGTGAGGGTGTCAGACGATCCGGGTCTAAGAACTTATTCAGGCGAGTGATCTGGAATGGGGTATCGAAAACGGGCAGTACTGAAAGAGGACTGAAGCTGGACGAGTACTCACATCCATCTCAGCCGCCCGTTTATTGAGTATCTGAACCTTCAGATGGCAGTACTTCATGAGGCAAGTGATGAAGGTGTGCCACAGTGGAATGGTTGTGACAACCCAATCCTAGAGCATACCAGCTGCCCAGAAAGCCGACCACAAAGTTGCCGTACACTTCTCCAAATGGAAAGGCAATAAAAATAATGGGCTTTTCTTTCACCGACATTGGGTGAAAAACCGTGTGGAGTATGCACTCCAACCCGGCCATCGCCGCAGTCACTAGCGCAGGAAACCATAACATCAAAGTTATTGCCCGAATATATTTCTGAGTATATACCACAAGATCCAACTCCTCATTATCCGCCTCGCGCATAAGCTTCTGCATATCCTCATGGATTAAACGTATAATGCCTATGAGTCCTGCAGAAATATGTATGTCCATGTATATTATTGAGCACAGATTATGCAACACTTTTCGTATCACTCACGCTTTTTCTGCACGAGTGCATTCAGTACAGCAATTGACAAGGAGAAGAACAGCGATGCCGTGGCCCAGCCCAAAACTCCATCGTTGAGACTTTCGTAGCCTTGAAAGACGCGTGCCAGCATCACAGCGGTGCTCACCCAGGTGGAGACCATGAAAAAGATGCACCGCACCAGGGACACCCAGGGCCTGCGCTGATCCTTGGACCACACATAGCCGTACAGGCGAAAGCAACGCAGATGCAGCCGAAGGATGGGCGTTTCGAGGATCTCCCGCGTCAGAAACAGCTCCTTTGCTCTGAACATTGTGACTGGATTACGAAATGGCACAATACCGTCATTTTATACGGCCTGGCGAGAAGAGATAATTGGGCGTGTATTAGAATCGGACAACACTCCGTACACCACCCCATCAGCCCAAAACAGGTGTTTCGGTTCTGCATAGCGAATGTGGCATCGACCGGTGGACAAAGTCGACGTGGCCATTACGGGTCTCTGGAACTTTTGTCGCACTGTGCGAAATATTGAACACACATATCGAAAACGAGAAAAAACGTATGGAGTCGCTGTGAACGCGACTCTACTTTTATACCCGTACTCAGTCTGTACACATGTGATTTATGTGGAATCTTGAAAATGTTTTATCAGTTTTTACATTTTACATTTTTTTGCATCTGTCATCGACATCTACATCTACATCATCTACATCAGTTCTCACAACAACACACGTACACTGCACGAGGCAGAGTCTGTGACCGTGAATGTGAGTGTGAGAGAATCTGTAGCGACAATTATCACCATAAATGGCTTACTCTGCAAGGGGAAGGGGAAATTTCTGCTGAAAATTCGTTTTATCATCGGGCTACAATAATGATCCGATTTGAACCAAATTCGGGAATCTGGTAGATATAGTCATTTCCTACGATACTGCATTTTTCGTTTTTTCCTATCTTCAAAATTGTGGATTTTCATCTTGTGTGGGGGCGGAAGGGGGCGGGGCGAAATTTTGAAATACACTTGTTCATATACACTTGGTATCACAGGAGTGTTGACAGAAAGTTTGGTTGCTTTAGCTCTTATAGTCTTTGAGATACAGGCGTTCATTTGTACGAAAAACCAAATCGACTCGTTTTTGTGTGAGTGCGAGCGAGAGGGAGCGAAGTTTTTTCGTATGTTTTTCTCTATTGTGGCTATATTAATGATCCGATCCGATTCAGATTTGGGCACCTGATAGATATGGCCTTTTCTCTATGATACTGCATTTTTAGTTTTCCGTTATATTCAAATTTGTGGACGCCACAGATGTGCGCCCTTTGTGGGGGCGGAAGTGGGCGGGGCCGAAATTCGGAAATTTTTTCTAGGAGTGAGATATCACATCAGACTGGTTAAGAAGTTTGGTTGCTCTAGCTCTTAGAGCAAACAAGACGGGAGACAGACAAGACGGACAGACAGGGGCTATATCGACTCGGCTATTGATGCTGATCAAGAATATTATATATACTTTATAGGATCGGAAATTATTCCTTCTCCTCTATGTTACACACATCCACTTTTACCACAAATACAATATACCCTTTTACTCTTCGAGTACGGGTATAATTAGCAAGGACAAGTGGGGTAGAAGGTGGGCTTAGCGTAGTGGAACACAGCATTTTCGATCAAACAAAAAACATATGCAATACTATTGATTAGTCAATTAAATAATCCAAGAGACTCTAAGGCTCTAGTTTCCACAATTAACAGAGATTCTTCATATCATACCCCGAATAATTTCAATTCATCGGGATCTGATTACAAAAAGAGGAGAAGGGCAGGAGAGGCAGATTTTCTTTGGTTTCTTTCCATTTAACAATTTAAGCTTTAAATATTTAGTGAAATGCCATTTAACAAACTATTAGATAAGCAACAGTGCATATACATATATAGTATATTATGTTTATGTACGATTAAAATATATTCCATTTATAGGGTGTCCAGCTCGTGTGTCCAGGTTTTCGGTCTAATATAGTTGTCTCAAGAGATTAAAGTAGCTGTAGGCTCCTCGTACAATCTGCAAAGAGACATATACAAATATCTACAAACTGAATATGGGATCTTACGTCAATAAAGGTCCTTATATTCAGTTCGACCATTAGGGCACGCATTCGCAATGGCCTCTGGGCGTTGATTATCATAATGAGAAGGGCCCGTTGCACGGGACGCTCGTAGTCATACCACGGGGTTGAGTAATAGGCAAAGGGCAATTGATCGTGCTAGAAAATGATTTTACTCATATTTGTTGTTCAGAGATTAAAACCATAACTTACGCATTCAGAAATAAGAGTAGCATGCCAATGGTAGATCCACTGAATCGATGCCATAACAAATATATAGATGAAAATAAAGAAATAGTCCATTTTGCTAGGGGACTGCAAGGCCATAAAAGGTTTCAAATTGGCCTGAAGCACCACAATATACTATGGTATCACTTTCATACTTACACCAGCACTCAAGGCAAATAATAGAAAGCATATGAGAATGGAGAAAATAAGGAAATCGGCCATGACAGGCACGCAGATAAGCTGCTCCAGCTCCCTGACGAACCTACGTATCTTCAGATGCTCATTAACGAACTCCCTGATAAGGCGCATCCGCCAGCGGGTCAGCTGTGAGGGTGTCAGTCGATCCGGGTCTAAGAACGGATTGAGGCGCGTGATCTGCAATGGGGTATTGAAAAGGGGGAGCTCTGAACGATGCCTGCAGGTGAAGGAGTACTCACATCCATCTCAGCCGCCCGTTTGTTGAGTATCTGAACCTTCAGATGGCAGTACTTCATGAGGCAAGTGATGAAGGTGTGCCATAGTGGAATGGTTGTGCAACCCAATCCTAGAGCATACCAGGGACCCAGAAAACCGACCACAAAGTTGTCGTAGAGTTCGCCAAAGGGAAAAAGCCTAAAAAGAAGGATGGGCTGCTCCTCGCCAGCGCGCACTGCGGGCATATTAAAGACGGTCTGCGGCATGAAGAGTGACCGATAGATGCAGTCCGACCAGGCCATAAGACCGGCCACTATTGAAGGAATCCACAGAATTAGGGCGATTGTCCGAGTGTAGTTCTGTGCAGACAATACGAGTTCCAGTTCCCGATCATCGCCCTCGAGCATCAGTTTTTTCATATCCGCATGCACCTCACGCACCATAAAAACAACTCCTGAAGGGAAACACCAATTGACAAATGCTCCACAAAAGAGTATATAGAGTATCTATGACTCACGCTTCCGTTGCACAATGGCATTTAGTGTGGCAATGGACACGGCAAGGAACTGGAAGGCCGTAGCACATGTCATGGCTCCATCGTTGAGACTTTCGTAGCCTTGAAAGACGCGTGCCAGCATCAGGGCACAGCTCACCCAGATGGAGGCCGTGAAGAGGATGCAGCGCATTAGCGACAGCCAGGGCCTGCACTGGTACTTGGTGGACACATAGCCGTACATTCGAAAGCAACGCAGATGCAGCCGAAGGATGGGCGTCTCGAGGATCTCGCGCGACAGAAGCAGCTCCTTGACTCTGAACATTGTGACTGGATTCAAAGGCGGCACACTTTTTCCTTTTATACGGACCCTATGGAAGAGCTTCTCGGACCCCCCTACGAGTGAGTCTAAATAATTGTCAAATAATTGTCTTGCAGGGGACAAGGTTCCTAGGTTCTTTGATTGGGACTGAATAGTCCCATTTACAGACCTCCTTGGCCCATCCAATGTTATACGCTCCCGGGCACCCACACCTACCTACCCATGGCAACAAACTTTGCCCCGAACACCGATGTCAAACGATGTGTTTAGCCAAACCGAGTTACATACGTGCGAAACTTTTCAGCACATGTTCCGGGGGCAGTTTCTATCTATCTAGTTGGTAAGTGGAATGGGGTTGGGGTTGTTTCTGTTATAAAAGGGAATATTTAATATTTGCTTACATGATTACGAGCTCTGTTGCAACAATATTCTAGTACGGCCAGGACTTTGTCAGTCGAATTTTCAGGTTGTTTTTGCACATACCTGTTTAAATAAAAGCCAGAATCTAGTTACCATACGAGTATGTATAGTAAGTATAGCAGCAGTTGAGTTTATTATCCATTTACCAATTGATATATGACTGTATCCAACGGATATTGTATCTGGGTAGGGTTCTTTTGCACGCTCGATTGCCGTCTATTTCACAATTTGCATTTAATATCCTGGTGTGAATAATTTACAAATGCAATAAACGTAAATGCGTTGAAGGAAACGCACTCAGACATGGCTGGATGGATACACTGGAACACACTGCTACCAAATCCCAGACCAGACCAGACACCGAATCGGATCCCCACATGAAAATGCTTCAGACTCTGCTCTCTGCTTCGAATGCCTCTGGCAGTGAGGGAAGGAAAGGGAAGGGGCATATAGACGCATATTTGTATGGTTCATGTTTTGCAACTGTCTGTTTCAGTTTCAGTATTTGTATTTGTGTTTGCAAATGTGTAAATGCATTCGCATTCCCATTTGTGTCCTCCTCCTCCCGCACCACATCTCATCTGTCTATCTGTTGGCGTGGCGTGAAATTCGCTGTGGGCAATAAGCCTGTAAGGATATTGAAAGTCACTCGTTTCTGGTATGTACTAGTATTTACTTATGCATTTGTTTCATGCTTGCAACATACTCGTACGACAATGCGACACAAGTGCGTTGCCAAGGGGCTGCCCCTTCCTCCCCCGGGTACACCACAGTAATCGGATATTAGCTCTCTTTGCTTATTGTTATGTCAAAGTAGGGGTTGCTTGGCTTAGTAGGGTTTAACCTGGGTAGGGAAAACTATTCAAAAACTTGTATTTTTTAATTTATATATTTTAATATTTTTAACTCTATATATTTAGGGTTGTGTAGGAGCACAAGCGGTAACATTCGTTCACTTAAATCTATCATCATTATTATCCTTTAAACTAGCAGCTATGCAGTCATGTCTGTCTGTGGGTCTCTCGTTACAGCAATGAAATATCGCCTATACTTAACCTTAAATCAAGTGTTTCATAAACTTAAAGACGCCAGTCGAAGAAAGAAAGAAAGAGAGTGGGTGGTTGGGTGGATGGGTGGGTTTGCTTCGGATCGTCTTGGGTGTTGGGCGCCAACCAGCCACTAAATTGTTTACACGCAATTTCATGAAAACAATAAATCATGCCGTAGAATCGGCACAACAAAGGCGGCGACATAGTCTGCGTCCTCCACTGCCACTGCCACCGTCTCTGACTCTGACTTGACGTCAAGTTGACATTTGGTGAAAATCAAATCAAAAGCATTTTTCCGCACAGCGGAAGTGGCCCAAGTGGCGCAGTCGTGCTCGGGGGCTCAGCACAAACTTGGCAAACATACATTTATAACTAGAGAGCCTGTACATACTCCTTAAAGTATAGCGTATATATGTATATGTGTGTGTGTGGGTGTTGTACATATGGGGTGCTTGAACGTGTCGGTGGCAATAAGCTTGACGGCCAAAGTCATCAATCGTGCGGCTGAGGCACAAGAGCCAGCTCCAGCTACAGCTCCAGCTCCTGCTCCTGCTTCAGCTCCAACTACAGCGTCAGAATTTTATTTAATTTATAAGTATAACATTTAATATTAATTATACGCCATGTAAGCTCATTGCGCAGAGCAATGGCTGAAAAGCCAAACCCCTTAAATATGTGCCAGTATGAATGGGATGGACGAAAGTTGGCATTCCCCAAGAATGAATGCGAGTGGGTGTGGCCCATGTGTGTGTGTGTGTGAGTGTGGTTATACGGCTTTTCATTTCACTCATTAACTATGCATGTTTGTTGGCCCCAGCTATGGCCACAATGGTCAACAGCAACGAATCCAGGAATCCAGCAATCCAGAGAATGGAAGTTGAAGCAGACCAGATTGCCATTTTAAACCATTTTTGCCGCGTATTCTTTACCAATGTGCAGGAACAGCAAAAATACATACTACAACAGGGATCTCACAGGCGACTGTTTACACTGCAAGAATCCCGGTAAAATTATCCATTAAATTTGGAAAAATTTGTATTTCAGTTTAAAAGATTTTACACATATTCATTTGCATTGGATAAGTATAAGTATACTCTGAGCGTTGCATATAATCTGAAGTGTTTCTTAAGCCCCACTTTCCCGTGTAGAGTAGAAATGCGAGGCGAATAAGAAATACTTTCCCACACTCCTTAAATTGTGGTTCATTCTACTGGGTAAGAATCAGCACAGCGAGCTTTTATTTGCATTAAGAAATTATAATTATGGCAGCTACCCTTCCCATTCCCTTTCTCTTTCTCCTTTTGCTGCGTGGGTTTCCGCTTGCTGTAAGAATATATATATATTTTTTTTTTGCCGCTTTTGGGGTTACTTTTTGCCCTTTGCCGTGGCGGCTGCCCCTGCGTGGGGTGCACAGTTTTTTAATTGAAAAGTGCAAAATAATGTTAAAGAAAAGTAAAAAGTAGTCGTGGCGCAAAAGTGTTCACCAAGTATCCCTATCCCTAGTCCGTTCCCGTGCCCATTCTCGTGCCCGTTTCCCTTTCTTTTCCCGCTTCGAGTTCCCCCCGCATTCTATTTACAATTCCTGGTCCCGTGGGGCACGCCAACGTCTGTTTGTTTGTAGCGAGTATTCCGTGCTCTGTGTGGACCCGAGATGAATGCAGTTTTCCACTTCAGGTTCTTTTCTTCCTGGTTATTCCACGGCGCCAAAGGGCTCACAGTAGAGCTGGGACTGGGCTGGGCTCGGCTGGGGCTGGGGCAGGGGCAGGGCTGCGTGTCCTGCTCGAAGTGGGCTATGTGGCATAAATTGTGGCTAGAACTGAGTATGAAGGCAACAACTGGCTTTTTTGCCCAGCAGCTGGATTACTTGAACGGATGGATGGCAGCGAAACGTTACTTGAAGTTTCCTGCTTCACAGTGAGTCATTCTGAAGGCCTATTCTGACAATCTTACAATTTGCTATCCATGGAATGCGGCTTTGGCAATCTTTAAATAACTTTCCGCAGATAATCGACGAAAATATCTAATTGGTAGGCCGGGAATCAACACTTTGGGGGTTGATGCACTAACAAGCGTTAAGTGGCTAAAGGCCAGCATCGCATTTATCGATAATTGAGTCAAAGTTGCTGCGATTGGCGGTGCGGCAGTCGGTTGCGCTGTTCCTCAACTCAAATGCATAGCATTTGCGTTACTTATGCTAAGAACACAGTGGCTTAGCAAGCGACTGTAGCGGTCGACACCTGGTCGACACTGGCCACAACCTGGCCAAGACTCTGCCATCTAGCATCTCCATGAAGCATCTCTATGAGGCATGTAATTCGCCAAGTAATTCCCCATGGATGGCGCAAAAATTACGACATACGCTTCAAGCGAAAGTCAAGAACCCGCGCAGAGGCAACAAACAGTTAGTCTTCCTCTCTACTCCATCTTCAGATGTAACTTTGGCTGCAGTCAACTGTGAAATGTGCTGCAGCCGAGCACCCGATGAAGGTTGCAACGAAATTACATCTTCGCCTCATCTAAGTTGGCGCCCCGAGGAGCTAATTGTGTGCCCAATTGATGCCGATCGTGGCACAAACGAGGTGGGACCAGGCAAGATGGGAAATTTGAGCTCGGTTGGTTCGTGTGTGGCGCCTGTCTGCGAGTCGTTTTGGTTCGAAAATTGGCCTACAAACTTGTCACCATTTATCTCACTCAGTGTCAAAAGCATCTCGGAGATACTTGGGCGCGTGTCTGGGGCATCAAAAAGTTTGTTCAGAGTCTGGCATAAAATGCGTGTCGAGAACACAAAATGACACTTAAGAGGTATGGCCAGGGTCTGGTTGTTGGGGTTTGTGTGGCAGGGCCGTGACAATATTGAATATGCCAAGGCAAACATTCGGCACTCACACACTCAATCAGGTATCATTTAGGAGGCAACCATCAATCTTGGCTTCATCTCATCCTACCCATATCGGTCCTATATCTGCACTGACAACATCCCCACACAGCGTAGGCAAATGTATTTGGCCATGTTTGCCATTGTTTGGCGTCCGCGCCATCCCCCACAATAACAATCGATGTCATCGACAGGCAAGGGAGCTGGAACATTCCCAGTCCCAGTCCCAATTCCACTCTCGTGTTGCATACTTTTGGGCTGCGTTATAGAAACAACTTTATGGCAAGGCAGTTACAACAATGATAGACGATGATGATGATGATGGCTCGTAAATGGAACAGGTAGGGGTGGATGATGGCTCTAAGAAAAATGAAAGTGTTCCTCTAGACTATATCAACAGGAGGATATGTTGTTTGGCATACCCATCAATCTGTCAATTGCATTTACGAATCGTCTGAAAAAATCCCCGAGCAGAGAAGAAAGCATTTCCGATACCATAAAGAGTATTTCAACTAGTATATGTGTGCTCAATCCTAACAATATTTATCCAAATCAAGTAGTAATATGTTGTAGAATTTGTTCTTCATCCCTAACTTACACTTAATTCCACTTTGGAACCACATCCAAGTCGTTGAGCTGCATTTTTGATCGGGTGCAATGGCATTTGGCTGTGGACATTTAGCATGGGTCACGTGCAGAGCTGCCAGAGCAATTTGCGTGGATGCTTTGAGAGCCCACAATCCACATGCATCCCTTTGAGGTTTGCTTGGGCATTGCCATTACCATTGGCCATTGTCGGGGGCGCTCTCTCTCTCTCTTTTTTTTTAGCTCATCCATCCTTTCGCTTTGGCACGCGCTTTTGTGCGAAAATATGCAATTGAAATGTTAAATAAATAAAGGCGTAAATACTTGAAGCAAGGAAGGCCCTTACCCCTTGCCTCTACAGTCGGCAGTGAGCACATTCAAATGCTGTTGGTGCACACAGATACATACATCTGCAGCTACATCTACAGATACAGATACAGATAGAGAAGTACAGAAGGGGAGTAGAACAACCCGCTATGCATTCCATAACTCCCATCGTATTGTCCCGTTCCCGGCAGACGTTGACGTTGAAATGAATGAATGAAAATATGCAAGCAACGTGATTCCGTGGCAGCTTCATAAGCCCCCCGAACCCATCCGCAACAGCTACACCACTCCGACCCTGACTGTGGCGCCATATTGTTTGTGCGCCATTCGGGAACGAAACCGTTAGCATTGCCACCGCCACCATCGTCATCGTCATCGTCATTGCCATCAGCGTCCGTTACCTACTACTTGGCTGTTACCTGCTCTGGGGTACCACCATACCCAACAGCAACAGCAGCAAGCAGCAGCAACAGCAACAGCATCAACAGCAACAGCAACATTCGCCTGCTGCTGGTATTTTCTGTCGAGTTCAGCATAAATTCATTCATTTCCACTTGAATTTACAATTATGCGAAACTGTTGTTGAATGGGTTTTGACTTCGTTTTGCCTGGAGTTTGGGGCTGATGTTGATGCTGTTGCTGATCGGGGAATGGATTGAAATTGGGTTGGGTTTCGGTTTGGGTGGCATTTCCTTATAGTCACTGCCATGGCTGGGGCTCTGGTTTGGCTCTGGCTTTGGCTTATACATATTTCCTGTTTTTGCCATTGGCAGCAGCATCAGCAGTGGCATCAGTAACTTGGCTTTTGGTTTTCATAAACTGCGGTTTGTTTTGGAGCAGGTGCAGCCATCGGATGGGAAAATCTTGTTGCCAGGCTACGTGTTTGACAGCGATTGTGTTTGCCAAAAGCTATGGAAATATAATTAAGTTTATGACTATGGGTGTGACTATGGCAAACTATGGTGTATTAAATGCATATATAAATGGGTAAGACAGTGTTAGGTGGCGCAGTTCCATGGCCTGTAGTCAGTTCAATCTCAGCATAATAATAGTTTCCACATCTGCCCCATTCAGATGGACTTCAACAACGGATGCTCGAGAGCTCTTTTGCCTGTCAAAAGTAACTTTCAGCCCAAACCATAGTCGGCTGCTTTGCCACAAACTTTAGTGCACTTGGGCCCGGCCCAAGCAGTGCAATTCAATGTCATATCCTTGAAAACGGAATGCCTCGAGGCCATAAAAAAGCGGCAGAGAAAAGTTCTGTTATTGAAAGTTCATCGATGAATGCGAAAGGAAAAAGATTCTACCCCCCCGGAAAACTTCATTTCAGCAGTTGGTAGTCGGGTGTCCTGTCCTGTTCTGTTCTGTCCTGCCTTGCTGGCTTCTCAACTGGCGGCTTGCTGTTGGCTGCTTACAGCCCAACTCCTCTTTTGCTTTTTATATGTACATTTCAGCTCCTTTTGTACAGCAGCCCGAGTTGACCTCCGGCTAGATGGGGGGACAGGGGAATGGCTGTCTACTAATTTCCTCAGCCAGGCCGGTCCAGACTGGCTGACTGTCCAGACGCCGACAGTGGCATACCCTGGAGCCGGCATGCCCCTACCCCCGTGTGCTTAGCCAACATTTGTATGTGGCCAATGCATCGTTGGGGTCGTTGTTTGCATTTTTATTTGTATTTCATTTTCAATTGACTGGCAGAACGAAGAACCATACCTGTACTGGGCCTGGCAGCCCCGGCCTGGCTATCCCTATCCCGGACTGGCCTATCCCACCCGGGGGCCACCTGGAGGAAAGTTCAGTTTGCTTTTTGTGTACGAGCATCGCGCAGCCATTCATCAGAGTTATTTACTTTTTAACGAGTTGATTTCATTCAATTTGTTTGCCCAGGTTTCACTGGCTATTACCGGAGATGCCAAAAGGACGAAGTGGCCAGGCGAATTGAGTTGGAGTTGGAGTAGCAGTCGGTGTCGGTGTCGGCATCGTGGTGCTCCTATAGCAACTTTAAGCCAGTTCCCTGCTCTTCCTTCCAATTATCGGTTGGCATATGGGATGGGGTCGTCTCTTGCCCGAATTTTCCCAATTTTTTGGGCGCTCTGTTTTTCTTTGCCCCTTTTTTTTTTTTTTTTTTTGGCTCATAGTCCGTCCGTCCGTCCGTCAACTTCTTACAACGACGGGCTCTGCGCCTTTGGCGTTTCTCGGTTTCAATAAATATTTTCACAATGAAGAAATTAAAAATTCCTCGAAATAACAGTATGTATACATACATACATATAACAATCCCCCACAAAATGCCGTCTATTTATATGAAAACTTGGTTTGTCTTCGATAACCAAAAATAAAACAACAATGAAGCCGGAAAATCAGCAGCAGCATCTGGAGGAGCTAAGGCAGTGCCCGGGGAGCTGTGGAGAGAGTGGAGAGCAAAGTGTGTCCCGACCCCGATCCCGACAATTCGATTGAAATTGTTGCCCGCGGCTATGATTTTATGAGTGCCTCTGCCTCTGCCTCACTGCCTTTTTTCTTTCGGGGGCGCTGTGAAGTAATTAAATTGCTGGCATTTTGCAGATATTTGGTGGAATATTTGCCCAAGAAAACGAAGCGACCACAGGCACTGAAAAAGTCTAAAAGGAGCTAAGTAAAACTACAACAAAAATCACAGATGTTTTTATGTTGGTAATACCATTTTATTTGGTACCAAATACTTTAACTAAATCAAACAAATCTTTATCAGCCTTGACGATCCTCATTTATTTTTTATTCTTCAGTTTTGTTGTAATATCTTTCAGCCGATTCTTCATCCGATTTTATAGGACTATAACTATCTGAATTTTCAAGCTATTCCACATTATCCGAAGCAATCGAATCGATGCATATTGATCACAGGCCATAAAATTTAAATGAGAGTTCTCCATACATATGGAGAAGTAAAAATATTCAAACGATTTGTGTAGATTTTAAATTCTTTATTAGAAAATATATATTTTATTATAATAAATTTTTATATATTAACCAGAATTTCCCTCTTTTTTATGATGCTTCGACAGATTCTTCTTCGAACAAATTTATGCTGCTATATTATGCCGAAGTGTTCGAAACTTTTAAATTTTGGCTTCAGGAACTGTGTTAAGTTTTTGGTTATCGGAGATAATTTCGTCTTACTGGAATGTCTGACCATGGGTCTGCACGCAGTAGACAATCTGGAAAGCGGTGTCGCAGGGATTGGCGCCCTTTAAGTCTCCACACACCTCGAGGGCCTTTTAATGGCATCCTTATGGGGATGATTGGCATATTGCTTCTTGATCTTGTCCTTCAGCAGATTGCCACTCGCATCCATGTATCCACTGGCCACCATCACACACTGGGCGGTACACTTCAGGTTGTCCTTTACATCGGCAGGCTTCACCTTGCCCGACTTCAGGTCCATAAGGTCCTGCTCAGTCACGCCCAAATCGGTGACGCATTTTTTCATAATTTCCGTAGCATTCTTCACATCCGTCGACCGCTGCAGTAGTAGAAGAATCTCAGTCACGTTGCACTTTCAACTGGGGTCACCTGAGTTGCACTTACCACACAGTTGGCTGCCAGCAGCAGAGTGAACATAGCCAGCGTAGTCCTCATTCCGGTTGATTCTTTACTTTTGCGGAATAAATGAATGAATGTCTATCGCTCCGGTCGAGCATCCCATATTTATAGGTAGAGATTTTTATTGTCAGTTCGCGTGACTCTTTGCATTTGTCATACAAAGGTCTGATTCTCGGGATCAGTCTAATTAACTATTTTACACACCGTGTGCAAATTGTATAGCTCGAACAGTTTGACTGGGCTGAGCTGGGGTGTTCGTTTGACTGCTCTTTGTTTTAGATGTTCAATAATTATTCAAAAAATATTACTCTACACAAATCTTTATTACTAATACTTTTATGGATTTCAAAAATGATAAAAAACTACAGATTGCTAAGGTATACAAATGTTATGAGTTGTTTTAACTTAATAGCTGTGTATCTATATTTTTAATTAATCAAAAATATTTATTATTTTATTTGATTTTTATTCTGTTAATTATTGCAACAGTTATCCAGTTTATTAATGATTCATTTGCTTAGTTAAAATTTAAAAGCCACACAAAATTAATTTACCTATTGCATTTGCAATCAAAAAATATCTTGATTAATTGTTTTGCTCAGACTAGTTTATTTTTTAATTGGCAAAACAGTCCACTACTATATTAGTTTGGGTGGATAGATTACTCAATTCGCATATTTAGTAATTGCATTTTGATGACATTGAGTGGAATGTATATTTTTGGTTGTGTTTTTTTTTGCCACACATTATTATTATTATTTGTATATTTTATAAATTGTGTATATGCTATGATGTGGTGCACACTCATTTTCATTTAGTCTAATGCAATTTCAAACCCCTAATTGAAATCCTTTTACAGTAATTGCGAAATTTTTAATGGCCCGCAAAAGCAGCTGGAGCAGGAGCAAGAGCAGCAGCAGCGGGGTGGGATGGGGCGGGATGGGGCTGGGTCTGAGGTCGAATGAGTGGAAAGAGCCACTGATTCACAGCCTTGGGTTTTTGCTCGGTTTGCCGTTAATTAGAAGAACAAACTTATTTAGTAAATTACTATTTAGTGGCCCATTTCATGGGGGCTGGCCAGCACAAAGCTACTAGTGCCGCACACAAAGGTCAGTCATTTTCGGGTTGGAAGCTTTGAAGCGCTGTGCCCCTTTGAAATACGCCAAAGACATCATTCAGCCATACAAACGGCATCCTTTCTGTGCTCTTTGTGTGTGTGTGTGTGTATTACGGGGGGTATTTTGATGTGTGTATGTGTGTGTTGGTGTGCAATTGCTGTCGAAACATCAAAGAAATGCGAATCTTCCAGTTGACTTCATCAGTAGATTGTGTGAAGTATGCCAGAAATGTGCTGCCAAAGCCCAAACCGAACCAAAACGAACCTTTGCCTCCTTTCGAGCTAGTAGTTGGGTAGTCTCAATCTTTAAGTTACGCTTTAAAAATGTCCAAAATAAAAGTCCTGGGCACGTGCTGCCACCCCGGGCGCGCACTTCGCTCTGGCGATACAATACCCCGATACAATCTTGTGTAGAGTGTAGTGTAACATTGGCTCGGGCTTTTAAAATACACACATTTTTACATGCACTTTGGTCTAATTGACGCGTGGCCTTTGTGCCCTGCTCAAAGGCAGCGAAATTTGAGATCGAATGATGGCCAACAAGCTGGAAGGGGAGGCAAGCCATTTAATTAGTTTAACACCCCCAAGGCACATTATCAGCCGATTATCAGCTGAGGGGACAGACAGATCAAAAGCGTTTCAACTTATTGTCAGATATAGTATACTATATGTAGGATATCAGACTATTGCCGCAGTAGAGGCACTTGAAGATGAGTATTTTAGTATTTTTTTCGATATGAAGAGTTTGAGCGAATGAAGTCTCTACTCCTTTTGTACACATCACTCTTCTTGCCACTTTTGTTGCCCCAACAAATTGTCGCAATGAAGGATCCACAACTCACCTGTGCAAATGACTTTCCACACGCTTTACTTTACTTCTCTGCACCTTGTGGCACACAAATTCTGGCACATATTACGAGGGGGCACACACACACACACACACACCAGAGCATAAATATAAAATGCAGCCAGGCATAAGAAGCCACCACAGAGCGCATTGACATCCAGCTGAAGCAGGAGTTCCTTCCACCATTGTTATCTTACTGTACAAAATGGCAAACTAGACCAGGCTCGTAATATGGCCGACGGCTTAGCGCTCTCATGTGTTGTTGCAGGACCTGGCTATTGTCTGACTACGGCTTTACAACTCATAAACAGCAGACGCACCCACTTCCCCTCCACCCACTTGCCAATGGTCGAGGATGTATGTATGTGTCCCGCCTCCTTCTGGTAATAACAGTTTAAGCTCCAGGCTATGCCCGAAAATTGTCCACATCTCTCGTTGTTTAATTTTTTCTTCTCTTTTTTTTTTGTTCTGCTTTTTCCCCTGGTCCCCTGGTCTTTTATGTTTTCGTTTCCTTCTTGATAACAAACATTTTTACATGTGCTAAAAAAACCCAGAACTGGTAAGGGAGGGGGGTTCACAAGTCGAAGATGAAGTTGGAGCTAAGGCCCGTGGCCCGGGGTACATCCGCCCCTTCGGGCTCTACCAATTTTGGGCCTGGCTGCATGTGCGTTTATGACTTCATAATGGATAGACGGGGAGGGGCATCGAGGGGGGGAAAAGCTGACTTCGGGGAGGCATCAGCCGCATTACCAGACCGCCCCGAGCCATCTAGCAGATGCAGTGCATTGCGGGGGTGGCTGTTACTCCTGCTCCTGCTTCTGCTTCTGCTTCTGCTCCTGGTCCAGGTCTAGCTCCTGTTGCTGTTATGGATTTGCGTAGGCGTTGCGTTAACATGCGACTAAGTCCTTTTATATCCTGAAGCATTCGCTTTGGCTTTAGCCTCAGTTTCAGCCTCAGCAACCGCTGCCGGCTTGGCTTGGCTTTGGCTCTGGCTACATATCTTTGGCCTCAGACTATCATCAATTGCTGTCCCCATGGTGTAGTTAGGGCCCTGCCCCAACCCTGGCCTGGGCTTATATAGGCCAGCAGCAGAATTTAATGCCGACCTCTGGGAGCTATTGCGGCCACCACTCCCGGCTCCCAACTCCAGCTCTATCCCCACCATAGCATCTTTTCATGCAAGTTTTATGCTCATGTGTCTGTGGGTCTGTTTTATAAACAATTTTAAATTGCTGGATCCGAAATGAGGCAGCGCGCGGTGGAGGCTCTTTTGTAGGCAAATTGTTTTATATGTGAGTATATAGTATGTGCCGGTTCCTCTCTGCAGTTTATTGGCCAGACCATGGGATGAGATTGGGGGGGGGGGCTACGCATAACTTTGCATAATCTCCCCGGGCGAAGCGAAACTGTAACTTTGTGGCGCCATAATGCGCCACATTAACTTGCAGCTCTGATATTGGGCATAAATCTCAGCTGGAAATAAATAAGAGCCAGGTTGATGGCCAAAAAATTAGAAATAAGCACAAAATAATAAACCATCTTGCCAGCGAAAAGAAATCTCAAAAAAATAATATAAATAGCCGAAAAGGAAAAACAGCCAGGCTACGACTACTACTAGTATAAACAAAGAGGCAAACAAACAGTAGTCGTGGCTACAGCAATGCGGCATGTGGCAATGTGGCACACATGCTGCAACCGCTCACACTCACACACTCAGTCTCTCACCTATCCACCGCCCTAGGGCCAAATCCCTGTGCCACCTTTGGAAGCACTCTGCAGACCGCATGATTTCATCTTTCGCTTTCGTGCAGACAACTTGCGCGAGGAATCCACAGACCCCAATACACTGCACGAAACTTTTGGGATACACTGATGTACTTACTGATGTACCCGAACTGGATGTACTGTATTCCCTTGGAGAATCATTATTTATGATGGTTAAGATTTTCGTTTCTTTCCTTTTCATTTAACTAAGTAATTATTTTGCTAGTATAGACCATAGAGCATACCTTGTTCGCGAATGCTTCATTTGGCCATGTCATATCCATTTTTTTTTCATTAAATTCGCCTAAGCAAAATGCTAGCCTTCCCCCGAGAGGCATGGGTGAGGGAGATATGATTTATGGAGCAGACTTCATAAAGTTCATAAATGTCGCGGCAAGCAGGCGGCTGCCAACTGAGAGGTGTGTACGTGTGTACGTGTACGTGAGTGTATATGTGTGTGTGTGCGACAGACACAACAGCAGTGGCAATAACAACAAGAACAGAAGGAGTAACCACACACACTCATGCAGTTGACACTTTCACCTAGCCACCACCAAGCCGGGGAGGCAGAACTATGTGGATGGTGGGGGTGGGGGCACATTTTTGCGCATTTAATTAACTAAAATGCTATAAATATGATTTTAAATTAATTTACTTGCGTGAGTTATTAATTTACAAAGTGCATGGCTTGCTGGCCATAGCAGGTGGTGGGGGATAATGAACAGGAGGAGCAGCCGAGCATGGACTGTGGCCATGGGTGGCCAGAGTCTGGCAGATTGCCATTTGCTGTTCCACATTTCGATATTACCAGGGCCTGGTGGGGGGGGGGAGGGGAATAAATTTATTGATGTGCGACATCTCAATCCATTCAGATTGTGTTTATGCTGTTGACTTTTCCATTTTCTTTGGTCGTCTTTCCAGGGTATTTGCCTGCCATCGCGTTATGGCGGGGATTGGAGGAGTGTCCCAATCAGAATGTAATTTCTTGCTGACCCGAAACATTTCGGCACCTTACACATGAGGGCTTGCCCTCAGGCCAGGCCAGACCCCATCCGATCCGAAAGCGATTGCGGAAGTCTGCCAACCGCATGAGTCGGGCATTTTGGAGGTGGGGAAGGGTATTAAATCGTCTGGTCCCATCTCGTGGCGTAGTCAAATTTCCGCCGAGGAGATGCAAAATACCCGTGCATACCCAGCCGCGCAGCCACACAGCCGGAGGTGCAGCTAGGAGGTGTACACCGAAGGGCACATACAGAGTCACAGTCGGAGGAGCAATTGCAATCTCAAATTTCAATCAAAAAACCGCCGGATGCCGCATCTGACGTTCCCAGGAGTGAATGCCAGTGCAGGTGCCATTGCAGGTGCCATTTGCCGGGTTTTGGATGCGACGACCTCAAAGCTGCTACTGAAATGAAAGTCAATATTAAGGTTGATACATTGCAGAACGGAACGGAACGGAACCCACGACGTGGATGATAAGCCTGGCGAAAAGTCGATGAGATGGCGGTGGATTTCTTTCACCATATCTGCTGAGGGGATCCCTCCAATTGCTGCAGAACATTTTATTACCCAATCTTGAGTGGCAGCCTCAACTTTCTTGTCAGGCTTATGTCCTCGTCCTCGTGTACCCTCATTTGTCACAATTGATCGGCCCCGTCTTAGCCCAACTTATTGTGCCTGATTGACGGCCCATAAAGAGGAGCTCATTAGAGGAGGAGCCATAGGATCCGCTGATGATGATTAAAACCTAATTATAAAGAACAGAAAGAAGAAAGAATTTTCAATGTGTTTTGAATATTTATGAATTCGTTAGGGGAACAAAATCACATTGCCCATTGCCACCCCACCCACAAAAAAACAAAAACTTTTGCGAAAACAAAAATATATAAAAAAAAAAAAAACCCGGGAAGAAACACAAAAAAAAGAAAAGTATTCTCAGGCAAATCTTGTTGTTTGGCGGAACGTAAAAAAAAACCGAGAAGCGAAGAAAAGGGCACCAGAAAAATATCACGTAATATAAAAACCACTTTGATGAATACGCCGTGTGCATATAAAGCAGCTTTCAGCGCCAAGAGCCGCGCCGCCTGTCTGTCTGTTTGTCTGTTTCTGTCTATCATCCTCCGCCTGACAAAGGCGCGCGAAAGTGTCGCGAGCGTGGGCGTGGGCGTGGGTGTGGCACGGCGAGTGTGGTCGGGGCGGCAACCGTAGACCCGGAGACGCCTTTTGTGCAGCAGGACAAGACGACTACGGGTGACGGGTGCGTAATAAATAGCAAGGTAGCTAGGTAGCTAACTTGGAATACTTTGCCACTTGTTTTTTTTGTTGTTGCTGTTGCTGTACTTGTTGCCTTCTCACTTACCACTTGAAGCGTTGTCGTACATAGCGCGTATGGCTTATATGGCATATGCGTAACGTCATAGATTGGCTTAATGTTTGGCTTGGGGAGTGCAGGGCAGGGCTGTGCTTTGGCCTGCATCAAATAAGCTCATAATTGTTAGCAGTCAAGGATTAGTCGCAGGAGGATCGGCACAGAGAGATTAATCTGGATATACCAGAGAGTATAGAGGAAACCCTACAGCCTACCCTTTTTAGATTAACCCTCATTTGTATTTGATAATTTCAAGGGCAATATCACAAATTTCTATAATCAAATTGGTTTACTTTTACACACACTCGCCTATCTAATGAGAGCGAATGGACGGGGTCTCTGGGGTCTCGATTTCGCTCCCCTTGTGTATAGTTTGGTGTGATATCTATATCTCTCTTGCGGGGAACGCAGCCTCATCAAAAATGCGAAAGCAATCAGCTCAGGAATCACCTACTATACACTCACGTGCCAGCCCCGGTCCCGCCTGGCACCCGCCAAAGGCAACACATATGTACTACTTAAAAATTCCACCTGCTCATAAATTGGCGTTGCCGCAACCCGCCCGCACCCTAAAAGTATGCAATGGGGAAAGGTACTGGGACTGTGCCTGGGGTTAGCTTTTGGGGTTGGGGGGGCGTTCCCTTCGCCATTTTCGGGGGGGTTTTCAGAAATATGGCAAACAATTATGCGCTCGAGTTTTATTACAAATGCCCGGCAGTTATGCAAGCGGCGCCTGGGCACTGCAATGGGGGCGACATTGCAGGCGATAATAACCACGTACCGCATGAAACCTTCCACCACTCACACAACCCCCCATCGTTCAAGTGACACTACGGGGAGGGTTGTGAAGAAGAAAGTGACGGGTAACGGAAGTACAGGAAATTTGTACCCTTTTCTTGGTGCCTGGCGGCATTATCTTGGAATACGGGTAAGTAAGAAACGGGGAAGCGGCTCCTGTTACGTCTTGGGCCTGGGTGGACATATGACTACATCCGACTCCGCCCTTGGGGGTGGTGGGTACTGTCTGCTCCCTTGCATGGTGAAATGGGGGGTATGGTGGTGGGGCATATTTCAGTATGATACGACAGCTTGACAACATTAAATTTGCATTGCTCTTGCCAGAGTTTGTTTATGGCAAAAGAAAAGTACAGGCGGTGTCAGGCGGTGGGGCATGTGCCATATGGCCACGCAACCAATACTCCACACAAAAACATGCTTATATGTATGTATGTATTTTATATATATATATATATATGTATATATATACCAATGCAATTTGATGTCTGGCCCTTGGCACGCGGGGCCCCGTGGATCTGTCTACAATTAAAGTGATTGAAAAATATTTTCCAAGCCATTTTGTGCGCCAAAGGAAAAGGCAAACGAGTAAATGTTTTCCCACTCCATATACACCCTGGGATGGGTATGCTCTACAGAGACATAACATTTGTTAGAAGAATTTTCAATGTGTAGTGACATTATTGGAAGAATGATATATATTTTTAGTATAAAACTCTCTTTCTTAGCCGATGCACAGGGTAATCTCTAGTCGTGACTAGTTGGTGTCGCTTATATTATGAATTTTCCCGAGTCGAAAGTGCAGCCACGCAAAGGGGAACCCAACCGGACTGGAGCTGGAGCTGGGGCAATTGGTCGAAGTGGATTGGAATGGGACTGACTTTTTCCATTGGGTGTATTCGGGATTGAGTACTGAGTAGTTGTTGCATGCATTCAAGCGCAAAGTTGCAGATACAAAATTGGTTAGCGAGTGGTAAGAAGTGATTGGCGGCAGCCAATAAGGGGGGCCCCCCTTGTCTCAGTGGCAGTGCGGACTTTATGCCATAAATGGCAATTATGTTAAAATGTTGCAGGCAGAGGCGCGGAAAGAAAAATGAGAGTTGAGTCGTGAGTTGTGACAATGCCTCTCACTGACAGCTAATAATGCGGCAGAGTCCGCGGGCGATGTGCTGCGTATGTCCTGGCCTGGCCTGTCCCGGCCGGATTCCCCGGCTTGAGCCTGTTTCCCCTGTCCCTGTCCTGTCCGCAATTGCATTGTCAACGCGTTCGCCTGATGTACGGCGCTTCCTGTGTCAGTTCCGGCCGTGCACGCGACAACTTTCCGTTCCTTACCCCCAATCACAATCACAATTCCCTTACCCATTCCCAATCCACTCCCACTATCCATTTCCCGCTGCCCGTCACTAAAAGGCAGGGCGCAAAAAGTTCGCGTCACACTCGAATGCATCCAAGTCGCCCAGGCCCAGGCCCATGACAATAACTCAAATGGTACAGCCGGATGGGGTTGGAGCTGTTTCTGGTCCTGGTCCTATACGCCGTGCTCTATCGCTTAGCAAATGACTGTGATTTCCAATTTCCAATGGATTTTTTTCTGCAGCATTTGAGCCGAGTCGAGCCAAAAGTGAGTTCCGTGATTAATGTTGTCGATGCTGTGTGTGGTAGGAGCAATTAGAGCACTGACAAGCCCTCAAAATATATATCTCTAAAAACCTCTGCTTGCCACCCCGCCCCGTTCCGGCCACGGTAAGGAAATGATAACAGCTGTGCGGACAGGCCATGGTGTGTCAATGAAAGTAAATGGTATGTAAAATATGATCACATGCTTCAGAACATCAAGTTTATGAGTGGCTGGCTGGGGATATTGAAATGATTATGATCTGAGGGTTTTATTCGCTAAGGGGGAAGGGGAAAAGAGTACCGAAAATTACAGATCCGAGGCAGATATATAGATCCACAGGTTATTTTGGGTTTCCTACTATGTTAAAGGAATTTTGGAACATTGAAATCACAGACAAAAATATAGAAAATATAGAAAGAGACGCCATGGACTGCAGTATTCCCTAGGCCAGCCAGCTGGCCAACACTTTGAGAAAATTAAACTACGCCAATATTCAGCCTGCATAGAGGTTACGACCAAAAATGACAACCATAACGAGAGATACAACAACAACAAAAAACAACCATCGCAAAAGGCAGAACCCAACAAAAATGCAAAAGCCATTTGAGAGAACAACAGGCAACAAGAGTCACATTATTCCCTTGGTGGATTTTTGGTGTGTGTATTTTTTAATCAAAAGCCGCAAATTGCCGCAACGCAAAAAAATGACAATCAACCACCCCAGAATGGCCGCTGTCGCTGTCACCGTCACCGTCACCGTCCGCCCCAGAGTCAGAAACCACAGTCGGGGAACAGTATCAGGAACAGGGAGCAGGAACAGGAACTAAAGCTAGAGCCAGTCGCAGGCCCAACAGCGGAACCCAGACAAAGTGGCAGCGACGGGACTCCCGAGTCCCAGACGGAACAGACGCTGCTGCTGCTGCTGTCCAATACATTTAACGCCTGGGCCCAACTATGGAAATGGAAATGGGAAATGGGAAAAAAAGGAAAGGAGAGCTCAAACAAAAATAAAGAGAAAGAGAGAGAGAAAAGCGTTGGGAATGGCTCTGACATGTTGCCTTTGACATGCATTTGACATTTGACAGATCGTGCATAGTGAGGACCAAGAGAGAGGAGGGTGACGGGACGGGACGGGGCAGGGTATTTCAAATGAAATGACTAAATTATGTGCAAAGTGGTGGAAAGTGGAAAACGGGCGAAAAAGTGAAATTAAAAATACGTTTGCCAGGTAAAAAAGGAAAATATTCGTGCAGCCACTCGAGCGTCTATATTTAACTGTCATATCTGACAACTAAAGGCGAAGAACGCAGAATAAGCAAATGCTATGGGGGAGTGGCAGTTGAAGCTTGTAGATTGCCATGGGGAGGTGGGTGGTTCTTATCAGCCGAATGAACCCGTCTTGGCCCCTTGAAACGATTTGATTGACATACCGCAGCTACCACCACCAAAGCCAAGCCATCATCATTCTATGTTCAGTATACTTGGGTTTCATCATCTGATAGCCAACATCCCTGCCAAAACGTATCCTTGAGGCCGTACTTGAGTACTTGAGTTGCATATTTGCTCATTAATAGCGATAAGCGCGTTAAAGTTACAGTTAATGCGTGCCACAGAGATCCCTGAAGCGACCAGTGGGGCAAATATGATTCTATGAACCCTTTGAGGCAAAATCCCTGCATACTAGAGCTGCCTTTTCTAATAGTATAGTCGCGAACAGCCCAACCCTTTGTCGGCAGGGCAATTCATTAAACTGAAATATTTTACAGATCGATCATTGTGCCCGGAGTCCGGAGTCCGTGGTCCTTTGTATGCTCTGGCCAGCCAGACACAAATATGCAGGCCTTTTAGGCACCAATTATTGGATGTGGTCTGGCAGCTTACCCCCTTACCTCAGGAGGTCTACTACGCTCCCCGCATGTCTATTAATCTCTTTTATTGTTGTTCAAAGAGCCCGGATCGGATCGGAATGGGGGAACGTGAACGGAACGGAACGCAACACTTGTGCAAATAGCAAAGACGACTCCAGTTTTTGGGCATGTGCAAAGTCAGTGCACAAATATAATGAATGGAACAGAGTGTGGGGGGGGGGGCAAGCTAGAAGAGTTAAAGGGGGAACAGGCACAGTTTCCACACAGCTCTCAAAGATGCCGCGCGTGTGGCATGGACACGCGTGCAACGGCTTACAAATGGGTGGGTGGGTGGCACTGTGATGGGGTTGGGCCGAGTGGAGTTGGAGATGGGATTGCCGGCCATGCACATCTTTGCTGATTGCACTCCCCGCTGCTGTTACGGCCCATTCACCTTGTTTGTCGCTGGCAGCAAGCAGCAGGCAGGGGGTCCTGTCTCGGCCATGTCCTTTACCACGTGCGTGGCATCTACGTGCCGCCGTATTGATGTGGGTTATTGTTATAGCTCTCTCGCACAAATTGGTATGAATTCTGCGAAAATGCAGACAGGAATGGGGAACGGGGAACGGGAGAGCGAGAACAGGTTGCATCCATCGGCTATTCCTGCTGGGCCCATCAGGGGTTGATGCATATGCATACGGAATGCATCAAAGGGGCAGGGGCAGGGAGGCGACACAAAGATGCTTCGAGTACCGTAGTGTGCAGCAAAAGGGATGCGTTTCGCTCGGTCGAGTCCCTTCAATATTTCTGGTATCCATTGTTAACATTCATATGGCACTCCCTCTGAGGACTTATGTCTTGGACAAACATGGGCTGCTCTCAATATGGTATAATGAGTTATTCACGAATCCATTCACTGTGATTTCTCAACATCAATCGGGGCGTTGCAGCGACCAACCTGGAGCTCAATCATTAATAATGCTTACATACATATAGTATGTACATGAGCCAGCCGTGATTCTGTTTTCCATATTATTAACCCACCCAGATGCCAGATGCGGAGATTCTGTAATTTATTCCAATGTACCACATGCGAGGAGCCCTAGAGCCTGGCTAGGATTACATTTTCTCATTGCCTGCACTGACATTTGTTGGCCTCATAAGGCACCTCTGGGCGAAATATGCTACGCCCTAATTTCAGTATTCATTTTTTACTCGGGCACTGTCTCTATCTCTCTTTGAAATTTTCAAGTGATTTAGTGCAATTAGTATAATTAACACAGCGCGTAAGACGAGACTAAGGCGACATTTGACAGTGACAATGAAAATGGGAACGAGTACGAGTATGTGGATGAAATGTGCGCCACATGTCCCCTGGCCTGGGCTGGTCTGGTCTGGGCGTACTCCAAAGGATGCTTAAGCCGACATGTGTTGCCGCCTTAAGTAGCAAATGATTTCCCGGAAAGTAACTGAGAAATTGTCGAGCAAATGGCATCTTCCTTGCTTTCCCACAGAGCATCCTGCTGAGCCCTGCAAGGAGTGCCATAGGCTGCTCCTCAAAAAGATATTCGAAAGTGGGTCGAATGCTTAAGTAGGGGGATTAGTGTACTTGGGCTGGCACTTGGAAAATTAATTTCATTTTAAAAAATTCTCTCTCTATGACAACACAAAACTCTGTTCTGACTCATACTACATACCTGCCTAGCTACACACACAATTCGAAAGGAGACTGTACAGAGAGCACATGGGTCATGAACTTTGGATTTAGCAATCAGTATTCAGTATTCAGAATTCAGTATTCAGCATTCAGCACTTGCATGCCAGCAGTTTCCTGTGTGTGTGGCACAAAAGTCAACACTTTAGTGCAATTCTGAGCAATTAACATTGACAGTAAATATGGAATCTGGGCAAAAATGCCTACGGGGCAGGGGATAGAGCGACTGCTGCCAGCGAGTCAAAGTTACCTGACACATCCTGCTGAAGAGTCGGGACTCATTTGCATGGAGTACGAGGCATCCACAGTGCAAAGGAAGCCGGATGCAGAGCCCTAGTGCAGTGATCAGAAGGGGCACATATCCGACTCCAGGTTTAGTTTGTGGCCTCAGGGTAAATGGAAGTTTACTAGGAGTCAGAGTCAGAGCTTTGGCTTTCTGTGCGTGCTGTGTGTTGACTGGACTCAGAATGAAACAGAATAAGAGATATAAGTGGACTGGTGTGGAGAGGGTAAGGGAGATACTAGCAAGGAACTGCCGCGTGCGTGCTCGTCAATGACAACTGGAAATTAGTTTAATAGTCCAACTGGAAGCCAGAGCCGAAGGTAAACACACAGAGAGTGGGACAGGGCATTTGTTGATTTATGTATATATATATATATATAGCTATAGTTATGTCATTATATTTTTTTGTAATACTCGAAGCGAGGGGTAGAGAACCAATAAACGTGATACGTGCAACTGTTCAATTGAGCTAATCACACGCTCCCTGTGTGCCCCCTTCATCAAGGAACAACTATCTGTCTCTCGACTATCCCATGACATACAGAGCTATCAAAAGTGAGTCGAATCCTTTGGTCAATTGGGTACCACTGAGTGGAGTAATCATCAGTGTTGGCTGCAAGTAAATACGAGGCAGCAGAGTACGATACGAGAGCGATTCCCATGGATGGATGGAGCATCATAAATCGAATTAAGCTCAACTAACTATCCGCAGCTGTCAAATAATTTCAATTTCTGCCACTGTTTGGGTAACTTTCAATCTTTTGAAACCACAAGCGCATACACCAAGCTAAACCCTTGCCAAAATCCCATTTGAAAATCCAATTTGATAAATAGGCACCAATAAATTCAGTAATGTGTGAGCAGCCGAAAGCCCTAACCAAATATTTCCGCATTTGCACACAAATTTAGAGCACAAATTAGCAATCTGCTCGAATTTATGAAATATGCGAAAATCGTGACAACAATAACAGAATCCGCAGAGCAGGGGAAACGGGGAAACACTAACATTAACCCCCCTGCAACATTTGCAAGGCACCCTTTTACTCATCAAAATCCCTGACAAAAGAAAACACTGAAACAGCTGAGTAACTAAGAATGAAGCCAATAAAAACTGGGCTCGGTCCGAGCTGGCGGAAGTCAATGCCAAACAAAACTCGGGGTTAGGTAGTGGTGGTTTTTTTGAGGGGGGGGGGTGGCTGAACGGGCGCCCGGCGTCATAAGTGCATCAAATGTTTTTCCACTCCGTACAAAAGCGAAACGAAAAGTTTAATTTTCTCCGAGGCCAAAGGCGACTAAGGGAGTGTGGGTGTGGGTTTGGGTGCCGGGTAACCAAATCCGTTTAGATCGAAAACAGCGTCGAATAAAAAAAGTAAAATATGTAATAAATGTAACAAATGACGCACACGGTGGGTCGGACAAAATGAATGGCTCGGTGGGTTGGTGGGTGGGTGGTTCTGGCGCGTGGATTCCCTGGAAGCTCAGCTCTGGTTGCCCTGGCGAGAGGGCGTTTGCCATTTCAGATTAATGCCCGGCGGCGTCATGTGAGAACCAGATCAGCGTCACAGGAACGCACATATACGCACTTATTTGACTAATGTCTTTAATAAAAAATTACACAAAATTGCAGAGTGCAGAGGAAAGTGAAAAATTGGCAGTCACTGCCAGCGGAGAAGGGTAATGTCCGGGGCCTGTAATACTTGCGGCTTACAGACATTTACAATTTCGTTGGGCAAAAAGGGGGCAACAACCCCCAGCAGGATTTCCTTCTCCCTGTGCACTTTTTAATATTTACTAATATTGACAATACTTAAAAATTTGGAAGCGCACCGCACAGCTCGCTTAGGGGCTGCATCTCCTCCTGGGGGTGGAAGTTGAACCAATGGGCCATGGTAACCAGAAACTTTGGCATATTTATAGTTGACAATGGAGGGGCGGAGGCGGCAGCAGAGCAGCAGAGAAATAAAAACCCAACCTTGACTGACAATTGTAAAGTGGTGGAACGGCCATGCCGTCTCCTGGCGGCGGTGTGGTGGTGGGTACCGATGGGATTTACACAATATTTTCAAGTGCTCGCAAAGCGACCGCCGCCCATGGGTCCCTTGGTGACTTATTAAGGGTTGCATTTAGCGGGCTTTGTGTCGTTTTATATGCAAATTGGATTAAAAATGAAACGCATTTCACAATCCCATATCTGTGTGTCTCTCTACAGAGAGAGTTTTTCGTGGGTTTTTTGGGGCACGCGGCTACTAAATTAGCCTCCGTCTTATTGGCATAATGCCATAAATAACAATTCCGATTGCTCGCTGGCCATTTATTAACTGGGAAAACTGGGAAATGCCTTTGATGTCATTTCGTTTTTTTTTTCGTGGGTGCCACGATGCGCATTTTGCCTGATGGCAGGCGTAAGCCTATCAAGCGATTAAGTTACACCGCTGCTGGTCCTGGGCACTGATTTGATTAGACTTAGCTTTGTCTATGGTTGCTAAGCCTCTTGCAATGCAATTAAATATGGAAAACATACAGAGCAGACGAATGGGTATTCGATTTGTTGTAGGAAGTTCTTTCTAGGAAGTTCTGCGGTACTATACTGTCCCTCCACTTGCCACACTCTCCAGCATGCCCCATGGGATAGCCCCATTGGAAAGTAGAACACAAAAAACCCCTTCCGAGGGTCACAGTTGTCAGTCCTTACCCCCAAAAACATGATTTATGCAGGCAGGATAGCGTCAGCGTCAGCGATTTCCCGGAATTCAGAATCGATCTATGACATTCAGTCCATTCAAATGACAGACCAACGACACTCATGCAACCAGACGAACCGGCAAGGACCTGGAGTCGAGTGGATTGAAGTTTTTCTTTGACTGCAGCTTGCGTTTCCTGTACGCCATAACCCAACCGATTCCAGCCATGTGGCATGTGTCCCTCCTGCCTGGCTCATTTGCCTGCCGCTTGGCTGTCACAACAGAATGTTAATGTGCGCGGCCCGTTAATGGTTTTTCGAAATTATCCTTTCTCCCCCCGCATTGTTTTCCGGGTAGATTTATGCCCCTCCTTTATTGTTATTGAGGTTTTTGGCTTGACTGGTTGCCGCTGCCCGACTCTCACCTGGCAATAGAAATGCACAAATTTTGTGGGCAGCGCCATTTGAACAATGCTAATCTGTGGATCGGGATCTGAATCGAAGTCTTCGTCTGTGGTAACTCGACTCGAGCGGATGATTTGTCAAAAAGGGCGAATCACGCAGTCAGTTCTCGGTTCTCGGTTCCCAATTGTAATTATATACCCTTGACACTGTATCTACCCCTAGCCACAGTGCGATCTGTCGGATAGCGCGTGTTCTCAACAGTTTGTTGCAGATTTTCGTGCATTTATCAGGCATGTGGCTCGCCAACTCCCTTTCGTACTGGCGGGCGTCTGGGAACGGGGGAACGCGTGCCGGGGCATGTGGTTTGGGTTTTAGTATTAAATTGTTTTGCGGTTGCTCTGTTAATCAGACAATCGTACAATACATTTTATTGGAGTGGTTCTGCGTATGACCTCTCCTGGGAGCTGCTCGGCCCCTCGTGCAGGGGCTGGTTATCCAGCCTCTTTGCTCATGTATAATTTAAATGAAATATCTACACCAATTGCTGGCATTAATCAGAACAAACTATGGATATTAGTGGGCATCAGACTGGGAAGGTTTGGGAGCCGAACTCCATTTTGCAGCTTAGTTTCCTGTCCATTCCATTCCACTTTGGGAGGAAGATCAGAATTTCCCTTACCTAAAACTGCAAATGGCTCTACATTTATTCTCAACCTCTCGACTACCTCTACTTCAGGGGCGATTGATCACTGCTTTTTTTTTTGGTTTGTGTGTCCTTCTGGCCACTCATAAAAAGCAAACAGCACAAATCCCCCTCAGACAGCCTGTTGGGGCTATGATAAATTTGGAGCTTCCGGTTTGGGTAACTAAGACATCGGCAGGCAAATGAAGAGTCAGCCAGCAGCCGGCAGCATAGCTCTTCGGCAAGAGAAGAGAAATGGCAGCAATGCATACGTCATTTAACCCCTTTGCGCCATATTTTTCATAAGCCCCACTTTGGGTGATTTCTATGCCCCGACAAGTGTGCCAAAAGGGGTGTGGGGAGGGGGTTGCCGACATTCCAGACAGACATACATATAGACGATGATGGGGATGCGTATCCTTGTCGTCTGCTATGGGTCCTGCTGCTGTCCTTTTGCCGATAAAATATATATGTGTGTGTGTGTGTGTGGGGCGGCTGTGGGCCCGCATATAGAGACATTTATTGATAGATAGCAAACGCATCGCCTGAACCCTTTTACATTTGATGAACGTATCGAATTCCCCCACACACATACTCGTATTGCCGAAAGCGGCAAATTTATGGCTGTTTGATTTATTTTAACTTTTAACACGCCCAAACAAAATGCTGCCAAAGAGGCGTGCCGAATCCGGGCTGCCCAATATCGGGAATGGATTTGAAAGTAGTGGGGGGAGGGGACAAGCCAATGCGGAAATTTCGATTCATTCATATGGGGTGGTTCCCCATTGACCGCTGAACTGAGCGCCACAAATCTTTTAATAACTTCAAGGGGTGTTGCACGGGTCTAAGGAAGCGAATGGGATGGTAAAGGGGCATAGCCATTATTGAAATATGCGCTTGTTGCGGATCTATAAAAGGAATTATAAAGTTTGTTTTTATACGAAACGACTGTATTTTTTATGGTCCACAAAGGCACATAATTGATTGGAACGAACTTTAAGTTAATAAAGTAGTGAAAGAAATCTTTTCTTGAAGGTATAAAAGGGCAAGGAATATTCCTTCGATAGCTGAAAGGTTCTTTCATGCCTTTAATTGTACATAATCTGGCGTATTTTTGTCTTTTGTCTCTTTATTAATCATTTCTCTCGAGTTGCCAGTTCCTTTTGGCCTGAGTAATTATGGCTTTTACCTTGCATGCCATCCATATACCATACCCTCGATTGGGGATCTGGAATGAATGGAAAGCACTTCACTTCAGCCTTATTAAACTCTGCACTCATGTCCTCAGCCAGGACGTACTCACACCGTTGCCACGGAAACCCAGCCAGCCTTCCTCAATGCGGGCCCTGAATCTGAATCCGAGCCCAATCAGAACTCCACACCATTTGCGTATTACGCTTCATTATGCAGATTTCTTGCCGCTGGTTGCGTTCTTTATCCGCTGGCACTGCGCGACGCGTCGCTTATTTGTTATTGTTGCATGGCTTGCGGCTTGAAAAAATATTTTTATTTAATTTATTTATGAATGAAGGGACTGGGACTGGGACTGCCGGTTGTTTGGTGGGCTGTGCCTGGTAGGCCTGGCAATAAAGGACACACTCCTTAACCATTCCGCGGGCTCTTCGTGGTGGTGCCTACCGCACACTGTCACATAGATAAGCCGCGTCTGGCTTAACTCATAAAAAAGTGTCGGCAAAGGATAATAAACCAGAGCGAGACCCAGGCCAAGACCGAGACCGTATTATCAGACAGAGTCGAACGCGTGCGGATTTAAATTTCAACAAAAATAAACAGCAAATAGTCATAAAAGGCCAAATCCAAGGCGGAGTCTCGGGTGGAATGTACATATGTATTGAGGCGCACTTTTCACTGCCTTGGTGGGAAACATTTCGGCGGCACAAATCTCGCTAAACGATTTTAACTCTACTTCTGCCCCAATAATGACAATAATCAAAAATTCTCAGACTTTGACTACACATTTCGGCTTTTGTGTTTGCCGCCCTGCCCCACTGCCTGGGTCTGAGAAATGAATTTAAAAACAATTTGCGGTCAGCACACAAAGCAGCCGAGAGGTAAACCGCAAAGACAACAATTAAGCGTAACAAATGATTATGAATAACAATTCTCCACGCATGATGTGTGTGTTTGTGTGTGTGAGCCAACGTTCTAAAGGAGCCTGAGAAACGGAAAAGAATTTGTAATGATATTTCTGACATGGCTGTCGAGCTTGTGATGTGCTGATGAATGAAACCAGCTCATTTCGAATAGTATTTCATTGTGAATGAGTTGCAACAAATACTAAAGACGAACAAAGAAATTCGGATAATTAAATTCTAACTAAAAGTATGGTATAGATTTAAGCTGAACATTGACTATCAAATATATGTATATATAATACATATGTTCCAATATGTCAAAGTGGTTTGTTTATTAACAAACATACACATACTTAAAATGCCTAAATAAGCAATAATGAGTCAGCCCCCTTGCCATGCCAAAAATACTCTTAAATTCCGCAAATGAGTTCTAAAAATAGACAACTGTTAACACGTGTGCCTGGAACTGAAAGAGCACTCACTACACACAAACGTGTACAAGAGCTCTTCATTCGCATTTGCCATTGAACATCCAACAGCCCGGCTAGCTCAGTCGGTAGAGCATGAGACTCTTAATCTCAGGGTCGTGGGTTCGAGCCCCACGTTGGGCGAAAACAAATTTTTTGTTCTTTTTTTTTGCGTTTTCTATATTATTTTTACCTAACTTATTATATCAAACATTTTTAAACTAAAATCAAATTGAAATACATTCATACATATATATGTATGTTTTTATAAGCTGTTTCAATTTGTTGCACAGACTTTTTGTTGATTCAACGGCAAGTGAAAGTCATTGTTTGCGATACACAATGCATCATGTATGAACGAGAAAGAACGTACGGAGTCGCTTCGAACGCGACTCTACTTTTATACCCGTACTCAGTCAGTACACATGTGATTTATGTGAATTTTAAAATGTTTTATCATTTTTTTACATTTTACATTTTTTGCTACATCTGTCATCGACATCTACATCTACATCAGTTCTCACAACAACACACGTACACTGCACGAGGCAGCATGTTTGAGCGTGAGTGTGTGTGTGAGAGAATCTGCAGCCACAATCAACCCCAATAAATGACTTACGCAGCAATCGGACGAGGGGAAACACAGAACGGCGGGGTATTCCCGCTGCTGAAAATTCATTTGATCATTGTGGCTACAATAATGATCCGATGTGAACCAAATTCGGGAATCTGGTAGATATGATCATTTCCTTTGATACTGCATTTTTATTTTTTTCTATCTTCAGAATTGTGGATTTTCGTCTTTTGGGGGCGGAAGGGGGGCGTGGCGAAATTTTGAAATACACTTGTTCAGGTTTGGTATCACAGGAGTATTGGCCAAAAGTTTGGTTGCTCTAGCTCTTATAGTCTCTGAGATCCAGGCGACACAAAATACAAAAACCAAATCGACTCGATTTTTGTGTGAGTGCGAAATGGATGGAGCGAAGTTTTTGCGTATGTTTTTGTCTATTGTGGCTATATTAATGATCCGATCCGATTCAGATTTGGGCCCCTGATAGATATGGGCTGTCTCTATGATTCTGCATTTTTCGTTTTCTGCTATCTTCAAAATTGTGGACGCCACAGATGTGCGCCCTTTTGTGGGGGCGGAAGTGGGCGGGGCGAAATTTTGAAACACTTTTCTAGGAGTGAGATATCACATCAGTCTGGAAAAAAAATTTGATTGGTCTAGCTCTAATAGCCTTCGAGCAATGAGTGAAAAACAAGACGGACGGACAGACGGACAGACGGACGGACAGACATGGCTATATCGACTCGGCTATTGATGCTGATCAAGAATATATATACTTTATGGGGTCGGAAACGCCTCCCTTCTGTGTGTTACACACATCCACTTTTAGCACAAATACAATATACCCTATTACTCTTCGAGTACGGGTATAAAAATTCAGAGCATCCACTGAAAATAGGGGCTCTGTTCAGTCGTGGCTCCTTTCAGGACAATTAATGTAGCAAAAACTTCACAAAAAGCATACAAAAACGAGCCAACGAGTGGAGTCTAGACCATGGAGAAGCCGCCAGCCAGCGCTCAATTTCCCCCATCTCTATGTACCGCTCTTGTTCTTTTTTTTTGGATATATTTTCGCTTGCAGTGAAAATTAGAGGGGGATAAACAAATACATTTATTACATGCGAATACAAAAACAAATCCGGCAACGGCGATGCTTTTGTTGTGCGTGCCTCGCCTCCTGCAGTTGTCCCCTGCCCCAGTTGAAATGAAAGTTGGATTGTGGCAACAGCGCACACAAGCAGACATGCCCTCGGGCGGGGAGCACACACACGTGACTTTAAAGCTCATGGGATTACATCGAACGCAGTTTTGTGAGGGATTTTCGTATGCAAAAAAGCTTAGGAAATTAATGCGCAAAAGGAAATGCATTTAAATTATGTGGGCGACTGCTCTGTGGTGGGGATATGGAGAGGGCAGTAACCGAAGGTGTCCGCCGTGACAGACAGCCACCCGACCGAACGAACGCCCGACCGCCCGCATTAATATATAATTTTGCCAGCGGGTCTGGTGGCGTCTCGCGGGGGCAGGGGCAGGGGCAGCGGTTTACAAATTTAATGGCTCTGGCGGCTTACAAATGAATACAAATTGCAATTTGAACTTTGAGTTTTACAATTTCGTAATTAACAGCAAGCATTTTGCATCGCAGCTCGTGAGCGGAGAAAGTATTTGGAAATTTAATTAAGTTGCATTTGCTACGCAGATTTATCCACAGCAGGGTGCTGATGCTGTGCCAGCTGCCCGAGTGGAAGCCGCCACCAAATGTCCTGCCAACCCTTTCGACGCAGATTTCTTAGGAAAAAGTTTTTTAGTACCCGAGTCCTGAATGTCCTGAATGGGACCCGAGCACATAAATTTTCTTTAGCTCGGGCAAATAAACATTATGCAGCAGTTTTGTAATTTAACACAAATACTCTCCAGCACGGTTCGCCATGGATATTAAGCTCTGCTAGTATATGACACTGCACATTGCATGATTTTCAATCAGATCCAAACTTTGTTGAGTTGTGTATTCCTGTTTAACCCTGGGTTGGCACGGCCTGGGCGCTGATTTGACTCACCTTCTGCTGACGTATGACATTGCATCCTCAATTGCTCGTGAGCACACGTAATAACACATAAAGGCTGGGAGGATGGGAGGAATGTCTGGGCCGAGGTTGAGGGCGATGCCGCTGTTGCCCTTGGTCATTAACAGCGTTAAGCCCAGGACAAGGACGAGGACGAGGACGAGGACCAGGCCCGATTCCAGCCGGCCCGACCCTTTGTCGCTCCCGGAAGGATGTCGTGGCTGAGTGACGTGTGTGTTTGCAATCCATCCACACCCATCCATTCTGCCATCCCTCCCCCATCCAAGTCCACACCCATGAGCGTTGTCATTAGCGTTGCTCGTACGCCGTTATCCCTTTTTAATAAGGTTTACTCAGCATTTTTTGTCGGTTATGCCTCCGGCCCATTGTTTGTTTGCCAGCCACCAGCTCGCGTGGATTGCAGATTTGTTGTGTTTATTATCCGAGATTCGAATATGAGAAAAGTTCCAACTTTCGAAATGAATTTGTATGCATTAAAAAGTTCTAGGGAGCTCCATCAGGAAATGCATATAGCCAAAAGAGATTATGTTCATTACAAATAATTCAATGTTGATATTTATGGTTTTTACATTAACATTTTAAAGGGGAAAAACACACATTTTTGCCATCAAATATATGTATATGTGAAATAGAAGCTGTTCATTATTATTCCCATTACCGTAAATAAAGATAAATCAAAGCCACGACGAATGTGTATAATGGAGCAAAGCATAGTACGAGTAAAACTCCATATTTGGCAGAGCGAATACCTCATTTAATCCACACTCACGTGCCTCGCGCTGTGGCACATATGTATGTGTACACACACCTTGTGATTCTCTTCTGGGAGCAGGACAGCTTTATTTTGAATTTACTATGTTTATGGAGGGCCCTTCCTAATGCGGTGTGTCACCATGAACCATTAGTCTAACCAAATATGTATTGCACTTGGGAACGCAATCAGTCTTCGTCGTCCCCTCCCCTCCCCAGCACACCACTCCTCACCAGCCATGGGCTAATCTGCCTACGTGCCCTGCACACCACATCGCAAGACTGTAGTGGAAAATGCAATAATGTGGGGAAAAGCATGAGCGTGCACTCGAAATTAAATTGTTATCAAATCGATCAAAGCCACAGCATCATTATCTCTGCATTAGCCGTGGCCAGAAGCAGCCGCAGCCGCAGCACCAGCCCCAGCAGCAGCAAAAAAGCCCGAGAACAAAGACGAGAAAAACAGTCAGGAAAAAGGCTGACGAGAGGAAAACTACACAGCTTGATGAGCGGTTTAAAATGCAATGAGGCAGTGAAGAGGCTGCTCCCCATCCCCATCACCATCAGCACTCCCCACAATCCACTCTCGCACAGCCCACAGCCACTCGGTGGTGGAGCGAGTGTTGAGTGGGTTTCGTGCCCGGCGCCTGGACACAGCAATAACTTCTAATTAATACACGAAGAGCATAACGAAAGCTAATTATGAGGCTAATGAGCTTGTTGGCCAGTGCAACAGTAGGTGGAGCAGTGGCAAGGGGTAAAGCAAGAACAGTGCCAGGAGCAGCAGCAGCAGCAGATGAAGAACCAGAAGAGAATACTTCAAGTGTTAACGACGCTCTGCTTAACAAGGTGAGCAGCCGCCGCTCCAGGTGCGAAATACCACAAAAGAGCAAACTATAGCGGTCACCCATACAGACACTCACACGCACACATGTATGTATGAGTGGTCACCCAAGGTACGCATACACATGCACAATCTCCCTCTCTCTCTCTCTCTCTCCACACACTACACAGAACCAGAAGAGCTCTCTACCTCTCACACACACACTCTGTATATTTCATTTCAATTTCCTTTTGGTTAGCGCGTCTTTTTAGCATACTTGATTATGGTCTTTGGCCGACAGCAGCCGCGGATGAGGCGTGAGAGAGAGGGAGAGCTAAGGTAGAGGAAAAGGCAGCTCCAGCATAAAGAAACGGGGGCCGGGCCCTGGACGTCGCCGGCCATCAGTCACTTATGCGCACGGCACGTCACTCACTCTTGCACACAAACACAAAAGGTATACGGATGCGATCCACACCTACCTCCGACTAAATAACAGAGCGGGACGCGAACATTGTCCAGAAGGAGAGGAGGGGGGGCCCAAGACCACGACCACGACCACGATGACTGTGTTGGCTGGACGGAATGGGATGGCGGGGCGGGATTGGGCTGGTCTGGTTCGTCCGGTAAGCCGTCGCTACTGTCATTATCTTGTTAACTTGTTGTTACGTCAGCCGGCCAGCGAGTCTGCTTGCAAGCTTGTATGTAAGATGCATGCAACAGCAGCGATCATTCGAATGGAACTAAAAAGAGGTGCACTACGATAACTAATTCATGCGAAGATATTTCTATAGCTGAAACAAATATATCCATGGATCTATTACTGGTATTTTGATTGATTCTTTAGAGAGCCACAACTAGTGAGGGTTCTATTTAATTGACCGCGAATGTTGAATACCCTGGACCCACATTAGTGCTCACTTACAGCGTCATCGTGTGTACGAGTAACTCGCTTAAATTCGTCTGCCCATTGCCCATGCCCCTGTCCATTCGAATTCCAATTCCCATTGCCCATGCCCATACCCATGCCCATACCTATACCCTTGCCCTTGCCCTTGCCCATGCCCTTTTCTCTTGGCCATGTCCGATGTGTAATAATAATATACACACAGGTGTCCCAGGCTCTTTCAGTTCGGCCAGGGGGCTATGCCAGCTTCGTACCTCATCAATAAGCTCCAGGGCACGGATCGGATAGTGGAGGGGACGAGTGCGTTGCCTTGGCGCTGCATGTAGCACATGTAGCGGCGATTACGCGTAATAATCATCATAATCAAAAGTCGCAACACGAAATGAGTTTCGACTTGCTGCTGCTGCCGCTGCTGCAGAGGATAACCAGTCGGGGATGGTTTTGGGTCCCCCTAGATCCGCCTGAGCTGCTGCTGCGCTCCATATAGAATTGATTAATATTGGCATTGGCCGTCGGAATTGCGCCGGCGATTTGGCCAACTCCCCCTCACCCGTCTCGGCTGATTACAACACGATGCGGGCACTGTGGCGGAACTTAAGGCAAAGGGGGTTCAATATAACCTGATTTATACAGGTGGGCCCAAAAGCAGTACCCCTAACTTCACCGCGATCCGCTCCTGTCGTATCAAACAAATTTGGCGGCATCAATCTGCTGCTCAATGGGAATAGCATTGAGGCAGCGCACGAAGGCATTAGGACTCTTTGGCAACGAAAATTAACATTAACCCTGGATACAAAACTTTCCTAATCATAAGCGAAAATTGTTTTGGCTGCCTGGCTGCAGTGCACCATAATATGGGGGCGGGGGGCTTGAGGGATCTGTACTGCATTTCGTACGAGTTTGATTAAATTGGAATATCTGTAAAAGTATTTAAAGATGCCAGAAATTCCACTCAGACTGGAGTATCGTCTGTCTACTGCTCACACCTATCAAGATATAAAAGTTTTCTAGCTAGTCATTTGCAGCCACCTTTATGGGGACTGAGACACTTCATAACCCAGCATGTACGGGCGCAATCTCTACATGCCTAGCCACAAGATCAGGCATTAGCCAGAGCATTTTGCTTATGTTTCTGTTTCTGTTTTCTGGCCTGCCCCAAAGCAACATGGCCCTGGTTCTGGAAGAGTGGCTGCCGCAACTCTATAAACACAAAAAAAATAATAATTAACTGACCATCAAATCAACAGCACGTACTCCCTACGTGAGCATAATTTTCTCCCCCCCTCCAGCCTGAAGCCTGGCCCACACCTTGATTGCTGAATCCGATATGTTCGGCCATCGGACATCGGGCATCGGGCATCGGACTACGTGCGAAAATGGTAACTAAAAGTTGACCGGTCTGAAACTAATGCCAAAGTCAGATAGATCCCAGCCAGCAGGACTTGGAGGGTGGGACTAAGTAAGAGTTGGTTCTCCTGCCTTGCCGCATAATTAATATGGCGAGAAGCAAGCCGCAGACAAACATAAGGACAGCTCTTGTACAGAGGCAGGACACTACGGGAACACTCGACATTTGCATTTGATTTACGCACAGGCTGGCAGTCCCTCAAATCTCGGGGGGGTCCCCAAAGCCGAGCCAAGCCAAGCCATAAAACTTGACCCAAGTGCAAATGCGCTCAAATCTGCACTTAGACGAGTCCCCTCCCCTCCTTCAGAGTCTAGTCTGTGCAACTGGACAGCGGTCCGTTCTGTGAGTGTGAGTGTGTATTACTATAATTAAATAGAGAATTACTGCCAAGCAATTGCAATTGTCCAGCCGAATGGACAGGGAGAGGGAGAGTACTAGCGATTTCCATGTTAATAATAGGTTTGTGTGTGGCCCTAATCATTGTCTGTGCATCTGTCTATGTCTCCGCAGCGTAGCTTGCAAAATGTTTCGGGGGTTGGCACTGCCACGCATAAGTTATAAATTATCCATCTATGCATAATGTACAGACAGAAAAGGTCAGACAGTTGCATTTGCCAGTTCACTGCCAGAACCACCCCCATCCCAAAAGTAGCAGGTTGCTCCCAGTGACCGGCCTACACAGGTTTGCTCCTGGATGTGGTTCTCAGAGTGTTTTATCAGAGGGCTGAAAGTCACCGAAACATGGGGAAGTTTTTCTTGTTTGATGTCTCAAGGAATTCCTCTAGGAATTTCCCATTTTTAATTCTCATTGATCTGGTAGTCCAAAGCTTCTAGCTATGGAAATTTCGTGTTTAAAAATTTAAATTTAAAGCTATCTATCTGGCTGTCCCCCTTTATATTTCATACGCCCCAACAAATCTGTAAAACTCAGCAAGGGTATTCCCATTGCGTTGCGCTCGTGCACTAATCTCAAATACATTTGTCTAACTTTTTGCACCCAACCAGACTCGGCAACCACTTGAACAGTCATCCACTTCGACAGTGGTTCATTGTACCATGCTCTGGCTCTAACTCGAACTCTGTCCGTTGGCCGCTGTTGGGGACTTCAGAACTTGTTTCTGCATCAGTTTGCAACCGCATCATTTTGATGTATTTTGTGGCTTGGTTGTTTTAGCTTTGCCAGTGTAGTTTTTAGTGTATCATCATCACGAGCTTACACGCACGAGCTGCGTTGGGTATATTTTGCATACACTTCTGTAAACATACAACTGTATAAATTTTGTATCTACATATGTGTGTGTGTACTTTCAGGAAGGGGTTAAACGCAACCCAAAGTGCCGACAGCCGAGAGTTAAGGGAATGCAATGGAATGATGTATTGTTGTTTAGCTTGGGCCCCCATCTGAAATTATCATGCATGTGTGTGTGTATGTGTGTGTGTTTGTCTTATTGCATTTTATTCAAATTTCCTACCGTGCGGTTTTTACGTTTTTTTGCGTTTACCTTTATTCCATCCACATCGATTTGCAATTCGCAATCAGCTTCATGGAGCAGGACACGGACCCATGGATGAATATACAACTGTATCCGAGTATATGTGAATTTCTTTCTGTGTCTCGATCTGTTTCAGTTTCAGTCTGACAAACAGATGTTTATATATGAATCCAAGAGAAACGCGGAACCCTTAATAGAGCGGTTCGTTGTATTTTGAACAACAGCTTTCAGCATCTGATGGTGAATATTTATATTTGGTTTTCTTGTTTTGCAATTTAAGGAACACAACAACTCCAAAATAAATAATTCAGTTACTTTAAGAATGGCATGCGAAATGGAATCAAAGGAATGTTTTTTTGATATGAATTTGAATATGAAGATGCTGCAACGATTGACAGACGAAACTCACATAGTTGTGGAACTTCCATTCGGAAATATTATTTGGTATTTTTTGTAAACTCTTTTCGGATGCAGATAACCGCGTAGCGATAGCCCCTACGAACCCTTTTTAATTTGACCACAAATATGCCAAGGTATTTGGGCCATGGAATTCCTTCCTACGAGTTTTTGGGGGTATGTCTAAACGTTTAGCTACCGCATTATTGACCGGCCACACACACGAATATACATATACATATGGACCTCCCCCCCTTTGGGTTTCTGTTGCTTCGGCACACGTTTCTAATGTGTTTTTTTTTTTTTGGTTTGGTTTGGGTTGGCCCGAAAAACCCTTTTGTCTTCTACTTTATAGCCACGTAAGGGGTACGACAGCTGTGTTTTGTAACCAATTTGCTACCGTCCGAGTAAGAGTACAAGCGAAATTACAATAAAATATGGGGAAGGGAAGGGAAGAGGGAAGGGTTCCCAATAAAGAAAGACAACATCTTTTACAGACATGACATGTAACTCGACTGCAAGTACGGGGTTATGCTGGGCATGTTTTAAAGGTTTTTCATTTGCATTTCTCTCTTTCTACATCGAGTTTAATGCAGGCTATGCTTCATAACCATTTGCACCTGTTCGGGCCAACAGCCAACAGCCAGGCAATTAGGCTTCTTAAAACAGAGAATAGACCGAGATGAGTGTGCAGATGAAGATTCTTTTGGAGATGGGTGCAAGGCTTGAGGCAAGATACCAGCACTACTAGTATCTGCATTGATTTGGGCTGGCCTTAATTTGATGGCTATCGGAGGGGATGTCCTGGCATGGGCAACGCAATGTGCCCCGGCATTGGCATCGGCATTGGCATCAGTATCACATCTGCAACTCCACACGCACAGGCCTTGGCTATGAGTGTGTGCCTCTGTTTCTGTTTCTATCTCTGGCACAGAAACAATTCCTGGGGTGGAGGAGGCAAAGACGACGCTCAAAATTGCTTATCAAAGTTGCACAATCGAAAAGAAGCGAATGACGACGCACCACCAGCATAACGAAGGGAAGCGGGCAACGAGATGCCGAATGGCAGATGGATCTGCCTGCCGTTGCAAGTCATACTCGTATGCGGGAGGTGGAGACGCAGGCGAAGGCGTAGAGCGTGCTGCTGAGCACTACGTGGCGTAGACAATCAATCGGTAATGTGTGCAAAACAAATCAAGCAACAGTGCCAGATATAATCAGCCCGATGCAGACTGTACCAGGGATGGGCCCAGGACCAGCCACTTCCCGAGAACTTTCAGCGAGTGCTCCTGCCCCCCGCCCTGCCAAGGAATTCCCAAGTGTTGCAGTCGAAATTGCAAAATCATGTTTCTTATTGGAATTTATGGAAGGCGGCGTCGCAAATTCACTGTGAAAATCCATTATTAGGTGGTTCAGATGAAACAACTACTCTCCTTTTGTATACTCCACACACCTATCAACTTATATAGAAATGATTAATCTATGCAATTGGCTGACAGTTCGAGTATATCGTGAAGGAATATTAATTTGCAAAAGATAATAATAATCTGTGTTTTATAATTAACTGATTAGTAACAGAATTCCCTTGATATTCTAGAAGGTATAGCTGGGTATAGTATTCCGATGAAACTCTGCTGATGGTATTATTATTATTATTATCCAGATATTCTCGTTCACTTTAGAGCGTTTTTCAGCCCTGAAAGAAATCACAATAGATCAAACTAATATCACATATCAGTACCCCCACCCACACACACACATGGATACGTACTCGTGGAAGGGGGTCTGTCAGCGGGCCATCGCTGTCGCCGTGGGTCCTTACACTCCGCATGGGAGTTTGTTGCCTGCAGCTAAGTCTCCGTCTCCGTTGCCGTCTCCGTCTGGGTCTGGGTCTCCTTCTCACCATTTTTCATTTCATTGCGCCGCTGCACATGGCTGTCAACTGCCAGTCGAAGAGATGCGGCTCGAGAGGCAGATGGAGTTGGAAGCCTGCCCCGCCCGCTCCTTCAGCTGCAACTTCCTTGTGAGGCGCGCGCCCGCATATCGATTTCAGAGCTCAGCATTGTGCCCTGTTTGCATACAAATATCCTAAGGACATGTCACAGAGTCCCACTCGCAGTCCATGCCACACGTACGCATGTAAATTGTACTTGTGTGTATGTGTGTACACGCTCGTATTTAGAGTCCCCTTCCCCCCACTCTCTCATCTCTCTCATCACCCATCCTTGTGCCTGATTTCATTTGCTCGGGCAATTGTCTTCGGCTGCGTCTGCTTCGCCTTTATATTTTGGCAAAAAACTTCCACGCAAATTCAAATTCCTTGCTCTTTTGCCACTTGTCAGGCATCCATTTTTATTTTTTATTTTTTCCAAAAAACTTCCTCCACTCCTGCTGATGTGGCGGCTGCATGTGGAAGGACTTTTGCGCTTTTGTGCGTGCTTGCCCCCGTACCCCTGTCTCTGGCGAAGACTGCGAATTGGCCTCCGCCCTGGCAGTGCCTGGCCGTGACACTTGATGCTTAATTTCAATAACTCTCAGTGCGTTCACATTTTGAATGTTTTTTCCCTCTTCATCGGATATATGGAGGACGGAGTGTGGCATTGACTGGCAACGGAATTGAAGGGCCGTGAATCCCGATTCCAATTATAGCTGTCCAAAATATAGACGAGTGTAAATTACACAGATTCTGTTTCCAGGCAGCCAGCCAGACAGACACAAAAAAAATTCCTTGGGCTCTTGGTAAATACTTGTCAACTTTTAAGACGGCTTTAAAAATTTAGTCAGCAAAAAGACAGAGAAATGAGTTAAGGAGATTGCATTGCCTGGCATTTGTTCAATAAATATCAGAAAATATTTCATTCATTGTTTTGATTCAATCAAAACAACTTTAAATTCCCATAGATACACACCTGATCATAATAATAGGTACACCCATCTACTTCAGCTTTAAACTAACATACAACTTTTTCTGTTCTATATTTAAAACTTCAAATTTGTTCCCCACTTATTCATTGAGTATTTGTTTTCCATAAAATAAACTTGATTTCAGTATAGGATAATGATATAACAGAAAATATTTCAGTTTTTGCTTCAAAGTCAATATTTTGCTGATCAAAATAATAGGTACACTTTCAGTAACTCTTCAATATTAAGCGAATAGATTGGAAATTCTTGCCTTTTTGACAATTAAATGTTAACTTCGTTTAGTTACAGTCAAAATATGAACCAATAACTATGTTTTTTTCTTACAAAAATGGATCGAGAGTCTCATTGTGCAGAGGAAGAAACCCAATTGCCTCTTAGTCTAAAAAAAAAAAAAAAAGAAGGAAAATCTATTCGGTACATTGATAAATGAATAAAAAGATCTTAGAATTGTATTCACAATACTTTAAAAAAGGAAAGCTAGTCAGCAAACTCGCGTAAAGCCACAGAAATCTAGCAAAACACTTGACCACTGCATAGATCCTTTGAGAAAAAATTACCAGTTTAAGTCATAAAAGACTATTGCAGCAGAAATTAAACAAGAATTTGGTGATCCAACGATGCGTATACGACTACAACAAGCCAACCATCCAGGGAGAATAGAAAAATAGGTTCTACCTATGCGCCAAAAAAAATATATCGATGGGGCAAACTTTTGCTATAGGTCACAAAAGACTGCGCAGGGTGCACCAGAGAGAAAAAGTGGAAAAAAAAAAATTGTATTAAGCGACGAAACTAAAACAATTATATTTGGGAATGATTTCAAAAAGGAGTAAACGACCCCTTAAAGAAACAGATTTTGATCCAGGTTTCACCAAAAAAATTTTCAAACATCGAGGGAGCAATTTAATATATGGGGCTGCTTCACCTGGTACGGCGTATGTCCACTTTTCCCAGTCAACGAACAAAATGAACGCTAAGTAACACAAATCCATATTGGAGAGTGCTACATTACATTATACCAACGAAATAATGCCATTAAGTTGGGTATTTCAGCAATAGAACGACCCAAAGCCCACATCGACGTGGCTGACCAACTTGGTTGAGGACCCAAAAAAGGACGTATTAAAGTAGTCTAGTCAGTCTCCCGACTTAAATCCATTCAAAACCTTGTGGGGAGATTTATGAAACGAATTAAGCTAAGTTTTCATTTCAAAATAAGAAAAAACTATGGAAGGTCGTCCAAAAATTGTGGTACGAGACACAGATAGAAAACGGCCAGACGCCTTTTTAAAATATACCAAAAAAAATAAAAAGCCTGAGCAAAAAAAAAAAGGTTAAACACATTAGATATTAACTAGCAAACACTAATTAGGCAAAAAAAAAAAAATTTAATAATCTGTTAACAGATTTTTTCATAAAAATACTGAAAGTGTACCTATTATTTTGATCAGCAAAATATTGACTTTGAAGCAAAAACTGAAATATTTTCTGTTATATCACTATCCTATACTGAAATCAAGTTTATTTTTATGGAAAACAAATACTCAATGAATAAGTGGGAACAAATTTGAAGTTTTAAATATAGAACAGAAAAGTTTTATGTTAGTTTAAAGCTGAAGTAGATGGGTGTACCTATTATTATGATCAGGTGTGTACATGTATGTATGCTGTCCACAAAAACCACATCCTAACAGCGCGGTTCCACTTCCACTGGCAGGCAACACATTAACATTCAGAATTGATTCCGCTTCCATTCCAACCGCTTCTCTCTATTGTATGTTTCCTGTACGCGTACTCTTACTCCTCAAACATGTATACCCCCAGTATTATTCCTCAAAATCCAATTATTTTACCACAATGTCCGAAATATAATTTAGATTTTGTATCCACCCTGTCCCTGTCCCTGTCCCATCTATATAGTACATTCCCTCTGGGCCTCTGGGTCTTTTGTGGTCAATTGCCACAGAGCGTAAAACGCAAGTTGCAGCCAACAAAGAGCTCATGTGGCTTGCAATTGTGAAAGGTTAAAATTAATTTTTGGGTGTTTTCACTTTTCATTCTTTTGCTTTTACTTCCCCCTTTTTCCCCTATGCCCTTTTCCTGGCCACAGCACAGCGGGCGGGCGGGCGATCGAGTCTGAGTTGGAGTCGGAGTCGTAGCGAGGCGGGAGGTGTGAAAATGCTAGGTCAGAGAATAGAGGGTGAGCAGTCGTCGAAAACAACAAAATTTCATTGACTGACTGCTGAGAATTAATTGAGGCAGCTTGACAGCTGCCCTGGCCATTCCCCATACCCATCCCAATCCCTACTATCAAAGGTACGGGCACCGGTGCCGACAGGGCTTAAAGCTGATTTGGCCCTGGGCCGTGCCTTAAAGCTTAAGAGCAGAAGAGAGACTGAAGAGACAGCAGGAGGCTTCCGAACAGAGTTGTCAGTTGTTTCTGCTGCCAGCTGTTAATGAACATTCAACTGGCTAATTAATTTTATACATTTATTAAACTTTGCCCCTCGCAGGCGACCCTGGCAGCAGCAGGAAGATCCAGCCTGCCTGCCTGCCTGCCATCCCACAAACTATTTACCATACAAATCTAATTTTATCAACTTTGTCTTTGGCTGCTTAACTAGCTCCAGAGTCTGTCTGCCAGTTGTCCTGTGTCCCCTGTCCTGTGTCCTGCTGCTGTTCCTTTGTCCGCTGCTTTTCCATTTCCATTTCTCTGCTATTCCCTTTTTCCTGCCCTGGATCCTGCTGCTCCTTCCCTCTCTCTCTCTCTCTCTCTCTCTCTTGCTGGTGTGTCAAAACATTGTGACACAGTTCTGCTTTCTTACAATTTGCCCCGCTCTTTAGTTGGCCACGTTTGTTACGGCTCGCGCCATTCTTTTGGCTCATTAACGTTGGCCTTTGTTTCCTCCTGTCATCGTAGTCGTCTGGCATCGTCTCTAGTCGGGAGGGGAGTGTCTGTGTGTGTGTGTGTGCTAGGTCCTGCATCTATCGCCTTTGTGCGGTGACCATTGTAATCTATAAAAGTCCACAGAGGGGGACTTGTGCCATTTCTAATATAAATTCAACTGGAGACGCCACTGGAGCTGAAGCTGTACCTATAGATGGAGCTCAGCAGCTGGCTGGGGCATGTAAATCAGGTCACAACAATGCAACTGACAGTGAATTGTGTCCGGCAGTCGTTCTGTCGCCCTGTCGGTGTCTCCTCTCTCTCTTTCTCTTTGCCAACGCCTCCAATGGCTGACACATTCAGGACTCGAACAGTTTTACTTCATTATTGGTTACTCAGCAATTCATTCACAGGACACACCTTGTGCCGTCTGTAGGTTTCCCTCTATATTCCCTCTCTGGCGCCTCGCATTGCCCTTTTTATGGCCATGTCCTTTGCTTATCCTCCGCCCTGACTAATGACAAGTAGTAGCAGCAGTACCGGGCTTCGGTTTCGGTTTCGGCCTTTTGTCAACCACTTCGCCTCGACCTGCTCCCACTCTGATTGGGACTCTTTCTCGCAACGAGTCGCCTCCTTTTTCTCCTTTTTGGCTCGGCAAAAAAGCCAACTAACAGCCCAAGAAGTGGCATAGGCTGTGTGGGCGTGGTTGAGGGTGAGGGTGAGGCAGGTGCGCATTTTATAACAAAGGCATAAATTATTTCTCCTGTCAACATGGCTTCTCCTCAGGACCTGTAAATGGCAGCTTGGCCTGCGAACCAGAGCTTATTGTTTGTCTATTGATTTGAATTTACCCAGCAATATGCAATCTCTGAGTATTTTATATTTGTTCTACACCTCCGCCCCTCCCCCAAGTCGTATCAGGAGACACATGGGCCCCCATGCGAGTGGGTGCTGCCGGATGTTTAATTGTTATGGATAGTCCATCCACAGCGGACTTGTGCAATCTGTTCTGTGTGGATTGCAATTGTCTGCAAATGAATATAAAGAATAAATCACGTTAGCATTTATATAATATAAGTTTAACTGAACAATAACAAGTGCCTTTTCCATCACAAAAGGTCTCCAGAAATCATAGAAGAATATAAATTAAATTAGATTTCAATTCGAAATTCATGTAAGGTATACAATATACACTACCCTGAATACCCTCGTGTATGATCATTGTGTCATATCCCCATGAAGATCTACACGCGAATTGGGAACAGTGACTGACCAAAAGGCCAATCCACCTGCGATTTGATCGATTTTCATTGTGTGCTGGAACTAATTTTCCCTATTTATTTTCCAGCTTACAGCGAGGATAAAAACAAAGGGGGAAAATTGTTGGGTTACGTAGTGGCATTTTATTCATATTTTACCTAATATTAAATACTCTTTTTATTGTACTCCACAGATGACAGAATCACTGGGCTATGCTGTGACCCAAATTAGTTAGCTTTGCTAATTTGTCAAAATTATTCACAACAGACCAACGCTTAAAAATATTTCCCTGATTATGCGACATTAAAGGCCTTCGAGTGTGTAAATTGGGGGGATCTCGCGCATTGGCAGCGAGCATTATTGGCATGTGCGAGTGCGAGAATGGCCCAAAACAAAGGCCGAAACAATTTTCAAACTGAATGTGAATATGAAAATACAATAAATGAGTAATTGATTTGTTTTTGCCGTTGACTAATTGTGACTAACTTTGTGAATGCCCATCCCAGTGGGCATATGTGGGCACTGATAATCGCATATAATTACAATCAGAATGGGGAGATTCTATTGTGCAATAATTGTGTATATTGTGCGTAATCAAATTCCGGTCGGCTATCTCGCAAAAAGTTTAATTGCTTTAATTGTGCAGAGAGAGAGCGCACTGGGAGCCCGGTATAAAAGCCCCCAGCCGGCCAACAGACCTCCAACAGTTTCGGTTCTCCACTCCATCCCACTCCACTCCACTTTAATCTAAAAGCAAAACCCAAAACATGAAGTCAACTCTATTCTGTGCTGCTCTGGCTATGGTTTTGGCTGTGGTTCAGGTATGACGAAGGCCCCCACCCCCATTCGTTCCATGTGCGTGTCCTCTCTATAATTCTTGTTTTCGATCCGATATAGTGTAATCCGGACTTCCGGCAAATCATGCAAGAGTGCATGCAGTCGACCCAGGTGACCGAGGCGGATCTGAAGGACTTCATGGCCAGCGGCATGCAGGGCACTGCGAAGGAGAACCTCAAGTGCTACACCAAGTGCCTGATGGAGAAGCAGGGCCACCTTGTCAACGGACAGTTCAATGCTCAGGCCCTGCTGGACACCCTGAAGAATGTGCCCCAGATCAAGGACAAGATGGATGAGATTACATCGGGCGTGAATGCCTGCAAGGACATCAAGGGCACCAACGACTGTGACACAGCCTTCAAGATCACTATGTGCCTCAAGGAGCACAAGGCCATGCCAGGACATCATTAAGCTTAGCAATCGTAGCTTCTAGCAATCGAAATTGGATCTAGCCAATCCCTCAATAAAGCAGGAAAACAAAAAAAAGAGTTGAACGATTGAAATGGGGAAGAATATTTGGATATCTTATCTACACTCCAATCGATACATGACCTAGGGGACAGTCACAGTCCCACTCCCAACCTCTAGCCCAACCCTACTCAAAGCAACTTCCAAACACATCCCACAGTGATGGGTACAGAAACTGTTCAAAAGTATATAGAATACAGCCGTACAATGGAACGTTTGAGGGTCATTCCACGATTTATCAACTCTCTTGGCTGGACTGCGGGGGGTTCTAGGAAGCCAGCCATTGACAACCTGTTTCCTAAGAGATGCCACAGCGTTGTCTACGAAAATCATTTGTCAATTTTAATAAGTTTAAAATCAAGATAATTAAAAGGCAGTCCGACGAAGGCAGTACAAGAACATAACAGGAGAGACAGGGGACACAGAGAACCCAGAGAGAACACAGAGAAATGCGGGGGGGCAATCCTTTCCTTTTCTTTGAAACACTGTGACACCAATTACCGCTAATAAATCATTTCACGTGTGAGATTCTCTTTCTCTCTCCCTGCCCGGGCCGGGACTTGTGCCTGGGCCTGGTCCGGTGCATGGGTAACATATGAGCTGCGCTTAATGGCAACAAGCGACAAGCGGATGAGATGGCTGGGACTCCAGATGGTGGTGCGAGAATCGAGGGCCAATGTAACCATAGAAGATGTTACATAAATCAACGCTGCCAGCCTGCAATGGACGATGAAGCTGAAGGCAAACGCGGTTCATTGCACTTGCAATGGGGGGGTTGAACCGCTCCCCACTCCCTGCTCCCCGTATGCTTGACAACGGAGGCTAGGATGGGGTTAGTCTCGATTCTTGGATCTTGAGGGCTGGGGTGTGAGAGTGAGGCAGCCACACAGGGCAGGTTGACAAGCCCCAGCGACATGAGACAACAAAAATTTGTAAGCTGCCTGTAAAAAGAGAGCCAAGAATTTGTTGAAGGACCAAACTAAACCAAAACCAAACCCAAACCAAACCAATCCGAGACAGGGAAAGCCAAAGCCAAGCCAAGGCAAGGCAATGACAATTTGAAAAAGAATCTTTGCTGGTTGTTTGAATTGAAAGGTCGAAGTCGCAGTCGCAGTCAGAGATGGAGATGGAGATGAGTCTGAAGATGGAGATGAGGATGGGGGTTTGGTTGTAGTTGGACCTGGGCTGGGCAGGGCGGGGGGCGAAGCGTTGTCATGGCAGCCACATGCATACAAATTTTTACCCACTTCAAATTGTGCAGCCCGGCCATGCATATAATGGCCTGGCCTTTTATCAACTAACAAATACCAGGCAACACAAAAAACTTTCCAACGATGGATGACTACAGTCGCAGACGGAAATGGAGCTGGAGTTGGAGTTGGAGCTGGTGGCAGTGGCAGAGGCACAGGCAGAGCCAGTGGCAGTGGCAGACAAGAAGTTGCACTGGAAAACTCAATTTGAATATTGTTGGACAAAACAAAAAGAGACCCAAGATCCAAGAAGCAGACCAAGACCAAGACGAACACGAAGACGGAGGAGGGAGAAGCGCTCATGTGCCACATGATGAAATGCAGTCAAGTTAAAAAGTGTCACTTGAGTTATGAGTTCATTGTTTGAGGTTGCCAAGGGACCGGCCCTAAGAGTGGGGGATGGACTGGTGTACTGGTAGACTGGCAGACGGATGGATGATGGAGCAGGCTGCTTTTGAATGGGATGTTGTGCAACTTTCCATCGATGCTGCCGCACTGAGCTGCAGGCTTTGATAGTTAGCCATGGGCCGTGCCAAAGGGTTGAAGTATTCGCCGATGGGCGGTGACTCACACAAAAACGTCTGCTGGGATGACTCAGGCAATGGCTAATAGATGGTTGGTTGTTGGCACAAAAATATTGCAACGCAGTTGTTGTTTATGTTGCTCTCTAGCTGGCCATACAATATCGTTCGATTTGGGAGGGTTGCATGTCCTTAATTTGATGCGAGAACTTTGATAGAACTACGCATCGGATTTTGGTCATACTCCCAAAGAACTGGAACTAATTTTAAGATAAGTTTATTTTCCGATTCAGCAGCCCTCAGGCCACACAATTGTCACCCACCCTGAGGCAGGGTTTGGCTATGCTCAACACTTGCTCTCGGTTCCCGGTCCCCGGTGGTCTCCGTTCCCCCCATGCACGTATTATCGCAGCCAAACGATCTTATTCGCCGATCCGCTGTCACAGATAACGCCGAATATGTGTGTGATGGGAGGAATATAGTAGATGGAGGAATAATGGAACTGGCAGCGGTTGCTGGTGCGAGGTGCGAGTACTAGTATATGAAATGAATTTCAATTTTGAAAAATTGCTTTCGAATGCTTGTGTGAAAAACGGAAATGCCATTTCCCCCGTCCCTGGTGGCCCTTTTGTTGTTTCCTCTCGATGAGGTCTGAGCGTGTGCCCAAATTAGAAAGCAAATGCCAGAGCCCAAGGGGGATGTCGGTGGAGTTATTGGCAGTGGCAGGGGCAGGGGCAGTGGCAGGGTCTGGGAGTTGGTGCAACGTTTGACACTTTAGTTTTTGTTTTTCCACATTATGTGCGGGTACACGTTTCCCGCTCGACAATCTAACGGCACAGTAAAAGTCCCCGTCCCAGTCCCCGCTCAAGATGCACAGACACGACAATGACGATCAGATCCAGGTCCCAGGTCCCAGATCGCAGGCGCACCACCTAACCCCCGGTCCCGGGAGTGCATTCTCCGTACTGTGGGTTCCCCCGATCCCTACCCCTGACACAATTTACATATCCAAGTGTTTTTATTGCTAAATCCTTATTATGTGGGAACTGTCTCGGGGCCGATCTACCCTCCCTACCTCTCTTCTGTTCAGAATTTAATTATCGGTTGCATGTCAACGCCTTTTCCAATACCTTCATTATGCCCCCGGGCTCATAATTAAGCGCGCCTAAATATATACCTTAACTATTTTTAGGTGAATTCTAATTTTAATTGCTGCCACATCTATCTCTCACCTTCCATTGTATTGAATGGAAAAAGAGAAACGGAGAAAACAGAATTTTTATTCAAATTTCAGCCCGGATGTTAACAATTTGCTGTCCATGGCTGCCTTTTGATCGCAGTGGCATTTGATTTATGAATATAATATAAGGTTGTGCGATAGCAAAACAAGGTGGGGTCCTACATACCAGCAGAGACCCATCGAATGTAACGGGTTTTCTGTGGCAACCATGGGAATCGCAAAGGAGATGAGGGATGTGCTTTGAGAATTCAATGTGTGATAGATAAGCCTTTGGATTGCAAATGTACAATTACATTCCATTTTTCTAGCAATCGCTCGACTAGCAAAATTGGCTTAAAAACCGAAAACAAACCAAAACCAATTACCCCCTCCCAGCCCATGCCAGTGCATTCCTAGTCATGTGTATCAGTCGAGCGTGTATTGGGCACTGAACGAACACAAACGTTAAATAAACAACTGCAATGGGGAAAAAAACCTGGCTAACCCACAGCTAAATTGACTGACTGACTGTGACTAGTGGGTGGGATAGTGGGTGGAACGGGGGGGTTGAGCTCCACTTGTCAATCAAATTGTCGCCGGTGCCGCACGCAAATTTATTAAATCGATATTGCGTCAAAATTGAAAGTGGTTGGTTGTTATGCCAGAGGGTCGGCGGCGGAGGGGCTGTCGTTTGTTAAAGTGGGGAAATCCACCGCGTGTCAGACAGCTAAGAGCCCAATGCAAACATTTGCATTGATTGCATTTGATTTTCGACAAGTAACCAATTCAGCATTGGCCTTGGCAATGGCCGAGTAAATATTTGAAATATTCCTGAAAATCGAACAGTTGCTTTTTGGGCCCAAAGCAAGCGTTGAAAAGTGTCTACACCCCACTGGGTGTAGGTTGGCATAAATTTATTGTTATTACAAGCGATTTTCTAAAATAATTAATAGCAAGTGTGCAGTGGGAGGGGACACTGTCTGTGGCTGTCACAGGCAGAAATCACAATTACAAGAACGGTTACATTTCCCAAACAAAAAGGGAAAATGGGATTCGGCATGGGGGAATGGGTAAGGGAACGGCATGGTGTCCGGCCGGCAATTGTGCATTTTGTCAATGGGAATTAAATTGGCAGTCGTCGACTCTTACAGAATGTCACCTCACACCAGCGGGGAACAGAACAGAGGAGAGCTGTAGCTCTGACTATGCCTGTGGAAAGTGGCATGGGGGGGATGCTCGAAACGACAGGATGTCAAAGTTCCTGATGGGACTAAGCCTGGGTGGTTCAATTGTGGGCATGTTGAGCGGTCTCCGCCAGGCAGTGACAGTGGCAGTGGCAGGGGCCGTGGGTAGGGCGCCTTCCCCGGTCCATCGTATTCGATCGTTCAGTTGGCTGGTCATTCCCATCATTAGCGCCTGTACGTGTCAAATTGATGCTGTTATTGTTCTCCCACAGCACAGAGTGAGTGTGTGTGTGTGCCTGTATGAGTGTCTCCATATCTTGCATCCCTATACGAGTGCCGAGTGCCAGTATTGGCCGTGAGTACTATTTGACATTTAGCTTAGCCGCGGGTGACAAATTTAATGGACGCATCGGAGCTACGCAGAACATCTTTTGTCCAGCTCACCGGGGCACAGGGGTGGCGCAGGGTGCTATTGATTTTCCTCTAGCCCCTGGCCAAGCCATTCAATTATTTGACTATCTAATTACTGGCCTATATGCCCGACATTTGGCATAAATATTTGGTAAATACTGGGCCAAAAACTGGAACAACGAAACAATGGCCGTGGCTTGGCATCATTCTACCGCAAAGATAAAGGACTTAGGAGATTGTCGGCTCAATGCAGTTGAACCCTTTCGTGACATTCATCCCATATGGGGATGATGATGGGGATGACAATGGCGATAAGGATGACATGTGCTAAGGCGCTGAAAATCTCTATCTCTGTGGTCGTGACATCCCCAGCAACGCCACAAGATTTCCCCAAGGGAAGGGAAGGTCAACGATTTTGATTTTGTTTTTAAGTTCCAAAAAATTGTATTCGAATTACATTTGAAGATTCCATAGAAGACCATGGCTGAGGAGGTCGCACACTCCAGCCATAAATCAATTAGTTGCGGACACTTTTCCAGGGCTCAAATCGAGCTCGTAAATTATCAAACACAAGTTTTGAATATGAATAAAGGGTAGCCAGATTGGAATGCATTTGGATCTGTACGCGTATTACCTGCAGTCGGTGGTACGTGTCTTCCCTGACGCTTTGAGTAGCTCTGGCCCAGCTCTAGCTTTTTGGCCCCTGGCTTTGCTCTCATATAAATTATATTTGATTGATGTGGCTTCCAGCACGTGCAGTTGCCTCGTTGAAATTCGTCAAACAACTTCACCTGAGGTGGAACTGGACAGAATAGATTCGAATCGGAGACACTCCACTCGATGATGATTAAAATGCAGCCAAGGTTACGTATGGCGTCCAACGAAGAAAACCGACAAAAATAACACACAAAATATATACATATATAATATATATATTTTAATTGTCTCGATTTTGGGGTGGAATGGGTAGTTCTTCTGCATAAACAATATGATTTTTGAGTTCTTCGAATTAACGAGCCAGCTACGTGCACGGCATTGTTCTCTGGCAATTATCTGAAATTTCTCTGAACAATTCTGAGTAGAGTAATTTATTGTACGCTGTGGTGAGTGGTGTGGGATGGGGGGAGTGGAGTGGAGTGTACTCTCCGTTTACCGTAAACCAGTTTAGTGACGCTTTGTAACAGTTCCTGGGAACGCGGCCAGTCACTAAATTGAAAATTCTAAGTTCTTTGCAGCTCGAGACTTGCACGTGTCCAAATTGAAGGCACACTCTCTATGCTGCTACTCTCCACCCCCTCTGCTGCCACTCCGTTTGATTGCACACACACATAGACACAGTGGTGGGCATTATTTTGGAGGGTTCTTAAAGTGCCATAAATGCGATTCAGGTGCCTCCTTGCTACCGCTTCAGTTCCTGCTTAGCTCGTAGAGTCTCATCTAGTTGGCTCGTTTTATTGGCCTGGTCGGTGCTCGGATGTAATTGCTAGTATTTTCACTGCTCTGAGGCCTTCTAGGAATTACTGCTTCTGCTACTCGTACTTTGTGACGGTGCTTGGGGCTTTCCCGGGAAGGCCTGGCTGCCGTCCCGCTTTCCATGAATGACTTTAGACCGGGGGTCTTAATCATTGAGTGCGATAAACGAACTGCCACAATTTAATGCTGCTCGTTCTCGAGCCTAACTGTATGACGATCGTTATGGGGCAGCTGCTGCAACCGATCTGTATTTAGATCTGCTGCCAAGCAACTGATTTTCCCACAGCGTTTTCGGGCCAGCTATCTGCATGGATCCGTTCCTGGGCTCAGTTGGGGCAGCATTCACTGACTGTTCCGAATGCTTCTCCCCCCACGAAGGTGTTTCGAAACACTTTGCAACACTGTCTCAATGCTCATATTCCCCATTCGCATCGGCTCTCGCTTTGGGGGAATGGAGTCTAGGGACTCCAGGCTTCGATTGCCGGCCGCTTGTTCGAGTTTAATTGGAAAATGCAAAATGCAATATTTGTTTACGGCTGCTACTGGTACTGGTCCTGGTACTGGCCCAGGCAGAGCGGCACACACCAGGCAGGGGGCCGCAACAATCAATAGATCCAAACTGCACACGAGGCGCGCTTCTTTGCATCCAATTTCGCTCATTCGAGGAGCAGGAGACAACAGGAGAGACGTCAGGAATCAGCCTGGCAGGACACAAGGAAGCAAAATATTGCTCGGCCAGCGTGTGCGCCTTAAAAATCACGCAAGGACGAGGCAAAAATCAACAGGAAAATGGCTCAGACCGGACTCACTTCCAATGCCGCAACCAGAGTCAGAGCCAGAGCTAGAGCCAGAGCCTGGCCAAGAGTGTCCGTAGCAGGCAGGCGGTGGGTCGGTGGCTAAACACAGTTAGAGAAGATTGTGCAACAAACAAAACGGAGGCAGCAAAAACTGCAACTTGCCTGCATTGTTTGCCCCTCGATTGGAGAACGAGAGTGTATGCCCGGATGGACGGAGTCTTGCCCCAGCCCAGGCATGGCTCCCTCCGCTGCCACACAGCCCCCCCCCACACAGTCACCTGTTTTGGCCAGCCCCAGTCCCAACCCTACTATCCCCCCTCGGCCACTTCCAGCCGAGTTGATCGGCGGGTTTGGCCAACTTCTTTCTGCTCTTTCTGTGCTCATCCTCTGGCCGAGGCGGCTGTTGTGATTGTGTGCGGCATAATTGCATGCGATTATGCTGCCTGCTCAGCTGTGCAACTTGTATCATGGGAGCAGCAGTGCAACCAGAACAAAAAACAAGTGGAGTGGCAGTGGCAGCTGCCCCCCACACAATCAAAACATTTCTAGGGGTGATGGAGCTGCTTAGCACATCCTCCTGATGTTGTTTCTTCAAATAAAACCAATAGATCTCCTCGCTTAAGCTGCTCTCAGCCGTATTCTAGATAAATTCTAGATATATTCTGCAATTATTTCTACCATATTTCAGGCAGAAAATGTCCCTTCATATTTATATGAATACATATATAAATTCGAATAACAAATTCTGCAATACTGTAGCACTGCCAGGCGACCATCCATTTGGCGACACTTCAATTTCGAATAAACTACCCAAATCGGTCCATCGTTCATGATCCGATTACTTTGTTGTTTAGAGTTTTGTTTTGTTCGTTCGGCGTTTGTCATGGAAAACTGATCAATGTTTGAATACGTCGATGCAGTTTTGATAAATTTCATCAATCGGTGCGAGTTTGTTTAGAATGTTTCGCTCTCAAACGGAAACCGTGAATGAACGAAAAAGTAGTCAAAAGAGCAGTGTTCCTTTTGTTCAAACTCCATCAATTTTGTGCGAAAATGGCACATACTATGTGTGTTGCCTGTGATATAAAAGCGGCTCCACTGTACGGCAAACTGCGAGGAATTGGAAACGGCATCCCAGTAGTGCCGACACCCCACCGTACGTTCCGATACATTCCTGGCGGCCCCGTCTGTCAATTTCAGCTGCTGCTGCTCCTCCTGCTCCCGACTGGCACTAAAAATTTGTTTTTAGTTCAATTTTTGGTCAGAGATCCTGTGTTCAACCGGAATATTTTATACCGAGCCGACTCTGTGGCCGGGCCTTTTGCATCATTTGCCATTTGCACAATTTGTTTGCCAGACCCCAGTCCACAGTCCCCAGTCCAAGGTCCCCAGTCCCTCGTTTCCACATCGAGGCTCCCCAAATACTATATTTTGGGCACTGGCATCCCTCATGATGTATTCCCCTTTGGACGGATAACGAAATGTGGAGTATGGTCCGGCAATGGTCTATTGAACAATGGTGATGGCACGGGTGCAAATCGAGCTCCGGGTGCCTTTTCCGAGCTCCCCAAGTACGGGTTCCACTAATCGAAAAATTTGTGCAAATGCCAATGGCAATGGCAATGGCTGGCTGGGGGCAGTGGGGCACTTTGGTAATTAAACTTTGCCAACTCATTTTCTGGCTGCTCTCTAATTATTTATGCATACATCATCGGTTCCGCTCATAACAATCATCAGACAATTTATCGCGCAATTTAATGCATATTTGAATGCATTGCCTCGGCCTCAATAATGTTATGCACTTTAGTCGTAAATTGAAACACAATATACTATAGCAAGCACACAATCCAGAGCACCAGAAATTGAGAGATATCTGAGGGATAGATAACCTCTGGCCTGCGGCTATGCAGCAATAAGGGAATACATTGCCCCGACATAGAGACAGACACTAATCCTCCAGAGATACTCGCACAATAGTTTGCTCTTGGTGGGGGCCAGATAAGAGCTGTGCATTCAACTCGTTCTGGGACTTGTTCTTATCTGAATTGAAGCATTTGAGTGCCACATGAATGAATCGCTGTGGCATGGCATAATTAGCTATTGAATGATATTTCTAAAGATCTATGTAGCTATTGACAGAGTGCCATTTAGTTGCTTTATTCTTGTTTAAATTGTAGAAATTTCATTTAAAATTAAAGTTTAAATAAGTTAACTGATAAATGCAACAAAATAGTTTACCACATGCAATGTGAATATGCATTTATATTCTGAAAACAAAAGTGTCCTCAAGCATTCAGAGAAGTGACTTAATACTCCACGATTACACGATTACTCTTACCTCGTTCGCACATCCTCGTGCGAGTGTGTTTTCATCTGTGGTAGAATATCTGCTGCTATTTTTACTTCCTAGCATTCACACACAGATACAATCACATACACACACATACACATTGAGAGTGAAAACAAGTTGAACAAGTTTCCGACACCTCAACAGCAGCCCAAATGAAACAATGCCAATGTGTTGGCTCTGTGCCGGTGGTGAAACGAGCTCCCAGCTTCGAGCTCGGGGGGGCCAGTACTCTTCCAGTTCCCCGACAATAGATGGAGACTGCCTTGGACACTATTAAGTGTGCCTTTGGAAGATTTGTTGGCCAGCAGAAGGAGCAGGACACTGACTTGGTGGGTCAAAAACGTCTTTCGGCCATGTGTGTGTGTCTGCTTGGGTGTTGGGTGTCCAGGGTGTGCTCCTGCTCCTCCTCCTAATGAAAAAGTTCTTATGAATAATAAATGCATTAAAGAAAAGTTCCGTGCACAAACAAAAGTTTTGTTTGTGGGCCACACAGAGGAATGTTTTATGGACAGTAAGAGGCGCGGCCGGACAGGGAAACATTTATAAATATTACATTTTGCGTAGAGAACTCAGAAGGTGGCAAGTGATTCATTCGACACTCGACACACGACGAGTTCGGCAGGCGGCCTTGGCCCTGCCCGTGCCCCTGCCCCACAAAACGCGTCGAGTCGGGGGCGGAGCTATCCTAAGTATCCGAATCGTCTAAACAGCAACTGCAGTCACGGCTTGGGCTTGTCTAAACAATCGCACACTAAAAATAGCGCCGGCACTCGCTCACTTTCAACTGCATTCAAAATGTATCTTCGAGTGCGTTCTGTGTATCTGGGCGATGGGTGAGAGCGAGGGTGAGTCGGAGTTGGAGTAGGAGCCTCTGGCAATGTGTTAAACATCTTTTGGCGTTGACAAAATCGCATGTCAGACGGGGCTCTATGCGAGTATCTCCAGTTCCAGTTCCAGCTGCAGCTGCGGCAATTAGAAGATGCAGCGCGATGGGAAAGTATCTGACGGATATGCGAGCGTCGTTTGCTGATGGCTGATGGCGGCGCGTGTGTGAGTTAATAGTAACAATAACAGACCCAAATGGATGGATGGATGGGTGGAAATGGATGGATGTGTGTGAGAGAGAGAGAGAGAGAGAGAAAAAGAGTGCCAGAGAAAAGAGAAGAGAGGGACTAAAATTTCAAATGGTTTTGTAGTGCATTTTTAGAAGGAGTTGGATGTTTATTTATGAAATTTGTTTATTTAAATCTATAATAATTAAATATTTCGCCCTTAGGCCTAATATTCTCTGATCTCTGTGGGTTTTCCTGTGAATAATCATTTATAATTCACTTTAATCATCTGAAGTTCCATTTAGTATTGAAACTCTTTCAATAATTTAATATTCGTTTGTTCAATAATTATTTACTGATACAAATCTATTTTATTTTCATTTAATATTCGGAATTTCCATTTGCCTTTGGTAAATGTTTACATTTTCATGAAAAATCAAAGAGAATTTCCACTCACATTTCTCCAACTCTTTGCACTCAATCGCTCTCTTTTCGAGCGCTCTCTCGATGGCACACTGGCGCCAGTTGGACCCGCGGCGGCTGAAAATATAACTAAAAGCGCCGAGAGAGCGACGGGCGAACGAGAGAGAGTGAGTGAAAAGCAGAGCCGAAGCAACCACGAACACGAGCACGAGCACATGCGTCCCAACATCGGGCGAAATTCACTCGTTTTTGGTACCAACTTAGACTCGGTTGAAACCGGAAATTGAGCCTCTCTCGGTTTTCGTTTACACTCGGCTCGCTCTTTGGCTCTTTTACTCGTGCGTTCAACCTTTGAGGGAATATTTCAAGTGTAAAAAAGTCTATGCTAGAAATGAATACGTTCATTCATGTCCGAATTCTCGCCGAGGCAAGGTCGTTACACGCGCTTCTGAACTTTTGAACTGCGCGGTTGCTGCCGCGCGTCGTCAACGAAACGTCAACGCACGGACGTGGTGTGTGCCCAAATTCAATTCAATTTAATTTGAAAAAAATACCCGAAAAATGAGAAACAGCATTTAAGAGCAGAGTGAGCCAGTGAGAATTTTCATCTCCATCGGGAATTGAATAATTCAATAAGAATACAAATACGAAAACGAATAGAAATAACCGAAAATATACACACCAGAGAGATGTGCGAATAGTGAAACAAGAAACAAGAAACGAGTGAACAGTGAGTCAGTAGAGAAAACCCAAAACCAAACCCCCACCCCCACCAAATTAAAATGTCAATTCGCGTGTGAGAACCAGAGAATCGCAAACAACTCCCTAGAACATCTCAGTGGTTCGTTCTGTTCCCTGTGTGCCCCCCAAGAAATACCCAGAAGAGCAGCCGGAATGGAGTTGCCAACGCTGCTGCTGCTCCTGGTGAGCGTGCTGCTGCTTGGTGGAGCCTCCGATCGGTGCTGCCTGGCCGCCCTGGCGCCCAAGGAGAGCGGCGACAACTCTGCCAGCGCCATGCTGGGCGGAGGAGCTGGCTCCGCCTCTGTGTCGCTCTCGGGCGACTACTCCTCGCTCCTGTCGGCCGCCGTGCCACCCGCATCCGCCGCCGAATCCTCGCCAGCCGCGCCCGCCCACAGCGGTCCGAGCAACCAGTGCTCGTGGACATACAACGGCACCAGCTCCGTGCACTGCGCGCTGCGTCTGATTGAGCGCCAGCCGGGACTGGATCTGCAGGGCGCCGATGGCAGCAGCCAGCTGACGATCCAGTGCAGCGACCTCTACCTCTTCGAGTCCACGCTGCCGGTGGCGGTGTTCGCCCGCCTGCAGACGCTGGAGACGCTGCGCCTGGAGGCGTGCAAGCTGCTGCAGCTGCCCAACAACGCCTTCGAGGGCCTGGGCACGCTCAAGACGCTGCGTCTGAGCAGCCACAACGCCGAATGGGGTCCGGCCAGGGCGCTGGAGCTCTACCCGGACTCGCTCAACGGCCTCAAGCAGCTCACGGAGCTGGACATGAGTGACAACAACCTGAGGGCCCTGCCCGCCGGTTTCCTCTGCCCCGTGGGCAACCTTCAGTCGCTGAATTTGACCCGAAACCGCATTCGCACCGCCGAGCAGCTGGGATTTGCGGACATGAACTGCAGCGGTGGCAGCGAGCTGCAGCTGCTGGACGCCAGCCACAACGAGCTGCGCTCCATCACGGAGAGCTGGGGCATATCGCGGCTGCGACGCCTGCAGCACCTCAACCTGCAGCACAACAACATATCGGAGCTGTCGGGGGAGGCGCTGGCGGGGCTCGCCTCGCTGCGAATCGTGAACCTGAGCAACAACCACCTGGAGACGCTGCCCGAGGGTCTGTTCGCCGGCTCCAAGGAGCTGCGAGAGATTCATCTGCAGCACAACGAGTTGTACGAGCTGCCCAAGGGGCTGTTCCATCGGCTGGAGCAGCTGCTGGTGGTGGACCTGTCGGGCAACCAGCTGACCTCCAATCACGTGGACAACACAACCTTTGCCGGCCTGATACGCCTCATTGTGCTTAATCTGGCGCACAACGCCCTCACCCGGATCGACTACCGCACCTTCAAGGAGCTGTACTTCCTGCAGATTCTCAATCTGCGCAACAACTCCATCGGCCACATCGAGGACAACGCCTTCCTGCCGCTCTACAACCTGCACACCTTGAACCTGGCCGAGAACCGCCTCCACACGCTGGACGACAAGCTCTTTAACGGACTGTACGTGCTCTCGAAGCTCACCCTGAACAACAACCTCATCAGCGTGGTGGAGCAGGCCGTGTTCAAGAACTGCTCCGACCTGAAGGAGCTGGACCTCAGCTCCAATCAGCTGAACGAGGTGCCGCGCGCCCTCCAAGATCTGGCCATGCTCCGCACCCTCGACCTGGGCGAGAACCAGATCCGCACGTTCGACAACCAGAGCTTCAAGAATCTGCACCAGCTGACGGGGCTGCGGCTGATCGACAACCAGATCGGCAACATCACCGTGGGCATGTTCCAGGACCTGCCACGACTGAGCGTGCTCAATCTGGCCAAGAACCGCATCCAGAGCATCGAGCGGGGCTCCTTCGACAAGAACTTCGAGCTGGAGGCCATACGGCTGGACAGGAACTTCTTGTCGGACATCAACGGGGTGTTCGCCACGCTGGTGTCTCTGCTCTGGCTGAATCTGTCGGAGAACCACCTGGTGTGGTTCGACTACGCCTTCATTCCGTCGAACCTCAAGTGGCTGGACATTCACGGCAACTACATCGAAGCCCTGGGCAACTACTACAAGCTGCAGGAGGAGATTCGGGTGAAGACGCTGGACGCCTCGCACAACCGCATCACGGAAATTGGTCCCATGTCCATACCGAACACCATCGAGCTGCTCTTCATCAACAACAACCTAATTGGCAACGTCCTGGCCAATGCCTTCGTGGACAAGGCCAATCTGGCCCGCGTCGATCTCTACGCGAATCAGCTGAGCAAGCTGCAGCTGCAGCAGCTCCGTGTGGCGCCCGTGGTGGCGCCCAAGCCCCTGCCCGAGTTCTATCTGGGCGGCAATCCCTTCGAGTGCGACTGCACCATGGACTGGCTGCAGCGGATCAACAACCTGACCACGCGGCAGCATCCCCGCGTGATGGACATGCCCAACATCGAGTGCGTGATGCCACATGCCCGTGGCGCTGCAGTCCGTCCGCTGAGCGCCCTGCGGCCCCAGGACTTCCTCTGCCGCTACGAGTCGCACTGCTTCGCGCTGTGCCACTGCTGCGACTTTGACGCCTGCGACTGCGAGATGACCTGCCCCCACAACTGCACCTGCTACCACGACCAGATCTGGTCCACCAACGTGGTCGACTGCGGCGGCCAGCAGACCATGGAGCTGCCCCGTCGCGTCCCCATGGACTCGAGCATCGTCTACCTGGACGGCAACAATTTCCCGGTGCTCAAGAATCACGCCTTCATCGGCAGGAAGAACCTCAAGGCGCTGTACGTGAACGGCAGCCAGGTGGCGGCCATCCAGAATCGCACCTTCGCTAGCCTGGCCTCGCTGCAGATCCTCCAGCTGGCGGACAACCGACTCCAGACGCTGCACGGCTACGAGTTCGAGCAGCTCTCCGCGCTGCGGGAGCTCTACCTGCAGAACAACCTGCTGGCCACCATTGAGAATGCCACCCTGTCGCCCCTCGTCTCGCTGGAGCTGCTCCGCATCGATGGCAACCGGCTGGTCACCCTGCCCATCTGGCAGCTGCACGCCACCCACTTTGGCAGGCGCCTGCGTTCCATCGCTCTGGGACGCAACCAGTGGAGCTGTCGCTGCCAGTTCCTGCAGGCCCTCACCTCCTACGTGGCCGAGAACGCGCTGATTGTGCAGGATGCGCAGGACATCTACTGCATGGCGGGGCCCAACACGGCTGGCTACGACGCTGCGGCCTACGACAGCAGCTCCTCCTCCGAGGGATCCCTGCAGAAGCGGGAGCTGGACTTCAACTCGACGGGCGCCGCCTGCACGGACTACTACTCGGGGATCGATGCTGCAGCATGGCATACCCGAGTCGTACATTCCCCTGCTGGCCGCCGCCTTGGCCCTGGTTTTCCTCCTGGTCGTCTTCATCATCGTCTTCATCTTCCGGGAGTCGCTGCGCATCTGGCTGTTCGCCCACTACGGCGTCCGTGTGTTCGGGCCGCGATGCGAGGAGTCGGAGAAGCTCTACGACGCCGTGCTGCTGCACTCGGCCAAGGACTCGGAGTTCGTGTGCCAGCACCTGGCCGCCGAGCTGGAGACGGGACGTCCGCCGCTGCGAGTCTGCCTGCAGCACCGCGACCTCGCCCACGATGCCACCCACTACCAGGTGCTGGAGGCCACGCGTGTCTCCCGTCGTGTGGTCATCCTGCTGACCCGCAACTTCCTGCAGACCGAGTGGTCGCGCTGCGAGCTGCGCCGCTCGGTGCACGACGCCCTCAGGGGACGGCCACAGAAGCTGGTGATCATCGAGGAGCCGGAGGTGGCCTTCGAGGCGGAGAGCGACATCGAGCTGCTGCCCTATCTGAAGACCTCGGCCGTGCACCGCATCCGGCGCTCGGACCGCCACTTCTGGGAGAAGCTGCGCTACGCCCTGCCCGTCGACTACCCCACCTATCGCGGCAACAACTATACGCTGGACCACAACCACGAGCGGGTCAAGCAGCCGGCCAGCCCAGGGCTGCTGTATCGCCAGGCTCCGCCGCCCGCCTACTGCGGCCCGGCCGAGGGAGGCGCCCCCAGCGCGGCCACGGCTCCAGCCGAGCAGAACTATTCCACGGCCACCACAGCCACCCCCAGTCCGAGGCCCCAGCGACGCGGAGATCATCACGGCGTCGGAGGCGTCGCTGGCTCCGGGGCGGCCACCGCCCCGCACGGCCACCACTTGCACGCCCAGTACTACCAGCATCACGGCATGCGGCCGCCCTCGGAGCACATCTACTCCAGCATCGACTCGGACTACTCGACGCTGGACAACGAGCAGCACATGCTGATGATGCCCGCTGGCCCCGTTTCCTCGTTGGAGGGTACCCCCAGGGCCCAGACCTGGCGCCCCAAGCAACAGCAGCAGCAGCAGCAGCAGTCTGGCCCCACCTCAGTGGGTCATGTGTCCACCCTGGGACCCAGTGGCAAGGCCCCTGCCCAGCAGCAGCAGCAACAGCAACAGCCACAGCAACAACAGCAGCAGCAGCAGGCAGTGGGATCTGGCCAACAGCAAGGTCCACATGTCCAGGCATATCTCGTCTAGAGAGGAGCAGCATCAAGAGGAGGAGATGCAGATGGGAATGGAGATGTGGAGTATGAGGATACAGAATGTGGCATTCTGGGGGAGAGAGTGGCAGTGATTTCTTTAGGGACTGGTTCCTGTGCATAATTTTAATTACTAAAATATGTGCGAGTTAAGCTAAGAGATTAGAACGAGGGGAGCATGAGCACGGAGGAGGAGATAGAGAAGAAGTAGGAGTAGGAGTAGGAGGAATAGAAACTATCCAGAGATTTTAATGTTAGACCCATTCACATACCGAAAAACCCCCGACCCCCAACCAAAAACAAGCAGCAGCAGCAGCAGCAGGAAGCGCCAACAAATATTTTGTTTATCCAGTGTAAAGTCATTTTAGATGCACTAAACAAACATACGAGTACTCCTCGTAGATACAGGCACACAATGCGCACAGATACAGATACAGATACACAAGCTACAAGCTACACAGACACACAGATACAAGATACAAATGCATTTAGAAGCGAAGCAGAGACAGGCAGGGTGGGGTTGGGGGAAAACTATGTTAGCACAATGCCATTTCAAAGTTTTCAAAGTTTGCCACAGCAAAAGAAAGTTTTCCCCCCTCACACATGCCACATGCTCCTCTGCCTGGCCTTTCATTTGCTTAGCACTGAGTATGGCTCCTCTGGAGAATTTGGGATAACTTTTTAATATGGTTTTAATCAGTTGGACCGAACTATTTGGCATCCAGCAGGCACACAGATTCATGCTCTCAGCTGAACTTTGGAGCCACAGTCCTTTTGAAGCTTAGACATATATAGTAAATTGATTGTACCCTGGCTCAGTATCAGTGTACCATAGTTAGTATCTGGCGTATCAATTTTTGTATATATTCTCTCCACTACCATAAACAGCATTCATAGTTATTTAAATACCGATAGATACATATATACACACATACCCACATAGATACACAGGCTCATAAACGTAACCATAATTGATAGCGATAATATTCAGTAACCACATTCGAGAGTGCACACACAGTCAGGAATAATGCAGCAGCCTCAGAGGAGAGCAATGAGATCAGATCGGTGAATGGAATCGATGTGGTTGCCATCGTGTATAAAGCATTCATAATTACTTAGCTAGAGCAAACCGAATGGGGAGTACTCGAATGAATCTCGAGTGGTTAACTACAATAGTAACTACCAATATGCAGACAGGCAGATAGATAGACAGGAAGGCAAACACAAGCTCATTTTAAATACTACGCTTACCAAAACTAACGATAATTGTACTATGTAGTATGATGGTATGCTACATGCTCCACCAATATGCATAGCTAAATGACTAACAAACATAAATACATAGAGATACATAACCAGTATGTGTTATTCAGTATGAATATTATATATATATAAATGTGCGTGACTGTGTAAAGTAAAACTGATATTAGCGAACTGCATGAGATTCGCTCTACACATACATATATATACCATATATACCCATACGATATATATATGCATATATATTATCCGAGTAAATGTTTAACAACTGCCTAAAGAGCATTTATTTCCGATTGCAAAACTCGCCGACTCGTCATTAGTTAAGAAAACAAAAAATCAGTTAAAAACTATCGCCTATCGAGTTATAAAAAGATGAAGAAGAAGGTCCTTAGGAGACCGTTAACACCAACCACTTGTACCAGTATGAAAGCCCAAAACTGTTATTTATTTTTATCATTTTGTAATATATACCGCTATAAGTTATGTGTATGTAGTACTACATAGATATGTATTTAGTTCTCTAAGAAGAAGACATTAATGGCGCTCTATGATAATGTATAACCTTTGGATAATTCAATTTTTGTGAATAATAACTATTTATATACTATACACATACATACATCTAAAATCTATGTACGATTACAACAACAACAAAAACAAAGATATTTTTCCGTTTCGCCAGCGAACAATGCAAAATGAAATGAAATGAAACTTTTTTAAAACAAAAACAAATCTTCTTGACTTTTGGTATCATATTATATAGTATGGTACTTATTGGTTTGGGTTATATTGTGGTCTGGGCTCCTCCATTTTCAGCTGGCTCTCTCTCTCTCTCTCTCTTTGCTAATTTAATTCATCATGCACATGAGTTGCTGTTTTGTAATCCTCACGCATTGTTTGGTGGGGGAGGGGGGGACGGTCGTTGGTCGGCGGCCTGTCAAAGTCAACCGAGCAAACGTAGCTCAGACACAAGCCGACAGAGTGATAAATCATTTTTGTTTTTCTATACAGCTTGTATTGTATATACATACAGCTCACACGTGTGTATGTGTGTGTATATAAACCGAAATACAAATGCGCATCGCGTTGCAGAGGCAACCCCCCCACAGTTCATCTATCCAACCATCCATCCATCCATTCCGGCTGTCTATATAGCACCTCCACTCCCCAGAGCCATGGTGGCTGTGCGTCGCGGCGTCTGTCGTGTTTTGTCTGGTTAAATGATGGCAGCGGCACGTCGTACTGTATCCAATTGAAGGGTAACACACTCTCCTCCACCATATCTACCTAGTCGGAGAGTGGATTTCCATGATGGTTTTGGCATTTATATTTTTATGCCAAGCGGAGCTCAAGTGCCCCAAGTGCCAAGTGCTACATTTCTCGGCCCAAAGTGTGGAATTGTGTGGAAGCGTGGCACGGCCAGAGCCTAGATGTGCTATAGATACAAAACACCAGGGGAGAGCTCGGTCTGCAGAGGGTTTTCCATTTCACTTACAGCCATCTGAAGTATCACAATTTCTTACATCAGTTGCATTGGATTTCGTTTAACATCCGGAGAGAGAGAGAGATACAGCGAGAGAGAGACAGAGAGAGTGAGTGAGAGAAAGAAACGATTGTACATTTCTTGGTTACCTACCGTTCCCCTCGAACGCCATTCGATTCGAACCCTATTCAAACCACCCGAATCCAGATCAACAACTGGCAAACTTTTTTAATTTGCTTTCATTGAGGTCTCCCTCCACTTCTCTCCCGGCACAAAGCATCTTCACACTGTTCGTACAAGTTGTAACTAATAGAATTACAAACCTCACAAAGAAAGAGTGCCAGCGCACACACACGCACCCACATGGAACCCTTGGCCTCCAGCATTGAAGGGCGGAGATGTGCTCCAAAAAGGCATGCCTCAGACAAGTGCACTGCACTGAATGGAGGGACTGAGAGAGAGACTCAGAGAAATCGTAACCAATCTGGGGGAAAGCTCTAGTTGAGGAATTTTTTTTGTTTTTTGAAAATTTCATTTAACAATTGCTTAATTGTTTGCAGATACGCATCTGCTGTTGAGCCACTTTCAGTTCGAAAATACTCAGGGGTGGAATTTTTCTATTTTTTCTGTCAAAATCAATAACTAAGGAAAATTAGCCAGCACTTTAAATCAATATTGTAAGGGGAAGAAATAAGCTAAAGGAAGATTCAGAGCCCATAGCCAGATATTCCATATTACTTTCAGCGCAAAAACTGATCAAAATTCAATACGTGTTGCAAATATCGAATTTCCATCAAAAGCGAAACAAAAACAAAACAGTCATAAAAAACATTCGAGGGTGGCTGCTGCTGCCCCCTGTTCGTACGTAGCATCGAGGGGGCGCAAAAAAAAATACAATATATATAGGATATATTTCCAGAATACTCGTGTGTTTGTGTGTGTGTGTGTTTGAGTGTGTGTGTGTGTGGGCATGGGCCGGACTCGGCTCGCTTATTATGATAATAAATTTTTATGCTGCAAGAAATAAAAGAGAGTGCAGGAAAAAAACAAAAATTAAATAAAAAAGTATCAGTCGCCCACACACACACACACACACACGGGCTACTGGGCAGATGGGCATAAGAGATGCGGCAGGGAGAGGAACCAGCCAACCAACAAGACGAGAGAGAGAGAGAGAGTAGCTCAAAGTGAATTAAATTGAATTGAAAACTGTTCCCCAATAAAGGAAGGGCCCCCCCCGTTCAGGGGCAAGTTTAAATGCTTTAGTCGGACCCTACCCTACCCTACCCGATGCCGACCCGAACTTGGGCCTCGATGTCAGCACTTGCAATCAAATTATTTAAATGTAATAAAAAAGGTTCAGCAAAATATTTGCTTTGCCGGACGAAAAATACTCGACGAAAAGTTGCCAGAATCAAATGTGGGCCAGTCATGGCTCCGGACATGCTCAATGTCAGAGACTTCAGTCAGTCAAATACGGTAGCTTATACTTCTATACAATATATACTCTATATATATGTATTGCTATATTGTGTCATACATATAGGCGAGTGAAGAAAAGCGTTTTTCGTCACGTTCTTCTCGGCAGAGCGCACAGAAATAGGCAAATAAATCTGTGCGGGCAACGGGAAAAATGAAATGAAATGCTTGGTCAGGTTTTCCATTTACTACAATACATATACATATACTCTATATATATGTACGTGTATATATAAATAACAATTTTCATTCTCTGGCCGATAAACAACGACGCAAAGGTGATAAGTTCATTTTGACAGCTTGCAAATCAAAGTGTCTTTTTTATTATTATTTTTTCTGTTTTCACTTTTACATTTGGGAAAATCAATTTGGGCCAGACAATGATTGAGGCTATTGCGTGGGCTTTTTCCTTGCCATAAAAATGTTACCAGTTCCATGGAAAATACTGTATTCTATTGCTTAAAATATTCTGTCCATCATTCTTGAAGTTTTGTCAAAACAATTCCACAGTTATGGTGGAACTTGAACCTACATATATGAAGAAAGTACTCCCATCCAATTATTGAAGTTAATTCTGTGTAGTCTGTGTCCATATCCTTATCCCCGTGCATAGCTCTAGCTCTGTATTTCTAATGAGCTTTATAATGTTGTGGCCACAACGGCAATGTCACAAGTGCCAGCAGCTGGAAGGATGTCCTCTGAGTCTTCACACAAAACTCCACTCCACACACACACATTCATGGCTGTACTCGTATAACTCTGTGTATGTTTGTCATAATTTCACGTCCATTGTCAGGGCTTATTCAGCATGGCGGGACACGGGTATGGGTATGAGTACATGAATGTGAGTGTAAGGATGGGAAGTGCAGGCTGTGTCCTGGTTGGTGCGTCTCCTGTTCGTTGTTCGTTGTTCGCTGTTGTTGAGGTTGAGGTTGGCCCTCCTTGGCGTAATTATTTGCTTTGGCTTTCGGGGTTCATTTACGGAGTACTCCACCAAAAAGAAAATACCCTAAAGAAGCGACACACACACACAAACACACACATAGTTTGCATATGTATGCCGCGGCTTGTCAGGACTGTGTCTGTCTCTGTGTCTCTGCCTGTGTGTGTTTTTATACCCGTACTCGAAGAGTAATAGGGTATATTGTATTTGTGGTAAAAGTGGATGTGTGTAACACACAGAAGGAGGCGTTTCCGACCCCATAAAGTATATATATTCTTGATCAGCATCAATAGCCGAGTCGATATAGCCATGTCTGTCCGTCCGTCTGTCCGTCTGTCCGTCTGTCCGTCCGTCTTGTTTTTCACTCATTGCTCGAAGGCTATTAGAGCTAGACCAATCAAATTTTTTCCAGACTGATGTGATATCTCACTCCTAGAAAAGTGTTTCAAAATTTCGCCCCGCCCACTTCCGCCCCCACAAAGGGCGCACATCTGTGGCGTCCACAATTTTGAAGATAGCAGAAAACGAAAAATGCAGAATCATAGAGACAGCCCATATCTATCAGGGGCCCAAATCTGAATCGGATCGGATCATTAATATAGCCACAATAGAGAAAAACATACGCAAAAACTTCGCTCCATCCCTTTCGCACTCACACAAAATCGAGACGATTTGGTTTTTGTATTTTGTGTCGCCTGGATCTCAGAGAGACTATAAGAGCTAGAGCAACCAAACTTTTGGCCAAGACTCCTGTGATACCAAACCTGAACAAGTGTATTTCAAAATTTCGCCACGCCCCTTCCGCCCCCAAAAAGACGAAAATCCACAATTCTGGAGGATAAAAAAAAAAATGCAGTTTTGTAGAGAATGACCATATCTACCAGATTCCCGAATTTGGTTCAGATCGGATCATTATTGTAGCCACAATGATCAAATGAATTTTCAGCAGCAATGCCCCACCTCCTCTTGCGGCGTAAGTCAATTATTGGGGTTGATTGTGGCTGCAGATTCTCTCACACACACACTCACGCTCAAACATGCTGCCTCGTGCAGTGTACGTGTGTTGTTGTGAGAACTGATGTAGATGATGTAGATGTAGATGTCGATGACAGATGTAGCAAAAAAATGTAAAATGTAAAAATGATAAAACATTTTAAAATTCCACATAAATCACATGTGTACTGACTGAGTACTGGTATAAAAGTAGAGTCGCGTTCGAAGCGACTCCGTACGTTCTTTCTCGTTGTTTCTGCTTTTCTTTGGTTTGTCTCTTTGTTTGTGCACATGTGTTTTAATTTCTGTTTGTTGTTTTTAACGGCAACAATAAAAAACTGTTACACTCGTCGTGTCACCGCCGTCCGCACTCTGCTGCCCTGGCATCCTCCGTTGCTCCGTGGTGGCCCCTCTTTGGTGCCGGGGTTCAAGCAATTACAAATTATGGCCCAGTCCTTGTGCGCCCCAGTTACCGTTGCCCGTTTAGGTTTAGGGTTACCTTTTTTAATTGTTTTTCCAGTGTTGCTGGTGTCCCGTGTCCTGTGTCCTGTGTGTGTGGGTGGGTGGGTGCTGCAAAGGGTTTGCAGTCGGACTTTGGTTGGGGGGATTGTGGCGCTGCTTTATGTGGGAATCCCTAATTATGAAACATAGCTGGAACTACTATTTATCTTGCTTTAGTATCTCCCCACCCCTCAAAGTACCATAACCCGAACCCGAACCCAAAACCGACCCCCGAAGCCTGGAGAAAAAATCAATAAAAACTCCTTTGGAAAGCTTTAAAGTCAGGCTGCAGGGCATAACTCCAGCCACAACTCAACTCCACATGGGATGTGCTCTGTCATTGGGCCGCGTAGCAGAGAGCTCTCTGGCCGGGCAGGGAAGGAAGGGAAGGGCATACACAACAAGAAACAGGTTTAATGAGCCGGCTGCTCCGGTTGATGGAGACCTTGCACGCAATGTCCAGACGAGGACGACACCCAACATGTCCTTTGCTTATTAAATGTCGTGAGCAAGTGTTGAAGTCGCCCCAAGACCTGGTCCGACGGGGCAAGGGCGAGCCGAGAATGCAGTGCACACAAGAGGCGGCAAAAACGCAGACAAAGCAAAGTCAAGATACCAACACACACGCACACAGCTACAGAGCTACACTCGGACTACTCGGACTCGAACTCGAACTCGGAGTCGGAAGAGCAGACGGAGCTCAGGATATTAAGGACACTGGCAAGGAGAAGGAGGAGGAGGGCATAAAATGCTACGACTCGGTCACGACCAATAAGATGGAAGACAATTCAATTGAAAAAAATCAACGATCGATAATCTTTACCACTGACCGCACACACACACACACACACAAACACACACACGCTCCGGCCAAGTCGAAGTGGACTTTGGTCCTGTCCATGCCAGTCAGCCAGTCAGTTGGCCAGGCCATCCAGCCATCAGCCAGTCAGCCATACTGCCATCCAGCCACACTTCTGCTCTGCTGCCTTAAAGACTTCAACACTAAGCTGCCAGTGCTCCAGTTCTCTTTATTTCACTTTAATCCTCACATGCTATCTACCCCGTACTCGTGGATTCGTGCAAAAGGAAGTTTTGCAACAGCCAAAAGGAGACCCAATATTTACACTAGTTTACACATATGTATTCCCATTCCCTTCAATGAAGAATGGGATGAAGATTTTACTGTAGCTCTGAGACTTTTCCCCTGTATCCCCTATTGATCAAATTGTGTTTCATGGATCATCGTACCCCCGATTAAGGGGTATCTTCAAGTCGCAATTTCGACTCTTGCCTCCGTACTTGTTTCCTTTTCTATTTACATGTTTATCGGGGAGTCCCATCCTTTTCTAGTTCTGTGCGTCTGCTGCTCGGGCGTGTGCTTTTTAATTCGCTTTACTCCTCTCCGTTCTCTCCGCTCTCTCTCCGCTCTCTCCGCTCTCTCCAAGGAGCCCCAAGCACTGTGTGCGAAAGGAAGTGAATGGCAGCAGGGCCTGGCTGCAGCACAGCTTTCTTAATTTTGTTTGACTTTAGCTAAAGTTTAATGATGGACTTACATGCTGCCCGGACAAAGGGTAAAGATGTGAAGAAAACGAAAGGAAAGGGAGGGTGGTAAACAGAGGGAAGGAGAGGCGAGATGAGCCAATGCTCTGGAGGGTAACTACTCAAGTACTTTAGTAATCGACTGTAATCAATACGAGAGGCAAGAGACAAGAGGCTTAGCAGTGGGCAACGATATCAGAAGGTAGCCTACTCCAAAGGGATCTCTGCAGAGGATCCCCTTCCCCTGGAAAACTACCAAAAATCTCTTAGATACTTTCCACTGCGGCATAATGAGACCCATCTGTACTGCCGGAGGCGTACACAACATACACACAAAACAGAAGGGTACACGTGCACATACACACGTGCACTCAAACGGCCTTCTCTCCACCCCATTTAAAAATAAACAAGGAAGTAATTAACATTTTTTGGGGCAGTTCTTCAGTTCTTCAGTTACGACAGAACTGTTCGTTCCTCAGCTCGTTTCCACTTCATTTACTTTGCTTACTCAAATTTCTGGGACAGCACAGCCTATTTGCATGCAGACGAAACTTTTACCCGCTTCTGCTTTATATTTTTTTTTTTTCGATTTTGTTTGTCCCAGGCCCTGGCCCTGGGGCTGCACTTTATAAAGTGTTAATTTGCCAACCCTTTGGCTCCCATTCCAGTCGCGGGGCTCGTCCGCCTGTTCCTCTTATTCCGTGTAAAACTTTGATTCGATTTCCGTTTGCCGAGCCGTGTGACAACTCCCCTCTGAGGTCGAGTAGTGTCTGCCCCGTTATGTGCCGCTTAGATATTTATTAATACATTTTATTGGCCGATAAAACCGTTTATGGGGCAAGCAAAACGTGGAGACGTGTCTCCTCTAATCAAACATTTTATGCGCCACTTTGGATACCTGCCGCATCCTACCTTCGGCCCACAGTCCGCCCGCCCCCCCGTGGGGCATATTTTGTGTGTTGTTTGTATTAAAAATGCATAAACCCATAACCACATAATTAGTTTTTATAAGCGCAGAGCCCGGCCCGGCCCGGCCTGGAGCTAATTTTGCATGCGACCTGCCCTGCCACAAAATACGTATCGTATACCATCCCAACAGCCAAATAGTGTTTAACTATGCTTATTTTTATTTAAATAAATCCCATAAATGTTTATATGGCCTGTGTTTTTGTGCGTCTGAACTAACTTTATGGGCCTCATAAAAAGTGGAGCATGGACTGCCTATGGCATAATAGGGGGTTGCCATTGCCAGTTCCAGTGCCACAGCCGGTGTTTGCTTCAGAACTCGCTGCCTGGCTGTCAGTTCCATCCATCGTTGAGTATTGTATGGCCAGCATCAAATCGATTGAGCGATATGACAGATCCGCCAGTGAAACAAGTTTTCCAGAGAGAGACAGAGAGAGAGATCTAATCGAAGCATAACTCAGACAACAAATTAACTTGACCAAAAAAACGCTGCCTGGGTCTCTGATTTCATAAAAAATTATATGTCAAACGAAAAAAAAAAAAACTTATAAAATCAGCACGCGTAGCCAAACCGTTTAAAACAAATGCCAATCACAGATCCAGCTACAGCAACAGCCAAAATCTGAGAGTGAGAGAGAGACTGAGCGAAGACTCCCCCACGGAGAAATTTATTAAGTGGCCGATAAGCATCTAGGGGCCAAGTCACAGAACCGACTTGACCATTGATTGATATGGCAGATACACAAAATATCTATGCACACAACAGGCAGACGTTGGCCCGTTCTGTGGCCAGTTGGGTTATGGCTTATGGGCTCTTAATGGGCAGAGATGAGCCTACAAAGTTGCGGCTTTGCCAGCGACTTGGGCCATTGTTTGTCGTGGCTAATAATAGAGGTTAACTAAGCCAATGAAAACCACCGTTGCCCGGCTGTGGCTGCTTCGAAAGTTTTTAATACCAAATATGAACGCAGTTATTAGTAACTGCAGTAAAGTTTTATTCCTTTTCGGGGAGTGGGCAAAAAGGGGAAATGGAAAGGTTTTTACGATCTATGAAGGATGATGAATAGAATGGTGATGGTATGGGTGATGATATGGGTAGGTAGTCCCATAGTTTCTGTCACTTTTTTTCCCAAATGAAATTCTTGCGCTCCTTTCCCTTTCTGTGGAATTTTTGGGTCAGTTCCCAAAAGGCCTTGACTGCAGATCTATCGAACAATGAGGAACAATTAATATGCCATGCCCATCCTCCATCTATCCATGGCATTTGTATATCTGCACGGGGATCTTCGGCACAGCCCGCATAACATATGGATAAAGGTATTCCAAAATGATTTGATTTGCCGGACAGCTTCAATTTATTAAATCGCTTCACCTTGATCCGCAAATGAAGCGGCTTTTTGGTTGTCCCACTATCTCCGCACATATCTAATTCTGTGCATTATATTCTCTTTTATTTATTTCAGTTGCAGATGCAGAAACAAACAAGAGATCCACCTGCCCCATGCCCCTCCCCACCCGTACCACAGTCGTGTGTTTTTTTTGGGGTGCCTCATTTGTGAGTCAAAGTTGGAAATGTTAATAGGCCCCTCCGATGATTATTATGATGATGATGATTTGGACGCTCTGATAAGACTTACTCTCGTAATGAGTAAACATTTTAGTATTGAAATTTTAATTAACTATTGCGCAATAAAAATTTTAGAAAACGGCCCGGAAAGGAAAACAAAAAATTATGAAAATTATGCCCCGAAATTCGTGCAAGAGTGTCTGTGAGTTTTTTGTTTGGTCTATCTTTTGGTTTTGGGTTTTTTATTGAAATTTATGTCCGGTGACAGTTGAACCCCCCTTTCAATGGAGGGAAATTAACCCAAAGCTTGGCCATAAAATGCATTAAGTGTGTGGCTGCAGTCCGGCCCGCCGACCACACTCCCCATAGTAATATGTTCTCTTTTAGAATTTTTTCTAATATTTTACGATTGCGTTTTTTATTATTGTCTCAACTGGGGAATGGAAATACCCAGACCCCTGCCCCGTCCCCGGACTCGTTGATTGCACGAACCATGCAGGTTGGCATTTTATTAATGAGATTAATCAATTTTTGTTTTCTTCATTATGAGGACTACTTCGTGCTGTTCTTTTCTATTCTATTATATTCTGCCCCTTTTTCATGTGAGAGGAATGGCATGGTTCCTGGTTCCAGAGCAGTCTCTGTCTCTGGTGTCTAGTGTCTGGTATCTGGTGGCGTTTTTTACGACGCCTTTCGCCTTTCGGATCTGAATATTTATGTGGGAGTCTTTGGCATCGACGATGCGGTGCCGTTCAGCTGACTGACGGCTTTTTACGATCTGTCAACGCAGGCCAACGTGTAGAATATATGAGCTCAATTGTCTTTTTTACGACTCCAGCTCATTTGCTTAGCAGCCCCTGCCCCTGAACCCTGTCCCTGTCCCTGCCCCAGCAACCACTCCACTGTGGCGCTGCCTGTCAACAGTTTACACAAACAGCAACAGAGGCCACAGAGCCGTACAGCGCTGGCAAACGGAACATTTTATGTGCACTACAAAATGTATGAAATGTACTGCTAATAGCAACCTTTCCCCCCCGTCTCGAGGGTGTTGATATGTAGTATAGGCCCAGAGGCAGGGTCCCCCCGGTTGCAAGGTGCAAGCAACTAAAAAAGGTGAACTCCGGTTTTACGACTCGCTTTGGGTTGCATGCACCACCGACCACCGGTTGGGGGCAAGGAACTGTAGCCAAAGGATACTTGGTTGAAATATAGTAGTTCGTTCAACCAAAAATTAAAGCAGTTTAAATCACGAATTTTACACCTACAACTACACTACTCATACTCGTGTATATATTTGCACATTCCAATGCTCAGATGTGGCAGTACATCTGGCCAAGAACTGTTGTTGTTGTTTACTCTAAAGATTTAGCTCAGGCGGTCCATAAATCACTCCCAAGCAACCACAAAGCGCTGCACAACTGAAATCCTTGAGAAGATGCAACATTTCCCATAATTTCTTGCAATTTCCGAGCCATTGTTTGGCTGATCGGCCGTAAAACCTCCATTCAAATCAAAACCAAACAAAAAAACCCTGCGGGCCATTTGCCAAAGAGCTCTGCCGCTTGCAGCCAATGCAATGCAATTTTTTCTGGTAGCCCACAAAAAAAAAGGCAATTAAATTCCGGGAATTATCGGAACTGTAAGCCCCCCCCTGTCGAACAAGCGACAAACCGCACAAAAGCGCAGCGACACAAGGGAGTGAAAGGAAAGAGGGCTAGAGAGGAAATCGTCGGTCGTAAGTAGTTCGGCGATTGTCCAATCTCTGCTGAGGCAGGGGCAGGGGCAGTGCTACCGATGCTCATCACAAAGGTCACACAAAAACAGCAAAACAAACAATGGCCAAGACAAGACGATATGAAGAAGAGAAGGCTGCTCTGGATCTATGCCCAGATTTGTGGACAGGTAGACGGCGAGTGAGGCTGAGAATGAGTTTGATGCCTCATCATTGGCCGGCCATCAGGTGGCATGACAATTAAAATTAGGTAACACGGTGAAAATTGGAAAGTTGCCGCCTCTGAGAACTTTGAACTGCCGCCGCCGCCGCCGCTCTGCCCTGCTCTCCACTGGTCTGCTCCGGATCCGTTCAAAACCGCCTTTGAAGAGTGCCGGCCAGAGCGGCGTTGTTAGCGGCTGATGAAGTAATTTTTTCCTGCCTGCCATTTAACCAAATATTTTGATTAAAGCCGGCCCTGTGCGCTGCCTTAAAGCCAGCTCAGACTGAACCGAAAGAAAAATCAATAGACTTCCGTTCCCGCCGCTTTATTTAAATGGCAAGTTCACGCCCGTCGTCATCTTCGTTGTGGCAGTGGTGGTAACGGTGGCAACGGTGGCAGTGGCACTGGCATTAAGAGTCGGAGTCCCAGTCAATGTCTGGGCTGTCCATTAAAAGCAAATTCCTCAAAAAACTTTGCTGTCAGCAGCAAACAATGTCAACATGGCCCGAAACATGGGTTGGGAAGGATCTGGGATCTGGGGCCTGACTGAGTGTCGTCGTCGCTGGTCCCTGGTCTTCGTTCGCCGTTCGCCGGTCTCTGGTCACCCCTTCAAAGAAATATTCATGCGAAAATTTGTTAACTTTTCTTCGGGGGCCAACACAGCACACACAAAAGGGCTAAGCTATACAATTTTGGGGCCATCTATCGCTGTCGCTCAGTGCCGCTTCCTACTCCTTCTTTTTTTTTTTATTCATGAGCACACAAAAATAATAAAAATGAAAAGAATAAAAATACAAATTGAAAGGAAAACAAAACACTTTTTGTGTCCCGGGGTCTCGGACTCGCATTTTCCCCCTTTTCGGGGGGGGTTTGTGTGTTTGTAAGGGGCAAATAAAAATAAATATATTATTTTACACGCTGCCAGCCAAGACGCGCGCGAGCTCCAGACGCTGCACAAATCTAATTCAAATTCAGCTGAAGAAGTGGCAAAATAATGTGCGAGCGGGGGCGTGGATCGCCCCTCCCCCACCCACAATCCTTTGCGTCCTGCCACCCCACGCAGCGGGCGGTCCGTGACGACCATAAAAAGGCAGGAAGAAGGCGACGCCGGCACAGGCCGCCCATTTGTTGTTAGCCTCCCCACCATCCAGCACCCCTCCCAATGGAATAACTCACTCATACGAATACTTACGGTTATGTGTATGTATGTGTGTATGTGTGTACGATCTAACGATGGCAGACTGAAACCAATACGTGTCGCTGTGTTGAAGATACATTAACATATTTGTATTGTCTGCGTGACTCTGTCCCTGTCTCGCTTACTCACTCTCTCTTTCGTTTATGCGGTGCGACTTAAAGTGCACAAGAAGTTATGGCGACAATGGAGAAATATGAAATATTTCCGAGAATGTCCTTTTGGTCGCCTGCGAGTGTACTCTATAAAGAGTGGTGGCCTAAACAGTGCTCTTACCTATTCATATGGTTGAGTTGCCTGCCCACAGATTTAGCTTTTCCCCTGCAGAATGAGTGTCTATAATTAACAATTCTTTCGTAGTGCTTGTACATCTATTTTTCTCCTTTTCAGGATAAGATTAACGTGGATTTCATTCTGGGTTGTGGCATTTTTTTTGCACTTTGCGGTGCTTCTTTATTTCCTCTAATTTCCGTGTCCCAACCAACCTCTACGGGTGTACATATGTATGTAACGAATCGTTTATAAAGTCCCATATACCTTAGTGTCCTTCTTCTTTTTGGGTTGGGGGCGGTCGTCTCTAACAAGCTCTGGCAGCTGTCCCGCAGTTTTCTCTTTCGACGTGTTCTCCCACTCTCCCGCCCCCCGCTCTCCGCGGGAGCTCTCGTACTGCTACAGCCCGTATCCACTTAGACAGCTCAGGCATAAAAAACATATGTTGCCTTTGGTCCTTTTACTCCTTCACCTCCTGTGTGTGGCGCCATCACCCCCCCAACCTCAGCGCATGCCTTCTTCTTCGCTCCACTGTATGTATCTGTATTTGGTCGCCCGGTGGGTTGTGCTTTTTCCAACAATTGGTTTTTAGGTGGCAGTCGAGCACATTTTAAGTGGTAATCATTTACGCTTCGCAAATAAATACCGAGTTTGTGATTTGAATTTTCCTACCATTTCCATTTCCATTTCCACTTCCACTCCATCGCCAGTCGCCTGCTTCCCTGCTTCCGCTTCCCGCGTTCCGCTTCTTTTCTGTTTCTGTTTCTATTTCGTTTTGTGGCGCTGTTTTCCGTTTCTTTTGTGTCATTTTGTAGCCTTTTGGCCTTTTGGCAGGGTCTGTCATAAAAAGCGGCGACCATTGGACATTGTGAATTTTAAAGGTAAACCCTTTGGCCCCAATTTTTTATTGACTTTGCCTATTTGGCCAGATTTAAGAGTTAAGTCTGATGGAATTGGGCGAAAACATCTAAGCTAATCCCTGGACTGAAAACTTCGTTATTGATCTGCAACTGGAAATCCAATTACTATGCCGCTTTTCCCCCTGTTTCTTTTGCCTTTTCCCTTCCCTTTTCGAACGGCATTCATTTACCCATTAGAGGCGGCCTATTAACTTAAGTTGAACTCGTTTGGGACGGGCGGACGGACGGGCACGCAAGTACTTTCGTTGGAGGATGAAAAGTAAAAACCGGCAAACAAATGAAAGTTCCCATTGTCTGGCGGACACATGAGAAATGAGGTTTTCCAGAACCTCAGCCGAATGGATCCCAGGCCAACTAATGAATTAGCCGCGTGTGCGCAGCCGCAACCGCAGTCTAAATCTGAATCCCAGTCTGAGTCCGCGTTTGAGTCTGAGACGGAATCTGTTGTGGTTCAGTTAATGATCCACACGCACGGGCCCAGAATCGAATTAACTCTGCTGGCAGATACCCAGATACATACCAGTGCAGATACATTTGTATGTGTATAACAAAACCCGATCTGGGAGTAACGCGATCAGGTGCGAACAAAGTTATCAGCCCCTGAGCGGAGAGCGACTCCAAAAAAAAAATAAAGGCTCAAAGAAAAGAGCGAAGAACTGGAAAAAGAAAATCAAAATCAAAACTTGCCGCGAAGTTAATTATAATTGCCAGGGCAAAAATACAACAACAAAAAGAGAGAGGGGGAAATAAAACAGAAATATATATTGTAGTATGTATAAAGGTTGCCTGTGTGCCGTCCTCTGCTTGAGTCTTGAATCCATGGGCAGGGCCCTGGGACTGTGGGGCCGACAGCCTGCCTGTTCGACGACGTCAGTCGTTGGTTTTATTGATTCGGCGCTCGGATTTTTTTGTTTTTTTTTTGAAGTGTGCGTGTGCCGGGGTCTTAAATAATTTTTCATTTGAAGCACGTCGTAGTCAGAGGGAGTAACCATGGGAGGGAGAGGGGCCGTAGCCGGAGCATATGAAATATCATTGGCTGTGAATGGGTAGCGAATGTGACTGCTGCGATTCGGAGCGTAGTCGCCTCATAATTATACTTAATTTCAAGGTTACGCCGCGTCGGAAAACAACAAATAATTGTCGAAGATAATCGCTGAGCTGTCGCGGCTGCTTAGCGCCTTGTCAGAACAATGGCCCCGGCTCTGTGATTAGCCCAAGCCCGATCCCCACACAAGCGGCAGCGATCCAACAGATACTCAGTGCCAGCGGCAGGGCGGGGAGAACGTGAAGTACGCGCTCCGTGTGGGTGTAATTATGACAATTGATATCGACTGACGGCTGCTGGGAATTGGCTCAATTGCAGGCACTCGATCGAATGTGTGAAATGGGATTGGAAAACAATCAACGTGTAATAGATTTGCCATTGGAGATGGTTTTTTTTGTGGGAATTGAAGTTGATTTTGGCAGTCATACGAGTATAAGTGGCACTGAAATAAGACTTCAAACCAGTCCATTTAGAATCGTAATAAAAAAAATACATAGCGGGTTAAACAGGTCAAAGCATTTGGAAAGTTATCGAATGAAAGAGTTTCAGAGAAACCCGAGAGAAAAAGTATCCCACCGTTTGCGATGTTCGGTAATTGAATTGTCTGGCAGTGTGAATTGGATCGAATACATTTCGAGAGCAACAAACTTACTCACGGAATACGGGTATACTATACGTATACTATACGTATGTTTGACATATCAATTTCCCAAGCCATGTAAACATATCAAATCGATCGTACAACTTGTCATGCCCAAACAGATCGAACCGAACCGAACCGAGCCGAACAGACGCGACTTGTCCAGACACTAAATGGAATTGTAAACAAACCAAACATAACTGTGACTGTGACTGTGACCTGGACTGTGACGTATTGTGTGTTTTTTGAAAAGAAATTAACACGGAATCGAATAAAAGCCAGAATAGAGTAACAAATGAATGGGTAGACCGAGACTGAGAGACTGACTCCATTCGATCTGAAAATGTTTGCCCCGTTGTTGGGCTTTCAACGCCTGCGCAAAAGTCAAGCGATACAAGCGGGACAAGCGTCATAAATTGAACTACAACATGCCAAACAATACTAGCAACAACAACAACAACAAAAACGAGAGCAACATTGGGAACAACACGAACACTTTTGTCGTGCATTTGCGCCACACCCAACAAACAATTTAGTGGAACACACATAGATATAGATACATAGATACATGCATGCATACGAGTAGATATGCATCAACCATGGGGGGGTTCATGGAGCGTGGAGCGTGGACTCTGTCTGTGAGTCTGTGTAGCTGGGCTCTATCTATGCTAAACAGCTTGCAGTCGGCTCTAACTTATTGGATTTCACACGCAAAATGGAGTATGTATGTATGTATGTGGAGCAACAGGCAAGGTGAACCCCACCTCGACAGGCAAGTCTCGCTCTCTCTCTCTCACTGGCCACGATCGCGATCGCTTAGTCATGTGAGTGTTGGCTGCAGTTGGGTTCGCCTATAGCCAGTCAATCTGACTGATCAGAAGAACAGCAGAGCGAACACCGAACACCGATCAGCATAACTACTCGTAGAACCCAGCTTTCAGCACCAGCTCCAGCTGCGTTTAATGATACTTTGCCTACATATGCTGATAGCTTGAGTTAAGAGATACTTTTAATGAACAAATTGGATACACACACATACACCTTTGGGCCATGATTGATAATTACTCGCATCGCATTGATTGATTGCTAGACATTCAGCATGGAAGCTGGCCAATTCTGGCTCTGGAGTACCCACCCATAAATGTGCCAATCACCAATTGGAGATGCGAGCAAACGCATTCACCGTTCTAATTAAATGCAAAATGTATCAATTAAATTGTGCTCTATTTTGTCAGCAATAGTATGGAAATCAAAGGGGTAGGATACAGATACATATACATAGAGAGATAAATAGAGAGAGAATCAGAGTGCAGAGACAGCACTTGTGTTGTCGAGTGGTGGTCGTCGCTCTGGTTGTTGACCTCGCACAATGAACGCCCAGAGACATGAAGGGGAACACATGAAACACATGGAGCACATGGAACACATGGAGGAGAGTGGCCGGGCCCCGTCACTGTGGAGTGCGCCAACAAAGCGTAGTTTCACTTACAATTAAGTGACGACGATGTCGCTGTCGATGACGACAATTGTCCGCCACAAAGCCACGGGACATCAATAAAATTGAAAACCCTGTCGAGGGTAACCACTGCGAGTACGAGTACCACTCCATTGTGGGCCAGCTATGTGAGCAGCCCAGCGCGGTTTTTATTCGGTTCCATTCAGTTCAGTTCGGTCAATGTGCCAGTTGCCCGCATTGAGGCAATCAAAATTGCTCGTCCCATGCAACAGCGACAGGAGCCCCCGGGCGGGGCGGGGGTTGCAACATCTAATTGAGTTATTACGTATCACATTTGCATAAACAAAAGCTGCCTCGACTCCGGACTCTTCTAATTAGCGCCACACGTGCGATTCATCTGGGCTCCATCAGGCACCTCTCTCTCTGTCTCTCCCAGCCAAGACCCCGCTATCGGTATTTGTGTTTTCACGATTTTGATTGACATTGCGGTTTCCGGTACTTCAGTCATCAGTCGTCGTCTCCCACTGCCACTCTGGGGTCTGCGTCTGTATGCCCCTCCCCCTCCCCTCCCCTGCAGCATGTGACGTAGTTTTGCTTTGCTTTGCTGCACACCAAAAATTTATGTTTATTGGCGTTTGTCAACAATTTATTTAAATTTATTGTGACAGCGTTTTCTGTTTCTTCTTGTTTTCTTTTCTTTTCGTTTTCGTTTGCTTTGCTTAGCTGCACTTCTACCAAAAAGGGAAGATGTTGCATTCATCTGCAGGTTCCGCTCGCATATTGATGTATTAATCGAGGAGTAGCAGCAGACAGACAACAGGGGACACAAGACAAGGGGACAGGGAACAGCGAACAGATGATAGATGTCATGTTTGCTTCGACTAACAATTAAATATGCAGGTGGAGCAATTAGCTGCTCAATTCAGGGGAGCATGTGCAGGGGCAGGGGCTAAAATTATTATTAGTTATGGGCGATCATTCATCGTTAGTTGCAGGGATCATCAGCGTAGGCGTGTTCCCAGTTGATCTATGGGCAGTTGAGAATTTTTAGTGGAAGCCCATTATGAAACGGATCGCTTGTTCCGATAATGAGATGGAAAATGATGGGAAAAGTAAAAGCAGGATATATTCTAACTATAAGATATAAGTGTACACTGTTTATATCATTCTATCATTTATCTTCTATGTGTTCCCTCCATTCCGTACATGACTAACAAACAGAAGTTACCCCCAAAGGATGTTGAAAAGTTCTGTGAAACTTTTGGGTTTTGTTTCCCCTCTTTTGCATCCCATGCGAACCCGCCGCAATCATCGATGACTAATCCGAGAATTTAGTTTAATTTCTCTTTCGTTTAATTTATTGTTTAATGGCCCCCAGGCAATGGGAATGGAATCGTATGAGAATAAATAAAACAAAGAGGAAACAAAGAGCCGCAAACCCTTTTGGCCGCTTTGGCCATTTAGCCATTGCCTTATTTACGTGCCGAAGAGGCAACCAGGCAAAAACAGGCAACCTGTGCCCAAAAACTACAAAACATGCGCTGGCATAAATCATAAGCGTCGGCGAGTTACCCAGAAAACGGTTCAAAAGATACTGATGCAGATATACAGATATACGGATACGGATACCGATATGGCTACAGACATGGATGTGAATGTGAATGGGGGATACACAGCCACAGCCACAGCCACACTCGGCAGCGGCAAGTCGAAGTTTTTAACAAGCATTTAACGATTTAATTTGGCAAATACAGAAAGCATAGCCAGGGTAAGCCGCTCTGGCAAAGGGTTTCAGCTCTGGCAGCACGGGAAACGAACTAACCAACGGATATTTATGGATCGGAGGCGCAACCTTGCCAAAAAGATGAACGGAATGGGAGAAATTCCCCAAAATGCGACTTGGGAATCGCTAACTGCGGCGGCGGCAGACTCCAAAACCCACCAAAACCATACCACTCCGTTTCCAGGGCCAGCCAGCCATAGGATCGCATATGCAAAAGTTCCCTAAATGCGACTGCCAGTGTCCGTCCCTACTGGCCTGGAGGAGGGATGGTGTGGAGTGGAGGGGAGTGGAGTGGACGGGAGTGTAGTGCTAGGCAGCATATGTGTGCGAGTGGCGGACTGTCGACTGCCGTCGACTGCAAATGGAGCACATAAATTATATTCCATTCGATGATATTTGCGTTCTGCTGCTCTTTATTTAAAAAGAAGCAGCCAAGTTGGCCAAGGGCCCATACTGAAAGAGATTCTGCAGAGGATGCAGAGGGGTATGCTGGGCCAAGAGATGAATGTAAGTGGAGAGGTTTGACCACAACAAAGATTCAATACTGAATGTAAGATAGAATCAATCAATCAGTGAGGAGTCAGGTGCGGATTTCCCACGTCCTTTGGGAGTCTCTCCATTACTGGGTATGCCGTGTGCGAAACCCTCTCTATAGTATAATCACTACCCATACTTGTTAAGTTTTCAACTCTGGCGCAGTCAGCAATTTGCTTTGGCCATATTTTCCCAGTTCTCCAGACTACACACATGCATTTTAATGCCTTCTCTGGTCCATTTTTTTCACTTTTTTTTAGCTACGAGCATAACCGATGGAGTATTTGCCTTCGCTTCGACATTTGAAATGTGCCTTTGACTTTGCGGCTCTGCCTGCTGCACGGTCTGTGCCCGGCTCAAATTAAAGGATTCAGGGCTCGACCGCAATCCATTTATCGACTCGAGGGTTTTGGCCTCGGCGCGGGTTTTTTTTCTATCTCTAAAGTAAATGCATGCCATAATTTATGGGGACAGAACCATTAAAAAAATAATATATATATATACATAATATATGTATATGGTAGATATATATCAATGGCTGGATATTTGCTGCTCGCTTATGGGCCATTTGTTTGGCGGCAGGGCTTTAATTTATTTTTATCTTTGGCTGCTAATTGCACTTCTCAGCAATTGATTTAAATTATTGTATCCACCAAATGTTCAGCCGTTCTCTTTTATTTATTTTGCCCATAAATATTTCATATATTTACGGTCGCCATTCTGGGTTAACCAGTGTTGAAAAACATTGCAATTAAGCTGCCTATAAACCAACAAAAAAAAAATACCAGCCACAAATTCATACCGAACAAAAACAACAAGTAAACTAAGAAAAAAAGTTAGCCGGTGGAAAAAAATTAAGTTTATTAAAAAGTCTGCGTGTGGCATATGGGCGAACTTTTATGCTGCTAGCAGTTGTAAATGTCTGGAATAAAAGTTTGATAAACGAGATTTAATGCAACTTTCCGCACCCAAACGATTCCCCAGTGCACTGAATATTATTACTTTCAATTGAGATATCAAATTTAAATAGCTAACTACAGTTGCTGTGCTTAAAGCGCAACTTAATTAAAGAGCGGAACTTAAACTACTGGCAACTGCTTATAAGCCCACCAACACTTTCAGTTGCCATTTGTCTTGTGTTTAAGTTTCTGGGGAAACTCAGGGACGGACACATACACAGAGAGAGAGACAAGTCCGTAATGGCCAGTAAATTAAACATTTAATTCATTGACAGACTATGTGCAGCAACAACAGACAGAAAGACAGATAGACAGACAGACAGAGAGAAGATCATCTTTGGTCTGTGTTCGGCGTTTGCTTTGCATTAAGCATTAAGAAGCTCCCTCTGATGGGGCCTGGCTGGGGCTCTTTGCTCTGTCTTTATCTGCGGCAGGCAAACTCAACTTTTTAATAGTTTAAAAGCAAAAACACACACACAAAAGAGACACAGAGAGAGAGAGAGAGAAAAAGAGCAGTGCAGTCTGGAATTATGAGAACCAATTAAGGCTGTTAAGTCATGGCAGGCAGAAAGCGCCAAGAAAAGGCATCGCAGATATGCAGATGCCTCGACAAAGAAACAAATTGCACTAAATTGATAATTAGATGGGAAATGCCTATCAAACGAGGCTCTGAGTAAGTAGCACACACATCACTTACTCAGTTCTAAATGAATCTTTAATCGAAGCGATTAAGTCAGATTCTTGACATCAACATTTAGGGTTTCCTTAGCCTATCTTCGTGAACGTTTCCTCTTATATTTAATGGATTGCTTCCTGCGCCCACGCAATGCCAGTGACCCGACTGAAAGTTCCACTTACCCACTTGGCTAATACACTTGGCCAGAGATGCTCTTTTTTTTATGATTATTTCGTCTTTTGGGCCCCTGCCACTTTATGACTTTTGAGTACACAGCCATATATCATTATAATTGTCAATAATCGTTCGATTTATTTATATTTTCTCATATGTGCCCTGACATTTTATGGCCATTTGCCGGGGCTCATAAAGTTGCGACATTCTTTTTTATTGCCTTTGACTCTGCCACTGACTCTGCCTCTGCTTCCGCTCTGTCCTCCTCCGGTACGGACTCCTTATAAATCATGCGAAAATATGAGAGAAAAAGTATTGCATTGTTATACGAAAATACTCAAAAAAAAAAAACAACATTGCCTGGCCTCTGGATTTTATTAGGCATAAGTTTTACCCTGCATTTGCATAAATACACTGGAACGAGACAAAGAGCAGGCTCCTTCTGAGCGAGTAGCAGGTTGTCAAAGCTTCTTGGCTTAGATCAAAGGCCGTTATCAATATTTAAAAGCCAAAAAGTCAAGGTCACAAAGGGCCCGAACAACAACAAAAAGAAATGACAGAAAGACAGAGAGATAACGGTGCAGAAACAACCAGGGAAATTATGAAAATAAAGCGGAAAGAAAATTGTGCTTTGTGGCATCTCCCTGCCCCATGCCCCGCTCCCCCTCACCAAACTAGCTGACTGTCAGCGGGCTTAACTTTACAGCGTTGCATGAATAAAAATTTAAATAATTTATAAAATTTGTTACTTATGGCGCCTGGCACATAAACAGCCCCCGGGCACGACAAGGGTCCCCCCCATCCATCCCCACATCCAGCTCGAGTAAATATGGCCAAAACAATGTGAGCTTCCTGTTGAAACCAAACCAAACCGAACCGAAACGGTGGCGTATGCGTAATGCGAAACGCCGGTAAACGTGGCCGCTTGGAGACAGAGATGTAGATGAAGATGTAGGTGGAGATGGAGGTGGAGACCCAGCTTAAGCTTACGGAAGCCGTTGGCGGGGCTCCCTGGCCGCCTGGCTGATGTTTTTGCTGCTTTGTGTTTTATTTTTTAACGAATTTTTATGATGTCTATGGCAAGGGCAGACATTCTTTGTACCACCGCCGTCGTCGTCGTCGTCGCCGCTGCGGTACATTAAAAAGCGTCTACTGGGTCCTGGCCCCGTCTCCATCTCCGGCTCCGCCTCCGCCTCCGCTTCCTCTTCCTGCATATTTAAGTGTGTAGTGCCGAGTGGCGCAATTTCTGGTGTTGTGTCTGTAGGCCCCGCAGCCTCGTCCCCGTTAATAGCGCGACTTTTATGCTAAATGGAAATTTTCAGCATGCAATTTCGCTGAAACCACTCCCACCGTGCCACCATCCCACTAGTGGGTGGAATGGCGCCACCGACACCTGAACCTGTCCGCACAGCTTATTGATTTGTCGCTATGGCTGCTGACTGCTGGCGGCTGGCAAAACGACCTGGATCACGCAGCGTGTGTGTAATCCCATTGCCTTGAATCTGCCGCCTGAATGGCTGCCTTATTTTTGCGTAATTTAATAACTTTGTTTAACATAATTGACAATTGAAGCGGCGACATCGCCGTTTATAGGCAGTTTAATGCCTCGCATCGACAAGCGCATAAGCCCCGGCCTAAAGGTGTAATGAACTTTGAAATTTGATAAACGACCCCGACAAGGATGCCAGCCGGAATGGCAAAATCACTTCAGAGACGTTTGCCGAGTATATACTGCAAAAGATATCGCTGCTAAGATATTCAGATAAACGTCTGAGGCTGAGAATGCCCAAAAATGTTGACTTGTTAAATATTTCAGCAGCTTTCGGTTGGCTCTCACAAAATTGTTATGAATTTCAATAGAGCCCAGCACACACCACACAGCAGCAGCAGCAGGAGGAGGCGTCATAAAATGTTAATTAGTCGTCAGTGCGATGTACGACAGCAATTTGATGAGTTTGAAAAGCTTTTGCTGGCACACAGTGCGTATGCGTTATTCATATGCAAAATGCATGAAATGTGGAATTGCGGCTGCCTTTCTGTCGCCTTTTTTTTTTTTTTGCACTACTCAAGTGCAGTCAGTGAAATTGCATCAACGTCAGTACAGTACAGTACAGTACAGTACAGCACAGAAGTGAGCACTGAACAGATTTGAGTAGGACAGAACTGCCTTTACCCCGAATGACAAACTGACGTACGTGACATTTATGCGAACTGGCTGCAGTCCTTGAAAGGAGCTCAGTCTAGGTATAGAAAACCCAGTAGCACACATACACATGTACATATATATAAATTTTGAGCTTCTTTCACATAAAATGTGTGTCAGCTTTATGTATTACATGCATATTTATATGCTAGTTATAGGGGAGTACTATATACATTTTATGCGATGCAAAATGATTTTTCTATGGTGCATTTACTCAATGCTTAAGTGCAGCTTGGGGAATGGCAAAGTATCTCAAAATGAATGGGACATGTCAAGGTTTCAGTCACCCAGCAACCACTCGCCCCTGACTTTGTAGAGCATAAAAGTATGTGCCTGGGTTGGAATTATAGATGGGACAGGACTAGGATCTCTGCCTCAATATATTAATTATGCTGTCCCAAGTTTCATTTTGTCTACGTTTAAATATCTAATGACTTGGCGGAATAAACTTTGAAACCACATTCAAGTTGAGTATATATGTGAATGTTTTGCTGTTATCTGTCAGTCGTTCTTGTGCTGCCTTCGTTCGACGGTCGTTGGTCGTCGGTCTACCTGGCAAATTGGCGAACCTCTTCTCTCTTCTGAATGGAAGTCAGCGAGAGGGTGGATGCTTCTGCTTCTGCTGCTGCCATTTCATTAAAATGTAATGAAACCTTTCGATCGATTGTGCATAAAAATGTTGGCTATCAAATTTTAAATACAACCAATTCACATCAGTTGCCATCGGTGTGTATGTGTGTGTGTGTATTTGCAATAAAATGAAGTTGAACAAATCGCATAATAAAAAGAAGATACACGAAACGGGACGAAATGACATGGACAAGGAGTTGGGTAGGGCGGGGCACAGCAGAGTGGGTTGGGGTTCGGGGCTTGGGGTTGGGTATCCAACTTTCGAGGGGCTTCAACAATTTTTGGGTATGCGCCATAAAATTTTCGCCAAATGTCGTTTGATACGAACACGCTTATCACACACACACACGGCACACACTTATACGCCCCCTGTTCCTCACGCTCCCTCCCACTCCCATACCCACTCGTACTTCCACTCACAGCTAACACACACACACATTATGAAGTCGTAATAATGTGCTTGTATTCGTGTATGCGATTGTGTGGGTAATGTAAACGTACCCTTCGTGTACAAGAGACACACACACACACAGACAGACAGTCAGACAGAAGGACAGACAGACACATGCGTAACCGCGCAACAAATATAAACATATCGAACACAACTAGGCACACACACACACAAGAGGACGCATACACACAACAGCAACAACAGCAGCAGCAGGAGAGCAACAACAACAACAACTACAATGACAATGACAAAGGCGAAGGCAGAGGCAACAATAATAACCCCATCACGTATACGCAGCGTTGTGCGGCTGCCATACACGTGTGCCAGGCTCCGCTCTCTCTCTGTTTGGTGTCCTCTGCCTTTGCCTGGCTTGTACAGTTGTGGGTGCTCGTCCGGGTTGCTCTGGGTTCCATGGTGCCAGGGTCTGAGGCCGCGACTCGCCTTTGATAAAATGACATTAAGAAGTCGTGACAATGCCACTAACTGAACCAAAAAGGAGACGCGCGCCACCCGTTGCCGCAGTCAGCCATTCAGAGACAGCCATCAGCTGGAGCAACACTCGCAGACTTGACAGGCGGTGGCACAGTGGAAATCATTGAAACTTTTGCAAAGCCAATCTTAACGTTTCATTTTCATTCTCTGGATTTGCCTTTGCAATGTCTTAAAGTCAGTTAACAATGAACCGTGGCAGCAGTAGTTTATCCCCCTTGATCAACTTTCAACTGCTTTTGGGTCACTGTTCGGTGACTTTACGTATGCTTCCGTGTCTGGCGTTTCTAGCAACACCAAACCACCTCCATTGCGGAGCATCCTTCCAGTCACTCACTTGCCCGCGTGTATCTGCATTGTAATGTCCTCTGAGATATGGCAAAGCGGCGATTCCACTCGAAATAAACTTCACCATACTGTGGCCGACCCCCCACCTCTCCGACCCGCACCCGCACTCGCACGCGTTGTACAGTTGTGTCAACAAAGTGAACGTGCCAATGTGCACATTAGGTGGATGGGGTTCCTCCCATTAGGGGATGGGGTTACACATAGACAGGGACAACGCTCGGCGCCAACGCCAAAGCCAGGACGAGGGCAAATTAAATAGAATTTGTATGGCAGCACCCACCGAAAAATGTTGTGGTCTTCAGTGGGTTTGTTGCTGTTCCTGTGGCTGTTACTACTGTTGCCATTGCCGTCGCCGTTGCCATCCCAGCATTAAATTGAATTTGTCTAATGACAAGTTGTGGGCACCCTCACCCACTGGCGTGGGTCGGTGTCACTCTAATGGCCAACTACTCTGACTACTACTGCTCAGTGCGGAGAGAGCGCCATAACTGTTGGCCTAACGGGCGGCAGTTAAAAGTAACAGCCATAAGCTACAGGTATCCATGAAAGAGCTCTAGGGGAGCATTTTGGGAGCTGGCAACAGGAGAGCTCCGTGGTGGTTTTGTTCGACTGAACCACATCGAAAACACTGGTTCCGAAAAACACCGAAATTAATGACATTTTAATTATGGTATCGTTATAGTGCGCTGCGCCTATTGAAATTGGCGTTTGATTGGGAACGCACTCTCGCACCTGTTTGTTTCCCTTTAAACAGACTTTCCACAGAGTTAGTTTAATGAACAAAAGTTCTGTGCTGCAACATGATACGGTGTCCGTATTTAGATCGTTGAAAGTACTATCGTGTTACCTTAAAGTGTGATTCAATTGCTTCTTGGCACCTACCCCCGTCAATGTTGCTACTCGTCATGGCAAAATATGAAATTCGAGCACATTTCAGGTGGGGGATTGTGTGCCCTCCAACACCTCCACCTGTACCATATACCTATCCTATCGGGCCACCATCAGGTCAGTGCGGGGCCATTAAAACTGTTTCTCGCAACAAAGAAAACTCATACGTTTGTTTGGGCAGTTGAGATTTTCTGACACAGATACCCGTGGTTGCGTTTTGGTCAGCACTGCCCGCCTGGTCTGGTCTGGTCTGGTCTGTGAGGGAAGTCTGTTGGCCACTGTTGGCCCACAATGTCCTGGACAGGGCACACAGTCCACAGCTGACATGCCGACATACCGACATACTCCCCCAGTGCTCACTCCTCCTCCTCCATCATCCTTCCTTCCGCAACTGTGTATGCATGCCTGAGCACGGTGTCGAGTAAGAGTCGTAGATGGAGACGGAGACGGTACGTTCGGTTCGAAAATGGTACGAGTATGAATATGAAAGTGATGAAAACTCAACGATAACGTGCCAAGGTCGCTTCCGGCCGCGTGCATATGAACGTTGGCCGGCCTGGTAGCCTGAGAGCCATGGCTGGCCCTTCGAAAACAATGCAATGCGGTTAGTTGATGTTGCCCCTCGTCGACCCACACACCACCGCACACCACATGGCACATACCGTACTCCCCCACCCACTATTGTGGTGTGGTCTTTAAGTAAAACTCACTTTGTGGGCTGGCCCGAATGGCTGGCCAGAAAAAGGAGCCGCAAACGGACGCTCGTCCGTAATTTCAATTTCAGTCTAAGCACCTTTGACTGATGGATGGATGGATGGGTGGTGGCCAAATTGGGTTGCGTTGGGTTACTGCGTGATTATTGAGTTGTTGCCGATAAGCTTTTTCTCTCTCTCTTCGCTTGAATTGGAGCGGAGCGGTCCGTAATGAGGGGCTTGGTCTTTTGCCTCCTGCGCGGCTCCTTCATCAGGCAGCACTTCAAACGGCTAATCAAAGCTGGCATTGGCCCGAAATTCGAAACGAGCCCGAAGAGCAGACGCAGGGAATAAATGGAGATGGAGAGATGGAGATGGAGGGAGGCCACCCGACCGGACTATTGTCCGGTGCTTAAAGAACCTGCTCGAGAATATTTAATTACCACAAACCGTCAAAATTAATTATGACAGCTGTCTGTTGAGTGTGGCGAGGCCGAAGCTTAAGTTCAGCTCGAGAACAAAAACCCCAAGTAGAATTGTGAAGAAGAAACGAGTGTCTGTCGGGCTGTCTGTCTGGCTGGCTGGATAAATTTTTGAGAAATGAGCAGAAGAGACAATGACAATGAGCACACACTGAATGATAGTGATGAAATGGGTCAAGCATACTAAATATGACAACTGGTCGGGGGGAAGGTATGACAGAGGTGTGGGCAGCACCCCAGCCACCCAGCAGCAGGCAGGTTGACCGCAAAACAAATAAGGTGTCTTCTCTTTCTTTGAACCAGTTCTGACTCACATTCTGTAACAATGTTGAATGGAGCTCCATCGCTCTCCATTTCTGAATTAAATTGCACGAAGCTCTGGCCCATTCATCCGCCCCAACAGTCTGCCTCTTTGCCACCCCGTCCGCCATTCATGACGTATGTATTTGCAGCTAGATTATGCGCCATTGCCCAGCGCCCAATTGTCGTGCATAATAATATTGGAATATGTTTGTTTGTTTGCTGCCTGATAAGGCCGTGGCTCCATGTCAAAATGTCCATGTCCCACTCCGCTTAGTTGCACAGCCAAATGGCAATTAACGCGCCAAGTCAAATGCAACTGTTAGTCCCGGAGTGTAGGGGGTGGGGCATGGGTTAGGGATCAGATCAGTACGGTGTGTGTGTTTGTGTGTGTGTGTGCAGAGGGACCTACTGTTGTTGATGTGGGCCTCATGCATACAACGAAATTAAGTCATTATTTTAATACGCGGCGTCGTCGTCGAGCGCTGCCGCTTGATATATGAGCGATGTTTTGTATGCATAATTTCATTATAATGTACTACGCACTCTGTCTGTCTTGGGTGCGGAGTGGTACGGGTGCGGAGTGGTGTGGTGTGGGTCCAGGGTCCATGCATGTGGCATGAGGCATGTGGAGGACTGCCTGTCCGCACGGCTGGACGGCGGTTATAAATGGATGTCTGTTAAGTGCGCAAATCGCCAGCGAAGCGTGGGCTGAGGTCGAGTTCTAGTTGGGCGTGTGCCACGCCTACAGAGGCAAACATACATACATAGGGACAGCTGCAATGCGGGCGCCTCTCGCTCTCGCTCTCTGTCACTTTCTTTGCTCTATCTCAGTCGCTCCTACTGTTTGGACTTCCGCTTAGCAGAATTCGAGCCCGAAAGACGATTCCATTGAGCATTTGCATTTGTCGCTGTCTGACCTTTACATACATGTATGTACATATGCATGTAGCTCTCTCACTCACTCTACATCCTCGCTTACTCTCTGTTTTTATTTGGCACTCTTTTCGTCTTATTCTGTGACATTTTTTTCTGTGTTATTGGTACTCGTGAAGTGCGAGGGTATATTATATCCGTGAAACTGTTTGTCACAACAGGGAACAGGAAGATGTCTAATAATCACAAATCGTATGTTAACAAAACTAAGTTTTAGCTGGTTCGTATTAAAAATACATAACTAACAATGTGACACAAAAATCTAACCTGGTTGAATATAAATTTCAGCATAAAACAGGTTCCCAACTATTTAGAGGGTATTTATTATTCGAAATCCTCATTATATCTTCTAACTTACTTCACTGCGGCACTGTGTGTGTCAGCGCCCACGCATTGCTCAATTAAATGAGACCGGTGGCGGGGGCGGGAACGCAAGGCGCACTACCTGTGCCTGTTCCTACCCCCCTCCCCGCTACGTTTTGTGCGTAATTATGATAAGAAAAGGTTTTACTTAGGCCTACCTCTCTCTGCTCTCTACCCTCGATCCCTTCCATTTATCCACTACTCTTCCCCAAACATCTCTCCCTTCCCCCCTCCACCCCCACCGACGTTATTCGTGTACGCACTGCCGCCTTGAACCTTTTGCCAGCCTATTATTTTTGTTGACTACCGTTCCCCGTTCCCTTTTGTTCTTCGACTTCTTCTCGTTTTGCTGTTGTTGTTGTTGCTATAATGATATACTACCTCTCCACGAAGTTGAATGTTGGATGGGATGGTGTTGGTGTTGGGTACTTGGCCTGGCTTTTGTTGTTTTTGTTTGAATTTGACATGGTAATTAACCCGCAACGCTCGACTTTGCCCAACATATTCAGCTCCCAGTTCGTAGCACAGGTGTGTGGGTGTGCCCCTATGTATGTGTGTATGTGAGCACAGGTATTCTTGTATGTGTGTGTGTGTGTGTGCTGTGGCATATGTGTCTTTTGCCTCTTCCTTTAATTAATCAAAAATTCCGGCTCAATTTTGTTAATTTCGATGGTGACACTAAAAAATTGCTTTGACTTAATGATTTAAATAATTAGACGATATATAAAAAAAAATAGCGATAACAATTTCAACCAAATTTGGTGCCGAAACTGTATATGGAATAAGCTAAATCATATCAGTTGAAAATCTCAAATATTGTATACTCTTTACAAATGCCAATGATTCCACTTTGCCTATAGATACATTCTGTATCATGACACCATCAATCCATAATTAAAACTGTCCCTGATAAACCCTACAATACTCTACAGCAAAAGATCGACTCGAACTCGAAATGTGTGGACTATATAAAGCATAATTTAATGAATTAATGGACAGAATCTGTATTCAAGTGTGCGCTCGCAGCGTGGGCAAATGATTTCCACTTGTGATATTTAAATCCGAGCTGCGAACGAAACCAAATAGCCGAAATAGATACAGCAACAGATACAGCTACAGATACACAGATGCAGATACAACAATGTTGATTTTATTAATTGGATTTGCGCTCAGGGACAGGGACAGGGACAGAGGGACCTTTCGAAAGTGTTATATTGTTTGTCGTGCTGTTTGTATTACGAATTTGATTAATATTTGTCGGTGCCGGTCGCCGAGTACCTGTCTCTGTTTGTTGTTGCTGCTGTCACGCCGCTTGCTAAACAAATAAAATTTTAATTTTTCTACCACGGGGGGTCAATTCTGTTTCAATTTGGTGGTTTTTTGTTAACCCATCTCTTTACTTATGTATGCACGCCCCATCTTGGCTTGGATCCACATCCAATGGCGCCAACTTCATGGAGCAGAGCTCAGATCGTTTGGGACGTGGACTGTAGAAATGTAGAGTGGAGTGGAATGAAGTTGGGCTTCCTCCCCGGGTGGGTAGAGGGCTGCATTTCTGATTTTTATTGAGGTGTCACAGAGGCAGGGCCAAAACAACTCTGTTGAAAAATTGATTTCGAATTGAAATTGAGTTTTTTAGTTTCCCCCCCTTTTGGTATATGCTTTATTTTTATGGTGGTACGGGGTACGATTAAAACCCCGCAACTCGTTCGAGGAGGCGCCGAAATCGTAATCAAAATCATAAAAAATCGATGAGATGTAAACTGTGTTTGGGAAAAATGTTGAAATGGAACCGTTTTAATTGCTCTCTTGGATCGCTAAGGGAACTCCAAAGAAAAAGAACAGGGAACAGAGAACAGAGAGAATGGAAATGAAGAGAAAACCAGACGACAGCAATTATCAATTGTGTTCCTCTCTGGATGCCATAAATTCTTCCATAAAATAATAAAAGTAGAAAAATTTTCTTTTGGGTTTATTTATGATTCCATGCTGTTTTCTGATTTGCTTTTAGTGTGGGTTTTTGATAATTCTTTTAGCTGATAGATGCAAGTGGGAGGCGCCACCGAAGATGATTGAAGGAGGATGGGGTTTCACCTCTCCTGGTGAAACTCTATAGCCGCAATCCACGAACAAAAAACACTCGTATTCCTCCGCTTACATAAATGAATAACAAATTTAAAACAAATATATTTCTGTTCGAATCCGCACGACCCATCATTAATCACAGCTTGAAAGTATTTTCAGTCCGTCTGAGTCTGCGACTGCGACTGTGACTGTCTATCTCTGTCATTTCACAGTGACTCGGATGGGCCACCACGAATTATATCTGTTCATAATTATTGGGGTCTCTTCTCTCCTCTGGCAGCTCTCTGAGCTGAACTCCGTTTTAATTATTTGCCTGGCTCTGGCCTGCAGAGGCATAAATATTCGGAGTAAGGCCCCGCTGTCTGTGGCTTTTTGGCACGCGATGTTGCGGGTCCGTTCGAATTCGTCGTTTTGTATTTGGGACTGGTGGCTGGCTTTTCTTCGGGCTGGCTGAGGTTTCCACAAATGTCAAGCCCTTTGCCTAGATATTGGGTCAATATGTCAGTCGTTTGCATGTTTCGTGTGGCCCGAGACATGCATTAATTATGTAGATAACTGGCGACTGCATGGGCCCCCCCCTAAAAAGTGAGAGAGAAATATATGTATATTCGTATAAAATCCGAGCCTAACCAAACCAGTTGCCTATCAAACCCCCACCCCCATATGCCGAACTGGTGACCCACACACAAGAAGACTCCCGTGTGTGTTAGAGCGTTTAGGAGGTGTCGGCTATACTCGTATATAGTCGAATTTGTGGCACTGCGGCACGTCAGATTCGAAAGTTCAGACTGGCAGCCAGAACCAGATGCTGCAAAGGCGACAAGGTGTTGCGCCCCCGTTTGCCAAATCATGATATACCAAAATGTCAGACAGCGTGAAGTGCAGTTGCAACTATCTAACACATATAGGGAGTGTGGCAAATGCATTGTATCTGAGCTGGAACATAGAAACATGGCTCTTATTAATTACCTCGGACATAAACACAGCCGTTGTATCTACATTTGTTAAGCATATAAATTATTGAGTTATCTCCGGCTCCGGACCGGCTCGGCTCGGATCTCTTGGCTAAAGGGGAAAATTTATTTGACTGCAACGCCATGTTTTATGCAAATCTATTAGCTGAATTATGTTTTCATTTTGTGTGAGTGTCGATTGAGACTTTTCCCTGGCTGGGACGGAAAATTTATATGCAGGTCACTCCGATGTCTTTTGTTTTCTTATAAAGTGAAAATTATTTGAATAGATTTTTTTTCACTTTCGAATCACGAAAAAGTGTTTTGTGTTCGGGGCGATAGCATATCACACTTTAAAACTGCAAACGATGAAGTTGATCGATCTTTTATTTATTATTAAAAGTGAGGCTGTGATTTTCCATACTCAGTCTTTTTGATTTCTCACAGAGTTTATAGGGAATAAGTGCCGAAAAAAGCTCATTAATGGTAAGAGGAATAATCAACATTGTCAACTGTCTAAAGTTTATTTTGGGGCAGCCATTACATGTGGAGAAATTCCCTTTTTTAATTGGGAAACACTTCTTCAAACTGTACTAGTATACGGGCAAAGAAAATAAGTAATTTATCTTTCACTTCTTGCTAAATTTTTCTACAACGAAAAAACACAACAACAAAAAAAGCATGAATCAAATTTTATCTTGGCGGAAGTTCAACATTAATCTCTAGCTCCAGCTCTGTCTGACGTAATTAGATTTTATTCGGCTTCTCGTTGAGCATTTTGTTTTTTTGCTGCGGTTGCTGAGAATCGAGACAACCAGAGATAGAACCAGAGACAGAGCCAAAGACAGAGCCAGAACCATGCATAGCTGAATTTTATGGTGATGCTACTCTTAATTTCCTATCACATCCCACAGTGATGGTGGGGGCAATAAACAGTCAAACAGAAGTGGCTGCCACAACAGTGGGACCCAACAGCAACATTCTACAGTCTACAGAGGCGCTGGCTGGCTGGCTGGAGAGTAATTAAGCAAAAATCAAAGCCAAATCAAAGTGCATGGCAATTGTCATGGCAGAGTGGGGCTTAGGCGGGGATGAAGCTGGATTTGGCCGAATCGGGAGCCACACTGGAAGATTGCCATTAATTTGTAGCGCATTTAAAGCTGCTGGGAGGATTTTATGTTTACGATTGTGTGTGTGGGGGTGTGGGTGGGTGGGAGAGCACATTAGGCAGAGCCAACTATTGGGGAATGAGAATATGGGGGATTGGTTGGGAGGGACATACACACACACACAATTCATTTTCAGAGCTGGCAAAGTCAGAACGATTATCTTAATTTAATTGTCCTTTATTTATGTCAGTCATGGCATTTATTTAGCCAAATGGATTTGCCGGCAACACAACAAGCTTCTGCATATTTATGGGCCTAGAATGGGGCCATGCCGCAGGCCCCACCACACCCCACTCCACCCCATCCATGCCATATTGTTTGTGAGAACCAGCCAGCTGTCATCTGAGCCCAAGCCAAAGCAAGTCTTCCCCCAGCTCCCTCCCCGACTCTGTCGTTTTCTTCCGCTCGAAGCGAGCCCGTAAATAAGCCTCCCGTACGATAAACTGGTATTAGAAATTGACAAATTCCACTACCATCATCCACATATTGCTGCTGCTGCTCGCTGCCGCCGGGGCTTGACTTATGTAAATTTCCTGCCACATCCTCGCATCCTGCCATATCCTCCCATCTCGTATTGTATTTCAATGCCCGCCAATAATCATAAAAACTAATTAATGTGCATCGCCGCCCGATTCGGTTACAAGTGCGTCGACACACACAGAGAACTTGCCTCGCATAATTAACGTTCCAAGTTTCTGGCTCTGAGATAACTCTGGCCACCCGATCTGGCCTTTACCCACCCCATTCCCCCAAACCAGACGGCGTCGTCTGTCGCTTGTTTTTGCTTATTTTGCGCTCGATTAGCAGATAGCCAGTGAAATTAGTAAATGAAGCTGCAATCTCGAAGGCAATTTATATATTCTTTTTTTTGTTTTGTTTTTTTTTTGCCTTTGTCCTTTGTCAAGATTTTCGCGACTGGTGTGAGGTGGTAAACTGCCAAAGTTTTCTTTTTTCCCTTGTCTACTTATGGCTATAATCAAATTGGTGGTCATATCCCCTCAGTGGAAGGGAGCGGGAAGCGATGAATCATTCATTGAGTTGCAGGGAGGATTATCGTTTGTTTTTGTGCAAAGACAAATTAACACAAAATAAAGATAAATTAATTAAAAATTTTGCAATGTCACAGAGTACATTTTATTGCTCACATAAAAGCATATTTTATTATTTATTTGCCATTTACCATTCGACGTTTGATCAGACGCAGATGTTTTTCACATTTCCTGAAGCTTCCTTCGAGTGGAATTGGCTTTGATTTCGGTTGGCTTACGTTTGATCTTCAATTTTCTGGCCCTTTGGCTTTTCCACTCCAAAAACATAAGAGCCAATTAAAAGCGGGCCCAATTCCTGCTTAGCATGCAGGAGCAGTAGCCAGTGGCCTGGACTTGGACTTGGACAAATAATACATCGGTGAGCCGAACTGACAGTTTTCCCCGTTTATTGGGGATTTTAATTTGAGGCAAACATGACAAAAACATCGATAACAATTTTCGGACATTTGTCCCGGAGACAGCAGCAGCCCAACCAAAAAAAATCCCAACTTGTCGCAGTTGGTTGCCCATTTTTAGCCGAACCAGACCAGACCGGACGGGACGGTAGGGATGGATCGGATGGAGACCCCAAAAGAAAAGGCGGCGCGTGTTTCGACTCCTTCTGCGGGTCTCGGGTCGCACCGCTGGAAGTCGAGATGTCAAAAAGAGAAAAATCTTTGACAAATAAACAGTTGCGAGAGCCGAAATAGCCTGCAGTTATTGTTTTGCCGTCGCCGGAGCCTTCGCTTATGATGTCCCCGGGCACTTTTGACCTTTTTTTTGCTGGGCCTTCAAGAACAGCATCAACTTGTGGATTTATTCGTGTACATGCGAATGTGTATATTTCTCCTTATCACATCATTTTCTCTCTGCCACCCCATACCTGTCAGTCAGTCAGTTGGTTTTTTGTGCCATTTGTGAAAAATAAAAGTGTGCTCAGGGCGCTTCGGGGCAGGCTACCTCTTCGGCCCAGCTCCTGTCCATTCTCCTCCACAGGGGTTAGCCGGGGTCAGACCGGGCTGTCGTTAGCTTATCTGGGGGTCTACATCGCGTAAGGTGCTAATGTGGCAGCTACTCTTACTCTGGCTCTGCCGTTCGCCTTGACGCTGCCTCATTAGTCCGACTCTGCAAATATTTCATAATTCATTTCCATTTCGACCGCAGAGTCATTTATTTAGGAGCTGGCATTCGTCACTTGCGGCGCCGGTCGGTCAGTTGATGATATATGACTGACTGACTGTATCGGGGTATTATTGATGAAATGCCTACTCTGGACTGGAATGCTCACGAAATTGTTCGTTGCGGGCAATTAAATGCGTGGCCTAGAGATTTATAGGCAAATTATATTAGATTGAAAGGCCATGGCAATCATCGGGCTTAAACCCAGCAGAAACATCTACCAATATCTACCAAGTTAAACATATAATTGTGGCAATTAAGATTCTTTCTCATAATATCAATCACAAGTTGATTTCCTAACTTAGGATTGGCTCTTCAACACTTTTAATGGCAAAAGATTAACCTTTAAATGGATTGGATTGGAAATGGCATTCTTCAGTTCGCTTGGCTTCCGTTGATTTACCAAGAAAAGAGATACTTTAATTTAAAGTGCCTGAACTTAATAAACGGTTTTCAGCCCCACTCTCCGAACCCTTCTCGGGTTTACTTCTTCATCAACTCTATCAGCTCTAAGTATCAGCTCTGTCCTTTGTTTGAAACAGCAAACCAGCGACAAACTCCGCTTAAACTTTCTGCTTTTTCAGTTGCTTCTGCACCCTCCCCCCCACCACCTAAAAGGCTCGAACTCTTCAGTTTGTTCACAAATATAGCCCATAGCTATAATTACTATATGTATGGCTGCCTCTGCCTCTGCAAGAGCGTCTGCAACATTTATAAGTTTATAGTCTGATTGCCGGTCGTCCGACGACCTGGCCGGGACAGGGCAGGACCGGATTGGATTTGAGTAGACTGGAATGGAGTGGAGAATGGCTTTTGAAGAAGGGCTTCTCAGCCGGGCTCGTTTCGGGGCTCGTTTTTGTGTCTGGATATACTTTGCGTGTCCTTTGTGCATTTAACGGCTATTTCGAGGCAAAGGCAAACGCAGGCCTATAAATTAACTAAATTGTTGCGAAATTGTGTTGTGGAAATTATGAAATTATTATAAATGCCTCCATAGATCTGCCCACAAGTGATCTAAGCCAAGTCAATAAACTTACACTGGCCCAGGCAGTGGCGGGGGCAGATAAGAAGCTTCAAGAGTCAGTTCATTTAATAAACATTAATATGTGATCTCCCCGGTCTTTCGTTTGCTCGTTAATTTGCGAATAATTACAGTTAATTTGCTTAAAATAAGCCAACGGACAAATTTTTCCGCATACTTAAAAAAGGAAAACAGAAAAAATATATATATACATACATATATACCGTTGACTTTACTCGAATTATTTATGCATATGTATCTCTGCTTCAGGGCTTTTTCAGGGGGTACCGTAAAATTATGCATTACAAAAGCGGTTAAGTCCTTGCGGAAGCCGGTCCATAACACCTCCACACACAAACAGTGGGTTGGGCAGGGGCAGAGCAAGTCAGACATGACTCCGGGGCAGAGCCATACTCATATGCATGTTGCCCCCGATAATAATGATAAAGGAAAACTTTTGCCAGACATTCCCATAACGGGGTTTGTTCTCACCTTCAACTTTAGCCTTGGCTTCAGCTTCAGCTTCAGTCTGGCTCTGGGTCTCGTTTTTCGGCTTGGACTCGCCCACAGGATACGGGTTTGTTACGCGTTAGTCTCCGGCAAAGGACTCAGGTAATTACCGTGTTGGGGTTGCTCAGATGGGGGTTGTTGGGGGGGCTGGGCTGCTTCTTTTATGCATAAATTTTCGGCTAAGGAAGGCGCGTGCCAAATCAGTGTTTACACTTTTATTTGTTCTGCGGGTGGAAAAGGTTTTGGCGGCTACTCGTAGATGGTGAGCCATGGGGAGCGGTGCTCATGGGGTTGGCTGGGTGGAATGTTAACTGAAGACATAACTTTCCTGCCCGATGCAGTGCGCGGCAGGGCAGATAATTTTGAATAATGTCTCAATTAAAGCCGCATCATTGTGGGGGCTTAAAGAAAAATGCTCTTAAATCGAAAGGCAAACGTAAATTGGTAAGAGATAAAAACGCTTGATAGAAAGTATAGTCCCCAGTCATATCGAAATCTTAGATAGATGCAAAATTTCATTTGGGGGGAAAGTGAAAAGGGTACAGAGGTTGCCCTCTGCTGGTTGGGGCTTTCTTACAAGAGAAAGAAAGAGACTGATACCCAGCAATGCAAATGCGAATACCATCTCAATTGGGGTTTCCCTTGGCAAAAAAAAAAAAAGAAACCCTTGACTTTCAGAGAAAACTCACCCCGTTGCGCCAGCCAGCACTGGGGCTATAATTTGTGGGCTTTGGCTGCCTCGAGGGCGTCTTATTTATAGCGGGGCTTAAATATCAATGTAAGCCATACCCCTTGCTACAGCACCAACCCTCTCTCTCTCTCTCTCTCCGTTTGTGCTTATTGATACAAGTTGGCTCTGACTTCCGGGCTTTTTATTTCCACCTGTGAGCGGGGGGTGGTTGGAAGTTGCCAACCGTTTGGGGTTTTTCCTTTGGCTTGGAACACTCGTAAGTACCAATGAATATATATGTATATCTTGTATGGCCGCATTTTTGTGGTTATAATCGGATTTTATTGCAAATTAACGAGCTACCCTTCCTCCGCTTTGTCTTTCTTCTTCCCTTGCCAAACCTCCGACCCCACCCTATAATGCTTCAAGCACCCTGTAAGTCTCATTGCTGCCTGTTGTTGTCTTTAGCTTTGGTTATTTATACGCTTTTTATTACCTTCATTCCGTTTGGCTGTCTGTCTGTTTGTCTGACTGTCTGTCTGTCTGTCTGTGGTTGTTAGGCAGGTGTTCTCTCTGCCTCCCAGATCCACTTCATTATACTTGAGGTAAAGTTTCTACTTACTGCTTGTTGGGGCCCAATCCTTCGACCCTTTTATTGGCATTGCATTTATTATTATGTGAGTTTTGGTATTTCTTTGATATTAATTTGTTGCTACTGCCGCGTGTTCCTTTTAGTGGCCTCTCAATATTCATTAGAGCTCTGATTTGTTACGGTCTCTCCATTGGCTTATGTCCTTCCTCTCTCCCTCCTAACTCCTACCCTCTTTGATATCAGTTTTTGTGTTATTTTTATTGCTGCAAGTATTTTGATTACTGTGCAGAAAGGTTCGCTGATTCGGATTGAAACGAGAGGAACCCCCCACAAAAACAACAAAAAAGCTTCAGTGAAAAATCCAACACGTTGAACTAGTTTGGCTGCAGCTGCTAGACGAGAGAGAGCTTTTATAGTACATACTCGTATATTTTTGTATTCACATTGCAAACAATTTTTTCTGACTGGTTTACCCTCTCTCCTTTAATAGGATTAACCCGATTTTTCAATTTAATATTAGGCAAAAGTTTCGCGAACGAATATTTCAGTAAGTTGATTAAATGATTTACTTGCTGGCTGTGGAATCAGATTGGTAGTGTTGCAAAAAACTGAAACAGTTTATATTCCATTGAAGCACTACGCTTGGTAGAGTATCTACCAATTTATCTACCTCTAGTTGGATATTTTTTGGTGGCCAGGCGTTGGTCGTTGGCCGTTGATTTTCATTTAATTACCGAACCAAATTTCCGACACTTTAAACGATGGCGGCATAAAATAATTGCAAGTGCTGAAAACATTAAGCAAAAACCGGATTGAGGCCCCGTCTTTAGCCTCAGGTCTTGGTCTGGTCTGCAGTTTCGGTTTCACCTGGGACTCTGGCTCTCTGGTTCGAGCCTGGTCGATCGGCTTCCAGTTGCAGGCCAAGCGCGACTTTCGTTTTCGTTTTTGCTGATGTTTGTTGCTGCTGTTTGCTGCTGTTGCTGCTGCTGCTTTCAATTGTAATTGAATTTTGTGTTGTCGGCAAAGTGGCAAACGTCAGGCAACAGCAGCAACAGCAGGAGCAATGGCCAACAACCGACAGCAAAAAGGAAGCAATTTCAGGCTAAATTTAGTTTAAATGCCTGCCCCTTGCTGCTGCTGCTGCTGCTGCTCCTGCTCCTGCTGACTGACTGTCGCCGTCGACTTGTTGTATGCTGTTGCATGCCCCATGTGCTCGCTTTTAGAGCCGGCCTGGAATTATGTTTACTATGGAATTCAATTAACTCGAATTTGTTGCAGTGCCGCGACGTGATTTCATTTTTCCCCCATGCACTTTTCCAAGCGATCACCTCTCCTCCTCCTCTCCTGCTCCACATCCAGTTTGATGATTGTGTTTTAGTGCAGGTTAGTGCCATTCGGACGGCTCTGCTGCTGCTGTAAATGCTGAAATGTTAGAGCCAAAATCAGAAGCTTAATGGATCATAAATGAATTACCCAACAGAATGCGAATCCAATGGAATCACCCAGTGATCAGTGTAGACAACACAACTGCGAGGGGAGAGTGCGCACCCCCCGGGCAACTTCTCTCTAATATCCGATCACAGACGGTTCGATGATTACTGCCAAATCAGCATTTGCGGAGCATTTAATTGAAGGCCAGGCCAGGACAGCATTCGGCATTCAGGCTAATCCGGCTCACTCGCATCCCATTCGCATCAGTTCTCATTTTCAGAAAAGATGCCACGACAGGCACTCCTATCCATCGATTGGGGAGAGACCCCGCCACATGTAAAGCTGCAACAGTAAAATGTTACTATGAGCCCTGGGCTCCCCATCCATCTGGAGCCCAGTCTGTCTGTTCTAATCCGAGCGAATGGCTGAATGGCTCTAGAGCAGAGGAAAGCAGATGGAACTGCGATTTCAGTTGAGGGGCAAACGCTTGTTTGCTGTTGACGCTCCAGCTTAGAGCTCATTACAATTTTCAAGTACATTTGCGATGATAGTAGTTACACCGAGCAGACTATCAGACTAACCAGTGGAGAGCAGTGGAGAGCAGAGCAGAGGATGCCGATGCGGATGGGCATCCCATCTCTCTTCATCTGTTGCCTCTTGAAACATATACTATGCAAATATCATGGTAACTACTCACAGATCCGGAAAACTCCACTTGACAGAAGGACAAAAGGAGCAGGAGCAGGAGGCCCCTGGCGGTGCCCCTCTGGCGGTCCAACCCCACTGAGGCAACACCCACTGGGGGTCTGCTGACCATTAAATTCACTTCACTTCATTTAAATCTGAAGCATTTCTTGGTGAGAGTTTTTCCGACCAGCCAGGGTTTGGCTGCCTGTCTGTGGCCAAAAGTTTTTCAATAACACAAGAAAATTCCTCGAAGCAGGGCACATGGTGGCAACTGCAAATAATAGTTTTCCCGCCCGAAAAATCATCGAAATGTCCCTCGAATGCTCTTCTTTGGCTGTAAAAAAAAAATTATACGAGACTCGGCCATTTCATACAGGAATATCTTGGCTATGTGTAGAGTACTCCAACTTCGGTGTGTTGGTCAACTATTGGCTGACGTTGGCAACTTTTGAGGGTCCCTTTCTAGTGTCCCCGATTCTCTAGAGTAGGCCTTGTCACGGCCTTCAATAGTGCGTGAGGAAAGACAATGCCAGGATGCTGCTTTGCTGCCAGTGTGGCCTGCCGAAATCTGCATTGACTTTGATGCATTTTAGGCCAAATACAGCCAGGACCCTAGTGCATGATTGGGACACGTTCAGTCTTGCATGTCCTGGCATGGCATATCGAACCCAACTGACTGCCACCATCTGTCCGTTGAAAACCGCAAAACCAAATTGATTTTGTCTACTCAAGCCCTGGACATGGCCATCGACAAGACTCTCTGTGCTCTCTTGTCGTGTCGTGTCCGGCATTTGCTGTCCTTTGCACTCCACTCCCTTCCTGGCTGTAGGCCACAGCCGGGGCCAATTTTCATTACGCATCTGGAGGATTGCTCATGTGGCATTACGCATACGACACATTGTTCCAGTCGGACAATTGAGTTGCCAGCGAATCGATAGTGGAGAGACAGAGAGAGCATTGTTTGTGCATCGACATATGCACGGGATACTGGATGCTGGATACTGGACACTGGAGGATGCCTGTACCGAGTATGCGTGTAAACATAATCAGTATTTGCAAATAGAGAACTGCATGGGGGTGGACTAAAGGGTACACAATAATGGGGGGGAGCCAGAGATTGTGCATGGGTGGGTATGTGGGTAGTGGGATATTGGGTGAAAGATAATTTCATTCGACTGCTCTGTTGGACAGTGCAAGTGAGGCACAAGTGCATTTTATAATGTAAAATGTATATTCCAGTAATTAGCTAAGTTCTCGAATACCCATTCAAAATCTGTTTGCCAATTACAGTATGGTCGGTGCAAGAGGGTTAAGCCATCCATCTGGAGGTAGCAATTACCAAATTGGTTTGGCCAGAAGCAGTTCAAAGGCAGAGATCCAATGCGATCCGATTCGATTGCGGCCACCAGCTGCTTCCTCTTAAGAGCGGTGTGGCCAGGAAGGCGCGGGGGAGGGGAGAATGAAAACAGTTGGCTCAATGACAAGGAGAACGACAATCGGAGGAAGCTTAAAAGGAGAGTACAAAAGCCGAGCGCAATGGGGAACAAATGACAAATTTTTAATGCCTCAGAAAACAAAACGCTGATAAGATCAGCGGCTGCCGCACAGGCAGGACAGAACAAAGCCAAAACCAAACAGAGGTGGACCAGTGGAACAGCGGAACAAAGAGCTGCAAATCCAGCACAAACCCGAAAATAATAAAAACACAAAACGCAAAACAAACAAATGGATGATGACAACGCGACGAGGACGAGGACGAAAGAACGAGGATCTCAAGATCTCCCACCGCTGATTTGGGAATTAAACACGCGCGAATAAAAATCAATGAGATGACTGACTACCTGCTCGGCCCGGTCTTCGATGGGATCATTTCAGAGACCTGAAAAATGGAATGGATGGGAATGGATAGATGGATGGATGGATGGATGGATATTATTCCAGACAGACGGCGCACGGTCGAGCACACATTTGAGATTTTTGTCAACAGGATTTGCTGGGCGTGTAAAAATAAAATTAGTAGAATACTACGGCGAGCACTCAAGCCGCTAGAAAAGAAAAACATTTTGAAAGGACAAACACACTCGAAGCGATGCTGGGACACGGACACGAAACCCAGTCCTGGAATGAGCAGAAGAATGAGAATGAGAACAAGAACGATGACAACGTCGCGACAAGCGTCCAAATCTGCTGGGGGAAGCCGAAACTTCTACCCGTACCCGTAGTTGTCATCATTTGTTGATTTTCATTTCGCTCCGTTTGTGCTCTCTGCCCTGCGACGCTCTCCTCTGCTCCGCTCTTTTCTGCCCTGCGACGCTCTGCACTGCTCTGCTCCGCTCTTTTCTGCCCTGCGACGCTCTGCTCTGTTCTGCGACGCTCTGCTCCACTCTCCACTCTGTTCTGCTCCGTTCTCTTCTGTTATGCTTTGCTCCTTGGCTGCGTTGCCTCGTAAAAAATCCTTTAAGTGCACTTCAGAGCACAATGCACTCGCTGCAGTAGTGGAAGAGGTAGAGACGACGGTGACAGAGGCAGAGACCGAGATGAGCCTCGGCTGTTGTGCGAGGTTCCGCCCGGGCGACCCTTGTTCCTGCCTTCTATCCATCCATCTATTGTCCTAAGCATCAGCGGGGATTACATGGCTCGATTTGCATCAGATGACCCTAGATGGTATCTCGGACAGTGCTTGGACAGATCAATGTTAACCTCTGATCAGTAATGCTTGAGTTTCGATTAATAATTAGGATAATCTTGAGAAAGGGTAAACCGTTTCAGTGATTCCATGTCTGGCGCCATTCCTGGGCGCCTCCTAGACACCCATCTGCCCGCAGGCTCTCCTGCAGCTGTGGGAACCCGTTCCTCACGATGCGTTGCTAATTTACAATTTCAATGTCACGCTCCATGCAAGTGACGATAAATTTGCACAACCCGCGGGCGAAGGGATGGACTGGGATGAGATGGGAGCTGGTAATGGGAGACGCATCGCTAGCTTCTTGCACTTAGCGAAATTACATGGCTGCCAGGACTTGTTGATTGCCCCGGCAGCCGTTGGCTAAATTTAGCATTATTAAAAAATTAAGCTGACAACATGCTGGTGTCATCTAGACCGAGGCAAAAACAGCACAAACAGAAGCACAACCAGAACCAGAACGACAACCAGAAACAGGCCAGAGTCTCGGGACGGAACGGGAGGGGTCGAGAGGGGACCAGCTGACTATCGAAGTCAAATTCCAGCCAACCGAGCAGAGCAGGCAGATAGACAAAGAGTGGTAGCGGGGAAGTGGCGGAAAGACATGCGTGCGTCATGTGGCAGGGTCGCTTCGACCGCCCGCCCGACACTTAGTTTAATTTCTAGGTGCCGTCGAGGGCGTTTGCAGTAGCCGGGGCAAGGAAAAACATGCGCAGACTCTGCCACATGCCTTCGCCTTGGCCTCCGTTTGCGTCTGGGAGACCGAGAGAGACCCTCTACCTCCAAGTCCCTTTTCAGGCTGATTAATTATATTTCGGTTTTTTGGAGTTATGAGAAAGACCAGAGAGACACACGCTAAATTAAGTGAAATTTTTCATCCACATTTAATTACGCTAATGATCTAAGAGCAAGTCCCAGCCAGTCCCGGCCAGGCAGCAGTTGTTGCCACTTATTAATCCGAGGTACCCTCAGACTATATACATACATATGTACATATGTACTCCCACTACATCTGCACTAATGTTCCCCCCAGGAGCCATGTCTTTTATCTAGCTGCCAGACTATGAAGAATTCGTTTCACTTTCGAGTTGTTTAGCTCCTACAGCTCCAACTACCAGACCCAGACCCAGACCAAGAACCAGACCCACTTCCAGTTGCAGTTGCAGTTGTAGATGGGAGACCCAACCCAGACGTGATTACCACTGAAAAGTACACGAGTTGTAAGTCAAAGTGACACCGAAGATTATGGTTTATGTCGACAGAGTTGACACGTTGTTTATCAGAAATGCAAGTCAAGGACTTTGCCGCTCTGTGTCGCACGACAGTCGCAGTCCCCAAGTACCAGCAAATGAAACTTTGTGTTGACGGATGCATGGCAAGTGCAAGACCAAGACCAAGACGCCCCACAACCAGCAACAAAGGAAGCAAACCGACAGCCCAGTGAGGCAACGGGATCGATGTGGCACGAGGGGCACGACGTCTCGACGGGGCCAACTTGTTGTGCGTGTGTCTTACAAAATGTGGCAATTAATTTAATTTCTTTTTGTGCTTTGCGAGGCATCAAACAAAGTCGCCTTGGAGTGCATTATGTTCTGCTTAAAATCATTATAAATCAAAAGTCCGATAAGGGATACTGATACCGTTGAATCAATCAATGGCCGCACATTACCAGCAACAACCCCACAGCGATGACAGTATCGACCTGGGGGTCCCATCAACAGCGGTAAATGATAATGGCAAACAAATCGCTCAGCGACCATTTAGATGGCATAACCGATAAACTGTAAATTGCCCACAAAAATGGAAACTTTCTGCCACCCATTCGCATTAACATTAACCTATCTGTGGCATTGTCTGGGACAGATTTATGCAGGCCGCACCCCCACATTCCGGCCGGGGGAGTCAATCAGCGGGCGGCATATGAGCCATGACATAGGTACCAGGGACCAGAGACTAGAAATCCTGAATCTTACCGTGGAGCCTTTCCACATGGCTGACTGACTTATTCCTCTGTTTTTTATTCTTGTTTCAGTCGAGGGCTGTGAAGTTTTTCCAAGTTTTATGTACGTTAAATAACTCCCGTTGCGCGGCGCAAACTTTGTTTATGGCAATAAAAAAGTTTGCTTAAAATATACAAAATAAACTCGGCTCTCTGCTGAGACTATAGGACAAGTCCAGCTATGAGAGAGACACAGAGAGAGAGAGAGAGAGAAAGCTGGGTTGAGGCCAAGGCTAAGCTTGAGATGTGGATGCAACCTTTTGGGAGCTGTTCCAGGGCGCAAATGTAATATTTGCTAATTTTATGTGAATTCGCAAAGTTTAGTTGCTGTGGGAAATGGTGGGAGTGGGGATGAGTGGGAGTCGGCAAGAGTGTGGGAGAGCATAATCCTCAAGAGTGAACGCAAATCTGGCGCATTTATGGTTATACAATTTTCTCGGAATGCACAAATACCTTGAGAATCAGATTTTTTTAGCTTCAAAATAGACAAAGCGAAGAGAGTGAGTGAAGAACAACAAAAGCATCGAACTAAGCAAACATTTTCCATGGCCCCCAAAAAAGGAAAACTCAAAACAAGCCCCTTACACGGGGCTAATGTATGGGATTATCCCTAAACAAAGCAAACAGAAACCTTTGAGGGGGAGTCGGTGGCAAATCAATTTTACATACGTTGCGAGTGTGCCGTTGCGTGTGTGGCAGTAACGTAGAATCCTTTGGCCTGGCATTTGGCTTATCCTTTCAAATGGAAATGGCCCCAGCAACGGCAGCGGGAATGGCTGTGGCAGTGGCGGTGGCAATGGAGTGCCTTTCCGTGGCTGGCTGCCTGCCTAGCGTGAGCTTGAGGAAAACAATAAACTTTCGTCTGGCATCTAATATAAAAGGTGAAAATCTTTTGCAAAGCTTTGAAAGGTTTTCCTCCTTGCCATCCCAATATTGGGATTCGTGAAGCAGCAGCAGCTGGCAGCGGCCCCATAAATGCGGTTAAATGTAAAAGTTTTTTGCATCTTTAAAATGTTTTTACGAACTTCGTTGAGATCCGACCTGGCGATGAGGATGAGGATGAGCTGCATACGGAATTATGGTAGCAAATGTCAGAAGGCATCACCATACACACCATATTTTCATCAAAATATGTTCTTTACTTTCATCAGCAGAGGAGAGGAAAGGAGAACGTAGTTAATTATGAAAGAATCTTTCGAGTCTGTGGGTCATGACCGCACTTAACCAGACTGCAACCGTAGCCGCTCGCTCCACTGCGCCCAGAAAGATCTCTTCTAAAGCCCCTCGGCCGATATGTGGTCATAAGAGCAACCCCCTACCAACTGGCCATTGGAACAAGGCCGTTTCGTGACTGGCACGCAACGGAATCAAAGGGTTAATGCATGCCACACACACTTACACAATTCCATGTGCGGCACACTCGCAGCAAATGGCCGGGTCTGGCCTGCCATTGAAAATTATCTATTGGCCCGTCCCATTACATTACTAAATGCTGCAGCTTGAAAAACTGTAAAATGTTCCCAAACATTTCGTGGGCACTCTGCTAATTATGGGCCGTAAATTAGCTGGTGCGACCTTCAATCAAAGACTTGAGATACACCCAAACATGAGCATACGTACATACAGCATATGTTTGTACTATACATGGTTGAGTTTTTGAAGCCATTCCATGAGGTTTTTTTTCAGCTTTTTGATTGATTAATTTGAATCGAAATGGGCCCGAATTGAATTTTTAATGGTTCCATAATTTGATAGCAATTAAATTGGGCAAGATACAGAAAAATTACGCATAAGAGGGAGTCTAGCTATAGTTAGGGTATTTCTGTATCTATGTACTTGTTCAGCTATTGTGTCTCCACATTTCAATGTTCAGTTTTTGTGTGAAGCTCTCCTCAATCAAGTTGACACCAAGCAAAACAGAAAAGAGCACATGTGTTTAGGGCCCCACTAAGTGGGGAAAAAGGCCTCTATTAATAGCTCTTTAATTGATGATTATGTCAGTGGAAAGCGTCGTTGACAAACTACGTATCTGATGGATACATGCAGTTCAAAACTTTCATGCATTCAGTATTGAATGCTGCCATTAATCAAGAGGCTGCCTGCTCTGCTGATTTTCGAAAAGCTTTGCTGTGGTTAAATATTTTGAACGCCAACATATGTTGCCTGCCATAAAGCCCAATGATTTGTCATCATGCAGCACGTGTATATAGCTGTGTGTGTTGTTGTTGGTGTGAGTGGCAGCCACAGCAACAGCCGTTCGGGATTCGAGTACATTTTCCAGCATGCTCAACTACTCTCTCAACTATTCTCCAACGAAAAACTGCAGCCAGCAACAACGCAGCCAGCCACGAGTACGAGTATCTTGTCCTCGCACTCGCAACTGCATCCGATAGATACTCGCAACCGCAAACAAGTTGCAGCTCTGTTGAGCCAGCTGCATGTCATGCTTCGAGTTATGGAGAATGGAGAAGACTGGGAACAAGAGGCTGCAACGGAAAAGGGAAAGGGGACAGCTACGAGCTGCTCGGGGCACGGCAACAATTCAATGTGCGTTCTGCGTTCTGCGGTTTTTGGGTTTTCAGGGAACGGATTTTGCCCAAAAGTTTTTAAAACATTCCCCAAACCCCGGCCGAAAACTATGGCAAACATTTTTGTATCCAAAAAGTAGTTGGCTGTCAGCATTTATCTGCTGGCCAGCTAAATACAGTAAAGTAGGAGTCTATATATACATATATATATCTACAGATAAATACGAGTAGTAATATATATATATTCTGGCAGATAGTCTGCCAGGCTATGGCAAAAGTTTTTCACGAACAACTTTATGGGTATTTATTGATTTTGGAAATAGTTTAGAGCGTAGTTGCTTTGATTGATGGTTGCATAGTTTTTCGGTTGTGGCATGCTGTCTGATGAGATTTCCCAAGTACTTCAGATGGAAAAGGGGGGTTATTATGTATCATTTCATTTGGAATTATTAAATGGAGCACACAGCTCGTATAGGGCATGTCTATGCACCACCACTCTCTGCCCCACTGGCCAAATAGTATCAATCTTAGAGATCTTAGATGGTTTTCTCTCTCTGGTTAAGTGGCTGCTTTCTCGCTGGTATCAAATCGTTGGGCATGGCCTAATGGCATTGTTGCAGCTGCCCCAACGGCGGCTGCCTTGCAGCAATTACCAGCAACACATGAATTACGGTCCCACCTTTTGTACGAGTGGTCTCTCTCTCTTAGTTGGCCGAAAAAAACTTTCGCCGATCTGGAGGAAATGCAGAAGTCAGTTTCGGGGGTTCAGCCAAACATTTGCGGGACACGACTTCAAATTAACACGTAAATTGCAGCAAGTTAACACGCGTTGGAGTCGCAGTCCCAGTGGCAGTGGCAATTGTAAGCCAGAGGGTTTCTAGGTGCAAGTCGGATGGTGCCACTGGCAGTGGCAGTCTTTGCCTCAGCTTCAGCCTCGTTAAAGGTTGACTAGCGGGGCCTTGTTACAATTAATTGCATATGCCAGGCCACATTTTTGCATACCGGCAACATGTTGCAGTCAACAATAAATTAGCGTTTAAAATGCAATGGCCGACGGAGCAATGCCAGCCCCAGACAACAGCAGTCACTCCTCCTCCTCCTCCTGCATTGCTAGGAAGATCCCGCAACCAGCTAGCTAGCCAGCCAGTCGGTGATCAATCAAAAGCCTGTAATGGGCCCCTCTCGTTACACGATAGTTTAGCTGAATTGCGCAATTAATTAGTTTCGTGTTAATGAGCAATGCGCATCATCCCGTGGTCGTAACAAGACGCGACCATACCCCGACACCCGACACTCAGCCCTCTCTAGACACGGCTCAGACCATCTCGATACTCTCACTCCAACGACAAGGAATGGAATTTTTTAATGACCTTCCTCCGTTGAGGGCGCTCGGGCGCAAAGTAAACTAGAAATTTATGACTCGTTTCAGACCTGGCTCGCATTGAAGACTCACTTAAAGTTTATGAAAGCCAAGGAAGAAAACTCTGTAGGATCAAAACACGAAAAGTAATAAAGAAAACTTTGACTGGGCAAAGCAAAAACTAAAAACTATAGAATCGATAAAAACTCTTCTGATCGGGTATATAGTACATAAGTTTTTAAAAGTTATATCAGCAAAAGTAATATAAAATAAATACATACTCGTATGTTCTACTTTTGATGGATTCATTGCAGTTTCAGATATTAAAACTATGACGTCAGTACATAACTGAAGACCGTGCTCGAGCCGTTCCTATAACTTTATGTTTTGAGCCGCTGGGTACCCGTTTATTGTTATTCTTTGATAGGCTTCGGCGCATCCAGGATCCCCCACTCCCTCTCCGCCCACAAAAGTGATGTCAAAAGTTATGAGCAAACAATTTTCTGCTTAAAAGCGTCTGTCACAAAACTTTCGTGCGCCCCTTGTCAAGCCAAACAAATCCCAACCAGCCCAGAACATCCCATCCCAGCCCAGTCAGCCCGATGTCAGGCAATACTTTTCACAATTTGTCTGCAATTATCGTACGACAGGAGGCAGCCAGAAAAGTTCCCATATATGGATGCTATGGGTAGGAGGAATGCCTACGATTCTCCTACGTGATTTGGTTTTAACGAGATTTGTCCCTGGTGGCATTACAACTATCGACAATGCAAATACATATCGTATTTTGTAATTTACTCGACCAAATCTATTGTCCATTGTATGGGCGTGGTGCTGTGTGCTGCTGGCCCATTATTTGGCACACAATGCCGGAATATCGTGTGTCAGAAATGTAGAATTGATTCTACCTCCTCTTCTATCACGCCCCTCTCCCTACGATTCAATTTGTGGGCAGTGACAGTGCGTGTTGTATAATATTTCACACAGTTGAGCGACTGAAGAGGGCCGCTAAGAGTGCCGTGCCCCCCTCCACCCTTCAGCTGCTGTCAATACATTTTCAAAGTGGCAACAAAGCAAACAGTTTACATTTTCAAAGGACTCTCCTCCACTCATGCGCCACAACTGACCATTTTCGCTTTATAATTTGACAATCAATTGACAGTTCGTTTGGCAAACGGAACACACTCACACTCACACACACACACACTTATGCACGAACAAAAAAATATGCGACAAAAAGCATTGACAAAATACAAAAAACATGAAATAAAATATCAAATAACTTTGGCAAACTATTATTCGAGGAGGAGCAAATTGCGTTTTGAAAAATCGCAGCGGACCGCAACTCAAATTTCCCTATGACATTAGTTGAGTGCTGCCGTGGGGGAGGGGGAGTGTCCAGCTGTGGGGCGACTTCAGCGTTAGGAAAAGTTTCAAGAAATTTCCTGTTAAGGTCTGACATCCATTTTGGGAAATATCAAAGTGAAAACACTAAAAGAATGGTAAACTTTGGGGCTAAGGAGAATCCTATGTCAAATGGGCATTCTATGCTAAATATAATCTTTTAATACAACACAAAAAAAGCCAGGCTAAGTGTAAACTAAACAATCCAATAATGAAGCCGTTTTATAGTCCAATGATATCCAAAATATCCTGCTTGGTGAGCTTTTCGTCTTGGTTTGCAGGAGCCGGAACCGGAGCTGGCTTGGCCGCTGGAGGAGCTGTGGCTGGAGGAGCTGGGGCGGGAACAGACGCAGGAGCTGCCTTTGGCGGTGCTTTGGGAGCTGCAGCTGGGTTTGGTATACTAATCCTTAATGTGGGCGTTTTTGTGGCAGACTTGCGCGGCTTTGCCGGGGGCACTGGTGCTTTGGTCACTTTGCTGCCTTGCTGGTGATGCTGCCCCTTGACGGTGACATCCATGGTGATGCCAGCTGCCTTGGGCTTCGCTGGCTGGGCCAGCACTGCGATGTGTGGCTCTGTCTCTGCAATGGACGCGGACTCGCTGGGCGTCGGTGTGGGCTGCAGCCAGCAGCGGTAGGTGGCCACAGAGACACCGCAGGGCGGAAGCTTTGACAACAGATCCTCCGTGCTTTCTTCCTCCTCGGCCTTTTCAGGTTCCTTGACGGAAGGAATCTCCACCTCTGCGGGCTTGATCGGCCTGAAGGGAGCCAAGTAGGTGAAAGAGATGGGGGAAGGCACGCTGCTTGATTTCACAGGTGCAGCGGCACTTGAAGAGCGCCTCCTCCTCCTCGGAATTGGGGGTCTTGCTGGCCTCTTCCTCCGCCTCCTCCATCGGCTCTTCGTCCACGCGTGGCCAGTCGCGGAACGGGGCCAGCCAGCAGAAGTCAGTGTCGTTGTCCTCAATGCCGGTGCCCGATAACTTCTCCCCGCGGTGCTCCTCCTCCCCAGCCCCCTCGTCATAGGCGGGTTCACAGGTGCAGATGTCGCAGGTGCAGGTGCATTCGGGATCGCAGGGCAGGTCGTCCCTGGGGCAGGGCGGACAGATGACCTCCATGGGCGGGAAGGGCACGCGATGCTCCTTGAACTGCTCCTCCTCCTCGTCGTAGTGCAGCCAGCGGCACACGTACGGCCCCTGGCTGCACTCGGCCGTGATCTCTGGCGCCTCACGCTCGAACTCCCGATCGCACTGCAGCGGCGGACACTTGCAGGGCTCCCTGCGCCTCCGCAGACTCGCCTTGGAGCTCTCCACGGTGGGCGGCTTGCTCGAGGATTTCTTCTTGTTCACCCTCTTCAGGCCGTGGTTGTACCGCGACGACTTTGAGCTGACCTCGCTGCCCGGCACTGTCTTAGGCCCCACATCCACGAGCACCTCTGTCACCTGGATGGAAAGCTGACTGGGTGCCACAACCGTACGGGAAGGGGCGCTGCTGGGCGCCATGTCCTGCTTCTGATAGAGCACCTCGATCTCGGTGGTTATGGTGGTTACTGTGGTGGCCTGGGAGGGCATCGTGGAGGCCAAGCCGCAGCGGCAGTGGTTCTCATCGTCCCAGATCTCGCGGGTGCAGAGCACATCGTACAGACTCTTGTAGACGCACTCGAAGCGCTCCGCGAACAGCAGCTGCTCGGAGTACATGAGGCCCGCATAGGCGGCATAGATCTCGGCCGTGCGCTTGGCCGCGTGCAGCCAGAGGCACTCCTGGCGATGCTTCATGGCCTCCATCACGGACTTGAGCCGCTTGCCCTCCGTTGCGGTGCCGTGGTAGTACGCCTTGAACGCCCTCTTCACAATGGAGTAGGCGATTTGGGCGTCCATGCGCGACATCTGCGCCTCGTGAGCCAGCCCATGGATGAAGGTCTCCTTGCAGAAACGCTTGCGAGGCACCCGGTCGATCCTGTAGCGCACCTCGTCGTAGTGCTCGAAGGAGCGCCTGATCGTCCGCCTGGTGCGCTTCACCTCCCAGGGCTTGAGGCCGCAGATTCGCATCACCTGCATCACGCTGTCCGTAATGTCATCGATGTCACGCTGAAAGAAGTCGGCACGCTGCTCCCTCAACTCCTTGCCGCAGTGTTGCACCGCAGGCAGGTGGCACGGACACTGGGGCATGGAAGCATTTGACTGAGTTTTGCTCATTTCGATTTAAATTTTGGATTTATTGATAGTAATGAAAGGTGACAGAAATATGTATACAGAGTATAGATCTGACATGACAAACAAAAGAGAGCGTGCCTCTGCTGCATGAATAGAGGCTTCAGGGCTGTCCACCTGTCCACGGGGTTTGTGTGGCCAACAAGTGCCACGGGGGTTGGGGTGGTTGCCTGTCGGCGGAGATCTCATGTTAATCGGAGAGGCAAACACAGACGATAGCCAGCAGCAGCAGCGGCGGCGGTTGGGGCACACGAAACGGCACATGATGGGGATATTTGTTTATCCAACAATTTCTGTCCCCTCCCAGTCTGAATATTAGAATGTTTGCTGCGACAGTTGGGGGATGGGATGGGGGATGGAGCCTACTGATTTACTACTGTTAATTCGAAATACTTTTATGATGCATCCCAAAACGGAAATGCAGTGCGCGACATAGACACAGATACACACACAAAAACACAGGAGACAAGAGAAAGATACATATTTGAACAGGCGAACGACTACGCAAAAACAACAAACAAATGCCAGGGGCTACATTTTTGGGTGGCAGGGAGAGGCGAGGCAATGATGCAGCATCCCAGATACTCTTCAAATGAAGCGGACAGCGAAATGACAATGAAATGAACAGAGGAGAGGAGATACTTGTCGCCTCGGCTATTACTGCTGCTCAGTGTATGCCCCAAATGCTGGATTGGATCCCTACCCAAAAAAAAAAGAGAGAGAATCGCAGTCTGTATAAATATTGTCATGCGGTCATGCCAAATATTTACATAGTTGTCGCGCCACCGACTTCTACATCTCCTCCCACCACCACCACCACTCCTACTCCCACTTCCACATCCATTTCCACTCCAGGGTAAGGTGAAATGTTGTTGTGTTCCCCATACCCCCCCCCACCCCATACCAAAAAAAAAATAAAATAAAATCAAATGAAATGGAAATACGAGAAAAACAAAAAGGAAACAGTGAAATGGAGGGAGGGAGGGAAACTCGGGAAAATGCGGGCACATTGACAGTGCGGGCGATTGATTTTTCCTGTGTTTGAATTTTCTGCTGCCAGAAAGCGAGGAGAGACACTCGCCAAGTACAGGGGTCGGCGGGGTCCAATCTAAAATTAATGCATTGCAAATAGACGCCGTTGCAGTTGTCAGTCGAGGGGTGGAGACGGACAGAATGAGTTTAATTGTTGACCTTAGCTATTAGCCCCTGTCAGAGGCCCCTAACGGGGAGTGTGGATCCAACCTGAAAGTCGCGACAGCAATTGGATTTTCTCCCTTTTGTCCCCTTGCTCCTGAGGCTCCATTGTCTTGTGGATTGACTCACGGGCGATGCGTGTGTTGCTTCAAATACTCATTGTACTCCTGAATTTATATGCAAAAAACACAACGCACATTTCGCAAAACATTTCTTAGAATTCATTTCATACGAAAACGCTTCGGAATGCAACCAAAGGCGATGACTGACAACCAAAGTGCCCCAGGCCCAGGGCCAGGGCTTGTCGGCCGCTTTGTGTCGGCCACGATTTATACTCGCATTTGTTTATGTTGCAACAGCAGCAGCAGCAGCAGCATTATTGTTTCGCGATTTCTCGCTTACTGGATGGATGGATGTCTGTTCCCCGCATTCCATGCGGCAATATGCAGCAGGCCTCATTATTATGGCCTCTGTGTTGCTCTGGGTTCGTGAAATGCGGGAGTGCTTCAAGGCACAAGGCAGACAGACGACAGACAGTCAGTGTCTCTGACACTAATCGAATGTTAAATAGAAGCTACAAGTGTACATCAAATGGTTTTCTATCATCGTGAAGCCTGTGGACGTTATCAAGTGATGATATTTGAGTGCACATGAGTAATGTTTTTGATGCAAGGCGGAGTTTGGGACTAGTTTGGGGCTACTACCCAAGCTACTGGGTTTCAATCCACAGAAAATATAAGAAAGAAAAACATAAAACATTCGATTATGAAACAATAATTTAGTATATTTAAATTGTTGTTTATTTTTCAAGAGAAAGAGAGAGAGAGAGAAGCAGAGTACTTAATGTGCAAGCAGCGGCACTGTAGTGGTGGGGGGAAGCTACTTGCAGTTTCTCAATCAATGCCACAAGACAACCCCCTGCACCACACTCAACGCCTTTCAATTCCCATAGCGACTTCAATTTATCACGCTTGATCTTGATTAAAAGTCCGAAGCAGCACACCCGCACCCGCACCCACAGCCACTACTCCGCAAAGAGTTGCTGGAAGTCAGCGGAAGAGGGAGGAGCTGTTCGGGCAGTCAGACAAGCCAATTATAGACAGTCAAAGCCGCGTGAAGATGCCAGCAAGCAGATGGAGATCCAAAGACATCGACGGCCAAAGCTGAATGAAAATTATAATGTGAGGAGCAGCAACGCATACGAACTGCAATAAAGACATCAACAGTTCGGGGCATCAAAGAACGGGGAAAACGACGAAGGGGGAAACTCGCTGCAACTTATGAGATTTCCAAAAATAATATTAAAATTAGCAACGAAGCGCAACAAATGGGATTTTTCCATACCCCTTGGATGCACCATCTATAAATCCAGATACAGGGCTGGTCGTCCGCATACACAGGAGGAGGATAGATAAGAAGGAGGATAGACAGACAGTAGGAAGAGTAGATCAATCAGTGCGCATTGGGCCAACGACTGACTCCAGCAGACAAGAGCTTAGTGCCAGTAATTAGGAATGATAAATGTTTCGATTTACAGTCGAATCTGAAGTGCAATATGGATGGGTTATAAATAAACAAAAAACAATGGAAATGGAGTGGTAAAAAATATGAGGAAAAATTGGGAGCACAGTGGAGATTAGTACGTGGAATGAAGGGTAGGAGATTAGTTCGTGGAATGAAGGGTAGACCTGATGAAACAGCTCGTAATTTTTGGGGATTTATCACCTGTAACTAAATCTTGAATGAAGCATGAGTCAGTCAGTATTCTACTTTTACTTTATTACATCAACATACATGTACGAGTATGCATGTACTTAGATTATGTACCTGCATGCATGCCACGTGCCCCATTCAAGCACTCAATTTGAAGTTAGAGTTGCACAAATGCAGACATTCAACGGCGAATTGTCCGTGTCCAGGGCCAGGATTGCGGGTAATATTAGCGCCGCTTTTGACCGCTCTGTTGGCCTTATCACGGCAGGGTGCGGGTGCGGGTCAGGGCCGTCGCCACAATGTTGCCCAACCGCAAACGGTGGCCACCAAGCTCAACTATCCATGTGCCCCACTACCCACTCCCCCCCACACCTGGTATGCACTCAAGTGAGCTAAGGAGCTTCCATCTCGGTCGGCGGATTTACAACATTTGCGGTCTGCCGGCATTTGCATTTTGCATTCGGTATTCGGCATTCGGCATTCGACTTGGCCAACAAACCTCACCGCACTGCACGGATATGTGTCTATAACAAAACAATTAGAAGCTACGAGGCTCTGGGCTAAGCCCTCGACGATTTGACGCTGATTTATGAGTGGCCGTGTGCGGCGGAGGGGGCGGAGTCGTAGTCGGGGATCCACGAAAATTCAAAGACAGGCACGTAGCGGCAGGCAGGAGGGGATTAGCCATCGACCAAAAGGCAAATAAAAGAAAACTTGGCGCACACACACATAAAAAGCCAAGTCAAAAAGGGAGGGCTGGCAAGTGGGTGGTGCTCGATGTTGCCTCTCTCTCACTCTCTCTCTTGCTCCCTCTCTGCCTGGCTGGCCGTGTGGTTGTGGAACTCTTGCGGAGCCACCGGCCACCCGGGGGTATAGTAAAATGCTAGTGAAACAATTATGCAATTACTTAATTTGATAGCCCAAGTGTTTCTGCGTGTGTGTGTGCCTTCTGCCTTTCGTGTCTCTCCTGACGGACCGCATTACGTATACGTAGCGTGGGCCAGGGGCCTTTCCTCAACCTCCCACAATCTTTGCTTTGTGGCCTGTAATTGTTTTTACTGCCATTAACACGCGCATTGTTTGCACGGCCCGAGTCAGGGGGCACGAGGAGGATAACCTTTGCCATGGTTATAACTGTCTGACTTATACAGTTCGGCCTGTTACCTTTGTGGGATCTTTTGCTTGATCCTTCTTGGCATTATTATGCGTGCTCCTGCCGCACATTTGCATTCCACACAACTCGTTCGCTGCTCTAATGAAGCTTACTCGCACACATGAAAGATATTCCATGTAATCAGTCCGCCCAAGCGAAATAAGTTTTTATTATCATCGCCCGAAATATGTCATGTGGCACTCTGGCACACTGGGGACCCGCATTCCACCTTCTCTCGTCATCTGGCGCGGCAGAAATTTCAACAACAATCAACACCTCCGACACCGTCAGAGAAAAGGGAAACGAAGGGGTATGGGAGAGGGGGGGTACGACGAGGTTGAGTGCTAAAAATTGCTAGAAATCATGGCTAATATAAATCATCTTGGCAAGCAGCTTTGCATGTTCAAGTGTCATACATATAGCAAAGGCAGCGCCGCCATATGAGTGGGAAGACTCCTCCCGTAGAAGAGGCACAGCACAGCTCACAGGAGGAGGAGGAGGAGGAGGAGCAGCTCATTCACACCCATACATAATAAACACTTGGGGATCCAGCTTGGCGCACGGCTTTGCCTTAACCCTTTTTGACTTTTGCAAATGGGTGGAGCCCACCCAAGACACTGCATAGAGTGGGGTATAGGGGGGTGCTCAAAACCCAACCCTAAACCCACCTGGGCGCACCTTTGCCTCCCATTTGATGTGTGCCTGTGTGTGGGGGGGGTTTGTTTGCTTTCGTACTCAAGTTGTATTCTGTGTTTATTTTCCTTTGGATTTACTAAAGCAATTTTCTTTGTTGTTTCTTTGTGTGAGTATTCCTGCGTGTGTGTGTCTCAGTTTGTGTGTGTGTGTGTGTGTGTGTGTATGTGGGTTCTGTGCAAACACTCATCCTGACATTTGCTATATATTTTTTGTGCAAATACTCGACTCGTAGTTGAAGGCATCAGGCCCCCAAAAGCCAAACAGCTGCTGGCATATGGTTTCGTTCTCCCATCTACCATCCCCCTCCCAACTAGTCAACCGTACAGGTGCGCTGCCTCCCCCCCCTGAGATTTATGCCATGTCAAGACATTTTTAATTAAGCTTTATTTAATTGGGAATCTGAACTGGAATCTACACTGCACTCTCCCAGTCAGTTGCATCGATTTAACTCCATTGAGTTGGTCGAATAAATAAATAAATGTAATTGGATGTGTGTCTTAACAGAACGAACACGAAGCGAAGCACAAGGGAGAATGTCCGTTGTCCTGTGATGGGATTATGTAAACATATCATGTCTGAGCGCCATATAAGAATTAAGTCATAATGCTACCGAGTGCGCGTCTGTTTCCAAATGCAAAAACTTGACAAACGCAACATGGCAAACATAAATAACCTGAACAACAAGCAGCAGCGACAACAACTACATACAGAGGCAGAGACACGTTTTTATGATGTGATGGAGCAGCAACAATAGTCAATGAAAGAAACCAGAGCGAGGCATTGAATACCCTTGCAGAAACAGAGCTCACATTTGTATCTACTCTTTGGCCGTCTTTAGCCGTATCTCTTTCCTGTAATCGAACCTCTTTCAAATCTCTGCTTAAGATAGTAGGATCTTCGGAGAGGGTATCTCACTGGTTATACAACTAAAACTAACAACTCAGTCAAGTTGCCGGTGACATACGACTTACGACACGATCCCAGACCAAAAGGAAAAACTCACAACACACAAATGGGTTGGGTTGGGGGCTGTAACGACTGCCCCTCCTACGCATCCCCTACTGGCTTGCTACCTACCTACCTACCTACCCTCCTGTAGCTCTGCTAAATATTTTATTGCAGGAGGGGGATTGTAAAAGGAATATATGTATATATGCGATATATTGTACAGGGCGAAAAGAAATTGGAATGCCACACATACGTTGCTGACGAGAGGCGGCGGCACGAAGACATTTAAATGACATTTACTCACTCAACCAAAGTGCAGCAGCCAGAAAGGGATGAAAGGACCAAAGATGAGAAAGAGAGTGAGATAAATACATAGAGAAACACACAGAGAGAGACTAAGAGAGAGAGAGAGAGGGGGTAGCAAACAGCTTAACTAAATTGCATAAAATTTATTTAAATGACATAGAACAAGTGGTGGGTAGGGGAGCGTCGGGGGTCGTTGCCAAAGCTTTAAAACAATAACTATGCAATGTATGTATGTACTATATGTATGTGCAGAGACACGATTGTTGGCATTTTACCTACGACACATGCCACTGCCACTGGCACTGCCACTCTCTGTGGCACTGGCTGTGGGTAGGGTGGGGGGGCGCCTAAGCTAAAGCCAGACATAACAGAGCATATCCTGGCTACCCTCTCTATACTGTACTATACTCGCATGTACGATACATCCATCCTACATACAGCAGCCTCTATCCTCCCATTCCACATCCCCAACCATCCTCATGCAAACTGTCGTCAGTCAGCTTAAATTTATTGCTTCCTTATGTTGTGCAGCGTTATGAAAATAAATACCTTAGAAAACCTCTCTGGCAAGCACCCCACACCACCCCCACCCCCCCACACACACACTGGGGAGACTGACACAACCTTCCCTCCTCTGCTGCTCTCTCCCGTAAACTTGAACTTTTTTGTGCCCATATTTTATGCCGCTCCCTATGAGCACTTTTAAAATATTATTTATTTTTTTGTTTTCTTTTTTTGTTGTACATTTTTTTCTTCAACTTTTGAAATTTTTGTGCAGTTCGAGACTGTAAATTTTGTTTGACTTTTCGGCAGTCCTCGAATACGAATATGGGCCCCAAACAGCACAAGCTCATCCTCATCCCTATCCTCATTCTCATTCTGCTGCCCCTTTCGGTCCCCAGTCCCGATGGTGCTGCTACTGGGCATGACCTCGTTTTTAATGGCGTTTGTTTTGAAGCGGGATTTCCGCTTTGCGGAAAGGGTTTTACGACTCCTTTTTATGGCATTCGAAATACAGAAATGTGTGTGCTGAGTGTGGGAGGCTCTTCGCTACGTTTTGAATATCATTTATTTAAAGTTTGCTCAGCATTATGACAGTCCCGGTCATATTTTTGGACCGCACGTGGCGTGGCGTATGCGTAATGTGCGTGCGTTCCACATTAAAAATGTATTACCCGAATGAGCAGCACGAAAGGCCAAAAGGATCGATGAGTGTGCGCTGATCAAGTGAGAAACAAAATTGAATATTAAAGGTAACTAAAGTGAAGGCTTTAATATAGCCACAGATAACAGCAGTAGTTGATATTTTCTAAGGGAGAGCAAGCAGATTCTATTTCTAAAAACAATTTCTTATCTTTCTGCATCTTTGATATCAAGCAATCCAATTAAACTTCCCTTTTCAAGGCTCACCAAAACATTGACAGATTCTCTGTGCCCTTTCCTCAGTCTTCCTCGACATCTTAAAGCTGCTTGCTCCCTTCTTTTTGGAGTCTTTTTTCTTAAGGCCCCCACCGCATTAACGTGCCTGCCGTCTCTTTAATCGGACTGCAGAGTCCATCAGGAACCACCCTTGGTCGAAATGAAGCTGAATTTCTGATGGGCTGGCCATCGGGCCATCGAGCCACTTGCCACCCTTGTGTGTGTGTGTGTGGATTCTGGATCTGCAATCCATTCCAAAAGAAAAACACCTTGCAACCACCGAAGTGAACAGATACTAACATAAATTTCATTTCATGCCAATTTAATCAATTGGGGCTATAGTAAAAGCAGAACCGGAACCAGAAGCAGCAGCAGCAGGGGCAGTGCCAGGGTAGAGGCCGGACCAGGACCACAATAAATGCCCCCAGAATCTGAGCCACCCCTTCCGTTCTCGCCGCCCCAAAAGGGGGTGGGTGGGCAGGCAGGCTGTTTGTCACATTCTGCTGAAATTAATTCGTTTTTGATTAGGCGCAAAAAATCAATTTCTCGACCAAACTCAGTTTTATTTGTTTATGGAGCACATCAGTTTTTCTAGAAGGCCTCCCCATTTTGCCCCCTTCCCACCAATGCCCTTGGCAGCTGTTACGTCACATTATTCGTGGCTGGCTGTCTGTCTGTCTGGGAACGGCAACAGTTGATGCCATCACCCCTGCTCCACCCTTTCCCCATCCATGTGCCGCTCTGTAGCCCTGACTCGATTAGACGTTTATTTGTTTTTGCTGTAGGTAAATGCAAATTCAAGTGGGTGGAACGCCGCCACCCCCCCAACCAACCAACCAATCTTCCCCCTTCAGGGCTCTATAAATCAAATGCGCCTCATTCGGGTGGCAGCTTGTGCTGGCAGCGGCTTGGCTTCTCCACCAGAGTCCGCCATGTTGACAATTTTTTTTTGCCATCCTTCCACTGACCCTTGACCGGCGGACTCGCAGAATCGGTAATTAACACATGCAGATTTCAGGGGGGAATGTGCACGGGTAGTGTGGGTGGGTGGGTGACCATCCATGAGCTTACCAATTTGGAACAACTGTTGCCAGGGACAGCAGCCAGTGAACGGGAGAGCCGGAGAGCCACGTTGTCCATTTGTGCCATTTTGGGGCGTTTTAATTTCAAATTCAATATTGACGGCGGCGACAATTCGAACAGATATACAAAATGAGCGAGAGAGAGATAGTAAAATCGAATGTGTGTAAAATAGAGGAGAGAGACAGAGAGAGAGAGAGAGACAGTGCGGTAAAGACACAAATTGTTGTCACATGTTTGGTCGATTTTCGTTTTATTTGGCGGGGGACACAAACTTTACATAATTAATGGCCAGGTGATTGAGTGGGCGCTGCCGGCCAGGGATGCCGCTGGGCAACAACAAACACCTCTATCTACACTCAGTCACAAAAATTCTGCTTAAGGAAAGCAAAAAAACAGAGTGCCACACACACTCTCTTTAGTGGGGATAAATATTAAATTTTTGGGGTACATTTTATTTGATCCTTTTTGGGTAGAAATTTTCCCTCCTGTGACACCAGCACATACTATACGATAGTGCTAAATGCTGTCTATCCTTGGGATAGCGTGACGAACCATTCACTGTGAAACCTTCATCATTCAGCGACTCCCAGGACTGGAACGCTCACTCTCTCTATCTCTCTCTACGAGGACATTGGGCGGAGTTCAGTTCAATGCACCTTGTCGAAAACTATGCCACTGCGGCGATTTTATTGATTTTTTTTGTTCTTACTGCCACGGGCACGTGGTTTGGGTCTGTCTCTGGGTCTGGGTATGTCTCTGGGTTTGGGTCTGGGTCTGTCTCTGGGTCTGGGTCTAGCTAATAGGCCTGCACATTCGGCGTTAGCTCGATTCAATTTCATTAACACCGTACATTAACAGTAGGCCAAAATCAATAGTAATTAATAAGAGCACTCGACGAGGACGAGGACAAGGACAACCCTCCCTCTCGCTTCCCCCTGCAACGGACACAACAGACACAACATACCACAAATCAAAAATCAAATATTAAGCGAGGTAGAAGAAGGCTGAGGAGAGGTAAAAGTCTAGAGTGTGTGTATGTTAAATAAATACGTTTTAGTCATGAAAATCCCTTTTAATTGCCACGCAACGGCAAAAGGATTTACACACACACACAAACACACACACAGAAACACACACACAGAAGTAGACAGAGATACAGACCGACCAGCATCCACAGTCATGGACATAAACAGGAAAAGGAAGGACTCTTCGACTGTCTGGCTAGGGGGGGAAGGGGCAACCAGAGCCAGTCAGGGATTCGGACTCCTCCCACCACCAATCTCTTGCTCGGTGGCGGCCACAGCCAAGTGGGATTTAGTGCAAATTGCAAAGTGTAACTTGTTTTTAGGAAAAAGCACTTTAGCGCATTAGAACTCACGGCAGGAAGGCACACATCCCCCCCCCACACACATGAAGAGACTCGGAGTAGAGCAGGAGAGTGCGAGGGTTGCGTTGAGACAGCAGACGGGTATGGCCAGACACCAAATCTATGGCACAGTTGTCGATGATGATTAGAAGCCCCCTCCCCACCCCACACCCCCCAATACGAATGCAGTGCGTAACACGGACAGACAGATACGTTTGTGCGGCAGAGTCACAGCCGAAGGGGCAGCAGCAATCGGTAGCAACACTCGATAAACCGATATCGCAATACCTAGGAACGCATAAGCCGTACACACATTGGGGTCAATGGGGTGGGTGGGGTTGCAATGGGTGGGTGGGAGCTCTTGTTCCAGCATGTCCGTTACACGACTGCCAACAAGAACATCCACAGCAACAGCAGCAACAAGAGCAACAAGATTGCATATTGCAGTATCCTGCCTGAATTTCGAATATATCCTTTGGACCGACATGCACATATGCATGATGCAATGCATCGGAGGGGGGGAGTGAGGATGGCAAAGGGATTGCCGGAGCGGCTCAGACAACTTTCATTAAACAAACAGCATTAATTACATTAAAGATTTTGAATACATTATGGGTGAAACTTGGTAATTGGAAAAGGACCACAAACAGGCATTAAACGCACAGGACAACAGGACAACTGTCCAGGCACAATAGAGTTCTGTTAGTTCAACTAGTTATGAGCCGATTAGCAAGAAGCAAAAGGAGAGAGAGCAATTAAACAGACTCAATGAGAAACTTTTAGGCACCAAATTTGTATCAAGTTGATATCAGATTTCGCTACAGATCTGGTTTAAAGTGTGCTATATACTATAGTATAGTGCACTGTGTAAGCTTACTTTGCTTTTATTTCATCATTGACCACAAATATTCATCTGACTGTATTCATTGCCCTTTTGGTGTGCGTGTGTCTGTGTGCGGTCCTTTTGCACACAATCGAATTACAACAGGCAATTCAAAGTGATTGAAATGAAAATTAATTGAAGACTATGGAATGCAGTATGCATTTTCAATTAATTTTCATTCTTTGCACCACATTCAGATATTCATTATATCGTTATGATTTGAGGTGTCACAATGGGGAGGCGTGGGCGTGGTCATTGTCACAAGTGCGAAAGCTTTTTTATCCATTAAGTGCCTGGACATAATTTTCCATCGCCAGTATTTTTTTGCCTGCATTCCGGCTATGGCTATTTGATAGTTGACTGCAAATTCCCCCTCTGCAGCTGGGTAGGTGTTGAGTTTATTGCTATCATGAATTGAATTTAAACCATTTTATTTAACAAATGCAGCTATACATTGTTCTGATACGAAATGGAGATGGCAAGCGATAGCTATCGATTGATCAGTGTGAGAGGGGTCAAATTTAACAATAGAAGGAATTTCCGCTAATAAACATATCTATAAAGGTACAAAGTACATACAAATTTCCCATTTAAGCTTGAAATAATATCTGCAGACTTCTTCTTACAGTCTAAGCAACCGCAATTGTGTCGGTCAGTCAGCGAAGAACTCGAACATTTCTATTAACAATACCTCTCTCTCTATTCATTTCCATTTTGGGGGTACACAGACCACAAGCTGCCATCGCTAATAGCATATCGCTATCAGAGTATTGAATCATAAAACATATTTTCAAATCAATGGCACAAGGCAGCCCTAGGGAGCGGGGAGCAAAGGACAGCTATAGAGTATGATTACAGCTGCCGGATGCCAGAGGGTGGTGCGGCGGAAATAACACCATGAAATTAATGAAAAACGGCAACGGTCGAAGCCAGGATACTGTGCCAGTTTCTGCCTCGGCTTGGCTGCTCCTCTAGATGGCAGGTCCTCTGCCACAGGGGCCATAATTGTTTGCGCAAAAACTTTATGCACATAGCGATAGCGGAGTGGAGAAAAAAAATTGTTGCGATTGCCCCTTTGGCACGCCTCCCCCATCACCATATCCAGCTGAAAATCGCCTTTCGCCTAAACTTCAAACATAAAACGCCAAATTGCACCATTAAGAAATTCGTTGCGCATCACTGAGCATTTCAGGCGGAGTCGGAGACGCAGTCGGGGCTCCGGTCCGGGCCGGCTTCATAAATAATAGTTATAAATACTTAGTGGTAGTAAACTTTGTCATTGAACCCGAAAAACCGATGCCCACCCCGCCTCTCTCTTTCTCCATCACAGACTCTATCATCCCATAGCACAAATAATACGGCGGAGACTTGGTTACGGCACCGGACCGAAGCCGGAGTACTGAAATCAGCGCACGTCAGCGCTAAAGTTGTCCAGCCCGGCGCACTTTGTAGCTTCCTGTGTTGGCCAGGAGCAGCCTCAGCCTCGGCCATCGTAATCACTTGAATATTACGGAGCGGAAATCGAAAAGTACGCTGAAGAATTTTTCAGCGCTATCGCAAGGAGCAGCCGCAGCCCCGGCCACAGTCCAAGGAGGGGGCCAGAGCTTATGACAATAATGAAAGCGTTTTTGAATGTGCGCCAGTCGCCATCAATTTGCAGCTTTTGGCTCTGCCATTGCAGAGCGGGTGAGTCGAGGTGAGTGGAGCAGGGGGCTGGGGGTTCGGGGCACCAGGCAACTGGCCGCCGGATGTGGAAGTGGCGGCGCGTCTGCTGGCATCGCATTTTGGTCATTTTTGCGGCGCCATTGAACAATTTCGTTTGTGTTTTGCAAGTTGTCGCAGGTTGATGATGATGGCGCCGTTATGGTGGGTGCAGGAGGACTCCAAAATGCTCCTAGAGTGGGCGGGGGGGTGGCTTCCCTAATTTTGTGCTTGGCTGGCGCTCTCCAGGCTGCATTGGGCGGCCATGGCGCCACTCCGGCCGTCGCATCTTGTTTATGGCACATAACTAATATGCTGTAAACTAAGTGAGAATCTACTCAGGGATTTCGTTTCCTTTTTTTTCCATTTTATTTTTTATTCTCTCGTTTTTTTTTTTGGCAACTTTTTGGTTTAAAAACACATTTGCAATCATTTTGTCTGCGGTGCAGCGTTGAAGGAAGGGGAAATTAGAGCTGGACGAAGCAGGAGATTGTTGAAGAGGAATGCCAGACAGACAGAAAGCCATAGAAAACCACACAAGAAAGACAATTACAATGAAAAAAGTTGGCCAGAAGCGGCAAGGATGTGAATGACATCTACTTCGGAGAATGTTGAGGATGTGTGGTACAAGTAAGTTTCTTATGGGCAATTATCTTACAAGACTACAAGACCAATCATCATCCTCAGCTAACCCACCCCCACTCTTGAACTATGCAAAATACTTTCCAAAACTTAGCCATGTAGAGACTATGCCCAGAGACCCGCCCGCCCGCTCTATTGAATCCAAGAATGTTTGTTCCGCAAACTACTCGCAAAAACTGCGAGAAAAATGCGAAATTTTAAACGGAACTTTTGCTCGGGATTTCCGCTTGCCACACACTGCTCGACTGGCAACTGGCAACTGGCAGGCAACTCTTTGTCTGTGCCCATGTCCCTGGCCAGAGGAGCACAGGGACAGTCCAACAAAGGACTCTCAGGCTCTGGCTCTGGCTCTGCTGACTGGCATTGAATGGTGGAAAACGCAAACAATTGTAATGACAAAACCAAACTAACCACATGGAGGAGGGGACATGGAGAACAGTCAGATAGATAGATAGATAGATACATAGATAGATGGTTGGATAGATGAATGCACATAGATGGATGGGCTGGCAGAACGCAACCAGTTTTCATACAATGGTCGTGGTTTGTTGGGATGGGGGAGGGGGGATAGAAATATATAAAAATCTGCTGGCATCATTCAGGATTCAGGGCGTTCGTAATTCCGCAGAAAACTGACAAAACTGACAGCCGGTCAAAGGGTGTCCTGGGTAGCAGGGTGGAGGAGGAGTAGGAAGACAAAGGCCCAGGCACAGCGTTGTGCGGAAAACATGTTGACAAAAATTGCACACAAAATGAGACTCGAGTCGAGTCGGGTTCGAAAGGACAATGGTCACATTTACCTCCCAATGAATGTGTGTGTGTTTTTGTGTTTGTGTGTGTGCTGTGTGACGCCCCTTGCAAGGGCGTTTAAATAAAAATCTGATTAATTTCTTTTATGTGTGCTCGGGCTTTGTGTCATTGTGTGGCCAAAATAGAAGGATACTCCTAGATGGGACCAGGCAAAGGCAAAGGTGCCAGGAAGCCGTAGTGGAAATGGGCAGTGACATGTTTTGTGCGGGGCACAAGCAAATGACATGTGGCATATGCCACATACTCGCACATAAATATATACACAGCTGCATGTCGTAGGTCCACTGAAGGTCCAAGAAAGTGCACCGAAGCCAAAACGGGAAATGAAATATAGAAAGGCGTTGCTCTTATGGTTATGGCAGGCCATTGAAAAGATATTGCTGATTCCCTGACCCATTACCTTTCACAATTTTGTGAAACTATCGATCCAAGCAGGAACAGGGGGGACAGCTTCATTTCCATATAACCGTATTAGATGCAATCCTATCAGTCTTAGCTTTGAACAAAAAACTTCACACATAACCAAATTAGAGCCCATTTCCACTTTGGGACTGACTAGACAAAAGAGTTTCCCCATTTAGCAACGCAGCTTAAGTAGGTTCTGAATCCGTATCTCGATTCGAATTCCCAGAGACCATGGTGGGAGAGAGAGACAGAGAGAGAGAGAGAGCTCTTTGACGGGTCTTTATCGGGTCTTCACACCTATCTCGCCCTCCGTCTCTCCCTCTTCGTCTTTGGTTGGGCATTATTTTGTTGGAAATGTCTTCTAATGACTCATAAGATTAAAAAGTAATTTTCTTGTTATGCGCAACGATTTTCGTTTTGGCTCTTTTCTCCACTCCCATTCCCCCTTACCGTTCCCCGTTCAATTTTATTCATATTAATATTGGAAAATGCCACGAAGCTGAAACGATGAGAACCCACCGAATAAACATAAATTTTGATGCACCAAATTGGGTCATTATTGGCAGGCAGCACCCTGTCCTCCCCTCCATTCCCTACCACTGACATTCACTTCGATTCGGTATCGATTCGGTACGGTACGGTATGGTACGGTATGGTTCGGTTGGATTCGATATTTTTCTTTACTTTTGTAGGCTTCTCTGTTCTATTCCAGAGTTCTTTCTCTTGTCTTGGGGAGCGCGTAAAATTACGCCAAACAAATTCATAATTTTTGTTGTATTTTTTATGATTAGCACACCCTTAAAGCAGCTTCGGAGTTCGGGTGGCAGCGACACTTGCGCCCCACTTGTGCTCATTTGAATTTGCCTCGTGGGTGGGTGGTTGATGGTTCTTAATTATTAGCCAGGCTGTTTTACGGCCTACCGAAGTGGGTGCGATGAGGGGGGAGGACAGACCTCCAGACAGACACCATGCCGCAGCAAACCAATTTCTGTGGTTTCCAATTCAACGCACTCTCCAATTAGAACATCCAATAAAGCGTCTTTTTTCATTCATTTGGGGATTGGGGGATGCGACACTTGGCGACTGCGTTGGGTGCCAGCGAAGAGTGGGGAGGAATGGGTAGGCCATGTGGCCCTGTTCCAAACATTAAACTAATTAACAATTAAAGTGCCAGACGAAAAAAATATGCTGCCCATTAAAAACAGCCTAGCCTAATGAATTAATAATAAAATATGTTTATCTCAATGTTCGCTTAAATGATAGCAATTTCTGTCCCCAAAACTGACAACGGAAACACACTCTAATGTCAAAAGGCAAATTATACGACTTGGAAAAGCAATTCAGAACTTCTTTTTCAACGATTGAAAACTCACTCCAATTAAGATGAGTCTTGAAATATATCTACTGAATGAAAGATACAAATCAGAGATAAATCCTAAAATAATGGAATTAGAAACTAAACAGTTTGCTTTTACTTCACAGATGGATATCATTCGATTAGTTCGATCCGTAAGGCTGACCTTCAGCCCCAAGGTCGCAGGAGGAGGAAGAAACCTCTTAGGAACACTCCAATTTCCGCACTCTGCTGACCTCCGGGCATAAATCTCTTCAACATTTCGCTTAAGCCCACCAAATGTAATTAGTTTTATCTGCCGAGTGGCAACATCCACCTGGAATCGTGTCTTTTTATGGCATTATTGTCTTATGGCCTGTGCGGGGTGACAATATACAAAAGGGGTGAGGCGCAGGCAGACATTTCATTGTCTTTTCATTCGAAAATGGCTTAAGCCGAAACCCATTGCTGTCCATAATCAACGCAAATCCTTGCCTAATGCCAGTTTTGTGTCACACACAGAGCAGGGATGGGGGACAGGGCGAAGGACTATCTGTCCATTGTCATTCTCATGGCTCTATGGGGCCGCTTTCACCTTCAATGCGGCTGATGATATCCTTTGGCTCTGTTTGCGAACAGAGAAGAGCAGTGGGGCCCCAAAGGCCCGCATCATCGACTGGATAACTGGACGAGGACAGGGTGAGGGAAGGAGTCCGTTTGGCCGATTTTGCCGGCTTAATGTTATTTGTATGCCCGTTGTCCTTTTTAGTTTGCAGTTGTTGTTCCAAGGACTCCAACGACCATCAGAAAAATGTTCAGAGAATGGAATGGAGTGGGCTGGCCTGTGACTCTGTGTGGACCTAGTTGCTTTTTGCGGTTGTTTCGATGTCTTCTTCAAGCCCCGACAAGCAGCTGAGTGCTGTGTGCCCTCCTGTCCCGTGTGTCCCTTATATCTTTCTTTTTTTTTTGTCGAGCAAACCCACATATGTATGCGCTGATGCTGCTGCTGCTGCTGTTGTTGCATGTCTGCGGTTGGTTGTCTTTTGGCCGCCTTTTTTCTCTGCCCTTGTTTGTTTGTTTGTTTGCAAAGCATGTCAACTTCCCTTTTTGCGAATGCCCTTTGCCCACTGCCCCCACTCCCACTCTATTCGAATGCGAATGCGTTATAGCCGGGCTCCGGCGCGGTTTGGGGCCCAATTTAATTGCTGTGGGAACGGCCCATGTGAGCCACTTCAAAATCAGACCCGTAGCCTAGCCCAGATTGGATTTTCAATTGAAACGGACCATCAGACCAGCGGCGCCCCATCAACTCGAGCACACCACTTCTACTCTACAGCCATACAGGCAGGCGGCTCTTATGGCCCGTTTTAATTCTAGCTAACAAAATATTTTTCAACTTTTAATGGCTCCCCTGATGGCAGCAGCGCATCTCGAGATGGCCTCCATATTTCGCTCAGACGTTAAGCCCACCAATGTTTGAATGGAGCACAGGGCAAGGCATGTCCTCCGTTAACCAAACATTTGAATCAAGTCAAATCATTCGCCACAAAAGATTCCAGAATAATTGGGGAATGCATAGGGTAAAGGCCGGTAAAATAAACCCAAAAATCTTACTGAATTTCCGTTTCAAACTTAAAATTGAGTAAATTCCAGATCTCTTGTGGGTTTTATGAACTACAACAGCAACCGCAAAATGAAGCCAATGGGGGTTTTTGTTTGCCCCATTTTTGGGGGTAATGTCGTTGAAAACTGAAACTGCAACTGTGACTTCTGATTACCGAATGCTGCAAAAACGGCAACATCATTATGCGGCAAACACTTAATTATCGCTCATATCTGTGGCAGTCCCAGTCCCAGCAATAGCACCAGGATGTGCCACTGTTGCAGCCAGAATGTTGCCTGCAGTTTGCAGCATTCTGGTTGGCCATTTTCGTGTTTGGCTTTGGCAAAAACAGACCAACACCAGCCAATCGAGCCGCAAGTTTTTGGTTTAGTTTCTGGCTCTGCCGACTGTCGTCTGGCACTATCATTATCAGCCATAATCAGAGTACTGTTGCGGCGGCATTCAAACGCCAAAATGCTGCGTAATGTATGCAACAGAGCAGGAGATGGTTGCGGCCTGGCAATGGGTGCTCTATTTTTGTGGTGGTCAGTCCTCTGCTACCCACGGAATCGGGTACCATACCCCCCCTCCACATTCGGAGTGAGTTATGACTCGAGTCGGGCAAACAAGCGCCATTGTTGGTTCGAATTAAAGACTAACTAACTAGATGTATCCCTGCTTTAGTTGTCGCGGAATTCGTGTTCTAGAATGCCGTTTTAAAGAGTGATTTTCCAGTCCGAGTTTTAATTTATGGTCGAAATTCAAGCGTATCTAAGTAAAACTTAATGACCATTTAATAATTTATTTTCAGATACATCTTCGACTTTAGAGTTTTTCGTTTTACTTTCCGTCGAATTCCGGATGATTTTCATTGTCGGGAACCAAACGAGCTTCGGCGACTACGAGAGCCAAAGCTAAGGATACAAGGATTCCCTGGAAGAGCTTCATGATATCGTTAGTGATCGATGAATTCGAATGGAATGATCTCGCTTTGGGCTGCTTTTTTTATACCGATCGTAACAGGAACTAACGGTCTTCCAATTGGAATAGAGGACAGTGATAGGCTTTAATAAGCGTAACTAAATGTCTCAAGTAACATGATTAGTTATACCCCAGAAACCATATACCCCAGCTAATGACACAGGAAGTCTTTCAGAAAGGTCATAGTTGGGACTCGTTGTGTATACAGATCCGTTGGGTCAGTTCCCTGAGTGATCGGCCTAGTTACCCGTACTTACTTGTACTTGTACTTGTACTTACTTACATACCCTACTTTATAATAATTGTGATATATGCAGAAATCCCTTGACCATTTAATTTGTCTATTGCAAATTCAGCTTAGAATATATAATATATAAGCCAGTGGCATAGTATTTATAGACGTCGATCATCTTCGTCTGGGGGAGCAACTTCTGCATTGGTGCCCAGAAGAACTAGGGCTAAGGACAGCAGCATTCCCAGGAGGAGCTTCATGGTTGTTTGATTGATTAATTGATTGAAATACGAATGATAAGTTTCCTCTAACAGTTCTGTTTATATACTGCGAATATTCTGTTGAAACTAATCGCGTTTCAAGTTCTGTATTACTTTTTAGTTAGCGCCTCTAAATGTCTCTATCGTATCATATAATATAATTATATATAATTTCATCTTCGAATCATATAACAATTGGAATATTAAATTACGTCTTACTTTTTGGTCTTGTATGAATCCAAACTACTTTGTGTGCCCACCGAAATCAATATATAAGGTTTCAATCAGGATTTTCTAGTTAGAAATTTCAATTCTAGGACCCCATAAGAGCCTCGTTTTTCAACAGGTGATAAGTGGTTGGAGATTCAAGTTATACTTTTTGGTGTAGCCAAACGTGTCGGCTTTGCCCTGTCGTACAAATGAGCGCCTGGATCTCAGAGACTATAAAAGCTGGAGCAACCAAACTTTTTGTCCAGACTCCTGTGATATCACTTCAGTGCAAGTTTATTTCAAAATTTCGCCACTCCCCCTCCCGCCACCACAAAAGACGAAAATCCACAATTTTGAAGATAGAAAAAAACCAACAAAAATGCTGTATCATAGAGAATGATCATATTTTGCCGAATCTGGTTCAGATCGGATTATTATTATAGCCACAACCTTTCAATGCAGTTTGTTGTGAGAAGTGACGAAAAAATATTTGAAAATTCAACATAAATTACATGTGTACTGACTGAGTACGGGTATAAAAGTAGTGTCGCGTTAACAGTGACACAACACGTCTTTTCTCGTTTCTGTCAAACTTCTGTACAATTGCACAAGGAATAGCTTATTCAATTGTCAAAAAGATCAGATATACATAAAATATCTGTCTAGGTCTAGATAATATGATATTGATAGATTGGAGACTCTAACGACAGAAATACATGGGATCAAGAATATGTACATACCATAGAAAGGACCGCGTAACTATCAGAGTATATCAGTCAACAGTCCATCAAGTACGTCCAAATTCATAATTAAACCATGTAAATACTGATCAAACAATTCAATGAGTTCCGTCTGAAGGTTCAACCTATAAATGTGGGGCTCTGAGCGGAGTCTTGTCATTCGTATTCAACGATCACTGCATAATCAAACCATAATGAAGCTACATTTGGGAGTTGTTCTGGCCGTTTTCTTGCCACTTCTTCTGTCTGCGACGGATGCTAAGCCCACCAAGCCATCCCCATAAGTGCTCTTATTTTAGTAGAAATGTAAATTAATAAATCAGGCTGTTAAAAAGATGACATGGACTATGTAACACCTATTTTCAGACTAAAAACGCATAATCTACTCAGGATTATTTCTCACCACCATCCGCCCTCTAAGTGGATGTGCTGGCGCTAGTTCTTCATAAGAAAGGCAGCGATCAAGGACTTTTCTATTTTATTTTAAAATATATTTATATTATTAAATCAGGACATGAATATCATTCCTGTTTGTTTCACGCACCAAAATCCACGAGCGGGGAACGAATCGAAATAGAATAAGATATGTACATATATAGTATGCATGCAGTTTATTCCCGTTTTAACGGTGCGACAAAGGCCGGCCGTTTATATGTACAAAGTACGAAAGTACAAAGCTTAAGCTGGCAGCGGTCGTCCGCCAAGACAACAAAGAGCGTCGTAGGCGTGAGAACGAGCGTGAGAACACTTGAACGAGTGCGGTGTCTGCGCAGCTGGAACACTAACAGTGCGGTATGGCTGAAATGCCAACAGAACTGTTGCGCCGCCAGCGCTGCTGCCACACAGAACATTTCCTCTTATTATACCCGTACTTGAAGAGTAAAATGGTTATTGTATAATATTTGTGGTATATTGTACTTGTGTGTAACATAGAGAAGGAATCATGTCCGACTCTATAAAGTATATATATATTATATATTATTGACCAGCATCAATAGCCCAGTCGATATAGCCATGTCTGTACGTCCATCTGTCTTCCTGTCTGTCTGTCTGTCTGTCCCTCTTGTTTGTCGCCCATAGCTCGGAGGCCATAAGAGCTAGAACAACAAAAGTAAAGTAGTGCCGCGTTAATAGCGACACAACACGTCCTTTTCGTTTAGCTATACATAACAGCATACCTTCGCTTTCGCCTACCAATAAATATATCATTTATGTACATACATATGTATATTCCATCGAAACAACTTTATTTAATTCAACAGCTATTAAAAAGGCTTAGTAGCTTTACAATCATTTTATTTTACTTTCGCAAAATAATCCAAAGTTCGTAGAATCGATTGCCATCATCCATCATTATTTCCCAAATTGGTCACTTGGGGGTACAAGACGAGCTTCGGTGCTCACGAAAGTCAGGGCTAAGCAGAAAAGGATTCCCAGGAACAGCTTCATTTTACTTGATTGATCTGAACAAACGAATGAATGACGTTCCCTTAAAGTCCCGTTTTATACACTAGAATTTTAGTTGGAACTAATTCAATTTCAAGGTAAGTATTAATTATGATCAAGCCTTACTAAATGCATCCAAGGACAAGTGCTATACAACAATAGAAACAACAATAGTACTTAAACCAGTGGTTCATAGTCGTCAATAATCTTCGTCTGGGGGAGCAACCTCTGCATTAATGACCGCGAGAACGAGGGATAACCTTACGTCGTACTTCCCAGTCTTATATTGCTCCAAACTAGTTTCTGTGCACACTAAAGTCTGGGTTAGAGATGGGAGGATTCCCAATAAGATTTTTTTTGGTTTCTAGTTACAGAATTTGAATGCAGGCTAGTGTCAAGCTCTACTTTTTAGTATGGGTTTCCATATGCCCTCCCATTGCTGGACAACATTAAATTAACGTCACTCGTCTTACATTTTATTTTACTTTCGCACATGGCCTTATCTTATCGATGGTCCTATGTTCCATCATCTGGCATCATAGTCATTATTTTCCGTCACTTGGGGGCACAAGCCGAGCTTCGGTGCTCACGAATGTCAGGGCCAAGCAGAAAAGGATTCCCAGGAAGAGCTTCATGATTCGTTAGTGATCGATGAATACAAATGTTATGATCCCATTGGGAGTCGCTTCTTCATACCGATTTTATCTGAAGCTAATGGACTTCCACTTGGACAAGTGCAAAGTGATACGCATTAGTAAGCGTAGCTAAATGTCAGCAATAATTTAATAAGTTATACCCAAGAAGCAGAAAGCTAATGATGCTGTCTGGAATAGCAGTGCACAAGGCGACACGTAGCCAAAGCTTTGCAAATGTGCGCTGTTTCAAGAAGTCTTTCAAGAAGGTCATAATTGGGGCCTTTCCCCTCTTTGATCATATCGGCAATATAATGTTTTTACTGCTACAGAGAGGGATAAAGTTGCGGCCTGGCATTGGGTCTCTATTTTTGTGATGCTCGTAGTCCTGGACGTCCTCTGCACCCCACTGAATCGGGTACAGTAAGCACCCTCATTCGGAATGAATTAAAGTCAAACAAACAATTGCCATTGTTGATTCGCATTAAAGACGAGCTAACTTTAATACAATATTGAGATAGAGCTTGGAATAAAGTTTTTCGTGTTAATTTCGTGTTACCTAACCTTTCCTTCTATCGTCGTCTGGCTGATTATCATAGTCGGGCAACACCAAAATAGCATCGGTGCCTACGAGAGCCAAAGCTAAGCAGAAAAGGATCCCCAGAAAGAGCTTCATGATTTCGTAAGGGATCGATGAATACGAATGTTATGATCCCGCTAGGAGCGGCTTTTTTTATAATAAATGTAACTGGTAGTCGTACTAATGGGATTGTGACGCATTATTAAGCGTAGCTAAATGTCTTCAATAATTTAATAAGTTATACCCACGAAGCAGGAAGCTAATGATGCTGTCTGGAATACCAGTGAACACGGCGACACGTAGCCATAGGAAGTCTTTCAAGAAGGTCATAATTGGGGCCTTTCCCTCATTGATCATATCGGCAATAAAATCTTTTTACTGATACAGAGTAGGAGAAAGTTGCAGCCTGGCAATGGGTCTCCTCTTCACCGCACGGAATCGGGTACAGTACCCTCATTCGGAATGAATTAAAGTCAAACAAACAATTGCCATTGTTGATTCGCATTAAAGACGAGCTAACTTTAAAACAATATTCAGATAGAGCTTCGAATAGAGTTTTTCGTGTTACTTTCTATCGTCTTTTGGGTGATTTTCACCTAACCTCTCCTTCTATCGTCGTCTGGCTGATTATCATAGTCGGGCATCGCCAAAATAGCATCGGTGCCTACGAGAGCCAAAGCTAAGCAGAAAAGGATCCCCAGGAAGAGCCTCATGATTTCGTAAGTGATCGATGAATACGAATGTTATGATCCCGCTAGGAGCGGCATTTTTTATACTAATTGTAACTGGTACTCGTACTAATCGGATTAGTAAGCGTAGCTAAATGTCTGTACTAATTTAATTAGTTATATCCAAGAAGCAGGAAGCTAATGATGCTGTCTGGAATACAAGGGCACACGGAGACACGCATCCAAATGTGCGCTGTTTCAGGAAGTCTTTCAAGAAGGTCATAAATGGTGCATTTTCCCTCATTGATCTATCGGCAATGAAATCTTTTTACTGCTGCAGAGCAGGAGATAGTTTCACCGCACGGAAAAGGGTACAGTCCTCTTCATTCGCACGGAATCGGGTACAGTAACAATTGCCATTGTTGATTCGCATTAAAGACAAGGTAACTTTAATACAATTTTCTGATAGGGCTTGAACTAGAGTTTTTCGTGTTTCTTTCTATTGTCTTCTGGCTGATTTTCACCTAACCTCTCCTCCTTCTACCTTCTTCTGGTTGATTATCATTGTCGGGCATCGCCAAAATAGCATTGGTGCCTACGAGAGCCAAAGCTAAGCAGAAAAGGATCCCCAGGAAGAGCTTCATGATTTCGTAAGTGATCGATGAATACGAATGTTATGATCCCGCCAGGAGCGGCTTTTTTTATACTAATTGTAACTGGTAGTCGTACTAATGGGATTGTGACGCATTAGTAACCGTAGCTAAATGTCTGTACTAATTTAATTAGTTATATCCAAGAAGCAGGAAGCTAATGATGTGATGTGTGCAAAAAATCGCTTGACCATTTAATTTGTCGTTTGCAGATTGAACTTTGAACATTTAAGCCAGTGGAATCGTATTCATAGTCGTCTATAATCTTTGTCTGGGGAGCAACTTCTGCATTGGTGCCCACGAGAACAAGGGCTAAGGACAGCAGAGATTCCCAGGAGGGAGCTTCATGGTTCTTTGATTGTCATTTGAATACGAATACTATGTTTCCTTTAACAGTTCTGTTTTGATACTACGGATATTCTGTTAAAACTAATCGCGTTTTCTGTTAGCGTTTCTCAGTGCCTTAGTTTTATATAAAATTCTTTTCCCAATAAGAGATTTTTGACTTTTTAGTAGCAGAACTTAAATGCAGGCGATATGTTGTTGGGAGTTTCAAGCTATACTTTTTAGTATGGGTTTGCATATGCCTTCCCATTGCTGGACAATATTAAATTAACGTCACTCGGCTCAGATTTTATTTTATTTTCGCACATGGCCTTATCATATTGATGGTTTTATGTTCCATCATCTAGCATCATTTAAATTTTTTTCAATCCTTTTTTGGGGGTACAAATAGCCGAGCTTCGGTGCTCACGAATGTCAGGGCTAAGCAGAAAAGGATACTCAGGAACAGCTTCATTTTGCTTGATTGATCTGTGCAAACGAATGTTTGACGCCCGCTTCTATCACCGTTTTATACACTAGAATTTCAGTTGGAACTAATTTTATTTCAAGGTCAGTATTAATTATGATCAAGCGTTTCCAAATGCCTTCAAGGACAAGTGTTATACAACTTCCTGGCTATAATACTGATGAAATTAAATGACGTGGTAGGAAATCAATAGTACCCCTCTCCACAGATTGAACTGTGTTTTATGTTTAACTGTGCATTATATGTGATTATCATGGCATAATCAGATACGTATGTATAACTTTATGAACAACTGTTAACAGTATTGTAAAACAATAAAATAATAAGAGGAAATGTTCTGTGTGGCAGCAGCACTGGCGGCGCAACAGTTCAGTTGGCATTACAGCCACACCGCACTGTTAGTGTTCCAGCTGCGCAGGTTGTTGCCCGCGCTCTCGCGCTCACTCCTACGCACTCGTTCTCTCTCTCACGGTCGTTCTCACGCCTACGATCACGCTCGTTGGCGCTTCCTCTCTCTCGTCTTGGCGGACGATCGCTGCCAGCTTAAGCTTTGTACTTTCGTACTTTGTACATATAAACTTTCCTTTGTCGCACCGTTAAAACGGGAATAAACTGCATGCATACGGCCATATACTTATTCTATTTCGATTCGTTCCCCGCTTCATGGATTTACCAACTGGTGCGCCCTGATACAAACAGGAATGATATGCATGTCCTGATTTAATGGTATAAATATATTTTAAAATATAAAATGATAAAATACCTTGATCGCTGCCTTTCTTTATGAAGAACTAGCGCCAACATCCACATAGAGGGCGGATGGTGGTGAGAAATAATCCTGAGTAGATTTCTCAGTTTATATTACTGATAAATAAACAAGAATCATTCATTATTATGCGTTTTTAGTCTGAAAATAGGGAATACATAGTCCATATCATCCTTTTAATAGCATGATTTATTGTTTTACATTTCTACTACAATAAGAGCACTCATGGGGATGGCTTGGGCCCTGGGTTTAGCTTGGGCTTAGCCTCCATTACAGGACACTAGGAGCGGCAAGAAAACGGCCAGAACAACTCCCAAATGTAGCTTCATTATGGTTTGATTATGCAGTGATCGTTGAATACGAATGACAAGACTCCGCTCAGAGCCCCACATTTATAGGTTGAACCTTCAGACGGAACTCATTGTATTGTTTGATCAGTATTTACATGGTTTAAGTACGAATTTACGGAAGCAGAATGTCATGGGTTACACAAGACAGGGTTTCTGGCTGATTGTCAACTGATACACTTTGATATTTACGCGGTTTTTTCATTGGGTTCCTGCTCTTACTTATATGTTTATATTTTTATATTTGTATATTAAATATTGTATTTCTTTATATTTTATTCATATATTTAAAATTCCAAATTGGATACTATCAATATCATCCTTACTGTATATGCCTTCATATCATTCTGCAATATGTACATACATATATATAGTATGTATATAATTGATCTTTTTTAAATGCAATTTATAGTTCAAACATGTTTTTTTTGGCTATTCCTTGTTTGGTGGCTTTTTAAAGGTGCAATTGCACAGAAGTTTGACAGAAAAAACCTTGGAGTTCTTTAATTGATCTTTTACTATTCCTAGGAGTTTTTGAGTCATATATTGTATATTGCCCCTCCCCACTGATCGTAAAATGTAAGAGAAAAAGTAACACTGAGAAGTAAATTGAAGGATCTGCTTTTATTGATCAACATTTCAGAAGAATTGTGGCAAGTCTACTAAAACGTTGTAACTATGCGAGTGGCACATCTCATCCGCCTAGGGTTTAGCTGTGCCCGAGTCGCTCTTTGGCGCTTTGGTTGCTCCTGCTGACACAAGGAGGGGCAGGACAACGGCCAGGAGAAATCCAAGATAGAGCTTCATTGTTATTTGAGTGATCGCTGAATACGAATGATAACATTTTGTCGTTTAGAGCGCCCTATTTATACAGAGCATTTTGGGCATGGAACAAATGGGAATTTCATGCTCTGCATTACCAAGCGATACTAAAGGTGGCCAAGGCCAAAGGTTATACAACTTTCAGATCAAATGCCATAATCTCCACGTCATTGAAGTATTGAACAAAGGGCAATCCTATCCCTACATCTTCGAAAGAATTCAACATACTGTCAAGGCCATTTCAATATTGTTAATCAAACTGCAGTTTTGTTTCTGGCAGGCTTTATGGGGAATCCTTCGCATAAAATCTTTTCCCCAAAAGCGACTTTTGGGATTCATTTACAGAGACAAGTCGCATCCTAATCAAGTCATTCCAAACCACTCTCCATGACTCCAGAGTCCAGACAGACTGGGCAATGGAACTGGCCAATAAATGGAGATACCCTTTCGACTATTGGGGACAATCAGATTCCCAGCCAGAGGCGCCTATTCTTGGCCAAGACTAAAAACATTTTACTTTTTTGTCCACTGGAACTTTTTTGCTAATAAAGGTTGCTCTTGTTTGGCAGTACGAGTATTGTCAGTATGGCTGGCTGGCAAAAAGCTAAATCTAAGACCCCCTGGCACCGTCGCTGCGGCAGCTCAACCTCCTGCTCCCGCTGTCCGGGTTGGACATTAAACAGTCAGCTCATTGTCGTGCCTGTCGTGGAGCGGCGTCAGTTTTAGTTTTTCATCATCCACCAAGAGACAGTAAGGAACAGAAACAGAGAGGGACAGAGAGACTGCGAGACACAGGGACAGTGAGAGGCAAAGAGACTGGGTGCCGAGAATACCCAGAGACGGACATGGAATGAATGAAGCCACTTGAAGCTATAACAGTGCAATGCCATAATGGGAAAAACAACAACGACGACGGAGACGACGACGACGAGGGCAAGGATGACGATGACGTCTAACGGAGCCCGACGGCATCCCAGCTAACTGGAGGTCATTTTGCAGTCACACTGCTATGAAGATGTATGGCCACGGCCTCTGATATGATGATGAACTAGCGGCATGAGGCACAGACACAGAAACAGATACAGATACAGACTGACGAGCCTCACGGAGTGGCTCTGTCTCTTCCATTGCCTCTGCCACCCCTTCCCATCCTATTCCAATTCCCCTTCGTGTTTAGCCTTTTGAAGTAATTTGCAGTTGCTATTTCTGTTTTATAATTGCTTATTAATGTCATTGTGCCCCAGTCGGAGGCAGAGTCTCTGCTCGGGCACCCCGACGGCATCGAAAGAGAGAGCCTCCCAGATAGAGTTGAGTGCAGCGCAGGGCCAGAGCCTGTGCAATAATTTCACTTGAAATGTTTTTAACAAATTTATGCTAATGTGATTTTGCAATTAAAGAGCCAAAGCAGAAATGATTGAACGGCATAATGTACAAGTGCCAGGCGATTTATACGATGTACTTTTGCAATGCCCCCCTCCCTCCCACCAAACATCCCACATGATCAGCATCCGCATTATGATCGGCATGCCGGCAGGCGCGCTCCTAAATCATCTATTCTCCATATGGCAGGCACTGCTCGAGTGCTCGGCCGCCCGACAAATGTTGATGAAGATGTCGGGGGCTCTGCGGCTGCTCTAATGCCCATTTCCATTCACATTCACATTCCCACATTTGGCATCATAACGAGCTGCCTGATGCTAAGTTTATGCTAGAAACACGCACAGTGGGTCAGTTTGTACACCTATACCAAATAAACTATTCTGCAACACGTGAAAATAAATGATTCCTTTATAGTTTATTCTAATGTTAAGACTTTATTATGAAAAAACTGATTTAAATAGTAATTTAAATGGATCCTTGATATGGCTTAAATGCTAATACAACCCACTGTAAGGCAGTGCATCTGCAATTTTCATTTGATGTCTTTGTCTGGGCTTTTGATCTTCGCATTTAAGTACATCTGTGGTTTTTCCCGATTTTGCAAGAGTCTGCAAGAAAATCATTTCAAATTGTAGCTAATCTGCCATCGGAGATGAAAGTATTTAAAACAGGATACAAAATTAACTAAATGCTGTTTGAATATGCCTCTGAACTTTACCTCATTTATGGGTCTGTGTGCCCTGCACAAATTGCTTTAATATTTAAATGCACATTTCAGTCAGCGGGCGGGGGGCCCACAGGCGACAGGCATACGCCCCATGTGGCACATCAAGTGCCAGCCATCACATGCAATGTGAGAAATCATGCATAAAAATTTATTATGTTCGAGCGCATGTTGCAACATCGTGTTGCCTGCAACCATCATAATAATATCATCGGCAGCCGAGCGCACACACAGCAACAGACGAAAAACAAAGAGATGCACAGAAATAATGCATAAAAAAACGAGAAAAAAATTGTATATTCAATTACCTGACATTTTGATACTCTTTCAAGTCTCCTACTATAGCCACATCGATTCCCAAGGCAAATATCTGAAAATATGTTCAAAGCTCCTAGGAAGAGTTATTCCATAAGCAGATTTGATCGATTTTTCTAGGTAATACTCTGTCCCACCTGCACAGTTCATCTATCTCCCAGGTAAAGTGAGTCTCTTCTAGGGACCATCACCAACGACAATCCCATTGTAACCCTCCCCACCAAAGGTGCACTGAAAGTGTAACAACGTGCAATTGTTTGCTGCCACATCGGAAAGTGCAGCACTGCAGCAACAGCAGCAGCAACAGCGATGCTGCATCACGGGGAGCAGCTGGGGCAGCGGCGGCAACATCATTTGAACTGTCATTAAACTTTGAGTATCATCCTTTTATTATTTGCAGCTACCGGTGCCCAACGCTCTTAGTCGCTCACTGAGTCGCTCCATTGAGGGGTACCCAATGGGGAGACTGACTCCTATGAGATCCAAGAGTCAGCGATGGAGGGAATTCCACGGGTGTCCGTGTAGGGCATCTCCATGCTGGATAGCAACCAGTCGAGTCACCGAAATGGCTGTCGCCATGCCACTGCTGCCAATTGTTGCTGCATACAATACAATTTTTTGTTGTGTTTTGTTTCTGTTTTCTGTTTCTCGTATCCCTGCATTGCGCTTGCACTGTTTTGTTTTGTTTTGTGCCCCAAACACGTGAGCGCACCGCAGTGCACGTTGTTGGTGCCACGGCCTTTGTGTGGCAAGCTTTACATTCAGCTTTACATAGCAGCAAAAACTGATGAACATGTTTACAGCATGTGCGATATAAATTTCTATGCGTCCCGCCCCCTTGGCTGCCGTCTTGACCCTACCGCTGGTCTACGCAGTCTGGTCCATACGAGAGCCAAAACGAAACGGCAATTGAAGGCCCACAACGAGAGACAACAGAATTTTCAGGAATTTCAGCGAAATGTTGGAAAACTTTCTACATGGGGATCACCACCAGCCTGTCCTTCGATCCGTCAGTCCGTCCAGATGCAATTTAAAAATAATGGAAACACCAGAGGAATAATGTGCGAGACCTAATTTATTGATCTACATTTCTGCAAGAATTTGGCAAGCCGACAAAGGCCTTCGTGGATGCGGAAGTGGCACATCTCATTCGCCTAGGGCTTAGCTGTTCCCGAGTCGCTCTTTGGCGCTTTGGTTGCTCCTGCTGACACAAGGAGGGGCAGGACGACGGCCAAGAGAAATCCAAGATAGAGCTTCATTATTGTTTGAATGATCGCTGAATACGAATGTCAAGTAACCGCTAAGAGCGCCCTATTTATACAGACCAATTGTAAATGGAACAAATGGGTTTGGCATGGCATTTAAAATATCTTAAAAACGAGGACAAGGTCAAATGGTTGCATAACTCCCTCACCAATTGGTAATCCATTCGTGCAAGTAAAATAAGATTTAACCGTTTCGCAAAGGAAGTTATCCCAATAATTCATTCTCGCATTGATATAATTTGATAAGGTTGAAATGCTGCGATAATTATTTTTAAATGCTTAAATACTTTCCTTAAAAATGTATTTTATTTGCTTATGCAAATACCTTGAGTCATCTTAATATTACATTAGACATTCAGCGATTTTTTAAATTTCTTGAATTTTGAAATATTTGCCATTTTCCCAATGCAGTTTTTTGTTTAAAATGTATCCTCGATAAGCAAAATCAAATCTATGGATACACTATACTAAACATGTAAATTTTCTATCCTACATATGTTTTTTTGTTTTGTAATAATTAAATATATTTTATAGTCCCTCTTTATTGGTTAATATTACTCAAAGACTCGGGGTAGTTCACTAATACATCGTTTAGAACGGGCAATACGAGTATGACAAGACAACGATCTTGCTACGTCAACGATTTATAATGCCGAATAATCTAAGGTACTATGTACAGTGTTTTTATAGTTTTAATCGTAAATGATGCCGAATCCGATGTTCAAAAACTTTCTTCGTAAATTTAAGTACCGCTCTTGTGTAATATATATTATATTGGAATTATTATCCCCTTGTGATCTAATAATCCTATTGAATAGCCAACACTGAGAAATAAATTGAAAGATCTGATTTATTGATTTACATTGCTGTTTGAATCAGACAAAGGTCCACAAAGGACTTTGGAATGAAGGGCGTATTACGGCCGCTTAGGGTTTCATTGTTTGCGAGTCACTCTTTGGCGCTTTGGTTGCTCCTGCTGACACAAGGAGGGGCAGGACGACGGCCAGGAGAAATCCAAGATAGAGCTTCATTGTTGTTTAAGTGATCGCTGAATACGAATGTCAAATTACCGTTTAGAGTGCCGTTTATATACGTTTTACCTTCAGCTGGAACTAATCGTATTATTTGCCATATATTAAGTTTAATGAGCATAACTAAAGTGTGCCAAGGTCAGATTTTCCTATACCTGAATCAAAGCTCTGATTTTAAACGTTAAAATAATAATAAATCCTATATTTTCTTACATTTTTGTATAAGTATTCAGTTAAAAATGATTTTTTGGAACAAATTAATGCAAATTTTTCTTCGTTAAAATGATTAAAGTTTCATTTTGTACAATCCAAGCCAATTTTCTGTCGCTTAATCTCTGTTAATTTTCTGTTTAATAGCTTCAAGCGATTTCCCGCTCGACTCCATCGATTCCAGTTTGCATTGAGCTCCTTTTTTTTTTTATCAATATCCTCTTTTCACTTCCCCAAATGTAAAATATCTGCGTTTTTTCCAACCGAATCGGATATTGTGACGTTGCCGGGAGGCTTTTCATTTTCCACACCCCATTGGGGGAGCAGCAAAGCGCGCTTTAATTAGGTGACAAGAAGAGTACAACAAAAATATTTGCAAATCAATCGAATTATCGATGTTTGCAGCTGGCAAACGGAAATTAAACAAATTATGTTCTATCTGGTTTTTATACCCGTACTCGAAGAGTAAAAGGGTGTGTAACATAGAGAAGGAAGCGTTTCCGACCCCATAAAGTATATATATTCAGCATGAATTTTCAGCAGCGATCAGCATGAATTTTCCCTCTACGCAGTGAGAAACTGATGAAGATATAGGTGACAGATGCAGAAAAAAAATGTAAAATGTAAAAGCTGATGAAACATTTGAGAATTCCACATAAATCATACCGACTGAGTACGGGTATAAAAGTATAAAAGTCGCGTAACGGCGGCACCACACGTTCTTTCTCGTTTTCGTACTAAGATTTCGCTTTTCCATGTCGCAATGAAATGGCAGCAGTGTTGGTCAACGCAAAGCAAAAAAAGTGCATCAATCAAAATACAAATTTTGGTGGTGCAATCAAATTAATATGAAGATCGGAGTATATAAAATTATGCATTAGATATCCAAAATTATTCCCACTGCAGGTTCACACGATAATGTGACGTCAACAAAGTTAAACTGAAGGTTTTCGTTTTTCGAAATAAGAAAATTTGTTGGTTTAGTCACTGACGATTTTCTTTCACGCAAAAAAATGGCAGCAGTCTTTTTGAATATGGAAATGATTCACATTTCAATCGAGGTGTTTAAAATTTGTTTAAATCGATATATTGTATAAATAATCGTTAAAATTTTTAAGCCCTCCTGTAAAATTATAGATAAAATGATTGCAGGTTACCAAACGTTTACCGAACGTAACCATTTTTTTAATTTAACATCATGAGCATTGTTTCCAATATAATTTAATTACAATTGAATAGCGCTGGCGAAATATAAGTATCAAAAGAAGATCTGAAACCAAATTAATATGTCTTCGATTCTGAAGTTATTCTCTTTTCTGTGGATCTTTTGACTGTTCGAAAATTGGCAAAAGATCAATTTAATGAGTGGAAAAATGATTGTCAATCATCTGATAGCTTTAGAAACTGCATCAGACGCGGCTGAGACGCGGATTCTTCTTTTTGTGAATATTGTTTATATAAAAAATATATGTGGTTCAATGGTGATAAACAGACCCAAAGGTTATCAATGGTCTTTACAGACTTTTGTTTCATATCAATAAAATATTTTATATAAATATTTCAATGTTTAAGAACATAAATCAATTGAAATTGAAGAGTGCTGGCGAAAATAAGTATCAAAAAGAAGCGGCCAATAAAAATTATATCGGACAAGTCATTCTCTTTTGTCTGGATCCTTATGATGACTGTTACAATTGGCAGAGCCTTAGGGCACTTCGACCAAATGAATATTTCCCCTAATACATATTTAAGTACTATAATATCAAGTCGGAGACTGCATCGATTTAAATACGATATGTGGAAATACTAAAGTCAAAGATTTCTTTTAATTCAAGAACGTCAAAGCAATGTAGAAAACATTCAATAAATACAAATCCATATAATTGTATATGCCAAATTAAAAAATTTTTTGAAGCAAAGAATTTTGTCCCTATATGGGGTTATGAATAGATGAAAGCGAAATCAATGGAAAGTGAAATTATAAAAATGATATCGAGTCAATATTTATATATAAATAATTAAATTTATTTGGATTCGCTTGTTCAGTTAATGAATTTAATTAAAGAACAGCAGTCTTAAGCAAAGAAAAAAAAAAACAATACCTAAAGGAAGAGTTTCCCCACAACATATATGAAGATAGTGCCCTCTTCAACGATTCATCTGAAGGATGCCCCACCACAACATCTGATAGAGTGCCCCTCACAAAATTTATGAAATTGTTTTTCCTGCAAAATCCAAATTGGATCCGCAGCACCTAAATAAAAATCCTGTAAAAAATGAAAGATTCCCTGGTTTCTGGAATGTCTGAAAAAAATTCATGATCGGATCATTATTATATTCACAATGATAAAATTAAAAATTATCAACAGCGAGTCCCCACCCCTCGCAACATAATGAATTTATCGTGATAGTCGCTACTATTTCTCTCACGTCGTCTTGTTACGTGTGCGTGTGTTGTTTTGAGAACTGATGAAGATATAGGTGACAGATGAAGAAAAAAAATGTAAAATGTAAAAACTGATAAAACATTTGATATATTGTATATTTAATCATTACCGACTTTACGGAATACAAGTAGTGTCGCGATAACGGCGGTTACCACACGTTCTTCCTCGTTTTCGTAACTCATGATTTTTTCCAATATCTTTAATGTCGCATTAAATGGCAGCAAAAATCAACGCTAAGCAAAAAAATTAATATGTCTCAGCCAATGATCTGTCAGCTGATGGTTTGATTGTTCGCCCTTGGCGGCGTCTTGTTACAATGAGTGCATGAATGATTGAATCATCTGGGGGTATGCACGTGATATCCATCAGACGCGGCTACACGCAGGTTCACACGATAATGAAAAGGCAAATATATTTAAAGTTACGGCTTTTTGGTCAATATTGTCGAAGAAGAAGATCTGTTGGTTTAAAGGTTATCGATTTTCTGATGTTTGATTAAGGAATATTCCAAACGTTTTTCTATGTGTATAGGATGTTTTTCAAATGGCAATCAGTCTGAATGTGCGCGCTGATTCAAATTTCATCGAGCGGTTTAAAGAATTGACTCGTAATAATCTCTTGATATATTGTATCCTTAAATCGTTAGATTTTACGAGCCTCCTGGCACCCAAGGATTTAATTTTCTTTTAATACATATTGTTTATACAAACTAATGTGACGAAAACTGATATTGCTCCAAAGGTTATCAATGTTTACAGACTTTCGTTTCATATCAATAAAATATTTTATATAAATATAGGATGTTTTACAAACATAAATCAGTTGCAATTGAAGAGTGCTGGCGAAAACAAGTATCAAAAGAAGCTCTCAATATGAATTGGATCGTGAAGTCATTCTTTTTTCTGTGTATCCTTATGATGGATTACAATTCGGCAGAGAATCAGGGCAAGAACAAGCAGTCTTAAGCATATTTTTACAATGGTAAAGGATGCAGACTCCCCATGATAACGACGGAGACTGCATCACCCCCTCAACAACATCTGATAGAGTGCCCCCTACAACATCTGAAAGCGTTCTTCCTGCAACATCTAAAGTGGATCCGCATCACCTAACGAAGTTCATCAATCTCTGACAGATTCCCTCGACTATTTAGAAATTTTGTGTATTTTCTGGCTCTGTGTGAGCGTTCAGATAGGATCATTATTATAGTCACAATGATAAAAATAATTTTCAGCAGCTTGCCCCCCACCCTCGCAACATAATAGGCATTAAGGGATGAAGTTCGCTACTATTTCTCTCTCTCGCTCACAGTATACGTGTGTTGTTTTGAGAACTGATGTAGATGTTGATGTAGATGACAGATGCACGAAAAAAATGTAAAATGTAAAAACTGATAAAACATTTGAGAATTCCACATAAATCATACCGACTGAGTAGGGTTATACAAGTAGTGTCGCGATAACGGCGACACCACACGTTCTTTCTCGTTTCTGTGGAAATGCATGGGGCATTTTGCAATTGAATTTCCCTCTCATTGCTGTAAGATGGGCAGGGGAGCGCTGGTGGGACAGGATCTCTATCGCATATGTTTGGCAATTTTGAAGCTGGCTACGTGCACAGCGTGAGAAGAGAGAGCTATTTCCAATTAAATCCAGCAATTGAGCCACTTACACTTTAAGAATTGCATTAAAAAAGTATTTCGCTTCGATTTTCATTGTTATTTTTTGTTGTATTTCTGTTTGGTTTAGTTTAGTTCGCTTCGTCTTGGCCAAAACTTCCGTGTCTCGGCTAAAGTACGTGCCTTGGTTACGGTCTACGGTCCACGGTCCACACGGTCCCAGAGCGCAGACAACTGGGAATCCACGAGTACGTTATGCATTTCACGTGCAACAAGTTGAAATCATAACAAGCTCCTAAATGCAGCAAACAAAGCAAACGAGAAAAAACCACACAAAATACTTTTATAACCGAAATGCAATGAAAATATACTACGAAGGAGCCAACAACAATTCTACAAATGTTTCTGGGTAATGGAAAGAGAATTTGCCCATGTGTGTGTGTGTTTGTGTTTTGTGTCCCCTGGTTGACATGAGAGAAAAACATTTCCTGCTTCGATTTCATTTCCGACTTGAGGTTCTTTTCGTTGCAGTTGTAACTGGAGTTCAAGTTGTTCAAATTCAAATTCATCTCGAAGCAGCAGCAACATCTGTTCGACCATATAATACTAGAGAATGAGAAGGGGATTAGGGCTAGGAAAAGATATACTTTATTCATAAATATATTTGTTGTGCAGGCGTTCATTGGATATAGCCATGCATTAACGCTCTAAGGGCAGATATGGCCCACTATTTAAAGGTGTACGAAATTGTTATATTTCAGAACACAGCGAGTACAGTGGAAAGGCTCCTTCAGCATGCAGCAAAATCCATTGCGAGTGGCATCATATGTATGTACTTTACTTGAGTCCACTCCACAGGCAAAGAAATATTTAAATTTTTGCCTCGTGCGTTTCCTTAGACTTTAAGACTCAACTGAATGGCGAATCACGACTCGGCAAACAAACTACTGGGTTTATACATATTTATGCCAGCAGACAGGCAGCCCAGCAGCCCAGCAGTCGTTGCTGGCCCAGACAGGCAACAAAAGTGGTAGCAGCAAAGTGAAGTGACTGGGAGGGGAGGAAGGGCAGGAGCATGGGCAGGAGGTACGGGCATGATGATGGCGCTGCTGGAGTACCCAGATCCCGTTCCCACAACACACAAACTCAAACAGCAACAGAAACAGAAACTAAACGAAACGTGTGCAACAAACTAAGCCATTTTTGTCGCCGCCCGGCTAAATACCAAACTTGGCTTATACTCGTAGCAGGCATGCGGGGCAGGGCAGCCAACAGAAGAGCAGACCAGCCGAACAGCAGACCGGCAGAAGAGCGAGCAGCAGCAGCAGCAGGCCAAGAGACAATTGCAAAAGCAGCAAAAACAACTGCTAAAAGCGAAAATATCCTGCGCCGCACCAAAGCAGAGGGTACCAACAGAAAAAAAAAAAAACCAAATAAATCATGATTCATGACCAAAAGCCACAGAAATGCCAAAAATAAAAGCAAAAATTGCATAAAACTTTGTCAAAACAGAAAACAAAAAAAAAAATGCAACAAAAACAAAACCGAAAAAAAAAAAAAAGAAAACAAAAATATTACAGAGGCGACGACACAAAATGTTCGTGATTCGTCGGCGGCGGCGACTCCGGTGAAAAACCTGCGACTCGAAATCGAAAAGGCGAACAGGCAAAAAGGGAGGACAAGGACGAGGACTCGGGAAAATAATGCGGAATATTTTTGAAACACACAAAAAAATGTTTGCACCCATCCAAATAAACAGGGGAGCGGGCCGACGGAATTGCTAGTAATGTTGTTGCCCCTTTTTTGTTGCTGCTGCCGTTGCCGCAGTCATGTTGGCCATGTTTAACAAAATGTGCCGTGTGCTAAGCATTTTTATCACGCAGACTTCTGTTCCAGCCGCCGCCGCCAGAACGACCCAAGCTATGGCCATTCCAGGCCAGGCTACAGGCCAGGCTTCAGCTCCCAGCTCCAGTTAACATTTCTGCAGCTTTTTTGAGAGTTCCTCATAAACATCATGCCTCTGGAGCTAAGGCTGAAGCTGCCTTTTGCCTGAGGGAAGCTCTAAACGATCGTTTTGTCATAATGCGACATTTAAGGAATTTTTATATGAATTCACTTAACGACTTCGCATTGGGACGCGACGATCCTGTCGCGTTGTTGTTGTCGCTGTCGTTGATGGTCCATGGTCAATGTTGCCACCCTTTGTCTTTGCTTTGCTTTTCGCCCTCTCTTTCTCACTCTTTGGCACATTAAGGTGTGGAATTGTAATTATCCCAAGAGTTGTCTCCTCACCACAGTGGACGCAATTAGGGTGGAAATAAAGTTGATTTTGTTTATGGTTATACACAATCCATAGAGTAATGGATTCGGCTGCAAAGATCAAAGGAATCACAGATATACTATACCTTAAAGGCTTCTTCTGTAAGATTCAAATGTCTAAATATCAGTTTAATACAATTTTCATTATAATTGCTACTTTTATGAATCCGAAACATTACCATTCTATCTACATGAGCTTTCAAATTACGATTCGTATATATCTCTTCGTCAGGGTAGTTTCAATCATTTAATCGCTCTATCGTTCCACTGTGCCCCGGTGGACGTCCAGCCCAATCCCATTCCCAATGCAATTCCGAACAGAGCAGAAGGCACACAGCAACCGCAATAACAGGAGAAACAACATCAACTTACAACTTTGTCAGAGGACCTGGCCGGCTCGGACCCATCATCATGACGATGATGATGATGCCCACGGCTCGCAGTCCGTCCCCAGCTATTGGCAGTCGACACTCGGCACTCAGCTCTCCTCCGGGAGGGACGAGTCTCCCCGCTGGCGATGTCTCCTCGTTGTGGCTGCTGCTACCTTGGGCCACACAATTAACTTGCTCGCTGACTTTTAAAAAGGCATTGGCTGACATTTTTACGCGTGTACATGATTTTATTCGCCGCGCTGTCCGCTCAGGTAATTATGGCACGTTAAAGTGTTAATGGGCCACGTTAAGACCTGTGGCTGGACAGGGACTCGGCAGCTGCTCCTGCTGTGAACTTTGAGCTAAGCCCCCGGACTAAATCTGCCCTCGATGAAGCCATTTAGGGGCACAAAATACGAGCTCTAGTCGTGACGGTCAATCGAGCCCATATCTTAGTGATTTTAGTGGGATGACCAATTAGTTGACCGTTGTCAACAGGCTGGTCCGAACTGGATGGGCCTGCTCAAGAACTGGTTTCCCATCTAGCTAATCCGAGCTGAGCCCCTGGCATTGGCATTGGTACTGGGACTGGGACTGGTACTGGCTTTACCACTGCCAGGCAGTCAGTGGCGCTGCTTTAAGGCGAGCTGTCACCTGCTCCTGCATCAATAGACGTTATTGATTCCACAGCAGGCAATTTTCCGCCACCCAATCGCCATAAGTTATTATGTCTCTCGGGCCGCATCGGCCAACCCAACTGGTTCTGCCCATCACGTTGGACATGTATAGATTGCCTTTCGCCTATTGCCTATTGCCCGAGCCATGTGTGCCTGCCGTTGCCTTCCTGACTGGCTCCCTGGCTCTCTGGCTCCCTGATCCAAGGCGTTCTGCGAAATTGCATGACAAATAAGTTTTGTGTGTCGCAGACAGTTGACATTTTTTATGCGGCTGAGTTATATGATGACGCTGTCTGGCTGGGGTTTCGGGACTCCGGTCTGGATGCAGGCCCAATCTCCAGCTCCATCCCAACGCATACCGGCTGGCTGGCTGCCTGGCTGGCTGTGCGAAATATTGATTTTTATAAATGTTGGCCATATGCAAAGTTGGCAGTTTGTTAAAGCGAGCGAAGAAGAGTTTTCCATTCCCCGGGGCTTTAAGTGCCCGCAACTGGTGAATGGTGGAAAAGCGTTTCCTTTATGATCGTGAGACTTTCCTTCTTTATAGTATAAAGATAAACTTCTACTATAAACTGGAATTGATAAATCATTCTTAGGATGTGTCTATATATATTTTAGGAGTATGTACTTTGGCATATGTGTGGCAATTTTTCATTGGGCCCTCCTCATATGATAATTATAATTTCTGTATTATCAAAATGTTTTCATTGTGCAGGCTTCATTTGACTTTCAGTTAAATTACTTGACAGCCGTAAATCAATTAAAAGGTCTATGCGAATTACAGGCAAGTCTTGCCTCCTGCCTCCTGCCTTGGTTGACTGACACTCTAGGCATTTTAATTGAAATTAATTAGGCGGGTTAGCGAAATGGAACCCGAAGAACGCGCGACTCTGGAGTGATGTTAACGACAGCAATAAGAGGCTCAACTACTTCACGCCAATTGTTGAGAGTCAGTCAGATAGTCAGTCCGTCCCTGCCAGTCAGTCTGTCACTCTGTCGGAGAATGCCTCGTTGCAAATATGAATTGTTGTTGTGCCGGAGGTGCGGCATCGGGTGAGGCGGCATTTTGTCAGCGGCACACAACAGTCGTTGTGTGTCAATCAACTGAGGGTGCCCCACCAACAACAGCATGTGAATCTTTTCCACATGAGCATTAAAGGCGCTCGCCTGGAACGTCAGCAAGCAACCAGAGAGAGAGAGCCACATGGTGCGGCAGGGGCACTGCATTTGCCATTTATGACAGTTGAAATGTCAAAAGAACAAGAATCCGATGGCAAGATGGAAAGGAAGCGGCATTTGCAAGTGCAATGCTGAGCGGACCGGAGCGCTCCTTCTTCTGAAGACATCCATCCCCGCGTGGTGTTGTCATGTGCGCAGCTGTTTTCAATCTGCCACGGACACGCTTGCTGTATGCCCCAGCAAAGGGGTAAGCGCACCCAATCCCCTTACCCATCGTAAATCATGTTAACGGCCAAGTCGAGAGCATCATGATTTGACAATTGAGTTTGATTGTGTCCTCCTACTAATAGGTTGTTCGTTGAAACATCCACTTCCTGTGGGTGGGACTTGTCGTTCCATTGATTTGTATATCTGTGTTTCCATCGCAGAGTATCTACGCTTCGGCCTTCTGCCCCACCAAAGCACAGTGTGTGTTCCTTGCACTTGCTCGTGCACATAAATACAGATATTTTTGTGTGGAAGCTTTTTAGCATTTTAATTGTGTGCAGAGTGTGGAGAGATTTGTTGAAATGCTTGTTAAAGGGGAATTTTTATGTCAAAGGGAAATAGTCGCTGTTGCCCTCCCCCCCCTTCCCAATGCCGAATGTGTTACTTGAGCTATGGGCCGAGGCGTAAAAATCTGCGTAATTAAATTTTATTTTTGGGTGGCAGCAAGCGGCAGCTGTTGTTCCCTTGGCCAAGTGTTGAGGGATGGGCAAGGACCGGGGCCCGGGCACACGGTCCGTTGGCTAATTAGCTCTGCTTGAGTCTTTCGGCTCAGACATCAAAGCCAGGGCACACGACACACACACACACACACACACACACACACACACACACACACCTTGCCGTAGCAGGACAAATTCATTGACGGCTGTCAAATTAGCATTGCGAATGGCAATGTATCTGTGTATCCGTGTATCTGCATAGCTTGTGAAAAAAATATACAAGAGTCATATTTATGATCTCCTTATCCATCCCCATCCACTTATTTAGGCTTGTTCTCTCTGTTTCTCTGCTGCTGCTCTTTCCTGTCGCTATGCCTCGAGTGCCACTTGTTCTGTTTCCCTTTTGCTGCTTATTCATTCCGAGCGGCACTGCGCTTTCATCTCTCTGGATTCCCATTCTCCTCCAAGTTTCGCATATATGAGGCCATATGGTGGCAGCACAATCATCCCCATCCCCCATCTGCATCACCATTCCCATCATCATCGTCTTGCACTCAATAATAACAAGAGCCAGAGCCAGAGCCAGTGCCAGTCATGATGTGCGATATTAAAATTAAGTGTTACATTTGTCAGCGATGATGCGCGTCAAAGAGCAAACGAGATCTGATATAGAGCCGATATACAAACATACTATATAGTGGGGAGAGGCAAGGGGTTGGGCATAATCAAAGCTGAATGTATTTATGAGTCATTTGGATGAGGCGAATGAAACACTTGTCATACAAATGGTGTTGCGTAAGGTCGCTGCAATTGATTTACAGATTGAAAGATGAACGAATATGGAATGAATGCTTGAGGATTTAAGTGCAGCAAATAATCAGAAATAATATTAAATAATAAATCTATATACCTCAGGGAAAGAAGTATATGTCCATTGATATTATTGAAAAAAAAATATTAAGAACAAAGATAATCTTTTGACTTTTTTTTTTTTAACTAGTACAAGTACATATTAACAAAAATATAACAATTTTATTTTCATAAGCTTTTGGGTTTGCTAAATATTTAGTGAAAAAAGTTTAAGTTCATATGAAATAAGTATATGTCCATAATAAGTGAAAATTCAAAAATAGTAATGAAATAATTTTTTAGATTTTTTTTATTAATTTTTAATAGTATATATGCTTTCCTTTTTTAGTGAAAATTTGAATTATCCGGGTTGGCATGGAGGTTGCCAAATTTTGAAGAATTTTAGGGTTAATTTGATGCCATTCCTGGAGCAATGCTCTTTTCAGGTCATTTACCATATCAAACTGGCTTCCATCCTTGTAAACTTTGTTGGATAATATTCCCCAAAGATCTACTATTCGGCTTAGGTCCGGGCTGATTGCTGGCCACTGCAAAAGGGTATCCTCCCCATTATCCAAAAAGTCGTTTGTTTTACGTGCCGTATGGATTGGCGAGTTGTCTTAATGGAAGATCCACTCATCCCCGTAAAGGTTTCCAGCAAATTCAATCTGTACTGTTTCTAACAACTCTTAAAAAAGATTTCTCCATTGGTTCTGGTTCGTATAAAACAGATTGGAGACTTTCTAGTATTCCCAAATCCAGCCTAAACCATCAATGATCCTCCACCGTGGTTTTGCCTATGGCAGTGCTATCTTGGTTGTTTTTATCGCGCCAATACTTTTGGCAGGAGTCAGGGCTGTCAAGTTACATTTTCTAACGTCCGAAAATATAACTTTTAGTGAAATCCTGTGACCAAAATTTGTATTTTTCAGCAAGTCCTAGTCGGGCGGTTATGTGGCGCTCAATATCCTCGCTACAGAGTCGCGGGAAGCATATCTAACCGTTTCGTTTTCCTTTTTAAAATTTGATTTATACGTATTTTGGATGTATCAATCTTCAGTTAACCTTTTGATCTTCATGCAAGACTTGTTGTTTTGAACGGCTAGACGCCGAATTTGCCTCTTGCACCGTGCATCGATTTCCGTGGGTCTGTCGCTCCTCTTTATTCTCGCATACATTTCAGGATTTTAAGAAAGTTTGCTATGTGTGTCCATGTCGATTTAGTCTGGTGGCAATATAAGAAACATTCTTGCCAGATTTGGCCAGCCCTTTGATCAGACCGCGATCTTCCTCCGACAAATGCCTTCCACGTGGCATTCTACCGTAAAATCCAAATTTGAACACACATTTTTCATTCCAAACGGGTAAAGACAATGTTACTTTACTTTTTTCTGAATAAAGAAATTTTTTGGATCACACTTACCTTGACCACACGCGAAAGCACAATAATGTCAGCTTGGACATATACTTATTTCCTTCGAAAACCACGAGTTGCTACACAAATTTTTTTCAAACGGTACAAATAATGAAGCGCAAAAAAAGGAATACTGGACAGCGAGATCTTCATAAGAGATACAAGAACAAACTGGCATGCCTACAAAAAATTTACCGTTACCTTCATAGAAAATATAAGCAAATTAAAAAGTGGACATATACTTCTTTTCCTGAGGTATATAGTAAATCTGCTTACCCCACAGAAAATTAACTGATTAGCTAAATAAATTGTTTCAGTTGAAAAATAATTTCTCAAATCTAATTTCTTGTTCATGCGATTGGCATTGTGATTGTGTGTGTAGTTTTAATTCTCTTAAATTGCCTCACGACCGCTTTGTCGTTCACTTTTTATCTAGCCATAAACAATCTCCAACTGCAATGGCACTTTAAAAGGGGTCAGGCCGGGTCGCGGGTCTTGGTGGGTGGGGAACTGGAGGGAGCTTTTTGGGGTCAGGGCACTTCAAAGTTAACTTCTTCGTTGACATGTGCGACCGAGGCGTTTGTCTCTGGCACTCTGACAGTTTTTGTTTTTCGAGTGAAAGTGTAACTGTAATGCCATCATCCCACTCTAATTATATACAGTCTGGCGTCCGAGTTTATCTAACGACCCCCTACCCGCCCAAAAGCTGCGAGTGTCGCTCAAATGTTTTGGCCATTTCGCTGTCTATCTGTCTGTCTGTCTGAATGTCTGTCTGGATGTCTGACTGCAGGAGTACTCTGCACTCCATAGTCAGTTCTGTGTTCTGGCTCTCGTCTGGCTGTCATAAAATATAAAACTTTGGCCCAAAAATATATATGTATATCTCCACTCGTACATACAAATGTATATACTATATGTGGTATAGTAGATATAGGATGCTGTATGTGTGTGGTTGGGTTGGGGTGTGTCTCTGTCTAGATAATCCGAAGCTGCTGTCCGGGGGCTGGATGTCGACATCGTGTCCTCGTTGTGGGTTTGCTTGCCTCATCTTGCCCCAAAAAGTTTGCAGTTTTTGCGCTGCCAGCCTCAGTCAGTCTCAGCATCTATCCACCCATTCCTTTTTGGCAACAGTCTCCGTTAGTTGCGTGGGTGTTACTGGAAGCGCCATTGGCCCAATTACACTAAGCGAGTGTTTCGCAGATACCGGCAGGAGGCGCTCGCCCCCATCGCTGTACCGGCTGCTGTTTGCCAAGATAAACGACGAAGGATTCGACTAGGATTCAACGCAAGGCATCCACATGGCTCTGGCTATGGCTTTGGCTGTGTAATTTCTGGGCGTTATAATGGAGCTTAATGCACAAAACTCGTTATCAGCAGGAGCGATGAAAAGTTTTCCCCCGAAAAAGCAAACAAACGAAACTTGAGCTAGCGCGTTTTTGATTAAATGCATGTAATTTGGCATGAAGGGCCCCATCCACAGACCCATACCCAGATTTAGATCCAGATCTAGACTCAAAGATGGAGGGGAGTTGTTGATGCGGCACCGCTTTGTGGGCTCCATCAATCGTCATTGTCTGTCGGCAGTGTCAAATTATGCGGAATGAAGCGAACTCGAGTCCGAACTCAAATCAAATCAACTCGAGTCCAAACACTTCAGTAGACAATGACCCCTTTCAGTGTGCCCCCGTCTGGGAATTTTTTTTTAGCATCGACTTGTGAAGTCCCCGCCTGCCCTTCCGTCCTCCTATATGCCATTTATGACACCTCTCAGAGAGATTCTCCTTTTGCTTTGTATTATGTGAGAAATGCAATTTTATTGCTTGTAAAACATGTTAAATTCTGACGAGAGTATGTGGCAACAACAGAAGAGGCAAGAACAGAACCGGAGCTGGTAGAACATGAAGAGGGAGAGATCCGAAAATTTTAATGCCGCTGGATTTGGAAGAATTTATATGGCATATACGGGGCGTGGTGCCTATCGCTGGGCCGGGCCTACTGGCCACATTTTTACGAGTGTGTCTCTTCCAGTGTCTCCTCTGATCTTTCCTGCCTCCGACTCTGTCTCTGACTCAGGCCTGTACAAAGGGCATAAAAGTCGTCAGCATTTTGAATTTCCCATAAATGGGATGGGTATATGCTGGGATATATGTATGTATGTATATGGGATGGCCACTCGTTATGTTTTGTTGTCGTTTGCGTTATATCACATATATGTATGTATATTTTATGGAAATTGTTAATACTCTAGGGGTGTTTACGAGGCCAGTGCTTCGGGGCACATTATCACCGACATCTTCTCGGACTTTCGCCATTCTCCTTCTATATTTCGCCACATTTGCTTAGTCAGATGGATTTTTTACGAGGTGCTGGCCAAAAGTGAAACAACTAAGCGAATACTCTGTATGCGATTTATTCAAGTGGCACACATACTTAATCCACTTTCGCATCTCTGTCGAGTGGGTTCTCGCATCTGATAAGCTTCGTTTCCCCATCATAATATTGTCAGCTCATCAGGCGGGAATCGGAGGGCGGGTATCTGTAGCTCTCGTTTGGCATGTGGTAAGCTGCTTTACCTTTAATCCTCCGTGCCACAACGAGGCACAAAGTCAAAGTTAACGATCTGACCCACTCGTAATTGCACTCGACGCACGACTTTCACTTTTCACTGTTGCTCTGTGGCTCTGTGGTTGGGTTCAGTCAGTTCTTTGCAAAAGAACTCCCTACCATACCCTCCACTGTCCTGTTCCACTTTCTTTGTCATAAATTCGCAATGGACATAAGTTATAGTTTTTTAAGCCCTATTTTTCTGTTGTCCACTTTCCGGGGTCCAACATCAGGATGGAGTGCAGCATTTACATTAACTCGCTTAGGGTTCTGCTTTGGCTTTATGCCTGCCTGCATATTGCACACATTTTATGCATTCTGCATACTGCAGTTGGCCGTCTCAGTTTCTGTTCAAGGACAATTTAATTATTCAGCCTTATTTTCGCAGACTTTCTGCACACAGCTTGCACTTCCGCTTCCGGCAGCCGGCAGCCGCCCGCTGCTCCGTCCGGAGCCATGCCATGCCACGGCATTGTAGTCCTTGTCTTTGGCAGCACACAGAACTGCACTAGAAAAGTTTTTCCATTTCCTTGTTGCCACTCCACCCCTCACCACTCTGCCACTACATAACAAGCTGGGAAAAGCTTGCCGCAAACTTCGCTGGCGCTCTAATGGAACTTTAAGCTAGATTAATTTTTTAATTAGTTCCTTTGTTGTTGCGCACTGGAGTGCTGCCGCCACTCTCTCTCTCTCTCCTCTCCTCTCTCAAAAAAAAACATCTTCTTCGGCGAGTCGCCGCCTCCTTTGGGTGCCCCATTGCCTCATTTGTAGTCCTGCGTATCCGTGGCATGGCAAATGGCAGCCATTGCATGCAAACTAATTTTTACAGCGCTTTCAGGGCACAGCGTATTTATTTAATACGAGTATCAACCGAACGTGGAGTGTGGAGTGGAGTGTAGACTCTCCCCCCCCACTGGCTCTTGTGGCACATACAAGGCACAGCTGCTATCCCTAGATCCCGATTGCATCCTTTGGGTCCGCAGGCTACAAAGCGTGAAATTTTATTGGAAAAAAGCCTTAATTAAATTTCCGTTTCAATGTGTCAAAGTGTGAACAACACAATAATTTGGCTCTTTATTAACTGCTGCTTCTTCTGGTGTCTCTGCCAGCGAGGGCGTGGCAGCAACAACGGAGCAGCAGCAGCTGCAGCACGAAATCCTTAATAAAGTTAAGCAACAGGGATGTGTGTGTGTGTGTGTGTGTGTGTGCGGCTATATCCTGCCACCGGAGGTGTCAATTTAAAGCCAATTTAATTTGTGAGGCAGTGGCAGCAACCACAGTGGCAGTGGCAAGCCTACGGAGACGAAGCCGGACCCCACTACCCATTTTTAAAGCGGCTCGCAGCTTGCGGCAAAAAGAAAGAGCAACAGTGCCACACGAAGCAAAGAAGAATCGGAGGGTGGGGGGCAAGGAAATTACAATTTTTAACTGTGTCTGTTGCTGCTGCTGCTGTTGCCTCTACTCTGCTCTGAATATGCCGCTTTCAATTAAAAGCCATTGCCCAACCGACATCGACCATGGCCAGGCACATGCACATGGAGAGGGAGAGGGGGTAGATGGACATGGTACTTGGGAGGAGCCTGGCATCCGCAGATGTGCCGGCATTGTTGTCAGAGTTGCAGTTTGCGAAAATCGCAAAACGAATTCCAGCCGAATGTGACAACACTGACGGCATCAACAACAGTTGCAGTGGCAGTGGCAGCCGCAGCCAGTGCGACCTAATTTGCAGTTGCAAGGGGGGCTGCAGTTCCCTTCAGCAGATTGAAAACTGCATCAGAATTGGAACTGAAGTCAATGTCGAATCGAATTGCTGGCAATTATGAAGGGGGCGAGCCAGAGTGTGGGTAGTTTCAAAAGGCTATGCCCTGCAATTGTTTAACTTGAGCTTTAAGGCAGTAAATCTCTTTCGCACTGGCTTAAACGAAGATCCGCAGAGACTGCTGCCGCTAACAACTACAGACAGAGGACCCTTAACCCCCCGGTCGACTTACTTACTTGCGCCTGTCATGTAAAACACAAGTCTTGGAGCTGCTGCTGCAGTGGCACTCTCGCAAGTGGCGACAAGAGTCAGCTTTTGCACATTTGTATTACCTTTGCTGCAAAACGATGATCCTGATTCCAGGTGCTCGTCCTGACCTGACCTACGCCCTGGCGCCCATGAATGAACTTTTTTTTGGGGAGGGACCAAAGTAAAAGACAAACTGCCGTGTATTACATTTTTGTCAAAGACAAAATGCCTCGACACGGCACGAAAATGGAGCTCCTTCTGCTGCTGCAGGAGCAAAGAGGAAATTGGCTTTCTGCTCTTCTATCCATGGAATGGTTCGCTGGGCGCCCAAAAGTAACCTGGCCGGGAGCTGCAACAGGGGCAGAGCTTTGGCCCTAAGCCCAGCCGTAATGCAGCGGGCAAAGGCAAGGATGCAGGAGACAATGGTTCAAGATGGGATGGGCATGGGATGGGCTTGGATGGGCATGGCTGTGCTTGGTGCCTAGTGACACAGTTTTCCCTGCCAGAGAACAACGCAGTGGCTTGGTTATATTAAAATTTCTGGACGGACGGGCGGAGTTTTATTTTTATTCAAGAACTCCTCTCCTCCACCACCCCTTCCCTGCCGGGGCAACATTTTATCTCCGTTTTTTTCGACCTGGGGAATGCAAAATCCAAGTCTTAAGTCCATCCTACTGCAGCTTGGTCGGCAGCGGTGTGCGGGTCGAGTCTGCGGGTAACAAAATTTGTGCGCAGTCAGTTGACATAAATTTTGTTAGCCTACTTCCGGGCCAAATTGCTTACATCCAAAGAAAGGGAACTCTTGGCAGTTGCTGCCAAAATACAAAAAAAAATACCATTAAATGCAGATAATTTTGTAATTTCACTTTCATGCTCTGATTAAAGCCATCATTTGGCTGGGTTTTTCTAGCCAGAAAGTTTTTCCAAAGCTATCGGAAAGTACAGCATAGAATTCCACAACACAAAAGTATTCCCATATCTGGGAATAGTTCTCATTCCAAGAAATCCTTCATAAAATCTCTTTAAATATCTAAAAAAAATCTTAAATAATTTCCAGCAGTGTATAGAAAAGTCGATCAACATTTTGCGTTCGTTTTGAGCGACTGAAAACAAAAGTACGAGTAGTTTTAATTAAAATATTACGACTACTTTATGGCAAGTAGCACCTACAAACATTCTTAGCTCTGGGCGCTGCACCATCCCCAAGCCCACTAAAAAATAAATTTAATTATGCAAAAAGTGCGCTGCACTCGACTCAGGAGAGCGGACAACCCCCCCGCACCCAACATCTCCCTCGAGCAGGAGGCCAACGGAAATTATTTCAATTGTATGCACTTCATAGCTGGGCGGACAGGGCGGTGGCAGCCCAGAGAATAGGGAACAAAAAGTTGGTAAAAAAAAAAAAATAAGAAGCCGAATGGAAACGAATGAAAACATTTCGAGAAGAAGTCGTGGAGCAGTCAAAGCAGCAGAACCGAGTGCTGCACTTAGGACCCAGTCCCGGGTAGATGGAAGCCACAAGGGACACGGGGGACATACGGACAGACATTGGAGGCCATTTGAATGAGGTGCTGACTGACGGAGCTGACGGACTGACGTTGGCCAAGCCAAACCGAACTCTTGGCCAGGTTAAAGCCAAACGACGACAATGGCAAGGGCAGGGCCTAGGGACAGCAGGGGGCAGACCCAAAAGTTCGGCTGGCAATTCGAAGCAGCGATTCTCGACTTGAAGTGGTCGACGTGGAATGATGGCCAGGCGGCCATGGCGGTTAGGCGGCTACCTCGCTGCCTCGAGTGCCTCTTTTCGGAAATTCAAATTTCCGATTCTTGATGATTTTATTTAAATTTGCGTATTCGAGTGTTTGCCAGAGCCTCTTCAAGTGCCGACTCACCCGACTCACCCGACTCCCTGACGACTCTCGACTTCTGACTGTTTGCTGCTGGCTCTGCCTTTGTTTTTTGGCGAAAATTGTTCAAATTGGCAGGAATTTCTGCCTCCAAATTGGTCCTCTCTCTCTCTCTTACTCTTTCTGCGTTTCTCAGTCTCTCGCGGCTTGCCTGCCCTTTGGGCCAATTAACATAGTGGAGCTTAACCATGATTTATGTTGCAGGCAGTCGGGACACTCGTACTTTCGGCAGAGTCTGCAACAGTCAACCCTCATTATCATATCAGTCTTAAGAGCAGGCGGCAGCTGCTCTGGGGCGTCCATTTGCGGATCTGTGGGAGGTGTAAACACGACAAAAACATGGCCCAAAGCCCATTTTGCCGAAGGTCACTCCGCTCGCCCATTTGGGTGCAACATTGCGCTGCAGTTGGTAGATAAGCGAAGAAGCCAAGCCCCTGCCTGCCGCTGCAGACACGTGTGGGGTGGATGGCCGCGTGCTCTCCCCCCCCACACCATTATGCAGTCGCAGCTGCCCAAAAATGGGCGTGGACAAACATATATCTACATAGATTTCGAGCGTAATTTATTATCCGCCTGGAAACTTAGATCTTCGATTGTCTGGGGTTTCACTCCCTGAATCTCCTCCCCACCCCTCTTTCAGAGTCCCCTCCCCCGTTTAGTGGTCATAATTTGTAGCTTTGTTTTCGTCTAGTCTTATTGTTAATCTTTCTGGTTAATCCCTCTTATTTTTCGATATCCGATTTGTCGCTTGGGAGCGGGGCGTAGCAGAAGTCAAATAGTTACCCTCGTTGTGTGGTCCACTCACATTACACACTGAAGAAGCCCTAATCTGTGGGGGGGTGGGGAGGAGTGCGCGATGATATCGGGGAATGGTCAGGGAGATCCGAGTGACCAGGGATCACTCTGCGTGTGCGTGTGCGTGGGAAGTTGTTGGCAAATGGGTTTCCCAAAAACGCATAGTCGAATCGAATCGAATTCAATATCTTTCCCAAATCTCGGCCATATATAAAGCATTCCACATTAAAAGACAACATGGTGAAACCTCAGTTGCAACTGCAACGGGAGGCAACTGCAATACTGCATCCAAATGAGGCAGCAATACACGTATGTACATGCAGCAAAGGCGGCAATTGCCATGCAAATTGTGTTCCTTGGACACATTTCGAGTTAGTTATGCCACGATATGCCCAATCAGAGCCACGGCCCACTAACTAGCCCACTCATTTGACCGCCAGATACTCGTACCCATACAGTGGCTGCGTGCAACAGAAATACTCGTACTTGTTGCAGTTGCATTTGCCACATTGCGCCTGTGGCTGGCTTCGCTCTGGTACGGCAATGGCCCACACGTTTAATTGCGGATACCTCGGGGCAGAGGGGATACTTGCAGCTGTACGAGTACGAATCGGAGTCAGAGTATCTGTGTGCGCGACATAATATAGCAGTCCAAATTATACCACTTATAGCCGATACCCTTCCGACTCACCCACTCCCGCTCCCTCTGCAGCACCCTGCTCTCAGCCAGCTTGTCCGTTTCACAGTTAACAAGAAAGAGCCAAAGCGAAACCGAAATCCAAATGGACAGGCCGCCAAATGAGCGACAAGCAAACACGAGTGCAGCCCAGAAACCAGAACCCACAACCCAGAGACAGAGACACAGAGACAGAGCCAGAACCGGGCCGGATTCGCTTTGGTTGTTTTGCCGCTGCTCTTTTCGGCACTTTTCGTTGTCAGCCTAGTTAGCACAGGCACTGGCAGAGGGGCAGGGGCAGGGGCAGGGGAGAACAAGGGGCAACGACAGGGTAGACAGAGATCCAGATCCCCAAGATAAGTTCAGTCGGGCACAGCTGCGCCGAAAATTGTTTAGCATTTTGCGCATGCGTCGCGTCGCAATCTCATGAGAGCAAACCGGTGAGAGGGAGAGAGGGAGAGGCGGAGAGATGGAGAGATGGAGAAGGCCAAGACAGGGCCAAGAGACAGTGGTGCAACAGCTGAGCGTATAGATCTTTGTGAATAGTGCCTTAAATATAAGTCAATCTTGTAGGAATCTAGTATTAAGGTTTTAGATTTTATAAGAATAGATTCTTAAATCATAATGATAATAATTATTTGGATAAAATAGATTTGTGGAGTAGTGTGTCATATGTAGGAGTAAGTCTCCGTATTCTTCTCCTTATCCAACTCCTTATCCTTTTCCCTATCCCTCTCCTTATACTTCTACTTAAACTTATCCGTAAACTTAACTCCGATTTTATTCTATATTTCCATCTATACTAAACCCACTGTGCACCTTCTGCAACAATTTAAATTTTGTTTTCTCAACATCTCGAGAAAATTTTCAGCACCTCTCCAAAGATTTTAGCGTGGCATGAGGGGCAGAACGAGGGGCACACACAAAGTGTTGTTGGGGAATGTGCTGCAGAATTAGCTGAAATAGTTGTAGGTACAAATTTTAGACGGTCTGTGCTATGGTCTGGTCTGTAGGTTCTTCGCTCTTTGAGCTCCGTTTCGTGGCTATGTGCGTGATGCCAGGAACCGTTAGAAGGCCAACAACATTGGCGCTTGTAAGTGTCAATGGGTCTAGACGGGTTCTTGGGCTTGTTGTGTTGGGTTGTGTTGGGCACCAAAACAACAACAAAAAAAAACATTTACAGTTGTTTTTCGTAGTCGAAGCTGAGCGCAAAAAAAATACGCAAATTATTGCATTGCACATAGTTTATTTGACTATAATTACAATTAATTAGGGTAATTATGTTGTTGCTGGAGCCCAATGCCAACTCAATTATTCGACCCCACACACACACACAGCAAAAAGCTCCATCTCTTTCTCCATCTCCAGTTCCCTAACAGTTTTTGCCACATGAAAAGTTTGCGGTTGGAAAGTCCCGACTTCCGTCGGTCTCCTGCCGTTCACATCCTTTCTTCCTCTCGCTCTCACGCTCCCTTCGCTCTCTCTCCCTCCCTCCCAGCGAAGACAAAAACAGCGAGGAAAATAACATTTGCGCTTGGCGAAAAAACTTTGTCCACGTTGTGGCAACTGTGGCCATATGTGGCAACTTGCCCTGTGCGAGGCGTATGAATGTGGGCGGAGGCGGACGATGTTGCAGCTGTCTAACAGCGGGCGTGGCGAACACATGAGTTTCGCCTGGTTCAACATTTCAAGGCAAAGGGCCAGGCAGTGGCAACAAAAAAAAAAAGTTCTCCCTGTCTATGTCAGTGTGTGTGTGTGGGTGTGTGTGTGTGTGTGTGGGGTAGCCGCAATCAAAAAGGATATTTAATTGCGCCTAATTAGCTTATTTATGTTGCTGAGTGTGTTGCATGCCTCAAAGGATATTCCATATTCCATTTACTCGCATGCAAAATGCCGGGACACCGTGGCTGCAGTGCAACTCACGCCATGGCTGTGGCATTACCTGATTTCCCAGATGGTTCCCCGGCATATCCACCACTCGATGGCCAAAACACGCTGGGGAAATACTTGGAAAAGTATTAGCATAGCATTATCTTTTTGGGCAAGATCTGGCCAGGTCTAGAGAGCAGTTCGTAATCGATGCATGGTGTGAGTGCCTTAAGAATGCATTGAATATTTTACAAATTTGTTTAGCAATAGCTATTGATTTACCTGCCGCTGACAGTTGCACGTCAACCGGTGGCATGGTAGTGGGTACTGGGACTGGGACAAGGACGATGCTGCTGGCTTAGCCATCTCTGTGCGATAGAACTCTGACCCAGTTCGTTGGCTTGTCTCTAAAGTCAAACAAAACGAGTGCCTGTCACAGCTCAGCCAGGACAGGCCGGGGTACTGGAGCAGAGGCCGGGGGCAGACCCACGACAATGGCTAAAGCAACAAGGCCTAAACGTACATAATAATGATAGACAGAAAGTGGGCTTGGGCATGGCCATAGACGTGAATGTGAACGTGGGCGTGGGCTTAGGCAGGGAGTGGCAATGGTTTTGCATAAATCGATAAAACTACACTTCAGCGAGCAGGTTTTAGGAGCGAGCTTTAAAGGAACACCCTGAATGTCCGACCAGTGCCAGTGTCAGTCGCCCCTTAGTTCCTCTCACTAATACGTTTCATTTTTCTTCCTCTGCCACAATTTGCCAGCTCTGCTCTGTCTTACGGGGGAGGGGGGTCCCAACAGCTAAAGCTCTCCCTGGGAGGCTCCAATTCCAGCTCCAGTTCCTGCTCCTGCTCCAGCAACAGCTCCACCTACAGCTCCACCCTGACGGCCTTCGCCATTGTCGCCTGGCACGTCGCCTGCGCATTTTTTTTCCGGACATTAAATTTTATTTCGCTTTTCTGCATTTGCATAGGAAATTCATTAATTTTCCACCAAGCACTGGGTGGCGGGGGAGCAACAAGGGCAAGGGAATTGCTAGACAAATTTCTGCGGCTGTCGAACAATAAATATCAAATTCATTGAGAGGTTCACAGAGCCGTTCACATTCTACTATAGTTGATATGTAGATAGACTCGTATTCGTACTCGCACTCATACTCATACTCATACTCATACTTGATATCTGTGTAGAAAGTGAGTGTTACAATTTGATTCGATTTAAGCCGTCAAGGGGGGGGAATTTGCTTATCATTGCTTTTCTTTTGCTCCTTTTGCTGGCTAGATTTCGTCTTGTCATTGCCCGTTGGCCATTGCCTAGACAAGCACACACACATCAGCGATATATATATATGTATATATACATATATATACAGACACTTTGGGCTGTCAGTTGGCGCATTGTAATCGGCGTCTGACCCGCATTAATTATACCTCCACTGACATGTGATATTCACACATGCCGCGAACTCCTCCACTCCAGACTCCATACTCAACTATACTACAGTTCGGACCAGTCCCAGTCCCAGTCCAAGTCGCAGTCGCAGTCCCGGTCCCGTCCACTTAAGCCCCTTGGCTGACGATGACGACGAAGATGTTGATGACTCCAGCTTGAGCCTCTTCGACTCTTTGGCTCGTTAATCGATATGTGTGTGTGTATCCGAAGCACTTTCTTGCTGCCAACTCTTTTGAGTCTATCTTTTCTGGCTTTCTGTCTTGCTGCCTGATGAAATTGAGCCGTGTCCCCCACACCCGTCCCGACCATTCTGTTGTCTTTTTTCAGTTTCAGTTTCAGCTCTGGCTATTCATATTTATTTGTCTTTTACTCGATTCAATTGTTATTTACTTAGCTGTGAAAACTGAAAGCGTTTCTTCACACCTTCGCCAACGAGAGAGTGCTGCAGCAGCAGCAGCTTGGTTGGCATCTTTTGGGGCAAGTACTGCTGGCAATGTGGGTTAAGATTCCAAAAACCAAAAACCAAACACTCCAAACTTTGCTTCAAAAGTAACCAATCCATTGGATTGCCTTGTGGCACTCACATCTCCCAGCGGTTTGTTCTCTAATGGCTGGGCTCTTTACTTTCTATTCTGTCTGTGGCGGAGAGTGCAGTTGACACAGATTTTCACTTTTCGGTTTTTATACCCGTACTCGAAAAATAGAAGGGTATATTGTATTTGTGTGTAACATAGAGAAGGAAGCGTTTCCGACCCCATAAAGTATATATATTCTTGATCAGCAACGAGCCCCTCCACCCCTCCCAACAAAAACAACATTTAGGGTTCATAGCCGCTACGGATTCTCTCTACGCAGTGTACGTGTGTTGTTGTGAGAACTGATGAGAATTCCACATAAATCATACCGAGTAGGCGTATGCAAGTAGTGTCGAGTAACGGCGACACCACACGTTCTTTTTCGTTTTTGTACTCAGATTTCGCTTTTTAATGTCGCAATGAAATGGCAGCAGTGTTGGTCAACGCAAAGCAAAAATATTGCATCAGTCAATGATCTGACAGCTGATGGTGGCTGTGGCCCTAGCGGCATCTTGCAACGAGTTGCATGATCGATCGGAGTCTCTGGGGGTATACACGTGGTATCCACAATTATTCCACTCTGCAGGTTCACACGGAAATTCCAAACGTTTTTCTTGTGTGTGCAAACAAATGGCACCAGTCTGAATGTGCGCGCGGATTCTCATTTCATCGAGGGGTTTAAAGTACTCGTATAATCTCTTGATATATTGTATATTTAATCGTTAGATTATACGAGCCCTCTGTAACCCTTGATAAAATGATTGCAGGTTATCAATTTTTACCGATTTTCTATTCATATCAATTATATATTCTATATATATAAATGTCTGTAATACTGTAAAACTGCATCAGACGCGGCTAAGAATAAGTGACAATACATACATACACTGACGAGCAAAACTGTAACACCATTTCAGTATGCGCACTTCAACGGTCTGTATCTTCTCTTCTATTATATGTATGACAAAGATTTTAGTACTGTTTTGTAGGTAATTCATTTTACTATGTTTCCAGAAAATTTGAATCTATTTGATAAGCTGGAAAGAAAATTGCAAAAAAAATTGTAAAATAGTCAAATGTTACAGTTTTGCACTCCGGTTACTTTTTTTTTAATTTAATTTTTTAATAATGAGTCCAGAGTCCTTTTGATTTATTGAGTTCATGTATGCGTTTTAGCATACTTTGGGTGTATTGTAGCAAAAATTCACGGCGAATAGCGTTCCAGACGTCCTAAGTACTCTACCACAACTCCATCATTCCACTGGGAAGGAGCCAATATTTTTCCAGCTGTGATTCGACATCACTCCATAATTTTTTAATGGGATCCTATCGGGGAGATTACGGTGGCCACTTAATGGACTGTAATCTTTGTTTGGACTCAAAATTTTGACCAAAAATGACGAGTATTTGGTTTCATTGTTTTGCTGAAGAATGCATTTTTTATCAAAAAGACCCATATTCCCGATGACATCTCCAAGATTCTGTTTTAGAATGATTAAATATAGTTCCTTTCGTATTATTCCATCGATAAATACCAAGGGTCCAACTCAATTTTCATGTACCATTACCCCAAACCATAATTGAGCCGCCACAGTGCTTGACGGTTTGGCGCACAGTACTTGGTAACTGGATTGTGGGATCTCTAGTCCAATACAATGAGCTGTTTGACTCGAAACGCTTCATCTTTATTTCATCTGACCATTTTACTTCGAAGCAAAACTATTTGCAATTGTTGAAAGTGTTTATTAGTGAAAAATATTGGCTCTTCCCAGTGGAATAATGGGTTGTGGTAGAGTACTTAGGTCGTCTGGAACGCTATTCGCCGTGAATTTTTTTGCTACAATACACCCAAAAGTATGATAAAACGCATACATGAACTCAAAAAATCAAAAGGACTCTGGACTCATTATTAAAAAAAAATTAAATTAAAAAAAGTAACGGAGTGCAAAACTGTAACATTTGACTATTTTTACAATTTTTCTTTGCTATTTTTTTTTCCAGCTTATCAAATAGATTCAAATTTTCTGGAAACATAGTAAAATGAATTACCTACAAAACAGTACTAAAATCTTTGTCATACATATAATAGAAGAGAAGATACAGACCGTTGAAGTGCGCATACTGAAATGGTGTTACAGTTTTGCTTGTCAGTGTATATCATTGTTATTGACATTGACAATTAAATTTAAATAGGTAATTATTTTAAAGTCATTTTCTTTTTGTGAATATTGTTTATACAAACTAATGTGGTTCAGGTGATATTGCTCCAAAGGTTATCAATGTTTACAGACTTTCGTTTCATATCAATTAAATATTTTTTCTATAAATATAGGATGTCTTTCAAACATCAATCAGTTGCAATTGAAGCGTGCTGGAAAAACAAGTATCAAAAAGATATGAATATGAATTGGATCGTGAAGTCATTCTCTTTTCTGTGGATCCTTATGATGACTCTACAATTGGCAGAGCCTCATCAGGGCACGCATCGAGTGCATATTGGCCCTGGTGGTGGATGCAGATACTACGATAGCGACGGAGACTGCATCTATATCGATATGTAAAAAACTAACATTTGTGGCTTTGAAATCTACAATGTAGAAAACATTTCAATAAATACAAATCCATATAATTGTATATGCCAAATTAAATAATTTTTGAAGCAGAATTTCTTGTCTATTTGAGTATATTGTGTTTTGTGGTAAAAGCGGATGTGTGTAACATAGAGAAGGAAGCGTTTCCGACCCCACGAAGAATATATATATTCTTGATCAGCATCAATAGCCGAGTCGATATAGCCATGTCTGTCCGTCCGTCTGTCTGTCCGTCCGTCTTGTTTGTCGCCCATTTCTCGGAGGCTAGACGAGCTAGAGCAACCAAATGTTTTTTCGACCGTGATATGATTTAAATTTAAATTATTTAATTGTACTTATTATATGCGCAATCTGATTCATTGGCTCATTAATTATTCCGTTGTCTGATTCGGGAAAGCAGCTTATTAATTTTCAATTGGAATGCAGCAAACTTTCATTCACTTTCACAAGCTTCAAGAACTTCAGAGAAATCAAAGTTCCATTAAATGATTTACCGATTCCATTTCCCTTTGGCTCCCGGCTGCTGCCTGCTCCAGGCTCCTCCTGGCTCCTGCCGCTAATCTCAGCTAAAATGCAATGCAAAACTGATAAACGCTGGCGGAAAGCAGCAGCAGTGGGAATTTTCATGAGGAAAAACAAAAAGGGAAATAGATAAAAAGTGTGCTTCCTGCTGCTTCCTCCTGCTACTCTGCTCCGTGTGCTACTCCTGTTGCCCTCGGTGGGGCTTGGACGAACCTTCAACTTGAGCATTGAATGTTTTCAGCATTTGCCAAGCAATTTTCCAGCATTTTCCGCTGACTACTAAAGTCATTATATTTGCAAGCGAAAGCCGACACAAAGAGAGCTGCTATCCCATCCCAGTCCATCTATCTATCCATCTATCTATCTATTCATCTACATATATATATATACGTTGTATATAGTTAAGGTTACAGTTCGACTACCTCCAGAGGCGGTTCTGTGGGCGTGGGCGTGGGCGGGAGCGACTCCTTGCGCTACGTTTTGTCGTTCAGTAGGTAAGTAATCTCATTATAATAATGGGAACAATTGATTTCTGTCTGCCAGCAGCATCGAGTACCGAGCACCGAGCAGCACAGAGCACAGTGGCCCGGGCATGTGAAGAGCGGAGACCCAGTCCCGGTCCCGGACTTGGCTCCTGCGCTTCAGTGGCGACAGCCAAGGACTTGACTGACTGCGACCAACTCAGTCAATAAGTGTACACCGAAGCATGCTGTGGAGGGACAGGGCGGGGCAGGGCAGGGCAGTGCAGGGCAGAGGCAACCAATCCTGTGTGCTCAATCATTGCAGCCACAACGATGTTGAGTGGAGCTACCGCCGAGTGGAGCTGGTGGAAGCGTCTTCACCATGCCTTTGATGATTCTTTAGTGTTGCCACTGATGAAATTATAATCATGGGAATATACATACATACATATATATAATTCCTTTCACCTGGATACACGCCCAGACAATCAGACAGATAGACTAACAAACAAAGCCATCAATGGGGGCCAGTTTGCGCTCCTTGCTGGGGGGTCCTTCAACTTTCCCTTTGAAAGGATGATAATTTGCTTCTGTTTTTCCCTCCCATCGTCCAGTAACTTTTCGGGTACACCTTGAGTATAGATTTCGATTGTGGCTCGTACAGCCAGGGGCGGTGCTCTGTTCCAGCTGCCATTTGGCCACTACTTGGATCATTCCTATGCTCAAAAATGCCATTCAAATGCAAACCCCCAAATCGACCGCATAATGTGCCACAATTAAATTACAATAAATCATACTCGAAGTCAGCTCGGCAACTCTGCAGCGTAATTAATCATTTCTCTTTCTCAATATTCTCTCTGTCTGTGTGTGTGTATGTTGCCAGTCTTTGCATTCCGTAATTCTCTTCACGAGTGTGGTGTGTGTGGAGTCTTTTCTTTCTTTCTGGTATTTCTTTGTGGCACAGTAGTTCTCGTTTGATGCTAATTAATGCCTCATTTACCGCTTAGCCAGAATTTTGATATTTTTTGGGGGTTTGGCTTCTCTTTGTGGTCAGCAATGTGATTTGATTTTCATTATTTGAGTATTTCTATGAAAGGTTGTACTCGGATGAGTCATGAAAGCTAATCAGCGTTAGACGCGACTCTTATCTGTTGTAACTAAAATCCGTAATAATAAAATTGATTCCAGCCGAGAACAGTCTAAAATGTAATTCTAGAATTAAATAACAAATTACGAAGACCTTTGGCATTCAGGGCAGACTGCAATCATGTGGTGTAATAGTTGACAGATACAGATACAGATGTAGAATGAAATGATGTCTACTGCAAATGTTATTCTCCGTGCAAACATTATACATTTTAGAGTACCGGAGCAACTAGAACACAATGGAGTTGTGTGTTTCCCCCTCTGTTTGTCTTTCGTCTGTATGGAAATGTCTCATAAGTTGTCTCGAGCTGCGTACCAAGTGCTCCTCCCCTAACTCGATTCCGGCTCTAGCTTCATTGTTTCTTTGAGTTTATTCTGTTTGTTTATTTGTTTATTTCTCGCAATTTTTACAATGCCAAAAGGAGGAAAATAAAAAGCTTATTCTGCAGCCCCGTTGCTGCCCCCCTCATTAAAATTGTATATTTCAATCAAAGTTGCGCTGCTCAAGTGGTTACCGTGCGGGGGCGGAGTTGAAGGCACTTTTCCGATTGTAGTTGCCCTTCGAGTGGGGGTTTGGGTAACCCTTAAAGGGGTAGGAAATTGGGCAAACAAAACGGCTCGACTTGGCCCGGGCCACTGCCCGCCAGCTACCCATCTCGTACTTGGTGGCATGGCGGCAATTATGTGCACTCTCCGGCATCGCGTTGCGGCGTCTGGCCATCATCAAACCCGGCCAAAAGTTGGGCGACGTAATCCGAGCCATCATAACTACACACACACACACACACAACTTTGGTAATTATGCAGCCAAACTTGAAGGCTGTAAGGAAATGCTGTAACTGAGACAGCGACAGCGACCCGCAGACAAGGCGAATGTCACACGTGCCCCTGCAACGAGCCCGTGCCCCGGGCCCAGCCCACTCCTTACGCCCAGCCAAGTGCCTGCTGGGGCTGGCTGGCTTCCCAGGGTTAGAAAATTTGCCACACTCGCAGCGGAGCGGGGGCGTAAGTAGTTTATAATTAAGAAATAACTGAATTAGCGCTGATAATGTCTATTATATAATGGCAAGATACACACACACACACAAGCTAGCGGTAACTCGAAGCTCTCTGCAGCCCCCCAACCGCCCACCAATGTGTTCCGGGTTCTCTCTTCTGCTCTTTAATGAACAGCATTTACTTTTCAAGCACAATTTCACAATTTATCCCTTTGAATTTTTGTTAATTATAATAAATAGCAGTACGCATACCAGACCACAGATCCCCAGGGCTTTCCTCTGCTCCTTCTCATCTCTGTCTCTCCCTCTCTGGACTCGTTGTCATTGTGCCGCCTGACTAATTCGGGTTTATTGTGTTGCATGTAGTATGCCAGACGATACTTTGAAGAGTTGCTCAATAGAAGATCTCAAAATGAGAAGGGATTATGTAGAGTCTAATGAAGATGTAGGGAATGTAGGAAATATATCTTGTTCTCAATACTAGATGGTAACTTTATTTTCCTTCAAAAAACAAAAACAAAAATTAATTGATTTCGAAGAGCACGTTGAAGGCTCCTTCCTTTTCATTCACAAAAGTCGGATTGTTTGTTAAGTGCGCATACGCCGCGTAATTCCAGAACAAACAATAAATACATCAAAATACAACAGCGAATGGAGACTTTCAGTTACCCTCGACCCTCGAGGAATACTTCGATGTATCCAATACGGAGAGTTTTCTCTAGAAAAATGCAACGCTGCGGGGTATACAAACGGTTGAATACAAAAAAAGGATATACCGATGAAATTCCCGATTGGTTTAAAAAGTAATACTCGGTCACGTGCCGTTGATTAATGAAAAATAAGCAGAGGAAATTCGAGTGCGGCCAGCGGAACGGGATGAAAAATGAAAAGCAAATAAATGGAAATCAAAATGCGATGAAGGAAAAGCGTATGTACACACACACACACACACACACACACACATACATACATTGTAGTCACATTGTACAACGTCTCAGGGCCAAAACACTTTAAGAAACGCTTATGACACGCATACGCCGTGTGGTGCGAATTGAAAAGAAACTTGCGCATACAAATTGACAAATATTTGGAAAGGATTGCCGGGAGAAGGGATGGGCTGAGGGCTGCGACAATGACATTAAATGAGCGGGTGTATGGAGTGCGCGTAGCAAAAGTCAAACAATAGATAAAAGCAAGGATTAGTACGTTAAAACGCAGACGACGACGACGACAAGTGGGTGGAAGTGGAATAAGGTCTATTGGGAGGAGCTAGAGCTGTAGCTGGAGACGAGTCTTGCCTAGAACGTGGTGGGTAGGGAGAGTGGTAAGGGGTGTTGGTTGGGGCCACGTTAAGTAGACAGATGAACGTAAAACACGCGCGTGGCTGTGGTAATGTCTACGGCACAGCAGACGATGGCATCACCAACTCCCAACCCCCAACCCCCGACCCCAAACTCCGCCCAATCTTGCCTCTACAGTGTCGTGTGCGTGCGTCTTATCGTTAGAGCTGGCTCAAGCCTCCACCTCCGCCTCCTTCGCCATCGTCTTCCCTTTTTTTTCTGTGAGCGAGTACGGATATTTAGCAACAAAAAAGGACTTCTAGAGAAAGCATGTTGAAAGTAAATTGAAGCAGGAATTTCTGCAAGTGAACTACACAGGCAGGAGGGATAGAAGTGGCAGAAAGTTGCTGCCGGGACACAAGGAACTTTGGCAACTGCTTACAAGTTGAAGGAACTTCCCCCTTCCACACACACACAACTATCCCAGCAGTCAGTGGCAGTGCCTCGGCAGTGGCAGCTTTAAGCTGATGTGCGAGCTGTGCTCGATAAATTTGTAAGGATTACTGGGATGTATAGTAAGTATAACCCCTACAGGGGAGTAACCAGTGCTTTAACGACCCTCGTTACCTGCTCACTTATTCATTTGACTGGATAAATTTGTCTTTGGCCATTTGATGGCTTAATGAATGTCCGCCCCAGCAACTGCCCCCCCCAAAATGCCTTCCCAAGCTGCTCACAATCAGCGGCCAAACCCCACGAATCCCCCGTCTGAATGAATGACTGAATGACTGACTGACTGACTGCTCATCCGCTCTGCTGCTGATAAATTAACTTCATAATCGGCACAGTTATAAGCGCTGATGTTCGGCATTACTCTTCCATATTTTCGGGGCTGCCGTCCCTTCCGAATATCCTGCCTGTACCCCATTCCACTGCCCGACCCCCAGCCCCAGCATCCACGCAAACAAAGCGTTGGCGACGGTTGGGGGGGGCGGGGTCAAAAACAAAACAACACGCACCCTCCGCCAGGTGATGGAGAAGGTACGTACCGTTCGTTAATGCCAGGCCAGAGTGGAAGGAATAACTTTTCACCTTTTTGGTTGGGATCTGGCACGGGGGCATGAGACAGGATGGGATGTTGGCCAACTTTGTGTTGCGAAAAATTACACACAAAATGTAATTGAATGTGTTTAATTTCGCTTTTAATTTTTCGGCAAAACCGGCACAACTGCCATTGTGCGGAAACGCTTTTGTTTGCCTTCCCCCCACCTCAACAAGCGAATAATGAGGCGCGTAATGGAGTTTGAGGCAAGACATTAAAAGGGAAATGGCCATTTGAGCTAAGTGAAGCAAAGGTAGATAGAGGGTTTTTAATGATTATAAACAGGAAAGGACAGTAACTAAAGCACTACAGAAACTCTCCAAATTATTATCTAATCACTCTATAAGTAGTATAACCTTCAGGTTTATGGAGTACACCTGACATTTGCATGCTTAAAAATGAAACTAATCCGAGTGTTACGCGGCAGTGGAATAATTTGATTTGCAAAAATGTCAAGTGTGTCCGAAGAGCGTAGCTTCTCATTCCACTGATTCCACTGAATCATCGCGAGCCCCGACCAATACCGAATATCCATTCTGTATTGATGTATTTTGTTGGCCAAAAGGGTGTGCTGTTCTGCTGCTTTCAAATGAAGCGAGAGAAATCGGAGACTGTTCAAACGGCGAAAGGCAAACCCCAAGAATCTAGTTATGGCAAATGGCAGCGATTAAAATCTTGAATGTCAGGCGGAAAATTGTCAAACGAAAGGATGATGATGATGATGATGAGGATGACAATGTTGATGATGTTGGCACAGAGACAAAGATAGCAAACAAATAAAAACGCATCAGATGGTAGAAACTTGACAAAACTGAAATATGAAACACACGGGCGCAAACCTGGCATGGCAGCGCGAAGGGGAAACCGCGGTATCCGAAGTACCCGAAAATCAAAGCCTTTGGCTGCAACCTGCAATTATGCCACAGCGGCGCCCAGGACACAAAGGCAAATAAGGGATGCTCCCTGAAATTCGAGGCAATATCAAAAAAGCGGAGCGGATGCCTTCCAACTTGTGCGTGTTTCAGGGGCTGACTTACTATGCTCACACTTAAAGGAAAGATATGCAAAGGAGGAGGGAGCCCTGTGTAATGTCATCTAAGGAGAGCGGATGAGCGGATGAGGACAGCAAATACCCTACAAGAATAATCGCACGAATAACTCGACAAGCGACACCAAAATAGAAGGGAAAACACAAACACACACACACAAAAAAAACAAACATTTATAAAGGAAAAAAAAAAACAAACAAAAGAAAAGAAAAAAAAAAAGAGAATCCTTTGGGCAGACGCCGCTTACATCCTGCGCAGCAAAGCTGAACAACTTTACGGTTTCAATTATCAAAGCCCGTCGCCCTATGTTGTCTGTCTCCGGATTCAGGATTCAGGATCCAGAATCCAGAACCCAGACTCGACCCTCCATGGGCCCATGTGGCGGTGACAAAGCGAAAAGGCTGCCGCCTGCTGCTGCTGCTTCTGTGCCTTTGTTTGTTGTTGCCTGTACCGAAATAAAGGCGATTAGCATTTCCAATCCTTAGATTACCTGAAGTAGTTTATATATAGCCCCGATACCCATACAACCCCTCTCCTCCGTCCCCACGGTCCAATCTTTGATAACAAGATTGCCGTGGGCTTCGTTTTGTTTGCTTGTTTGTTGTGTGAGTGTGTGAGTGTTTGAGTGTGTGTGTGTGTGTGTGTGAGTGCCTGAGACGACTTAGTCGTTCGCCTTGGGCTGTCGTCACTTCTTGGTCCTGTTCCCATGCCCATCCTTCGATTGCAACCCTCCCGAAATAAACACACACCCGATGATTCCATCTAATGCCTGACTGCATATCCCCGAATAGCTAATTTATGCCTCAATACCCATACCCTGCCCTTACTGAACGTCCGTGCAGCTTCATGAACCGCAAATTCCCAAGCCAAATTGATCCAAAGAAACCCGGAAAGAGCAGTGCCGCCATAGAGGAACCACCACTTACATAACTCTTAGCGCACCTCAATGATTCTCAATGGGCAGGGAGTAGATTTCATCAGATATTAAGTGATTTATACAAAAGCAAAACGTTTAATTTAATGCATTTTGTTTTCGTTTTCCAATCCTATTTTGATATTTAAATGTATCAGAGTTTGTTCATTGTTTTCGTCTATATCAATTCGTTCTTCTTTTAATAACTTTCGTCGAACCACAGAATACTTCCATTAACTTTTGGTAGGGACGGGTATGCAAAGGACAAAAAACCTCCTTATTCACGTGAAAAATTAACAACACAAATTTATCTTTCGCTGATTAATTTAAAAGCCTTGTATTTCCTTCGTTGAGCCACAGACAAGACAAGACTTCCATTGAACTGTAGGCGTTCAGTCTGACCTCCGCCGTCTCTGTTCCAAGAAGCCGATCAAAGGAGCAAAAGCCTCCTTATTCACGTGAAAAAATTAACGCAGACACAAATTATATCTGGCGCTGATTAATCACTTAACAAGCCTTGTATTTCGCCTGATATTAACTTCACACAGACGCACACACATGATCCCAGTCCCGTCCCACACGTTCAGCCGTTCAGTCTGACCTCCGCCGTCTCTGTTCCAAGCCAAGCCGATCCAAGCCGATTCGATCCTATCCGATCCGCATCCAAGACGGAAGACGAAGACGAAGTGTGGAACGGCGGCAGGTTGCAGGTGGCGGGGTAAATAAAATGCCACGTCAATTTCATGCAAAAGGTGCGCAGTCGTAAATTTAACTGGACGCGTAAATCCTGCTCACAAATGTTTCAAGTTCGCGCCGACGAAGCGTTGTCCGCTGTCCACCGTCCACACAGTCCACAGTCCAAGCCAATCCAGTCCAGCCAAGTGGTCGGGTCGGCCGTCGTCATCATCCCATTGCTGTCCAATTGTATTTATTTAGGGCCCGTCCCAGCCCAGCTCAACTCAACTGCGACCTGGTCTGGTCTTTGCTGGTCTGTTCTGGTCTGTTCTGGTCTGGCCTGGTCGGGTTTTGGGCCTGGCTGACTGGCTGGCTGGCTGGCAGCGCTAAAATTTAAATTCATACACGATCGTTGGCCCCAAAAAGACTAATGAGCACAATTATGCATTATTGCAGCTCGTTGCATCGAAAATGAACTTTAACAAGCCTCGGCGAACACTTGATGCGCCCGGCCAGGGTCTCCGCCAGGGAAGAAGTGTATCGAGAGGGCAGCAACACCACTGTCTGTCAGCTTGAGTTGGGTAAGTTAAAGTCAGGGAAGGTAGTGGGGGAAAAACTAGTTTCGACTTCTGCTGCAGTTGTCTGCCTTCCTTTATTTTCGGCAAGCCTGGGATCGGCTTAGGCTGTTAGCACTGTATCGAGGGGCTTTTGCATTCTGCTGGTACGCGGAACTCTGACGACGACAACAGACAGACAAACTGTGGAGGTCTTCGCGATAAGGTCAGCAGGGACAGGGAGACAATTGTGCATGACACTTGCCGGGGTAATAATCCGATTTGGACGAAAGAATGATGCTTAAATTTGTGATTGGCTGTGTATTACCACAAAATGGGTTTCATATATATAACGAGATCTGCGGAATGGCAGCCATTCCATATGCAGTCCAAAGCGCTATCAGAACAGAACTTGCTGTGGATGTGTCGCCACTTCTGATTAAAGTTTATCTAGCCTCAAATTGGCCGCAGCATTGCGGCTTAGTCATGGCTCCTTCCACTTGCATCAGGAGCCTTGGCATTTATTTTGCAACCAAGTGCAATCCGCCTCTGTCTGGCTGTCTGGCTGTCTGGGTGGATGGCACTTGCCAAAACTGTAGCATCGGGACCTGCGTCTGGCTGGGCTGACAAATATGGCTGTAAAAGCGGTAAGGAAATTCGCTTTTTTCCAGCTTTTCTGGCCGCTCTCTCTCGCTCTCCTCTTGCGTGCGCATAAAATTCAAATCAATGACAAGACGACGAGAACGACAACCTCGAAGACGACGACAACGATGGAGTCGATGGAGTCGCGGATGAGGATACAACTTTGCGGGCAACATTTGCGTTTCATTGCCAAAACGCCAATTTGGCAGCTCAAGAGGGGGAGGATAAGACCACGACCATAGTCATGGCCATAGTCAGGATGGGGAATGCTGTGGTGCTTTTATGGCATATACATAGATATTGTCTCAAGATGTCTGCGGCGGATAATCTTGTTATCGCGTCTCGTTGCATTTAATTGAGGCGGCAAGCGCAACAGAAAAACATCACATCCCCAGACCCCAAAACGGCGAAAAAACTTTTCCTCCTTCAACCAAGCCCAATCGCTTCCCACCAACAACAACAAAAAAATTAATTGGTATATCAAAGCATTTGAATTTTAATGTGTTTTGCGTGGTCAGCGATTCAAGTTTTTTTTTCATTTTTTATTATAATTCTTTCTTCCTTCTTTTCTTTTCTTTCCATTCCCAAAAGTGGGCTGACAATCGGAAGGGGCGTGTCTCTCTCATTTCCATTCAATTGCACTTGAGCTTCGGTTCATTTTTCGTTTCGTTTCGTTCGTTTTTTTCATTTCATTCCATTTGTCGCTCTTTGGAAGGGGGAATGTAGGGTGTGGGGTGGGGATGGGGAGAGTCACGCAGCTGGCGTTGACATTTGGTATATCCATTTGGAACCGAAATTCTAAGCATATCAAAATGTTATTCAATACTTTTTCCCCGCATTCCTTAAACGCTTTGTAGGCTCCTGCTCCTTCCTTTCATCCGCCATATTCTAATTTACCTCGAGTCTCGAAATACCAATAGAGCAGAGTGAGTGAGAAAGAGAGTGGGAAGGGGAGAAACGAAAGAGAATTGGGGAATCAACGAAAAAAAATTGTCGCATAAAATTACAAAAGACAAAAGGTTCGCCCGTTTCCATTCGTCCCGTCTGTCCGTCCATCCGTCTGTCCCTATGTCCGTCCTTTGGTTTTAATAGAAATCTACGCCCGTATTTTCGTTTGACAAAATTTCATGCCATTTGGGCCCTGTTCTTTGCAGCTTCTTCTCCGGCTCCTTTTTTCTTTCACATCTTCCTCTGGTGGTACTACATGCTTTTTGCATTTGGCTCTATTTTCGGGCGTTTCAATTGCCTCGCCAGCCCCAGCCAGGGTCCCGTTCCCTTTGCCATTGTCTAGGCTCATTGTGTTGGCCACCACCGCTGTGATTCCATTTAACATTGCCCTATGCTGTCGCTGTCGCTGTCCCCCCTTGTCACAGTCCCATATGCAGATTGAATTACACCGCAGGCCGCCATCGTCTTCTCTAATTGTCAGGTTAAAATGGGCCAGTTAGGATAATTTGCAGTTGTACTTGGATAATGCCCCAGAGGTTTGAGAATCCATATGTATATGTACACGCACTCGACTAGAGGTAGAACTACTGCTCAAGAGGGGCGGAGCTTAGTCTGGAATTGGGGTTGATCTGGTCGCTACTTGAGGTGAGGAATCCATGATGAAAAGAGACGAACATGTGAGCTAGTCAGCCATCTCTTTCTATAGGAATATATTAGTTTATTTTAATTATGGGCCATAGGGCAGCAATAAGAGGGCCGCTCCCTCTGCCGCTACCACAACTATAATGGAAGATTCGTAGCACAAAAGATCAAAGGAACATTCTAAAAACCCAACCACGTTAAAGCTCCTTCCTAACAATTCCCATCCACCACTCACATAAAACACCCTCTTCAGCCGCCAGAGGGGCTCCGAGAGCTAAACGATCTTTTATTTCCTATGGTTGCCATGTCGTTAGGCCATTCTGGCAGCATTCTGCCCACCAAAAATCTCGTTTCAAGAGGCCCCGCCAAAAGGCCCAACACCAAAAATGATAATATTAAAAGAATCTGCAAATGACGCGCAAATGTTTCAACACTCTCGGCTGCAGTGGCTGCTGGCTGCTGGCTGTGGCTGTTGCAGCGGCGGCAATCTGCAGCAATCCCAAAAAACGAAAGAAAAGAAAAGAAAAAAAATGTAATAATAATAAAAAAGAAAATTATTGCACTTCACATTCACAGTCATCGGACAGTGCCATCTTTCGCTCGGGGCACTGCTGTCCAGCACCCCACCGACGTCCCTCCCTCCCACCAGCAACGCGCATTGCGCAAGAATCCAATGACGACCACGGAGACCGAGGACTCAGAGTCTTCCGAGTCTTCTGAGGCGTGGATGAGGATCGACAACTGGCTGGTCCGCTCGTTCTAACTAGAAGGTGATATAAGTGGTTCGATTGCCGCGGCCATTGCACAGTGGTGACCATTCAATTAAAAGCGTAGAAAAGATTCAAAAGAAAGAGAAAACATTTTCAGTCATCAAAGAAAACACATTTAAATATATTTTAGCTTAGCGATTATTGGGGCATATGAGATCTATATCATGTACCACTGTGCCACATGCCGCGGATCACCAAGCGGGGCCGGATCGACGGCGGCGCGTTAGCGCTAATAAGCAATTGCCAAATTACATTCGCGTGAGTAATCTCGCGCCCCGATGCTTTTGGCCTGGCCTGGCCCGTACCGGACCGGACCGACCCGGACGGCTGCAACTCGGTGGGCGGAGCTTAGTGGGCACCGCAAGCGCAGATACTTAAGTGATGCCCATTGCCCGTCGCTGTCCACTGTCCACTGTCCGCCGTTGCACGTCCATGGCCATCCGCAGGGGCATGCCAGTCACTCACTCACTCACTGGATCGCTCGCTCCCTCACTCACTCACTCACTCAGTCAGTCAGTCAGCCGGTCACTCATTCATGCCGTCATTTATTGCCCCGACATCCAATGGAGGAGGCAGCCAGCCCAGAGCTCTCCTCCGACTCTCGAGTCCAAGCCAAGCTGCAATGTGCCCGCCTAAGCCTGTAATTTAATTTTTTACCCGTCTTTTGCTGCTTCTGCTGCTCTTGTTGTGGCGGCTCTGTTCCTGGTTCTACCTCTTGCTGCTGCTGCCGCTGCAGTTTTGGGCCCAAAGAAGTTAGTTAGTTAGTGCGGCTATCGCCATTTCTTTGAGGCCTTCCCTCCCTCAGCTGGTAGGCCCTCGTCCCATTCAGCGCTTGGAATTTCTTCCCTTTAACACATTTTGGCATGCAATTTGCTGAAATTAACTTCAATTGCAATTTGCTGTTCTCTCCCGATCCGATTCCCCGTTTGTGTGTCATTCCCATTGGGCTATCGCTGCCGCATCTTTTTGGGCCAACTGAGCCAACTGACATGTGCATATGGACATGGATATGGCCATTAGAGTCGCAATCTAGCTGTCTGCGCGGAAGACAGCGGAAGGGGTAACAATGCACCCCGGGTGGGATAACTGTTAATGGGGAAATGAAAAAAGTAATGTGATCGCTGAAACATGGAAACACCGAACGAAGGAAGTAATTTGGTAAGCATTTCTCTTCTGGTTTGGTGGATCTTTAACTTTGTATTTGATTGCAATTCTGCACCATTAATATGCCAGGTCATTGCAACTCCCCCCCAAAGGCCTAGATCCAATCATAGTTCAATGCCTTGGCCTCCTCCTGTCCACCACTGCCTTGTGCGCCTGTGGGGCAGTCTGGCTCTGGCTCTGGCTTAATACGAAGCAACACCATTAAGAGCATGCAAATTAAAAATACTCAACAACATATCAACTGCAGAGCTACCAGGCTGCTGGCATCCAGTTCCAGCCGCGGACTCGGACTCGTCTGCATCTGTCGAAACAAAGACTAAATGCCTAAAAACCTAAACAGGGAGACAGAGAGACACGGGCAGAGACACAAAACGGGTAAGAACTTCCCCACCGTCTAAAGCTATCAGAGCTGGCGATGGTAATTGCAGGTTTCGCTGCCAGCATTTTGCACACCAAAGCGACGTAGCTGCATTTCAAGGAGCTGCCTCATCTTTATCCACTATTCCAGCACTGCCCCTGCCCTACACTGCCCTGCCCAGCCCTTCCATGGATATTTTCCAAGCCAGAGAGCGCGTTGAACGATCGCTGGTCCCGACGCGCATGCGCAACAGCCATGGAGAATGGCAATGGCCATCAGTCAGTCAGTTAGGCCGGAATGGAGAGGAGAGCAAAGAATATGGCTGAATGGCTGGCTGACTGACTGGCTGGCTGACTGACTGGCTGACTGCTCGACTTAATGATGGGCGAGTGAGCTGATCCGGGGAAATCACTCAAAGGCGTTGAGTGGATAGCCATTTGGCCACAGTGGAGCTTCCAGAGTTCGGTGGATGGTTCAATTAGATCATCTAGCAGACTGATTATGCCAGTAAATTGAAGATTGAATGTGAATTTTGTACATTTTTGATTGAATTATTATGGAATGCTCTGTTCTCTGATGGCAACTGCTGCATCGCATTGAGCTGATGTCGATGCATACACTCGTATCATTGAATCTAAGAGTATTTTATGGTTGTGTTGTGTATGTAGACACAACCCTCTGGTTGTGGCTACCTGCCGCCGCCTGCTGCCGCCTGTTTGTCTTTGTCATTAGGGCCACCGCACACAATTTCCCAAATGACAAACATGCCAAAATGGTTTGGTGGCCCTAGACAATGGACACACAGAGGCAGCAAAAAGGAGCTGCAGGAGCAGCAGCAGTAGCACAATCGGCAGCCCATTAATCACAATGCTCCAAAACGGCTTGACAGTTCCGTCTACGTGGAATTGTCCCTGCTCCTAGTAGCTCTACAGTACCCTCTGTTCATTCCCTTTTCAGCTTTTGTGTGTCTATGTGTGTATCCTTGGCATAATTCTTATTCAATCGGTAAGGACAATGGCATGTTGTAGTTTCAATTTGCGGTGGGCATGAGATTTGTGCCAAGACAATTGCCAAGACAGGAAGCAAAGACAGGAAGAACGAAAGAGTCTGACTCCGGCTCCGGTCATCAATTTAAAAAATGAAAAATTTCCTTCTTCTTTGGCAGCACAGCTCCGGAAAATGGGAAAATTGAATTAACCTTTGCAGAGTGCTGGACGGTGCTGTTGCTCCTTCTTTGCTTTTTGGGTTTTGTTTTTCTGGCAAACAAATGTTACTGCCAGAGTCCAAGTCGGAGTCGGAGTTGTGATAGCATCTACTGCCGAAATATGTTAATTTTCAATTTAGTAGCTTTGGCCAGCTCTGGAAAAATTGTATTTTTTATACATGTATATTATGTGTGTGTGTATTTCTGGCCTCCACCTCCACCGCTGCCTTCCCGTTCGTAATTCGTCGTTTATTTTCGGGGCTGAAGCACTCGAGCGTAACATGAACATGTGAGGGAAAGAGAGAGAAAGAGAGAGAGGGAGCACCCACAGTTAGAGAGAGCTAGAAGCACGTCGAACAAATTATCACATCCACTAATCTGCTGCATATCATTTTCGGAGGCGTAGTTAGACCAGACTAGACCTATGTAGTAGGAGCCCTACCCTGCCCTAGATGAGATGAAGAGGAAGTGTTTCCATGTTAGATCGCTGATCTCCAACTTCATAAACAATTTGTTGCCACTCCCTCCATCACCAACATACATAGTTCTCTGCCCAAGAAACTGAAATAATTAAGACATTATAAATTATTTTGGGCCGTGGGTGTTGATGGTCGTCGGTCTTTGTCTGCGGTCTGCGGCACTTCTTCCAACATCCACTAATGAGCATAACAAAATATTCTATCTGATATGTATCTACCCGCTGCTCCACCTTTTCATCATATTCGTTGATAGTTTGAGTTATGTTCTACGGCCTGTTGGCCTTCTGCTTTGCATACTCTCCCTCCACCATGTACTCGTACGAGTGTCTCAAATTAGGGGCAGCCTACCGCTGGGAAATATAGTAACCTTTATAGGGGCAAGTCAGAGTTGAAGCATTTCACACGACAATTAAAAAGAGATTTTAACGAAACTTATATAGTAATACTTTATGGAAAATTGAATAGATGAAACCCTTTCAAAATCCAAACTCATTTGATTTGTTCTCTTAGATTTATCGAATATTTTCCCTAGATTTGTTGAACAAAATAACATGAAAAATATTCCCTCGTACATGGAAATTCTCCTTTCTCCTTGGTACATTCTCAACACACATTCGCAATTGGGCAGGTCAACAGACTCTACAGAACGAAAAATTTTTGAGAAATCAAAACATTTTTCGCTGGGATTTCAATTAAACGAAAAAAGCTTTGTTGTTTTTAAATGTCGAAAACAGGCTGTTGTTTGAAGGGCAGCCAGTCAGTTTGCTGAATGGTGGATCAGTCAGTCACCGAAGCGCCTGCTCGAGATGAGAATCAGAGCCGAAATCGGATTCAGAATCAGCGCTGCAAAAACGATTTTTAAATCAATTTCTCAATCAATGTCATGGCAAATACAAAACACACACAGGAGACGAGGCCACTCGGAGTTGAAGTCGACAGCTTGAACCCGGGGTAAGCTTGAACCTGGCACCAGCATCAGCATCAGCAGCGAGTTGCCAATGATTTCGATTGCAGTTCTGGAAGTTGAGATTCCTGGAAATCGGCTTAAGCTGGAAATCGTGTGTTTTGTATACTCGAAGTCGTCTGTCTGTCTCTTTGCTCTGCCCCGAAAAGTAAAAGGTTCAAATTGTGTCCAAAATGTCAAAAGCAGACTCAATATGATCGCTGCCGCCTCTCTCGCGGACGGTCGCTGTGGCAGGGGCAGTCGCATCGCATCGGATCGCGTCCGTGTCCGCAACAGAAGCCCTGGAAATTTGATCGCATGCAGATAGCGCTCTGCTCTGGGACTGCCTTGACTGGGCATGGGCCTGGGCCTGGGCCTGGGCCTGGGCCTGAACTTGAGCCCTGAGACTGTGGCTGTGGCTGTGGCTCTCGTTCTTGGTTTGGGCATGCAACTGTTTTGTCGTTTTTGGCGTGCGATAACCCAAGTCAATGACTGCAACTGGGGTCTGCTTGCTGGTCTCTCCCCCTACCCGCTCTGCTGGCATGAAAAGTGAACTTGACGGCAATTGGTGTGTGTGTGTGTGTGTGCTCACGGGAGCCTCCTCGGCCGCAGTTCGAGTACCATCCTCATCAGCATCATCATCGCTGCATACAATCGTCGATAATCTCACGCTTGGCATCGGCAATATCTCCGCCGCCGCTGCAGACAGCGCATCCAGCCCATCCAGCTCATCCAGTCCAGCCATCCCAGCCATTACAGCTAGCCCTGCCAGTAAGCCCTGCCAGCATCCTTTCCTTTGCTGCCCATCCAGATCCAGTCCCGATCCGAGCTGGGAGTTCGACACGGCTTCGTTTGGTTCGGTTTGGTTTGGTTTAGATTTGTTTGGAGCTGCTGTTGTGACTTGGCATTCAATTGAATTTCGTTAAATTACATGAATGTATAACCATTTTAATTTTCTTCTCGGCTGCTGTCGGGAATCGCCTGGGATCTGGTTTGTGGCCCCGGGATCTCTGCCTGTGCCCCTGCCAGTGCCTCTGTCTGTGCTTGTGTGTGTAGTCGATGCCTTTTGAATGATGACCTTACAAATCACGTTTCGCAACGGCTAGAGTCTTGCTCTGGGACTTGCTCTGATCATCAAGATGCTGGGCCACAGATAGTCCCGCCAGGAGGCATTCCTTTAACGATGCTGCTGCTACTTCTGCTGCTGCTGCTGATGATGATGGGGAAGTGCCATCAGCGACGGCTCCCAGGGAAATGGACTTTAAGGTGTTGCCCACAGCGGCGTTTCCTTGGCCTACCCAGATATCTCCACTAAGTACAGTCATAGCCAAAAGTTGCGGTAGTCCATGGGACATTTTTAGCTAATACTCGTTGTTGTTGTTCAATTGATTGATTTCTGCTGTGTGCTGTCATATGCAGCTTGTGGCTTCCAATCTCATGTCTGTCGCAGACCTGAACCCATCAAACAGCCCTTTCCCTTGTTTACTTAGGTTCCCAAAGGTTCTCCCCCTTTGTGCACACACATTAACCCACCCGAATTCCCAGCCCCTCCCACCTATCGTTTCGCACTGCACAAATCATGTCGATTTGTTCGTGTAGTGAGTTGGCAAAAACTGTCAGTTAATTTCAATTTTGAACATGATACGCCCCGAAGAGAATAACTCGTGTGACAAAAAAAACAACGAAAAAACAATTAAGTCCTAGGGTGACACGAAACGTGGCACATTCCCGCTGCACGGACTACTGTGGGCGGTGGGAGGGTGGATCGGGAGAACGCTGAGCGAAGCTGAATCAAACCTAATGTAATTCACGGAGAGTATTCCCATACCTTGAACCTTGTGTGCCGTCGTGTATGTACCTGCAGCACATGCAGAGTGAAAGCGTGAAAATGAAATGAAAAATCACAGTCCAAAACGCTCGCTTAGGGATAGAGAGAGAGAGAGAGTGTGGCAGTGGCATGCAGCATGAGACAGGGATAGCGATAGCAGCAGCGACACAAGCGGCGAGGCATGCACAATTGGGCGTTGTAATTGAATTAGTCGCACCCACAGATTGCACACATGAATGACTTGCCGTAGACAAAAGGGCATACCCGAATTTATGCCAGGGGAGCGGGGGGTAGAAGCTAAAATACGACAAAAAATTGCGATTTATTTATTAAATTAGGTTACCAGGCAACGGCCCAGGGACATAGACATGGAGGCGACTCTCCTCCACTCTCAATGCCTGAGGGAACAAGGGACGTATTCGAGGATATTTGTGCAATGAATTGCACTTAGGCAGTTCCCAACACTGAACTGGATATTTATTCTATACTATACACATGTGTGAAAGAGGATCGAGCGTGTGAAAAGGATTCAGCTATTGAAATCAGTTCAAATGGAGATTAAACGGGTTTATACTCGCTTAGGGCCAAAGCTGCTCTCAAGGCTTCCTTCCACTTTTATAAGTTCAAATATCGCGCAGCACTGAGAGTAAAAAATCACTGAATATAGCACTTCAGAGGGGAGATATATAAACTTCTATCTTGTTTAGGTTGTTTAGTTGGCTTGGCGGCGTTTTCTCTCAGTGCATTCTAACGACGATTCCTCGTTGCTGGCCTCCCGAGAGATGTGTGTGTGTGTGTGTGTGTGTGCGGGAGTGTGGGTGAGTGGGTAATGTGTCTCGAGTGGCGTAACCTAAGCTCCTCCGCTAAGCCGTCGCTCAAGTATTTGCTATCCTGGGCCAACACACACACACACACACCCACACACACCCACACATACTCGCTGGGGGGAAGTGCGAGGCCAATTTGCATTATAGTCCTCACGAGTGGCAGTGGCAGTGGGCCCTGCTCTGGTCTGGTTTGGTTTCAACTAACTTGACCTTGCCCCGGGCGGCACACACACTGAGGGAGGTGACAGCAGTTGGCAGCCCGTTTTTCTACTACACTTTCTCGAGCACTTTTTTCAGTGCCGCCTGAAAGTATGCTTTGAAATCCGCAGCTGCCGCTCGTAATTAAACCTGCAGCCAAAGCAAAGCAAAGCAAAGGGTGGGGTGGGGTGTGATGGGGCACTACATTAAGGTTATTTATCGTCAAGTGTCGAGTGCTACAACCTACCCTACCCTACACTACCCTACCACTACCCGTTGTAGCCACAGTAGTTGCTGCTATTTAAAATGATAAAATGCATGTTGACCTCAACAAAGAAGCAGCAGTAGAGGCAGGCAGCATGGGGCGGGCAGCAGGTGAAGGACGAGTGCGAAAAGCACTCAACGGGCTCAAAGCTGTAATAAAATCTAAAAATGTGTTGCCACAAAAATGTTATTTCCTAAATAAACACACAGAGAGGGAGGATAGTATAAGTAGGGACGGAGGGAGAGTGTGGCGCCGCACCATCATCATCATCAGGTAACTGCTGAGAGGCAGGTTGTGTGTGCCACCCTCTTCTGGGATACGGAGTGACAGAGATAACGTTGTCCTGGCCCGGCTCTCATCTCTAGCGGAAGTTACTCATGCGGTTTTTACTGGTAATTAAATTAAATTTATTTAAGCCGAGTTAGCTTATGCTTCCAGCAGGCACCAGCTAGATCTCGCTTGCTGGATGGACGAGGCAATGGGCGTGGAGCGGTGAATGCTGCAGCGCCTTGTCCTGGAGCTTGGGTTAAGTTGGCTTTTGGCAACAATGTTGCGGTGGGGCAACCACAGCATCCATTCTGGTGGTTCCGGCTCCAGCTCTCAGGTGTCCATCCATTCGCATCTGCCCCTGCCATGGGCAGCAGCCCTATTCCACCCATCCTAAGCATCTTCTATTGCATTTAAAGTGACAGTTTTCCTGCTTTAAATTGTGTAATCGGACCTGATAAAAGCTTTTGTCATTTAAACGATGAAGCTGGCCAGCAACTAGGAAAATACTACCAGGATATCATACAACCAGCTCAAAGGAGCAGAGCATTCTGCGGCTTTTTCTAGATTGCAACAAAAGTTTAACCACAAAAATGGATGTCTGGCCGGGCAGTATCTAGGATGCCAATGCTCTGGACTACTAGGGTTCTTTATAGAGCATTAAGGAGTCGGTTTAGTCTGCTTTGGAATGGAGCATTCATAAGTAATAACTTTGGAGAGACTTCGCCTCGACTGCAATCCATTAATAGAGCTTGAAAATTGATTGGTTACATTCAAAATTCACTCCGTATAAAGATAGATTCTTCTCCTATATTTGCGCCTCGATTGTTACTAAAAAATGAAGTTTTATCTCGAAGTTATTGTTTATTTGGTTCTGACTCTGACAGGGCTTGAGGAGCGTCTCCTGCCAGAGGAAAAGTTTAATGTTGCTTACTAAATATATTGCAAATAAAAGTACCCCCCAATAAAGACTGACAATTCGAGTCTAAACATTTTTTAGACATATAGTAAATGCTGGCACAATTACGAACAAATCTCGACGCAAACCAATATAAGCAAAATCGGTGCCAGGCGGCAATCTGTAAAGGTCAAGAGTCAATCAGCTGGCGAACACGGCCCCAAATGGAAAAAAGCAATGGTGAAAAGGGAAAAGATACTCGAGGCCCAATAGGAAATCAGGCTTCGCGGTTGTTATATTCACATTATGCACAATTTTTATTGCACAATTCACGCTGTTTGCTGGGCCCATTTTGGGGGCACAGTTTGTTGGTTGGTTGGGCTGCCAACTTTATTTATAGGTCAGGGCAACAAAAATTCACAGCCAACAATGGAACGTTGTGAGCCTTACTCGAGTGCTCGCAGCAGCATGCCACAGCATTGTGCCACAATATATATTGTATATTATTTTATTTTTCACAATTTTCCAACTGCCAGCAACGGCTGCACGGGCTGGGGCAGGGGCTGGGGCTGGGGCTGGGGCTGTTTTTGTATTTGTTCAATTGCTGCAAATGCTTGGAAAGTATTTACAAACGTTTTCAATTCTGTTGCGGCGCCAGAGACACGAATTTTCCGTACCCCCAGCCGCCCGTTCCATCGTTGCGATTCAACTAAAACTAGGCAAGAAAAAAAGGTTAAACCGTGGCACTGAATACTGAATACACTTCCTGTGCCAAGTAGTTCATTGTATTAGGATCGATCCGAATGGAAGATAACTCATTACTGGTGCTACAGATGCAGATGTTCCTCCTGTTCAGATCTGATCTTGTGAGTCCTTTAGCTGGAGAACACCTTTCAGATCTCAATGCAGATGCTGCACATATTACACACCCTACTTTGGCCATGATGCCACGCGATTTAGTGGCAGAGGAACAACAGCAATCCGGAGAGTGTTGGCGCTGCCACAAGCATTTCAATTTCCATTTCCATTTCTATGCCGCTGCTGCTGTTGCCTCTGTTGCTGCTGCTGCTGTTGGCAACCGGCGACTGAAATCGTGCCGTTAATCGGTTTAAATATGCGACAGGTTGTTGCCAGCTCCAGACTCCAACTCTGCCACACTGCCACACTGCTTGTGCTCGTGCTCGTGGTCGGCAGCCTGGCAGCCTTTTGAGCGAAGGATTTCATAATCCGCTGCATTTGTACCGCCGATTATGCAATTTGGCTGGGGCTTTTGAGCCCCGCTTTCTGTTCAATTCAGGAAGTCATTTGCCCAACGTATTAAGGCCTTTGTACAAATAAATGTTTATTTAAATTAGGCTCGCCACAAACAAATAAACACAATAAGAAAATACGAAAAATGGGGAGGGGGGGAAAAATAAACGGTAGCATTTTCGGTATTTGATTTTCACTTTCTATTTGCGGCTGCCACAGCCGAGGGCGAGGCCAAAGCCTGTCTCTGTGTGACTGTGACTGTGACTGTACGTGTGACTGTGCCTGTGACTATGTCTGTCTATTCGCATTTGATTTGTTGTCGTCCATTGTTATTTTATGCAAATTTTCCACATTGCCATTTGGCTAACTCGAGCTATTGTGACTTATTTGAAATTAAACAAAAAAACAAACAGTTGAAATGCAATAAAGGTTTATCTTTGCAGCTCCTGCCTGAACCTACATGAAAAATAAACGAACAACCCGATCAGGCCTGGGTAAGAGAATGCCTTGAAGTACTTGGCCTGGGAATAGTTTTTGTGGGATTAACCTACCCAGGAAAAGGAAAAGGGAAATGATTCCCAGCACTGATTCGACTATAGACAGCTCGTCATCCCGCCATGTATCGATCAGTATGCCAAGACTCGAACTGATCCATAAGCATCCACCGACCGGAGCCAATACGATCGAGATCAGCAGCAGCACGGGCATCTCCTGGTGGACAAAACAGTTAGTGGCGAAGTTTGGAGTGTGGCTCTGGCAGTTACTTGCCTGATTGGCACCCACTAAGAGCAGAGTGGCGGCCAACAGAATTGGCGGCCAGGCCGAGAGTCCAACGATAATTAACGGCTTAAATCCACCATAGACTGGAAAAACAAAGCAAAACAGAAAGGTGTGTCACGGTTGGGATTACGGCTTGGCGGATCATTCACTGAGTACCGAGACAGTAGCACTTCACCGATATGTCCAATAATCCATAAAAGAAAGCACATATTGCAATACCAAAGCATTTATTCTGGCGACCCACCGACAAGCACATTCCAGCTGTACGGCTATACTATTTTCTGAAAATTACACAACACTGACAGGAAACGTATAGAGATTGATTTTTTGAATTTGGAAAGAACTACAGAATTTATTGATACACATTTACGAACTAAGTCATCGTGCGATAGAATTTGAGTGGCATGCAAATAAAGAATCCAAGCATAACTGCAACAGAAAATACTTCAATCAGAAAGCAGATAAAATCAATAACCGGCTTACCCACCGATCTTGATGATGGCCACCAGTGTGTTCTCGATAGTGTCTCTGGCTTCCAATTGTTGCCCTGCCGATATGAATGATACAATGATCATAGTTGATCCGAGCAGGAAGGCCACAATCAGCCATATCAGCACCATAAAACGCTTCTCCTATACAATATGACAATGAAATTACTACATATTCTAGTATCATTAAATACGCGGATGGTGTGCACTAGTACTTGCCTCATGGGCTCCATAGTACAGGGCTATGGCAGCGGCACAAATGACACCCCAGCAAACCATTCCAATGATTACATTCCACTTGGGTCCATCCCTCACTATATAGGGTAAGGTAAGAGAAAAAAACTGTACACGATGCATTCCAATTTGTTGATTGATTATTCAATTACAGATGAGCATATACCCGAAAAATTCAGAGAGAATTGAACAAATTATCGCCATGACTGCGATTATCAGGGACGAACGTCTCGGCGATCCGCACATTTCGCTTTATTTCGATTAAATAAATAAATCATCCAGCTTGACAGTGTACGTAAAGAGAACTACATATATATGTAGATGTAAAAAAAAAGGGAAAATTTTGGGGCATAAATTGATCAAATTACAAAGCAGCAATGATGAAAATTATTTGCTGCAAAGAATTATTATTATTTTTGATGTAAAGAATGTAGATCCTAGAATGTAGAATACTACTTTGGGGATTTATTCAATTTAAAATTCACAATAATTTTGATACACAGATACAGACTGAAATATATGTACTACGGGTACTTAGCATTATCTAAAGCCACCAACGGTGTGGTCGGACATCGATCGAAACCATAGGTATGGAATGATGATAAAAAACCCAAATGCAACTGCAAAAGAAAGTTCATCATTCAGGACTGGAAAAGAGACAATTAACTACAGTACCTACCGACGGAGATGACAATTATGACTGAGGTTTCAATGATGCTGTCGGTATTATCTTTTTTTTTCGATTCATTCGATATATAAATGCAGCCCAAAACAAACTCAGTGACTCCGCATATGAAAGCCAAAATGATCCACAAGAGCACATCTTTACGAGTCTCCTGTATGGATAAATGACAGTGAAATAGATAAAGATGAAATTTGTGATGTCTGCTGATACATATAGTAGTACTTACCAAACGAACCCCACGCCCCAAAATATAGCAGCCTAAGCACATCACAATCCAAAGAACAAGTTGAACAATTAATTGCCATTCTGGTCCAACCTTATCTATGGGTATATAATACCGATATATAGGATATATACCATAATATATGTATGTGTAATGATTATTTATTTACATATACCATATGCTGCTAAGGCTATGTTAAGTATTGAATATCCGAACGCAAATATGCCGACTGTCCTTGTTCTTCTCCTTGGCGTGGCACCACACATTTCGATCTGTCTCTAGTACTTGAAATAAATTTAAATCAACTCAAACTGACATTGTACGTAAAGAGAACAAGATATTTACTATATAATTTCATTATCTGTATTGCATTGCCACAAAATACAAAAAAACAGTTGGAACAGTTCGCCAAGGTACAGCTGTAGTAAAAATTAAATGAAAAATGTTTTTAATTGAATCAACAGATTGTGGGGCAAACATACCATGCCACACACACTGCAGTTGGTGTGTATGTGTGTGTGGGTTCATATAATATTCTCCCCTCAGATACAAATATGCTAACGGTTTAATTAAATTTGCAAGCAATTCGGTAAAAACTCACCAAAAGGTTGACAAAAAGAAATGGGGGGAAAAATTTTGTTAACTTTTTGTTGACTGCACCAAAAGAGAAGGGTGCCCCTGAAAAGGTGCAGAGAGTTACAGTACTGAATAGGGGGCCCCTCGGGGGTTCCCATGGGGTGTTCTATGTGGCACGTGGCAGGAGAGGGAAGGCTATTAATTAACTAGAAATGCCATTTTCCACAATTATACGTTTCCCGACTATATAGAAATGTAAAACTAATTACATTGCAATTTGCCAGCGTAATGGCAAGAGCAAGAGGCCCAAGCCCCAAGCCCCAGTCCGTGCCCATGGCCAGGCTGTGTGGTCCTACCTAGCAGCGCCTTTGGTTCTGACTCTGACTCTTGTCTATACACTAGTTGTGTTGTAGGTGGGGTGTGGGGGCGGCAGGTTCGTGGAAAACTGCATGCAAAGCAATTTATGTGCATGGTGGTGGGGGAGGAGCTGAGGCGGATGCCGCACTAACAAGTTTCCGCGCTACTTCCTTGGAAATACAAAATCAATGCAGAAAGCAAAGGGACACATCCTGGCCTGAACCCCATTCCCCCCACCCCGCAATAGTCCTTCCTTCTCCAACACAGTTAAACTTCTTAGCTCAGGTGCTTTGTATGTATGTATATGCTCTATATGTATAAGGGCGTTGGGCATGGCATTATATTAAATGTGGCATGCAAATCCAGCCTTAAAGGCAGCTACCAACTGCGCACAGTGGGCAACAGCGAAGAAAATTGGCACACAAAAATACAACGACCAGAATTCAGAGTAAATAAGGAGCGGAGTTAACTTTAATTCACTTAAAATAACCCCCAAATTGGGGTAAAATTTCCATGAAATTAATTAAAATTTAAATGAATATTTTTGCAATCCTTTCCATTATCCTTGACCACTGTCAGTTGGCCCTAAATTTATCAGAGTGCGAGCCTGGGCTCTGGTGCATTTGGCCGATTAATGGGCGCTATAATTTGTATTTGTGTGCATAAGCGCCGCTCTGGTTAGCGGTTATTTGAGCCGGGTTCCATTTCGCTTCAGTGCATTGGGCCACAATGGGTGGGAGAGATTTGATTGATGTGGGATTTGTGGCACTTGCCAGCTCAAGCGATAGCCTTCACTCACACACACAAACACACATATGTATGTATGTTGGCCATTGTTGCAATGCAATATTCATTGGCCAATTATTTGTTACACAATTGTTTCACTTTAAATCGTAGATTAGAGCTCAACAGGATCATATTTCTATGAAAATGTTAAGCAATTATTTAATAGAGCCCGGAATCCGTTTAAAGATTGAAATTATTTCAAAACTCTACATAATGGAGATGGGTTCAAGCCGAGTTAACCTTTTCTTTAATGTCCGACTAGAAAACCGATGCTTAAAACGTTGAAACGAGGCTCATTTGGGCATCATACAATAAGTTCGTTGTCCGCTGTTCGGTGTCCGCTGTCCGTGTTCTGTTGTCCGCTCTCCACTGGCTGGGGCAACAGCTCCCAGTTGGCGCAGTTCGCGAAGAAGTTATGACTACAATTTGCGCTAAACCAAACCAAACCAAACCAAACCGAACCGAAACCAAACAATTTGTGGTCGCCTCTAATGCACTCACATATAACCCATCCCGTGTCCGTTCCCGTACCCGTACCCCAAGTCGCCAGCTCCAGCTTCTGGCCAATAATTACGCAGAGAGGAGTGCAGTGAAGTGTAGTGCAGTGCAGTGCGGGTCGTATCGGGATCGAAGTCGGGGTCGGGGACCGAGGTAAATTATGTGTGCAAGTTGTGCGTAAAGTTTGGGCCATGCTTAAACTTTAGCGCCGTACTCCATACACCAGAAAGGGACCAAAAGAGACAGAGAGAGAGAGAGAGAGAGCCAGTGCTGGCACTGTGGGATGGCTGCTGACAAAGTGGCTGCACTTCCACTTCCACTTCCCTCCAATGTCATAAAGTTTATCAGAGGAAGCCGCTCCTCCAGCTCCAGCACCAAGCAGCGACGCTCCTTTGGCCATTTTTGGACTCCATGTGCGCTCCATTGTGCGGCGGATCGAAGCAGCTCCTTCCTATAGTTTATGGCACATTATTGGCATAAACATGGCGACGTGCAGCCAGAGCCAGAGCCAGAACGAGAGTCCAAGTCCAGAGTCGAGAGTCTGGCTGGTATGCAAGGTGCAAGCTGGAAATTGTGTGATTTATTCCATGTGTCAGGCCAAGCGTTCAATTAGCGACTTAAATTGTGAGTCAAGGGCCTAGACAACAAAGCCAAGATCGATGTGGTTATGGATTGGATATGGATATATGGATATGGATGGTGATGTGTAAGGGAATAGCAAAGATTCTCGAGATTTCCATCGAAACTCTGACCCAATTCGAGTGCCCTTTGACAAACGAAGGAATTATATAAAATATGGCCAAGGCTCTCTTGATGATGCCAACACAAACATATTTCATCTCTGTATGTGTGTGTGTGTGTGTGTGTTTGGAGAGGGGAACACAGAGGGTCCTCGAATAAAGGCAGAAACTTGCGTAGGGAATGTCGAAACATTTAGCACAATTTGTGCCTCATTGGTCCCCATAACAATGCCTCATCTTCAGCAGAGAGTCAGCCAAGCAGCAGCCCCAGATCGATTTGGTCATCTGTCGGTGCTTGGTCCTCGGTCTTGGCCACTTATTCTTTGCCAGCCAACCAACCAGCTAGCGAGCCAGCCAGTACCATAATTGATGATACCGAATGCCACTAAATTATCAATTGACCATAAATTTGCTCATTACGTTCGGTTCTTCTGCACTTTCCTGGCTCTGTATCCTGTCCTCTCTGTCTGACTGTCTCTCTCTATCTGTCTCCGTGAGTACGGTGAGGGAAGGGGGGCTGGCTGTATTTTCATTCAACTTTTCATCTTCCAGGTCTCTGTGTTGTGTCTAAGTTTTTGCGCGTCTGCCAAAACGTTTAACGTTTAACCTGAAACGACTTGGACTCAGACTCAGACTCGGACTCGTATTCGGACGTCTCATCATCATTTGCCATTGTTGGATTGGATTGGCCTGGACCCAGCCTGGCCCGTCCCCGTTCGCGTCCCCGGGTTGACTCCATTGGCGTTTTAAATAACTTTTTTATAAGCGCTCTCGGATCGGGCATCTCTCTCTCTGTGGCAAGTTATTGGCATTTCGGGGTTTTGTGTTTTGTGTTTGCTGCACGTTTTGTGCGCTGCCACGGCACGGCGTTGGGGGGTTTTTAAGCTGTCCAATGTGGATGCGGTTATGGTCGGGCCAACAAATTGTTGTTTACAGCTGTCGGGTGTTGGTATTTCATGGCCCTGTTCAGCGCTCTCTCTCTCTCTCTCTTTGTGCACAGCTATAATTGCAGTTTATACTCTGAGAGCGCCTCGAATGTGGGCCGTCTCCGGTGCCGAGTGCCTGGGAGTTAAGAGCCGATTAGAGTTTAGAGTGCGATAGATTTAGAGCTTGCTGTGGCCCATAATTCCCAGCTAATTTAACCGCCAAGCCACGGTGCTTTAAATCATCAAATGCCCATGATGAGGACGTCACATAAAGTCAATGATGTGCAGATCCTCCCGCTGGAGGGACACTTGGTGACCCAACAAGTGTTTCACCACTGGATGCCCCACACATCCCACATCCACACAGCCGCATCCACATATGACCAAACACGACTTTTGGCTGGAATGATTAACATATCACGTTGCCATAACATTTCACAAGCCCCTTCAGCTGCACACTCGATCCCGTCTAGGCCTCACCGCTCCTCCCTGGACAGTGACGGCAACGGCGTCTGGCTGTGGGCCATAACTGCCTGACGGACGACCTGACTGACTGGCAGCAGCAAATCAGCGCGAAACCTTTTCGCCTTTGGCGTAGGGGGCGCTTGTAATATTTAACACCAACTGAATTTTAATGCGATTTCCAATGTCCGTCTCCAGTCGAGAGGCAGGAGAGTCCAGACCACAGCTGACAATGCAATGGGCGCCTAATGGGCAACTAATATGCGCAAAATCACTTGGCAGGCAAGTCTCGAACTCCACTCGGATTACGCTCCATTCAGAGTTGCCGCTTGCTGTTTGGGTTAGGTAAGGTCTGTTCGCTGTCGCTGTTGCTGTCTCCGTTTCTGTTACTGAGCAGATCGTGCATCATGAGGAGGCATTGCAACACCTTGTACATGTGTGGAGCAGCTGTAGCTGGAGCAAGAGGAGGAGTTTCTCTTTTGAGCAGGGCTCACGATCACGTCACGAGCATCTAAATGGAGGTGCAGGAGGAGCGAGTAATGGGAATGTAGGAGAAGGTGTCAATAACTTTCAAATGCCTGGAAATGCCTGGCGTGCCAGGATATGCATTATACTATTATAATATGCGGCAAGGGTGGGGGGGACGGACGTTCGTCTCCGGCAAATTTATGCATTTTTCAAGTTTTAATAATGTAGCTCGTTAGCCACGGTTTGTTAAACTTTGTTTTCATTTTCACTTCACTTCACTTGAAGGCATTGGGCTGAAGCTGGAGCTGGACCTGCAGCTGGAGTTGGAGCTGAAGCTAGTCCGGGGGGGTGGTTCGGCAGCTGCTGCACTCGTTTCATATCCCCACATTCTCCCCCCAATGCGCAACCATCAACACAATCAAAATCCCTCACCACCCCCTATCACGTGTTGCTGTCTTCACTTCAGCCTGCCACCCCCCTCCCAAATCTGTTTCTGACTGCAGTTTTTGTTTTCAATATGCGAGTCGTGAATTGGCCCCGGGTCCTTTTCTCGTTTTCACTGTTGCTGTTGGTGCTGCTGCTGTTGCAGCTCTTTGCTGCCGCTGGCCATATTGCAGTGGTGTTACGAATACCATGTCTGCTTGTGGCGCTTTGCCAGTCAGAGTGCCAGACAGCCAACCAGGCTACAAGCAAACCAGCAAACCAGTCAACCCGACACCCGTTTGATAAACGTACAAAAGTGAAAACACATTTCGCATTCGGCAGCTCCTGCTTTGCATAGCCCCATGGCCCCCATGGAGGCGCCCACTCAAGGATGTTCAAGGGTCTCGGTCTCCCATTTGAATTAGCATTGTATTGTATCAGTGGTAGGAATGCTTTAAAGTTGGCCAATGAATACGAATGAAACACACACACACACACACTCAGTAAGTAATCAGCAAAGTAAGAGCAAGTATTTAATCAAATTAACCAACTTTCCGATTTGCCCTGAATACGATTGGTAGGTACACCGCATTCCTTGGGCCAAAATTCCTCAGGGTGGAAGTTAACTTCCCACTCAATTTACGTATCTCGTTACCTGGATTTACCCCCATCCCACTCGACACATAGTTGATTAAGTAATCCAATAAAATGCCATTCCATACAGCACAAAGGGAAAACACACAGCTCCAGCATCAGCATCAGTTGCAGCTGCAGCAGCTACAGGCTTGAGGCACCAACTTCAGTCAGTCATATGTCTGGGCCATTAGACGAAATGGGAAAGTCGTGAGTCGGTGTTGAGTGCCGCAAAGCCACTCAAATTCGTTTTCATTTGTTTGCCAGCATTATGGATGGGCACTCATTAGGGTTAATAATTCGATGGATATGTTGTGTGTGCCCAAGTGAGGGGTAGGTATGTGAGCACAGTTGCTTCGATTTAATTATCATCAGTTTAGTTATCGTATCGGTATTGCTCCAGGATGAGTTGGAAATGTAAAAGAAAAACCATATACATTATAGCTGCTGTATTGGGCGATATACTACTAATAGCATTCCTTCGATACGGTGGGTATTAGTTAACTTATTTTAGTATATGTCCTACTATAGTTTTCCCTTGCCAATTTCCAGTTTGGCATCTCAGTTTGTTTGATGTTTTTCTCTTTATTGGATTTATACTGCTAAGTGGAGCTGCCATATACGTGGATTGCTGGATAAGTCTGGTAATTATTGATTGAAGTTGTTTTTTCTGCAATTACTACTACTATGGTCATTCGTTTAGGAACATCCAACTCTCATTCTGGCTGGCATCCTGGCTATACCCCTCAGTTGCATTCACCTACTCCTCTGGAGACTCGACACTTTAGCTGAACTTTGGGCTGGACTCAAAATATTACCTAAAATTGGGCACATTTTAGTTTTAACTTTTCTTATAGGTAAGAAAAATCTACAAATATATTTTAACTATTTTTTTTTTGTATTTTCTTTTATTTGACAGTTTTTCCAGTGCTTTGGATATTTCTTGCGTTTTTCTACTTTCACAATCTGAATATTAATACCTCATCGGGTATACGCTGGAGAGGCTCATAGAATCAGAGCTTCCTAGCGTAAATGGTTATGTAATTGTGTAAAATATTTGCTGGGCCAGTTGATAAAGTTGCAGTTCCATTCATCATTAACATGATTAGCTGAAAATTTGTGGCCCGAACTTCTAATGAATGGAAATCATTTGAAAGTTTTGCCCACGGCTCTGCTAATAAGACATATTGTCTAGCGAAAGGATCGAGCCTGTCCGGACAGCCCGGACAGCCCGGACGGGAAAGGTGAGCCCCAAATATACTATAAACAGTCTTGGGGACCTTTATTCGGATGCCTCTTAACCTGTCCGTGTCCCGCGTGTCGTTGTGTCCTCCTGCCGCTTGTTGCCATCGTTTTTGTTGTCATAAGTTTGGCAACTTGTTCGTTTCCTTTTGGGCCAAGCGAAGCACATTACAACTAATACACTCAGACGATGTTGCCCCAAAGTTTGCTTGCGTCTGGTCTCACAAAGAGCATAATTACCAACAACATGGGAAAAAGTAAGAAAAACGAGCCAATGGAGGAAGGAGAATGAAGAAACGAGGCAAGGAGGCAAGGAGCAAGGAGCCAGGAGGAAACTTTTCCACAAAATTATTTGTGGTTGCAAACAGATATAGACAGAGTAAGGCGCCACAGGCAGCAGCAGAACAAGAGGGGAAGAAAGAGAGCAAGAGAAGGGGGTTCACAAGTTTGACATAAAGAAAAGTTTGCACAAACCGACTTAAAGGAAAATTATAATTACACGCACAGTCAGCCAAATAGTCCATGTTTTTTTGAAGGGGGTGGGAGGGTGGTGGGTGTACGGTTACTCTTCGTGTTCTGGGGTTCGTTTTTCGGATTGGTTTTGGTTTGGGTTTTTCGCAGCAGAAAATACTTTAATTGCCGTTAGTTTGCAAAGTTTCCAATTCATTCGCAATTTGTGTGTGTGTGTGTGTGTGGGAGAAGGACAAATGGCAGACAAACAAGAGCCGCAAATTATGGTAAAATATGCAAAAAAAAATATATGTATATACGCCAATTTCCCTCGAACCATGCAAATTGGAGAGTCTAATTAGAGCCCCACCTGCCAAGCAGCCCAGGAATAGTTTGGCTCAAACTGAAAATCTCTTAACCCCTCACCTCTTGCACACACACAAAGATCAACTCGGACTTGGTAAAGGGCGGCCCGAAGGCAACTGAATTGCCAGGATTGAATTACGTGCAGTACTTAGAGTCGGTCCCTCGGTCTCTCGGCCCTTGGGCTGGGTCTCACAGTTCCCAGTTTTCAGTAAGTTTCTGGTTCTGGCTATACTCTCTTTTTTGTGGATAACTTTATAATTGGCTTGTGCAATTAAAACGATTGAAAAACATGCAAAATATAACTAAATATTATGTGAAATTTTATAAATCATTTTTGACTATTGGTAGATGTGATTTAATCTCCAGCTGTAACTAGCAGTAAGCTGTACTCCTCTCCTAGAGTAATCTACATTTTGATTAAAGAAAGATGAAAGAATATTCAAGAAATTATCCCACACCAGAGTTATGGCAAAGGGAAATGTTTTTTAAATTTTACTCTCGACTGAATCGAGTCTCCTGCCTGCCTGCCCTTTGACGGCTGGCTGCCCAGCTTCCTCCACTTTCCATTACCAGTCTCTGTCCCAATCCCAGTCCCAACTCCTATTCCCATTTTAATTTGTACATGGACAGAGCGACGGTCCAGGTTATCCCTTGACCCGACCCCGACGGTCACTTTGTCTGGGAGTGTTTCATTTATTTAATGCATGCACAATTTCCTAGACACTTTAACGGCGACTCTTGATTTCCATTCCCCAAATCATTTGCACGGACTGTGGACAAAGCCAGCTGCCCCTGCCCCGGTTGGGGCTTTATAGAGCGGCAAAGGAAATAAATATAGACAGCGTCTAGGGCCCAGACGAAAATAAAAACAAACAGTCTAACAAAGGGATTTTTCGCGCTTTCCATTCGCCCATTCCAGCACTGAGCTTTGAGCCTTGAGCCTTTAGGGGTTGGCCCTGGCTTTTCACTGGAGATTGCAGTTTTCCGGCTGCTGGCTTTCATTAAAGTAACGCCTCTCTCTGAGGGAGAGAGCGTGCCAGGGGGTGGGGATGCCTTTTCTGACTTATTTTCGTTGCAATTTCCTTGCGTTTGATGAAACAAAATATTCACTTATAGCCCCACATATTCGATATGAATATTTGGCATGCAGAAAAGGCAACAAAAAACAAACAGAGGACTTGCACACACTCGACTCCGCCCCAGCTTCAGTCTTCAGTCTGTGGCACAAACTGGGCACCAGTATGGCAGGCAGGCAGGCGGCAGGCAGGCGAAATCAATGACAGAAATATGAAATGAAAATATAATTGGTAATTTATTGTGTCTACAGATCGTTGCAGCAAGTAAAATAATAAATGTGCGAGTGCCGAGTATACACCCAGCGACAAAAAAAAAGCCGCACTCTGACTTTTCATGCATTTCTGACTTTGGAAGCCTGGTGTTTCCCCAAATTTGATTCGATTCGACTATTTATTTTTTTTTTTGTCACTTAATCATTTTTTACAAAAGAAGTTACTAAATTTGTTTGTATCATAATTATATAATGAAAGAAAAATATTTTTGCCAATCACACCGTTTTTAACGGTTATTTAGTAATTTCACCATAACAAAAGTAAAAATTAAATTAAAATATATAAACGTGTTTTTCCAACAAAAACTAAATTTTTTCCAATGAGTTATTTTGTTTTCTATAAAGTAATGACAAAGCTAATATTTAAAAAATTTATTTTTCAAATTAAGAACTAATTAATATTTGGTGGGACCACCCATGGCGTTTATGAGACATTTGGTCCTATTGGGTATCGAATCGTATAAAACCTTTAGATATTCGTCCGTTAGATCATCAAACCATACTTTTTCTATAGTTTGGCGTAACTCAACCATAGTTTTCTGCTTCCTTTTTTCTATTTTTGAACTCATAAGGGCCTAGACATTCTCTATCGGACTGAGGTCGGGACGGTTACCTGGCCAATCTAAGGACTTAATACCCAATTCCATCTTAAAAATGTTAACCTATCGTTAAAGAATAGTCAAAATTAGTATAATGCATTTTTAAAAATAGCAAACGACGAAGAATAACTTAGAGAGCGCGCTCGATGACAAGGTGCAGAATCGTACTGAAAGATGGGATCATCTTCTTTCTCAGTAACTGATTCCATACTAGGCACAACGCCACTGTAAATAATTTCTTTATACACTTTTGCATTAACCATACCTTTTACCATTATTATCGATTCAATTTTATTTTTAGATATTCAAACCCATACCATAATATAAGGCAAATGCTTTACGGTGCTAATGCAGCAATCTTTGTAATATCGTTCCCCTGTTCTCCGGCGATCTGTGCGCGAACCATCGGGTCCAATGAGGTTTAATTTGGACTCATTCGACAATATGACACGTGACCATTCGGATTCACCCCAATTAGATTTTTCTGTAGACCAATTTAAGCGAGCTTTCTTAATTCTACTGTATATAAGTGGCTTTTTGGCAGGTGTCCTTGCCATTAGGCCCATCTCCTTTAGCCGAAGCTGTATAGTTCGAGCCGAAATAGTTTTTGAAAATCGTTGCTGCACTTCGGAAGCTATCTTAACAGCATTTAAAAATCTATTATGTAGGGTCGTTCTCATAATAATACGATCTTCCATTATATTTGTTGATTTTTTTCTTCCCGATCCTTTCGTCCTCTCCACTTTTCCAGTCTTTCGATTTTTTCAAAAATCGTCTCGCAGGGCTTTCGTTGAACTTAGTTTTAATTGCTATTTTACGAATTGAAACATTTTGTTTTGCCAATTCAATAATTTTTGACTTTTCAGTCACCGATGTCTGCTTTCCTTAGGCATCGTTTTTGAAGAGTTCAAAGTTAAAAATTCTTTAGAAAGTGTTTCCAGCAACTAAGACGTCAAAAACCACACGAAACCAGAAGGAAACATTCACGGGAACTCCCAAAAAAAAATTAGTCGAATCGAATAAAATTTGGGGAAACACCAGTCTTCAAAAGTCAGAAATGCATGAAATGACAAAGTGCGGCTTTTTTTTGTCGCTGGGTGTATATGCATTTCGATTCGTCTGGATATGCAACACGAATATTCCTCCCCCCCGCCTTCCATGCAGCTGTGCCTACAGCAGACCCCTCTTTGGGGGGGACCCAATCTGTCGGCCGGTGCGGGTGCGTCATTGGCAGGCAACTCCGTAGCTCCACTCCACTCCATGCACCGAAATCCACTCGAGTGCGCACCAATAAAAATAATAAAAATTGTGCCACAATAAAAAGCGCAGCGCTCCACAAAGAGTATACAAAAAAAAAAAAAATAGCACAAACACACGGCCCCCGACCATATAAATCACACAACTTTGCAGACTTGGGATCCCCCATAGTATGGCTGGCTCTGGCTTTGGGTCTGGCTCTGTTGTTGGGCTTGCGGCAAGTTGATGCAGGGGGATACTTGACTGCATGGAACCAGGACATGGGCAAAAGGATGCATATGCAGGCAGGCAGGCCCTTGCACTTGAACGAGCTTTTTAATAATAATAAACGAGACACAATGGAGGAGAAAACATTTACATAATTAGACAGCATCCAGAGGACAGTGGAAAGGGATAAAATAATTTAAAAAATATATGCAAAATATTCATTTAATAATAATAATAAAAATCCATATAAATTGCCTCTATAAATATACGAATCACGATCATTAATTATGCAAAAACCAAAAGAGGAAATGTCCGGTATACCATTCATTGTTCGGCATAGTTTCAGTCCAGAGGGGGTGCGGGGCACTCTAGTCTCCGATTTGATTTCTATAAATCAATGACCGCTACGCAAACTGTCAAAGCAATGGGGCAAGCATTCCGTTTGCTTGCAACGGCTCTGGTGGTGGTGGTGGGTGGCGGCGGCTGCTTTTATTAGAAAATGCCGCACATTTGACGATAAATCAAAGACCAGATCGCCAATCCGATCAAAAGGCGCACCACAGCGAACCGAACGAACAAACAAACAAAGTCAAGAAACAGAGCCCAAGGAATTCCAACTATGCTGCGGGGAGACACAGAATTGTCAAATTCGGGAAGTTGCGGAGGTAACACGGCCAATGTGTACGTACGTACACATGGCTAACGAGCTGCAGAGAGACTGCCTTCGTTGCTGTTCGTTCATTAACGCCATTAAACACGTTTTGACATTTTAATTAAGAATGTGCCACATTGCGTATGCGAATACTGTGCTGCTTCTGTCCCCCCAGCAACAGCAACTGCAACAGCAACTGCAACAGCGACGGCAACAAGCTGTCCAAGGTCAAGATCATAGATCATAGGCGAATGCTTATCGCCGTCTACAAGCAGTCGCTGCCGCTTGTGGCAGCCACAGGAACAGGGCAACAGGAACAGCGCCCAGGCTTAGACAGCAGCTTATCGGGCGCATATCGGTCGACTCCATCTGCCATGGCCATGTCCTGCAGCGAGCAGCCGCGCGACAAGGCTAAGAAATTTGCATTTACCAGACTGTCGCCCACTTAATTACGCAGCAGCAACGCAATCGTCGTCACCGTCGGCGTCACCGTCACCGTCTCAGTCGCCGTTGCAGTCACAGTCGCCGGCGTTGCAACAGCATGTTGCACACTAACAAGCATGCCCACAGAGCAAAGCCCACAGCAGCACTGGTGGTAACCAAGGCAACCAGCAGTGCACCCGACAAATTCAAAGGGAAATAACTAACTAAATTATTTTATTGAATTATTTATATATTTTACTTATTTACAATATAATTATTTATTATATTATATTTGAAAATTCTTTAATAAATTCAATTAAATTCTTCCACTACCCATTTCGAAAATCGTTTGTGACACATTTGTGTGGTGCACTGCAGTCGCTGACGCCGTGTAACTAGAAATATTTCTCAACAAATTATTCAACACTTTGCATGCACACCAGACGCAAGACGGCGGGTGCCATGGGCACGGATAACATGAGGCATCTCGCAGTTCCCCAACCCCCCCAAAACAAAACAACAATAACAAGAGCAGGGAGTGGAATGGAGTGGGGGAGCAATCGAGTATCCGTTCCAGACTAGTATATAACGAATCCCTTCGGTCTTTGTCGTCCTCGACGACTGTCAGCATCTTGTCTTTGGGCTCCTGTTTGTCATTACCCTTCGCAGCGGCGGCGGCGGCGGCATGTTAAATGCTGTTGGAATGTTCCAACAGCGGATGTCAGGGGAACACTTCCATGCCAAAGTGGTAGATCGGGCGGGGGGCTGGATTGGGCGGGGGTAGGGTACTCGTAAATCATGCCAATTTAAATGAGCGCAACCTGCGTTTTGACACTTGTCATTGTCATAGGCATCCTACATTGGAGGGGAGGCGGGTGCAGAACCGTCTGATTTGCAGTTGCAGATCCGCAGACTGCATGACGTCGTCTTCATTTGTATCTGCCACGGCCACGGCCTCGACATCGGCCTCTGTCTCTGTCTCTCTGCCGTTCCCCACTATGTCGTCGTCTGTAGATCTCCTGCGCCTCATCATTGTCACCGGAAATGTTGCACTTGTCGTCGGACTGGCGGCTGCATTAATCAGCTTGCATTTATGGCCTGCTGATTGAGTAATGACCAAGTCCCAGCCATCCAGCCATCCAGCTATCCACCTACCCACGATTCCCACAAACACAGGCCTGGCCCGAACATGTGTGCTTAGGCCTTCCCCTGCGTCTCTGCTGCCATTAAAATGTTATCGCTTATTTATCGCCCAGCGCTCCCCCTCGCCCACAAAAGTCGGACCTGGACCTTGGGTCTGGTCTGTTGGCGGTCGGTCTTGCTCTTGGCCATCGTTCGGTTCCTTTACCATTTGGCTAATCCGCATACGCATACGCAACAATGTTGACATCGTAGAAAATGCAGCATCATTCGCAGAACGAGGCCTCAATGAGCAGGCAAAGAGGGAGAGCGACAGAGCGGGAAAGAAAGGCTTTCCCCAAAATGTGAATAAATCCATGAAATCATCTTAATCATACTTCCGATGCATCCGCTCTTTACTTCCAGCCACAAATCCACTTAAAGGCAGGCTACCAGCATTTACCACATTCTCCGCTCCCACACCACACAACTGCCACACATCGACAGCTAAACGGCAGAGGGGGATGCTGGACAGGATCCCAAAAGCCCATCGACCATCGAACCATCGGAGTACCAGTGCTGCCTCCCACCACAAGCTGCCACAAGGCAGCCTTGCCTTGCCTTTCCCAGTTGCCGGCTGATTGGTGGCCTGTTGAATGCTAAGTTGACGCTCTGATCTTGTCTAGAGCGTAAATCTGGTGATGCGCTTTTGAGATTAAATGCCATTTGTGTGTCGCTGGCGATGGCGTTGGCTGTGTTTGTCCCCGTTGTCATTGATGTTGTCGTGGGAAGGGGAGGGGGAGTAGCAGCAGCGTACACTTGGCAAATTAAGCAGAGAGCTGGGGAACACATGGGGGACTGCAGCTCTACAGAGCTGCCAGTTGCAGTCACAGCACAGTGACCGTGACTGCCACAGCACCTGTTCATTAAACGACTGCGGGATGGAGGGAAATTATAGTGCACCAAATGCAGTAAACAAATGTAATCGACATCCTGTGTAGGCCCAGGCCCAGGCCACAAAGGATGCCGACTCCGATGCCGAATGTGGTGGGCTAACAAAAGGAAGCCCAGACGCAGACCCAGAGACCGAGACCCGTACCCGTACTCGTACCAGACGAAGCGCCGCTCAGCCGAAATGAACTAGAACCCAGAGACAAACAGGAAAAGCCATCCGTGGAGAGATGGAGGGGGTTGGGGTAGAGGCAACAGCAAACGTCACAGCGCAAAAACAAATAATAAACACAAGAATTTTTGATTTACCATGAAATTTAAATGACCCGCCGCCACACAGATACAAAGATACACAGATACTGATACACACACAGACAGCGGCACACTACGACACAGGGAAAGAAAGAGATCCAGGGAACGAGAAATCCACAGATGGAGGGACCTGCAGCTCAAGTCTTCACTTTGCGTTTTACGAGTATTGTCAAGGCGCGCAAATATTGTCAAAAGACTTTCGAGCACAGTCCACCGATGCCAGAGGCCCTGCATTCCCCTTCCACACTTCGTTCCATTATGTGGCACTGCCCGGCCCCTGTGCACCATTTGCATCTCGTTGCAGCAACGGAAGCGCCAGCAAAACGTAAAAGATGCCGACGAAGGTTCCTGAGTTCCTCTTTGGAACAGTACCCCCTGTATCCCCCACCACACCACCACCATTCCTTCTTGTCTGCTATCCCTTACGTATGTCTGCCTGCTTGTCCTGCTTTGTTTGCTCCGGCGCTTCGAGTGTCCCCTAGACGGACAGAGACAGAGAGAGAGAGAGAAGAGACCACTTGCCTGGATTTATATTTCGGTTTGCTTAGGACGCAGATCCAGGGCCAGGGCCAAAGAGCCCCGCACACTCGACGGTCTAAAGTGCCAGGCAATCAAAAACAAATTATGAGTGCTACAATTTGCCTAGGGAATGCGGATCATAATGGGATCGGACTGCTCGACTATACAAGTGGGAATGGGCAAGGGAATGAGAATGTGCAAGGGAATGGGAATGGTTAAAGGGAGAGTCCTTATCGGTGGCTTATCAATCTTTATGATGGCAACTAATGCACTTGGCGTGCAGCCGCCACGAACTCTCAGTGTGGTAGAGTGGTCTCTGTTGGCATTGAACTTTCGCCAAGACGAGAATGGAGACAGAGCCTTAGCCAGGGCCTAGCCTAAGACAATGCCCTGGCCTGAACGGAACGACTCTACTGACCCACTTGGCAGGAAAACAGCACAACAGCAACAGCATCATAATCATGGCTGCAAGTCCTATATCAATAATTGACTTGAAAGCAAACAATTTATGATGACCTAAGCCAAAGCGAAGCAAAGCGAAGCTAGAAGAGCTTCGAAAAGGGTGCGGTAATCAATGGAATTGGCCAATGGAGGAGGGAGGATTGCGATTGAGATTGAGCCAAATGGATAAGGCCGACTCAGCGATGAGACCTGAAAACCGATGACGTTGTCGATGAGCAATATGATGATGATGATGATGATGATGATGATGCTGATAATATAAGCGATGAACGATAAAGCACGTTGAGTGGTGGCAGGGGCAGGGGACAGGGACTGCTGGCAGCACCCACACACACACACACACACAAAAAACTAATGTGAAAGTTTGAGGGGGAGCAGGATGACTGGGCAAAAGGATGGTTGGTTGGAGGAGGTCGGGCACTGTTGCTGCAACGGATGACCTTTGGAGAACCCATTGAGCTCCCAAGTGAAAACATCTCGAGAGCAATAAATGGCAGACGAATGAAAAATCCAAAAATTCCAAATGGAAAAGCAAGGCAAAACAATAAATATCTTATGGATAAACAACATTATTGGTGGAATTGGTGGTATTGGTGGGCGGGGGAGGTGGTGAGCAGGCACTCGGGGAGCATAGAATGGCAGCTAAAACAAAAGCCAACTGGGTCAGCAAGTCAAGGACCAGTCGGTACGCCAGTTCGCAAGTCTGGCAGTTCCCCTGGGGGCAACTGGTTTCGATTTGGCCCAATCCAATTCCGTTGTGCAGAATTTCACCTTTAGAAATCATGGACAGTAGCAAATAAGTGCATGCATTTTTCAACTGCAAATCAACGTAATGATGTCTCGATTTTCTGACGTTACCCCAGTATCCCAACTCCTCCTGCTGCTGCTCTCTTACCCCTTTGGTCTCAGGCAATGGTTGACTTTCTGACAAACTCCCCAACGAGACGTCCAACTTCTACTTCTACTTCTACTCGTGTTTCCCTCATCTTCATCATCATACCAGAGATGGAGCTGATGTTCGAGTTGCTCTTGTTGGTTTTCCCTTTTTCAGCTGACTCACTTATGTAACAGCAAAATTGGCATAAATATATATATTACTCGCAGTACCGAAGGACACTGCAAGAAATGGATTGGCTTCAGGGCAAGAACTTTTTGCGGCCCTCTAGCACATGTGCAACGTCATTGCTAATGGCTCAGATGGGGCATGGAGGCATTTCAGTCTGAGAAATCAATAAGAAACTGCCGCATAATTGATGTGTAACAGAGCCAGCAATCAAATGCTACAACTTTCCCCTAAACTGCGAATATGAATGTAATATTAAATTGAATTTAGGGCAACATTCGACCATCTTTAGTGTATTTTAAATGATGGCTTAAAACAGTCTGTAATCGATAGATAATCGTGCCCTTTCCAAGGGACTAAACTCATTTTAGCCCGTACCAGGGACAGTGCTTATCCCCCCTGCCTGATGGGTAAAGATCTTTGGTTTATCCAAGTGCCAAACTGCTGAGTCCACATTAATTACGTGGTGTGTATCTCCAAACAATATAGTTCGAGTTGCAGATACAAGCCCCAATGGGGGCTGGGGGTAACATGGCTAATCAGGTCCAAAGCCTCGCTTTTGTCCGCCGCCCTGGGAGTTGCATTGCCTTGTCCATTGTACCGTTTGGTCTGACATCATTAAGACCACATATCCACGTATATCTACGACGAATACACTCGAGGCAGTGGGGCCAACTAATAACCGCCGACGATGAGAATGCGAATGTGGATGGTAGTGGGGGTGGGGTGGGGTCTGGGGTCTGAGGGTCTGAGCTCTGTTGCCTGGGGGGGCCTGGGGATGAGGTCGATGAGACATCCGACGCATAGCGCCACTTAAACGAAGACGCTGTGCGTCAAGCAGCGTCCAAGAGTCCAGTCCAACAGCAGCTTGAGGTTGAGGTTGAGCTTGTGGCAGCAGCAGCAGCAGCAACGGCAGCGGCGACGGCGGCGGCAACTCTACTGCAACTCTGGCTGCTTGTAAGCTGTCAAACTCGAAAATTTGCAATGACAGCAAACATTGCCAGGGCGCAGATAAGCAGCGGAATGGACCCCGTCGTCTACCTCGTGGCACAAACTAAAAACTCATTGTCAGGCGCTGTCTGTTGGCCAGCCTGCCTCCACCGCTGACTCCGCCGCAGCACTGGGGGTGCGTTGCTGCATAATAAACTGCAGCAGCAGGAAGACCGGCCAGAGAGGGCAAGCGGCGGCCAAGAGTAGGAACAATAGGGCGCCAGTGGAACTGGCCGCTGCGACTGCTCTGGGGCTACTCTGGGGCTGTTGCTGCTGTGGCCAGTGGCGGCGGCAAGAGAACAGCAAAGAAACAATAAACACACCAAAATAATGTAATGAGTGGCAGCGAATGGAGGACAAGTGCAGCTTAGGTTGCCACATAAGCGCACAGTGGGTGTGATGCCCCACAAAACGCTACAAATGGAACATTATTCCAAATGAAATCTACTATAGTTTCCAGTTCTATCATTCAATTGGTTGTTTTAGTGTTTTATAAAATATGAATCACTTTCTTTGTTTAAGGTATAAGTTGTGTTCCACAGTGACAGAGCTCTTCCCTTTGGTTCAACTAAAGAGCATATTAAATTCATTTTTCAGCGAGTCCCGTGAGAAACTCGCCGAGTGGGCGCGTCTGCAGCTCTTTGAGGGGTGGGGGGGATGCTGCTCCTCCATAATTGATGCAACATGCATTACTAGACAGAACTGCAGAATGACATCAAAAGGTTTCCTCCCCCTGCCGAGTGCATTGGCAGGGCACAATCGTCGCTGGCCCCCCCCCCCTCCCACAGCATCTTTGCTTCTTATTAATTAGGAATTATTTTAATTAACGTAATAAATTTGTGGCCTGCCATGGGGCCAGCGAGCAGGGAGCACAAAAAAATTTGCGGTCATATAACTCTTTCTTCTCTTCTCTCCTGTTTTTTTTTTTTTGTGTGTTTTTGGCCATTGGGATTGGCTGCAGGCTGCTGGCTGGTGGCTCCACTGCGTTGCATGCTGTTGTCGAACGCAGCCCCGAAAATGTGCGAAAATTTATGTTGCTTGCGATTTTGGCGACGACTTGTTTGCAACTTGTTAGCCATGTTCGATTCGCGATTCCATGGGGCTTCGCTGCCACATTGGCCATCGTCAGCAGCGATGCGATGCGTGTCTGCGCCTGGCCGGCTGGCAAGTGGGTCAGAGTCACATCCAAAGTCAGAGTCACAGTCAAAGTCAAAGTCACAGGCAGAGGCACAGCCACAGGTAGAGTGAGAGTCAGAGGCAGTGCAGGCCTTGCATCGCATCGCATTGGATCGTTGTGGCCCCTGCCGAATTTCAATTAAATGCACATAAATTAAAAATTAGTAATAACTCGGGAACGTGGACCCAAAACAAAACGATGCCAGGCACGCAAAGGAGCAGGGAGACCCCAAGAGGAGCCGAGGAGCAGCTGTCGCCCGCATAGTTTTGGGCTGCGGATGCGGGAACGTGACCCGTTCCCTTCGTCCAACCTGTCCTTAAAAGAATCTGTGGCCCAATAAGCCATCCATCCAGGCAGTCAGAGAACCCAGGCAGGGGCCAGACAGAGAGTCAGTCAGGCAGGCAGGCAGGCAGGCGAGGCTGCCTATTAATTAGCCAAACTTCAACACCTGCTGTGTGCCAGGCAAATTAACTTGACAACTGCTGGATCGGAATTGGGATTGGGTTGAAGCTGTGCCTGGCCAAAATCCCGATGAACGCCTCAATGGGCCCGCTTTTGGGCTTTGAATTGGAAAATAATTGTGCGTCGGCCATTAAATTACAATGCCCGGATGGTTAGCCGAAGCCCCAAGTTTGGGGCCAGAACAGGTGGCAAGAACATTCGGCCCACGTCCGGGCAATTAAGGCATTATAAATAAACAAAGAGCAAATAGTTATTAACTAATAACTGGCACGCGGCATTGGCAGAGCCCCTCCCCCTGTTGGCAGTAAAAGTTTTCCGCTTTTCCGCCTTTCCAACTTTCCACCTTACGTGGGAGCGCTGTCGATGGAGTTCATGAAATATTTATGCCCCTGCCACCTAACTACGGAGGGTCAAGGTTGTCACCGGCGAACTTTGAATCAATGAACTTTGAACAGCTGTAACTAATTGGTCGGCCCTTTGGGGAGGTTCCAACTGATCCCGCGATAAGGCGAACAAAAAGCACTTCTAAAAGTAGCCAAATAATAAACAAAACATAAATAAACCCAATGCTGGCTATTTATAAGTCAGACTGTGAGTATTTGTGGCTCGAATGAATATCAGTCGCTTTAATGTTGGCCATTCCAGACCTTCAATTAATTATAAATGGTCATTTATTCGTCCTGGCCAGGGTTCATGCCAATTCCCTGCTCATTTTCTATTCCCAACTCCCAATCGATTTGAAACCTCGCCTTTCAGGTGCCTTTCGACACACACCTGTGAGCATTCTCAGCCCTGTGACTGTGCCGGGGCCTGGGCCTCAAACTCAAACCCCAGTCCCCCCCATGTGGCTTAATGTTGTAACAGACAACCGCAGAACAACAACAATTACAATGGCTGAAACACCTTTACCCTTACACACACACACACATACAGGCGCATACATAAACAACTTCCACACCATTTACAGTTCATTGAATTTTCCTGATAAATACGCATAATTTGTATACATACAATATTACGAATACGAGTAGAAGGAAAGGCCTCTCTCTCTCTCTCTCTCTCTCTCCCCCTTGTATATTTGTATGTGGAACATGCGAACCCTCGCCTTGGGTGCGTGATTTGCTGCATTCTGCTTCAATGAGTTGGCAGCGAGACTGACAGCGTAGGAGGACGCCCTGACTGACACTGACACGGCAAAGGAGAAAGAAGGAAAGAGCAAAAAGAGCGGTGGAGCAGTGGGACGTATGTAGGTGCGGTGAAGCGTTGGGGCGGTGCGCCGAAGTAGAGAAAGGAGCCATAATTACTTTGAAATACGCAGAAATTGAACATGCGTCTCCCAACCAACCCACCACCCACTCCATAAGAACAAACGCACATCAAAAATGAAGACACCCCAAGCCAAGTCCTTTGAGTTTTACCCTCCTCAGATGCGTCGTTGCTTTAACAGCATAACACATATACCCGCTTGAAGGGTATTCAAAAAAGGGGAAGGCAACTTCTTCACATCGTTGCCAACATCAACAGAGAAACATCAAAAACTTTTGTACATTAAATCAAGCATCCTTCGCCATTTGTTGCTATTAACGTAAGCGCACCCTTTCTCTCTCTCTCTCTCTCTGTTTGCATCCCATTTCTCCCTTTAATGCCCTCTCTCTCTCTTGTGTGCTCTCTCTCTCTCTCTCTCTGTCACGCTTTAAGTCGCTCCTTCGCTTTATACGCTGCTGATTTTCCGTTAATTTCCGCAACGCGGCAATCGTTGACTTTTCAACGGCAGCCAACGGCCCCCAAACAGCACGGCAGGGGCCAGGGGGCCAGAGGTCCTACGCTCCACAAAACACACTGGAGAGCCATTAGCAGTCGCCAGGGGGGTGGGTGCGGCAGTTGGTTATGTAATGGCTCACATGCTAATTCACACACACACCCACACACACACACAGAGATCAGTGACGATGTGGATAGGCAGCGGCAGGAGTCGACTCTTCAGGCAGTGTTTTGTATCCCCCCATCGAAGTCGTTGATTTTTCCCATTTTATCCTTTTACACGCTGCTTCCTTCTTTTTACATTTTTTACACTTTTCACTCTTCCCCAACCACCCGAACACCTTCTACACAGCCTCTCTGTCGCACTCATTCTTTTAAGTTCGCGTGAATGAGTAATTTTTGTTTACACTTTTGTAAATAAAGATTTATGTCGCTTTGGGGGCGCCACGCCACCCAAGCAAGGCACGTGGCACCTTGTCGATAAAAAAAAGGAAAGGAAAGGTAAGCCCGTGTGCAGTTTATTTACGCAAATTGATTAGTTCGATTATGCTCGAGAGTCAAATGTTGGGGGGATATTCTATCCCGGGTTTTCCCGGGCTTACAGACCTAGGCCCCCGATGAGACATTAAAAGTCCTTACCATCGCCTGTCACTGGGTGTCGATAAGGTGGAATTAATGTGTGGTTTGGGCGGTTGGGGGGTGGGGTGAAGCGATGAAGTCGACAAAAATCCGGAAACTGGGTCAACAAATATAAAGTTAATCGCCTCGACAACGTATGGGGGATAGGCTATGTGGATGGAGTAGTAGCAAAGAATGGGATAGAAATCACATAAATAGGATGCCAGTATTCTCGTATAATAGGATATCAAACATCCTATGTGTTTTGTGCTAGGAAGTTAAAGCTTTTAAGGCAAAAAGTAATACAAAAAAAAGGTGGTTGAAAAATACGAGTATCTGTTTCATTTAAATCTCAGAAATTCGTCTGAGGCTTAGTAAATAAATACGTGTAATTATTTATAATTATATACAAAATTAGTCATATGGTATGCTGTTATGTTTGCAGCGAATTCTGGGCATCAATTTGGATCCGATTACATTGAGAGCCCTTCTCGAATCACTTGGATCATTAAAAGTTTTACGCTAAGCAAATGCAATGTACGTACAAATTTTCTTTGGGCTTTCACTTCTGCTGCTGTTGGTGTGCCAAGCCCTGCCACTTGGCAGGCGAGTGGAAAACTTTTGCATTTTCCAGCAACAGCAACTGGCTGGGAGGAAGGAAAAGCTAGAGAGGGAGTGAGGGAGAGAAATTACAAAAGAAATAAACCGACTTAAAATAGGAAAAGTCAACATGAGCTGCGCCATTGCGTGTCCTGGGACAGGACGTTTGCCCAGGACTAACTTATTTTCATTCCAGGGTAGAGCAGACCGGGCCAGGGCGGGCCATGGCCTGTACAGTACATGGATAATGTGAGTCGCCCAGATAAGTGTGCAAGGGGGGGTGGTGGTGGGACTGGGGATGTGTACAAGGCAAACACAAAGATGAGATTTGCTCTTCTCCGGGGGCACAAAAGCGTAACGGCGCTCAAAATGACTGACACGGCTAGCTGGTCACATGGTCAAGAGCGTGAAGCGAGCCATGGCTATAAAGCACACACAGACACAGGGACTTCCGTATCCCTAGCACACACACAGACACAGACAGAGAGAAGAGAGAGAGAGAGAGGTAGAGAGAAAAAAGGCAGAGATAGTCGTGAAATGTGAAATGAAATTCCGTAGAACATTTTTATCTTGCTTAGTTGTTTTAAACTTTATTGTTTACGCTTGTGATCAGCAGCGGGTCTCTGAACAGGAGACCCCAACCACGGCGCTCCCTGCCTGCTGCCCACAGCTTCCCATTGCTGCTGCTCCTGCTGCTCCACTCTGGCCATTGTGTGGCTCTAAAACATAAACGGAAGCGATTTATGGCGCAAACACAATGAACGGGCCAACATCTACAGCAACTAAAACGGCAAACAACATACAAGAAGATGACATACAGCAACTACAACAACAATCACACACAAAGGACACGGGACACGGTCACAACAATTTGTGTAGTGTTGACCAGGAAGAGTCCTGCGTCCTCATGACAGCTCATAAAAAAAAAAAAGAAGCAAGACCAACTCAAACAAACGGAAAGGAGAACTCAAGATGGCTTTTACGACGGACAAAGCCAAAACAAAAGCTAAAACCAACAGAGAAAAAAAACACAACAAAACACACAGCGACCGACTCCGACTCGGACTTGGACTTGGCAGAAAAGGACGCTGGTAATGTTTAATGCATTTGAAAGGTTCCCCAAAAATCATACGACAGAAATTTTAGCAGACAAAACAAGTTGTGGTCAACTTTCACAACAAAACAACCAAAAAAATGAAGCAAGTATCTATTTATAGGATCGAGTGAGTTGCGGAATAAATCTGAAGTTTATTTTTGAGGGAATAACAAATACGAGTAACTGCAGCTCATCCGTTTATCCGATATGATTTGTTTTTTTCCATTGTATTTCAAACGCCGCCGCTACTTGGGGTACTCCAGCTTTAGCTGGCTCATTTCACAACAGTTTCAATGTTGGCTAGAAAACCGCCAGAGTGCCAACACCAGACGGTCCAAAGGATCCAAGGGGTCCAAGTTCCAATTTCAGCATTGTTCGCTGGCCGCAACTAAAGTGCTTGTCACTGGTCACGGACCGGAAGTATCTTTATTTCAGCTTTGTTTGCACTTGCTTACACACATACTCTCACACACACACACATAAGAATGTTAGCTAGTGAGAGAGAGAGAGAGAGAGAGAAGACAGGAAGTCCAAGTGTTATTATCCTGCTTAGCCATAATACGTTGTTAAAATGTCGAGTCTTTGTCATTTGCTGGGCCCTATACTAAAAATCACAAGAAATTGAAAAATGCCACCGACTCGAGGCGGGGGATTTGGGTTGGCATGGGGCATGAGGCATAAGGCATGAGCCAAAAAAAGGAAGAAAACATGCCACGGCATCCCACGCTCTGCAAAAAAGCAGAGGAGGGAATAGCGAGATTCCTGTGGGAATCGCTGACAGGCGCGCGTGGCCATTTTGTCTTTGCGCCTTGGAGGCGACTTTATTAAATTTTCAGCAGCGGAAATGCCACGAGTACTCGGGCAGCAATGCCTTTGATTTTGATTTGCCATTTCCGTTTTGAATACATTTCCCGTGTACACCTGTTTGCCTGTGCTCCCACATAAACAATTAAGTTCATTAATTTTCAATTAATTCCATTAATTGAAGCAGAAATATGCGTTTCATTTGATTTGTTTTGATAGGCGAGACTCCCTCCCCATCCCCATCCAGGGGGAGTGAGCGGAATTTTCTAGATGAATTTCATTTCGTTCATTTTCTTTCTTCGACCTTCTTCCTGCGTTCCATTCCCTTCCGCATTCGACCTTTTCCTTTTCCCTCTCCGTCACTTGCAATTAATTACGTCAGCCAAACCACAATTAAAATTAATTTGCCTGGCTAGCTGACTGGAGGAAGAAGGAAGCACAAAAAATACAGTGAAGGAAAATGGCAGAAGGAGAATCATCTCTTCTGACCAGGAGGAGTCGCACAAACGCATCCCGGAAGCTGGCAAAGCGTTACCAAGTTCCAGTTACCCGCTACCCGATCCCAGTTCCCGAACCCGATACCAGACTTCGGCGTTCCCTCGTCGTTCCCCCTCGTTTGGGGATCACCATGTCCGGCAATAAAAATTCTCGGCGTAATTAAAATCAAAGGATTTCGCATTTAACAATTTATGTGCGCTATAATTTTTGGGGCGGCAGTGGAGACAACGTTGCTGCTCGTAAATTGTGCCACGCCTCCCCCTTAGCAACGCCAGAGCCAGGGCCAGGGGCAGGGCTCGGGGCCCCCGCCGAAAAGCGCTTTATGGTCGTTAATTTGTTGGCCATGAGAACGCGGGTGGACATGCGGTGGAGCCAGGATGTGGCGGCATGGCACGAAGGGGCGGGATGGGTGGGGGTGGGGGGAACTGTGTGCAAATGATTTGTTTCCTTGGCGCCTGTTTGAAAACAAAGGCTGCTGACTGACCAGACAACGACAACGGAACGACGACTGCACGTGACTGCATGCCACACATGCCACCCACCCACATAAGCCACTACCCCGCCACTGCACCATGTACAGCGAATTTCATCGCTAATTTAAGTTAATGGTCATTGTTGTAAATTACATTAATTTTAATGCGATTTCGCACACACGCATGCACCGGAAGTGCTCCCAATCTGCCATCCAGATCCCCCCACCAACCCTCCGCCAGCGGACACTGGCCTACGCCGTGAACTACCCGACGGTATGTGGGCGCACGGAAAGGCTTTTAAGTGTGTGATTGTTTGGCCATTGCGCTTTTATGCAATTACCGCACTAACAAATTACATCAAGTGTCACAAATGAATGCATTTATGATGTGCATTTTAACATCCAGCAGCCAGCAACGACCAGCGATGGTAGAGAGGGATCTGCGAGAATAGTTAGTGGAGGCGGGGAAGTGAAAAATTTCAGCAAGTGGCCCTGTTAAGTATGCTAAAGTGCACTCGGCATTGTGTGTGTGTGTGTGTGTGTGCGTAATTAAAATGCATTTTGAAGAGCGAAAGGATTAAATTCTCATAAGCCGAATGCTCCGAATGCGATCTCCGTTCTGGCATCTGTTCTGGGACACACTCTCTGGGACATATTCTGGGACAACTCCATGCCTTGTGCAGGTACATATGTATCTCCTCATGATTTTGATAAACATTTTCTACCCGATTAAATCATAACTTTCAGCTTTCAATTGCATTTGGCCCAAGTGCATCCTTTTGGTATCAGAGATTCTGGCGCATTTACTCGTTGCCGCAGCCCGGAAATGCATATTTTATGGCCTTGAGTCAACAACAGCAACGTTTTCCCCCACTATCCAAACATCCCAGTCAAACAGACAGACATCGTTGGGCCTTGGCATTTGGTGAGCTGAGGCATTCTTTTGTTCGCAAAAGCGGCCATGTTAGTGCATTTTTTGTGACACAAAAGCAAACAAATGCGGCAGTGCTGAGGCCCGCCACTCACGTCAACAGAAACAGAGCACAATTCTGGGAGCGCTCACGAAATTCAACTTCATTTGAATAAAGTGTAGCAAAAGCAGCAGCAACAGTGACAGGGGAGGGGTGCAGCAGCAGCAGGAGGGAAAGCAGCAGCAGCAACACAGCAGCAGTAGGAGGGGCCGCAGCGTACAAAATGTCAGGTGCAAAATGGGGCAGCCGCAACAAACGCGGCGTATACGCAATGCAGGAGGTTATGGGCTATACGCAATGCAGGAGGTTATGGGGCAGTAGGATGGTAGGAAAAACAACCGAAAAAGTAAACAATCCCAGGTAAGGCGCAACCCCATGCCCACACTTGGCCTGCAACGAGAGTAGAGTGGAGCCATGAGCCATGAACTGAACGACTGATTGAACAGCAAACATGTCGCTCCCAGCTTTATTTGGCATCGGCCTCGGTCTTTTCCTCCCCCCCTCCACCACCCTGCAGCTCATGTAAAACACATGTTGCTCCTTATTTCTTTCGTCCCGTATATCGGTTAGTATTCCCCCCACCGCACTCCTTGTGTACGGGTTGTAGCCAATTTTAAGCAAATATTATTGTTTGCATTTATGTTTTGTCTGATATGGAACGGGCGATAATACATTGGGCTTTCTGACCTCATCAGGTCACCTGGCGGCAGCACTGTACCACAGGAAATCTTTATCGATAATTATTGATAGTTAAAATCGTTAATGGAAGAGGGAATCCCTTTCGCAGATAGATAGGTGAAGAAGAACGAAGTCAGATTCAGTTTTGGGTATTGTAATAGAGGTAAATTCATTAACAAACTCGTTTCATGTCGGCCAGTGTTAAATATAGTTACAGGCGTACATAGATATGTATGTACATATGTGTGTGTGTGTGTGTATTGGACTTGCGTAAATGCCGGTGTTGATGCCTATACCGATGTTGTTCTGGGTCCTGTTCTTATTATTGCAACTATTGCTGTTGTTGCTGTTGCTGTTGCTATTGCTGTTGCTGTTGTTGCTGCTGCTGCTGCTGCTGCTGTTGTTGCTGTGTGACTTGGGGCGTGGCATGGAAGCTGCCTGTAAACACAACCACAAATTAAAATATGTTTGCTTATGCAATATGCAGTGCAAACTGTAACCGAACGGCAAACTACTCTTCACAGCCGATCCTGCTGTGTGTTCTGTGTGCTGTGTGCCGTTCCAACCGCATAAATTAAAAGTTTGCAACAATTTTTTTCCTGCATCGTTCCAAAGTTTTCCGAGCCGAAAGCTAATTATGCATAAAGCCGTGAACCACGGCACGGGCTGTATTTACCTTATGGTCTGCTGCTGCTGTTGCCTGATCCTGCGAACGGAACCCTGGCAATGGGATATTATGACAGCTGGGCAGGCCCTGCCACGCCACACCCGGACGGGGGGATGGACTGACTGGAATGACAGGCTGCGGTGGGTGTATAGAGCCTGTCGGCAGCGGAAATTAAACGCCTCGAATTGCGTGCCCGTCACGCATAAATCAGCCCACACAGAGCCGGCTCGAAGGCCATTGGCCAACAAATTGATTAGCAGCCACGTAAGTCACGGCTTCGACTGGCTGACTGGTTTTAATCGCAGCACAGAACTCCTCAGCGCAGGAAGTTCACTCGGTTACCTACTTCAAAAAGCGATTGTTTAAAAGAAATTATCCTTCCATTCAAACAAAAAGCAGGTCCTTTGAGCGACAGCTATGATAGGAAATTATCGAAGGCCAAATTAACCCATTGAGAGCTGCTAACAATAATGGGGCAGCGAGTGATCATAAACCATTCCAATTGGAGGTGATTTTCACACAAATGACTTAAGTGAGCAACTTCTAGGGGTAGCAAGAAAAGGTATTACTGTAATTTGAAACATCATTCGAGAGTATTTTCAGCCACATCAATCTACAAAGTGTTGCTGGGGACTCTACTCATCATAATTCTCACTAGACTTATGGCATACAAGAGAAAGAGGAACCACAGAGTTACTTGTCCTCTTCCAGTCGCTGATTTATGTGACACACATTAGGAGGAATGCTCTTCTGTTTGCCGGAGTGCAAATTGAAAGCGTCTAGGCCTAACTACAACATATGATCGCATTTTATTACATTTTAAAATTAACTATTTCAGTTGCCTGGAGCAGCATTTCAAGGGGTTCTCCCTACCCTAGGTTCCCTGGGTTTCCTGGTTACCCCCTTGCCTGTTTCTTCTGATTCCCTGGTTCCCCTGGCTTCTCTGGTTCCCCTGGCTTCCCTTGTTGACTGTTTCTCTAGTTCCATGTTAATGCATTTTTGCGCCCCCGGCCTGGAGAAATTACTCAAAAATGGCGCACAAATTGCAGGCAAACAGGGCGCGCATAAATTAATCGAGGCCAGAACTAGGCACAGAGAGCTCTGACTCTGAATCGAACTCAGACTCTGACTAGCGAAATTAAAACATTAATCTGCTGGCTGGCCGAGCCGCACAATAATTAATGCTGGCTTAAATTTATTAATTTATTTATAAAGCCAAAAAGGGCAACGCCACAAAAAGAGGTGCGAATCCGCGTTCGAGTCCGAGCCAGAGATGGGAATGGGAAACAGAAGTACCACAATAAAAACTAAAGAGAAAACTCTAAAGAGCCAAGATGGCAGCAAACATGCTGCACTCCAGGATGAGGCAGCGTCTTTAGCTCCATCTCTCTCTTTCCCCTTTGCTGGACGCAACTCTGCTGGTCTGTGGGCACTTTTTCTTTAAAAATGTCAGTACGCCCTCTAGGGACAGATTAGCGATTAATCTATGGGGCATGGTCACATGCATCTCCTTCAGACACCGCCACCACCGCCTGGCGGCCGCCCTGCCATGCCACGCAGCTCGTGGAACGAGGCAACCGATTAAAAAATCTCCACATAAAGGACTGAGCACTTAATCAAAGAGGATTTAGAGAGAGGAATAGGGCAGAGCAAGGAGGCAAAAAGCCAAGCCAAGGCAACCACAGGGCCAGGGACAGTGCCAGGGACCGGGGCCAAAAGCGTTGACGCGGCGCTTTGTTTCTAGCCACATACCCTGGCAACAATCAGATGTGGCATATCAGCACACTCCGTGAGTGGCAAATGCGCAGTCTAACGGGTAATTATAATGAAAAGTAACCCTGGATAACAGGTGGCCTTGAACATCAGGCAGATGCTCGATAAGGCAGCAGGTAGTTAGGTCTGACTTAGGGGTAGTTCGGGGTTCTATTCCTTATATAATATGGTCTGGCTATTGATTTTGTTTTCAGTTGAAACCAAACCATTTGGCAGGTGTGAAGTGTCAGAAGAGTCTCAGAACGAGTTTAGAGTAAGTAATCCTAGTGCCAGACAGGATATCTGCCAGTCGGTTATTGTGTAGCTAGCGATGTTCTTACTTGGATTTTAACTACATATTACAAGCATTTTTATTTCGCTAAGCGTTGCTCATAGTTTTTGGTGCGCTTTTTCATTTCTGCTCCTCTCGACTCGGACTACACTTTGGACCAACTCGAGAGGTCGGTATACCCAAGCCCCAATACCCACACACTGCCACACTGCCCAACGCCTCTCATAACAGACCTTAAATAGTGGCAAAGACATTTCACAGACGCTGCCGCTCTTGGCCTTCGTTGCATTTGTCAATTTGCTACGAGTAGAAAGGGGCGTGGCCGCGCATAAAAGTGATATATGTGAGCGCTGAGTTGGCAATTTTCGTATGAATTGGCCAAGTTTGCTGCTGTTGCTGCTGCTGTTCGTTCGCCTTTATGAATTTCTTTATGGCCAACCTATAAAATATTGTGATTGTGCAGCATGGGGCAGCAGCAGCATGTGGAGGAGCGACCCGAGAGCAGTTGAAATTAAATGCTCGTTGCATGATTTGTTTTGCGCGCCCCTTCCCCACCTCCACTACCAAGTGGATTTTCAATGCCAGCTCTCCACCAACAACGAGCCACTCCTGTGCTGGCCCGCAACTACGGCCTGAAAGCCGCAGAAAGCTGTCCCAAAAACATTTTTGCAGCACATTTTTGGCATTTCCCTGTAATCCTTTTTTTAATGTGTGCTAATTGGAGCATGCCCAGTGCCATAAATACACCACTCGAATATATGTGCGGCATAAACACTCAACCCACCCAGCCATTCACCATTCACCCACCATTCAGCAGTGCAACGAAAAGCGGCTTAGGGCTGCCACTTGTCAGACTGAATATTAAAATGAAAATGTGAATATTAAATGCATCAATTTACTATACAGGGGATTTCCACTACTCGTGGTTGCACCCACTATCAGGTTCCGGCCACGCTGTTGGTATTTTGGGCTCCATTTCACAGTTCACCTCATGGTAAAATCTCTGCCATGGTTTCCGCCAAATGCCATGGGGTATTAGTGGAGCTTTTGGGTCTATGGATTCTGATTTTAGGTATAATAGTAGTAGTAGAGTGTTGCATTAGAGGCAAGACTAACTAACTACCTTTTGGTGCCATCTCAGAGCTATAAGAGGTGTGAATCTCAAGAAGATTACGCAACCCTATCGAGATGAATTGTTTATACACGCATTTGACACGAGCACGTGTACAACTGATGGACTGACAGGGTCGTGTGTGTGTTGTTTTGGGTGTGAACTGTGTGTGGTTTTATCCCCCATCTAATTTGTGTTCCGTGCTCGCATCGATTTTGGTTTTTTCTGTTTATTGTTTACCTAACTGATCGTGACAGTAGCTGCGAAAAAGCCAAAAATAAATATTAGATGAGAGCGATGCCATGAGAGAGAGAGATGTATCTATCAGATAAGATAACAACGATTTTCCATGTACAAAAAATGTCACAGTTTCAAGCCTATCTATGTGTTAGTATGTGTCTTGCCTCGTAGCTGTTGTCGAATAATTAAGGGAGGGATTATCAGTTTGCTTGTCGAAACAGAGGCTGCCTTATCAGGGCGGGGGACTAAAGTGCAGGAGGCTACGAGTGTTTTAAGAGCAGACTTAGAACCGCTCAGTCAGTCAGTCAGTCGCTCCTCTCATTGATTGTGAGGCACTGATGCTGTCAAGACGTAACAAATTATACTAGACAACAACAGTGTGGAAAACCCGGACAAGCCCCTAAAGAATTGGAACAACTAGTCATAGATTCAAACGGAATAGCTCACAGACTCCAGAGACCAAAGTGAGTATTCATATTGTTACTCCATCTGATTGTTGGATAATCTCCGGGGATTGGATTGAATTGAACTGAAGCCATAGGAATGCCGCTGCCTCCCACCATCTCGGCAGCCTCTCGCTGATCATTGAGTTTTGGCCTGTGGCTTTATGGCCAGATCGATCATGTTTTGCGATCGCATTATAATGCAGAGAGCGTGCGTTTGGCCATTGATTGGCCAGCCAATTTGCATATATAATTTATTTGCAATTGTTGTGACATTTTGCCAGCCAGCCGGCTGATGATTGCGCAAAGAGGCCTCCTCTCTGCGACAGACAGGTTGCCGTTGCCGTGGGAACTTGTTATGTTGGATATGGCGACAAATCTCAGTATTCAACTCTCTCTCCTTCTCTCTATCTGTCTCTCTCTGTTTTTCTCTGTGTCTCTTCCCTGGTGTCTCTTTTGGGCAACTTTCACTGGCACTGGTTGTGCTGTGGCAGTGTTTCCTTAATTAAGCCATCTTAATGGTTAACTGGGACTCTGGGTTTTTGGGGCCCGCTATCTGCCAGCAGACAATGGCTTAATCTGCCAGCTAGATCCGAGTATCTGGCCTGGCCTGGTCTGGCCTGGTCCCGGGGCGCACCTTCCCCCAATTAATGTAGCAACAGACTTCATTTACCTACTTAAAGAGTAAAAGTTTGGCCCCAGCCTCTTGGCCTTTTGCTGACAATTGGCAATGGAGATGGAGCTGAAGCTGCAGCTGGAGACGAGGCACAGATTACTCCTATTTCTAAATGCCATTTGGCAGACACTTGGCTGGAGATGCTAATGCTTCTCTGTTCCGTTGTTCCTTCCACTTGTCACGTTGCAGGCTGCTGCTGCTGCTGCTGTGATGGTGCCCCAGTGATCTGCTTCTTCAGCTCCTCTCTGCTCTCCAGCTCCGCTGCTCTGACCATGCGACGGTCGAGTGGGCTGCAAGCCACTCGCTCTCCGAAACCGGTTCTCCGGTACCGCTAACTCAAATCTCCATCTACTGGGGGGCTCCATATTTTCACGCCAGTCTACGGTGAGGCTGGCCACGACACAACCACGCTCGTCCAGCACGTCCAGCACCGCTCGATATGTCCAATTTGTGCAAGTGCCAGCAAATATTTGAGAAAGTCTGCGCCCCCCGATAACGCCCCCACCCGCAGTTCGATTTACTTGGCCTACACTGTCAGAAACGAGTTACATTTTCGAACATCAGCTTCCAGTTCGAATCAGTTGGCGTACACCGCCAGAAACTGTCAGAATAATACGAGAGTTTCCAAAATCTCACAGTTTATATTTGTAGCAAACCACAAGAGACACTTTTACGATGGCGAACAAGGACAAAAACAAGGAGCCACCGCCACCGCCGCCACAGCCAAAACCAAAGTATGAGCCGCGTCCGGTGGAGAAGACCCAGGATCCTATCATCTCGCAAATCGGCGACTTTCGCCGCTATCAGCTGTTCTTTTTCTTTATCGTCGTGCTCTGCAAATTCGGCACTGGCTGGCACACGCTCGCCCACATCTTCCTCGCCGCCCCGACGCCCCTCAAGTGCCTCACCGAGAACGTTACGGATCCGTGCAGCGATGCCTGCGACAAGAAGGAGTTCGACACGAGCGTCTTCAAGACAACGATCATCACGGAGTGGAATCTCACCTGTAGCAATTCTTCGCTGGCCAGCCTCTCCCAGTCCATTGTGATGCTTGGGATCATGGTCGGTGGCATGTCCTTCGGTATGATAGCAGATCGGTGAGTGCATTAACATTGGGGAATCTTTCATCGATTATAATAATGTAATCTCTCGTACACAGCTGGGGCCGGCGACCGGCGTTTCTTCTATGCTGCTTTATGCAGCTGATCACGGGATTGATTGTATGCCTATCGCCGTACTTTTGGTTCTACTGTTTATTCCGGTTTCTGGTGGCCGTCGCCACCGGCGGAACCATGACCGTCAGGTGGGTTCCTACAATTCAGTTAACCCTTCAGCCTCATCCATTGTCCGCTCTAGCTTTGTGCTGCTCATGGAGATCATTGGACCCAAGAAGCGGGAGCTGATCGGCATCCTATACCAGATACCCTTCAACATAGGCCACGCCTCGTTGTCGGCGTTCGCCTGGTATATACGCGAGTGGCGCTGGTTCCAGTTCAGCGTGACGATATTCTCGGTGGTATTTGTGATCTACATCTGCCTGGTGCCGGAGTCGCCGCGCTGGCTCTTCACCACGGGTCGCGTGGACAAGAGCGTCCAGGTTCTGGAGCGGATTGCCCGGCACAACCGGGCTCCGACCGAAACCATCAAGCCGGAAATGGAGGCCGCCTACGCGGTACTCGCCAGCAGGCAGCCGGCCAAGAAGGGCAATGTGGTGGACCTCTTCCGCACCCCCTACATGCGGCTGAAGACCATCTGCATGGCCAACGACTGGCTGGTGGTCTGCATGGTGTACTACGGCACGGCCCAGTACATAGCCAAGCTCGGGGGCGACATCTTCCTCAACGTACTGGTCGCCGCCCTCCTGGGCATACCCGGCACCCTGCTCTGCGTGGTGCTGACCAAGTACCTGGGCCGCAAAATGACCATGATGCTCTCCAATGGACTGAGTGCCATCGGCCTGCTGCTGCTCGTCTTCCTGTACAAGTCCAGCCAGGAAATCCAGGTGGCCTGCGCCACATTGGGCCTGTTCGGGGCCTCCATTACCTTCCCGAATGTCTACCTGTACGGGGCAGAGCTCTTTCCGACCGTGGTGCGATCGAACGGCATGGGCCTCTGCTCGATGGTGGGCCGCATTGGCGGCCTCGTAGCCCCCATGGTCAATGAGTTGGCCAGCTATGGGGCTTGGGTCACGCCGCTCGTATTTGGTGTCTGCTCCGTTCTGGCCATGTTTGGGACGATCTTCTTGCCGGAGACACGAGGAACGCCACTGCCGGAGACACTGGAGGATGGCGAAAACTTTGGCCGCAAGTCGCACAGGGCTCAGGCCTAAGTTTCAGGTCTTTCTCTCAGTGCTACAAAAAAAATCTCAACCAAATAACGTCTAACCGTCGCACCATTAAATGCGCTAAAAAATTAATAAATTTCGTTTGAATTAAAGATTTGTGCAGTTTGATATGTCAGTCAGAGTTAAGTGCGCTCCCAAGCCCAGTCCCAGTCTCAGTCTCAGTCCCAGTTCCAATTGCCCCCATCCCCAGCCTCAGTCTTAAACCATTCCAAGTGCCTCGTTACAGAACCAGCAGCAGAGGCAGAGGGAGGAGGCAAGAGGCAAAGACAGAGACACCTTCAAGCCTTTCGTGTTTGCTGTTCAACAAAACAACAACAAACAGGAGAAGAAAAAAAAATTGAAAAATCTAGCAAAATGCAAAAGGTAATTACCGTAAAATAACTTCCATTTCGTGATTATTAAAACTGGGTTAGCAGCCCGAATTCGGTACTGCCAACTAGCGACTGTTAATGCGATCTCCCCTGCAACTGAATGGATTTTTTTTCTTAATGTCGTGGCTGGTGCAAAAAACAATAACAAAAAAAAACAGCCTCCAATTCCACATTTGGCCAAAGGTAAATGGGAACTTTGCATGTGAGACCAACGATAACACGTGCAGACAGTCCATATATGGATCTCTATACATGTCTAGAACACAGCCAGAACTATCCTGGATGTGAACTCTAAAAATGAGAAAATAATGAAGGAAATCTATAGAGTTTAGGGATAGATAGTACTATAGTACTGTTGAAGTAATGATAGCCCTTTTAATTATTTGTTTTAAGCCACCAAATTCATTCGTTTGGGAATGTCACTGTATGACACACTCAAATCCGATTGAATGGGCGAATCCATTAGGTCACTTTCCTGCTGCTGTCCATAACAATTATCGGCTGCATCTCGTCACACCATCTACAAAGATCTCCCTGGAGCAAAATCGCGCTGACCTTGACAAGAGAGAGAGCGAGAGAAAAACCGGCTGAAAAAGCCACCACTCAAGGTTAATATTCATTGTCAACATTGGGCACGCCTCATTTATATGCAACACTCATGGTGCCTGCAACAGGCCCTGTCCACTGATTCCCAGTCAAATGTCAGCAGACCAGAGTCGCCACTCGACCAGAGTCGTGTCCAGTCGTCCATTCGGCACTTGGCTACATGGAGCGGGCTCCACTCATCCTTCGATGTTCCATCGCCACTCAGCCTGAAGCTGCTGTTGCAGTTGCAGTTGCTGTGGATGTTGCTGTTGCAGTTGCAGCTCAGTGGAGCCGGCGGCTCACTCAATCAGATTCGGACTCTGGACTCTGACACGGACTCGGACGCGGACGCGGAATGGGGCGAGTTTTTAGCGTCTTCAGCGCTTGGCAGCTTGTCATGTCAGACGTACGAAAACTGTCAGAATTCGAGGAGTTGTCTTCTCCGCCAGATACCCTCTGCCCCTACCCGTCTGCTGAAGCCAGCACAACCGACGACTGCCGCTGCCGGCGTCGCATACTTAATCAGCGGCGGCGGCGCGTCTTAGTGATAATTACCAGACATTTTTGCAGCTCGCGGATGCCGCCTCCTGTAGATGTTCGCCTGTTGTTTAATGAATTACAAGTGCCGCGCTTCAATGTGCCTTGTGCCCTGTTAATTATTCACTGGGCCCTGCTCCTGATCCTCCTTCACAGCTCGAAACAATTTGTTGATGCGCGCACACACAAATAAATCGTTTGCGCCTTAAGAAAAACAGGAACTTTGCTGCACCGAAGTTGGCATATACACTCCCTGAAAGTATCCTTCTATTCTATGAGTCCTTTCTCCTTTAAATAATATTAAATCGTAATTCCATGCCTGCTCGTGGCACATCAATTAGCCAACATTATGGGGCAAGAGTGTGCCAGAGAGAGGGAAAGTGTCCGTTTCCACAGTTGATAATTACCAATTTTAATTATAAGCAAATGGTTGGGCCAGCCATAGCTTTGAGGATTAGCCAAAGGAAAATCTGACACTTGGCCAGAGTGGAAAAGGCAAAAAAAGCAGACACACAAAATGGCACAAAGCAGCAACATTTTGGGCCGGCACATGGCAACCGCAGACGGGCAACAGGCCCCATTTAGGTTCAAAAGAAGCCAACCGACAAGATCCGAGATGAGACGAAAGGAGAGGAGACGAGGCGAGTCGGGGCTCTGCTAGGCCGAGATCATTATCTAAGCCGCATATCCATTTGCGATTACCGAGGAGCAGCATGAGCTGGGGCTGAAGCTGAAGCTTGAGGATGAGGCTGAATCGTGGGAGTCTCTCTGTAGCTGTGTGACTCCGTCGCTGGCTCTGTGTCTTCCGTCTTTGGTCTGTGGTGGCATTGCGGCAACGTGGTGGCAGACGTGGGCGCATAAAACAGACAAATGTCAAAATGACGCGCTTTGTTGTTTATCATTTTTACCGCAAGCCGCGCGGCAACAGCGGCATGAGAGACGCTGGAGATTGGCGGGTCTATAAAGCGTCAGCAAAATGCAATTAGTATTCAAATGTAGACGCGCCAACGAGCACGAGATGCCAAAACGAGTCATCATCAGCTCTGGAACTTTTACTTGGACAAAGACACTGCCACTCTCCAACTCTACGACTCTGCCATCGACTGTGACTTGGTCTGGAGAGCTGAAGAACTGATGGCCGCAGAGGAGCAGACCGAGCTAGCGGCCCTCTTTACATGCTGAAAAATGTCTAGGCTTTTGTGGCTCAGAATTCGCCGTAATTTAGCGCACGCATTTTGCATTTTAAGTGTGTCGACGACTATGGGTCCCATCCCCCCCCTCCCCGGTACCACTTCTGATTAATTCCTCAGCCGGGCGCTACAAATTCGTTTGACTAATTGCGGCTTAAGGAGGGGCCCATGCTCTTCTTTGCTCTGGCCCCAGTCGCTGCGGGGTCGCAGTGCGAGGAAGGGGATTCCATGGAACACCTTATCGGCCGCAATTAAACGTGCCGTCCAGTCAAACGATTTAATGTATGATTTCTTTTAAATCATATCTACGTGACTGTGACTGTGACTCAACCTTATCAGCAGCATGACCAGCCGCGACTTCATCTGGATTTCCAGCTACAGCCAAAGCCAAAGCTTGAGCTGCAAACTCATTAATGACAGAAACTCCCCGGGCGGCCGGCCTCTCAGATGATTCAATATGGCTGCAAGTTGCATATTAAGCAGCTAGGAGCTAGTCCCCTCATCAAATATGGTTACCACAGCCACAGCCCGGGCACCAGGCACCAGGCACCAGCACTCAGCCCGCATCCATGCCAAGTTTTCTGTTATATAACCATAAATACACAAAAAAAAAAAAAAAAAAAAGGAGAAGAAGAAAAAAATACATAAAGCAATACAAAATGTGTCGTGGGCGCTATCAAATGGCTCAACGGACATGATCCAAACAGTTGTAAAATTAACAACCGAGTTATGACAACTGCCAGCAATTAAAATTGACAATTGATATGACAGACAGACGGACGGTCTGGCTGAATGACTGGATGGCGGGTATGTGCGCTGTGGATGAAAATTGCCAATAAAAACGCATTGAATCGAAGAGTAATGGAATCGAAGAGTAATAATGTAATGTCCTGGGAGTGGTTCGTTTGAATGGGCGGAGGCTGTGCGATTGCATTACAGGATGTTTGAAGCGCAACGAATCGAAACTCCAAGAGGTTTTAAAGGATCTATAATAAACTTGGATACCGTAGCTTTGTGATGCATTAAGTTGAATTAATATATTTTTACTAGAATACATTAAAAACATAATAAAGTTAGTTATCAAAATGACTATTTTCAGTAATTTTCCAAAGAATTAGATCAAAAGTTGCTGACTGTTACCTTGCTGCTGTATTAACATACCTTTGTAGCGACACTAACAGAATTTGGTTCTATGTATCTCTGTTAGATCTGCTGTCGTTTACAGCACTGCTGAATTAACATGCCTCTGTAGCGAAACTAACAGAATTTGGTTCTATCTCTGATAGCAGTGCATTCAATTACAGGCGCATCGACTTAACAGCGACTGATCTTTTGCTGTTAGCATGCTGTGTTTCTAATCGACTGCACGGTAACATTCCGTAACGTCAGCTGTAAACATAACAGCTATGACAATAACAGGTAAATGCTATCCACATTCAAATGTATGAACATATGTATGTATTTACAGAAGGGTATTGCATTTTCACTATTTCGTATGGTGAAACTATCGATAATTTGTTTAGGTTTTTGGCCACCGATATTATCATCATCAACAGAATGAAACACGTAACGTGACTGCCTTTCGGTGGTTGTGGCCCTCATCTGTTCGTTCTCCCAGGACTGCCAGACTCGTCAGCTAGTTATCGGCAAACTACATCTTTATAGCCCTCGTGGACGGCACTGCCGCTACGCTGCTGCTGCACGTAACTTTTAATTGTAAAGTCCCGCTGTATATGCTGCCCAAAATGTAATTGCTGCAATTTGTGGCAGATCTACACGAACTGCGGCCAGATCCGTTGCATGGCAAGCCATTTACGTTGCACAAATATGACAATTGGCGGCATTATTAAATTGTGCTACGTGCGCTAAATCTGCCGACATCAGAGAGCAAGACAGAGGGATTGGGATGGCAACCGAAAAAGGGCACACTGTAGCCGGGTAGGGCCAAAACAGGTGAGCCACGTTAGTACTGTTACCCCCCCGCTGATGTGGGAATCGGGCACGGGCACGGGCACGGGTTGGCCAGGTCAGAGGCAGGAGGACAGAACAGGACAGGACAGGATAGTGACAGTTGCTGATAGCGCACTCAATTTGCATTCGGACGAGGAGAAATGGCCAAACCAGGTGGAATGACTGCCAGCCAATTACTTTTTATAACTTTCTAGCTGGCACTTCAATCTCGTCCAGAAATTGGTTTGTCCCAAAGAGTTGACGTGCTCTACGTCAGACGCGTACAGAGTGCCACAAAGAGAGTCGCCCCCAACCCCACCCCAACACACATTAACATAATATTACGAGAGGGCTTTAATTAAAAAACCAAAGGCTACCAAAACCCAAAGAGTATTTTGTCTCTCAAACATTTTTTCTCTGTTTCCCTGCCAAAGTTCCACAAAGTCGTTGGCCATTCCGTGTGTGTGAGGGACGGGGAAGAGCTCTCTGTGAGAACTGCCTGAAGCATTTAAGGCTGGCCATCCGGCAGAGACAATTAAAAACCCTCTGCAGCCCGGCCATTTGCCATTTTATAAGCACAGATTACAGCTCCACGTATACGTAACGCACAAGGCGCACACACACACACACACACACACACACACACACACACAGAAAGAGAGAGAGAGAAGAAGGTGGGGGGAGGAGGAGCAGGAGTCACACTATGAGGACACACAACGTGTTCCGATAAGCGGCCAGGACGAGTACGCCCATCCACACACACACACACACACCATTCGAATGTCTCTCGTATCTGCTCGGTGTTGTGATTTTATGTTGGTCATAGCCCAGCGTTCCACCCAACGTCCTGGTCCTGGTCCTGGGTCCCTGATTCTCCTCCTCATTGTCTGCTTGTCTACTTTAATGACATTGCACTGCACTTATTTCGTTTCGACTCCTTTCATTTCTGCCTTTCCTTCCCTCCGCCCATCCTCCCTTTCTTCCTCTCTTTTTTTTTTTGCTGTTGTGGGTTCTGCCACCTTGTACTCCAGCTTGATGGCAATGGCCGGCTGTTAAACCTTATGATGGCTTAATTTTAGAGTTTTTAAATCGCTTTTGCATTTTCCATACGTCGCCGCTTTTTCCTTCCCTCCCCACCCTCATGACAATGTGATTTCAACACAAAATCAGTTGCGAATTTGCATGGTAAGGTGGTCCAAATGAAGTCATTCCAATGCCAAGCCAAAAATGACTAAACCTGAAAACTCCTGAGTAGCAGATTGGGTGGCAGAGAGGCAGGAAAAGAGCAAGCTGCTCAATATGCAATCACATCCTTAACGTTGGATCATCAAGAGGTTGTGTCATCAGTTTTGGCTACGACAATGGGATGGTGCAACATCAGATTTTACTTTTATTTTGAGAATATTCTCAACGAGTTTAAAGGCTGCAACTAGATGAGAATCCTGTAGCTAGAATTATGCTAAAAAATTATCAATTGCTTTGCAGTAAGAAACATATCAGAGAAAGCCATAAGCAGACCCACAAATGGAAAACGAAAATGAATTTGTTATGGGCTAAAGCAATTGCTGTAATAGGAATAATTTTCAGGGGAATATCATATCATATCACCTTCCGGAGCTAAGTTATGGCCCACAGCTGAGACCCAAATAGAAATAAAACGTGTCCGAAATGCGACGACGAATCTGAATGGGGGATCGGAATCATTTCCCTGCCGCCCCCGTATAATTTGATACTTCATCAATTTCGAGAAAAACCATTTAGTATGGAAATGAGGCAGAAAAGGGGAAAGTCCTGCCGCAGCCCTTTTGCCCGGACGCTGGCCGACCATCAAAGCGTGAGGAAAAACATATCAACACATGATATGAGCGGGCGGGGGCGGGATGGAAATGAGATAACACAGAAATCTGAGCTGGAGCCTGGGAACTGGGCACTGAAACTGAAAACAGTTTATGGAAATTGGTAAAATTACTGCTGCTGCGGGACAATTGCGAAATGGAAATGGAAATTTGCATGTGATGAAAATATGTCGGCAACAGTGTAAAATCTCCGACAAGTCCAAGGATATGGCCGCGAGATACGAGATACAAACTGGCGGCAAATGAGCAGAGGAAGTGCATAAGCGGCAACCGGAAGCGGAAGTATTTCACAAATGGAGTTGGGTGTGGAGTCGAAGAAGGAGAACGCAAACGCAGACGGAGACGGAGACCGAGACGGAGACGAATCGTGGGGCTGTTAACGCATTTACAAGGCTCGGCGACGACGACAATGAAATATCGCCAAAGATTATCAGGGGCAAGCAAAAGGGACATGGAGTCGCTGGCATTTACTTTGCATAATAAGCAGGATTATGGAGGTCCTCCGTCTCGACGCGGCACGGCACGGCACGGTCCAAAGGAGAGACGAGCGATGACGTTGACAATTGATTGCTGGCCATGGAAATGGCCTGGAAAAATATTTCCCGGATTTCATTAAGCATCCGATAAATAAGCGAGTGAAAAATTTGATTTAAGCATTTCGTCTCTCTTTGGGACCGAGCTTCATCATTGAGGTCTTCATTAGCCCAAGGATTGCCCTAAGATTTATATGTATGTATATGCCCCTGCCACGCGAATTTCTGCGTATTTCTATCTGACTGAAGGTAATGCTTTTATGCCAGAAATCACTTAGACTTTTGGTCAGCGGAAGTGGCCATAAAATAACCATGGCGCATCCGCATCCGCAGCAGCCACATTCGCATACTTGGCCATAAATTCGACTGTGAAATTGAAACTTAAAATGCGTAAAGTATACGCCCTCTCCCCGGCCGGACAGCAGCCCATGTCTGCTGACTTGGAGTGGCCGGCCCGAAGAGCAGTTTCAATTTTTATGTGTATTTTATATGCCTACTGTAAATTGCCGGCCATCTTGAGGCTCCCTCCCCCGCGCCCAGTTCTAGCCACAGCCACAGCAAAGCTCAAAGGCCAGAGGCTCACAAATGTTGCCACCGTGCCACACCATGCCACGCCATGCCGCTTTGCTTTGCTTTTTGCTCTCACTCTCTCGGTGTCTCTCGCTATGCGGAGACGCCAAAAATTCCACGTTCACGTTCGCAATCGTCATAAATCTTATGGCCACATCTTGAATTTATGTGCCTCCCTCCCCCCCACCACACAGACAATCCCCGACTCCGAGTCCAACATCGAAACGGACTCCATTGGAGTCGCATCTCCATCTCCACACCATTGCCGCAGCATTCTGCGGCTGTGTTTTGCGGCTTAGATTAGTACTACTCGTAGAAGTCTGGCATCTGTGGCCGATTTGCTGTATATCGATTTTCGGAGCGCCGCTTATTGAATTTGTTTGCTGTTGACTGGCCGAAAAGTTTTTTAATCAAAAGTCTTTGGCCAGCAAATAGTTTCCTTAAAGTGTTTAGCCAAATGACAGACAGAGAGACAGACAGAAAGACAGAAAGAGAAGTCGGAGCGAACAGTGGCAGCCTGCACTTTGAGTGGCAACAATTTCGAAACGCTTCCAGTGTGCCCACAAGAAAAAGCCAGAACAAAGCCAAAGCCAGGATAAGTAGAAGCAGCAGCATTTTCCAGTTAAAATATTTACAGCAAAAATGTTTTGTACAGATAGCAAACAAAGGGCTTGCCCGGCAATCCATCCCCCTCCCCACACCTGTGTGGCTGTGTGGCTGCTTTGGGGCAGATTTCATTACTGGGCAACCAGAGGTCTGACCAGCATTGCCAAGCGGCTCTAAGACAATCAAAGGTGAGCCCGCACACGGCTACGACGACAGTTAAGGGTAAGGGAATGGGAATGGGATTGGGCTTTGGGTTGGCTTTCTTTTATTTTCCGCATGGCCGCAGCAGAAATCGCAGGGATGCTCGGAAACTCTCCACCTCTCCATCAGATCTGACTCAACAGAAGATGCGACCAGCAGGACCAGCAGTGGAGGCAGACACTGCCGAAGCTGCATATCCGGGGGATTGGAGAGGAGAGACCGCCATGAAAATTGGCGTCTGCCAAACATAAATAAAAAAGGGGCAAGGTAGACAAATCCGGAATAAATAGCAGCGTTGTCTGCCCCATCCTGCGGCTGTTTTGGAGTGAAGTGAAGGCGTCGCCGGGACTCGGTCTACGTTTACGTCTCCGTCTCGGTGTCGGTATTCGGTTTTGGGTTTGGACATGGGTGTGAGGCCACTGCCACGTCAGTGTCAGCGTCAGCGTTAGCGTTATGGCAACCGCCAGCAGCGTTCGAGACACCTGCCCAAGGTGGGGCTTTTGCCGCCGGTCTAGCCCGCGTTGCGTATACGCTCAGTTGCACCGCAAAATGAGCGAAAATGCGCAACATCTATTTGCCATGGCAATGTGAAATTGGCAAATGGGCAAATGGCACAGGCAGTGTGTCTCTTTTAATAAAATATAAGCATTTAATTGGTGTGGCTACCCAAAGCCCTACCCAATGCAGTCATCACTTAATGTTGCCCCTCAAATGAATTGCACAGACAAAAGAATCTCTGGCTGATTATTTAAAGGGAATTCACTAAGGATTTTTCTTTTATTTTATCTATTATAAAGCATTAATTAAGTGCTGTAGCCAAGGTATCAATTCCATGGCTTTGATAGATTTTAACCGTCAGAGATTGGAAAATTCTGTACATTTTAAATCTATAAAATTAAGAAAAATCCAATAAAATAATTCTCTGGCTAATTTATGTCAGCCCATGTGACATTCGAGTATCCTGATATGGCCTAGTCGCTTCTTGACTCTCGAAGGCATGTCTGTGTCTCTCGTCAGCAGCTGCTGGCAAGCCAGGGGACTGCCACTACGACTGGAACTAGTACTGGGACTAGGACTAGGACTGAGACTGAGACTGGGTAAGTGTGTTCCCCTCCTCACTAATTAATTCAAAGCCAAGTGCAAAGATTCACACGAATGTGAATGTGAATGGTAGTAAGAGAGCTCTGCTGCCTAAATGCCTGCAATCAATTAAGAGCCAACAAAGTCAACCGTTTGCCATATCGATGTCGGCTGTAGCAGCTGTGATAGCATCGTCCCAGCATCTTTCGGCTTCATCTGCCATCATCACCGTTACCATGCCCCTTACCATTCCCCATTCACCCTCCCCCCTAGCTACGACAGCCAGCAAATTAATGAACAACGCACCCAATTGAAGTAAATGCCAGGAGTCTGCAGTACAACGTGAATGGAAATGAGCTGAATGACAGCCTCATATTTGCATATTCATGGTGCACAGGAGCGAAGAGGGGGTGTGAGATGTGAGGTGAGTGTGTGTTAGGGGGCAGGAGGCAGGAGCTGCCAATGTGTCCGTATCTGCATCTGCACTTTATACGCATCCGTATCCGTATCTGAATGTCTGCATGGGAATGTGTGCGTGTGTGTGTGTGCCTTTGCTTAGCTATTGCTTCCGCCCAACTGGCCAACGTATTTTCTGTGTAAATGCCTTTGGTTTACTTTAATTAGTTGTTTAGTTTGTCCAGCTAAGTGAGTGCCGTAAAAAAACAAGTGAAACTAAAACCAGCCAGCGAACTGGCCTCGTCTCTAATGGAACTAACCCCCAGTAGGAAGGAAGGCCCCCAATGCCCAGTGCGTTCTCGCAGCTAATGGACGGGACGCACTTCATTAGATATTCTCTTTCCGATGCTAATAAGCACTGCACTCAATGTGCAAATAGTTTGAGAGCTGAAGCTGAAACTGACGACTAGTAGTAGTACAGCTGCAAAAGCGATACAGTCAGTGGCAGGCTGGTCCGAGACAAGGCTTAGAGAGCCCAGACTTGATGTTGACGGGATTTGGCTTTTGGACCACAAACTGAACTTTGCTTTTGGCAACAAAACCACCACAAAGGCATCACAGAAATATTTAATATTAAATGCATACTGGTAAGTATATTTTCAATCAAATCAAATGACAAAACACCCATGGGAAAGATTGAAAATTATTCAACGGAAAAGCTGGCAGAGCTTTTAAATTTATGTCTCTCTCGCTCGTTCGCTCTTTGGCGTCAACAAATTGACGTGTGAAGCCTTCAAAACAACGCCAAATTAGGTCCTGATTCGACACCCACCATCACAACTTTGAAGATTGTGTGTGCCATGACAACGAAATTAATAAAAGCAAAAACAGCAAGCAGCAGCAGCAGCAAAAGATACAAAATGTGTATGCCGATGGTTTAGATACACTTTGCAAATAAAAATTAAATATATTACAGCTTCAAAAAAGTATTTTGTGATTCGATTTTAGTATAGAAAAGAGCTGTTGCTGGACAGATTATTTCTATGTCCAGGAAATGTTTTATGCACATTTTAAGCTGCGTTACAAAACACCTGATTAAGTTCATAATACCTTAATCAAGGGTAACCAAAGCAAAAACAAGAGTAACAAATATTGTCACTGGCATAAAAAGGGCCTCACAATTTAACGCTCGAATGTTTCAACAGACGTCGACATATGTTGGTGTCTGCATGTGTGGGTCTTCCAGTATCTGTGTGTGTGGTGGCTCTGCACGTCTACGGGCATGTATGTGTGTGAGTGTCGAGCTCGCAGCATTGCGTGTATGAAAGTTTTTAATAATACTTGGGCAAAATAGCAAAGGAAAAACTTTTATTAATAAAGTTTCTTTCTTTCCTCGTTGCACTCCATTCGACGAGCACCGCTCGGGCAGCAGCCCGGCAAACAGTGTGTCTCTGCCCCGGCCATCCCTTTGGCCATAGCTGCTAAGCTTTAATTACAGCTAGGGGAAGGGAGGGGGTGCAGAAAAAACTAAAGACTTCCCCCACCCACAGAAGGAGGTGGGTTTTACGCAATGCACATGGAAAGTGGTCAAGCTTATGCGATGTGAGAGTTCACGAATTGGGTAGGATCTGGCGATCTGTCTGGGGGGAGTAACCATAACTAGTTATGCCCTTCAAAGGGTAGATACTTGTGGCGCTCTGGCTGTGCGCATAAACGGACCAATTTGCAATGAGTCGAAGGACACTTGTCGCATTGGTAACAATTGAAACATTCTCCAGAACATTCTCCACTGCTCCTCTCCTTTCCACAGATTCACGCTGCATGTTCAAGTGCACAGTTTCGGCCTGGGGCGGCAATATTAAAATTTAAGCTGAAATGCCATCGAGTGAAGGGGGCTGGAAAGCCGGCCCGGAAATAGTTTCTCGCGTCTCTCCCACTCTCTCTCTCTCTCGCTGCTGTCTCTTTCTGGCTTGCCAATTTCGCTTCCGATGCCGTTGATTCTTTTTCTGTGTTTTTGATTTTGTCGTATTTGTCTGGTGATAGAAATGCTGGCTGGCTAGAGCCGCAGGGGCTGGGAGTGCTGCAACTTTTGCCCGAAATACTTTTAATTAAAATTTCAAATTATTTTCGCCTTTCGCAGACGTTGACAGTGGAGGGAGAGGATGGAAGGGAAGCGCAGATGGAGATGGAGACAAAGATGAGCACAAGTACAGTTAGCAGCAAGTGCAATGGCGCAGCACAAGATGGCGCCGAGGCAGGAGACAAAGGCAAGCGGCAGGATCGGGAAATGCGAAAACGCAAAATGCTGAAATATTCAAAGCGCATTTTCAATTTAAAAGTTTTTGCGCTCAGGCATATTTATTTATTTTATTTCGTTATTTTTGTTGTTTTTCTCCCATCATTGAGCTGGGAATGTGGCAGAGATGGGTGGGGCGAGGGGGCGCAAGGCTTGGAGACTCTTTGACCGAAACTTTGGCTCCAAAGTAGGCAATGTCATCGGAGGGTGGCTGGGTGGAGAGAGGACGGAGAGGGCAGGCGTGCAGTAGAGGCAACTTAATGCAATTTCGCTCCAGCAGATTTCATTTGTGTGACAAATGGGGGGCGTGGCCATGCAAATCGCAAATAAAAAGAACTCATTAAAAGTTTATGCCACAAACTTTGGCACCCTACCCGTTGCACTCACCACCCCCACCAGACCCGCCCCAATTGCAACTTGCTCTTCCCTCCCTCCACTGCTGTATCCACTGTCCACGAGAGATCTGCAGGAAGCGCTTCCGCTGATTGCATTTGTTTGTCTTTCTGCGGGTGCAGGGATACTGCCAGCGGCTTTGGCGCTTGGCCTTTGTTCTAACTATTTTTTTTGTTTCCTTTTTTTTGGGACTCATGCCATAGTTTTGCTAGCGAGTCAGCGATAGCTTATGGAAAACTATCAATTGCCGGGCAGCCTACACAGCAAAACTTTCGGAAACGATGTCATCTATTAGTTATCAATATATTTCTGTTGGGTTTCAGTGTTGAAAAAGTATTCTCAGATCAATTGACTGCTGCTGCAATTGGGCCTTAAAATCATACAGGAATGACATTCAATATATTTGCTGCGTGCCTTTGTTATCCCTCAGTAGCCACACGCACAGGTTGCACAGTTCAAAAAGTCAAATGCAATTAAACAAACCATTTGATTCCCATACAAATGTGCGACTGTCAGTGTTTCTTGTCCGCTAAAGTTGCACGTTGCATGTTCGGAGAAGGCAGGTCGCTTGCCAGGTCGCGCGCGTTCTGGCCACACCCCAAAGACAGGTACACAGGGTAAGTAAAACAGAAATTATTTTTGCACAGCGACAGAAATAATAAAAATAAAAATCAAGTAATCTAGAAAGGCGGTTTCTGTGCGCGCACACAGAAATTAGTCAAAGTGAACCTTGAAAAAAAGAAAAAAAAAAAGAATCTGGTAAAATGAAATGAGGGACGTGGCGACGGGCGGGGGAGGCGGCCTTTCAATTAGCCGACCAACGGATGGCGGCGTGTCCAGCAATTAGGTGTGTTTTAGTCGGCTAAAACGATTCTAATCGTCTGCGCTTTAACATAGATCTTGTCTTTTTTCTTTGATTTTTTTGTTCGTTCGTTTGGTTGGTTGGTTGGTGGGCTTGAACACTTTTTTGTTGTCATGTTGTCGCTGACATTAGTGGCAGTTGTAGTCGCCGCCGCCCCCTGTTGCAACCGCAAGCGCTGGCCCACACACACACACAGATTGCGGTCCGGACAGAACAGAGACTTTTTTTCTGATTATACAACTCAGATATGACAAATTTAATTAAGGTTAATTTTCAGTTCACATAACATTTCCAGGCGGGAATATTCTCTGGGGCAGGGTATGCCATGATGACTGGAGGGTATGCTGGCAAAGGGAGACACTCTGACCACGTTTCATAGGATAGGAGTACCACAATCGATCAAAGATCAATCGATTGAAGAGCAACCCTGCGCCTGGTACTCCTGGCTTCCTACCTACCACCATCCACTCCCCACTAGATGTCGCTGGTGGCATCATAATAGACACATCACAGGGTGCACTCCACTTCCATTTGTACGTTTGGACGAATGCCAAACGTTCTGTGGCTCTGGCTGGCTCTGTTTTATCTGAAATTGCAAATCGAATGCAGTGCAATGCATTTGTCGAAGCAGCCAGGAGAAGGGCAGAGCCGTGTATGTGTGTCTGTCTGTGTGTGAAAGGTCAAAGGCATTCGATTAACTTTAATTTGCGCGGCTCTTTTTGCTTCGTACGTGTAGCTGTGTCTATGTGTGTGTGTGTGTGTGTGTGTGTGGAATGGGAGAGGGTATCCATTGTTTTATGCCAGTCGATTCAGTTAGCAGAGTCGCTGAGTCGCTGGATCATTCCATAGTTCAGGTGTGCCCCATTCGAAGCGGCGTGAAAGCCAAACCTACTTCTCCACTCGATCGACGGTTCAACTCTTCTTCCTGGCGCATCTGCTACATACAATGAACTGTGCTTTGATTTATGCCAACTGCATCATGGCCATGTCATAGTTCAATTCGGTCATTGTTGCCCTGCCAGCCAGCCAGCCAGCCAGGCAGTGGGGCGTGGCTTAGCGGTTAACCCACATTCCCAAATACATATTCAAGTACCCCCGCCCCCAGAATGAATGTTTGTGGGCCAATCACTAATTGCGGCTGCGGCCGCAGACTCTGGGGCTGAGGCACGCGACATGCAAGCGAAAATGTCACTGCCACAGGAGAACGGCTAGCCAACGAAAGAATTGGCCAAAATTGATAGCCAAATTTGGCGGGCAAGTGACGTGTTCTTCAAGACAACTGTTGCAGCTGGAGCCTCGAGCAGATCGACAGTGGGGAGCGAGTGGGGCGAGTGAGGCGAGTGGGGTGTGGGCTCCACTCATAAAATATACATAACCAATCGAATGCTGTGTTCCAGTCTGCCAGGCCGCCGGACCCGACTAGTCTGTCAGTTAGTTGAAATTAATTTGCACAGCCAAGCAAAATAATTTACGGTCTCTGCTGAGTTTTGCCCCGTCCCCCTCCACCGTGCCACCGCGTCCGTCGGCGGCCAGATAATTGAGGCAGGCCTGAAGATGTGGGCAGGTTTTGGTTGCTGGCTGCAACTTTTTATATACGCTCATTGCCGGACGCGTGACATATCACGAAATTCTGTTAACGGCTTTTCCGAAAAGTTAGTGCGGGACGAAGGAGCTCGGGCGGGATCAGGAGGTGGCCAGAACTGGAAGCTGTCAATTAGTTGTAGGTACATCAAGCGAACACGTTGTCTACCCGAGACACAAAACTGGCATCGAACTGGTTTTTTGGCAAGCGCTGGCTCAGCTGAAACAAAAAATTGATTTTGAACGAAAATTAAATTTTCTGAGGTAATCATGGAAAATCGATTCGCGTGGATATTGCAGTGGAAATCGAAAGGGAGAAATCTTGGAAATCAATTTATGTTAATCAACATTCAATTTTCCAGGCTTCGCTCTTTGGACTTTTGCATTCCCATTGTTGCTTAGGAGTTTGCAAATTAATGCGAATTTTAGTGAATCGTTGGGGCATACGAGTTGCTGTTAATTGCTGGCCAGAAATTGCTCTCGTTTGCAGCTGGTGGCACACAAATCTTGTCAACGTGCACCGCGTCCAATGCAAATATGCACGCAGCATGCAACTAGGCCGTCGTCATCCACAGTGCCCCCCCATCGCAGATCGGAGGCTGCGTCGGCGACATTCATTTCTCATTTGATCTTTATCGCCTGGCAACATGCAAACATGAGGCCTGATGGGCACAGCCCTCCTTCAGACTCCTCTCGAGCAGCCTCGCTGCCCCACCGCCTCCACCATCGTTCCACCAGCATCTCCAGCAGACTGTCGGACAGACCTCTGCTCTGATACGTACTGATTGTAATCAAGATTGGCTTTTGCATGCGCCCGGCTGCCAAAGCGATTTGTGGCCTGGAAAACTTTTTCACTGCGTTGGCTTTTCATTTCTGTGTGAGTGAGCGACATTTCAAGGTTTTCTTCGGAGCAGTTGCCTCGGGCCACATGCCACTACGCCAGGCCACGCCCCTCCATCGCTGCATGCCCCAACGAAATACTGCTGCCTCTCTTTTTCAATTTTAAAGTTTTTAATTTCCATTCGGTCTCTCTCATTAGTGTGCCATGTCCCAGATGGCCAGGGCGCAGAACCGACCCAATCTGGGTCGTGCTCCAAGTGACACGCACAATTCAGACACCTTGCACGGCTTCAATTCGGGTCTCATTCTGTGCGGGGACAATGCCCGGACTCCCAGTGTAATGCCTGTGTACAACTGGGGACAATGGATGGGTGTAAATCATGTTCGCTGTCTGTCCTAGACTTGACTTGACTTTGCTTGACTTGTGGTCAATGGCTTGTGCATAATGGTCGGCCAAAAGAGCAACACCAACAGCAACAACAACAACAGCTATCGCGTCTTGGGGCATTTGCAAACAATGACATTATGCTGACGTTTATTAATCGCATTTGCGAAATTAATGTCGTGACATTTTCGGTTTAATGTAGTTGTAATAAATAAATGCGCCGTTTACCCCGAGAATAGCTGAAAAAACAACGCCGTATAGTATAAGTAGAAAATCAATAGTCCCATAGACAGGCAGCAGACACCGCAGACAGTTGCTGGCTGTCAATGGTCCAGATTATGTAATGCCAATTTGCATATAACAAATGGCCAAATAACCTGCTACTTTAATACAAACCAAAGGTGCGGAAACTATTTCACATTCTTTTAGTAGCACATTATTTAAACCGATTTTTTGGTCGTGTTTCTTATTAAATGTTAATAAAATGCTATTTTCGTGAGAAAAATAAATTAACTACCGAAAAAAACAAACAAAAAGAATTTAATACACTAAATATTAAAACAAATATTTATAAAAAGTTTACTTCTCCTTACCCCAGATGGGACTCGAACCCACAATCCCCGGCTTAGGAGGCCGATGCCTTATCCATTAGGCCACTGGGGCACGTCTAAATAAGTGGCTGAGTGCGAATACAATCTTCGGGTGGGAATATGCGCGTAGATAGGAAAACCAGCGCATGTATGGATGTATGTACGTATGTAAGCATAAGTTTGTGTACGTGTGTGTACAGCCGGCTGCATGCGTATTTACACAGCTGTTTATTATTTTCTGTATGTACTTTAAAGGGTAGGAAAATCGTTCTTCCAAGTATTCTTACCTGACAAAAAAACAATATATATAAAATTCTTAGGAAATAAAAAACAATGTAGAGATTTTTGACAATACAATTTAGTATATAAATTATTGCTTGTTGCTTACACAAATACAATATTTAAATATAAGTAAACTTATGAAATAATTAAAAAAAAAACATTTATAACTCAAAATTAAGGTAGCAATTTTTTACAAATGGTTTCGTTTCATTATTGAGAAAATACTTCCACTATTTACCCAGTTGTTTGTTTCGCTTTCAAGAATGTTCTATTTTTGTGTTGTTGGTTCTTTTGTTTCTCACCAGAAGACCTCGCGCAGAATGAACATGGACTTTGGTCGCCTGGTACGATACGCCCCAGTGGCCTAATGGATAAGGCATCGGCCTCCTAAGCCGGGGATTGTGGGTTCGAGTCCCATCTGGGGTAAGGAGAAGTAACTTTTTTCATTCTCTATTTTTTCTGTTCATATTAATTATATTTAAAGTGGAAGCACGAAAATTACTAATATTATGTGTTTGAAAGAGCCTCAATCATATTTTAATATGAATATTAGTGTGGTTCGTACTAAGAAAACTTGTGTGAACTTAAGAATTCTTAGGCAAACAACCTATGCAGAAACAATAAAATACTCAACAATGAGCAAAGAATATACAATTTATCTAGACAGCCGACTCTCTGCCGGGTGTTCCCTGTAGTATTTTCTGTCACATCAAATCAGATTACCTACCGATATGCCACTCCTCGCAGCAGCATACTCAAAAACTACGAAAAGTAGTCACGGCAGTTGACATTTCGCTGTGTGCCACTTCCACTAAATTTAACAACTTTACAAGCCCCAACCAACGTCTTCTAATATCGTTTTCACCCCGACTCTTAAATGGCAATCAACTTTCTGATGAGTTGTCAAAAACGACGCGCCGTCTCCTGGCTGACATTAGGTGGCTTGATTGTTGTTGCTGCGGCTGTTGCAACTTGTATCATGGGGTGTGGTGTGGTGTGGCATGGGATCGACAAGCCGAGAGATCCACTCTAGAGTTTGCCAAAAATTGCGGCTCATAATTTCACTTTCGCTATCTGAAATATGCATGGTCATAAAATATGCCAACGCCAAACGACCAAATGGCCACCCAGGGAGACGACGCTGCACTGGCAGCCAGGCAGGAGAAGGCAAACTCTGATGGAGGCTAGTAGGTATGTATGTATGTATGTAGATGGAAGACCCATTCCTGGCATTAAAATTGCATGCAGGCGGCTCTGGAGCAAAAAAAAAGTCCAGAAAGAGTGCTCGCATAGTTTCATTTGCTTTACGATTCTGCCAGAGTTCGGCTGAGGATGCGCTGGATGTTAGGTCGGGGGATAGGGTCGGGATTTGGCCGGGATACTGTCTCATCATTAATGTAAATTCATTGTTGCAGTGGGGTGGGGTAGGCAGAAACCGAGAGGAAGTGGAGCTGTTTCTGCTTGCACTACAGCATTTCATACTAAATATTTGATATGAATTCAACTTTCCCATGTACTCATAATCCATAAAGTGTAAAAACAGCAGTCAGCAGAAGTTTCCCGACTAGCGGATGGCCTGTAACATTTACTCGGAATATCTTCAAAGCGAATTTCGGCTGGGAGCGTTAGAGTAGAGTTAAATTATTAGTTACCAGTGCCAGTATCTATCCAGCTAGAACTGGTACACCACTCCATCCGCATCATTGTGTCGGACATACTCTCAGTTTCGTACCGAGTGCAGTGTTTTTCACAAAATTAATGGCTAGAGAACCTTTAGCATCACGCCGAATCTAGGCCAAAGTCCGACCCAAGCCCAGGCCCAGTCCTAGTCTCAGTCCGGATTCGACAAACAGCCCACAAAAGCTGGCGAAAAAAAAGGCATTCTCTCAACTTTATGGAATGCATTTCTCTGCAGATTGCATTTGTTGCATTTTACTTAATTGAAAATGGCCAGCAATGTGGGGGAAGGCCGTAAAAGGACAATATCGCTGGTTGTCCCTGGCCCTCTATATGGGATGCATGTGCACTTCATAAAGCTGACAGGGCCCGGCACAGGCACAGGCACAGGAGCGGCTATAAAAGAACATGACCAAAGCGGGCGACGAGGAGACAAACACACACCAAAATAGACCGCCAACAGGCACAAACAGGCAACAGCAGCAGTAGCAGGAACAACAAAAACAAAAAAACAAGTATCCAACAACATCGGTGGCGGTGGCAGCAAACAACGGGCTGCAAAAATTATCTACTCAGATTATGTCGAGATTAATTACATACGTTGAGCGCCATTGTCTTGTCAATAAATTGTCGTTGTCGTCGACGTCGCCCGGCATCGTGTGGCCCAAAGATAAGAGAGAGCCTCCCGACTACCGAAATGTTAACTGGCTTTTCTTTATTTTTTCTCCTCTTTTTTTTTCCCCTCCCAGTATTTTGTGCTGTTGTTTTTGGCTGATGCTGTCAAAAATTGTTGCTCAACCGAAGCGGAGAGGAGCCAAGCCTTTGCTTTTGCCATAGCCCCCAACCACCACCAGCGCCACCGTCGGGTTGCTAATTAATTTAGAAATGTTACCAGGCATCAGCGTCGAAAACTCACCAAAGGGAGCGCCCCACGGGGCCACCGTTAGCCGCCAAATAATAATGAAATGATATAGGTTTAATCCGTCAGATAAGCATCGCACAGCATCCTCCGCCAGGCAAAGTGCTTGCAAAGTGCGCGTAAATTAATGGGTCGAAAGGGGAGAGAGATGCAATGCAACCACTCGTGGGCCCACTCCGGTCCATGCGGAGATGTGGCCAAAAGTCAGCGATTAATTTAGTGCATGTTAAGTGGCGAATGGGCTGAGTAAATTTCAGGCAGCACAGCAGATGCAGACCACCTTAGAAGTGGCCGAGGTTGAAGTTAAAAGCAAACGAGAGAAGCATGGGAAGGGCTAATTAGAATGGATAACACACGATATGGCCGTAGCTATATACTAGATGGGGCACAGCAAATATGTTGCCTAACATATAGTAACTTCAGATGAGTGTTGGCTCGTTTCAAAGATAGTGCAGTGATGCAGAGTATCTGCAAACTATCAGAATATAAAGTGAGTGAAATTTAATTGGGTTTAACTTAATTTTCAATTGAATGACACAGAAACCGCACCGAAAACAAAAGTGTTTTATTGAATTTCATTAGAAAATTCATCGGCTACAGACATGTGGCCTACGCTTGGCTCTAATCGATAATTGGCTTTGGGAATATGCGAGCAATTATTTACTGGTTATGACTCATTATTCATCGTTACCAATGGATGGCAGCCGAAGCTCTGTACGAAGGTAAATAATTAATTATAATTACAGCTTAGTTAGTTAATGCAGTTCGAGTGGTTATCCTTCGATACATACATAACTGTATGAACATTTTGGGGCTTAAATGAAGATGTGTATTAGCAAAATAGGTCTACTGCATGTCGACTGTATCTTCAGGGATACAGCCTCTTGGCTGTGTATATAGCAATGCCATTACTTGGGCACCCTCCCCACCCCCTTCCACATTCGTACTTTTGAGTAGTTTACTGTTTATTTTTGGAATTTCTATCGATGGACTTTTGGGGCTTTCAAGCAATCGAAAAGCTCTGATCCTCCTACAGCCCACGCACATGCCCACACACACACACACACACACAAACAGTGGCACGCACATGATTTCCCAAGTGAGTAACGGAACACAGACCGAACACAACATTGCCGCCATTTTGCTGGCGGCCATTACTCGTCTGTCGCCGTCGCGTGCCGCCTGAATAATTGATATCGTGATGGGGGCCGTGATGGGTTAAGAGTCGGCTGCGTCTGAGTCGGTGGGTGTACTTACTTCCTATTAATGAGTTCTCACTGCCTATATACATAATGTATATAATTTATAGGCCTGCGGACTCCATGGAGCAAACACCCACCCACCCACGTCGTAGTTGACAAATAAGCGCTTAAGCAATTTGCCACCGTCACAACTTCAGCATCCTCCCAGCAGGCTTTGGCTTCATAAGTGAATATTAAATAAATTTTCCAGTTATTGCCGCCACGGCCTCTGTACGAAAGCCACTAAGGATGCGAGCCCTGGCTGATGGCAAGGGCTACAATGAGACAGTTGAGTGTGAGGGGGAGTGCTGCATACAACTTGTAATTAATGTCAAATATTTACACATTTGCTGGAGAGAGATCAAAGGTCTGCCGGGGCTTCGTCTCCCCGGCATCGTTGCTAATTAAATGAGTATTTATATTCAAATTAAACAAAACTACTTAAAGGATTGCCCAACCACGGCGCGTAGTGGGGTGGGTTAGCTAGGAACAGCTGGCGGCTATGCCAATCTTTGACTTGCGTACCAACAACCCTTTCGTTTGGCAAAGACACCATCAAATGAGGGTTGGTAGATGTACTATATTTTCTATATATATTTCTATGTCAAATTGAATCAGTGGACTTGGCTAACTTTGACTTTTCTTACGTTTCACGTTGCAGTCTAACAACCTTATCGAGTTCCGCTAAGTCGTTAGGCTAAGCCAAGCTCTTGCTCATCTTTGGCCAGCAATTTGTTAGACAACTTCGCTGGCATTCAATTTCCTTTAAGCAGCCTCGAATGCTCGTCAAATGTAGACGAGTGGCCTGGCAACCTACCTGCTCGTTAATGTTGCACTCAATTTGAGGCATTCAAATGGAGAACACCCCAACCGGCAGTAGCTCAGAAAATTGAATTTGAGTAGCTTTCCCCCTCTCCACCGCACTACAGCTTTCAAGTGGGGGGCGGGAAATGTCTGTGGGATTTAAAAATGGCATTTCCGTCGAACCGTGTTACGGGGCTTAGCCGAGACAAGAACCGCATACGGCCAACATGTTCCAAGCTCACACACGAGTGCATTTAACCGTTACGTGGCCTACGCACATGCCATCTATGTATCTGTGTATCTGTATGTGTGTATGTGATCTGTTGTTGCTTGCTTGCTCTGTTGCCGTGGCCTAAATGGTACACTCCAGTGTCCGGCTATCAGGGCACTCGGTTCTCCGGTTCTGTTGCGGCTCTGTTAGCGGCGTCCGTAACGGAAATGTTGGCGCACACGAAATGCATTTTGAAACCGAATTTCCTACTTCCGGTATCTTTTTGACAGCCCCTGCCCCAAAAAAATCCTTTCCCCAGCCCACACTGAACCAGCTGAGAGTCGTGAGCGCGTGGGAGAGTGAGCGGAAATGAGCTTATGTGCATGCGGCAGGGAAATTAACCCACACTCTCCCACGCTCTCTCTCTCTCTCCACTCACATGGGAGCTTTTCTCCACATATGCTCGCTTTCGTGTGCATTCGTGCCTCCGTGCCGGAAACGGCCGAGCAGTGCCGAGCATTTGCCTGCATTCGTGCAAGCTTGTGGGGGCTTTCAAGCTCCGTTCTTCTGTGCTTTCGGCTGCAACAACTTGCAACAACACTGCGGCAACCAACAACAATTTCCGTTAGCTTTCTGGCCTCTTCTTTGTTGGGGGCGCCCACTCATGTGTGCCACCGACCGAATCGACTGAATGACTCATTGTACTGCCGCGAGTCGTGTGTTGCCCGGGCTTTGATTGATTGGGTAATGAAGTTATTAGATAGGTGTGATTGTTGCACTACCTACATACCTCAATGCCACCCTGCCAGAATGGCAGCATGGCAATGTGGCAATGTGGCAGGCAAATTAAGTGCCTCATTAGATAGTTTTGATAGGTGTAATGCCCCCGTGGGCGGTGCAATAATACACGGATTGCAATCAAAACGAACACAATTGGAACTTGATTTGTTTCCCATGGTTAGTGGCATTAATTGCTTTGGTCATGGCTAGATTGTAGATATACCATGCAGATCCATCATTATTTCAGTTGCAATTCCAACTCTCAAATGGCATCTTAGCAACACTAATGGACACACCAAATGCGGGCTAAAACGGAGCTCAGCCACAAATGTCCTCATCTTCTCTCTCTATGTGCCATTCAGCCAATCCAATTCTGCTAGAGAAATATGATAACAGCTTTGGCCGCTTGTCACTAATGCTGACAAGGTCACATTGTCAACGTCACTGCGCGTGCGTAAACCAATAAAATTTGTCTAAAACGGCCAAGACAATAGCCAAATAAACAAGGCCTAAACGGGCCGCGGACAGATCGCAGCGGGGCGGTAATGGGGCAGAGATACATACATACATGCACAGATCCGTTGGCCAGGGGTGCCCGTGAGCCGCAGCTAAACTGGCTTTAATGATTCAATCCCAAATATGGGTGTCAATAAGTTAACAGACAGACAATGTTGCACTTGCCGCAGCCAAAAGCAGCAGCCCCAGGCCAAGCAGAACGGGTGCCCCCGTACGAGGAACTTCGACTCAGACGCGGACCCAGACATCTCCAGGCTGCTGCTGCTGCTGCTGTTGCAGAAATTATGAAATGCATTTAATTTTGTTGCACACTTTTTGTGCGGTCCAGTCGCAGCTCTGCCACAGCCACAGCCTAGCTCCTTAGCTCTTTGTGCCTTTTGCTAAATCTATAAAAATTCCATTGACCATAATTTAAGCCATTGGCATTGGCATTGGCATTGGACTTGCTTGTGGTTTTGCTCTTGGACTCGGACTTGGTCTTGGTCTTGGGACTGGTGCGCGCACTGTGTTTGGCCAACTGTTTAAGGAAGCAAATGTTTCCGTGCAGCTGCCAACTGGTTGACAACTTGTGCGGACCTGTGTTTTATGTGCCAGTTGCTGCAACTGCAACTGCTGGTTGCTGCTACAGTTGGAGATGCAGTGGCTGGCTTGGGTTTATATTGCAATCTGTCCGCAATCATGTCACATCGTTCCACAACTGGTTCTGCCTGGGTCACTGGCTGCTGCTGCTGCTGCTGCTCATCCCCATCCTCATCTTCTGCTGCTACTGTTCCTGGCTCCTTGCGGCTAATGAGCTTCGAGGGCGTTGCGCTGAGAGGGGCATTTCATATAAAATCTTTATTGCTGTCATTGGCCATAGCAATGGTGGGAGGGGAGCTGCTTCGGTGCGGACTGGGAGCGAAAGCTCCGGCCCATAAATCTCAAGTGAATGCCAGTCCGAGCAGCCAAGGATGCATAAAACTTCTGACATTACGAGTAAGAGCCAGACACCCGCGCTTAAGTCTGAGGGGAGGTGGCCTGGCCCTGCCAGGACATCAAAAGTTGCTCCTGGCTCAGCCCGTAAACAAATAAACGACAATCTGGGAAAACAACTGGCCAAGAATTTGCTGGCAAACAATGGCAAAGCCTGTCCAGGCAGCAGCAAGCTGCAAGCACTAGTGCCAGAGCAGAAAAAGAATTGTAACGCAGTCAACAAGGACACTGTCATAACTTTTTTAATGTCCCCGACTGAAGGGGTGACAGAAGGGCGACCGGGGCTGGCCCAGACAGCTGACAGTAGATAAATTCTAAGCAAAAGCAAAACTTTAGTTTGCTCTCTTTTGGCAGCCAAGTTGCAGCCCGCCAACCCATTTGCCCAGACATTTCTCTTGGCCACATTGCGCTCTTTGACAAATCGCAAAGTGCACCCAAGTCGTTCCAAATAAAAACCCCAAAACAAAGAACAATACAACAAAAAACAAATGCAGCTAAAGAACGTTGCTTTGACTCTCTTAAGATTGGCTTTGTCTATGTCCTGCAGTTGTCCTGCTGCTGCCACCGTACCACATAAATCTCCTGGGCTACTTAATTTTTCAGCAGCTTCCACATCATTCTGGGTTGTATCTGTGATGTTCCTGCCACCTTGCTTGCTGCACAGAACGAGTCCAGTACGCAAATGTGATGCCTGTCCCATGCATTTGACAGCTGACACAGTTGGCAAAGACAGAAAGGGGGGGCTGGGATGGATTACTTCGATGTTTGACTGGCCTGAATTGCCAATTGCATAATTGATTGCAATTGTCTGTAGCTTTAATTGGATTTGTTCAATGCGTAACAAGCAAATATTTGAAGTATCGAATGCACACAGGGAGTAGGAGAGTATGTTAGTGGGGGAATCCGTGTGGAAGGGTGAAAATATTGTTGGACAAATCAAATAATATATTTGTAATTACAATTTTGAAATGAATTGCAGGGTATTCAGGGTATACACCTATATACTAATAGAAAAGAGTGACTAGAATTAAAGGTAGAATTGGCTAAGACCCATCATGGAACTCACTCTCCATTGTATATACTGATTGAATTCAAGGTAGAATCGGGTAATATCCATTACATTAGATCAAAGTAGTTCTATATAAGTAAGAATAACTCTCTCTCTCTTGTAGCTACTTTACATCGTATACTCAGCTATTACTGCCTAAGCAACAAAAATTAATTTCTTTCTGTTACAAACTTCTCCCCAAAAGAAATGTACCCTCGGGAGCCACTGTTGCCTATTTAAAACGAAAAAAAAAAATCATCAACTGTGTGTTACTTAATTAACAGTTTGATTGATTGGACTTGTTATACTACTGATATAATCGTGGCAGCAGAGGGCGGACAGACAGCCAACAGAATTATTTTCAACCAAAAGTCACGCACGCAATTATTTTGAAAATGAAATGCAGATGCAGATGGGGGAAGGCCATATTTGACCATATTTTGAATACATTAATTGCGGTAACAAATATTGGCCCTGGCTCATTATTTTGCATTTTGTTAGGCGGATTTTTATCGAATCGACAGAGCTAATACAGCGATTTGCATTTCAATTATAATATTATTTCGCCAATCAATCCCGGGGCCAGTTGGAGCGTATTGATCCAGCTTGTTTACACGTTTAAAATTGTGGAAAATACACATGGCAAAATTTCAATAAGCAAGGATTGCTTTTGCTTCTGCAAACCACAAAATTCCACTTTTAATTACATCCAAAATGGCTGCTAAACATCCACTCACACAAAATCAGAATAAGGACTGGGGACTGGCCACTGTCTTGTTATTTTGCGGCCCATCATTGGCATTAGCATTGAAAAGAAATAAAATATAATTTATTATCAGCTGGCTGTCATTGCTCTGCTCTGCGGCACAGAAGAAGGCTGCCTGCCTCTGCGCCAATTGGGTGTCGATGTGAAATTATTAATTTTCTCGCATTGCTCGTCGTCCCAGGGCTCCGCACCGGACCGGACCGGACCCTTCTTCCTGGACAGAGTTTCCTTTAACGGACGGCGTGTGAATGTGATGGCAACGGCGACGGCGACAACGATGGCGATGACGATGGCGATTGTGGAATGCGTTTGCCTTCGCCTTTGCTTTTCCATCGAACGCATCATTACGATAACAATCGCAGCTAAACGGCAGCGACAGCAACCAACAACAACAACAGCAAACAGTGGCCAATGTCAGATGCTGGGCCGTGGATGTTCGTCTCGGTCTTCATTTAAAATTCCTGGCGTTGCTTAATAATGCAAGATTCATGTCGATATGTCAATGCGTTTGCGCGCAATCGATCATTTTGGCGAGAAGGAGATGGCTGGACCTCGAACCTGATCACTGAGCGGTCGCATCCGTGGGCCCATATCACAAAACAAACACACACTCTCCATGGTCGGGCCTGTCCTTGTTTGACATAATGTCGCCAGATTAACAGAGGCGATAAACCGTCAGACAGTTGTTTAGTTCGCAGCCATTATCTCAGCGCGAAGTTGGCAATTTTATGGGACGGCTTATTACACGATTTGGTCACGGCTAACAATACATCACGCAGTCATACCAGTCAGTGATAAGCTACCAGAGAGCAGAGGCCAGTCTCCTTTGTGGAGACAAAAACTTATCAATTAAGCAGTTGGTGATCTCTCTCTTCCTCTTCTCTCTCATTACATGAGCGCTACTGTCAAATATCCAATAATTTATGGCACGCTCGTTCCAGCAGCCAGCGATCAATCGACCATCGCGACAATCGAGTACGTCAACTGTTTGCTTGCCGAGAGAAACATTGATTTATGCCTGCCTGTCTGCCACTTTTTGTGGCAGTAGTCGGTCGGACAGAGTTGTCATAAGGACACAGCAGCAGTGCCACAAGACAGCCACGCAGTTTGTCGCGGTACGGAGCAGCAAAACCCTTTTGCAGCATTTAATAGTTATTTTATGTTAAGTTGTTTGGATCCCAATCCAGACAAAGCGTTTGCTTCTTCCCATGCCCCATGCCCATGCGCCCATGCTGCAAACATGTTTATTTTCTATCCATCATCGGTTGTTACGATAATACGATTATTTACCCCCAATATTTATTTGACAGACTCTCTGTTCTCTGCTCGGGCGTACTCATTGCTATGCACACACCCCGCCGGATATTTTCGAGGTGTCAAAAACTAATTATGTATATGGCGTTCGTTGGGTTGATTCTTTTTTTTGGTCATTTCCATAATTCGTTTTGTCACTTCGTAGTTTCTCCTGCACATTATGCAAATCGGGTTTGAACGTTTCATATTTAATTCGGATTTTTTTCAATTTATTTTTGTCATTTTTTTCTCGGTAATTATGGGAATAGCGTTTAAAAGCGTGACAAGGTTTAGCAATGAGTGTACACCTGCCAATGTGGGATTTATGGCCTTGTTTTGATAACTATCTGAAGGGAACGAACTATATGGTAATCAGTCTCTCTGACACTTAACATTTCATGCCACGATTAGCTTTAACACATGACTGTAGTCTATCCAGGTATCCAGATGTGGCACACAGCCCTTTGTCCTAGACAACTTTAATGAACTACAATCACCCATCCATAAATCATAAGCATAATAAAAACGAACTAAGGAAGTGAACGCTCAAACTATTTGATTACATTTTCAATCTAATTCACAAGTGTCCATTAAATGTCATTTGCAAAGCGCGAACAATGTTTTTTTTTTGTGGCAATCAGAAAGTGGTTCGCATATAAATTCACACATAAAAAAAAAAAATCTCGGACCGTAACCCGCTTAGACGCTGACAGTTCACAATTCATATAAACTCTACGTATGTGTGGCATAAATTTTGGACTCGTTCTACGCCCCAAACCCACTGCCTGCCACTGCCTGCCCCTTGCCGTGGCAGAGACATTTATTATGTTTCAAACAAAGGCCCCGAAAAAAAGAGCGAAACGAACGTTTGCAATAATATGCCAAATGCTGCTGCTGCTGCTGCTGGCCTGGCCTGGTGGCGACAATTGCAAATGAAATATAATTTTAATATTTTATAGACATGCTGCCACACACACACACACATACATACACACACACATACGGCAATTCTAGAATTTGTAACCCACATAATAAATGGCAGTCGACTTCTTACTTTTTCGTATATTCTTTTCGGTTCTACTATGACAACTCTTTATTGGGTTTTCTTTTTTCTTTTTTTTCTTTTTTTTGGTAATTTATGATGGAAATTAATATGCAGCCAGCGCTGCCTACTGGGCAGGGCCGTTCACCGACGCGTCGGCAGGGAATTATTAGTATATTAATGTGGATATTATGCAAAACGATTCGTACAAAAATTAATACGCCAATGAAACGCTCCAAAAAATTTGTCAACAAGCTGAAGTTTTGACACTTGGACAGTCAGGTGGCAGCCAGGTGGTAGAGAGAGAGTCTCACAGAAGGTGCACAAAATGGACTAGCATCGAAGTAAGTTTCAACTGTTTCCAGTTATGCTCCTAAATTGCTAATGAAATTCATTTAACTGGCCTTAGGTAGGGCCAGTAGTACCCCATCACATTTGATTGCCCAAAATCGTGTTTCGAATGGCCTTTGGGCCAGTTATCGATCTCGATCCGAACCGATTGAATGGCATTGCGAATGTGAAGTTATTCATTGGCCTGGCTCGGGCTTAATGCCTGCCTGAGTTTTCCACCTGACTGGCATATGTTGACTGAGGCGATTAACTGCTCATTTACCCTAGATAATGGGGGGCTATAAATTCGCTGTCTATTCCGGCTCACTGCTCACTTTCACCATGTACGAGTGTACGAGTACGAGTATTATGCTGTGCCGGCCAAATGCCAAACGGCCACAGACGACTTTTCATTTTCAATCAACACGCTCCCCGATCAGATGGAGTGCTGTACCTGTTCGGCAGAAGAAGGAGGAGGAGAAGACAGACATAGTCTCTCCATAGCCGACACCTGCTGCCATTCCGAGCGTTTCTTGACACGTCACAGAGACCCAAAGAGCTGCAAAATGTCTGGGCGATCAATTAATTTGACATGCAAGCGAGACCCACTCCGTCAACGTGGAAAGAAAAAAAAGGGTAACGAAAGCGAAACGGCCAATAAAATGCTGGGCCCGGCCCCGCTGCAGCCATGTAAATCCTTTCACTTTCTGTCCCACAGAAACGACTCTTAAATCGGTATCTGCAATGGCCCGAAGACAGCCCGGGAGTGGGAGAGACTCTTACGGAGAGATGTGAGCACTGCGATTTCCTCGATCTGAATGAGGAGGATGGCAGCTGGGCACGACTTGCGGTGCGGTAATGTGTGCGCTTTGAGGAGGTGGATCAATCAATCAAATGCCAGTCAAAGCAATTTTCGGTAGCAAACAAATTCGAATAGCAAAAATGTGCTGATAAATCGCTGGACATTCAATTGAACTGCCCGCTTAGTGGAAAATCAAGCGGGCCGGCTAGTTCATAATTATATTTGCCAATTGCATTCGCAATAATTTTCACTGCACTCGATGTGGGCACACTATAGTGTATCCCCCCCCCCATCCCCACGTATCGCTCTCTGGTAATCTCTTTAACTATAGCTGCAGCATTCTGTTTGGTCAGCATTTTTGTGCGTTTCATGCTCCCCATGTGGGTCAACGCGGCGAATGCGCAATTTTGCTTTTGCCAAATGGATGTGGTGTGCGGGGGTGTGTGTGTGTGTAGCATGCAGCATGAAACATGGCACATGTGATAGGCATTTATATGTTATTACCCCGAATCGGAACCACTTCAAGAGTTTAGAGTTTTTTTTTGCCGGACAGTTCGCGGACAGTGCGGACAGAAACAGTTGTAAAACATTATAATAACCATTGACAATAACAATAATAATGGCAGCAACAACAACGCTGACTGGCTGGGCTGCAGCTGCCTGGGAATTGATTTTTGATATTTGGTATCGATTTTGATTCGTATCCACCGATGTACATGCGGGGAAATCCAACTCCATTTCGCATATTCGTATATTATGCATGATGTAATGGATGTAATGTATTCCTTTTGTTATAGTAGTTTATAGTTAGCTCAGCTGTGGCTTGGCATAAGTCAACAATTGAAGAATCCTCCACATGAAGTGGCTACATCCTGAAGTGCCTCATTACACGGCATGGCTGAAACCCTTGCGGAACTTGTGGCTCTTGATAATGTTACCCGAAATGTTTTATTACTTCCACCTATGCCAACAATTAGCATAAAAATCTCTCGACTGCAGTGTGGCAAGAACTACTAGAGGCAAAACTTTTGCCAGACAAACGAAACTTTTGCCATGCCCACGCACACGCACATGTGGCATCCTCTTCGTCCGGGTCCTATCATTTACATACTCGTATGCATCTATCTGTATGCCTTTGCTCCCACCCAACTCAAAGACGCAAGTTCTGCTCTTTTCTGACTCCACAGACTTTTCTGTACGCACGCAGCAAATTTGTCATGACACACAATACGGAGTACTCCTACATAGGGAGGAGACTTTTGCCAAAGCAGTTTTGAATAACATCATTCTCGAGTGGGCTTTCGCCACTCTACCCTAACCTAAGCTTCTCCCCTGCATCCTCTCTTGTTGCACCTTTTGGGTGCTCATTAGCCCGACTCTTGGAGCTCTCTTGGTGTGCAGGTGGGCTACAGGTGCGCAAGCAATCAATTGGCAGTCGACCCCACAAGGCAGCTAGCCAATTGCCAATTGCCAATCAATTTGCATCCAATCAATAATTGCAACTTCAATTAGGCAAAACAAAAACTCTGATTTTCCAACAGCAAACAATTGCCAATTACCAGGCCACTCACTCAGTAGTGGGGCCTGGCCGAGGAGAATCTGGAGGATTAAAGCCCGAAAATTTCGAATCGAAACAAAAAAAAATCCCCGTCGAATATTTAACGAGTTCAATATGCGCTGGGAGGTCGGTCCGAGTGGCTCATGTGACGTACGTATGTCTAACTAAGGTGGGTCACCCATAGAAGAACATTCTATGCTAGTTTATTCGACTACTAGTTACTCTAGAAAAGAATAAATCAGCAGCTGATAACTCTTATCTTAGCTTTCAAAATACTCTATTGATTAAGTATTTACATTTCTTATCATCTATAGTATAGTCTGCTCCACAAACCCATTGATATGGTTATCAAATATCCCAAACGAATTGTTAGTTTATTAAATAACAATAAATACCTCGAAATATTGCTAGGCCATTTAGAGAGCCATTAACAAAATGTCATTCCGCAAATCAAGTTGATGGGTTCTATATACATGTATATATCCACGTCACGATTTTTGGCTCTGACAAATCAACTGGCTAAACCTTTGTGCCTGTCCGACAGAGTTTCCCTACCCCCCTACCACCCCCCTGACAAATATTGTTTAAGGCCTGCTGCAGCCTGCAGCCAAATGGAAACCCCAATGGATGAAAAACAACAACAATCCATAAAGGCCAGGCCAACTATAGTACAATGGTGAATATAAAGCTGACTCTTGTTTTATTTTTTTGTGTGTTTTTTTTTTGGTTTTTGGTTTTTGTTTTTGCCAATCGTCAGTCAGTGGGCTTGAAGCTGGGGTAGAGAGCTTTTTGCACGGGTATTTGCGCCAGTTATAATTGGCATTTTAGAACGTCAAGGTTTCGGTTACGATCTGGCCAGAGTTCAGAGTTGTGGGGGCTCGTTGTGTTTCGTTTCGTTGCATTTCCATTTCAGTTTTTGCGTTCAGTTTAAAGCCACAATTTTATTTTATATTCTATTTTTCGTTTTTACAGCCTGTCATTGTTTGCTATTTCTATTTCTATTTACTACGTATTTTTATACCCGTACTCGAAGAGTAAAAGGGTATATTGTATTTGTGCTAATTGCTGTCTGTCCGTCTGTCCGTCTTGTTTTGTCGCCCATTGCTCGGAGGCTATAAGAGCTAGAGGAACCAAATTTTTTTTCCTAACTGATGTGTTCTCTCACTCCTAGAAAAAAAGTTTAAAAATACCGCCACGCCCACTTCCGCCCCCACAAAGGGCGCACATCTGTGGCGTCCACAATTTTGAAGATAGCAGAAAAATGCAGAATCATAGAGAAAGACCATATCTATCAGGGGCCCAAATCTGAATCGGATCGGATCATTAATATAGCCACAATAGACAAAAACATACGCAAAAACTTCGCTCCATCCTTTCGCACTCACACAAAATCGAGTCGATTTGATTTTTCGTACAAATGAGCGCCTCGTTCTCAGAGACTATAAGAGCTAGAACAACCAAATTTTCTGCCTAGACTCCTGTGATATCGCTTCAGTGCAAGTTTGTTTCAAAATTTTGCCACGCCCACTCCCGCCCCCCCAATAGACGAAAATCCACAATTTTGAAGATAGAAAAAAACCAAAAATACAGTATGGTAGAAAATGACCATATCTACCAGATTCCCGAATTTGGTTCAGATCGGATTATTATTGTAGCCACAATGATCAAATGAATTTTCGGCAGCGAGCTGCCCCACCTCCTGCTACAACCATAACAAAATATACATTAATTTTGAGGGTTGCTGCTGCTGATTCTTTCACACTCACACTCGCACGCTCTGTCTCGTGCAGTGTACGTGTGTTGTTGTGAGAACTGATGTAGATGTAGATGACAGATGCATCAAATAAATGTAAAATGTAAAATGTAAAAACTGATACAACATATGAAGATTCCACATAAATCACATGTGTACAGACTGAGTACGGGTATAAAAGTAGAGTCGCGCCTACAGCGACTCCGTACGTTCTTTCTCGTTATTTTTCATTTTCATTTTTTATTGGCTTGCATATCGAGTGCATTTTTTGTTGGCTTTAATTTGGTTATTACTTTTGGGTGGTCCCGGGGTCTTGGCAAGGGGTTAAGCTGGCAATCGGCGCAACGCAAATGGAAGTGGGGCGTGGCCAAAGCAATTTGCATTGCATTATGTAATTAGACAAAAGCCATTGCCTTGCCTTGCCTTGCCTTGCCTAGGGGGGGTAATGGGGCTTTCATTATGTCCGCGCCAATGCCAATCCGCCACAGGTAACCCCACAATGAAGACAGTTCCAGCCGTGAGCCGTGGCAGCAATCGGGTTCATCATGGCGTCGGCATCTCTTTCACTTGTTCACCGCCTCGCCACATGTGATCCACACGCAGGTCCCTATCCTGGTCCCAGTCCTGATCCCACTCTAGTCGAGGCTCTCTTCACTCTTCAACTGCTGGCTGCTAGCAGCCCACTGTGTCCTCTGGTCATGCATCATAATCAGCGGCGTTGATGGGCCGCAACAGCGGCTTCGGCTGCTGCGGCTGCTACACTGCGCGAAACGGCCGCTCAGTTAACACCTTTCAGCATTTATAAAAAAAAGCCTAAAATAGTTGCGCTCTATGATTTCTTACTTGGCCAAGCAGATTTCAAGCTGTGCTCGGACTCGGACCCATCGTCTGGACATGGCCTGCAGGCAGAAGCGTTGGAAGCTGCCGCCGCATCGGACTCGGAGTTGGAGTTGGAGAGTCGGAGAGTCAGAGTCCCCAGTCCCAGTGCCAGTCAGTCGAGCATGCGCACGCTGAGATCGCGATTGTCAGACCGCGGGAGAGACTGCCAGATCTGGAGTTAGTAGTATCTGGAAATGGGACTACAAATAACGAATGGTAGATGCACTTTACTGGCTCACATAGATAGTCGTCACTTGAAGTTACTTTCATTATATCTACGGATCCTACAGATTTACCCATAATATCTCTGAATGGAATCTTTACTTAGACTTTTCTAATAACACTTTGGGTTTCAGAATAGCTTTTTCAACTCCCATTTTGGCATAGAGTATCCTAGAGTAAAAAGCCATAAACTGCAGTTTAGGTTTGCTGTTGGTGTTGGGGCCCCCTTGCAGGCCTTTTGCCGGCCTCGTTCTCATCCCACATTCATGGCTCACGTCCACAGCTTGGCCACGTTTTTTTTCGCTTCAAGTTCAAGGCGTTTGAACTCTTGACATTTGCTAGCACTCCGCGTGGCTGTTATGGCGGCTCTTGTTGTGGCTCTGTGGCCATTGCCATTGCGGTGCCTCGTAAATGTAACAACTCGATTAGCGCGAAATATTCCGCCGTCGGCTCAATGCAAACTGGAGCGTTAGAGTGCTCACTGGGGGAGGGGGGGAGACAGGAGATTCAGGGCCTAAAGGAGGCCCAACATTAACGGCACGTTCACGTCGAGTTGGCACTTTTGCCTGCCTCTAATTGGCCTGCCCTGGCCCCCAACTAATCCCATCTGAACTGGCCCCGCTGCCTCGCATCGCAGCTTTTACTGCATATTGGACGTGGCACGCCACTGCCCCCGCTATGCCGCATTCACCCACCACAGAGATGCGCTTATGATGCGTTGAGGCTGCCCCTCGAGTGTGGCAGGGAGTAGTGCAGCAATTGGTTAGACAATAGAGCGGTACAAGAATGAAATGGCCGCAATCCAAATATCCGCGAGTGAATGTTACTCTTCTGTTGCGCGTTTGTACAGGAAAAATTGGCAGGATTACCTGTGTACTGGCACGCAGTCACCATCCTCCGAGTGCCCCGCATTCCAGGCAAACAAAAGAAAAGCCCTGTGGGAAAAGCCCCAGCAAAAAAAGAATCCTTTATCCTACATCCATTTGCGGGGGTTTCCTCAATCTGAAAGCCTGGTCAAGAGCATTAGGCTGCTCCTCCAACTGTTTTGGTGGATGTGCACATAGATCGAGCAGGTCTAACCATTGCGAATATACATAGTAGCGCTGTGTTAGCCAATTCCGAACCAACTCAGAACAAATATCGACAGAAATCGGTGCAAATTTCGCAGCATGCTGCTCCCACCCAGAAGTAGGGATGTTTCCCCCCTCTACACTTTGGGGTATTGTTGCATTGCGTTGCAAAATCTGCAAGTTTAGTGGCAGAGACAACAGGGAATGGCCAAAAATTGTCGCACACAGCAGAAGCTGGCAAGAGATAACAAATACAGGTAGCACGGTGAGTGGAGAGAGGGCCACTCGCCACTCGCCACTTGCACCCACGCCATGGGGCCCGCCCAAGCCGAGTTAATTGACTTGGCTTACAGCAGGCACAACACGAGACCGCGACCACGGACGCGTCGGGGCCCCCAGACCGACGACGACCACTTCATCATCTGGAGGAGCTGCGAGTGCAGTTGGGAGAGCCGGCAGCCCGAATCCAACGAGGGGACCAAGTTATGATGGCCAACGTCCTCGGTGCGGACTAATTTCGCAAACGAGGCCAATCAACGACGGCGTCTGCAGTTGGCTATGCGGATGAGGACGTGGCCCAAGCCAGAGTGGGCCCCAGCCAGTAGCCTGTAAAACCATTTGCAAATTAACTTGAGGCTAGACTACGAAGCATCTAAATTGTGTTTAAAGTCGTTTTTGCGGACTGCCTGGTTGGGGTGTTTGTTGCTGGTTGGGCTGAGCGAATTAAATCACGTACTAGATTAAAAATTGCCCATGAAATTATTAATTTTTCAGCAGCCAAATGCCGAATGAAGGGGGGGTACCGAACCGGTTCGCAGGAGAGCCGCACGCCAGATAAACGCACCCATAGCCACCAGTCATAGTCATAGCCATAGCCCCTGGCATTCAGAGCCTTTGTCACTTCATAAATTGGCTTATGGCTGGAGCAGAGGGGGGTGTGCGGGACAAACAGAACCAGAAATCGAAACACCGGGAGAAATATTTATGCAACTGTCAGCAGGTCTCAAGCTGCGCCCCATTTCAATAAAAATCAATCAAAGAAATTAATAGAACACCAAGCACTCGCTGGACAGCTGTTTAGCGCCTCCCCCCGCACTCGACCCACTGCCATGATCCCGATCCAACCAATCTGCCTGTCACTGTGTAGGTGTTATGTAATGCATTTGGCCAACGCCACGAAACAAAAGCCGCTGACTAGCCAGCTCTTGTACCGCACAGCAGGCGGTACCCTGCGCTGACTCACCGCCAAACCAATCCCAACCCCCACCCATCCACCCACACACCCCACCCAAAAACTGACAGCACCTTGCAGACGCAAAAGCGCAGAGTGGAAAAACCCACTTATAAGCCATGCCTTGGCACGTTCTCCGCCCCTGACAATCTATATATATATTTATTCAGATCTGGCATATATGCATATTGGGGGGGTGACTAGTAGATATTGATTTATCATATTTTCCAGGGCGTTTCAGTTAACAGCAGAGCCAAAAGTCGTGCCTTTATTGTTCTTTGCAGTTGGTGGAGAATTCAGAGGAGTCCTATCCCCCTATCGATAAGGACTAACTAAAGCTGGACAGCATATACTTTGCATGATTGTAAGGGGTTCAATATGTTTTATTTTCAGACATAAATCAATCAGAGGAAGTTAATCAGAACTAATTGTACATTCGAAATAGAAAAACGCTTCACACATTTCAATAAACGTTAATAATTCCACTTAATTATCGCACAACTATAATGCCATTCGATCACGATATGACCGAGTCGTGTAAGCCATAACTCTCTGCCCCCCCCCCCTCAAGCGCCACTTGAAATAGACAATGCATTGAGGCATTAACAGCGTTTTATGGCCAATGCTGGAAAAACAATAAAAAATTTGTCAAATTGCCACAGTGCTTGGCCAACAGCAGTCCGGCCAATTGTTGGCCATTTAATGCCCACTGGCAAATTGCATTTCCAATTACAGCCCGGGGGAGTGGCAGCCACCAGCACCTACCTCTCGTGGGGAGGGGACCCACAGCAGTTTGCTGATCTGGCAATCACCTCTACGCGAATGGGCACGGGGGGTGGCCGGTGGCCAATAAGCCATTTAAAAGTGCATGGATCAGGTCCCGGATTCACGCATCCTTATCCCGAAAATAGGGGGGCTGAAAAAACTCAAATAAATTGGAATCGCTTTTCCGGCGCATAATGAAAACATTCCACAAAGCGATTCAATATTTCCGCTGCGAGGGAGAAGCAGCCCCAGAATGATTTTCCTCATGACCTGCTCTGAATTTTATGTTACACCCAAAAACCTCTTTTTGGCCAGGCCATTTTCAATTTACGAAAATGCGGGTTCTACATCCATCCATACGCCCCCCCCACCCGCTATTCAGCTCATCTGAAATGCACACGATGGGTCCTGGGGATCATGTTTGGAATTCGTTATCAATTTGGGTGGCTGGGTTACGCTTCAACCCACCCTCCACCCAACCCCCACCATAATGGTGTGGCATAAATTGCCACAAAAGCGAAGCGATAAAAATCGAGCCCACTATTAATTAGAGCCGCCTCCGACTCGGACTCGGACTCCGGATTCGGAGCGAGACTGGGACTCGAGTCAAATTATGGCGCAACAAATGGCCGAAAAATGTGATAGCGGTACAGCACAGCTGGTTGGGCAGGAGCAAACAATGACCCACAGGGCGGCCCCCACAAATGACACACTCCACTTCAGTCCAGTCCAGTCCAGGCACAGCACTCACTGAGACGGAGGGACGACTCATTGTCAGTTGTCGCCGAGTGGGACATGACGCAGCGTTGCAAGCCACGCCACAAGCCCAAACAATTTCAACTGGTTTGGCTTGCTTGCAACATGTGGTGGGAATACCAACCAAACCGAATGTAACTATTCTACAGCAGAGAGCGACTGCCTGCCTCGTACTCCGCCGACTTTCAATTTCATGCCGCAGAGGTCTCCAACCATCCACCATCCAGACCATAATGGCTCCAGACTCCATAATTAAACGGTGCAGCACCCATGCAGAGGCAGTGGCCTCTCCTCTGGCCCATGCTCTGACCCATTTCGAGTGACTGTTTTGTTTCGCTTTGGCCCAGCTATCTGTCGGCCCTGCCCAGCTCCGACCGGGTCTAGCTGGCTTTGTCACTTGAAGTCGGGACAAGCAATTTGCATATCAGTATCCGCAGTGTCCGGGAGTCTAGCTAGATAGGCCTTGAATGGCGTTTCACGTCTGTCGCCGCCCCAGCATTCAACTGGCTGCCTGCCTTGGCCCAACTTTATTGCCAGTCCGTTTTGGCTGCCCGTTGATTTGTCCACCAGAAACTGGCAGCAAGACAGCAGACTGCCTGATGTTTGTTCAACTATTAAATAATGCTAGATTTATTGCAGATTATAAATTGTATCATTCAATACCTGAACTGACTCGGTGCCCTGGTTGTGGCAGTGCATTCTCATTTCGTTGTGGCATTCTCCAGTGTTTGCGGGGAGACTCATTTTTCTTGTCAACAGCAGCAGGACTGCATCATTGTCACTTCTGCAGCACTGAGACACATAATTCTCAGTTACATAAATCGCATAACTGTGTCATGTCTGCGGCGTCGCCCAGTTCTTGGCCAGAGTTTGCACGCAACTGCAAAGGCGGGTTTGCTGGATGTTGATTATGCCACTGGATACTGGAGTCCCTGGCCGCGGCACGTAGCTGGGCGCAGGGAGAACGAACGCGTGACTTAAATGCGTGTCACACTTTAGATGATTTTTATTTCGTGGCCCAAATTGCTGCGCTGACAGGGGCAGTCAAAGCGAAATGCTTTGGTACTGGACCCATTGTTGACCTGACCATGAGCTGGGAGCTGAGGGGATTGAGTGCTCTCCACATGGATCGTTCCTGGGTTCCTGGGCGTACTTTCTTCGAGCATTGGCCTCTGGCTTTTATTATGCTAATTTTGGATACTTCCATTGTTCGAATGCACGCATATCACTTTATTACGGGAGATGGATGCAGATCTGGCTACTGCTGCTGCTGAAGAAGAAGGTCTCCTTCTATCTCCCGACTCATTTGCATGGCGGCTTCTGCCATTTTTGGTCAGCAAAGATCTCAACCTCAACTGTATGCAAATTTGCTTTTTGTTTGCTGCCGGGCTACCACTGCAACTCAACTCGAGCAGTAAGTCAAATCACAACGACCCCAAAGGAGTGGATGGGAGCCAGAATATCGATGGGTGCGGGGCAAGGAGGCTGGAGGATAAGGGTAAGTTCGGAGCTTCCTTTGTGCTGTCAGCGACGAAAGAAATCATCAATAAAGCTGGTTCGACTTGGGGTTCCGACTCGCATCCACATGGCCCACAAAACAATGTTGAAATCAAAAGCAAAAACCATTAGCACAAAGTCAAAGACAGCAGCAACAATACTTACTATATGTCAGGCTAACTATTGTCGACCTCGAAATGCTCTTAAATATTCCATATAAAAGAGGATCAAAGTACAGATTTCGATTCGTATTTTGTATGAGCTTTAAGAGCTCTTTAAGTACACTTATTTATAGCATTTTCTTCAGCGCTAATGCCAGGTAATCATTCTCTTAGCAATGGTTTCAAATTGAGTTACACGAGAAGTCGCACAGCCAGTTGATTGATGCCTTTCTCAAAGCACCCAACTACCCCACTGGAGATAGTGTATGCTGGGGTGAGAGACTGAGAGAGAGAGAGAAACAATGAGCCAAAGAGAGGGGGGCGAAGGAACAAAAACTTTACATACTTTGGCGGCAATATTGAACATTTGTTTTCATTCAGCGGGAAAAAGTTGCATTGAAAAGCGTCCCGAAAAGCACCAGAGACCGAGCCCGAGCCCGAGAGTCAGCCAGCAAAGTGATTGATGTCGTTGTGCGCTGTGTGCCAATAAATTATCAAACAAAATTGCTGGCCAACAGGCGGACCAACAGGAGGGACAAACCGACCGACAGTGAGACAGACAGACTTATCGACCATATGCTCGACTGGTCGAGTTAATGATTTGGCAATAATTTAACATTCGTAGACCCCGAAAAAAAAAAACATTTAAGTGGCAAGCGGAAAATTGCACAGCGAATTCCTTGACGTTGCCGCATGCCGCATACTTATGACTAATGCGAGTTGACTCGCAGGCAATTACAAGACTGTGCAACAGCAACAACTACAAATCAATTAAAAAACTTGCCAAGATTTTTGGCTTCTATCGCCTTGCAACGCCCACGAGACGAGGCACCCCAGCCATTTGAGTTCAAAGTGTTCACAGGAAAAAAGTCTCTCTCTCGACGTAGTTACTTGCTGCAGTTTTTCTTTTTTCTTATGTTTTTTCTTTTTGTTTTGGATGTCAGGGAGAATTACACGATTTACGATGGCGATGGGGCGACAATTGTGTCTGTCTGTCTGTCTCTCTGTCCTTTGCTCTGTGGCGAAAGGTGCGCCTGCGCAATTTTCAACAACTTCCCCACAGCACTCGACACACGAATCGGTGTTACTTTGGGCCTATCTTACCTATTCCTCTGGTGTCTGTCTGTCTGTATGTCTGGCTGAGTGTAGAGTGGATTGCTGCATGGGTTGCATGTCGCGCTTGCTGCATTTCTCCGTTACTTTCGGGCCACATCCGCCTGGCTCTTTAGTCTCGACTGTCAGTTCGCCCAAATTGCGTACTGAATGGGATGGTATGGGGATGGGTTGGTATAGGATACTCTGAGACGGGATTGGGATACGATTGGATTGGATTGGATAAAAGGTGGCACATCGTAGCTGCTGCTGCTGCTGCTGGTGCCAGAAGATGTGGGGCTGGCTCTGGCTCTGGCTCTGGCAATCTATGTATGTGCATCTTAATTGTCAGCTGCAGAGTCTCTGTGTGTTAGTGGGTAACTGGGCACACAACGGACCTAGTTTAGCAGTGCCTTGGGATGGCCCAGTCACAACAGCAACAGCAGCAGCGACAATTTAGTTGTGGCTTAGTTCATGAGCTGTCATTAATCGAGACAGCCCATGATATAGTGCCAAGATATTGCCCTGCAGCCAATTACAGATCAAAATACAAGCGAGAATAGCGCGAGAGAAATACAAATTTCTGTTCACAACTTTCGCATTGGGGCTGCACCCTGGGAATGGGGTTAAGACGATCCCGCGGAAAAATTGTCACTTCACTTCTGTTCGTTCTGTTGCCATAGGAGAGTTCAGTACAACATTGGAATGCATTCCCTCAACGGGAACTTAATTGAGCGGTTGACACCATCAGCACCATCACATGACGACTACAAGTGAAATAAAGTAAAAGGAACTATTGTTGCCATGGTTTATGGATGGAAGAAGGAGAGCTCAATGCATGCCCTATACATGAAATTGTTTCAAATTTCCACAAAAACAGCTGCAACAGTCCGTTGCAACTCGAATGATGGCTCTAGGCAGGATGGATCTGCCAGGGTTGCTCTCTCTTGGGCTGTCTTTGAGTTGGTGTGGCACCAATGGCTCAGCTCAGCTCGGCTCAGCTCAGTTCGCGTGACGCGTTGCGTTGGCTTTAATATATTGGCCAGTTAAGACGTGTCACTGGGCACGCCCCCTCGGCTGTGTTCCCCCGCCCCAACAGACAACAGAAATTTCACGCATCAGTCGCTGGCAACATGGCAGCTTAAGCTTCAAGGGAGAGGGAGAAAAGTAGAGAGAGATATACAGAAAGAGAGAGAGAGAGAGGGAGAAAGACAGAGAGAGACAGAAGGAGATGGTCTCACTCTTGCGTAATTAGAACGCCATTAAAAGGGGACCTACAATGTGGCCGTTGCTGCAAATACTCTCGTATTGCCGGTAACGCCCCCATTATTCATGCTTTGACTGAGACTTTGACTGAGACTCGAACTGAGACTTGGTTTTCCTCTTCCACTTTGGCGGTGCTGGCTCAGAGACTCTGGCTAAATGGAGATCGATGGCCGAGCGTGGTCTCATTAATCAAATGACAAGTAAGCCAGCCAGCCTGTATCGGAGGAGTGCATGAATGGAGTGCATGGCAGCAGCACCCAATGTGAATGCGAATGCGAATGTGATTGCCAGTCTGAATGAGCCGCCTTTTGGGGCCCAAATTAAAGGTGCGCGCCTGCGCGCTTTCCAATTGAATCGAATCGAATCACTAAAGCGGAAACATAATGGCTCCCGCTTCCAAAACACTTTCAGAGCCAACAGAGCTGCAGTACGGGACGGACCGATCAATAATCAGCCTCATACTGGCAAACGAATGCTTGTTGAATCACACGAGAAGAAATTGCCATCAGCGATAAGTGAATTTCACTTGCAGTTCATTCCTTGCCACAGCAACGAGAGGCGACACAGAGGCAGCGGCACACCCAAAAAATCTCCCGCCCTCCCCGAAATGAATGACCCAAAGGCAAAGCCTCGCCTGTCCTAATTAAAGTTCTCTGCAACGCCACCCATCCCCACATGAGTCCCCAACGTGAATCCCCCAAACCCGTCCATTACATGGGCGTCGCATCGGTGTGTCGAATTTTACGCAGAATTCTCGACGCTCTTGGCCTAGGGAGCCACTGGGGGACGTTGGTTTGGTTCGTGCTTTCGTTTGACGACTGACTGCTTTAAAAAAAAAGAGATCCATTAATTAGCCCAAGCAGCGAGTTTTCCTTTGACAATTCGCAAGGCACTCCTCTCCTCGAACTGATTGCTCTGGGTGGTGGCTGTAAAATGTTGCAAAGGAGTCAATGAAGGGGAGCTGTACCCCCCATTTTTGTGTGCTTATTATTAAGTGAAAGGAAATATGGGAAATTCATGTTTTTCCAGTGCAAAAGAGGCTTTAAATATAATTGAATATATTTCTGAACATATTTTAAATACATTTTCCAGTATGCCGCTTCGCTTTTCTCTTTTCTCTGACATCTTCAAGTAGAGCTGTTCTCCGCTGCTCTGTTCTGGTTGTTCCCTGTTGGACCCCCACAAACGACTTGTTTACCACATCAAATCTAATAAAAATCACCACGCACAATTTGTAGCCATCAATTGGGGCATGCAGCAGTTGACAGTTGAGGAGACGTCGCATATCATGCTATCATCGTATCAGCCCTCGCGGCTCGTATGACAAATCTATGGCGCACACTCCTGTATTTCCGATACAGTACACGAACGGCAAGAAAGTTACTTTTGTAATGGCTCTTTCCATTATATCTCTCAGACATTCACGGAAAAGAGCAACTGGGGTTGGTATGTGGCATATCTTTTTGTGCGCTCGCTCGACAAGTGATGAAATAAATCATTTCCCTTCTGCACGTGATGATAAGTTGGAGATGCTTTTGCTTCACAGATACACAGATACAGATACACAGCTATAGATACATACATACGGGTATTTTGCTCTTCAAAGTGCAAGTGTCAATTACAAACCATGTCAAAAATGTCAAAGTCTGTGAGTGACTGGCCACGGACGGTTGACTGAGGGGGGCGGGGGAGAAGTACGTCCCGTGAGCAGTACGTCCGCATGTTGCCACAACGCATCGGATCGGCTTTGACTATGGATTTGCACCCCCCACAGGGTGGAGGAGAGTGTCATGCCTCGTCTCGACTTCGACAAGTTTGTCCTGTCAGCGTCAGCGTCGCTGCGCAAAGTTTATTACATCAATTTGTGTGTCCCCATTCCCAATCCCAGTCGCAGTACCAGTACCAGTCCCTGCCCCATACCCTTCCAACCAACAATCCAGAGAGAAATTTGATACAAATGAGTTTTCACACTTTGCGTGGACGAGACGAGACGCGAGGCGACGCGACGCGTATTCCTATCTATCTCATATATACATCGCTCACACTCTCCTGTGTGTGTGTGAGTGTGTATCTGTATCTGCATGAGAGCATCAGTATCCCCCCCACCAGTATCCTTTTCCATCAACGTGTAAATTGTGTGCTGTCAAACTTATGACACTCCAGCCATGATACGACTGCCAGCAAAATCTAAAAAATAAAACAACAACAAGAACTGGAAAATATGAAATGAAGGGAGAAAATAGAAGCCAGTTGGGTGCGAGTTTCCCAAAAAAGGAGATCCCACAGCCGTTAGTGTAAATTAGATTTCGTTTAGAGCTGCACTAAGAGAGAGAGACTCTCCTGCAAATTGCTTTCAGACAGAACATGGAAAAGGGATAGGGAATGGGAATAGGAATCCATATCCAATATGCGATGCAAGTGAGCATATTAATTGCTGCTCATTTCCATGTCTGCCTCTTGTGGCACAGCATCTCGGCTGTATGCACTCCTCTGCAATTAATATTTGTCGTAGCCGAAACGGGGGACTTCAGCATGTTTCCCTTTCGTTTTTAATTATCTCCCTCTCGCACACAAGGGGCCATTACCGAGTCTCTTTGTGCCCTCCCAAAACGGACTGCGTTCGCATATTAATTTATAGTTTCTATTAGTTGGATACCCCCACCACCACCCTGATGACAGGCAGCAGCTGTGGCCGCAGATCAATACAAAGTCGTGGAAAAGTCTCTGGGGGGGTCTGGCATTTACACAGCCGAAAAATAGCCTGGCCTTATCTTTTATCGTTCGTTTTATATGCCAATCTGTGCGCCGCTAATTAACTCTTAATACAGTTAGCTACAGTTAGTATGTACGTTGATATGCCGTTTGCTGGCTGCAACTGCAATTCACTGCCTATCGTGCAACACAGATTATTCACAAATTAACACCAAAAAGACAGCACCGCATGGCCATTGGAACTGCAACTCCACTTGGCTGCGGACGAAACCGAACGGAACGAAACGAAATGAAACGAACGGAGCGCACCACAGAACCCATGGAATGGAAAACAAAAACCCACTGAAAACCGATGCTGAAGAGGAATCGAGAATTGAGAATCGAAGAAGCACAAACAACAAACATACACATGCAAGGGAAAAACATTCAACGAGCGCCACGCACTTTCACACACAATTTTCTGCACGCACTCAGCCAAAGAGCGTTAATTACACTAATTATGTGCTGTGCCCCCCTACCCTACCCCTTCCTATCAAGCAGCAGCAGGGTTTGTGGCCGCGCGCACAGATAAAGAAAATAAATATGGAAAAATAACTAAAATATCATTTTGAACAATGGATGGGAGCGGGGGTAGATGCGAGCAGAGACACGGCGGAACACTTTGAAGTGCTCCAAATAAAACTGCAGACACACCTCAGCCGAACCTCAAGCCGAACCGGACCCAAAGGGGAACGCAATCCAAAATACAAAAAAAAAAGGCCAAGAACCCAAAAGCAAAAGCAGAAGAAACCCCTCTTGAAAGCAATTATATGACCAAACGGATAAAAACAAAAAAACATATTAAAAATTGAAGTCGAAACATAAATCTTGTTTTAGACTCAAGCGGAAACCCAGCAAAGAAGTTATAATAACTAAACTTTGGCACTGGCTTAGACTTAGTGGCGGAAGTGGAACTCTACAAAGAGGGCCATGTGGCTGGGGCAGGGGTCAGGTCACGGGGCCTCATTCAATCCGACTGCAAATTAGCATAATGTCTAATTGCTTCATTCCTTTCGCGCCTAAATATAAACGGTTTCTCTGTTTTGTTTTGTTTTCTGTGTGTTTTTCTTTAATTTTTACAGCCCTTTTCCATTAATTGCCCCAAACATTTTGTTTTGGGAAGGGGTGTAACCAGCCCCCAAATAGAACTCCATTCGAAGCGAGTGCTTTTGCTCGTCCATTATTCGGTTCGGCTAATTAGCATTTATTTTTGTTGTTGCTGTTGCTGTTGTTGTTCGGAGTGCTAATTGTTGTTGCAAATGTTGCCATATTAATTTATGCCTGCATTCCACTGAGTGGGGAAAACTCTCAAGGCTGTTTATTCCACTCCGGCATTTTCGCTCTTTCTGGCTTTCTGGCCGCATGCCCTAGGCCAACACATCGGACGGAACGGAACGGAACGCATCAGTTTAGTCAACTGTGCAAATAGTTGTCACCATATTTGTGGCAAGGAACAAGGCAAGGCGCTCCTCCGTTCTGTTCCGTTCCGCCTGGCCACAGAGATTTTACGTTCAATTATACGGTCTGACAGAAGTGATAAAATGCATCGGGGGCCAGGGGCCGCATGCATGCGGCATTAAAGTTGGCAAACGTTAGAGGGACCAGCTAGAGATGCAACTAAATAATCCCTATAATGGTGCCTCAGCCAGATAGAAAATGTATTAAATCCGACTAGAAGGCTATACTCACCACTGATTCTATTTGAAATTCAAATTCAACTTAATTGGTTCTTTTAAATTCCGCAAGAGGGTGTTTTGTTGTACTTCTGGAATCCAATTGGCATTCTCCAATCAGAAGAACAAACTGACATTAATTGATTTAAATCTTAGCTCTATAAATATTGACCCCCATAAGCACATTCCCTAATTGCATTTTCAATTTCATTTGGTTCATTCCCACATCATATTACATCATCATCATCTTCAATCGTAACCAAAGAACCTGGGATTCACAGCTCAATTTCACAAAAGCGATGCGATTATCATCAGGCCAGCTCCACCTCCACGAACTCCAACGACTCAAAACTCCACCGACTCGTAACTCCAGTGAATCCAACGACTGGAAACTCCACGGTTCGAAACTCCATGGACTGTGTTCACATATCCAACTAAGTAGAAAAACGACGGGCATTTTTGAAACTAATCCATCATGTTACGGCGGGGTCCCCTGCCCCAGACCATGTTCGGATACGTTTTATATATATGAGGACCGCCCTTTAAATGAGAGCCAAATGAATGAAACTTTTTGAACAATTTATGAACGCGCCCAAAGCTGTAAAGCAGCGGATGAGATGACAGCCAGAGAGACCAGAGAGACATGAAGAGACAAGCAGCGATGGGGCATGGGGGAAGGTCCAACCGAGCGGCCGGTCATCTGTCATAACTTAATTTTTGACATTTGAATAGAATTTTTGTACTGTTTCGTTGCTGTTGTTGTTTGTTGTTGCTGTTGTTGTTGCTATTCAAAATACTCGCATAGATCAGAACTTTCCATAGGCCCGAAAAATGTCGAAGCGCGGCTCGGTATTGTTTTTGGGGGTGGATGCATGCAACAACTCATCTGTGAATTATGATTTATTATCTGTTTGCTAGAACGCCTCCCCACCCCAACCAGAGCCTATCAACGCCCCACACCCCGCGCCACGGACAATGTTGCACTTGGCCAATTGCACTTGCCGGAACAGCTGGTGTTTGAATCTGACTTTTGAAATTGAATTAGAATTTCATTCGTTGATTCTCATTCATCAACATGTTGTTGTGGGCAGTGCTTCACAGTGTTTGTATCTGTATCTGTATCTGCAGCTCGGACAAATTTGTGCATGTCATCAATCAAATATTAAAACATTGAAATCATCCCAAACAGAGAGCTGATGAAATAATTAGGCAAACATGACGTCCCCCTAGCAGCAGCAGCAAGTTGCATGCATAATCTTACGAGTGGCACAAGCAATTCCATTTTCTGACAAAATTTTCTGAACTCTAGAGGATCTACTTGAAACGACAATGAAATTGGGTAGGAGTAGGTTGAAGATCGAATTTAATCATCTTCCTCCTACTTGTAGCAGTTAAAACGAAATAAACCCTCATCCAAGTTCATTAAAATGGATTCCCACAGAGTCTTGCAGCTGCAGCAGCAGCATCATCGCACAGTAGTTCGAGCACCTGTAAGGAGCAGTCACAGTGCTCCTGAACAGTAGTCCAAGGGATGCCTCTGACTGGGACTGCGTAGGTAGCCAATTTGTACGCCCCACTCTACACTCTCGCTCCCAGATAACCAGTTTGCAGTGTCCACAACAAATTATTCGAGAGCCGAGATCATAAACCGCTGATAGTCCTTGTCACCGCCCACAGTTCTGCCTCTCTCTCTCTCTGTGCGACTGTGCGGCTGTGCGTCTGTGGGGCAGTGGAGTGCCTTACTACTTGCCACTGAGAGTACTCCTGCTCCTCCTCGTCCTAGCTATGCTTCTCCTGCTGCTGCTGCTCCCCTGCTCCTGCTCCTGCTACTGTTCCTGCTCCTCCTGCTTTTGCTCCTGCATTTCTCAAGTACACATCACAATGCGAATAGTATTGTGGAGCCCTCGAGCATGTGCTTCAATTTATTTATATATTTTTTTTTGTATTTTGACAAGCGCGCAGTGTACGATTCCGTTGCGAGTCCTTGGCAGGGATCAAGATATGAAATGTGTGTCATCATTAGTGCGCGGCCAAGTCAGGTCAGGGCAGGGCAGAGTAACAACAAGTCAAGGGTTCTATCCCATCATGTCCTTGTTACACGGACCTCCATGCTGGCCCCAGCCACAAAACGATGATGCCATAAAGTTTCCCTCCTCCGCCTTCTATTTCTATTACATTTTTGTTCCATCTTTTTTTTTTTTTATATTATATTTTGTGCCCTTTGTTTGCCTGGCAGACAGGCTGTACTGGTAATAGTTTCTTACCTGGTCACCTGTTTGTTGGTTGTGCCGTTTATTTAACCAGCATCGAGGGCAAGGAGCAGAAGCAGGATTCTCTCCAAATATCCTGCTGGCATGCCACCGCATAGACACATATTTATTTATTATCGACGACAGGAATGAGGCTGTACTGGGTTGGAGGGCCATCGCTGACATTCGCAGATCTGTGTCTCTGCCTCTCATATTTGCCGTTGCGTAACTGCCTCGTCGCCAGACCATCCTGGCCATCGAGAGCGTGCAAGCATTCTGTTCGTTAGTTGGAAGATGACCAGGAGATGGCCTCAAGAGGCCACAGAGAGACGCAAGAGACGCATAGCCAGAGTCTGAAGAGCTTCTAAGAGTCAGGGGCATAGTGTGGGGCAGAGACTTTGACAGAGTCTTGGGCAAAGTCAGGGGCAGAGGCAGGGCCAGAGTCAGGGACAGAGTCAGGGACAGAGTCTGGGGCAGAGTCAGGGGCAGATATTGGGGCAGAGTCTGCTGCAGAGTCTGTTGCATATTAAAGCCAAGAACTCTGCTGCTTCTGTCCATAACTCATTCGAGCACGTGTTGCATGTTGCACGATACCTTTTTGAAGGAGTTTGAGTTCGAGCTGACCGCACTAATGGTATCAGTTTTCAATTTCCATCAGTACTTACAGTTAGGTTGGGTTGGTGGTGGGAGGTGGGAACAGGCAGCACACGGGACGTTTATCGAAACAGTTGATAATTTTGCATCGATTACATGCAAACGGTAGAGTCTCCACTCCCCCCTTTCCATACTAACCAGCCAATTGGCTATTAAGAGCTGATTGCCACTCCATTTTGCTTCAGTTTCATGATTTCGATTATGAAATTTAAGTTGAAATATAATTTTAATTGAATTTTCAATGGTTCCCTATGGCAACTACATATTCACACTCAGAGATGGCTATGGTGGTGGGAGGGGAGGATGCAAATGCATCGTACAGAATTCCCCAAATCAACATCTAATCAAAACATTGCGAGACAGACCACAGAAGATGCATAGCCCAAACACACACATACACACACACGCCCCCAAAATATTTCCAGTTAATCATGGACCAGGACAACAACTGGAGGCAGCGGAGTGGTAGGAGGCATGCGACAGATTCCTCGAATGCCGATGTGCGCCAAGCCCTCGGAGTAGACCTGTACGCCGCGGACACACATAAGACTTACATAATAATTGATGACATAGGACACACGTAGAGAGCTGGGACATGTCCAAATATACATATATGTGTGTGTGTGAGGGAAGAAAACAAACAAGGGACAGAGGACAGGGTGGGGGGCAGAGGCGCATGGAAACAATGGAGGAGGCAACTATCTAATGATCGATATCTGCTAGAAACAAAGACATAGGCAATCTCTGGGTAACTCCATCCAGGGTTCTAGGGCCCATTCCCTTGGCCACGTACGTGAGCCAGCCCCCCGCCTTAGACATTGCGTTGACAAAGAGCCGTTGACAATGGCCCGGGACGAACGAACCCAAAGGACAACAACAAAACGACAACGATGCATGCTGATGAGAATCTTAAGGGAAACGCACAAGGAAAAATATTGAAAACATTGAAAAAAGCCATGGAAAGAGGGCCAGCAGCAAACAATTTGTGGTTATCTCTTGTGGCACAGGTAGGGCTAGGGGCAGGGGCAGGGCAAGGCCCAAGTTGTGATTACGATCGAGAGAAGAGAACTGAAAACTGAAAACCAAAGAATGCCTCTCTATGTCATCTTTTTGTCGTCGTCTATTTGACGTGGTTAGACTTGAGAAATCTCGCTTCTCGCTCTGCGGCGGAGCTCTCCCTCCTTGAAGCGTGGAAAATATCAATTTCTTCGCAAAGATCTGAGCCAAGTCTGAGCTACATAAGTGCCTTCGCCGATTGTCATCAGTTTAAGTGATTCCTTTGGAGGTATCTCTTTGTGAGGATCATCATTTGGCAGCTGGCTGCATTTGCCAATCCCAAAGAAGATGATCACTAATTGCAGATCAGTCGCAGGCAAAATCCCCCTTCCTTTCACTTTTTCATTTCATAATATAAATACGATCATTTTGGATATATATTTCGTCCCCCCTCTTCAAAGGGGGATGCACCATAAACGTGTATTACAAACTATAACAAGACTTTAATTGCCCGCCGGCGCCGTATCTCAGCGAGCTGTGAACCGAAGGTGTTTGCTGGTCAAGGATATCCTTCATCATCAGCATCCTCATCATCATCATTATCAGCTGCTGCTGCTGCCTTTTTAATTAACAAAAAGCGAACCCATAATTTAGGAAAACACTTTTGGCAACGCATATCCGCAGCCAGTTGCAAGTCGATGCCGCTAGCTGCCACTGCCACTGGCTGGCACTGAGGTGCCAGATCCTGCTGCGTTTGTTTCATGGCCAGTCGCCTGCGCCTTCGAACTACAGTTAACGCCTAGAAAAACTGCCTTGGCTAAGGGCGCCAGAGCCAGCTCACGCAGCGTTAAATGGAGGCCAATCAGGCAGTCCGGGCCAGCCAAGCCAGCCAAGGGGCACCTGCAGCGACCGACTGGGAATCCAAATCGAAATGGGAATGGGAATGGAAAGGAGCGTCGCCTCATCCTCAGCCTCAGTTGGCGTTAGAAAATTGTTTCCAAATCATATGTTGTGTCTGTCTGACAGTAGTTCTTATAGCGCGTTGTCTAATTTTTATTTATGGCTTCCTGTTTGGGACTCTCTTCTGCATTCGTATATGTATCTCAGGGCAGATTGTTGCCGCTGTTTGCTGCTGCTGTTGCTCTTGGCCGACCAAGTCTGACTTGCAATTTTTGCGTGTGCTGCAGGTGTAAAATTTTGGCACCTTTTGCAGGCAGGAGCGCAGGCACCACGAAAGAGAGAGAGAGAGAGAGAAAGAGATGGAGGTGTGACCATAAACATTAATCAGACTGCACACAGGCCAGGCCAAGCCACTGGGTTAGTAGTTGGCTATAACAGCGCGAAGCAGAGACAAAGCCAACACACAGGAGAGAAGCGATACTCGCACATAGATACGGTGAAAGTGGGCAAGTGAGCGCGAATAACTCTCGAAGAGAAAAAAAAGAGGTTACTGGGCATCGCATCGCATCGCATCGGGTATTTTAATCGTTAATTGTGTTATTTATTGCGGCTCAATTCGTGGCTTAAATGAGCCTTAATCAATTCGCTTTTTATCGTGACAAAATATCTTATACAGGCTTTTTTACCCATACAAAAAGAGTAGCACTAATTGCTAACAGTAGTCGCAGTACAGTAATCACTAAGTAGCATGCACAAATCAATTCAAAACACTTCACTTTACACTTCCAAGTGGAACTAAAACATCTGAAATCGAGAAGCTCTGCTAAGATGAGGTTCTACTTGGCTCTACTAAATGGTAATTACAGGTGCCGTGGCTGCAAAAAAACTTAAATTTACTTTTCTTAGTGCTGATTCTGTGTGCAACAATACTAAATGGCCACAAGGAGTGCCCTGGCTCACATAGTCCGCTGTGTGGCAAGAATGGCACATGCTACATTACCTTTGCCAATGAGTGTGTTCGGAATATCTTCAACAGGCAGCAAACTTTAAATAATTTGAAAAGTAAGTTAAATTATGACCTAAAATTGATTACCGATTAATCGACTATATTCTAGCATTCAAGGTGGTGCAGGGTACAGCTTGCACTCCTCAGAAAAAGCCTCTTTGTCGGTTTCGAAAAATGACAAACTGGAGTTTTAGTGAAAAATATCTGCATTAATTAGCTGGATCCACCTTTAAGCTAAGACAGATTCGAATAAAAGAGTTCCCATATCCATAACTCCAGTCAGATCTCTGAGTTCCCAGCAACTACCATTAGTTGGTGAAGTCGAAAACAGATTCAGAGCGAACTCCAGTCCGCGTCCAGGCAGGGTCGGTCTGTCACTGCCATCAAGCGGCTTGTTAACAACCAAATGATTAATGGATGGCGGTCCCGACTGCCCAACTGCCGGACTGCCCGACTATCAACTTCACACTTGCTACAATAATTTCAGACTGCATTTCGTTGACTTGCTGACTGACTGACTGAGTGACTGAGAGACTGATTGACTGACCGACGGGGCCATTCACGTAATTAGTGTTTCGGGGTATTCGGTGCCTTTAGTGCCTTTTGCCATTTTGCATGATGCCCTGCGCACATTTTGACACCCCGAGTGCAAGGTGTTGACGATAATCATCGGTAATTGGTCGGACATCGGACATGGGACATCGGACACTTGAAAGCTCTTTTCGGGATACCTCTGAGCGATGAGCTGCGAGCTCTCCTTGGATATCCGTTCCAGCAAACGCTAAGTAGGCGCCTAATTATTTTGACACCTGCTGGGTACGCAAGTCGCGGCCTGTAATTACAGGGTATGCGAGCTATCCAAGCTCACACCTCGATCAAGGCTGACAAATTTTTTTTGGCAAACCCCCGAGTAGGTGCTGAGCAGCAGCAGCTGCTTCCTCCTGGGAAGGTCTGCTGGCTATCATTGATCGGCCCTGAGACCAAGACGGAGAGCGTTTATCAACTCCTTTTCATAGGGCCATCTCGGTAGGCCTAGCCGATCAACGATAAGGTCTTTGTTTTGCCTTTGTAAACGATCCAGAACAAGTCCTGCGACTAGACTCCTGGGCAAAACTAACCCGACCATGTGTGCTGCTGCTGCGGCTGTTGCTGCTTCAACTGATATGCCCATTGTCAACGCCTTACGCATTTTAACAACGCAATTTGGGCTTCGCTTCCCTCACACATGTGAGCCGACAGAAACCCAACCTGATGCTATCAGGGGATACAGGCACACATCCACATCCACAGTGCGATCGCAGCCGAACGATAGTGGCCAGCATATGCATAGGGATCGGATCTCTGCTCTGCTTACACGCAAGCACTCCCCTCCCCTACCACATCCTCTTCCTTGAGCACCTCGTCTTACAGCCAACATGTGCGGATTTGTTTGTGCTCGTTTGGCTGCTGGGTTCACTTGTAGGTGTCAGGCCACATGAGGATCCTTCCGATGACTATCTGTGTGTGTGTGTTTTCACCAAAAGAAAAGGAGAGAGTAGACAGTTGGTAGTGCCTGTTGTTTTGTCTCCAGGTTTTGTGGTTTGCCGCACAAACTGTTTGATAGGCAAATGTGTGATCTACAGATTTAATGGAAGAGATTGAGGCATCGCTGCTGCTGGCTTGCAGTTAGAGCCCACAAATGTGCGGTTTTGTGCCGCAGATGGCACTGTGCCATCAGATAGTCATCAAGATAAGGGTTGCTTGCATAGATCTTTAGGAATAGATCGGTGGAATATGTGTATATATTATAAGAAATGTGCTACGACATGTGCATGGGCTTTAACACCCAGAATAGAGTTTAAAGGTTTGCTTTTGCTTAACGTTTGCCACTGTAAGGTACCGTAATTAACCGTATTTCTCACTCCCTCTTCACCCCATTTCTCCCCCCCATGTACTTCCTTTTTTCGCGATCTACGCTGCAGGACGCTACGCCGCCATCTGCAAAATGACAGACGTGGCAGGAAGACAGGCAGTCAGGCAGGCCAGTGGCTGTCACTTTCCTCACTGACAGCTGCTCCGCACACGAACATGGCTGCCAGTCCGTCCGTTAGTCCGTCATTCAGCCTACTTCGTACTTCTTAATGGCAAAACGGCCCCACCAAAACTGACAGCCGGTGGCTCATCATTAAACTTTTGACACTATTAGTGGGTGGAATGTGGCGGGGGGCTCCCGCAGTCTTGACTGTTTGTTGTGCCAACGTGGCGGTGGCGGCAGTGGCCAAACATTTGGTTCAACATCATCGCTGGGGCATTAAAATAATTTGAAAACATTTTCAAAACTATTTCGTGGCACACACCAACCCCCTCTGTACCCACCCTGTGGCTGGCATTCATTTTGAAAATGTCTGCAACCGAGTTAATATTTCTTTTGTTGCGGCTTTCTTTCGTTTTCGGTTCTGCGGTTGAATTTTATTTTATTTCTTGATAGCTACACATCTTAAAATCAGTCCGTTGCCGGCCGCTGCCGTTAAGGAAGACAATTCAATTAGCTGCCCTGTCAAACTCCCGGTGTATGGCCGTCCATCAAATCGGACTGCTCTTTCTCTCTCTCTCTCTCTCTAGCACCAAAACTTGCCCCCATTTGTGGTTGGTTGGTTGGTTGGATGGTTCCTTTTGCATTACTTTTCAGTTGCTGCGGTAATGAAGCAATTAATTATCGCATGTCTCCCCAACCCCCTTCCCACAGCAACCGCATCCGCGCTAAGCCATTGCTCGGGCGAAATTCCTAAGGAAAAGCCAAAAGTTAATGCCGCTCTCTCTCCGTCTCATGTGGGGGTGTGGGGGTGGGTGGGGGTGTGCTTCGCTTCAAGTGTCCAACTCTTTGACACTTTTGCGGTTGATATTTTAAGTGCCAAGCCGTTTTCCATTCCGCCTCTTTGGCCTCTGATTTTTGCGCATCGCCGAATGGAGGATTGAAAACAGCTTGCCAAAAAACGAAAAGTTTCGAAAGTTCTCTGGCCCAACACTCAGCGGAAAAAAGAGAAGACACAAAAGACATCTTCGATATGAATATTCATATTTTAAGTATCTTTTAGATACTTAGAGAGCGTTCCATTGAGCGTTGCACAATATTCCATAGGTTCAACCTTGGATGCATTGAATTGGTTCTACCCGCGGGGCTGCACTTAAAACAAAGTGCACGCATTCGACCCAGTCACACAAAAGACAATTAGCAGTTAGATGAGAATTGTTAGGACACACACACAGCAGACCCCTGAGGGGTTACAGAGAGACTCCGACATAGATACAGAAACTTTATTTGTTTATCGATTGAACTGCCGCTAAATCGTAGTGTAACTTATATTTCTGTGTTACCTTTTGTACATTTGCCGCACCGAAAGAGCAAACAAACTGAACTCAAGGGTCTCTCTGTATCTCTCTCTGCGAGTGTATATCTTTCTCTGACCAGTTCAACACTTTCTCACACTGATGATGATGATGATGATGATGATGTTGGTGGTGGGGTGGGGGTACGTGAGTCAGTTCTGGCTCTTGTCTAGCCGCACAGAAAAATGCTCAACGGGCGGGCGGCTCAATGCAATTGCTGCCAATTAGAATTAATGCGTTTTTTATGAAACCAGGCGAAAACAAGAGCTCAAATTTCCACGACGACACTGTCAGCACCCACCCCACAGAGCAACCCAAAGCCAAAGAGCTATATCTACAGTTCCAGTTCGGGACTCGAGTTCTCTGCTCTAGCACTGGGGCGACAACAATTTTCGTGCTCTAAATCATCGTATTGACTGGCCGGACGACGTGGTCGGGTGTGGGGGGGGGGGGTCTCCAGCAGGGCGGACCTGGACACCGGACTGGATCAAGTCAAATTGCCAATTTGTGAGCTCTGGCGCTGCTGGAGACGCGTTGCCCCACACCACCCCGCAGCTGCTCATAATTGTGCGTTTTGGAGGTGCAACAGCAAATACTAGAGAGAGAGAGAGAGAGACAGCCCCCCAAAGTCAGCAGCTAAAGACACCAGCAGACACCGCACAATGGGCGGCAAATTGGATAGATATTTCATGGAATAAAACACATTGGATGCGCAGAATTGTATTTACTTTGAATACGAATAAATGTGAATACTTTTGCCACTAGACTTAAAGAATTTCGGGCACATTGACTGGGTGCATCCCTAGTACTTTATTCCTCTTTCGATATGACTGTGAACGAATCACCCTAAGAATCACAACCCTCTGATCATTTTAATTGGCGGCAGTGGTGGCAAGCTCTGGGGCCTGGACGGAATTGTCAGCTCGTTAGGGGCTCGACAGGACGTAATTATGACCTCAGAACGGGCTCCACAGCTGCACCGCCTGCTGTGGCTATTGAATTTAATTAATTAAATTATGAGATAGTGACAGAGAAGGGGGGCGGCAGTGGGGGCGGTATGGGTCCCTTTGGTCCGTCAGTCAATGTTCATTGGAAATGCAACAAAAGCTGCATAGAAATTACAGCTGTCAACGGTGCACAGACACGGAATATGTGAGTGGCAACCAGAGTGGAGCCAATCCAGCCAGAGCCTGGTAGAACGACCGACGACCCATCCTTTGGCCCCCTTTTGTTTTGCATTTCCGCAAATGGGTCAAACCCCAAAAACAATCAAGCTGCAGAGCTGCGACACACAGACAGACACAATGTGTGTATGCAGGATACTGGAGAGGGTGGGGCAGCCTGATGGGCTGCCTGATGTGGCAGCCTGATGGGGCAGCCTGATGGGCAGGCAGACGCAGACACTGGCGTGGCAATGAGACGGGGCACTAATTAAGTGGGCGTAGATTCGTGTGCCATTGCGAACGAGTGGGCGTGGGTGGGGGAGTGTATATGGAAACGCGGTTTTTCATTATGGCGTCGCTGACAAAGTTTTTCCAGTAGCTTCGGCTCAGCATGGTACGGCATGGGCAGCGGCGTGACAGCCTTTTTGATTGAGCCGCGCCGCATGTCAGGCGGCACTGACCCATCAAGTATACGCACGGTGGACCGTGTGCCTGGGCCAGTGCGGTAATTAAACTGCCCGTGGCTCGACACATTGACCTACAGATGGGAAAAATCCAACTGCAAACATTTATAACTTGCAAATTTATCGAATTCCTCTCAAAATCGTAAAGCGAACAATGGCCAGAGCATCTTTTGTAATGCTAAAAGTACTCTGATTGATAGATTCTTGATGCAGTGAAGGTCTCCGGCTCCGGCACGTAAAAAGTGGGGCACGTTGCCATTCAAATGGATGAGCAGTCAGTGGGCGGTCACGCACACACATATACAACAATGGAGCCTCTGCTATCGCCTATCGTCTATCGCCGTGGAATGTAGTGGTTGTTACGGCCTGCCTCAGATTGTTTATTATCAGCCGGCAACGATAAAAGTGTCCTGCCCTTATTGTGCATCATTTATTTTGGGCCCCCAAGTCGTAGTTGTTCGTTGTGCCGGGTCGTACCTTTTATTGTTGTTTTTCCTTTGTGGCCGTGCCAAGATTTCCATCCATTCCACAGGAGCTTGTCAACACGAAATGGACATGTATCAATTAATCTTACGCATGGGAGAGACACCAGACGGGCAGTCACTATAGCTATAGTTATAGCGTATCCTTATCCATATCAAAATTCAATGTGCATACAACACACACACACACACGCACACACGCACGCACGCACAGCGAGGCAATTTGTTTGATGGCGCTCGCTGTGGCCCCCGGCCAAGATGTTTTGGCCCATTAAAGGTCATGAACATAAATTACAAGTCAGTCAGCAACCAAAGAAAGACAGAGATAGAGAGAGAGAAAGAGACAACTTACACTTCAAAAAAAATGTATAAATAATTATTTAATTCGTGAATAGAAGTACTACCAGCAGCTATGGCACTCCGTGCGATAACTCATCAAAGTTTAATGCACGAAATATCAAAGATACTCCTAGTAATTCTTTGTCCATGTCCGTGTCTGTGTGTCTGAGTCGTGTGTCCTTGTCGTATGTCCTCCGTGTGCCTTGCCTTTTAATGCGTACCCCAGCCATACTCTTATTTGGTTTTTGGCTCGCAGCAGACGGGCTAAGCCCCGTTGACACGTACTTGGTTAAAAGGAAAATGTAACTTGGCGCAAATGACGAGCATATTGATTAGATGGGTACCCCCCACACCCCACGATGTAGATGTAAACACACAGATGAGTGATAACATGCTTTTAGCTCTCAAAACACTTTGGGGTTCATTTCATTTCACTTTGGTTCAGTTCAGTTCAGTTCGGTTTGGTTTGGTTCGGGGTACACTCATCCAATTCCTCGAACGACTTCTGTCAAGCTGTCCCTACAAATGGTTGACAATTCGAGTGGCGGCCTAGAACGTGGTCGGCAGATGCAATAGTTTTTTTTTTTGGTAATTGTGGATATGATATGAATGGCTAAGAGGTTGAACAAGGAACTGCATCACCTGTTGGGACAGGTGCTACCAAGGGAAGGGAATTTAATTAAGCTTTAAATTAAGATCTTCCAGGCACTGCCAGCTGGCATTGTTTTAGCCTATAGTTACTTCAAATTCAATAGAAAAAACATTCAAAACTATACGGAAATTTTTTTTCTATTTAGCAAGCAAATTGAAATAATATAAACAGGTGTGCTTGACATTTGTCTTCGCATATATTGATAACTGTATCAACTGTATCAATATTTATTAAATCTACTACTTTAGAAAGAAATTTAAGCATCGAAGAAGAACTTTTGAGCGAATAAATAATGTCAAATATTTGTATTAACTTAAGTAGGCCGTAAATTGCTGAATGCCAAAATAAATTTGCCAAAGAGAAAATCGCAAACTGCTGTGCAAATATGCGAAATTTGAACAAATATTTTGCACGAATTCGTATCGATCGAATTGAATCGAAAATTGGCTATAAAAGATCACATCGGGGGTGCCAACATCATATCATTCGCCAACTCCAGCTAGATGATGAGGCAGTCAACGGTAATCTGTGGCTCAGTGCTCATAGCCCTGTGCATAGCTAGTCTGCTGCCGCTTGGGGCAGCCGTCACCTGTGCCGCGGATCCCACCGATGCGGCATGCATCGATTGCACCGTCGACACCACCAATGCCGAGTGCGTGACAACAACAACAACGGCTGCCACCACTACAGTGGCGGCCGAGGCAACGACAGTGGCTTCCGCAGCGACAACGGCAGCTCCTGCTGCCGGTGAGACAACCGCTGCTTCCGCCACTACTGCAGCTTCGGAGACAACAACTGCTGGAAGTACTACTGCGGCCACCACAAGTGCAACAGTGACCAAAAAGAAGAAGTGGATAACCAAATATAAGCGGACAATCAAGGGTGGCAAGCAGAGAAGGAAGAGGAACCGGAACCGCAAGGTGAAGCGCACCAGAAGAACCACATCGGGTTAAGTAACCTCAAAATGGAAACACGTAAACCGCCAAGGACACAGGACATGAAGAATACTATTACACACACATACATACATACATACATGAGTTTTACATTACAATTAAATTGCGCAATTATCAAATAAAGTTTGGAAATAAAATGTGGAAGCGCTATGCTTGTGAAGGATATGCCCATGATTTGGGGCTTCATTCACCACCGGAAAGTATGCTATGGAAATGACTCTGATTGATGCACTAAAAAGTTACTCGACTTCAGCCACAGACCCTGGCTGATGGAGTTAAGTGCTCCACAGCGACTAGTATTCTTTCTCTCTTCGTCCATCAACAGAGACAGTTTTCACCTGCTTCTGAGTGACATATCCTGAACACGCACACGCTCTTTTGAGTTCAGCTCCTCCCCTCTGGCAGTCAGCCATATTTTTGTGTAATAAATTCATCAAATATTTCACATGCTTATCATAAAATAATACGTCATTCCCATAATAATTGTGTAGAGTGGGGGGGGGAACCCTTTTCAGTCGCAGGTTTCAGTTTCCACATAATTTGATTTTTATCATAACAGGGAACAATTATTTCATTTTCATTTTCACTGCATTCAGGCACTGGCATTTTCCGCGTATCATTATAGATAATTTCTTCATTAGAACAGAGAACACTGAGAACACTGAATGGTATGGTATGTGGCAGGGGCATAGAGATGCATGCACCACTTCAGTAACTTGTCAGAATTGTGACAAGTTGTTATCGAAATTTGTTGGGTTCTGCATCTAGACATGGATTGAGACGGGGGTTGGGGAACTGAATGACAGTTTTCCATGGAAATTCAACTGTGGAAGTGTGAAGCGAGTTTTCGGGCTTGGCCAGATGGATTTTTAATTGCAAAGTTAGAAACAACACGCGGCTTAGGCAACAGCAACTTTTCAGTCAATGCGATTAGCAGTTAGGAAATCCTCCTCCCCGGACACTGGGCAAACTTTTTGCTGGCAGTCACCAGTCGGCGGTCCATCAATGTGGAAGAGCATTAAAATTTGGATTTATTTGTCAGGGGAGACAAAGGCGAACCTGTTCTAATCTGATGCAGCAGCAGCAGCATCAGCGGCAGCTCTGTTGCACTTGAGAGGATTTGCCCGACGCCGTTCGTTGCAGACAAAAGCACATTAAAGGATAAGCGCAAGGACATGCCTGCGAGGCAGCTGCCTCAATCCTCTTCGCGGTTTTATGTTATTTCTGTTGTTTGTCCAGACCGCAAAAACTACTAGTGCCCCTGCCCCGGGACCGATTCGTATGGGTATGGGTCGGTGTATTGTAATGCCATTAGGGCTTAGCGTGACAGACACTTTTGCGTGGGCTGCGATTATCGATCAAAGCCGCAAAGTGCCAACAGGTAGAGCCCTCCAGGAGAGAGGCCCGTGTCCCAGGTAAAGGCCTTGCCTGTCAAAAATGCATTTTTAATGCCTCACCCCGCATCGCATCTCGTATCAATATGCATTGTGTGTGTGTAGATATATTTTGACAAGTGTATAGGACAGTGTCTGCCTATTGCCTGCCTGCCTGCCACATTTTCCATCCGTTGATGAAGAGATTTTCACAAGTTCCAAGAGGTTGGGTTGGGTTCTATACACAATTAGCTTGTGTAAACTTGGCCAGAAACTAGTCCGAATCCCGAGTTCGAGTCTGCCCAATCCCAAACCTCAATTAGCGTCTGGCCTCTGTCTGTTTTTCCCAAAAGTAAGATAGATTCTGGTTTCTATTGTTCTCGCACGACAATTCCATAATTTCTCTCGGCTTTGCTCGAGTTGCAGATGCGTTTAAATCGTTTCTCCCCACAAGAAGAGAATTCGTTTATTTAATTTGTTAATTATTTGTTCTCTCTCCCTCTCTCTCTCTCTCTCTCTCTCTGTAAGTGTAACTAATGTCGTTCATTTGTGGTTATTTCTGACTCCATTCTGTCGTTCTGTCTGCCCTTGCGGTGGCTTTTGTGGCTGTGGAATTTCTCTCAAGTTTGCGTGGGTCAAAGCCAGCTGCCGGCCAGGCGGCAGACAAAACATTCATCTCCCTGCACCTGATACTAGACAAACACTCTTCCACCACACTGCCCGGCAATGTAATTGCCCCGTTTTGTGGCATGTAATAATTTAATTATGCTAATCAAATTTTCGTTATGTGTGTCTGTGCCGTTTGATTGCAGCATTTAGAGGGAACACAGATGACGGGGGGGAAGATTAAATCGGGGAGATCACAAATACTTAGTGTGGATATCATAATCAACGGCACTATAAAGGCTTTACATTTGCCTTTGTTTAAATCAATGTTTGAGCATGTTTTTTCGGGGGGCCATTCAACTCAATTCGAGTTGAAGACTTTTGATTGAAGGGCAGAGCAATAGAGGAAAATCGGTACATAAAAATTGCATTCAATTATGCTCGTGATATTTAAATTGCAATCAAATTATTTTGGCAATATCTTCAGCAGCTTTAAAATGAAATTTAAACCATATTCGAACAAAACAGCAGGGGGGGATAAGTCAGTGTGACTAATGACTGGCAAACACACCTCGGCAATTGGCTAAATTAAGTTTAGTCACATTCTAAAGAGATGGGCCACAATCTAAAGACACACTGAGGTATAATTACTACGAAACCGGGGCACGTGATTAAGACCCCAGAGCGGTACGAAATGGAATACCAAAAACCAACAACAAATTCGACCGCACACACAACCACCAAAGGGTAGAGGAGAGGGAAAAAGAAAAGAATCTCGGAGAATTCCCAGGAAAGCTGAAAAACATAAACAAAATCTCACACAAACAAAGTGAAAAGATAAAGTCATAAATAAAATTGGGAAGAGTGTTTGTCCGCTGTCCGCTCTGTCCGCCGTGCGCTGTCCGTAAAGCAAACCCCAGAACCCCTTAGGGCTAAACCTTTGGCCCCTGTCCCTTGGCCAATTCATTGTCGAACACAGAGGGGGGAAGTACTCTATGCTTGACACTGGAATAGCGACACGCGCATCCCTTTTTGGCTGCCGAGTGAAATGGCCCGAAATGGCTGGAAATGGTTGGAAAACTCATGAATTGGATTGGTGGGACAGCGCTTTCGGTGCCCCGGAAAGCATTTGATTATTTTTTACTGTTTCTCGGTCCTCGTCGGGCAAAGGCCATACGCCCGCAATTACAGGAAATAATTCGAGCAAGTGGGGGAAAAATTAAGAAATCGCCCGCCACAGGCGAGGCGATAAGGCCACTAGATAGATAAAGGCAGTAAAGTGAAAAGATACACAACAGGCAGCATCAGTTGATTCCGAGAGGCAGAGATACGGATAAACCCCGGACTCCGGACAGTGGGTCACGTATGGAAGTGGAAATGCGGACGTCCAAGCGTGAATGTCACGTAGCGAGCAAGCAAGACGAGACTTGGCCCATTCGCAGGGCAAATAAATAAAGGGAAAGGAAACGAACGGAGGAGGAGAGTTTAACTTGGATACTGGACATTCACACGACAAGTCCACAGACCCAAATATATATCAACGATAATTTATGTTCGTGCTGACATGCGGGACCCGATCCAGGGGTTTCTCCGCCTCTAACTTAGTGTCTCTCCTACTCACTCTCTTTCTGTACTACCTGAGCGAGCAATGGGCAGTAGCTTGTACGCTTTGTTAACAATTTAATGGCATAAACATTATGATTTCTGTTATTTCAATAAGAGAGTCACACACACACACACACAACATGAACCCCAATCCGAAGAGCATCTTATCAGTGCCTGTCCAGGGCTCTGTCTCTGTCGCTGTCCCTGTCTCTGTCGCTGTCCCTGTCGCTGGCAATGTCCCCAACGTGAGTGCGATGCTGGCTTCAAGATAAACTACATGCATTTGTTGATGAACACTGGCCAGAGAGGAGGCTCTCTCTTCGAGGGGCAGCATCCGCCAGGCCATTGAAATATTTATTCGACTGGCGAAAATTATTATGCGTAACACGTTCGGTTTGTTGGCTTTTTCGTTGGGGCCCCCAGCAGGCGGTCAAAAATGTTAACAAGCGCAATTCGAACGCCTCACGGCAAAAAGGCCCCCAGGTACCGGGTACCCCCAGCTATCCAGCAGCATCACTGCCTCTCCTTTTGGGTTGAATGCAATTGATTTTTGATGGCTGATAAATATAGTTATGAATACTTAACTGGGCAGACAGCCCCGGGGTCCGAGGGTACCCAAAAGGTTCTCGCTAGAAACCATTTTTCGTCCGGGCCAGTGTAATAATAATTATGCCACAGCTCTGGCCCAGGCCCGACAATGGCCCCACATTTATCTGATGAGTTTTTAATTAATTTTCACCCATTCGACTTCCTTGTCGAGTGCCATCGATAAACGGCAGCGATAAGTGGGGGATACTTTCCTGTTGTTCAGGGATTGAATAGACGTGTCCAGATCATCTACTCGTATGTCTTATGCCCCGACAACTTTTCTCTTGGCAGTATTATCATCCATCTGAAGCAAATCACTTCACTTCACTCCACTCAATTCATTCTATCATTCTCCATCATTTGTATCTTACACTTCCTGTCCAAGCAACCAAATTAGCCACAACAAAAAAAAGGGTACCAAAATAAGGTTAATAAAAAACGAGAAAGAACGCAGGAAATGCGCCTCAACTGTGGAACTGAAACTGGCAAGGAAGGGGGTGGGGGAACACCCGTCAAGTCCAATTGCCGAGCGTCAAATGCAATTCGCGGCTGTCAGCGGACCAAACATTAGACATCCCAATGGCAAATGACTTTGGGGCTCCTTAGACTCCAGTCTGCAGACTAAAGTCTGCCTCAGCTGTCCGTTTGAGGTGTTAATTTGCCATGCGAATGCGCCGAAGCAGCGACTGTCAGAGCCCAAAAATTAAATGGCAACCAGACCGCAGCTTGGAGCTTGGATATGGATTTGGATTTGGAGTTGCAGTTTGGTTGGTGGGGCATGCGTAGAAGATCTTAGCCAAGAAATAAGAAACCGGTTAACTAATTTGTCATATTGCAGCAGCAGTGGCAGTGGCAGTGGCTGTGATTCCGCCTGGCTGTAAGCTGTTAGTTGTTGGCCTGCTTGCCTGTTGAGTGTTGGCTAATTATGTGACGGCTGCTTAGATTGAGACATAACAAGGCTGGCCAGTCCAGTCCAGTCCAGGCCGCCTTCAGACAAACTCCACACAATGGTCAGCCAATTTAATTACCACTTTAAGGAATTCCCAAGCCCAATCCCCCAAAGGCTCTCTTCTCTGAGTTCAGATTCCTTTGTGATCCGACCGCATTGGGTTCGTCTAGCCGGGGCAGCGGCAAGCGGCAGCGGCAGCAATAAAAGTGTCAAAAGTAACACTGTGTTATATAAGACATCAACATCGAAGAGCTACAACGAGGATGAGGATGAGAAGGAGAAGGCTAGTTCCCAACAGCACAGCGAAATCCCTCAACTATTACCAGCCATAAAAACCGAGGCTCCAACTCCGAATGCTGCTGCTGCTCCTGCGGGATTACCCATAAACCGTCGCCCCATAAGATCTAGCTTTTTGGGTAGAGAGAAGTACTGGGGACTGGGGACTCCTCCACCTCCTCCTCCACCACTCGTTTTCTTTGAACAAAAGGGTTGCGCGTATAAATAAATAAAATTTCATCAATGCTCTTCGACTGCGTCCATAACTTAAAGGATTACTGCTGCTGCTCTCTGTTCGGGCTTAAATCATAAAAGATCTCCACCAACTCCATGTCGATCTCCACTCCCGCCACAATACGTTTACCATTTGACTTGCACACAAAGCAAATCACACAATTTAATGGGTTTGTTGTTCAGTTTTGGGACTCCAAAACCCCGAGACCAGGCTCTGGGGCTGATACTTCCAACTGGAATGGATTGAAATTGTTTTTTTTTTTGTCGTTTTCTTTCTCTGCATTTCCGTTGGCGTTTTTGTTTTTTAAGTCGAATTTATTTCAACATTTAAAGGCCATAAAATATTTGTGGCCTGGTCTGCAGCTGTCATAATTTAAATTCATTAAAATCAAAGTCTATACCCCAAAAAAAAAAAAAAAAAAAAACTGTGACAAAAAGTCTTTTTAATGCCATCCCATGGGGTAATTGCTTCCATGAAGAGCAGCAGCAGCAGCAGCAGCACTGAAACCCAATTAAAAATGCTACTCCAGTAGTTGGCCAGACTTCACACTAAGTTTCAGGCTCTACGGATTCCCGGAATATCATACGGCTATATGCGTTAGATGATCCCCGATTAGATGAGAGTTCCCATTCATTCCTTTAGGACTGCGGCTGACCGCCTGGGCCATGAATCCATGAATGAAGCAATTTGCTGTGAGACGAAGCAACTACGTGATTTTGATATGATTTTTTATTCCGATTACTTTTCGGTTGCTCCCACCCCCGTTCCCCGCCGGACTGTTTTTTTTTTTCTGTGGGTCAAATCGTAATCGCATCTCGGGCATCACACGTCTCGCAGTGCGCTCGAGAAAACGCACAAAAAATTAGTGGCAATTGATTCAGTTGAGTCGAGAACTCGTCAGGGGCTGGGGCAGGGGTTGGGGCACGGACTGAGGCTGCATTGGAAAATTAGATTTATTAGGCATATGCCACAGATCTGTTAGAACGATTAGGGTTTTGGGGCTCTGGGCTACGTGTCTGGCATAGGAAGTGGCAGAGTTCCTCTGCATATTCTTGTGCCTCAATTGAATGGTTATCATGCGCTAGGGAATTCGTATATGAATGAACCAAATGAAATTTGTGTTTCAATATGTACATAATACTCGTTTTAACCATAAATATGTGGCAGAAAGAAACTGTTTTCAAATAAATAAATGCACAAATCCAAGTAATAAAATAAATTTTATTTTTTGGTAATTATTTTTGGGTTGATTTGTATTTGTTTGTATTTGTGTGTGTGGAAAAAGTGGCAATTTCTCTTAGTTTAAATCGTGTTGCAGATAAATATTAATACCAAATGTTTATTTATGTATTTATGTGTTTGCTGCATTCATTAAAAGAAAACTAACATATTTAAAGCTGTTTGCAGTATGTAATAGGTTTTTTCAGTGCATCTCATTCATCTTTCTTTTAATGAATCTCTACCCTCTGCATTGCCATAAAGCTGATTCATTAAAACGAATACCGTACACTCAATTCGAAAGGTCTTACATTTGTTTAGGGGAGGAGGGGGCAAAATGACTCACCGTACATCATCATCATCATCATCATAATCCGAGGAGTGCTTTCCCCCAAGTGCCGTTCCTTTACGTTGCGTTCCCATATCAATCCCACACTCTGCCCCATTAGCAAGGGGCCTGCCCCACAGCAAATATTAATATGCAGCAGAAATAATAAAACCGCGAATGCCAAAACGGCAAACGGCAAAAGGCAAAACGGCAAAACGGCAGCCGCGGATCGCAAGTGTCAGAGTCGTCAGAGTCAGGGAACTTAATTTACAATCGCAAGGAGAGGCATTCATTTGGGACAAACACCTGCAAGTTGCAAGTTGCACAGGCTCTGTGTGGTGTGTGTGGGGAGGCAACAACATATTGAAATGCAGCGACAGCGGCAGCAACTGGAGCTTGCACTTGGTCTGGGCTCTGGGGCAGCAGCGTGTATGATTTTTGATTTATGATCTGTCACAAAAATAGTTGCCACACTACATACTACTACTCCCTTCTCTATGCACCATGCAGAATGAAAATGCGTGCAATGCCGTTGCCACAGCCCCAGCCCCAGAACTGTGTGAAAGGAACAGGAAGGCACTAAAAGATATTTACGATGCCCATGGTGGGGACCGACCTGGTGGATCCCGCCAAAGTTATGCATAAAACTTTCTATAGAAGTCAAAGCTGGTGGTGACCAGGACCCAGGCCCAGGCCGAGGCCCAGGCCCAGACCTATCTTAACACGATCAAAGCCATCCACAACAACAGAAGCAATCAATTTTCGTTGTTGTGATAGCCGCGGGTAGTCAGACAGGCACCATGCACCAGGCACCATGCACCAGTCCAGGAGGCACACACCACAGTCCAGGAGGAGCTGCGGGCGATGCGGCTGCTTAATAAATATGATAATGCAGCCCATAGCCACAGAACACTCGTATGCCAACCCAGAGACTGCTCCACTAATTAATGTAACAACTACATGGGCAGTCACAGCTCGAACTGCAACTCGAACTAGATCTAGTCCTGGACAGGACAGGGTCCTGCTGGCGGGACTCTGGTTCAGGTTCTGTTTCCCTAATAATAATAAATAGTGTCAAGATTAATTGAATCGTTCGCACTTTTGAGATGCCAGTTGCCAAACAAACCCTAGAACCAACCAGAACCATTCCCTGGCAGTGGCAGAGAGGGAGCGGGAGACAGCCATTCCCTGGCAGTGGCAGACAGGGAGAGGGAGCGGGAGACAGTGTGTGACACATGCTGCGACAAATGATATATCGTCATTTTTAAACTTTGCAATTTATTATAAATTTATTTATGCGATCGCAACGTGAATGTGGCCAGCCACAGCCCCTGCCTCGATACGTTTTTGGTATGCATTTCAAAGAGACATTTCCATGGCGATCTCTTGAAGAAGGCAGCAACCAGGAACCACCACACTGAACTAGGCTGTGGCATTTTATAGTTCATTAATGTGGTTATATGGTGGCATGATTTACGCACAAACCACGGCCACATGTCCCCCACCCCGACACTCGTTCTATTCTGATTAGCCAAATGGCAAATCTGAGCTGCAAATCTCTGGGAAAGGCAATGACTGATAAAACTTTACAGTTGCTGTGACACTTTTGGCACATTTTTCCTCCTGATTAGATGCCATTTTCATTCACACTCTGAGGCTGCTTTGCTGGCTAATTGGCCAGAGAAATGCAAAGGCAGACTGCCTTGCACCGCTTTGTGGCACAAGTGGAGATTTATGGCCAGAGGCACTAAAATGGCAAACAAAATATTAAAGTTCGGTAATTAATCAAATGTTATATGGTACCGGAGTACCGTTAAGCCTTAAATGCGCTTAAGAGCGGCAGTTGAGAAATCACCCGAAAAGAAAGTGGTGGTAGGGGGTAGGGACTGGTAAGCGTTTAAGACAAAGCCCGGCCCTGGCAAGTGGACTTCCTCCTCGGGCAACTCCCTTCCCCACTACCAACTCAGCGACGAATTTTTGAGTGAAATGGAAGTGCATGGAAATCCGTAAGCCATCAGCCAGTCGGCCAGATGCCTGTTCCTGTGCCTGTCTGTGGATGTGCCTGTATCTGTAGCTGTAGCTGTATCTGAATCTCTGTCCTGCTGTGTGAGTCAGTTGTGTGTGAGTAGAATGTGGAAATAATCGCGAGCCTGCGCATAAATAATGGACTCAAGTGTCAAAGGGGCATATCGTCAATTTGTTGTGCTTCTCCCTCCCCCACCCCTTCCCCACTCTTTGTACGGATTTAAAAATAACACATCCAGCGATCGGAAGGGAACGCAAGAGAGCAAACAATGAGCCGCATTTATTGCCCCATAGATGGCGAAGTTCCACACAGTTCCCCCACCTCAGTCCTCCCTCTCTCTCTGCACACAGTTCCAATACCAGTTCCAGATTTTTCAAACAAATTTGCTGAGTGCTTAAGTGCTTCCGAAACAGAAAACAGAAACAAATCTGTGACATGTGTTTCTGTTTCAGCGACTCCTCCGTCCCCGCCCCCATCGGAGCCACTTGTCGTGTCACCGTGCAAAGTAAAAGGGGGGCAAGGAATTCTGGCCAAAGTGACTGTCGCACATCAGCGAAAGCGAATTTGCAAAGAAGAATGTGTCACCCCCCTCCATCACTCTCCCTCAAACATTGTTGCGCTTTAATTTCGATTTTTGTCGCAGCCCTTTCTTTAAGCGGATTTCCCCCCACGAAACGAAAAGCGAACCAAAACAGTAGATTGGCCAAGAAGGAGCGTACTCTGTGCTCTGATTTATGTGAGCTGCTTTGGAAGGTGCCATCATACCGGGAGGATCTGTCCGAGTTGGAGTATCACCAAAAGTTGAGCCCGTGAGATGCAACTCGGGGGGACAAAACCCCTTTAAGATGTGCCTGTGTGTATTTGCACCTGGCCTAAGCCGATGCATTGTCCACACTTTTGGGTAGCATTTTCGAGGCCCTTCGAGGATCCCGTAGAAAGGAGCAGCGACTGCAATAACAAACAGTGTGTGCCACACAAAAGAGCAACTACAAAAGGACAACCCAAAAACCAGGGGGCTTAATGCCACAAATTGAGCAATTTCCAGCATGCCGCATAACCGAAGAGCCCACTCTCTCTTGTACTTTTTGGCTCTTTACCCATTAATGCAGCCATTTGAAAACTAATGAGAGCCATACACACACACACACACAGAAGAACAGAAAAGAATCTACAGAAAATAGGAAAACACCAACTAACAGCAAACAAATGGGACAACAAAAAAACGGCTACAGAATGGAACCCAGGCTGAGCTGCAGTCAGAAATCCGCTTACACAGATGAGGATGAGAGGGCTACATACTACATACAGCATGGGAATCTGTATGCCAGTCGACATGGATGTGCCATGTGGATGAGAGAGAAGCTCCCCAGTGTTCCCAGTGCCCAGTGCTGGGCTGCAAATGAATGCGCATTCCAAATTAAGCCCTAATCCTTTTACAATTGATGCTGTGCAGCCAGCCTGTGTGTGTGTGTGTGTGTGATATGGCTCACATATGTGGCTACAGTTGATGCACAACCTCCTGGCAGTCCTGGCAATCCTTCTGGCAGCTCTTCGTTTTTCAATATGTTTGTATGTTGGCCAGGCTTATGGACTCGCACTTGGGTGTGAGGACAATGTTGTGTTTTTTTTTCCATGTCTCGCCAAGGTATGACCTACCGCAGGGTTGGCTTTGTTATTTGTCTGTCTGGAGAGGGGGCTGGACAATACTTGAGTGTAGGGCAATCTATTTATTATTTTAAGCGTCTGTGCTGGGTAAGCTTCTGTTTTGAAAGATCTCAATTATCCCCTGGCACCTCTGCCCAGGGAGCATCCTAACAAAACTGATTAAAGAAAGTAACTAAAATAACTCAAGACTGGCTTTCCTTTTTTTTTTTGTATTTTTTCTGCTGAATTGTTAAGAGAACGCTAGTAAATATAAGGATTATATACTCCATTACTTTTCATATCAACCTCAACGAACTACAGCTGCCAGTGAACCACATCGAGCAATAATTTCCTAGGGATATATTCCCCACCATTCATCTCCAGACACACCTTGTTAGTGACCCTCAGCCAGAGGCTCTGTCTGTTGCGCCACATCTGCCACAGAGAGAGAGACTGAGAGTGGGAGATCAGTAGTGAGGGGGCAGCGCAGTGCAGCTAAAGAGCGTTTCAAAATCGAAAAGCGTTACGAAATGTTGGAAATTTGTTTTTCCTACCAGAAGTTAACACATTGTAAGTGACAAAGTATGCACAAAATCAAATAAGAAATTCGCTACGCCAGGCAATGCACTTAATTTCAAACAGGGACTTACGAGGTTGACACACATTTAACGTGCCATTGCATCTCAGGTTAGAAGGAGGGATGGCACATCATATGACATGGGTTCGGTTCGGTTCGGATCACACACGAGCCTCGGAGAGCCACTGCTCTCTGATCTGCTGGCTGCGACTGCGCAAAAAGGAAATCGTGAAAAGAGCAAATCGCTTGTGACGAAACGAAATTTTCAACGCTCGACTGGCCTCGGCTCGGCTCGACTGTGAGATGCGTACAAGATGCAAAAGTGCTAATGAAATGTCCTTTTTTTTGCCTCAGTGCAGATCAACTGTTGGGTCTAGGCAGCTGCCATTGCGTCTGATCCGATCCCGAGAGTTGTCTTTGTGTGTGTGTGGCGTGGCAAATGTAAATTCGTCTCACATAGTTCGAGGAGAGTTCAAAAATTGCTCGCTCAATTGCGTTTTCTGAAGAGAGTGCTTCGCTCGCTCTGTGAGTACTGCATGTCTGTTGTAATTTGTTGCATGCAACATGGATGCAATTTGCTGGCCACCTCGAGTGGAATCCGGAGCATTAATATTCAATTTTCCAAGTGCAGTACTTAAAGCAGCTTAAACTGCAGCAGACTTCTCTGCTCTGGAGTACCCTCGACTCTGCTCGGACCCAATTAGTTGCAATTGTTGAAGATTGCAACCAGAGCGGCTGTTGCCACACAGCTGCACTAGTTTCCAGCCAGCTTTTGGGCCCAAAATCAACAAGATTAAACACACATGAATGGACTGCCCCAGAATGCATGCAAAATTCCCACCTAATGTATACGAAATTTCCCTGAAAATACGCTCGAGGATACTGAAACTGGACAACCCTTGCTTGCTTCTGGAATCTCTTGTCTCAGTGGAATTTCGACTTAAGACTGGGGCGGAATATCACCTGGCCAGCCTTGGGAGGCCTCTTCAGGCAGCTGGGGAATAGTTTTTCGGCCCTGTTCCAGCACTTTTGTTTCTCCTTGACAGTTGCCAGCACTGAGCACCTGAGCACCAAACCGCAGGATAGTTAAACAAACTCTGAAAACAGTTAGCTTCCTAATAATGTCCAAAAATAAAGAAAAACAAATGCATATCCTTGCTGGACTGTGCCCAGCACGAGCCAGAATTGTCCTTCGAGACGTTTTTGGCGCAGCTTGACATTTGTTTGCACCAAAATATTGGCAACGAACGAGCAGCAGTGGGCCAAAGTTCCACGAATCGGACACAAAGGATGCAGCAGCAGCAGCAGTGGCAGTGGCAGAAATTTCAGTAGTCACAGGACTACCGAAACGGCAGCAGAAGCCTTGAAATTGCATTTTATGGCATGCCATTAGGGCCGCAGAGCTAAGCAGAGTTGATTGCAACGAAGGGGCATGCCTCATGCGTGCCAAATCAGACATCCAGCCGGCGCAGTTGACATTTCCAAGCCAATTCCACTAACTAGACCCGCGTCCAGCCAGCCAGCATCCAGCGTCCGTCCACTGGGTCCACTGCGCATGCGTGGCCAATTGCGGTACGTGTGTCCAGCTCTCCGGCTGCCGCGTTGCACGCGCACAAAGCGCATTTAGTCACAGCAAATTATGACAGGCATCGGTCGGACAGGGCCAGTTCCAGTAGTATGGAGTGGCAGTGGCAGTCGAATCACCTTGAGCGGCATTTAGTACACCCACCTGGTAGCCGTCCATTATCCTTTGGGCAACAAAATGCGTGGCTAAAGGCAGCCCGACCAGGCCGAGGCTAAGACAAATGTCACGTGCTGCAGCAGCAGAAATTAATGCCCTGCCCCTGTCCATTGGCCATTGTTAATAAGCGTGGCCAAATGGGAATGTCGTTAAGACGGAAAGGTAGTTAGCTTCCCCCATAGCAAGGGGGGGGAGACAGTAGACAGGAAGTGATTCCGGTTCAACAAAATCGGGAAAACCCAAAGGAGGAAATCTAGGGTTTAGATTTTAATGGAAATGGAAAATTTCTTAGCTTTGATAGCAGAACTCTGGAAGGGTTCTTTGCATCCACCAAAAGAAGAAAAGAAAGGACATAAATCTTTCTTTAAAATTCCCTAACCATCTAAGACAATGCCAAAAACTATTTCTCAAAGAAAATTAATATTAAAAACACCATATTTTCCTTCCTCTTATTTGAGCATTAAAAACATGATGATTATGGAAGCCCCCTCCCCCACTATTTGTGGGTCTTATAAACATTTTGCACATGATGAAGCACACTTTTTGTGGCAGATATGAAGTAAAATTATTAAATGTTTAATGCAGCGCAACATGCAATGCAATTACGCACACAGCGGGTAGATGAAAGACGGGGGGGAATGAAGCTCAGACCACGGCAAAAGGAAAACTTGTGACAAAAGCGCGGAAAAGCAGTGCCGGAAAACTTTTGGCATGCTGATGGGAAAACGTTTTTGTGCCGGCTTAAGCCAATTTGTGGCAAACACAAATCGGCAACAAGACAGGCAGGGGGCTGGGGAAATACCAAATAAAAGTTACAATGAAGTTTGGGGGCACAAGCGGCTTAAAGGCGGCAACAAACTACCAAAATGCCATTCCCCCCCATTCCGACGCATAATGAGAAGAGTTTTTCGCGTTGAGTTCTTTGGGATTGCCAATTTCAAGTTGGCCAACTGATTAAGCCGATAACAACTACGACGAAGGGCAGCCACCACCACACTGCAGTACATACGAAAGCCAATTCCCCCCTCAGGGATGGCTCGAACAGAACCTGATTAACGCATGAAAATGTCTATAAGCGCGAGGGCTCTCGTAATTATTGCCAATTTCACGGTAATAAAATCACAAGCGTGTAAAATTATGAATGATAACATTGACAGAGGCAAAAGCAGCAACAGCAGACTGCAGGTGGACTTGGCTCACACAGTATTTAGGGCCGGAATGGACATGGTCTTAATCTCATGCCGCAGCAGAGGGGCGTCTCCCGCTTAAATAGCCGCAATTTTTATATTAAAATATTTATTAAACTTGTCTGCGATGCCCCCTGCCCTTGCCCACTCCTTGCTGGCCATCATGTTTTGGGCAAGGTGTGAACGCGTCAATGTGCCAATGAAGGCTCGAAGGCTCAAGCTAAGTCTCAGTGCTCAAACCCAGACCCATTGCCATTACCAGTACCCGTTACAGGGCCAGCAACAGCTGTTGGTCTTCGCCTTTTTTTTGGAGCGCGTAATTAGGCTCCTCTTTTGGGGTAATTAATAAAAATGAAGCCAGGAAATTTTGCGCCAGCCTGCGGCAGACTTTGTGACGCTGATTGCCAAGAATATTCTGTCTTATAATTATCATTAGAGGAGGACACACTTTCATCTTAAATGTGGGAACTGAACTCCCATCCAGCTGAATGAGACTGCACTGACATACATATGTTCTATGCGATTGTTGCGCCTGTCACAATATTGAAAGAGACCAAAACGAGACAAACACGCAAAAGCCACCGCCGAATTGAGAGGAAAATGGCTCAAAGAAGCCGTCGCCCTCAGACCTCAAGATTCGCAAACTCATTGCGGCAGTCATCAAAAGATGTGTATATAAAAATAGATACAATTCAACATGACATTCTTCCCACCTTTATTAACTAATTTGTTAAAGGTTGAGCGGCGAGCGGTGGGCTGACAATGGGCCAAAGACTTCTAATTGCCACCGGCCGCACTTCATTCAGAGCCACACACGATGACGCAGATTGTAAGCCACCTTAATACGATTCCCGAAAGACAACAAATTGTCAGCGTCATCGTTTTGGGCTTTGCCGAGCCGAGCCCACTCCCTCGATGAACCAATGGATTGGGATTGGTTCTGCCACAGGACAATAGAGCAGCAGCAGCAGCATCTCCGGCAGCAGAAACCTTGGGAGATCTTGGGAAAATGTCGCCATAGTCGTTCGTTGTCATTGCTACTATTGTCACCTGAGGCAGGCCCCTCTGTTCCTGTTGTCCTTTTGATGGCCACTCCCTCTCCAGTTCGCTCTCTGATTATCGCAGCCATTGTTTGTGCGCACATTTTGTTGTGCTGTGTTAGGCCCACACCTAAACTCCGTCCATATCCATGTGCAGCACTTTGCACGGGCCGGAGCCCCGTTTGATCCTTGTTCCTTGGCCCAAAGCGGCTCGTTTTGCGCCTTTGTATTGCTTGGTCGGTCGATTTGTTTCCATTTGAAACTCATTTGGCTGCACTTGCGCTTCCTTAAAGTGTTTTTAGCCCAGACGCAATTCGAGTTTGGCCCCGAGGTCGGCGGCCTCTTTCTTGCTTTCTTCTGGCCGCTCTCAAACGATGTGCAATTGTTTTGCGCTCGATTGCCAAACGGAAAATCACAAAAAAGAAAATCGTTCTGAGGCCTGTCAATTGTTTTTTGGTTGTGTGTGGTCTGGGACCAGCTACTGCTCCTTGATGGGAATCAGTGCAGCTCAGAGAGCAGCGCTCCTGACTTTGCATATGCTTAACATGCTCGATGCTGGACCCTGATGAGGCAAATCTGGGGACCCCCTGCAGGGGTCCGACTTTTGCCAGCGCGCTTCATCGCCAGTGCCAGCCAAAGCCAACGGGGAACAGTGGGCCACAATTACAACTAAAACTTAACCCAAAACTAATAACTAACAGACTTTGTATGATGGGTAGTTTTAACTGCTGCCAAACGAAGGATTAAAATGTTAACAAAATTGTTTATAAATTAGCTTAGCATTGGAGCTCGCTCCACTGTGCTTGGACTATTGTGCAACCGATTGGATGTTGGGGCTTTTGGCTGTTGTTGTATGCTGAAACTGTTTTGCATGATTGACTGTTTGACATAATGAAACGCATGCAAGAGAAGAGCAAGCAAGCGGTGCCAAAAGCTGGCCAGTAACCAGATTTGGGTGCTCCGTTAACACACACACACACACACACACACACAACGACCCCATTCCAGACCCACGCATTGCGGCTCTGCTTGCACTAATCAAGTGCAATGTTGGACCCAGTTCGGAGCGTTCCGGCCTGGCCTGGTCCAGGAGCCACCATTCATTGGCAGTGGAGAGCCATCATGGTCTGTATTCAGTATTGTGGTTTACTGGTTGCTGCCTTTTCTTTTATCAACGTTGCCTCAGATCCGTGCTGTCACTCGCCTTCTGGTGGGTTGGTTGGCCTGGGTGCTGGGTGCCTGGATGCTGGATGCCTGGATGCTGGTGTTCTGTTATGTTCATGCTGTTGTTAGGGGGCGCCCCAGAGCTCTAATCAGTCATTGCACAACATGGACCAGAGCAGAGCATAGAAATTGTTCGGTTAGTCAGTCAGTCAGTCATTCACTCAGTCCAGGGTCGTCGTTCCAATGCAGTTCATCGTCTCTGGTTCACTGCCGGAGAAGCTTGTACAGGGGTGGTTGGGGGGCTAATGAAAATGAAAATGAAAATCTGTGTCATTGTGCATAGTTTGCATATCGAATAGCCGGTTGAAGAAGGTTCACTCTCAGCACTTTCATCTTCCTGTGCTGCAGTAGCTGTGGCACACAAATTAGCTGTGACATTCTGGGGGGAATAGTTGGCCAGGTAATTGTTTGGGATGGCAGAAACAGTTGACAGCACTTTAAAGTACTTTTAGTACATACTTCTCTCTCTCTCTCTGGTGATGAATTGAGTGACTACAGACACATGTATTACGAATTCTGTTCTCCTTTCAGCTTGAATTTACTTAGCCGCTGTATCTTTGCTTACTTTAAATGGCAATTCAGTTCCAATTTAATGAATAACTACAGATAGACAACATGGCACGGCATTTAGAATGATAATTTATGTATGAGAAGAGTTCAGTGCGAAACGTGTGTGTGGGCTCAAAGAGAGGCCATGTCAGAGAGTGTCTGTCGGAAGAGTGTGTAGAGTCAAAGAAAGATCACAGAGCGGAGCTATTAAAACAAACGCCCACCGACAGTCCAGAGCGAAGAGCAAAGTGTCGGCATGGATGACATGCATTTGCTTTGAGAAGTGACGAAAGTGTTTCACAATCCACAAAGACAAAGGCCCAGGCGGCGGCAGCTTCAGACGGAGACACGGAGACGACACCCACGCACAACAGGAGCACACACAGAGAGAGGACTCCCGAACGAGGGATACACTGTGACAGGGACCCGCCACCCGAGGCGTTACTAATTTGTGTCACATTTTTTTGTGTGTCCCGGGAAATTGGCTACACTTGTTACACGGTTCACACGCTGCTGCCCCGAACATCTTCCGGCTCTGACTCTGACTCCCGCATTGTTTCCCTTTTCTTTTCTTTTCTCTTTTGGCAATGATAGTATTTGCGGTAGGTCTACATCATCGATCGAGTGTGCTGGTGCTGGGGCAGGGGCAGGGGCAGCAGCCTCATTCATCTTGCCAGCGGCCGATGACAGTAGTTTTGCCTCAGAGCCATCCCAAAGGCGGAAAGTTGTCTCCTTGGGCATTACTAATTGACGATTCGTTACGAGAATGTGTGACTTTTGGCAGTTTTTCGGTTGGCAGACATGTGAGGCTGGTTCCATGGAGAGATGTGCTGCGTGGGCGGGCAGCGACCGCATATTAAGCATGCACCGTCGGGGTGGTATGCAACGGAGACGTCAAGCGGTCTGGCCATCCATAAGGATGCCAGAGGTACAGTCGAGCATTTGGACTGCTCCTGGGAAGAGATGGAGCGGTCCATCAAAGAGGCAAACATTCACTTTCAACAGCCCTGAGGTTTATTTTGATGCAAGTGGTTTGGCTTGGTACTTCAATTGTTTTCCATAGAAAGAAAGTTCGAATTTTGGGTGGCTTCAATATTTTACAAAGACATCATTAAATAATTGAATTTAAAAGTCAAATAATTCATGCGGAATCCTCAGCTAACTCTTTCAAGCACTGATATCATTTGAAATTTATATTTTTCCCTCTCTAGAATGAACTTTTCTTGCCACTTTAAGCTCCCCCTTCGCTTTCGACGTAATCTCTCATCGTTGGCTACTCAAATTCTCAGTTTATGTTCGAGTAGTTATCCCCAGCCACCCCCCAGCGGGTGAATGTTAATCAGACTTCCCGTTGCTGGCCGGCCTCCCCCTCGTGCATTTCGAGATGAGCTCAAGTTTCACTTAGAATCGCATCAGGCCCCCTGCCACAGAATGACCAGCAATCCGGTGCATGCTTTAATGTGCGTCGAACGCTTTTGGCCATGATTTGGCGTACGCCATTTAATCAGCGATATCTGCAACACCTGCCACAGCCCCCAACCCCGGCTCCAGCCCAACCACTACTCGAACTGCAGCTTCAGCTACAGCTCCTGGAGCGGCAATAACGAGATAAAGAAAAGCAGCAGCAGCAGCAGCAGCAGCAGCAGATCCAAACGCCTGCACTTCCTGTGTGTGTTAGCCGGGAGTCGCGCCAAGAGCCTGGACTGGACCTGCACCTGAAACTGGACCTGAACATGGACCTGTGTGCTCTCCAACTCTATCGCCAGCTCTGTGGCCTTAACTTGAATTGAAATGGATTTAGCTGAAGTGGCAGAGACCAGACAGGGTGCACGGCAGCAGAAGCAAAAGCAGCAGCAACAGCAGCAAGAGAAGCTCTCCAGAGTGCAGGGCGGCGCTGTTGGCTCTGAAATTAATTAAGTTGACTTCTGGCATTGGCAATGCCAATGCAGCAGGGGAGCAGCAACCCACTCTTATAGTATGTACCACCGGCCGGTCGGGCGGCAGACTAGCCATCAATTGCAAGCGGAAGTCGTAAGTTTTGGCATTGGATTTTCCGGACACTCCCGGCAAGTGTGGAAATTATGAAAAATGAAACCAGGGACAACTAACGAGCTGAGTTTGCTTACTCCATGGAGCCCCCTCGCACTCCACTCTCAGTTGTGGCGCCATTGGGATTGGCTGCTCTGCGGCTCCATCAGGCACACATGTTGCCAGTGAGTCGCCGCCTAATTGATGAACTGCTCACAGTCCATTCCCCCCATCATTCTGAGACCACATGCTCATCCAATTCCAATTCCAAACTCCATCCGCACATCCACTTCCAGTTTCAGTTTCATTTCCAGTTCAGTTCGTTCTTTGTGGCTGTGCGTAGGCGCAGAAATATTATTTACAAATTGATTAATTGTTGTTTATTGGAAGTCATCGTCAGTGAAAGAGTAGTTCTGCATGTTGATAAATGGAACTTTGAGCCCTGTGTGGCCTAGACCTCATCGATGTTGTCATGTTGTGCCTCCACCATCCGCCATAATCCCATAATAGCAGCCCCAATTGCAGCCACCCAAAGGTCAACCCATCAGTCATAAGCTAAGCACACACACACCTCAAATGCCAGACTGTTGGGAATGCAATTGGTAAAAATATGTACATACTATATATGTAGGTATGTGTCTGGGGAATTAGCCGACCTGCGACTGGCTTGGCTTACCCAACTGTCTCTCCAAACTGTCACACTTCGAGTCTGAGCAGTCTCTGAGAGGTATTGGGCACAATACCGAGACAATGACTGACATTTGTAATTGATTTCCAAAGCGCCTTAGCTTTAGATTACAGCACATTAGCGGGCAATGAATTGGAATTGGAATGGCAATGGCACTGGGAATGGGAATCTGGGTGAGGTTTGCCACGGAATGCACTGCCACTGCGCCTGCAGGGTGTGGGGGGACACTTTGCAGTAACGTTGATGGACACATCCCACTGTACTTGCCACCCCCTCCCTTTTCAACTTTAATTAGTCAGGAAGGGATTATCTAATCTGTTTCGTTTTATATCAAAGTGCTTTCGCTTGTCACCCGATGTTTATCACATTTGTTGTCTTACTTTTTCCACTCCATATACACATAGATCAGATCGATGCAGCTGATCCGATTCGGGGCACAAACGCGTGTACGCTGAGGAAAGTAAAACTTGTAATAAAAATTAAAATCAAATTCGATTTAACTGCCACGGCCACAACATTGCAGTGCTCCAACCAACCAACCAACAATCTTGTAGGCACATTTCAAAGTACATAAAATAATTTAAAGGCCATCATTAACATTATCGAAGTCGGGCCCGATAAGCCGATGGCAGCAGGCGCAGGGCGGTCCCCGGGCTCCATAAACATAGTCTAATCCAACAAAAACCCAAAACCCAGTGCCAACCTCAACACTTTCCTTTCGACGCCCGTTGCGTTTGGCTTTTTATGGACACGAATTTAACGCCATTTGATGAGAGTTTGGTGGGTAGGGGTTTTTGGGTTCGAGAAATGGTTGTGGCTCTTTTAATTAAAAGTAAAATCAGGTTAAGTATTGAGCAAAAGCGCAGCATGTGTTGGCCGCCCCTCCAGATAGACAGATAAAAGTTTAGATCCAGCCAGTCTCTCTCCATCTGTCATTAAAGGCGCGCGTAAATCTCCTACATGGCCCACAACAAAGGGCCGGACCATCAAATCAAAGTTCATTAGTTGTGAAAACACGAGTCGTCAAATCTCAGTGGGAGAGAGAGAGAGAGAATGCTGCTTGGTTTTGTGATTGTCACTACCGGCAAATAGCTGGGACGGGGCTTTGGATCCATCATACTATACAGCTATTTGTTGGCCCGTGCAGCTGCCAATTCTGAAATTATGCTCGCTGTTCTTCCTCGCTTTTTGGCCAACTGGCAAAAGACGAAATTTCGTTTCGCTCAAAATCCAATTCGAAATGCGTCCTGGAACTAATGACGAATACACACCGGCAAAACGGGACAAACAGGACATGACCTGGCCTCGGACAATGCCTGAGCGTGAAAATCCCGCTTGGGCACAAATTTTCCATTGTCCCAGGCAACAGGAAAGAAGGCAACAAAACTAAAGTGTGAAAATTACTTATGTGCAGGCATTCGCATCTGCAAAAATTCAAAAATTCCAATGCCTATGCCGAGAGGGATCCGCAAAATCCGATAATTGGATTAAAGCCCATGGAAAAGGTGCATAAATGGATGGATGGGTTCCATTGCTGTAAAAAATTTGCGGTTAAATGAAATGATCACCTAGCCAGCCTAGCCTAGCCTCTCCCCAGTTTTCAGCCAACTTTCAAATGGTATTCGGTGGTAATCTGTGCAACTATTCCCGATTTGGGTCAGCAGCGCAGCCCCCAGCACATTTCATTATAATTATAATTATTATTGAAAAAGTTCGCACCATAAAAACCGAACTGGGCCGCACCTTCAACGGAGTTTTTAATGGCCAACAATGCACTGGCCCCAGCCTCAGCCCAGGGCCCCCAAACGATCCATCGCCAGAGAGGCTAATGAAAACTCCCCGTCGCGTTAATGAGTCAAAGTGCTGAAATTATTTGCATTCACTTTGCCGCTCGATATATGTACATACATACATACATACATATATAAACGTATATGAATTTATTATGGCCATGCACGAAAGTTCATAAATCAGCAGATCCGAGAGTTTTTCAATGAAACCAAACCTACAAAAGAAATAATCAGAAAGAGAGAGAGTGGAGAGGTCGCATCTCTGGCGCTGGAAAAATGCTGCGCGATGCAGGGCAGCAAGCAAAAAGTTAACCATTCAAATTAAGCTAAAATTAATTGTTGGCCAGCACAAAAAAAGTAACTCAAACACAACTAGTTTTTGCTGCAAAATGTTGCCAACTAATTGAAAATATATATCACGCATGCCACATGTGGGGGTCGGCGGGTCGCATATGCAGATTGCGCCAGCCCGTGCACCGCCCCAAAAAACCGCCTCTGACTGCTGCTGCTCTCCACACGTATGGAAAGTGGCTCAATGGTGCAATTGAAATTGCAATTGCAACTGATGGTGGGCGCCACCACCTTTTTTGACGGAGGCGGAGGGGGAAACTGGTTAACGCTGCAATTTATTTTGGCACAGCAAAATGCCATAAAATCGAAAATTATATAGTGAAGTTAATTAAAAGTCACAGCAAACTCTATTCAAAATACATTTCTGACAGACACTCTCTCATCGTACACACACATATAGTATATGGAATTTGTAATTCAGGCGAGCGTGATTATGATTATGTGTGTGCCAGGTGAAAATGAATAGACTAGGGATGTAATGATGGAAAAATGATGGAAAAAAATATATTTTAAATTATAATTTTGTTTAGAAATTTAACAAACGTTTGTATGTGCACAGCTTTAAATCATAATTACCACTGAAATGTATAAGTAAATAAAGTATTAAATTCGAGCTTATGCTCTGTCTCGTTTGCTTTCTGCATTTACGCTCTTTCTCATGTGCCTTGGCACCGTTACTTTGCTGCTCTGTTCTTGTTGTCATTTGTCTATTCCATTGCCCTGCATTGGTGTACTTGTGTTGTTGGGAGAGTGCCGTTGCGTGCGTATTGAGAGACTCGCTCAGAGAGGATCATAGATGCCATGGTGAAGTTATACAAGGTGATCCCATCGGTAAGGTCCGGGGTTTATATTACTCACGCACTACTGAGAGAGCTTTGACGCCATGTTTGATAAGAGAGAAAGACGCAGCCAAATAAGTCCCGAAAAGAGTTCGCGCTCTGGGATGGGATCACCTTGTATAATTTCATCATGATAGATGCGAGGCGATAAGAGCTTTTGTCGAACTTATGTTGAGTGCGAGTGCAAGAGAGACAAAGGCAACCCTTGCATACAAAAAAAGCACAACAGGTAGACAAATCCACACCCGTTCTCTTTTGGGGTGAATCTGTGTGCAAATGGCAAAACCTGACAAATTATCTTCGCGTTATGTCTCTTTGAAATAAAAAGTAGTTCACATCAACTTTAAATCTTTTACCAAATCATTTCAGCATTGCATTCGAAACGTCAATACGGGGTGTTGCACAACCCATTTTGAATGCAAAATCATTTGATTATTAATGGGCAATTCATTTCATTTGGGAAAGCAAATTGATTATCTGGCCGGGGCAGTGTAAACCAGGCTAATGGCCATACAGAGTGCATATGCAAGCTAAAAACAACAACGCAAATAACAAGCGAATTTTCTAACCATAATTTCCTGTTGGGCAAACGTAAAATTTACGAGCACACAATTGTTAGATACGGTTGCCAGGCGGCGCGGCCTGGCCTGGCCTGGCCACAAACATGATCAATTACAGTGCAAATGCGCAATGCTGTGAAAAATGCAGCGAAAATTCGCACAAAATAAACAGAACTCTCTGTGTATGTATGAAGGAGACACCAGATGTAGCACTACGGACTGGAGGGACAATGGGAGGGGACAGTGGAGTTGTGGGCGCGGTTCATGCGAGCAGTTTGTCTGTTTGTTTTAGCCGCTTGATTAATCGAGGCTAGTTGCGAGTGGCAATGGCGAAATTAGCCATACGAGATAGCGCAGAGTCGTGGTGGAGGGGGTGGGGCGGTGTTCTGCGCTCGAAACACCCACGCGACAGCCATGAACCATGCGAAACAATTATGCAAATGTTGTGTGAGAAACAATGTAGAGAAATCATTACGAGACGCAAATTAATTACGGGGCAACAACAGAAACTCCAGCAAAATATAGCCACAAAACAGCAGCTGCAAATTGAATCAAGGTGGTGGCATGTATGGATGCAGTTGCAGTTGCAGTTCCAGTTGCAGTTGCAGTGGGTGGGAGAGGACGGAGAGGAATGCAAGGAGACGACGCCTGCTTCTGTCACGCTAATGAGACAATTGCAATTGTTGCCACAAAACTTTCATCACTGCGTTTGTACGGTCTGGCCTGCACGCTTGTCTGGCTGTCATTAAGATGCAGCTTAGTCGCTTGTCTCATGTCTCGTCAGCAACATGTGGCAACAACTGCAACTGCAACAGAAACTGCAACAACACCTTGACGTGAGCCCCACAACTGACCCAATTCTCATCAGCAATCCGGCATCCCAGCATCCCGGCATCCCAGACATCAGTGGTATTGTCAACGTTGTCGTAATGTGACATAAGGTGCAGGCAATTTGAGCTTCAATTACACTGTGCAACAGCGTACACGTACGTACGTTCTACATACGACATAGGCAAACTGTAAGACCGTGTCGACTTGCATCAAGGCTTGTCTCGTGTTGCAAGTCTACCAATATGGGCAGAACTAGCAGGTTTTTTCCAGTGAGAACTCTCTTCGATTAACCATTCCTTGCTGATCAGTGTCATCAGCATCTTCATTACGATGGAAGCCTCGCTGTCTGCCACAGCATCTTAATTTGTTAAGTGTCTCTTGGTCTGTGGCATAGTCCGGTGTTTGTGTGTGTGTGTGTATGCGGCTTAGTTAGGCAACTGTCATCATTATTTTTCCAATATGCATTTAGCGTTTTATGGACATGCGTGTCTGCAGCTTTGGCTGCTGCAACTGAGACCTCAGCAGATGCCTAATCAGCATCTCATATTGTTGCAGTTGCAGTTGCAGACTCAGTAGTGGCCGAGTCTGTTGTTGATGCATGTGGCACGCAATTGTTGACCATTGTTTAGATCTCTCTAGCTCGCTAGCGCTCTCTCTCTCTCTCTCTCTCTCTGTCTGTTTGAGGCACATATCCTTGGCCATTGAACTTGTTGGTTGAGCCTTTCGTGACACTCGTCGTATAGCAGTCTCCACATCATCATCATCAGCAGTAACCTCATCAATGCCGTTGTTTATGCGAGTATTTCATAGACATATATTTTTTCCGGGTCCAGCGGTGGCCGAGCGGTGGTCGAGCGGTGCCTGAACGCTGCAATTGACGTCGCTTGACGTCTTAATTCTCTGGCTGCCGTCGCCGTCAAGTTGCCAAAGCACTTGAGGAGACTTCTTCATCATCTGTTGGCCACAGCTACAGCAGCTTCGTGTGTGTGTGTGCGTGCAGTGACGCCTTTTAGACCTTCCAGACCTCCACACACACACACACACGCAGACACACACACTTGACGGCGTCTGTGCATCTTGTGGCGGGGGTCTCATCGATGCCATCCATGGGTTTTCGGTTACCATTAATTGCAATTGCGTGTCCCAAAGCTTACTGCCTGCTGCTTCTGGCCATTGTTTGTCTTTGTTTGTTTCTTTTTCTTTCCATCTTTCTTTCATATTTCCTCCAAGTACTTCCTCCGACGAGGAGGAGCGGGGTGCGGGGCTAAAGATATGCTGCCAATAATGCAGTTTTGGCCTACGCTCTGGGCTCTGTAAATAAACATTGATCTTGAAAAATTATATTTACTCAACTCATCAGCATCGTCATCATGCCATCCGTCGTCGTCGTCGTCGTTGGGGATTGTTTTCTTTGCTGATTGCTGTGTACAAGCAGATGGATGACTCTGCGACGACAGACCCCACCCCACCCCACCACACCTCCAGAGCGAAGGGATCCATCCAGATAGCTTTGGCAAAAAACCTTATGTGAGGTCAGGCATGCAGCATGCGGCATGCGGCATGAAAGCACCTCTCCGAGAGGTGTTGATATTTGCTTATTAAACACGGTACGCGGACGCTTTTTGTGGGCCCTAGCCAAATACGTTGACTGCTTAATGAGCCCAATCACGTTAATTTCTTGGCCAAATATTGGCCATTGGCGCAGCTCGTGCGTAAAGGCTTACCGCTGCAAGGGCCCTGCCGTGGGACTGTCCTGCGAAGAGCTGAAGGTCGGCCAAATGAGACCCGTAACATTTCACGCATAAATAGCCGCACCGAAACGGTATTCGTTCCAAGGGCGTAGCCCCCACAAAGGAACATTTTTCCCAATCAAAATCCAGCGACTAACTAACTGGCAAGAACTACAACCACAGGCACAGCCAGAGCCAGAGCCAGAGCCACAGCAACAGCAACAGCATCGATCTTGTCTATCAATACAGACGGCCACAAGGGGGTGGAGGAGGAGTAGTACAAAAGGCCAGTTTGGTGTAGTCGCTGTAGCACGTGAGGCAACATCATCAGCAGACACCCACAAAACCAGCAACCTGCCGCAACTTGTTGCACCCAACAGAAACAGGCAACGGCAGAAACGGCAACGACGAGGATGACGACGTCACTGGAGTGGAAAAATCACTTCCGCGTATGTGACCAAAGCGAACAGCAGTCAAAGGAATAATGCTGGAAAATGAAAAGAATGGAGCGCAGCGACGAAGAAGAAGAAGCTGCGGGAAAATATGCTGGAAAAATTGCTAGAAAATAGTTTGCCATTTTCCACTTTGGCGCTGCAATTTGGCTCGCTGGCGAGTTTAATGCGAATTTAAAACGTTGTCGATGATAATCTATTAATTATAGCTCTGAGCGCGGCAGCAGCCCCAAAAGGTGTTGAGTGCACACACTGCCAGTGGGTGGATGGATGGATGATGAAAAAGTCGAGGCGGAGGTGGCAGGGCAGGGTCGCTGCTATTCCAAGCTGTGGCTCAGACTCAGGCACACGCACAGAATGGCCAGAAAAAAAAGGAATCTAAGCATATTTCTGGATACATAAGATGCTCGATGATATGCTCATTGATAAACTATAATTAAAACCTCATTTTAACTGAAATAAAAGTGCAACAAAAGTGTATAATTTTAGCAGAATTCTTGGCCTTAATTTAGTGGCAAGGATATTGGTTGTTCGGCGTTTCAGAATTCCGACTCCTCTGCCATTTCTAACTGTCTGCAGCAACGCCCCACAGCAACACCTAGGCCAGGCCAGGCAGAAACCACACAGCAACGAACCCCATTCAGCACCATCAGCAGCATCAGGAGGAGCAACACAGCAACAGCATCAGAAAGAGCAACACAGCAACAGCAACAGCAACGGCAACAACTTGTCTGGCAACATGGAGAAGCAAATTAAGTTGGCACTCTTTAATAAGATGATGATGGTTTGGCTTTGATATATCAGCGCGCCTGGCTGGCTAGCAGGCTGGATGACTGTCCAGGCCAGAGTGTCGGGGCGTTGCATCAGCAGCAGCAGCAGCAACAGCTACAACAGCAACATGCCACAAAAAGGTGTCGTGCCTGTTGCCGGTGTCGGCGCTGGCTGCCATGACTCGGTGTGGCGAACGGCATTGACAGATTGCAACTGAGCGTGAAAATAGTTCCCATGTCTGGGCCGCCATTTGGGTTGGTAGGAGGGGGGTGGGGGTTTATCTTTTTTTCTCTCCTTCTAATGCGCGTTGGATACTTGCCGTTATTGCTGCCGCAGCCGCTGCTGCTGCCTGGCAGTCATTATATGGAATTTTCGGATATATCATCTTTTGGGTCTCCACTACTCTGACTTGTACATGCAACACGAAGCGTTCTTGCGCCGTTGCCGGGGGTTAATTTTTGCCTTCTTGCCGCGTTTGTTGCCCGGTCCGGGGACACGTCTGCCAAAAAAAAATGTTTCGTTTTATTTTTCGGCAACAGAGTGAGAATGAGAGAGAGAGTGAGGGAGATGGAGAGAACAACAACCGTCAAGTACTTTTGCTATCATTGCAATTTATCACGGACAGTCGGCGCGGCGGTCTTTCTTCCAAAAGGTTTCGTCCTCGGTCCGCTGTTGCATCTTCTTCTGCTGCTGCTGCTGCCTTTGCTTTGCTTGTGGCATGGGTGAGAAGTGTGCGTACGTGTTGCAGATGCAGCGGCTGATGTTGCCGCTGCAAAAGAGCTGGCTGGCTGGCTGGCTTGGCCAACGTGGAGGTGGAGCATGGGCTCGAGGAAGATGCTGCTGCCTGCCTGTCTGCTGCCCACTAACAAGCATTTCAACTAATCATAAAAATTATGAGGTCGTCGTCGCTTGACACATTTTCCAGCCACATTTTCCGAGTCGCAAAATATGCTGAAAATAATTGCAAAAATCAATTTCGCTTATCAGACAGATGCCTGGGTCACAGCCACAGCCACAGCAGTCCTCAAGTCGTTGAGTCTCATCGCACGGGGGTGCGGATTGCTGGCTATCCCACTCTCTATCTCTGTCTCTCTCTGGACGATAATGATAGCGATGCCGACTGTGATTTGGATTCAAGTGCATTACTGCATCTACTATACACACGGGCAGGCAGCAGCCAGCAGAGCGCACAGATAGGGCCCAGACAGGCCAAAATACTGATGAGCAGTGGGCAAAAACAGCAAAGACAGGGCCAAAAAAAGGACTCACAATGGATAAGGATGGGTAGGAATATTTGGGTTTGAATGATTCTTAGAGAAAATATAACTTTAAGCAACTTTAGTTCAAAGATCACTCGTTTTTGCTGTTTTCTATGGAGAACGTTTTTGGTTCTTATTCCTCCCATTTTCACTTCAAGTTCGCATACATTTTGCATGAAATTTTACAGACACAGTCCACTGTAAGTGCTGATAATTTATGCCACGCATCAGTTTTCATACTTTATACGCGCCCTGGCTCCAGATTGTGGTGCCCGAATCCCATTGCGCGAATCGTCGCTGGCCAAAACGAACTCCACTCGATTGCATTTCCTTATCATTATCACCTTGGCCTGGCCTGGACACGGAGAGCATGCAAGCAAGCAGGCACTATGGCACCATGGCACTCCCTGTGCGAAAGCGAGTGAGGGGGTACCGTTCCTGTTCCTGCCACGGCTTATCTACGCTGCCTTAACGTAATTTAACATTTAATCTTGTCTCGGCTCTTAAGTGTCTGCCACAATTTACGCGATGGATGCTTGCTGCTCCCTCCATCCCATCACAGTCGCAGTTCCACCTCCATCCCCAGTGTAGACTCAAGGTTGGCTTTGGCTCTGATTTGTGGTCCATTCACTGGCTCTCCCACTCCCGCTTCAGTTCTGACTTTGGGGAGTTTGGAGAGTCCAAAGCCTGGAATTGATGTCGAGCAAAATGGCTGCTAGTTTTACACTTGTTGCCGTGGCAACAGGTACGAGGAGACTTCTGAGAATGGATGTGCTCGTAAAATATGCGCCAAAGGGCATTAGACTGCACTTCGGCGAACGGGCAGGGCAGAGCAAAAGGCACGCGCCTCGGGCCAAGAAGGAATGGGCGTACATCTCTCCCTCTCCTGATTTATGGCCATTCAATAGAGTAGCTGCTGCTGCAGCAGTCCTACCTTGGCCCAGAACCCGTTTCCAGCCAAGTCAAGACGTCAGAGGACACTCGAGCATGACAAATCGAAGGGCAGCAGACCGACGATAGCTCTGAGAGCACTGAGAGCTATTCATATTTCCAGGGATCCTGGCATACAGATTTTCCCGACTGCTCGTTTGCCTTGTCGCGACACACGCCCGCCGGGAGGTCCATGGAGTGACAAACTTTCCCAAAATATCAGAATTTTACTCAATTGATCTTTATGGCCCGCTTCACGCCGCGCATTGGTCAAGGTCGTCCATCGGATGTCGCCCCGTGAGGCAAACGCGTGTTTAGGTAGCGTGAAAAATCGCCTGGAACGTGGCAGGCAGGGTGTTAAAGTTGAAGTCGTTGCAGTCCCTGTTGCAAGCTGAAGTGTTACGCCTCCTAGATGCCATTTACATACCCCAGGCCCCAAGGGCCCTCCACATGCGGCCACATCTGAAGAGGGTGGGGGGGACCTGCTCCAATCTCCACATATGGCAATGAAATTTATGACATTTTCAACACTTCTCGCCGCCATCAAGTGTGAAGCTGTGAAGCTCTCTCTAGCCTCGCTTGATCACGCACAGACAGAGAGGCAGGGGGGGCGGACTGTACTGTGCACTTGCCCCAAAAGCCCACGCTGAAGCACGGCACAGCACGGCAAACCAAATTAGTTTTGACAGGGCCACCAAATGTTTACACATGGCTGCCAATGGGGGCAGCTCTTCGACGAGCGGGTCTAGCATTTTGGGTGGGTGTTCCCCAGGCACAGGCACAGGCACAGGCACCGGCACAGCTCCAGCTTCGGCAGCACATAAACTACCAAAAAAATATTTTAATTTCAATTTCTTTTTTTGTGTGTGTGTGTGTGTGTGTGTGTGTGTGTGTGGGGAACACACGCTGGGTGCAAGTTGCTCGACGGCTGCCGCTGATGCTGCCGCTTGACAAATGCAACCGCCAACAATGACGCAGTTGGTGGTGCATTTTACTCGGCATTTCTTTAAAAATAAATTTATGTGCGCCCTTTGATATTGTTGGGTTTGCTTTGCTTGCTTCCTCAATGAATGTGCAGCAGCAGCAGCTCCATCTATAGCTCCAGTTTTTTATGCGGCTTCTGCTTCGAACTAATTGCAAACAAAAAGCGAAAGATACTTTTTGGGTTATTCTTCTTTGCCTTTTTTATGGACGGCCCCCTTAAATTTCGATCTAATGAAGTTTAATGCGCGCATTTCTCATAAATTATATGAATAAAACTTCTTGTTCCTGCTCGCGGTCCGCTCTTTTGTGGAGGAGCTCAAAAAGAGACCCGGTCCCGGGCTTTGTGCGGCGCGGGCGAAAGTCGGGTCTTTGCTCGGGATTCCCAATTTTATGCGTTTTTAATATCACATTTTTATGTATTCAATGTCCGGATTTTGCATAACAATAAAGCGGATATCGGTCAGAGCATAAAATACAAAAAATATATATTTAGGCATTGCCTGCAAAGAACAGAACTTGGCCCAGACGCTGAGGCGTCAATGGATATGGAAAAGAACCAAAGAGGGAAAACTATACCAAAAAGAACTAAGGAAATGGTAACAGGGAAGTTCTCTGTTTAGGCAACAGCTGGAACTTTAAGCTGGAACTACATTAAGTAATATCCGATCATGACCCAATCCCAAGTTGCAAGTGTCAAGTGTCCTGTGTCCCCCCAGCCAGTGCAGTTGTGACCGACCCGCTTGTTGAGCTCACCACAAGTTGGCAAAACAAGACATTTCCTCATTCCGTTTTGGCCTTGGCTGGCTTCAGCCAACATCTGTCCACGAAGAGCAGAAATCACACAGCTTGCAAATGTTTCTAATGCTCCCGGAGTGAGGAGAGAATGAATAATCTGGGTGGGGGGGATTGGCTGCTGGAACTGCATTGAATGACCGAGAGAGAGAGAGAGAGAATTGTGTGCCATTTTTTATGTGACAAGCCCGTAGCCGAGCACGTACTAAGCTGACACAATGATGCAATCATCACGTGCAGCAGAGCAGCATTTTGTTGCGTTTGTTGTTTTTGTATTCCTTGTTTGGTTTCCACAAAATACTGTGTAATACAGCCGGGATCAAGGAACTCCGGGAAGCCAATGGGTCGGCAGGGGGGGGACTGTGCCATAGATTCATGATTTGACAGGGATTTGGTCAGTATTTGGATGCCGGGTTGCCACCACCCATGCCGAGTGGCTTTGCGGTTTTGTCAGATTACAATGTGGCATAGAAGAACCCTTTCATATTTTAATTGTTGGCTCTTCTGTGCAGCAGCTGGCATTGCGGGGCTTAGCACAGTGGTACGTGACGAGACCACACGCGCGCCTCTTACACCATCGTGCCCCGGCAATGAGTGCCACATTCAATACCAAAAGGAAAACTTAGCTGCACAATGCCCTGCCCTGCCCTGGCTCTGCCCAGGCTGCAGATGCATCTGATCTCTCGGTCTGTGTCTCCGTCTCTGGCTCTGACTCTGACTCTGACTCGGTCCCCCGGGCCAGTGCATTGACTTGGCAATTAAAATTCTACAGATATGCGATACATTAATTACTCGCTTCAATTGAAATGCAAATGCCAAAACTCAGTCCAGTCCAGACCAGACCAGGGCCAAGCCCAGTCCAGAGTCCAGAGGCAGCGTCTCCAGCTAGCGTGTCTCAGGCAAGTTAAGAATCGCCACTGGCAGAGGCTGTATGGCTGTGTGGCTGTATGGCAGTGGCCAGATTCCCTTGCCACAGCTAGTTTCCAGGAAAGTCGCTTCGCGATGATTTACAGCCAGAAGCGCATTTTATTCTGGCCGTTTTTCGCTTTGGCAGCAACAGCAAAAACACACACAAAAGTTGACACTTTATTGATGGCCATAAATTCCGACGTCTGGCAGCAATTAAAGGCAACATGTCCCCAAGGACACGCCGCCCAGGCTGCCCGCACACAGGACACAGGACAGCGAGGGAGAGAGAGAGAGTCAGTGATTTGTTTACAGAGATTAGCGTGCGCGTTGGGCCAGGAAAACCAGAAGCAGGGACAATTTTGTGTGTGTGTGTCAGGTGCCGCCATCCAGCCCAGGTAGCCAGGAGGAGGACGCGCCTCCTCATCCACATCCAGGAGGCAAACAAAACGTCAGAAAGTGCACTGAATTTATATCGCTGCGATTTACGATTCCAGGCTGCTGCGCAATCCTGCCACTGTTTCTGTCCCTGCAGATCCGCAGATCCTTGTCCCCTTGCTTCCAGAGAAGCGAAAGTCGTATAAAAAAAAAACAACGGAAAAGAGTAAGCGTCAACGCCTCTATTTGGGTTACGCCCACCAGCGGCACAACAGCTTGTCATACGCCTACAAATCGGAGTCCGAATTGCCGATTGCCGAGCTCTGCCCAGTGGATGCGTTGCCTCTTTTTGTGTGGATGTCTATCTTGGCCATGTGTGTGTGGATGGTCTATCTTGGCCATGTGAAGGGCTGTCTATCTTGGCCATGTGTGGCTGTTATTGTTGGAAACGAGAGCAGAAAAAACTCGGCCATAAATATTGAAATTTATGTAGTGCGCGAGAGGAAGGATGGCCTAACAGGGCTAATTCACCCAACAACTGGCATGTCCTGTGTGTGTTGTTGCCCCCGTGGTTTCACTTTATTAGTGTTTATTTGTGGACTAGTTCAAAGGATTCAATGGTTTATGGTCTGCTCTACTACCGTAATTCCTGAGAGTTTCAATCAGAATCAAAATGACAGTTTAGCAAGCATTATCCCCACCCCCACACCACATTTATGTTGGATTATTTTATAATGTACTACCCACGCGGGCGGCTCGGATCATTTGTCAAAACATGTCATTTCGGCGGAAAAACAATTTAACAACATTTAGCCCAAAACGAAAACACAAACAAAAGCAAAAAAACAAACACAAATGCGGCCAATCAACATAAATTCAAAGCGCAGTCAGCGCAGGCTAACTAAAATGCCCAAATGGCCATTTGAGCGGCTAAAAAGTGAAAGTCTAATGTGGTTCAACGAATGCGAATACGGACACAGACACGGACCCAGCCTGGATTGGCATTGCCTTCTGGTACCACATACTCCCCTGTCTAAATCCACAAATTCACGTCTATATCCACGTCCATGTCCATGTCCATGTCCTCCCCCACCTCGACCAAAAAACGTTGCTTGTAATTTTGTACAGAAAACTTTTATTACGATAGGATTTGTTAGTCTGGTTAGTGGCTCGGCGGGCTCTGACGGTTGGCCAGTTAGCCGCCGCAGTAAGATCGAAATGCAAATGCCTGAGACAAGCAGTTGGGCATTTTGTTTGGGGTCGTCGCCGTCGCCCCAAATCAGGTTGTGGCGGCGGCGGCTTTTCTGGCCAAAAAAAAAACGCTCCAGTTATGTCGAAAAGCGGCCCAAAAACAAAACATGAGGTAACTCAGCTGAAAATGCAGCATGCCCGGAAAAACTTAGCAGGGAAAATCGCTGCGTACTTTTCCGTATCCAGCCCCCCATCCATGTAAAGCAAAGTGTTGTACATGTCCGCCAGCCTCAGACGCCATCGTCGTAATCTGTCTTGTTTTGGTCCACGTTCAACGTCGTCTTTCCTCCTCATACATCTAACAATATTTATGTGTGCACTGCCGCATACGAGGTGTGATAGAAAAGTTGCTAAGAAACTATACAAGTCACACTCTAAGCCTATTCCATATACAATCTATGAGGCATATTAAGAAATTCTTCCAAGATTTCCTTTGGAAATATTGTATCGAAAACACACGATAAATTTCAAATACATTTCACAGATATTTTGATAAACTTTCAGCGACCCGAACAGACCCCCCCTCCTAGCCAATTTACGAGCCAAAAAACTCTCCCAGATACCAAATTGCTGGCAATAAATCTTGTGCTCGAACCCCAATGAAAAGAAAACCCAGCCAACCGGCCGGAGAATTTGATTTGACATATCAATAATTTATAACGAAATTATAGTTTGCATTGGCAGCAGCAGCAGCAGACTGGAGCTGGAGACTGCAGACTGCAGACCGGAACTGCTGCCGGCTAATAATTACCACCAAAAAACCTGGCCATAAAGTGTGATCGGCGGGTCTCAATGAGTTGTCTACAGGGGTAAATGGGAGGGGCAGGGGTGATGGTAGGGGCTGGGGCTGCTCGCTGGTTCGCTCGACAATCCGTCGATTAAAATCGGTGTTAAAATTTATGCAACCAGGTTTTTATGTGATTTCTATCGACAACAACAACAACAAGAGCAACAACTGTTGCCAGATTATTTCTGATTTTGGCCATTTTCGGTGTGTGTGTGTGTGTGTAATTGTGGCCAAAAACAAGCGATTTATGGGCCAGGCCTATTTCGACCCAGTGGAAAAGCCACTCGAGCGCACTGCCTGGAATTGTATTAACATTTCGATGGGCAGAACGAGCATTTCCCACTGGGTCGGTCACTCTTGCCAAATATGGCAGCCGCAAATGTATCGCTATCTGGCCAAACAGACACCACCGCCCGACTCCCCTCTCCACCGGCTGCTGCACGGTGGTGGTGGTGCTGCTGCAGCGACCCACTACCGTATGCATTTGGGGGCTTTATTAATAGAAATAAATCAAGTTTTTGTGCACCGACATCAATTAGCTGCAGCCCAGGCGAAAACCAGAGTCGGACCAGCAGCGGCAGCAGCAGCTTCCTACCCACTGGCGTCAGATACAAATGTATCTGTATCTGCACAGGCTAGTGGCTGGCTGGCTTCTGGCTGCCGTTGTTGTTGGTTTTGGCCTGGTCGTGTAGCAGCAGCCGCAACACATATGTTAATAATTTGCAAAATGCATTTGTCTGGCGATAACATGCAGGTGATACGACGCCGCATGTTGCACCGCCGCCACCTGCACTCGGTGGCACCATGCACCCTGCACCCCCCAACCCACAGCAGCAGCAGCTCCTTCGTTTCGCTGTGGCGATATCCCTTGTCTCGCTGGGGCGCCCCCCGAATAAAGTTTTGCTAGCAATTAGCGCTCTCGGATCGCGCCTTATCGCAGCTTATGAAGCTATCAGAGCGTATGGCTCCTCCGTGGTTGCGAGCCCTGTCATAAGTCAGACATGAAACCAGACCCCAATCAATGGCCAGACAAGGAGGAGTAGGAGGCGGCTGCTGCCTCCATTAGATACAAATGCATTGGGCCCATAGATAAAGGCCTTAAACGCAGCGATGCATTCCAACGATAAGACCCGATCCGATGCGACCCAATCCGAACCGAACTGAAAACGGGCGCCCAAACAGACAACGGCCAATTCATAATTTCTGATGTCACTGGTTTTTGGGGTCCCCCCGTGCAACAATGTCGCGCAGGCGTAACCCGATACGAGCAGGGACAACAACTCGTAAATCGCCAGCGGAGTGGGGCAGGGGCACCACCACCAACCAACCACCGAGCCAAACTGTATTCAGAACCCAAAACCGAAACCAAAACGAATATTTCTGATATCTGGTTTTCATTTCATCGCCCAGGCGCTGGAGGTAGGGCATACATACATATTTTTTAATTTATATTTCGTTAATTTTTATATGAAGAGTTGACATTTCGGCCCGGTCGAGGACAACCATCCAGAAGGCAACAGTCTTCTCAGTCTTCGATATCGTCGTCATCGTCATCATCATCGTCGGTCGTCGGTCGTCGTCGGTTGTCGTCTGCTCCGGACATCGTTATCGCCCGTTTAGGCAACGCCGCTGGGAGCAGAAAGACTCTGATTCCCGATCCCGATTCAGACTCCAAACTCCCATTATGATAAATCATTTTGGGTTTTTATTTCTTGACATGTTTCTTTCTCTCTGGCCGAGCTCTCGACCTTATCGCTGTTGTTAGTGTATTCTACCGGAAAAAGCATTTAGTATATATGGCTATAATTTTATATACATATATATATTTTGGTAACATTTTTTGATCGTACGCCGGTCCCCAGGGGAATTCGGCAAAGCAGCTTATGGCAATATGACCTTATGGTCTTCAATATTCCACTACTTTGATATCAGGATTCTTAAATTTGCGGTTTTTGATAACGACCCTTCGTTCGAAGAGATAGGAAAATGCCACCAGATCGATGTAGATCAGTAAGACTGCAATAAATGGGTTGGAGTGTGGGACGAACTCTTATGGATGGAACTTACTTTGAGGCACTGCATAGATGAGAAACATTTCCAAATCAATGTTGTAGAGAATGGACACAAAAGATAGAAGGAAATCACCAAGAACGGCAGTATGTGTGCCAGTAGATACACGAGACATAGCCAGAAGGACTTCTGCTCGAGGAGAATAAACAAATTTGATGGCTGATCGCCCAAGGAAAATGCTTACCAACACGGCAGCAAGGAACAGGATCAAAGATAGGGCAGTCATAATGCTAAATGTTACGCCCAGAACCCAAAAGCCTTGAGTTTCCACATGCCCGTCAATGCTGTCATCGAGTTCTGTCTGCTCTTCCTCGAGGTCTTCGAACAGCAGAAATGCCATGAACGGATAGTAGGCGAGCATTAGGACACCGGACACCAGGCAGCCCCAACGGAGATCCAAATAATAGCAGCAGGATGTACACAAAACCATCGTCGAAGTGAATATTAAATGGGATATTTTGAGATTATATTTTTGAGAATAAAACAAAGTAACTGTGATCACAGTAAATCTCAGGGGGGGGGGGTATCAGGGTATAGTATATTTTGTGCCCTGAAATGCAATTATTGTTATTTGCCATTTGATTTACAATTAATTCGTGGAATGAAATTGGGTTACAAGTGCGCTGGGCCACAAAAACCGTTGACCCTACTACTATAGCGAACATTTAAGAATGTTCGGCTCTTAACTGGCTCATGATTCATGCAATGAATCCACCGACCCGACCCACCAACACAGAGAGATCGAGACCGAAACGGAGACCGAGCCCTGCTGCGAGACACTTTAAAGAGCAAAACCTGAAACAGGCAGACAGATAGCATCGCCAACAAAACGAAATGCCATAAAAAAAAAACAGACCAAGACCAAAACCAAGACAGGCCAACGGCAGATCTGTGAGAGAGTCTGCAGGGTCGGGGGATTTCGTAAAAATTAAGAAATTCATAAGTTCTGTGTTTCGCGCTGAAAGATTTTATGGGATGCGAGCTGCAGGCATCCCAGATCCGATCCGATTGCCCCGCCACAGATCCCGATGCAGATTGAGATGGTGGATTTACAATACGTAAAGAGCTTGTTGTTGAGTGCCCATGGATTTGTGGCCTATAAAATGCCTTTGACTGGCTCTTGGTTAGCCATAAAACAGGGCATCAATGGGATGGATTCGAATGGATTGGCATCCACACACACACATAGAGACAGATCTGTCGCCCCCACAGCCAGCGAGTGCAGCGCGCTAATGTGACACTAAACTGATGTAATAAAAAATCCGCTTATCGCGCCAACAAAGCCACGGCAAACCCCCAACAAAAACAAAAAACTAAATACCCGTAAGACCCCAGGCGAGCACAATATGAAATTTCAGACTGACTGACAGGCCAGGCCAAACCAAGAGATCTCGTTCGACCCACGGGCAGAGAGACCAAAAAAAAATGAGTCTACAGAGAATTAAATCAAATTTCAAAGTAGTGCAGCCAAGGCTTCAATGGAAGAAAATAGAAGAAATCATCGAATTACCGTCACCCCGAAGACAGAGTCTTAGAGCACCCGTACTCAGAAATACGTATACTGTTGTTGTTGCTGTTGTTGTTGTTGCTGCTGTCAGGTGTCTAATTCAAATGTCAATGTCGCCGCTTGTCCCCTGCACAGTCCAAGAACTAGCCCTCATAATCGTATATGGAAAATATGAACCACGAACAAAAAAATATGAAAATAATTATGACAGAGCAGAGCAACCTTTTTTTTTTTTTTTTTTTTTTTTTTTTTGGAAATTTCACCCAAAGTACTCGTCGTGGATGGTGCATGGAGTACGCACTCACACACACATGTCGAGAGAACTTGTTTCGCTGGTGGAGTACGTGTACTCTGCTGGTGGAGACTCTCCGACTTGGACTCCTCGATGCGGCCATCGATCAAATTCGAGTGCCCGTACTTCAATTATGCGTAATTTAAAAGAAATTAATGTCGTGCAAGAAATTACTCTTCGGACTTTAGTTTTTTTTTTCGGCAATCGATGGGGGGGTTTCTTTTTGGGGTAAAAACAACATTTAAGCGCGCAACAAGCGATGTTTCTTTGGAGTACATAATCATAATACTTATGGTATTGGCATTAAATGCAGGTCGCGCCCAAAAGGAAACCACTCAATAAATTGGAAGAGCACAAAATTACTTCTTTATGACATCCAGAGTAGCAATATAAATTTCATATATTTAAACTATTGTCAAAAGAAATTCTCAATGCGATTTGGAATGTATTTTCTGAATGAAAATTTACCAAAAAAGTAAGTTCCAGCTAATCTTGAAATCTGGCATCAGCAACATAGGCCACAGGGCCCGGACAATCCAATTTTTCTTAGCCGTATCTCAATCTGGTCATACCTCCAATCCTGCTGGCAAAGTCAATTGCTGTACGTAGTAGCTTTTTGGCCCAAAATCAAAAGAACAAGCCACAGCGTATGTAACCCTCAATTATGATATATATTTTATGAGAGCACTTGAAAACACGAAGACGTCAGGGCAGGGCAGGCCCTTTGTGCTACACCACACACACACAGAGAGAGAGAGAGAGTCGACTCGGGGTGTATAACAATAAAATAAAGTGCAGTTAACACATGACTTGGCGCAAATAGTGTCACATTTTGATAAATGACACTCGTTTGTCAAACAGGCACCATATCGCAGTCCCGTACCCCCATCCCCGTATCAGTTCCGTTCCGTCAGCCAAGTTTGAGCCGCGAGTGCAAAAATGAACTTCCAAGTATGACGACCTCACTTTGTGTCGTCTTATCCCCCCATATCCCCCACCCCTGCCCAAAAATATATGTATGTATATATCGTTTAAGCCAAAAACGTCTTGTCTGTGGAAGGGCGAAGGTGTTCGGAGTGCGTTACACGCCCCAAGAACCAAAAGGCAACATCTTGACGGATGGGGCCCCGGCAGACTGAGGGACAGCTTTATTATGTCTTAATTCGTACCCCGTGCTCCCCATACTTCCCATACACTACATACGCTTTGGCTTTGGGATTTGGGAAACCGCAAAGAGAGAGACAGAGAGAGAGAGCGGTATGCAGGAAGACCGATCCCAACACATTCCAGCCAGCCAGCCAGGCAGTGGGTCAACTTTCGTTTCGAGGGCGTGGCCATACATCCGCGTTGGTCCGAGCTGTTAAAAAAAAATTGAATTAAATTTGCCGAACGCGCAAATTAATTTCCACGTAATGTGCGTGGGGCCAGAGCGTTTGCTTGTAATTTCTTAATACTGCGCCCCGAAAAACCAGAGAGACCAGCCAGAGGAGAGGTGAAATTGTGAGCGTATTGGCCACATTTCATTAGGTGGTCTTGCCACACGGACTGGGGAGTTCTCCTCCAAGCCGCAGTGGGCGCGGCCGTGTTGCCAAAAACTTTATTTACCGCTAGAACTCAAAGCCGAAGGAGATGCAGATGGAAATGGAACTCAGACGGAGACTGTGGAGGCCTTGGCTGAGAGATGATCATCTGCCCCGTTGCTTTTTCTGGGTAGGTGTAGCCATAAAGTTCGCGCTTGCAGGCCAAAGTGAAAGAACGAGTTTCCGGCTCGCTCTCTCGTCTTGGCCATAACAATTACAAACACTTTGGGCGCCCAGAAAGCTATTGGAGGACTCAACTTTGTTTCAGTTTTTTGTTCTTTGGGGCGTGGTTGATTTTTGCATGCAGCGATCATGTCTTAGCGATCCAATTGACTTTGTCAGCATACCACAGGGCCCAGATCCGCATCCCACAGCGACATTGTGTCCACTGTTCGATGCGCCACAAAAATGTGCCACCAAATCAGGTTGCCGTTGGGTTGGGTGTGTGCTTGAAAGTGGCACAAACCAATGCAGTAGGCACTGCCACTGCCACTGCACAATGCATTCAGCATTTGATAGTCAATAAATTTGAACATTAGCCAGAGCCCAGAGTCTTCACCATTGGCATTGGTAGTGTGGCATTGTCATACGCGATACACACGATACATGGCAGAGTGTATGTGCAACGTGTTAAAAATAAACAGTTGTTAAACTGATCTCAACTAATCCCACCAGCAGGCATCATGATAAATTATGACTCGCATCGGCTTTTGTTCAATTTTCAACTCATCGTATCAGCAGCTGTATGGTAAATGCCAGACCATGTTGCTACAGGGGGGAAATGTGTGGCAGGTTAAATAGTTGGATATGTCTTGGAATCCCCATCCCGAAAAAAAGGTGTCACCATCCACAGACAAAAGACTAAATGGATGGAAATAAAACTTTGGCTGAATGGAACACGTTAACCTTTGGGGGCACAAGGGGGCTGTATGCAACATGAGATGGCTAAAATTCCAGAGTAAAACTACGAAAAGTTCTCTGAGGAAAATTGCACTCAAGAATTGCAAGGGCAACTTTCCGCTTACTTTCCATTGAAATTCTCTTTTAATCGGTGCTTTCAGTATTCTCCTTTCATTTCTCTCAGTGTGCCGGCGGCTGGCTCCCCTCCCCCATTAACAAAAAGCGCATCGTCTTTGCTTAAGCTTACAAAATGATGCATTTTTCGTATGCAACAGTCAGGCGGCGGCAACGACATAATTTAGACTTTTCGCCTTGGCAGACACACAGCCACAGCTACAGCTACAGTCTTTGTCTCCCTCTGTCCCTCTTGTCTGCTGTTGTTCTCCCCCACTTTTCCAGTGGGTAAAAGCTAAAAGAAAACACAACTTCCTTCCCTCCGATCCACTCTCTCTCCGGTACCCTATTGTCTGGTGAATTAAGTGCAAACATTAGCAGCAAACAAAGCCAGGCGAAGCAGAGTGGGACTATCATCATGATGATGATGCTCATGATGATGTTGATGCTGATGATGATGATGCTGAAGACAATGTTGGGCGTTGCTGATAATACCCCATGGACTTTACACCTAGGCAAATGGAACGTGATAAAGCTTGTCTCTCTCTTCGCTTTCGTGCAAATGATTATCAATCATTTTGGGATTAAAATACCTTGTGGTGTTTTGTCACACATTTCCCTAACTTTCCTACCCATCTACACACACGTACATACATATCTACATATATCTCTATATACATATATATAAAGTTATATGGTAGATCTGCATATGCTTAGTATGTCTGTTGCTGGTAATGCTGCTGCTGCTGTCGTCATCAATATAAACTGCGATGGTATTTAGCATAAAAAAAAAAGTCTTTCACTGCCACAACGACAAACGGGGGGCCCTCAAATACTGCTGCAGGTGTCCCGGCCACAAATCTCCCCACCAGGGAGAGGCAAAAGCTAGAGTGCAAGCACACATATACACAGCGCACACATAGATGCAGATACATCTAACATCTCTTGGGTTAAAGAGTGTTGCCTGACAATATTTCCTCGTTGCCCGATCTGTTTGCTTTTGTTATATATATTTTTTCTGTTTTTGTTTTGTATCTGTTTCAGTTTCAGTTTGTCTCTGTTCTGTCTCTGTCTTTGGTTTTTCTTTTTTTGTATGTTGAACGATTCTCACGTTTGTAGCTCCTGACAAGTGGATTTAGCGGCATTGATGTATGAGTTTACAGATAGTTTCCTTTCCTTTCCTTTACCTTGCCTTAGCTTCTCCAACTGTCTGATGTCTGACTCCCCCGTGGCACGTCCACAGTGCCCCACTGTTGTGTTGCATATGCTTTAGGTTGAGTGATGCTGCTAATGGCCGGCAATTAATATTGTAACGGGCCACCACTCTCATCATCATCGAATGGGGAGCGCAGTGCTCCGAGACAATTGCCATTTGGCTAAAGCCTCTCTTTGTCTTGTCTATGCATTTGATTTGAAATCCGTCTCTCCTTGTCTCAAATAACCCCCAGCACAGCCCCCACAAAATGATCGTAAATTCGATTCATAAATAAGCCCCCGTCGCGGGGCTCATGTCTAAGCTTCGCTCTAAGCTCTAAGCTGCTGCAATGAACGATTTCATAACCAATTATTATATGAATTTATGGTAAAAAGCCCCTGAATAAAATCCAGCCAGTCAGCCAACTTTTGCCAGTGGGTGCAACCCCCAACCCCCACCACAATTCGATTCATTCGATTATTCGTGCCTGAAGAACTTTTAATGGTTTTGGCTTTAATAGTGCGGCAAATTAAAGGCAGTTCAAAACTTCTGTTTCTGGACTACATAAAGAGTAATACATTTCCGCAGAGAGAATTCTCTGGCTGCCAGTCGCTCCTAATGCCAGGTAGCTGCCAGGCTGGCCTGGTACAGAGAGCCAACTACCAAGCGGGTTATAAAAACTGTCATGATTTACAGTTCGTACTTTTTACGATCCTCGGCGTTTGGCTCTATCGGTTCGGAATTATATGGAATCTAAACCGAGCGAGAAATATGTCTTCTAGTAAACATAATTCCACTTCTTCCTTTCTGTTTGCCCCCATGGTCGCTTCTTTCAACTCTTCTAGGGTTCAGGCCCGGACCTCCGTTCGTGTTGGGTTTTCTTTTCGGTTTTTTTTTTTGGTTAGTTTTGTATTTTAGTTTTATGTGTGGCTTTTATGGCCAAGAGCGCATTTCCCTTACTGCTGAACGGTGGCTACTAGTGGGCCATAAAAGGCACACACACACACACAGTTGCTTGTTTGAACTTGGCCCAAAACAATAGAAGAGGCATATACGAATAGAAGAGAGGATTTGGATTCGGATTTGGATTCTTCATGCTATTTGATAGACCGACAACTGATGTAATTAAAATCATTTATTGGCATATCTAAAGCTTGATTTGACTTTGCATCACGTAGACCACATAAAGGAATACACTGCTAGGGCTCCAACCGAAAACCATTTTCATTTTCCCCAGGCAGAGCTCTGGCTCTGGCTTTTCACTTAAAATTCACACTTGATACACAGAGGGAACATTTATCATTTCGCTGGGATCTCTCTGAGCTCCAAACGCGGCCTAAAAGTGTCGTCGTCGACGTTGTTGCTGTTGCCTTTAGGGTTTCCAACTCGTTTTCGCATCTTTTGATTTATCTTCCCAAGTGCCCCACCATCATCGCAGCTCTGGCTTTTATTTGTACGGCAACCTAAATATTGAGATAGCCATCTCTGCGGTCAGTGTCAACTGGAGCGGTGTGTGTGTGTACGAGTGTGTGGATGGGGAAGTTCCTTCTGCTTCATTAGATGGATCGTAAAAACACAACAATTCTCACGGCACATCCAGCAAGTACAAACTCTGGCAATCAGACGACAATTCACTGGCATAGATGATACGCTGATACGGATACGTATAATAGTTTTGGCGTATACGTGCCGGGGCTTAAATGGGATTACATAAGCCGCCGCATGCAGAGCTCATTATGCACACTTTAAGGCAGCGAAACAAATTGATTTGAACGGGGAATTGTACTTGGCAAAACTAAAGTTTGGTTGCTAAAATGTCACTCTGGACAAGTGCTGGATGTAGCAAAGATGTTGTGGAAATCCTACCTCCCATGGTTCGGCACTTTCCTGTGTAAGTCTAAGCCCCAAGGCAACCAATTAATAGATCGTCCAATCCATTCGTAGTGCTACTGGTCTGTGTACGTAGCCAAGAGGGCATGAACTCTATGATGAACTCCGGAACGATGCTGCAACCTAGAGGCGCCGCCGTGCCAGTGCGTGCCGGTGGCGAAGCCCTTGCCGAACTGGAGATTGGGCCGCATGGTAATCCCAGTTCATTGCTGAAAATCTTCAACCGTGATGCACTGCGGGCCAGGACGCCACTCTCCCCGGCCATAACGCTGGAGCTGAAGGGAATGCGGTTGCTCCTGCGTAGCAATTCCGGAGCGACGGTACAGAAAGTGGGCTCATGAATGTGTATGTACATACCGATATGGACACAATAACAATTGCTCAGAGTGTACAGAATGCACCGTTAGTAAAAGTTCATTCGCCCTGGTTTCAGTATTCAGTTTTCGTGAAGATTTTTTGTTCGGTTCTGTCGTGGCTTTTTATCAATTGTTATACGCAAAGTATGACAAAGTGGGCAACATTAACGCTTTTGTATGCATCAAAAGACATGTAGAAAACCCGAACAAAATTATGACAATTTCATTCGAAGAACCACTTCGTCAATGTCAGAGAGAGGCCTGACGAACCCAAAAGATCTACAACATTTTGTTACCTGTTTTTTTTTTGGGGCAGCAGCAAGTTCTCAGCAAGAGACTTGTCATGTTTTTTTTTTCTTCGCTTCTAAATGTAACACACAGCTGTGTACGTCAAGTAACTAGAAAACGTGTAAAATTCCACTACAACCGCCAGTTCCAGCTTAGACACAGCCTAATTGGGTATTCCCTGTTTCCGAGAATGGCCCTAAAACGTAACTAACTCTAGGCGTAGGCCATTAAGACTTTAGCAGAACTTTACATGTTCTGCAATATTACTACAAGTCAAGTCAAAAGTAAAGCTCATTGTGTGGTCCAAAGGGCTGACACCGAACTTACCTCAGCAATCAATACTCGACCCGAATAGTTGACCCAAAACGACTTAGGCCAGCACTTTTGTACTACTTAGTGGGGAAATACATACATATCTTTGACAAAGTGAGACAAAAACAGTTTGGACAGTGGGCAGGCAGTTGGGGCGAAAGGCCATATAGGCTTATGGGATAGTTTTCCTGTGAAGTTTCTCTCTCTCTCCTATGCTTACTTTTGTACCACTGTGCAGGCTGTGCTTTCGTTGTGGTTCAACTTGTCACTTTGTTTGCTCTTTGGTAAAACCTCTGGCCAAAAACAATCACCAGCTACCCCGCACCTTTCATTTCTACACCACCACCACCACACAGCCACTGACTCCGGGCTGTCACTCGGTTTGTAAGACTATCAAACTGTCAGAAATTATGACATTTGAAATTTCACGTAACCGGACAAGAAAGCTGAGGCTTAATGCTCACCCCTCCCCCACCCCTTCGATGTAGCAACAGCCCCACACAGATATCCGTGAAAAGCCAAGACCAAAGCCAAGTGTTTCGAGTGTCGGGTTTGGTTGGCTGCCACTGCCACAGCCACAGCCGCTGCCTTGTTGCTTGTTTTTGGTGTTTTCTTGAAATACATACGAAAATTTTCAATTACAGTTCGTGCCAAAACGCGAGAGATCAAATTTTAGTGCCCAGCTATCTCTCTCGGCCCGTCTGTCTGTCTCTCTGTCTGTCAAAAGAGCTGAAAAGAAATACATCCCAAGCAGCAACAGAAGCTGCCACATCGGACGAACATATTCAAATGTTTAACATGAATTGTGCCTCATATTGCAGCAGCAACAACATTAAATTCAGATCCAATTGAAGTCAGTGTTGGAATTTCTCGACAATCTGTTACCCAGTAAATATGTGTCGAAGATTCTGTGATTATTTGTACAAAGATTAGCTCCACTCTTCGGCTATAGAAATGAAAGAATATTTTGCCGGAATGGAGTATAAAATGCTTCCCAACGATATACCCTCGTATACCCCTCAAGTACTGGGTATTACAAAATTTGCTTACAGCCAGGCTTCAAACACACGCGCCAAAAAAATTTGTTTGTAGATTTCATGGAGCCACAAAAACATACATACATACATATACGCGATTTGGTTGCTGCTTTTCTTGGGGCTGTCAATGAATGGGGCAGACCGATTTCGTGTTTTTTTGTCATCGCCCCAAAAATTGTCTACCAAATTGTTGAGCATGCAAAATGTACCAAAATATCAGAAATTTATTGGAGCTAGGGGTCGTATTTGAGAGTCACACTCATACACTTACAATATCCGAAAAGTGGAATTGGCGTCAAAACAATATTCGTTTTATTTTTTATTTTTGTCATTTAATTGAAATTTAATGATAAGGCATTTATTTTTATTGTATGTGGTGCAGGCAAAGAAGGAATTTCCAGGCATATGGATGTCGTGCGGCTTTACGCCAACTGCGAATGACTCAACAAATGGATGAATGATCGCATTTGAATATCTAAGAAGTGAAGAGCAGAACAGAGTAGAGCAGAGATCAGTGCAGATCAAAGCAGAGAGGAGCAGAGCAGAGCAGATCAGTGCAGAGTAGATCCCGGCTACCAGGATGAGTAATGGCATCAGGAATGCGATTGTTTGAATGGAAACCACTTGCTGGCTGTGCGCGCTGTGGAAATGTCTTGTTCGATTAGCAGTGGAAATACAGAAGAATGAAAGATTTTCTGAATAAAATATTTCATTTGCAGCTCCAACGATAGACCAACAAATTTCAAGGCTTTTTCCTGCCTGTGACTGTACGAAAAAGTACCCGCAATATTTGATTAATTTAGACACCCAAAAAACTGGATATACATACATATTGCTTATTCCCAATCAATTTTGAACTCCACTTGAGATCTAATAGCGCATTCGAGTGTCGCCTTTGCCCACTTCCGTTTTTGGCTGATTTCTGTTTCTGTTCACCTTTTTGAAATTTGATATTCGCCAATTTCTCGCCTCAATATGAAATTTTGCGCTTTTCAAGCTTTTTTTTTTTGGTTATTTGGACGGTTTTTGGAGGCAAGAATCAGCACCATTCAGCCGGGCAGGCAGCGCCCCAAAAAAAAAAAAAAAAAAGCTGTTAACTAGGCAGAAAGTGAAACACTTGGCTGGCTTCGATGTGTCGATGGGCGAGAGGAAAGTGGAGCTGACAACGCAATTTGCTGTCGAGAAAGGTGATTTTCAAATTGGTTCATTGTGCCTCTGGGGGGCTGCGTAGCCTTATTGAAATTGAATTGAATTTGAATGGAATGGAATTGATTTATTTGTTTGTTTGTTCGGTTTGCCGGCAAGAAATTTGCATATAAGTGCTATATAATTGATTAGAAAGTGTCTGCGTGTGTGTGTGTATGTAGCGGGAGGAGTTTCGGCAGGAGAGTGCGAGTAGCTGGGGGGTGCCATCGGCGCTGCTTGCCACACACTTTCGCTGGAATCGCGCACCGCCGAAAGCGACTTGAAACAGCGAATGCGGGCCACTAGAAACCGCTTTGAATGTGCATATTTTCCCAAGAATTTCTTTCCGTTGCCTAGCTGAAAATTGTTATTGAAGATGGTCGGTCGGTCGGTCGAGAGGGCGGCTGGCAGAGCTGGGAGGCAGGAGAAGCCGATGATGGGGAAAAACTTGAAGTGAAGTGATAAAAAGCAGCCGAGCCAGAGGCATAGGCATAGACCGAGCGCATACAGCTGTCAGGCCGTGGACGTTCCGGGCGGGCACTCGAAATAATTTTCTACGAAAATGTTTCAACAAAAAGCAAAACCGAGAAGAAGAATACAAAACTTTCCTTCATCTTTTTCTATATAGCCCACTCCCCTCCCCTTCTACCCAACATCATCGTCTCATCACCACGCAAAGTTCTGTTCTTTTCTGTTCTGTTTTGTTTGAAGGCCGGGTACAAAAAACTGTGCGGCCGCCGAGTAGGCCAGTTTTCGACACTTGTCCAAGTGTGAACGCATCGTCGTCGTCGTCGTCAGAGTGATTGCTGCAGCAGGGGAGGGGAGTGCTACAAAGGGTGGACGCGGGGGGACTGCTGTCTGACAGCCAGTCTGTCTGGTCCAGCCAAACAATTTGTTTTCCCCACTTACACTTTAACCTTTTCCCTGGCATCATCCATCCCGGCGGGAGAGTCTAGGCAGGCGGCGGCATAATTTCGGCAACTGTGTAAAGTGGATAGCGCGAGGGCCGACTTGTCACTCGATTTTCTTATGAAATACATCAGCGGCAAAGTAAAAACGAAAACATAAATTAAGTCTGACACCCAACGAACTTCAAATACGCTACTTTTTGGATTCATAGTTGGATTTTCCAACGAAATAGAGTAGGGAATTTGTGACTTCCTATTAAACTGGTTAAGTGAACTTCTTTAGAGCGCTGCTATACCCCTTTGGCAGTGTACAAAACCCCCGAAAAAAAACGCTGTGGGGAAAAAACTTCAAGTGGTTTGTCAGCAACATTTCAAACAAAGCGTCGGCGATGGCAACTGCAGGCAGCAAGCAACATCTACTACTAGTGGAACAGTCACTCTCCTCGCCTCTTGTCTGTGGCAGCATCGAGTTGATAGAAAGAGAGAGACACAAACTTGTTTGCATCCTCTGGCAAACGTGCATTTTGTTCACACCGCACACAGAAACAGTCGAAGCCACAGCCATTGAGGAGCCATAGGCAGTCTCGTCTCCGAGGAACGTGGGGGCACCATGTGGCATATAGAACACATTCGACATTTCAGCTTGGGGGCAGCAGCACCCCGGAGCTCGTAAAGCACAATGGAAGCTTGATGGGATTTGCCAAAAGACAAAGCCAGGAACAAACACTTTTTAAAGAGGGTTCTTCAGCAACAGAGGCATAAAGGTGGCAGGCAGACATACGGCTGAGAGTACGCAGCACAGCGTATTGAAATAATCAATAGAATTGCGGAAAACCGTATGGAGTAAATGTAATAAATACCAAATGCAACTGAGAAATTTGTCAAATTGGGCAGCTACTTTTCTGTTGATATCCTCACTTGCATTGGGGGGAAGGGATCTCCAAATAATTGCAATTTTTGTGCTTTTGTTTTTCTTTTTGTCTTGTTCTTTGGACAAAACTTTTCGCTTGTTTTTTGTGGTGATTTCTAGCTCAATATCGGGCGAGGAGTCGAAGAGCACGATTTCTTAATTAAAACTTGGCATTGTCTAATGAAATGGAAAGCGTTTGGCTGGGTGGCCACCCCAGCCCGAATGACTGTGGGTGTGGGTGGGTGGCCGCTGCTGGTGTCTGTCTAGACTGTGTTAAACTTTCTCCTCCCTTCCACCGCATATCTTTCCGAAGCAACAAGGAGCCAGGAGCAGCTGAGAGAGAGAACTTGGTGATATTTTTTTATTTTTACAGCCGGACATGGTGCAAAAGTTTTTACGGTCTGCCACGACGGCTGGCTACGTGCGAAAGTGAAACGCTTAAAAAGGCATCGAATGTCTTTATTATGCTGGCAAAGCCAATCAGCTCCCCAACCATGGCCAAAATCGAAACTGCAGCAGCAGCAGCAGGGACGGCGACGGGGATCTGCATTACGGCTTGTCATCAAATTTTATTGTTATTTAAATGACGAGGAGGGATGGGTAGCCCCCTTCAAACACCACTCTCTTGTAGCCAAGCAAAAGGCAGTGTAACAACCGTTTACTTGGCTCTTTTTTTTTGTTGTATCCTCCTCCTCTGCTGCATTGTTGCCAATATGCAGCGCATGCCTTGCCCGTATAAAGCCAGGCCAAGACGAGCAGCCCAAGCCACTGCCACTAGCTTCACTACCACTTTGTATATAGCCAGCGTTCGCTGTACATATATATTTATTGCGCCTCGTTTCAGTCAATGGTGACACTTGCTGCATTTTAAATGGGCGCGCGCCTGCACATTGCCGCTGTCACCCGTCTGTCGCCGGATAGCTGCAGGAGAGAGAGAGAGAGAGAGAGAGATGTAGATGGAAGCTTCAGAAGGAGAAGGAGAACAGAGACAAGTCTGGCCAGAATGCAGGCAGAAGGTGCCTGGCAACACATTCCGCAGAATTTTTTCCGTCCCTGCCCTGCCCCCGTCTCCCTTGGGGTCTCTTGCTCATTGTCTGCCCCAAACAACACGTTTCGCGGCCATCATTTTGGCGCAGTTTTGTCCATTAAAACGATCAAAATGTATGGCGCTGGGGCTTATGTTTATGAAAAATTTGTCACAAAACTTTATTTTATGCTCTGTTTTGGCTTTCGTCGGTTGTTTGCTGAACATGCTCCTTGGTTGTTGCAAGAGGGACAGGACAGGGCAAGACACGAACCATGGTAGAGCTACCAATAAAGCGAACTTTGGGAAGGAATCAACATTGATGTGGCATCGAATATATATAGCCAGTGAAGAGTTCAAAAAGGAAGCACTTTCCAGTTGGATATAGCTAGCAGATTTCACTTGGAATTATTCTGATTTGTGGGTCACATCGGTCAACGATCCCTTGATCGTTTTTAAGTTTCTGCAGAATATAATTATAATTATATTTAAATAAAAAAAACTGCTACGTCTTTGCTTTATTTTCTATATATATAATTACTTAATCTACACATTTTTTGTGCGCTGGAAATACAGCTGTCAGCTGTATTTGGACGCAAGTTGCAAGCACAGAAAAGTGGCAATCAACAAATTAGCAACGCATTCGAAATGATTAAACCACAAAGTGAAGCAATTTTATTTTGGCTGGCTCCAAAAACCCTCAAAGCTATAGCCAACATATAGAAAAGGTAACAAAGAGAGGGAGAAAGAGAGACACAGAGAGAGAGAGAGAGAGAGAGAGAACTGCCACAAGAAGAAACGCAAAGGCAAATGCGGTAATTATTTTTTAATGTAACAAAATAATATCTGGCCAAAACGATCAAGTCACGCAAGTTTGCAGGGGCCAGGCCAGGCCAGGGCAGGAGAAAATTAACATGAGAATAAATAAGAAATTTTCAACAGTCAACAAACAGTCTGGGCCAAAATCGAAACCGAATCCGCGGCGGCACGCACGACCCGAGACACACACATGGCCAGGGGGAGACTGCCACCAGGGGGAGAGTGGAGAGAGTGGAGGAAGAGCATGCAGCTGAAGAGTGTTAGCTTGCTTGCCACCTCACATGACGCATGCACCGCGCTTCCGTTCACGATTGGCAAATTATTTCACTGTGCGAAATTCAAAACTCCTCTTGAAAAGTAACCGTTAGTTAGACCCCCGAGATACACAGATACCCCAGACACCCAGACACCCAGACCCCAGAGAGTAAGAGGGGGAGAGGGTCTCTTCAGCACTCACTATCTTCCTGATTAATCGGCCCGGCCCACAAACCGTTTCAGCCAGAAAACAGCAGCAGCAGCCAACAACATCTAACAACATCCACAGTGAAAATCAAATTAAAAATCCCCTACGACACAGAGAGACAGCAATTAATCAATCCGCACTTTAATGCCGATAATATTCACTTCGTTTCACTCTTTAATTTAAATTTCATTTGGTGCGAGTTAGAAATCTCTTTATTTCAATGCCGATCCGATGCCAAACAAATGTCTTGTCATTAGGAGGCCCGCTTTGAGAGTTTTCTTTCTCGTTTTCCGAGACAGGCCACAGTCTCGATCCCAAACTCCACGATCCCGTTCCCGTTCCCGACTTGGCTTCGATTCGGCGTTCGTTTCAACACTTGATAACAAGCACAGTCCCTAGCCGAATGCCAGCAGCAGCAGCTCCATTTTCTTGCATTCACTTTGAAATTAGTGAAAGTGATTGATTTTCCACTTAATTTTGGGTTAGACGAAAAAGCGGCATACGAAATGCACACAGAGTAATGCCGATAATCAGTGGAGGCACCTCGTTTTGGAGTTTGGAGACAGCCTAATGTGGGTCCACCTATTGGCCAAATTGGCCATGTGGCACATGCGTCAAAGCGTCTTATTGTTGCCCCCTTTGTTGCACATTTAACTGCTGCACACTTCCGTCAGCCTTCGGCGGCTGGCTGTAAAGCGTTGGCGTTTAAGGCAAAAATTATTGGCTAAGACTTTAAAATGTATTCAGCGATTACGATCAAGTCTTTTTTTTTTAAGGTTTAGGGTTTCTACTTAATATGGGTATTATAAAGAAAATACCTAAAAGATTTATAGATATAATTGAACACCTTTAGATAGGTTTATTCAGCCTAGGGTAGTAGTGCAAATTTTTTGCATTTATTGATTAAACAAATAGAAATTCATGTAGTTCACAAATTGTACAAATATATCTGGGGTCCAGTTCAAAGTGCCAATGAAATGTGTGGCAAGTCTCAGTCTCTGCCCCGATTTACACACATGTTTATATTTATTTGGTGGCATACATTTTTCAAACATTTAACAACAGCGAAAAATCTGTGTAGGTAGAGGGGAACAAAAAGGGAAATAAACCAACCAACCAACCACTCACATTCAGTCCGTAGTCTGGAGTTCGGACATTGTGGAGCACACTACAAATTTGCATAAATACCATGGCAACACAATGCAACATGTTGCCCCCCACCCACACCGTTGGTGTTGCGACTCGACCACCAAACGTGCCAGCTGCCTCACTGCTGCCAGTGCTGCTCGGCGACCGCTCGCCAATGCCATTGTCAAAGCGAGAGGACTCGACTCTGAAGTGGGTCTCTGCCGGATGACGACGCTGACGGGACTGACGTCTGCGATGAGGCAATGACGAGTGGCAGCCACCACAAACTACAGCTCGTGCACGCACAGCAACGCTCTCCACACAATTTCGACTGCAGCCCAAAGCTGGGCCCGGAGCTGCCACTTCAGCCGCCACTCGAGCACTGGCCCCCTGGTGCAACACACACACACACACTGGCGACAAATTGCAGTCCCTGCTCCTGGACTCTCGAGTGGCTGTCAACAATGCTGCATCCCCCTCGCCACTACCCCACCCCTTAGTCACTGCACATGCAAATCAATGCAATAATTAAGAAATTTTCTCATTTATGCGTGAGCCACTCGAAAGTGCAGTGCTCCTCCTCAGCCTGCTACCCCTCCTCATCATGATGGTGTTATGCAACCTCCGCAGCTCGTTAACGGAACTGCAATTAGACAGAATCCCCAAAAGAAGTCACTTGACAAATGTGCGTAAAAGTTCTCAGAATCGTAAGTGGGGAGGAGGCGGGTGTCCGATCTCCAACGCATAAACATGCCCTGCACATGTCTATTGTTGTTGTTAATTAGAGAGCGAGAGAGACCATAACATCGCAGGCTGGACTCTAGATTATGGTGCAGTCTCTTCTGCTGCACTTCCGGATATGCGAGCGGCGCTTACTTCTAAGGCGTCGCCGCCGCGCCGTTTCGCACTTCAATGAGAAATTTCATGTAGTGTGTCGAGATCGTTTTGGTTTCTTGAATTTCGTGTCTATATGGTTATATGGCAGCGGGGCCCAAAGAGCGAGCGGCAAGCTGGTCACGTCTGGTGCTGGTGTTCTAGGTTCTGCTGTGCTGCTGTTCTTGTTGCTGCATTTTTATGCTCTATTTAGTTTTAGTTTTTATTTGCCATGTCTACCGTTTGTACGGGGCATGTAGAACCGCCATAAAAAAAACCGTCAGCCAAAACCATGTTTCAGGCTATCGGTCGGCTCGTCTAAGGCTAATGCACTCTGACCCAAAACAAACAAAACAATATGTGTTACCCTGTTGGCCAGCCAGCTTAAGGCAGAGCTCATTACAGTTTGGAATTTTGTGCATTAAATAAATCCATCGATTTATAAATTAATTATAAGCAAAAGGAAATCATACAAAAAAACATACAGATATGCATATAAATAATCGCATTGAAAAGAAAATATTCCCCCCACCATATGAACATATGAAAACAAAAATGTCATTGACATGCAATTAAATTAAATTAATTTGCGTACAGCATTTCAGTTAACGTAATGATGTTGTTGTATAATACGTAAGCTGCTGGAAGCTATTGGGTTGGTGGGTGGGTGGGTGGCAAGGCTGGTTAATGGGAAAACCAGCTCCCATGGTAAAAACAACAGTCAGTCAGCAACAGAAGCGACAGATGAAATAAACAACAACAACAGCAGAAACAAAAAAAAAAGCTTATTAGCATGGTGATTATTAATTAATTGAAAAGGTGAATGAAGCATAAAATGTGCAATGAATAATAAATGAATGCACATGGAATATGTTTGCAAACAAACAAACAAACGGGGTGTAAAGAAAAATTTAACAAATATGTACATACGTTGTGTTCAAAATAATAGTAGTGCTCCTCAACATATTTTCAAAACCATTTTTTAACACTTCCAGTCATCCAAATGAAACAAATAATACCTTTTTGATAGGATTGGAATGTAGACATTATAAAACCGAAGAAGTTTCATTACATTTGCGTTCCAATTTCTTGTTTTGCTTGATTTTGGACGTATACCCATGAAATCTGCTGTTCAATAAAATAGTAGTATTTTTTATAAAATCGAAAAAATCAACGAAACTCAAATTAAAACCTATGATTCATATTCCTCATGTTTTTGAGCTTTAATATATAGTTTTTAATCAATTTTGTTGACATTACGGCCATACACCGGTCTGGCATGTGTCCAATAGGGTCCTGCCAACGCGTCAATAGGATTTCAGCCGATAATGCTTAATCCACTTGCCAAAACTTAAGTCTGGTTGACAGATTGGCAGTTTTAACAATATATGTGACATTCCCCCATAAGTTTTAAATGAGATTGGGATCCAGGGACTGAGTTGAGCTTGGCAAAAACGTCGATGTTTTCGGATGAAACTCAATTCCTAGCAAGCTTTTGAAAGTGTTTTGTATTAAAACTCTGCTGATAGATGTTTTTGAGAGGTATTTTTTAATTGTAATATGAACTTTATGTATATTAAAGTATATCTGCATACTCAGTTTTGTTAAATACTCCAAACCCAGAATGAGGAAGTACAGTTGAAGTACAAGTTCATATGAGCTGGGCCCCATAGTGCTCAGCCCAGCATATCCAATGCTATTTTTTCCAGATTTTGGGGGGAAATCGGATTTCTTTGAATGCCAAACATATTCTTTGGCGTCTATCTTACCATATAATACAACTTTACTCTCATTTGTCAAAAGTATTTTTCGTGACTGTGACTCAGGCCAGCCCACAAGCGTTTCTGCTAACTTGAGTCGTGGGTCTTTGTGCTGTATTACCAAACGCGTAACTTTCCAGGACTTCTTGGACTTAAATAATGTGTAATCAGTTGTCTACGAACTGTCACATCACTTTCAAAGAGATGTAAAATTTTTTTTTCATAATTTTTGAGGGTACTGAAGGTTGGGTCTTGCCTTCAGCCTTTGTCGACCATCCATGAAAATAATATGTTTTTCACATAAAAAATTGATTTTCAGTTTACTTTTTTGCTCAATTGAGTCAAATACAATATTAAGAGTACAAAAACTTATTTTTCAACTCCCTTATAACTCCAACCTTTAGTTTTTGGTCTAACTCTGATGTCTTCTCTTTAGCACCGAACAATGATTTCTTTTACGCTCCAAAATCGAAAGAACCGATATTTCCAAAAATGTTTTTCATCATAATATATAACAACTAAATTGAGCTTACGGATTGTGACTCTTTTTAAATTAAATTCTATCTGTTTTCATTTTTTTTTAAATTAAATTATCCCAGCACTACTATTTTATTGAACAGCAGATTTCATGGGTATACGTACAAAATCAAGCAAAACAAGAAATTGGAACGCAAATGTAATGAAACTTCTTCGGTTTTATAATGTCTACATTCCAATCTATTCAAAAAAGGTATCATTTGTTTCATTTGGATGACTGGAAGTGTTAAAAAATGGTTTTGAAAATATGTTGAGGAGCACTACTATTATTTTGAACACAGCTGTACATAAACACGAACATATACATGTACATATGTACATATACATATGTATGTATGCTTAAAACAAGAGACAAACATTCCCGTGCATAAAACATATGGAGTATTTCAGAGAGATCCGCATCAAATTAAACAAAATATTTACATGTAGTTGCATATGCATATGTATGTTTGTACATATTTATGTATTTATTCCGTTTAATTGATAAGTAATCAGCATTGTAAAGAACTTTAAACTGACAAATGATTTTAAATTGCAGAAAAAAACATAAATGTCCCTTCGAGCTGAGGTTTTCCTACAAGCCTCTGGTACATCCGTTTAGCAAACAAATTCTCAATTTCATTTTCCCACAGAATTTTGTACAATTTTTCACTTCATCACCTTTCCCTGACAATTGTAGTTGCCGTATTTATTTTTAACAAATTTTTTTTATATTTTTTTCTTACAATATTTTGCAATTTATGCCCAGAGCCTTTTTTGCGCTGTCCTCATAATTTATTAATGATTTTATTCCAAGATATTTCTGATAATTTCCCTGAATTAGAGCCTCAGCATCACAGGATCTTTTAACATTGTAAATTGTTAAACAAATGCGTAGCATTTTGCACTGCTGTTGCTCATATTTTTGTATTTTGCTGCTGTTCCTTCCGCTGAGGAGGAATGGCAACAAATTGGCTAAAAAGAAAAGGGCTACGAGTAGCAGCCGTAGGAGGGGGCCTTTTGCTTGGCAGCTGGCGAAAATTTATTAAGCGCAAAACTATAATTAAACCAAACTAAAAATTATTAAAGCAGCAGACGCGCACAGACAGTGAGAGGGGGAGAGAGGTAGAAACTAGTTCTGCTTGGCCTGCCAACCTGTTGCGAATGCTCTCACATGGGGTGTGAAGGAGATGGAGACATGTGGAGGTGCAAAGAACGATTTAATTTTATGCAGAAATCATAAAAACGCGTCAGGTAACAAGATAGTTGCTGCTCATGGTTAATTGTATGTGGAGTTCGCAACTCGGACTTCGAGTTGGACTCGGAGTTGAAAAATGATGCCAAGTCGAATATTTTAAAAATTTGTGTGTTCTGCTGTGGCTTTGCGCTTGCGCAATTACGCTTTCGGGCATGGGGGGAGCAAGTGGAGAAGGAGCAGCAACAGTGCTGGGGGAAGTCGTAAATACACGTAAGAGTCAGACAAGTATTGTTTATAGTTTAACACCTAGAATGGGCAAAAGACTTTTAACTTGAGCAAGGCCAAAGCCAGGGCTTCCTGTAATCTCTACACTAAGAGAAAAACTATACAAAAAACTACCGAAAGAAATATGCAAAAAAAACGAGAATTTCCTCAATAAATAATACGATTCTTTCTAGATTTTTTTTGGCATTTCAATAATATTTTTTAGGAATTCTATTTGTAGAAAAAAAAAAACTTTATCTGTGGGCCCCCATCAGCTGCAGTTCAAACTCCTCTCTGATCGATCCTCAACGGCAGGGAATTTAATTAATGATTCTGCATTGTTCGATGGCTATTGCCACCGTTGCTTGAGATTCTTTTGTGTCCGGCACAATGGCCAGAGAATGGAGAAAAGTTTCGGTTTGTAATTGTTGTGGGTCCCCCCAGTCAATGCAGGCAGTCGAAATTCGTAACGCCATCATCATTAGACAGCACAGAGTCCGAATCCGATTCAGAAGGGGGAGGGGAAGGGCGGAGAGAAGACCACGCACAGACCAACACAAATCTTCCAAAAAAGATTTCAGATGTTTTTGTTGCTGCTGCTGCCTGTTGGTGATTTTTTGCTTTTCTATCAAAATTAATTTGACTATTCTGCGCTGTGTCTGTCCGCAATGTCCGCTGTGTCCGCTGTGGTGCCTAATAAGCCATAGGCAATTAAGCAAAACACTTACTCATGCCGCCTTCGAGTTTGAGTTTCAGTTTGAGTCTGAGTCTGGGCCCTGGGTCTGGGTCTGGCTCTGTGGCGTGGCATCCACATCCCAGCACTTCTTCAGCAGCCACAGCTTTTGGCACAGCAGGCGACCAGATCGGAGCGAACTGAAGCCGTCTATAAAAGCAATTCATTATGGCTTATGAATTCATACATAAATTCAAACAGATATTCATATTCACATTCATAATTCATACGTGTACATATACATACATGTATTTATGGGAAGCGTTGTAAGCGTCTTCTTATTTATTTGGCACTCTTTTTTTTTTTTGGTGTAGGAATTCTGCTTTATGCGGGTTCTGTTGAGGTAGCCAAAAACTTGGACTCAAATGCTAATTAATTGTTCTACTATCACTCCCAAAAAACGATGTCCATTAATCAGACCAAACTTTCATTCATGTGTGTGCCAAAAGAAGACGTTGACCCACAAGCAAAAACTATATAGACCAATCAACCAAATAAATGTCATTAAATAAGTCAAGTATTAATTAGCCTAAGGAGTACTCTAAGGGATCCAGCTCTTAAGAAGCTAAGTATCATTTTCCATATAATATTATATTATTTATTTCCCAAACAGTTGGCAAAGTTATTTGCTAAACCTTAGCCACATTCAACAATTTGGAAAGGTACTTCCCACCACACAAAAAACACACATCCATCCCATTCCGATTCCCATTCACTCGTACATGCTGGGTATTTGCCAAATTACATAGAAATAACATGCTCATTTCTGGCATATCTGTATTTCCCAGCATATTTTGTATCTTTTTCCGCTCCGGTTTCCCCACAATTTTTTTTTTCTGCTGCGTAATCCACACAAAAGCCGCATAAAAGTGCATGAAATTAGGCGGAAATTGAACTTGGAAGAGGAACGGAACTCTACACTCTAAGCTCCACACAATCCCACTCCCCAGTGGATGCCACAGAGTGTGTGTGCTTTTGGATATATGAATGGCTCGACGGGTGTGAGTGCTTTTAAAAACCAATTAATAAATTTTAAATGTATGCACTGCAGGTTACTCGAGTAGATACCACACGGTCGGGGGACTGGGACTGGGTCTGGACTGGGACTGGGCCTGTGCCTGTTGTTGCTTTCATTGCCGTTGTTGATGCTTTGTTTATTATGCAGCGCGCTGCATGCGGCGTGAAGTTCCGCTGGGATCCGACGTACCGCTTCTTTTTGTATGAGGGGGGGTGCAACAGCAGCACCCAGCACGAGTTGTCAGTGGTTCATTTTTCTTCAGACTGGACTGAGCCTGGGACTGGAACTGCGACTGGAACTTCGACTGGGACTCTTTGCATTGTCTTGATGAAAAATTAAGTGTGAACAATTTATTGAGAAATTTGTACAGGTGGCAGCCACAGCATCAGAACATTCGAGCATCCCCCTCAAACAGTCAGAACCCGATCCAGATCCATGCCGAGCTGCTGCTGTCGATTGTTTAATGACTTCATTTGTAGGGGCCAGAGCCGAAAAGAACCCAACAGATCGGGTTAATGAGCAAAGCTCGCCTGTTGTGATATGGCAGCCAAAGAACAGAGCCGCAACAGAGCCACAAAGAGAGCCACAAAGAGAGCCGCGTTACCAATTTAGACATTACATCGCCCGACTAATGAACAACACTTTGCTGGTAGGTAGATGATCGAATTTTCAATCAACTTGGATAGATTGGTTGGTTCTTCGTTGAGTTCTCATGGGACTGGACTGGACTCGAGAGTGCATCTCTAGCCACGGATATCGATGGGTCTCATAAGCCAACCTGCCACATGGTAACCGAAGAGCCTCGCAAATGTGGAGCAGTGCTCTGTGACTCTGACTCTCTGATCATGTCACTAAAGTTGATAACGGCGATTACTTCACATAGTTGGCATATTGTCGAACTTGCCGGGAATCGCGCATTGCATGGCACCTACCAAACAGCCAGGTTGATGTGGGGCAGGGGTAAGGGAAGACAGCAAGATGCAGCAAGAGGCTGCGCTGTGCTGCGCTCCACACATGACACATGAGTAATGGCCACGCAGGCAAATTTATGACAAGTCACATTTCTGATGTGCTCGTTTATCAAAGCCCATAGACAGGAATGAAACGGAACGGGGCTGGCGCACTGTAGACTGTAGACTGGGGGCCAGAAACTGGCAGATGGGTGCAGAAGAGAGAAGAGCCAGTGAGGCGGCGGCAGTGGCCAGCGTGTGTGACAGGCACGCGTGACAGGAGAAGAGCTGAGGGGCAAAAGCGGAGCCCAGGAAGAGGCCCAGTTGTTCCCAAGTTCTTGTCATGGACACTGAGTTAATTATAAACGACGAGAGTGAGCTTCAATCGAAGTCGGGAAGCTCATGGGGCAGTTTGCTCTAAGGCAAAAGGAAGCGGCGCGCCCAGCTAATCCGGGCTGACTGATCAAAAGGCGGCTCTGACTCGTCTGGGTGTATCGTATGGGTCGGGGCTAGGGATGAGGGAATCTGAGGTCGAAGATGGATGGTCAAGGGCTTTTATTAGGTTGTCCGCCAGATACTACTCTGTACATGCAAAGCCCAATTGAGATCTACAATTTACATCGCTCATCCACCTCTTACTCCTTCCCACCCGCAGCAAGGTCACATGGCACGACTTGAACTGGAGCTGTGGCTATGGCTGTGGCTGTGACTTTGCCTTTTGGCTGAGCTTGGACTCCCTCCGCCGGCAACATACACAAATTTGTAGCTTCAAATCAGCAAAGCAATTAATTTTGTGGCAAGTTGTGCCAGCAGAGTCAGGGGCAGGGACAGGAGCATCGACTGGTCTGCAGCTCGAGGCGATCTTCGCGCATTATCGCTAGAGTGTTGGCCCGTTCAAATGACAATTCAAGGCAATAAGAAATGCAAATGGCAGTCAGCTCCTTTGGTAAATGCTGCAAAAAACCAATAATAATAAAACTGCAAGAGCGTGGGCATCCCCAACCAGTCAACAGAGCAACAGTCCAAAGAGTCCCAGAGCCAAACAGTCCAAACAGTCAGAGAGTCCAACAACATCCTTCAGTCTCGTCGCTGGTGGACGAGTGAGCGGGAGACGATTAGATCACAATACGAGTGCTCGTAAAAACGTAGAAAATTCTTTGGGCCTTGTTACGTTTTGCATAAACTGTTTGTCGATTTGGCTACGTTCAAAATGGTTGGAAAAAAAGAAGCAAAAACGTTGACCAATGCTGAGGATATTCGAACCATTAGATACCCAATACTTGAGGCTTACTGTGGCCTGTTGCCTGCATCTAAACGAATGGAATATACCCTCGTTACTCGGCCAAGTGCCAGGTATAATAAGCAGACTGTTCCATGGTCCATGGTCCGTCCACTCCATTCAGTTTGATGGCATCGTTCTGGGTAAAGAAAGCTTTGCCTCTGCCTCTGTTCCTGCCCCTGTTCCTGTTCCTGTCCCTGTTATATATGGTGTATGACTGGGGCCGCGGACACCTACGTGTGACAAAAAAGTTTGTGCCACACTTTTGTTTGGCTTTTGTTGCAGCTTGCTGCTAACCGTGGCATGTGGGTATAACCGAACATTGTTGGCCATTAGCACGCACGAGGCGCATGAGGCCAGATCCAAGCTGCAAGTCCAAGTCTAAGGAAGAGGAGTACTCCACGTATTGTGTGTGTGTCTGTGTGTGTGCCACAATCATGATCAAGCCTTGACAAATTCTGTTGTCTTGCTTTAGTTCTGTGGCAGGGAATGGTTTATGTGGGGCATTAAGCTGGCAGGAAACCCAACGAGATCGTTGCCCAGACAATGCCCTGCCACAGAAAGCTAGAAAATACAAAAGAGAGACTACAGAGAACTGACAGAGAGTGGGGGTCTGCTCAGAGGTCCCACCATAAGATTCAGATTAGATGGAATAGCGAATAAAAATGGTTGTAGGAACTCCAAGACAGATACAAAAGAGCGTCGTTGATCGCTCCACCACAGAATCCTCCAAATATATATCCTTCTACATTCCAACAGCTGTGCCAGCCTGAGAAATTTCAGTCTCTCAACCTTTGCATCCCCGAAAAATAAAAAATAAATGATGAGAATTCAATTTTAACCGCAGAAGAAGGACACACCTGATGTGGCCTCTGATACCATTAAAAGTGCCACAAAATTCCAGGGCAGGACTCACACGGGGGGGATCCGTTATCCGTTAACCCAAGCGTTTGTGCGAAGGATTACAAAGGGGGGAGGGCTGTGGGTATGTCCTTTCGTGGGCAACAGCTGGAGCCGTTAACGCTTCAATGGTATGGAAGTAAAACCCATTCAAAAGTCACTGCAGACGCAGCAGCAGCCTCTGCTCTCCTCACCTCTCAGACTCTCCACTTTTCTTCTCTTCTCTCCACTCCATTCGCTGTGATTTTCATAATTCAAATTGACCGTGTCGACGGCTCAGGATAGGGGGAACGCTGGTCTGGCTAACGGGGGATTCCATAATGAAATTCACTTTGTTTTCGCTGGGCCAATGCGAGCTTTTTTTTCACTCTCCCGCTCTCTCTCGCGTTCGCACTCTTTTTTTTTTTCGTCGTTGCTTCTTTCTTGTATTTTTTTGCAGCCCTCTCTCTCTCTCTCTCTCACATTCTTTTCTCTCTTCGAGTGAAAATGCCATTCAAGCAGAATAATGCAATATAAACTGTTGCAGCTTGAGCGTAGCTACTCAACCGTACGCTTGCGGGGAGCTCAGCCACAAGGCGGGAGGAGGGGGGTTTGAGTTCTTCAAGGAGCAACGGCAGGAGGTTTTCTCACTTGGGTCTGTAGTACTAAAATATGAAACCACACAAAAGAGTTGGTCCAAGGAATCGTTCATGTCAATTATTCCAGTTAAGTGAGCAACAAACCAAAGAGTCCTGCCCCGCACCACCCCTTTGACTGCCTTACAGCAGATACTTTGAATATCGCTCGTCCCGCAGATACATTTTATCTTTTGGCAGCGCCATTGTATGGGAAGATATTGATGCAAGAATACAAAAAAATACAAAAAAAAAAAGAAAAAAAAAAAAGAGAAAAAAACTCCTACTAAATGTAATATAATATTCCTTTGGGGCGTAATTTAAGTTGTGAGAAACTGGTAAATCCGTTCAGTGTTCGTATTTAGTTGTAGGCCCCGCATAAATTGCATCTCAGCAGACAGCGACATACACAGAGAGAGAGAGAGAGATACACAGAGACCAAAAGATATACAGAGAGATACCCAGCAGGAGAGGCAGAGGTCCTCAACATTGACATGACACAATGAGGATGCCGCAGCGACATAATAAAGTAATAAAACTGCTTTAAGGATAACAAACACAAACAGCCCCAGATACACAAACAACACAAGAGACTCTGTCTAGAGGCAGATGCAACACAGAGCAGTCCAAAGGGATCGAACAGAACCAATCTGCTGCTCCTCAAATTTCACATGCAATCAATGACAAATTTATGACTCTGCCACAGAGTCGGGCGGGGGCCACTTAAAATGCATCTCGCGGGGCGCATTGCACTGCACCATACCATACCATACCATACCATACCATACCTCGGATCCCATTCGGGATGTTCTGTCCTCGATGTTTGGTCCTTTTATTCAATTCTACTCCTACTCCTACTCCTCCCATATACTCCATCTTTTTTCTCCTTTTTCGTTTGGCATGCTCATATTTCTGTCAATTTGCTGTTGTTCCTCGTATGTGCACTCCTCCTCCACAGCAAATTGAGTTATTGCAGGGCTGCCCCCTCCACACTGCACACTCCCCACGGTCCCTTGAATGGGAATTGAATGCAAGCATTATCCTGACAGCTGTCCGGGTCCGACATTTAAGTATCTATTTCACGCATTTGCCAAAGAGATCCAATGAATGTGTGCCTTGTCCTACTGCTCTCGCTCCTCCTCCTCCTCCTTTGTGGCAAGTGCACACTCGATTCCCACTTGAATTCGTTGTAGTTTCTGGCGTTGCACCGCGTACAAGAGTCGGCGGATATATCCGCTCAGTTCCAGGAGGAGTTTCCGCTGCAATTCAAGTGGAAATCGTTTTCCAAATTTGTCGCGCAATTAGCTGCCGGTTCCCCCCCCCACCACCATTTGGGAGCGCGATTTGTAATGGATTGTCCTTCGTAATAGTGGCGACAAATTCCGGGAATATTCAGGATGTAGAGGAATCCTCAAGCATCGGATCCTCTCGGGAGACTTCTTTCAGCTGCGGAAGGTTCTTAAATCTTCAGATTCTGCATCCTGCAGTACACACATCCTGTAGTATATCCTGAAGTTATTTTCTTGGCTGACTCTTAGAACCCTCCTACGTTATCCTTTGAAGTAGTGACCTCTGCCACCACCCCTTACCAAACAATACCCTGTGGCACATTGGAAATGCTTTTTGCAACTCACATGCCACCAGTTCTGTCAATTGCCTTTGCCACACACACACACACACACATACAGAGGCAGTGCCACAATCAGCCAAGATCTAAGTGGAAATGCATTTTCACAATATCGTACATGCATACGAGTGTATAATGAAAAGCGAGAGGCAGCGGCGGGTGGGAAAAGTGGCAAACCAATGCAGAATTAAAATATGCAGCAGCAGCAGGAATAATAATGCCACCTCAAGGGTCCGTGGAGGCACTGTAAAGGGCCAGGGTCTGAGTCTGAGGACAGAGAACGGAAAACAAGTAGCAAAATAGCTCGAGACTTGAGACGCTAACAAAGTTTTTGCTCAACTGGACTCTATGGCTGCCTCTGCTGCTGCTGCTGCTGTTCCTGAGCTGTGATAAAGCAGCCTGATAAGCGACACGCGACCATGCCTAGGGTCCAGCTCCCAGTCCATGTAATAACGGAGGAACAGCAGGAACTGGGTAAGGGTACAGGGTACAGTTTGTTTTATGCCCGCAAATTGGTTTTGCTTTGACTTGGAGGTTGGAGTTTGAGGCAGGTGCCGGCACCCAAGGACAAGGAACCAGGTACCAGGGACCAGGCCTCTGTGGCTCTGTGGCACTGTTGTCTCTTCTCCCACCCACAGCCAGCCAGTCGATCCTGGCGCTGTGGCTGTTACTTGAATGCCGGGAACATGGGTATTCTCCATTCCATTGCTGCATGCCGCCAAGAAGACACGACAACGCGACTCTCCTCCAGTGGAGAGGAGACAACAGCCAAACACAAGCAGCCGTGTGTCTGCAGTTCCGTTTTGTGTACCTTTGTCAGCGAACCGTCGCAACCCGTTCCCCCCGCCCACCACGTGGAAGGGGTGGGGAGGTCTTGTATTAATTGTCACGCATATGTCTCTAACCTCCCGACAACCCCTGAGGCGGGGCCCACCACCAACCACAACTGGCGCGCCACCGCGCATATTTTTGGGTCTATCGAAAGGCCAAAAACCACAAGAATGTTACCAAAAAGTGTTGCCAGCAAGGTATACCGGGGGCTCGAGACATACATAACTGCTGCTTGTTGTTTGCTGTTTGTTTTTGTTGTTGTTCTGTGCTCTGCCTTGGATAGGGTATAGCCGAATCGACGTGGATTTTGGAGTAGGCGAATGGCAAAGTGTATCGCAGCTTCGTTGTGTCTCTGTGTGTGTGTGTGTTTTCCGTCTGTGTTTGTGTTACCATTTTTGTGTGTCATTTGTGGGAGGGGACCTGCAATGGGTTAATGTGTGTGTGTGTGTGCAGTAGCCGGGGACGAGACATAGACCAAAAGAGCCACGGAACAGGCGGTTCCGTCCGTTCCATCTACGTCTCCGTATCGTCGTTGGTTTGGCCGTGTCTGCGGTGGTGCCACAGTCCCCAGTCCGTGCAGCAGCAGCAGCAGACAGCTTCGTGCCACGCCACCGTTGTCTTTGGCTGTCGTCTGCCGCTGCTCTACTTGACAATTACCTTTGGTACATATGTTGCCCCACCATTGTTGTCGCTGGGCCTGGGTCTGGGTCTGGGTCTGGGCATGGGCCTGTGCCTTGGTTGGCTGCTTTCTGCTTGCTTCTTTCTTTACTTTCTAAATATTTTCCTTGGCTTTTCCAGTCAGGGTAAAGGCAGGGGCAGCAGCAGCAGCAGAGACAAGACCTTTTTGTTTTTCCTAATGTGTCGTTGTTTTCTTTTTTAATTGAATGACAGTGGCAGGCCCCATAGCGGGGAAGTGCTGGCAGTATGCCCCCCATCCTACCCTAACCTACACACTACCACGCGGTTAGCTGCTCATTTATTAATGCAATTAGCATATGCATCTGCCTCTGAAACTGCCTCTGCATCTGCAAGATGTGGCTGCAGCAGGAGAAAGAGTGGCACAGAGATTAGATAGCACCACTCCCCCTGCTGCCCTACTGTTTGTCCAATTATGTGGCAACAACGCCCCATTTGAGTTGCACAAATATTGACAAACTTTTCAGATTACAACCCCTATAGCGCCCCCTCCTCCCTCCCACACACCACAAACAACACACATAACGTGGAAATCTTAAACAACTTCTGATGATGATAGGGCAGAGTGGAAGATGACGTGCCTGGCACCACTTTACACTGATGTTAGGCCCAAAGTAAAGGGTCCGCGAAAACTTTCACCCAATTCCCCAATTGACATCCAAGTGCTTTTCCAAGAAAATCAACCCACGGGCAGTCCCCCCCAAAGGTTTCCCGATTTGCATGCCTCAGGACCCACACCCATGCCCCCTGGGCAAATCCAGTTAAATAGGTAAATTAGTGGAGGCCAATTATCGTGCCTGGCCAGGCCTAGATACTGCCAACTGCTCGTAACAATGCCCCGCTGAATGCTCGCACACACTCAAACACACACAAACACACACACACACACACGTATATGGAACACACGCAAGGAGTGCAACAGCAGCAATCCGCCCCAGCCACCCACAGCCCCAAGGGGTGCATGCGGAAGAGCTGAGTCCGGTTAATGGTTAGTGGCAAGCAAAAGCTAAAACTAAAGACTAGATTAAGTCATCATTGTGGCTATTAGATTACTTTCTTCCCAGAAAAAACTATAGAGCGTATATATCTTCTATATCTTCTTTAGTTCCAGTTTATTCTTCTAGTTTTTTGTTGTATAAATTTCCTAAATATAAAGCATATTTATCGCAACTTTGGGCCAACGTGTAAACTCACGCTTCCGTGTCGCCTTGGTCTACTATTGAGTGCATTACTCCATTGGCTGACAAAGTGCCAATAACTTTTGGCTTAAATTGACGTCGCAGCCCTTTTTTTTCTGGCCGGATGGCTATCCATTACTGTGGGCCCCGATCTTGGTCTTGGTCCCGGTCTCAGCCTAGTTCCCACGGGCTAACTGGGCACACACACACACACACACAAAAAAAAAAGAAGGAAAAACTTTGCCCAAAGTAGAGGGAATTTGCATGACCCGCTCGCTCGCTCGCTCGTAAGTTATGTCATGTTAGCAGTTGATTTTGAGCTAAACTTGGGTTTGGGGGCGGAGACCCGCACTGGAAAGTGCACGACATGGCCTGTCGTCGCTGCTCTCTGCCGTGTTGCGTGTCAAATAGTACGATGGAGAGGAGCCTAGTAATACCACTAGGAAAATCCCCTAGCCTTGGCAAGTTGCTAAAGATTAAAAAATTGGCTAAACTCTGGCTAAACAAGTCTTGGCTAAGGCTAACGGCATTATTGATATAAATTGAAAGAGCTTCCTGCGAATGGGGGGGCTACCGCACAATTTTGCGGCCGTCTTTTGAGTGGCAGAACACCAGAGAGAGAGAGGAGAGGAAAGAATGGGGCTAATATTATTTTCAACGATAAAGAAAAACCTTTCAAAAGTCCCATAAATATTTATGGAGCAAGGACCAACGTAAATAGCTCCGGCAATTTTTTCTTTTTTCCACTGACCATGCGAGGGGTCCCGCAACTGAGTTGCTTTTCCGGGAAATGGAGAAAAGCAGCAGCAGCAACAGCAGCTGAGATTTGCATTCGTAAATTGAAAAACACTTTATCCGTGGGACCACTTCAAAGGAAGCAGCAGCAGCAGCAGCCCACGTCTAGAGTTACCAGCGAGCATCACGGACCGCTATCAGCTTCCGATAGGCTCGGACATTTCATGGCTAGTTGAAGATGGGACGACGGCAAACACACAAATCAAATGCCTCGGCATGCCAGCGATTTTCAGCATCGTTTGAAATCTCAAGGGCCTGTGACACACACGGCGCACAGGATGCGCCTGCCTCTATTTGCCTTCGAGGCGGCGCCTCAGCCAGAGAGCCAACCGGATATGGGTCCATGGAAATTCAAACAAGTGCAGCTGCAACAAACTCAAGTGGCGTCTCAGACTCATCTCACTCTCTCTCGTTCACTCACTCACTCACTCAAGTGTCGCCGATAGATGCGGCAAATTAAGATATCAGCAACGCTTTATGGACCCGGTAAAACCCATTCATATCGGTACTAGTAGTAGGATCGAATGGGATGGGATAGTGCACCCGCAACCCGTAAGCAGCACAGTGGCATCCATTCGATTCCACCTTTGTCGGCGGCACAGTAGACAACCGCAACACAGGGAGAGAGACAAAGACGAGCACATAAAAGGCATCATCTAATCGCTACTTTCTGTCACATTGATGATAAAATTTGGGTCAACTTTTAGTGGTAGCACCTTTTGCCTGCCTCTACCCCACCCCACCACCACCACCATCACCACACACTCCCTCTAACCTCTTGCCACTAGCCGCCTCTCTATCTGGTATCTAGCGCTATCCTGCCTGCCACAGATAGTCGACTGCACTTACCCAACTTGAGTTTTATGTCTAATGGCCTAGGCTACCAGTTTTCCCTGTTGTTTCCACCATCTACAAGTGTGTGTGTGTGTTGTTGTTGTTTTTTATGTCCCGTCGTCCCTTAAGTCGCCCGACTTAGCCCGATGATAATAAAAGCAAAGGAATGGAGGTACAGACCAGCCCAATCCTCTGGCTGTGGCAGCGGAGACAAAGTCTAAAAGCAAGTCGCGGGGCATATCCTTTTTTTTATGCTGTGGTTATTGTAATTTCTCCCAGTCACACTGAGAGCCAAGAAATGCCAGATACACCATGAAAGATATGCAAATCCAACTGGGACAAACAGGGCCCACAGAAGTACCGCATTAATGGATGTTTGGTGATTCATCCGGTAGTAGTATACCTTCATCTATGTGTGTTATATTCATCAAAGTTTTTCGCTCAGTGCTGAACTCCTTGGGGTATCCGTATCCTCGCTAAAAGTTGGGCCTCGTCTACCAGATAAATGCAACACTTTCCGCTCGACGATGCATAAAAAAGGTACGAGTACAACAACACCAAAACTCTTCCACAAAGTGTTTTTTATGGCAATGGCCAATTGCATTGCGTCCACCCTGCCACTGCCACTTCCACTGCCACTGGCACTGGCATTGCCACATTCCCATTGCCACTGCCACTGGCCAGGCAGTAGGCGTGGATCAACACGCGAGCGGTGTGCCCCATTCGAGCAGCTGTAACATCAAATGAAATTCCGTATCAATTGACATTTGCTGGGGGGTCGTAAAAGGCTAGAAATTAACTCTTAGAAAGGGTATACTGACGCACTTTTATGGCTTTCCAATGGCTGGCCACGAATAGAGGAGATAGATAGTGTTGGGCTCTCCAGACACCATAGAAGACTTAAAAAACACCGCGACCTGCCCCACTTTATACCACAGGGGAGAGAGAGTTCTTTTTGGTCACTGATAAAAACTCAATGAAATTTGAATAATATGCACTCAAATATATATCAACAATAAATAGCCAATGGATTTCATTTACAATATAATTGGCCAAATATTTCATTCAAGGACTCTCCCAACCTATCCCCAAAAATAATTTATTTGCAAATAATCCAAAAATAGTTTCTGATTTAGCTAAAAATAGATTAAATTCGATTTTGGCCATGATTTGGCATAATGTATAAATATTTTTTGTGATTTATTCAAATATTCAACATTTCGAAAATACGAATATTGAGCGGCGACTGTGTTGAAGTGAGCGTAGAGCACTCGAAAAAAGACAAAAGTTTGGGCTCGTGATTGGCATAATTTTAAGTGGAGTTTCGCTTTCGAGTTTTTTGTGTGTTTCGTAAACTTTGTTGCTGCTCTGTTCTCCAAGGTGTGAAAATAATTGAAGACAGCCCCCAGCCCCAGTGCCAGTCCCAGTGCCTGATCTCAAGGCTGCGTTTAATGAAACACCTACAGGCAGAAATTATGAGCCATCATCTGTCGCCAGTTCGGCTTGGTTCGGGGCCTCAAAATTAATTGCAATTTACGATGACGTTTCAACAATAACAAGACGATGGGGAAAAAACAGTAAGTAAGTTGAACAAAAACAGTGGGCTATAAAGTTAATAAAAAATATATACACAAAAAAAAACAACAGAAGAAAACAGACAAAACTACGCGGGGTAAGCACAATAAACGTGCGGCTCTTAATTGAGTCATGGCTGGGACTCGCACTCGGATTGGGACTGAAACTGGGGGGAACTAAGGGGCTGGACACGGTGGCTATGGCTGAGGGGTAAGAGTGTGCGGCTCTGTAGTGGGCCTCGAGTGGCCGCAGTGGCATCATTGGTTCGAAAAATCAGAGCCAAATGAATAATATTTATTATACAATCCGTGGCACCATGTGAAGTGGTTGACCAGGATGGGCCATCCTCCTCCTCCTTCAGCGATTCCATTTCAGATGCGAAGCGGTAGCCGGGATCGCCTTCAAGTGTAACGAAAATATTGAAATGAAATTGTCAAGAGATGGTATCCATTGGGGCGGCCACCTATACGAGCAGTGAAAGCTAGTGTGGGTCGAGGCCAATGAATAAATCAGTCTGCTGACTCGACAATACCATACATAACTGGAACACAGGGCAAAACCATGAACCATCAAGTACTTCAACTCCAAGTCGAACTCAAATGGCGGATCCATCCTGTCAACTGTTTTGGTTTTCCTTTGAAATACCCGATACCGATACCGAAACCGTACCCAAAACCCGAACACAAAGGCTCTGTTGTGTGCCCCACCCAACTTGCCATTCTTTGGCAAGCCCCTTTCACTCCTTTCTGCTCGATATTAAAAAATCAATCAGCCCCCATGCCTCAGCCATGTTTTGTGGCTGTCTGGCGTACGGATACTCTCGGTGAGACAGATACTTCCCACTCGCCACACCGCCACACCACAGACCAAGTGTGAAATTTGCTGTAAACCACAAGAAACATATTACAAAAAAAATATAAATGGAGAAAAAAATGCGAAACGAAAATACCACAGAGAGAGCGAGTAGGTAGAAGGAGGAGGAGGTGCCTGGCAGGGGGGGAGACTCTTTGAGCACAACTTGATTACTGCCTCATTTAGTTTCATTTAAGCCAAAAGACGCCAGACCAAGAAAACAAACAACAACAAAAAAAATACATTGTAAAAAGTAAAGGAAGACAAAACTACAGATACCGAAGCTACAGATACTCTTACAGATGCATTAGTTGTATGGCAGCTAGGAGATATTAGTCTAGAGAAATCCTACCTTATAGTTTCTATAGCTTCTATGCAGATCTTTCGCTTTTACATCTCAACAAGAACATAAATAGATTCATCCAGATCAGAAATTAGTATAAATACACTTTGTGGGTGGGAGTACTCCCTGCTTTCTTCTTCTCCGATCAAAACCATAATACCCTCCGGTCAGGGTATAAAGAGGAAAATATATCTGAAACTGTTGTTGTTGCTGCGGCTGTGGCGGCTGTTATGGCCAAATGAGAGCGTTTTGTGTGGTAAAACAAGTTGAGCAGAACACCGGGAACAGAGTGGAGCGGTGCGGTGCGGTGGCCAGGCCTTAAAGTGGCAATAAACGGCGACAAAAGCAACTAAATTTGCGGCAGTGATCCAGCAAGGAGAGGGGGGCAGTGCGGGCTTTGGATCTGCTTAGCGATCGAATTTCACATGAGGGGATATTTTACGATATTGTCTTAATCAGGGACAAGAAAACCACACCGCAACGGGGTTTTGTGGCACTGGCAGAGGAAGAGAGGCGAAAGGATTATTATATGAAATGTTTTGGTTATAGGCGAGCCGGGTTCAGTGAGTGCTCAGGCGCAACGCGATCGAAAATCCGAGCAGAAATCGCTACAGAAATCGCCAGCGATAGATAGTAGTGTAAAATGTCAGGCATTTGAGGCTGTTTGGCCAACCCAACAGATACACAGCATACAGCAAGCACAGCAGCAAAGCGAGCGACTTGCAGATACAAGATACATAATTGCTGCTGCCAGCAAACAGAAACAGAAAACCTGCCGCTCAGCGTGTCAATGACAGCAAAATGAGAGCGGGCCAGGCCGCAAAGAGAGAGCTCTCTAGAGAGCAAACACCAAAAGCAGAGAGAGAGCCAGAGAGTAAGCAGAGCGCGCACTGAGACTGTGTGAGTGAGCGGCGCACGCACACAAGCAGAGCGCAGATCGTGGCAGAAACTGTGCGAAAGGGAAAGCAGATACAACGCAAGCTAAGCGTAAAAGAGAAGGACGAACAGCGGGAGAGCGAGAACCAGATCTACTGCGAGTGTATGAGTGAGAGAGGGATCCGCTGCGGAAGTATTAGTGCGGGCAGAGCAGCGCTTGCAGTGGTGTGCGTGACATTTCCCCTCTTCACTAACGCTCCTTTACTCTCACGCTCTCTCAGGCTCACTCTCACGCTCTCTCAGACTCGCTCTTTCGCTCTCTCTCTTGGACCAGCTACCTGCCAATGTTTCAAAGTATCTTACAGATATACCCATTACAATTGTAGGCTCAGACGACGGCTTAGGCCGCCTCCGTTCCCCCACCACCACCACCGACGACGACGACGACTAAACTGTTTGCTGAAACAACATCTCTGGCATTCAACGGCCTGTTATTTTTAGACTCCGCGCAGCAGTAAAAATATTTTTATACTTTAGACCATTTTTCCAGAGATTTTTGGCAATTAGTTTGGGCCTGCAAAAACATACAGCAAACCGTTTTTCCACCACACAGCAAAACAGTGCTTCCAGCGAAAGGCAGAAGAAAACTCCGAACTCTCCTTTGTAAGCTGCACAAATAAAACGAAACGAAATTATAGACCAATTTATAAACATGAGTTGTCGAACGATCGTCGTCGTCGTCGTCGTCGTCGTCGGGGCTGCTGCTGCTCTTCGTGTGCCTAATGAAGGGTTCTGTCTGATCTTTAAAGCAGCTCTCGTGGGGCATTAGCAAAACGCTGAAAAATTGCGACCCAAAAAAAAAAAAAACGAAACGAAATCTTTAGCAGCCAGCAAAAAAAAAAAATGAACAAAAATAAAGCGAAAGAGCGGCTGACAATTAGAATTGTCTGGCCGGCTTTTTCTGCTTAGCCATGATTACAGGTTGCGGCCAAGAGCAGCAGCAGCAGCATGAATTGGTTTTTTTCTTTCTCATTTTTTTTGGGGATACTTTTGGTAAACTTTTATAGAATTATAAAAATATTTAAATTACTCGAAAAATACTTGGGGAAGTTGGTGATTATATAGTGGCTTCTGGAATCTTTCAATTGGGGAAACAGAATAATCGCCCGACATGCAAATCACTTCATTTTTGGGGCGCCGTCTTTACGGACAGTCTTTCACCGCAGAAATACAGAATAGTTCCGTGCCATGGCTCTCCACATAAATCAAAGGCGAGCAATCAATAGTTTCTGGCCAAGTATCTCCTCCATAAACGCGTAATTAACCCCATTCCATGGCAGAGGATGGAGGAGAAATATGGCACAAGAGTTAATGCACATTAAAGCTCATATATCAACCCCTACAAACGGGCAGACTGGGCATGGAGGGGGTGGGGGCTGCTGCTGCTGGTGGCAACAATAGGCAGGCGGCAAACACCACTCGAGCCGAAGCCAAGCAGCAGCAAGCAGCACACAATGCAGCAGCCGCCGCCATCCAGCAACCAGCAAAAGTATCTTTAAGATGCACTTGAACGGTCGTCGGCATCCCCGCTCGTTACTCACAAAACCTATCGCTATATATACTATACATACTATAGTATACTACGAGTATGTATGCTCGTATATGTATTATAAATATTGCCTGGCATATATAAAAATGCCTGGCATTGTTTCAGTGGCATCGTATCGACGTGTGGGCGCATTACCGAACCCGCATATCAAATGAGAGTCCTGGTCTGGAGACCAAACAACAACAACGTGAACTCGACTCAATAGCAAATCACACTAGCCAACAAGAATTTAGAATTGATAAAAGCAATAAATAAAATGTTCACTAGAACTGAACTGAACTGGATCTCCATTCTTCATTATGGAACAGAAACGTATACCCAAGAATAGTTTTAGTAGGTACATATTTTGGCTGAAATATTACTGAAATTTGTTGAACAGTTTGATTCCTGCATGGTGGCAGGGGCGTTAGGAGGAGTAATGTAATGCAAGTGCGCTTGACAGCTGCCAGAGGACGACTCTGCCACAGCAGCAGGAGCATCGGCAACAGCCTGGCACTGCCTGTCACACGCACTTTCCACTCGATGCCACATCCATATCCATTTGGATAACCACACAGACACAAACACACATCCATTGATGGCTTCCACGTCCCCATTTTCCCATCCCAATCCTCCCCCCAACCACATTTCATTCATTACATTGCGGCTCCACCAATGATATTCATAACTGCATTTACAAGATGAGTTTTTCTACTGCTGCTGCTGCTGCTTGCTGCTCCTTCTGGCAATTTTCTATTTCACCAAAAGATTATGAAAATTTTGGCCTCAAAAAATCGGGCAAAACGCTTGCCGCATTCGGATGCGGATTGGCAACGGCTGCCGCTGCCGCAGTCACTGCTGCTGCTGCTGCTGAAAAATGGAAAATCAGAAAACAAAACTCAGCGAACAAACATAAATTATGCATTACAAACGTGCTTCTGACCCATTGCCATTTTCTAATTCAATTAAAATAGTTTTTTCCTCTGTTTCGGTTTCTGTTTCGGTTTCTGTTTAGTTTGCATTTGAATACAATTTCCCCAGGAGTCGAGTGGGAAAGTTTCCATGACGCTCCCCCCACCAAATGCTCCCCCGCTCTGGGGCAAGCCTAAATACACCGCTGGGAAAGTTGAAGGAGCACCGCATCCATGTTGCCGCAGTGGCACTCGTCTCGCCCGGACAGACACTAATTTGACATAGTTATGCGAGGCGAAATGGTAGCTGCACTGAGGAGGGGATTCACAGGATTTTCATTCTCATTCCAGCCGTGGCCAATGCGGCGTATGAATAATATTCAGGCTCAAGACCTACCCCCCCCCCCCCCATCCATGCGGTGGTACACTCCCCTGGTAAAACAACAAGCACTTTGAATCTTTTATGAAAGCCACACAGTTTTGGTGTCTAAAGAGGCAAGCAGACAGTTGCGCGAAATGCTTGTATCGTCATCCGGAAGAGACTTCTTCTACAGTGATTGTCCCCTATGTAGAATTTATTGGATCTTTCACTGAGTGAAGTAGTTTAGGTAATTGTTTTATCATAATGTATCAATCATAATGACTTACCCGATAAAAAAACTTCCAAATTATAGAAGTTTCACTGGAAGGAAGACAAAATCAAATTTATTTATTTGTATATTCAATTTTAATATAAAACTTAATTCTAAATAAAATAAAACCAAATAAAAAACACATATTTCATAAGTTCTATGCATTAATAATATCAGTTGAAATACAATATCATATCACAAACTATTCCCATAGTTATGTCGCACAGCTTCTTTCTAAGGGTCGACGACACAGTCTGTCACAAAAGTTTCGGGCACATGTCGAGCTAATGAAATTTAAAAATTCATAAAATATTCGCACCACTAAGCAAACAACAATAAGAACAGCAACAGCAAACAGCAAAAGCAGCAACATCCACAAGAGCAGCAGCCTCTATGGGAAGGCAACAGCAACATCTACAGCAGGGGAGCAACAAACAACATCTAGGGCACCAGCAACAGAAGTTGAAGCTGCAGTAGGAGTGGGAACGGGGCAAGGGCAAGTGTAACTCAATTAATTAATAGCAATATAGCAACAGAAGCAACAGCAACAGCAGCAGCAACATTAACAGGAACAACAACAACAAACAAACAAAATAATTAAGTAAGAAAACTTTCATATTTGCAGTGCCGCAAAAACAAAACAGCAAAAAAAAAAAAAACGGCACAAAACTCACCAACAAGCGCTCTGCTGCAGCAACAGAAGCAACAGACCCCGAAATGGAAGTGGAAGTGGAAGCGTAAACATCCAAAAAGCCGGGTAAAATTTTCAACTCTGCCCCACGTACCCCTCCCCCAACCAACCATATTTCGCGCGGCGGAGGAGGAAAGTTTTTTAATGTAATTTTAAGTGGCATAAGTCGACAGCCGAAAAAGCAGGCAAAACTCGCACAAATACTCCGGATATCTGGGCCAGGTGGGGCAATGCCCCACGATAGAGAGTACATTAGAACCCGGGAAAATTAGTGCAGCAGGAATAGAATACTCCCCTTTTGCCGGAAAAACTTATTACAAACTTCCCAAAGACCTTTTGTGCAACAAAAGAAGCAACAACAGTGGGAGCAGGGGCAGCAGCAGCAAAAGCTTGTTGCACGCCTGAATGCAGTTGCCATTCGAAATGGCATAATAGTGGCATTCAAACTGTAATATTGCCACTGTTGCGGATGCTGCTGCTGCTGCTACTGCTGATGTAGTTGTCGCTGCCACTGCTGGTTGCAACACTCATATGCAATGTTTATGGGACAGGCGGCAACAGAGTCAGTCTTCCGAATGAGGTGCAGTAGCAGCGTGGAACAAATGCTGCATATGGATATAAAAAGGCAACGTCTCTAACTAACAAGTTTTCCCCGTCTGTCTCCCTCACACACACACACACACACACACACAAACACACATAGAAATGCTCTTCCCGATCAGCTTGAAGCTGGAAAAAAAGCTAAGCAATTTGCCAAATTGCCACAGGCGAACGGAAAAAGAGGCAGAGGCAACCGCAGATGTGGCAGAATGCAAAACATGGCCAAACCGAACGGACTCCCACTAAGAAGCCACAAGAAATGTTTGACAGCAGAAACACACAACAAATATTGCTAAAATATATATTTAACATGCCACAATAGATTCAACATTTTATGGCAACAAAATACTCTCCGGCCTTCTGCCTGCTGCACTCGGCGGGCCAGTATGTGCCACGGATGTGCCAGCAATAACAGCAATCGCCACTGCAACGACAACAGCACCAGAAGCACCAGCAGCTGTTAAGAGCCAAGCGGCATGCAACATGCTAAACTGAAGCAACACACTCCCCGTCACTCTCCACTGGAGGGGCCACTGCTGCACACATCGTGTGTAGTATGCAACACGAGGCTCTAAACGAACTGAGTCACAAAACTGGGCTTCCATGGGAGCAGAGATAGAGTGGGATTTGGGGGACGAAATGTTGCCAGCCAACAGCAGCCTGTTGCAGGTTTGATTTAACCCCAACGGGGTTCTATGGGATAGACAGGGAATCTACGGGCTGTGCGAAGAACTTGTTGCTGGAACTTATTTGTAGGTCGATCCCAAGAGTTTTAATCGCTACAGAGTATAGAGATAAAGTAGATAAAGACATGATCAGAGCCATATAACTTTTTGGAACAGCTTTGTATGATGCATCGCCTGCCAGGAGAGGTTTACCTTAAGTAAATCAGAAAAAAACTTCTCCGATTTATGGAATCTTGTTCTTTATCTGCCATAAATTGAGATATTATAATCTAGCGACTATGAACATATATTTGTACTAATTTGCATGGGATGATTCAATTTCAAGTGCATTCCCTCTGATAATAATATTCCACTGAAATGATAATCTCTGACTCTGGCTGGAGAGCAGCCTCTGAGAGATAACCTATTCTGAACTTCTCCAATATTAATCCATTTTCCAATGCTAATTGTGTACGCTGTCCCACTCTCTCTCTCACGCTCTTGAGAGATCTGAGAGAGGAGGAACTGAGACTGACTGACTCTTTGCCATTCCACGCTCACACAACATTTACTTATACCACTGTCACTACATACAGTGGCCATTGTGGGGTTAACTGTTGCTGGCTCGTACGACATGTGTGTGTGTACGTGCAACATTTCCCCTACTTTTCGCGAGAGCGAGAGAGCAGCCGTGAGAGAGCATGCATGTTCGACGAGCATATGCAGGCAGGAAATGCATTTGTTGTTGTTGCTAACAACTGCTGCTCTGTCGCTGCTCGGTCGCTGCTCTCTGTTCTGCCACTGCCTCTGCCTATGCTGTGTGGGAGCGCAATGTGTGAGAGCGAAGCAGCAGCGCATGCATGCTGTTGCCTGCTAGCCTGCCTGCCTGCATGTGTGTGTGTGTGTGAGTGCATGTGCATTGGAAAAAAGAGTGCGCGCAGGCAGAACACGAACGTGCTGGCGGCACACACACAGATTTTGTCTGTCTGCCTCTTTCGTGTCGGTGTGCTGCTGCTGCGCGACGTCGCGTCGTCGGCGCTGCCTTCATCGTCGTTTCAACATTTTCAACGAGCCAACGGAGTCGCAGCGGCCAACTCCAGCAATCACTTTGGCTTGAAACGCGGCGGACGAAACATGTTCTGAGGAAACGAGCTCTCCGACGCGAACGAACCGACAAGAAATATTTGAAGCAAACCAAAACGAAACGAAACGCAACTGATTCTCATTCTGATTCTGTGACTAGCAGTCGTCGTCGTCTCTCGCGTATCGTGAAAAGCAATTACAATAAAAATAAAAGCAAAATACTAACATAAAAACCTAAATTGAAGTGGAAATAGTTTTCACAGAAAAGCAAAATAAGAAATATATAGTGCAAATCGCTAAGTGTCACGCCACACGTTGAAACCACACACACACGCACACAAGGATTACGGGTACACGCGGGTCGGAAAAAGCGATCAAAAAATGAAAACCAGAAAGTGACAGAGTGTTGCAACCAACAACAACAACCAAAACCCAAAGCCAAGAGCAACCAAAACCGATCCAGAGCCCTCTCCCACAGAGGCTCTCCAACAATTAAACCAACGCCAAGTACCAAGCGAAGCATCCAACATGTTGGCCTTCTGCCTGTTGCTTCTCCTGGCCGCCGCGGCCGTTCCCGTGCGCAGTACGCATGCGCAGCAGTGCGCCTGGGAGTTCGTCCGCACCACCATGGACATCAAGTGCAATGTGCGGGCGCTGGACGCCGCCACACCGCTCGACCTGCAGGTGGCCGAGACGGCCAATCGCCTGGAACTGCAGTGTAGCCAGGATTTGCTGCACGCCAGCGAGCTCTCCGCGGGCCTGTTCGGCCGCCTCCAGAAGCTGGAAGAGCTGCAGGTGGACGCCTGCAAGCTGCAGCGGATTCCGGCCAACGCCTTCGAGGGCCTGCTGTCCCTCAAGCGGCTCAGCTTGCAGACGCACAACGCCATGTGGGGGCCCGGCAAGACGCTGGATCTGCACGCCCAGTCCTTCCACGGTCTTCGCGAGCTGAGCGAACTGCATCTGGCCGATAATAATGTGCGCCAGCTGCCTGAGGGTCTCTGGTGCTCCATGCCCAGCCTCCAGCTGCTCAATCTCACCCAGAACCGCATCCGGTCCGCCGAGTATCTCGGATTCTCCGAGAAGCTGTGCGTGGGCTCGGCCCTGAGCAATGCCAACGGTGCCGTCAGCGGCGGATCCGAGCTCCAAGTGCTGGACGTCTCCTTCAACGAGTTGCGCTCCCTGCCCGACGCCTGGGGCGCCTCCCGGCTGCGCCGTCTCCAGACGCTCAGTCTGCAGCACAACAACATCAGCTCGCTGGCACCCAACTCCCTGGCCGGGCTCAGCTCTCTGCGCGTGCTCAACATCTCGTTCAACCATCTGGAGTCGCTGCCCGCCGATGCCTTTGCCGGCAACAAGGAGCTGCGAGAACTGCATCTCCAGGGCAACGATCTGTACGACCTGCCCAAGGGGCTGCTGCATCGTCTGGAACAGCTGCTGGTGCTCGATCTGAGCGGCAACCAGCTGACCAGCCACCACGTGGACAACAACACCTTTGCGGGCCTGATCCGCCTGATTGTGCTGAATCTGTCCAACAACGCGCTGACCCGCATCGGAGCCAAGACCTTCAAGGAGCTCTACTTCCTACAGATCTTGGACATGCGCAACAACTCCATTGGCCATGTTGAGGAGGGCGCCTTCCTGCCGCTATACAATCTGCACACCCTGAACCTGGCCGAGAACCGGCTCCACACACTCGACAACAAGATCTTCAACGGCCTGTACGTGCTCACGAAACTGACGCTGAACAACAACCTCATCAGCATCGTGGAGACGCAGGCCTTCCGCAACTGCTCCGACCTGAAGGAACTCGACCTCAGCTCCAACCAGCTGATGGAGGTGCCCGAGGCCGTGCAGGATCTGAGTATGCTAAAGACGCTCGATCTGGGCGAGAACCAGATCTCCGACTTCAAGAACAACACCTTCCGCAATCTCAACCAGCTGACGGGACTGCGCCTGATCGACAATCGCATCGGAAACATCACCGTGGGCATGTTCCAGGATCTGCCACGGCTGAGCGTACTCAATCTGGCCAAGAACCGCATTCAGAACATTGAGCGTGGAGCCTTCGATAAGAACACGGAGATCGAGGCCATTCGCCTGGACAAGAACTTCCTCACAGACATCAATGGCATTTTCGCCACCCTGGCCTCCCTTCTGTGGCTGAATCTGTCGGAGAATCATTTGGTGTGGTTCGACTATGCCTTCATTCCGTCCAACCTCAAGTGGCTGGACATCCACGGCAACTACATCGAGGCGCTGGGCAACTACTACAAGCTGCAGGAGGAGATTCGCGTGACCACGCTGGACGCCTCGCACAATCGCATCACGGAAATCGGCGCCATGTCCGTGCCCAACTCCATCGAGCTGCTGTTCATCAACAACAACATCATCGGGCAGATCCAGGCCAACACTTTCGTGGACAAGACACGTCTGGCCCGCGTCGATCTGTACGCCAATGTGCTGTCAAGATCTCGCTCAACGCGCTGCGCGTGGCCCCCGTGTCCGCCGAGAAGCCGGTGCCCGAGTTCTATCTGGGCGGCAATCCCTTCGAGTGCGACTGCTCCATGGAGTGGCTGCAGCGCATCAACAACCTGACCACCCGGCAGCATCCCCGCGTTGTGGATCTGGCCAACATCGAGTGCCTGATGCCCCACAGCCGCAACGCCCCGCTGCGACCGCTCTCCAGCCTGGCCTCCACCGATTTTGTGTGCAAGTACGACAGCCACTGCCCGCCCACGTGCCACTGCTGCGAGTACGAGCAGTGCGACTGCGAGGTGATCTGCCCCAACAACTGCAGCTGCTTCCACGACGCCACCTGGTCGACGAACATCGTTGACTGTGGCAAGCAGGATCTCGCCAGCCTGCCCGCCCGCATACCCCAGGACGTGAGCGACCTCTATCTGGATGGCAACAACATTCCCGTGCTGGAGGCGGGACAGCTGGCGGGCAAGCGCAATCTGCGCGCCCTATACCTCAACTCCTCCAACCTGATGACCCTGCAGAACGGCAGCCTCTCGCAGCTCTCCAATCTCCGTGTGCTCCACCTGGAGAACAACAAGCTGACGGCCCTCGAAGGCACCGAGTTCCAGTCGCTGAACCTCCTCCGGGAGCTGTATCTGCACAACAACATGCTGAGCCACATCTCCAACGGCAGCTTCGAGCCCCTTGTCTCCCTCAAGGTGCTGCGGCTGGACAACAACCGCCTGAGCGCCCTGCCCAATCTGCAGTACCGCAACAGCCTGCAGGGCCTGACGCTGGGCAGGAATGCGTGGTCGTGCCGCTGCCAGCAGCTGCGGGAACTGGCACAGTTTGTGTCGGACAACGCCATGGTGGTGCGCGACTCGGCGGACATCTACTGCATCGATTCGGGCATCAAGCGGGAGCTGGAGCTGCTCGGCAATGTGGCCGGAGGACCGGACTGCTCCGAGCTGCTCGACGCCAGCGCCAGCAACATCTCCTCGTCGCAGGACATTGCCGGGGGCTATCGCCTGCCCCTGCTGGCCGCCGTGCTGGTGCTCATCTTCCTGGTCGTGGTGCTCATCGTCGTCTTTGTCTTCCGCGAGAGCGTCCGCATGTGGCTGTTCGCCCACTACGGAGTCCGCGTCTGCGAGCCCCGCTTCGAGGATGCCGGCAAGCTGTACGACGCCATCATCCTGCACTCCGAGAAGGACTACGAGTTTGTCTGCCGCAACATCGCCGCCGAGCTGGAGCACGGCCGGCCACCCTTCCGTCTGTGCATCCAGCAGCGCGATCTGCCGCCGCAGGCCTCTCACCTGCAGCTGGTGGAGGGAGCCCGCGCCTCTCGCAAGATCATCCTGGTGCTCACCCGCAACCTGCTGGCCACCGAATGGAACCGCGTCGAGTTCCGGAACGCCTTCCACGAGGCACTGCGCGGACTGGCCCAGAAGCTGGTGATCATCGAGGAGACCAGCGTCTCTTCGAGGCCGAGGACGTGGCTGAGCTCTCGCCCTACCTGAAGTCCGTGCCATCGAACCGTCTGCTCACCTGCGACCGCTACTTCTGGGAGAAACTCCGCTATGCCATCCCCATTGAGCTGTCGCCGCGCGGCAACAACTACACCCTGGACCACCATGAGCGCTTCAAGCAGCCCGTCTCCCCCGGCATGATCTTCCGCCAGGCCCCGCCGCCGCCAGCCTACTACTGCACCGAGGACATGGAGGCCAACTATAGCTCTGCCACCACAGCCACCCCCTCGCCAAGGCCCACCCGCCCCGGAGGCGCTGCACGCATCGTGGACTCCATGCCCATGCCCATGCGCCCGCCCTCGGAGCACATCTATCACAGCATCGAGTCGGAGTACAGCGCCTACGATCAGCACGAGGCCCTCTCCATGATCCCCACTGGCCTGATGCACCACCATCAGCAGCAGCAGCAGCAGCTGGCGCGGCACCACCAGCAGCAACAGCAGCAGCGTCTGCTGCAGCCCCAGTTCCGGGCGGTGGGCGCGGCCATGCCCATGCCTCAGCAGGCAACGGCACCCGTGCATCTGCGCAGTGGCAGCGGCCTGAGTCAGGCCAGCACAAGTACACAGTCGACGGCGCAGGCTTCCACATCCGCTGCGGCTGCACAACAACAGCAGCAACAGCAGCAGCAGCAACAACAGCAGCAGCAGCAACAGCAACAGACAGCTGCTACCGGTGAGACGGCCAATAAGAATGGACAGGCTTTCCTGGTGTAAGCTCTGACCCTGCCCCATTGCCACTGCTCCTGCTGCCATCTCTTTCTCCCTCGCACTGCTCTCGGGCGGTTCCTGCGCAGGGGCGGCCATCTTGAAGCTGTTCGCTCGCTTGCGCAACCGGCGGAAGTAGAACATACACTCACACACATACACACGCACACAAAAAACAAACACACATACTAGTAGAAAACAAAAAGACTTTTTCGTAGGCATTTTTATTCAAACATTTTATTTGCATTTCGCCTTTTGGTGTTCGTTCATGTGTCGTCGTCGTTGTCGTTGTTTGGTTGTCGTTAGGGTAGAGTTGTGTGGTTGTCGTTTTGTAGTTGTGTAGCACAGCGCCACAAGACCCACCAACACACACACACAGCCAGAGAGAGAGTGGGACACGTATATAAATACACATAAAAATTAAATAACTAGCATATATCGATAAACAAAAAAACAAAAAACAATTACTAGAAATGTTGTTAAAACACTTTCAAATTCAATGTGATATATTAATTAACTATAGTTAAAAGCGGGGAGCCCGAAAGCGGGAGAACTGCAAATCCCCCCCTAACACTCCCAAAAACATAAAAGAAAAAAAAACAAAAAACAAACACTGTAATTCGTAGACATATTTAGTAGTTCTAGCCAGGCATAAAAGAACCTAAAAACAACAACTAAAAACCACATAAAGAAAACCACTAAACAAATACATTCGTTCGCATCAAGTTGGAGCACTCATCCTAAGCTACACGAAACAATAACTATATCAAATATTTAATTAAATGTAATCTGAATGTAATGTGTATATAGAAGAATCGCAAAAAAAAAAAACAAAAAACAACCAACCATTTAGAGCACTTAATGTATTTATTAATTGTATTTAATGTCGCATGTATACTGTATAGAGAGAGAGATAACCCCCGCCCACCGTCGGTAGCGGAAGGAACTAAATTAATTTAATTCAATTTACTTAATGGCAAATGTATTATTAAATTAATTTATTACAATTACATAAAACAACAACAAAAACAAAAAACAAAACAAAACAAGAAATATATCTGAGAAAATAAACGCAAAAACATTACAAAAAATATTGTGAAAACATTTAAACAAAAAATTAAATCTCTTTTTATTTAATGAACTTAGTAGGGGAAAAAAAGGGTTCGGGAATACGTAGCAACAGCATTGAAAGCTCTGATCTATCAAGATATAGCTGAGATATGATGATTAAAGATGCCTTGGATATTGCTCTGATTCTACTTTCATCTTTACCAGTAAACTGAAGAAATAGATAGAAGGACAACTCTCAAGGTGGATAGGTAGACCCATCCATAGATTGCAGAATCTGCGTTGGGAATACATTTTAGTATCCATGGATCTGCACTACATTCACTCTATAGGTTCTAAAATGCTATAAATATGTACTTCAATGTCGTGTACTTATGCAACTGACAGCCTTCCCCATGGACAGGCTGGCACCACAAATACCATTATTTTATATTTAATTTTTAATGCGATTTATTCAGGGCAAACATCAAATGCTACAATGGACGAATTTTAACTAAAAACCTCCTCCATGCGAAACTAACTAAATAAAAGCTATGCGTAAAGTTAATTGCTTGTAAATAATTATTTTATTTATTAATACTATAGGGGGGAAATGCACTCAAACAAACACTTTGCATATGCCGCAAAACACTCACAGTAACACTCACATGGGCCATGGCCATGGCCATTCGTTTATGTAAATGGTTATTTGTCGAAATTATAAAACGAAATTAAAATGCGGTACCATGCGAAAATTGCTTTTGTAATTGCATAAATTTCGTACCGAAAAACCGCAAAAATTTCACGAAACAACCTCAACAACTCGATCGAGCTAATAATTTCCACTAAAATTAAAATATATATACATTATTATATTATATTCAAATATATTTATTTTGCACCGCTTGGGGAAAACTAGCGTTGGTAAATGAATTAATTCTATACTCTCTAATTAGCTGCAGTTGAATGAAGATTTAATTTGTATTCCATGGCCAGGCTTTAAGGTTGCTGCTGCAAGGGCCCAAAAGTCTGCTGGCGCTGTCTCTTATTTATGGGCCAGCAGCATATTGGCATGTGTCTATGTATTTTCTGCTCTAACCCTGACACTTTTTTTTTTTTTTTTGGCAATGTCAGAGTCAGAGTCAGAGCCACAAGCTCTTGCCAAAGTCTTGCCGCAAAACGTTGGCCAAATCTGTTGGATGCGCTTTCCGATTGCATATTTTATGAGTGCAAACCACACACATACACACACACGCGAAAAGTAGACTCGATGGCAAATTAAGTATGTCACTTTGGTGCGGAATATACGAAAAAGTGGTAGGAAAAACCCAAATTGCAACTGCAACTGATACGGCCCCGGCCGCACAGTCAGTCGTCGGTGAAAAGCAAAACAAACTAATTGAAAATCAATAAGCAGTTGAACACACAACGGGCGAAAAAAAACACGCCAAGAAAGTAGCAAATTTAATGGCAAAATGTAAAATGCTCTTGCAGATACAAAAGATACATAAATCAGCGGAAGGATGGGTTGGGTGCCCATTCGGAAAGGTTGTTGAACCAAAACTTAACTATCCCTTCCAAGCCTTGAAATATATATAAAATAATTCATATAACTAGTGGTATTCATTTGAAGACTTCATTAAATAGAAAATACGCTGGGTAAAACTCAATCAGTTTTCATCATTAATTACTTTGAAAGTCGAGTGAAACTATTCAAATCGATTTAAAAGTTTTCCCCAGTAGCAATGTCATTAACTGTCACGCATGCACCCACCCCACACCCACACCCCCATCATCAAGCCCATCTTGACCATTTCCTTACAAACCTCCACAACCACTTTCTAACGATAGTCCGATAGCGGGAAAGCGAAAAAGCGCGGAAAGCAAAGCGCAATGAAATACTATAATATAAAAAGTGCACTTATGCAAATTGCACGGGTGTGCCCTTGCATAAGGCACTGTGTGTCCGTGTAAGAAATGGATAAATGTCATTAAGTTGTTCGCCAGCAGACGGTGGTGCAGGGCAGCGGGGGGTAAATTGATTTGTTTAATAATTAAAACATGCAAAATGCATATGTAAGGCAAATCACTTGCTGCCCATAAAAGGTATAGCCAGGCGGCATGGAGCCCGATATGGGTTGTGTGTGGATATGAATATGTCGGAGCTGTCATGCAGGAATTTACAATTAAATGCTGCCCCGCCGCGGATAGCAGCGCTCCACATACAGCCACTCTTACGTACGTATACATATATTTACGATATCGATGTGGTATTATATTTTTTTTTCCATTTCGGATAACAGCGATGTAACTGGAACGTAATGAGACCCCTGGGATCTACCCCCCAGCTACATACATATGTATATACAATATATATATATCCACAAAGTCAATAAAGTTACACAGAATATGCTGCACCCTCTGGGCATGAAACTAAACTTTGATTTGCCAAACTTCAATAAAAACGTACAGCTGTAGGGGGGGTAATCATAAAAAATGGGTGTGTGTGGAGTGGGTGGGCGTAGAAAGGGGTGGTGTGCCCGGGGCGAGTTGAAAGCGCAAACACAAATATTTATGCTTTATTAAAAACCAAAATTAATACACTAAAACAACAACGATTATGCGTGTGGTATACATGAAATATCGTTGTAGCAAACACAAACAAAATCAACAACAAAAACAGTCAGTCACCCTCCCCTCGTTGGCTTATCGTCGCCCACTTATCGTCGCCCACACAAATAAAAAAAAAAAAAACCGAAAAAAAAAAAAACACAGAACAGAAAAAAAGGGTTCTCATTTCTTCAAATATTTTGCATACCCTTTTTTTGGGGGTTTCTTATTTTTTTTTAGCTTTCATTTATTTGCTGCTGCTGTTTGTTAATAAAAAATGCAAACACAGGGTGGATTTGTGGGTTTGGGGAGGGACTGAAGGGCACTCGAAACAAAAAACTGGTTCAGTGTGGCAGCAGCAAGGCAGGGTGGAGGCAGCAGGGTGGAGGCAGCCAGGGAATACGGATAGGTACGCCAACTATTTGCATACAGCACTAAGCGCATAAATAGACAACTACAAAACAAGTTGGCCGCTCGGATCGTTCGGTTGCAGCAGTTACTACTACTAGGTAGGTAGGTGGTGCTGGAGCTGGAGAGTGGTGTGTAGAGGTAGCTTTGGTCTGTGTATTTGGTCAGTTTTGGCTGTGCCGGTGCCGGCCGGGCCTCCTCAAAATCGGGTCGAAATGCTGGTCGGTCGGGAGCTTTGTTTAAACTATTGTCTGTAGTCGGATGTTTATGCATGCGGTTTTTCGCTGAACTCGAATACTTAACTATTTTGTGCGGTACAAAGTTATTATACGGCAAGCCGTGTGTCCATGTTCGTGTTCGTGTTCCGTGTCCGTGTCCTTGGTGCACGAGTAACTAAACTAAGCCACACAGCTACAGTTGTGCATGCCACATAGTTCCTCGTACTTTTTGATATTCAAGGCAATGGCATGTGTTTTCTGTATTTCAAAAGAAAATGAATATCCCTGCCTTCTAAATCACATTAATGATTTTGTACTTTCTGCCTGAAGATTTAATATCATTTGCAGCTTCATTCACAAAAATTCATTTAACATTAAATTACTCACAAAGTGAGTTGGCAGCACCTTTGTAACATTCAAACTTTTGTTTTTCCATCGCACTTTTGGCAGTTTTCTGCGACTCCGAGAGCTTATGGGGAGCATGCCACCACCCCTTGCTCCACGACACTCCACGCGTGGCACTGATTGTCAAAGAAAGTATCTGTGTGTGTGCGTATGTGTGTGAGGTGTGCAAAGTTCGCTTGCTAGTGTGTGTTTGAGCATATTTTATCTTAGCTTTGGCAATCTGCGTTAAATTATTTATTCATAATCATATCTTTGTGTGTGTGTGTGTGTGTGTTTTTTTGTTGTTTTTTTCTGCCATTCTTGTGCAATTCCATTCGCCGACTGATGTACTGACTGAATGACTGACTGACTGAACGAGTGGCTGACTGATAAACTGGCTGCACTAACCGTATGAGATGAGTAGAGAAGCTCTCTGCCGCCCCACCCAAGACCCACAGAAGAACGGAACAGAGAGAGGAGAGAGGTAAGCAAATCGTGTGCCGCTTTCGCATTTCCCACGGCATCTAAATGTTGCCTCCGTTGTTGTTGTTGTTGTTGTTGCTGCCGCTGTATCTGCCCCACAACAGCCTCACCCCTCGCGAATTCTACAGATGTGGAGGCAACGGCAATGGCAAAGCCAGAATCGCGCACTTCCTTCATTTGCATTACAATGATAAACTCCAAAGTGTGTGTGTGTGTTTGTGTGTGTACTGTAGAATTTCTTAATATTTGTTTTTTTCCTTTGAATTGCTTCTGTTTTTTAGATTCTTTTGATTTTAGTTTTGCCACAGCAAATGTGATGTGTGAGGGAGATACGCGCCAGAAACTGGGAATATCTTATATATGAACTGGGGCCCCAAAAAGATACTCTCTCGTAGAAGTTTCAACATCGGTAGCCGAACAAAACTCATGTGGAACCAATTTAACCTCAATTCGGTTATAATGTGTATGTGTGTGTGCCCCAAACAAGAATAAGTAGCTAAGCAGAGCCCAGAATCGAGAGGCAAAACAAATGAGTTATCAAAAACTGAATGCCACGCTCATTAGGCATAAATTTAGCATAGATATACAGATACAATGGTGTATCTATGCCCCCACCCCAAAAAAGGGTGCAGCCCCGATTCGGCATTCGAAATGTGTCATCGACAGCCACCTCACACCAACACCAGCCCCCACATACATGTATTTATGGCTCCAAAAGAACATCAAAACTGCCTAATGAAGACATCTATTGAAATTCGTTGTGAATTATTCTTTGTGGCCCATTTCGATTGACTTTTTACCATCCATTTTCTCAGATCCAACTAATTGTTATGCAATGGTGGGGGCACTGAAGCATTCCAAATAAAATTCAAAGACAATGACAAACCAAAAGATACAGATGGAGCCAGCTACAGATAGTCATTGAACTTGGTGAGGAGGGAGACGTCATCGACACTGTTTTTTGGCTGGCCAGAGAGAAGAACCCATCATAACTGTGCGGCTGAGACTCAATCTGACTGATGGAACATTCAAGTGTAAAGTACAGTGAAGCATGGATACATGCCACATAGTTTTTGGATTGGCAATTGCTTACAGTTTAACAGAAATACAGATTGGAATATTTCTCTCCATTTGCTTGAAGGAAAAGCCATGCAAAGGGCCAACCACTGTGCCACACACACACGAATGTGGCAACTCTAGGCCACAGAAGGCACCACATACCACACAACGTTGCACAGCAGAGAGGCATGGCAGGCAGGCAGGCAGGCCACTTGTGTTTATCATTTCTCTCTCTCCCTTTTTTGTACAAATCATCAACTTAATTATGCTTATATTAAGGTTTTTATCTGCACGGCTGACTTTTCACATGGTAGGCAGTGCCACCAAGCCACCAACCAACCAACCAGCAGTAGCAGTGGCAGTGGCAGTAACAGTGGCCATGGTCATGGCTGTGGCAAAGAGGGAACCCATATAGAGGCAAGGCATGCCGGTAGCTCGAGTGCAACAACTCGACTTATTTGTAACCCAGCAGCAGTGACGACGATGAGTTCGCTCTCTAGATCTCAGTCAGTGTATCTCAGTATCTCTATATACGTATCTGTATCTGTATCTGTAGCTGCGGACAGTGTGTGTGTGTGCGTTTGTCAAGTGCACTTATAGCTTATTTGCATATAGCAGGCACTTTGGTAATTGAATTCAGTTAGCCGCCGCAAAAAAGGCTGGGAATGGGACTCGACTCACGCGCACGCTTGATTGGGGCAGCCAGCAGCTCAGCAGCCCCTTATAATGTGTTGACTGCTGCTCATATGGCCTGGGACTCTCAACAAACTGGGGGCGGTCTCAGAGTTGGGTAGCTCTCTGTGGCTCTGTGGTCGTATGTCTTATGATTAAGTTTGAGTCGAGCCTTGCGTTGTGGTGGCCACAATTAAGCAGAACCTTTCTAAGCACTCGAAAAATAAACTACAGTTACCATAGGGGCAGCAGCGGCAGTAGAACCCCTAGCTGATGGCAGTCAAGTGCTTGGGCCAACAAAACAATATGCAAATGTCTCGGTGAATGAATTCCAATTAGGCAAAAAAGAAGTGGAGGAAGAATCTGAAAGGAAAAACAAAGAGTGTGTACGAGTGTGTGTGTGTGCTTGTGTGTGCTGTCTGTGTGTGTGCGTGCGTTTGAATTTTCAATATACAAATTCCCGCACCTCCCGTACGTAGTCATAAATAATTTTTCTTCCAATCAAAAAAATTACTAACGAACCAACGTGCAGCACAACACACTTGGGCAATCAATGACTAAAATTGTAAGCAGGCCCAAAACTCGAAACACAAATAAAGCTGGGGGATATCCGAAAGAAACAAGTAGGGAACTGGAAATACCCTTTCCAGAGAGTTTCGGACACTGTCGACAACGATTTTTGTAGAAGAAAGTTCCTCCAAAGAGAAGATCCTACAGCCAATACAAATCCTTATCTGACTATCTCCATTAGATATACCCGCCTGTTACATCCTTTTAGATTCATCTAGGTATCTAGAATAAATATTTATTATATGCAAAAGCAGAAGACACATTGTTTATCCAGAGATGTGGAATATGGATACACTCGCACTTCCCTTCCTCCCAGGCCACCTTCAATTCTCTTATTGAATAGAAAAGTATGTCATAAATTATGCATGTAACCATAAGATATTCAAACTGTTCTATTCTATTGTACAGGTGCCCGTCCCCCACCAGCATGTTTGTGTGTCTCCAGGCACTAATTGTCCAAAAAGGACCACCAACGCCAGCACGTAGCCTGTGTCATTAGAATGCTTTTCCCTGTGGCTGCCATGCCAGTGGCTCTCTGTTGTTCCTGGCCACTCGATTGTGGCATGTCCAGAAGGATGACAAACTGCAACGTGACTGCAGAGTTGGTTGCACGTGGACACAACGTCTCTGGTGCACTGTGGCCTCCTGGCTGCCTTGTTGCATAACGCATAACTATGCATTGGCTCGAACCACCATCATTTGATCATATTTTACATGACAATTGTGTCGTGCGCATAATTACACTTGTCAATATAAAATGGGTTAAGATTTCATAAGAGATCTCTGCCTGCCTGCCACACTGATAAATGTGGCATACTCGTACTCGCACTCGACTCCGCTCTACAGTCACTTCCTTCTCGAAACATGACAAGCTAATTGAAATTTCATTAGCGTGGGGCTGTGACTGGGACAAAGAGTTGGCTCTCTGTGGGTCTGTGGGCCTGGTCTTCAGTATTAATTTGTAATTTATTATTAATAATTCTTAGCACTTGAAGGCACAGTTCGTGCGCGCCCCATAGCTGATAAGATTGTTTAAGAATCCACCACAAGAGAGAGAGAGAGAGAGAGAGGGAAACTGTAGCTGTTTTCTTTTATTGAAAATATTATCATTGATCAGCAGAGGGAACTGGAAACATGCTGAGAGAGATATGACCATGCCCGAGAGAGCTGCCAGTATGTACGAGTATGTTGAAGGAAAATTAAAATTATGTTCTAGCTGATATCGGGGCTACCGAAAGAGTGGGACAACTGATAGGGCAAGTTACAGCAGCAGCAACAAATATGGAATGAAATCTGCGATAAGAACTAACAGAGGAAAATGGCCAAAGATTGTTTCTCACCCAAAGGCTAGCTAGTGCCTTCGGTTGTGGCTCTATTTTCATTTGGCATCGCATTCATAGACGATAATCAAATCAAACTCTTACAAATTAGTAGCACACGTGAGATGCAACAACCCCAGAGCCAAAGCCAAAGCCAAAACCAAAACCCAAACTCAAAAAGCTATCCAAAACTGAAACACAAACACCCGCAATCTCACACACATCGGACTGGGGGGCTATTCAATTATATTATGGGTGCGCCCAGGGCACACAGAGGAGCAGTCAGAGTAGGAGTTGCAGGACCGAGGAGACAGATGCAACACACACACACACACTCAAACACGTGTACAGACAGATACTGCAGGGGGACCCTGTCATTTTGCTTTTATGGCATGGCATTACGATTATTATAGCTGGGGCTTTTGTATGCATTATATGAGAATACATTCGAAATTATCAATGCAGGTAATTGCAGCTTATCAGTTATGCTGATTGCTTAGGCGACAACAAATATTGTACGTTGCTCGGGTGGGGGGAGGGTCTGAGTTTGGGTTTGGGGTTTGGGGTTTAAGGTTGCTGCTAGAGCGGTGCGTGTCTCACAGTCCACGCCCTCTACACAGATATACAATATAGTAAATATATATGTGTGTGTGTACATATTAATAACAACACCAACAATTGTTGTACAGTTCCACTTGGGCTCTTCCTGTCTGTCTGTCTGTCCGTCTGCCCTGGCCTGGCGGCATTCTCAGTAATTGCATTTCATTGATTTTTCCCAGCAAAAACCGTCTTAGTTAGAGCCAAAGACAGAGCCAAAGCCAGAGACATATCCAGAGACTCTGGGTTCATTGCATTTTCATTTCGAGTAAATAAACACAAGCCCAAGTGAAAGAGTGTCAAATATGTCATAATACTTATCTAAATTGCACATTGAACAGAACTGAAAACCAAAAAGGAGCCAGAAGGCGCCACAGATACTGTATCTGTATCTCACACTGGGCGGGCAGGAAGGAAGGAAGCTGAGGCTGAGACAGTGCGCCGCCGCCCACTTTAGTTTCGAGCAGAGTTGGACAGCCTTTTAAATATTTATCGTCTCGTAAAAGTATAATTCCCCTGCCCCACATATGCAGCAGGAAGAAGGGTTCAGCTTCACTTGAATTTTCTCTCTGTGGGTGTCTCAAGAAATTGATTACGAATCGATGCGATATTAGTTTTAGATACGATTGCAATTGGCATACAACTTTCGAGGCATCTATTCAGCATTTTGTGGTGAATGAAAAACAAAATAATAAAAATAAAAATAATAAAATTAATTCCAATTAATCATAACCTGTCGAAAGGTTTGATGGATTGTACGTTGAGTAGTTAAGTTCAAATTTAACTTAAATTAATTCGATTATTAAGTGTATTCCTGACATAAGACATACATATTAGACATCTACTCCAAGATAACTCACATTCTTGACTTTTAATGAAAATACCCCCCTCAACAATACAATAATAAAGGAATAATCAATCCATCTGTGGCTGACAATCTAAAGTCAATTAAATATTAACTTAATTTCACAATAGAAATCATTTTTGAATCCAAAACTTGCTCTTCCTTCCACATATGAAAATGCATTTATTATTACCCATTGGCAAAGAAATTCCAATTGAAAATGTATGAATTATCCAAATGGAGAGGCGAAAAAGCGAATGAGTAGCAGAATGAATATATACTCGAACTTGTTTATCAACTGACAATATTGTCGTCTCCGACTCGGGGCAGACGAGAGAGAGATGAGCCTGCTGCACTCCTGCCACAGGGTCTGCTGCCCCCTGCCACCCGCTGTGTTTGTTTGATTTATAAATCCTGCTAATTGCTTTTTGTCATTGGATAATATTGCATTATAAATTATGCATTAAAGTGCGCTTCAAAATGGAAAAACAAATTTCTACTCCACACTCTCCCACCCCCCTCTCTCTCTTTCCTCTCTGTCTCTCTGTAGTCGCTCTGTGTAGCTTTGATATTTCAAAACGGTAGTCAGCATCGTCTGCCCACTCCAGGCCCACTCGACCCCAAAAGCCATGCCCGAACCCGGCCGCCTCCCTTGAGTGCCCGAGGGTACTATTGATTTTGCATATTAACATGAAGTTACAAATTTTCTCAGCCGATACAGAAATTGAGTCATTTTTGACGCGAGCAATAGGGAGGGGGTACAGGGCGAAGGGGGAGGGACAGTACCTTTTGGTTGATGCATCTGAAATATTGTATCTGTATCTGTGTGCTGCTGTTGCTGCTTGTGGGTCTTCCCATACGATGGGCGATGGCCAGTCTGAGGGTCTCTATCTATCTATCTGCAGTGCAATCAATGTATTGAATGTTTGTTTATTAAATTTTTGGGTCTCCCTCACTCTATCTCTCTCTGTCTCTCTCTCTCTCTGTCTCTCTTTGTTTGTTTATCTAATTTTGGTGTGTAAAATGGAGCTGTCCGGCACGAATAGTAACTACGTAGGTATTGGAGGCAAATGCCAAATGCCTGACTGTCTGCATAATTGTGTGCTTAACGCGTGCGTTTTCCCCTCTCTGCGAGTGTAGACAACACAAACAAACTGCAATGTGGAAAAAACAACAACAGGAACAACCAAATGCATAGTTGTTGCAGTGGAAAAACAATCGGAGCGGTGCGAAGAGAGGGGCGGGGAGGATAGGCAGCAATGTCAACGTCTGATTTTCACTCCACCCACTGGCACCCATCATATCGGTGCAGTGGGCACGGAATCATATTATCAGGCAACCAGCGACGAACCAACCTATCGAAGAACTACACAACAACAACAGACAATCAAGAAACTCTATAGAAAAGAAAGCCTTGAATATACACAGTCGAAGTGTGAAATACTCTATAGCCATAAAAAGGAAAAATACATAAAATAGATAATGCAACAATAGATAGATAGATACATAGATAAAGGAATATGGAATATAAACTGCATTTAAGCATTGAAGAGTGGATTCATAGAAAGCAATGAGAGTTCTAGATACTCTATACATACTACAGAGTATACATATACTTAGTACCCCAACCATACATAGACAACTCCAATTGCAGTCGAACTGATTTTGTAGTTCTGGGTTTTATTGCACCTCCCCCCCTCAACGATACTGAACGCATTCTCGTCTATCATATCGCTCGGGCGGTAATGAGTTATGTATGCGATCTTATCCGTCACATGTGGCACATGCACACACTCCACAAAAAGGAAACTCAGTTATGACCAGGTCAGAGCAGTCCATAATGGTGCCAGCGCAGGGCTTGCAGCGTACCCCAGGGGGGGCAGATGAATGTGCGGCCGTAATCAATGCGTCGTCACATCGAATTCGAAATCGAAAGGAGAACGGAACAGCGAACTGTGCCCCAACTGTGGAACGCGGAACATGGGGCAGCATATCGACTACAGACCGTGTGGACTGTGGCCAAACGGTTTGTTTGAGTTTTAATGCTGTTTATTTATACAACATTTTTGGGTTGTTTTCGTTGGTGGATAAATATACATACACACCACATCCGAAGGTACATAGAGGTATGTATGTATGTATATCGTTCAACGGAAATGCGCTTAAACCCGAAAAACTGAAATAGTGATTGAAGCGATTGATGAGCGGCTTTGTGGGCGGGCGGCTGCAGTTAGTAGAAGGATCAATGGGAATGTTGATGCCATATATGACATATTAAGACCACGAAAAGAACTGCAAACTCCAAAGTTAAAAAACTGATAAGTCCGCTCCTTAAAGATTCCAAAATACCTCTTCAGATATCTGATGATAACCCAGCGCCAATGTTACTTATCATTTTCAGATAAATTTCAGCCTGCCCTGCCTTGAACTGAATATCATTTATGGCACTTCTCCTCTGCCCCATGACCCCACTGTGGGGCATTGCAATTATTGACACACTTTCGAAATGCAGCCCAAGAGATTCAAACAAACGAAGCGAAAAAAAAGTGAAATGGAAAAGGATACAAAAAAAAAAAAAGCATGGAAACTGATGCCAAAGTAAGGCGGGGAGCGGCAGGGCTCTTACTGGGGGTACGAGTTCAGGGGGTGGGCGGTCACGATGGGTCAATATGTCACAACTGGCGTTGCATTCAGAATTTCGTTGTTTGTTTTTGGGAACGTGAATAACGAAAATAAATATCGCAAATATCTGTTTGTTTGCCTGCAATTTTCATTTCCATTGAAACATAAATATTTAAAAATGATTTTTACGCGGCCAGCAGCAATGATTTGTGCCAGTTATTTGCCTTTTCCGTACGTACACTCTGCAGCTGATAACAGATTGGTCGGGGCCCGGAACTGGGCATAACTAGGGTGAGAAAAAAGCCGCACAAACAAACAGTCGAGGCACGGAACACGCTCGGAAAAGGTGAAACAGCTTGTCAATTATATGGACAGACAGACAGTTGGTGTTGGTGTTGCCCCCCACCCAACCCATCTTCATTTCGTTTTATTGTCATTGTATAATAGAGGTAGAGTTTAAGCAGAAATACCGACATAGTCAGAGCCATTGCCAGAGAAAAGTAATTCACATTTCCAGAGACGACACTTGTTGCGTGCCGCATGGAAAACAGGGTTACTTACCCCCGTGTTTTTAATGGGTTTTTGTACTGCAAAAAACACTTTTGCAACAATATGCAATTTTATTGTTTCAAAACAAAAACATCAAAGAGGCGCCCCCATCCCATCATCTGTGTGGGCAAAGACAAAACGAAGATCAAAGTCGCAGCTCTGGATGAGTCACATTGTCCAAGTCGAAGAGGGCACCTCCTCAATGTCTTTGAGGCACCACCCAATGACACCTCGAAAGACGACAAACAAACAAGAAACAAAGTGACAAAAATCAAGGGAAAAGTGGAAGAGTGCCAGTGCCAAGCACGCAACTTTTAAGTGGAAAATGCGTTCGACGTTCGCCGCTTGCCGCTCGCCACTCGACGAGTTAATGGAACATCAAACAACGACTAAGTAAATATGTAGAATTGTGCATAATAATGCTAATTACCTGGGAAGACAGCGCAACGCACACACACACACACGCCTAGGGAAAGGAAAGGGAATCCTACGTTTCCCCCCTTTTTAACGGAAATAAACAATAAAAGCAAATTTGTGTGACAGAAATTATTTAATAGCTCAATTTTTATGACCCCCCCATCCACTATACCACTAAAACGTTGCAAGCGGCAGGAAGAGCGCCACCTGTCAGGCAGAGGAGGGCTTTGCGATGTATTCCTCGTACACAGCAGAGGTCGAGCCATGAACGTGCTGCGGTTGCTGCCACCAAACGGTATGACAGCTGGCACTGGCGTAGGCATAGGAGGCATTGATTTGAAATCCGTTGAAAAAGAAAATGGAAAATTAAAAATGTATAAGCCATCGTATCGGGAGGGTTTTGAGCTATGCCAAAGCTGTAGTTTCCGCCCCACAGAGAGAGGAGAGAGGGAGAGCCCGCTGGGGGTACAGCCACAACGGTTCTCCGGCTCTCACTTCCGCTTGTCATTTGGGACTTTGTGGCTATTGTGGCAAGCATACCGGGGCGGACTCCGATATTCATTTTCATAAACGAAGGTCTTAAGAATTTCACTTTAAAATTAATTTAGTTAAGATTTTCTGTTTGCATTGAGAAAAACATTCAGCATCTCTGGGCCATGGGCCATGCGGGCGTTGGCGGTCAAAGATTTCTGTTAAAAACCGGAAGCATTCCATTAGTCGGCAATTATTTATGGGATTGTGGATATGGAAAATTGGTAGGAGATAGAAAAAGAGTGGGAGTGAGACAGAGCTGCCACAAGTTTCAGTTGGAAAGTGAAAGAATTGTTGGATCTATATCCAGACGCAGCGTGACTTATCGGCAAATTGCAGTTGTCTTCGGCCAAGCAACAAGCAGCAATCAAGAAGGCACATTGTTTGCATTCCGGCATTCATTTTCTAGTCAACAACTTCTAATTAGTTTTTAACCTCCCTTCCCAACCAACCAGCACAGATGGAAATGTTTATCGGCCGGGGGTGGTGTGTGGTGGAAATGCTGATTATATTTGATTGAAGACGCGGCACGACGCATATGCAGAGACTTTTTGTTCAAGTGGCTTTTTGTTGACCAAGTCGTTGAAATGCTGAACAAATACTCTTCAAATCAAAGAAAGAATTGCGGGTTTAAATTCTTCTACAAATCTAGAGCTGATTGCAAAGAGAATTCAGCTAATGGAACCCAAATGGGTACCCTTTACCATGAAAGGAGTTCCCTTAACGTAACGACTCTATTTATATTCCATTGATTTTGTTTATCTTCTGTAAATGTATTCAATTTGTTTGGCAAGCCAAAGAAAACATCAATCGTCAAGTATTTTTGTGGCAATAAAACATCTCGAAATCGGGCGAGTGTGCCAGATATACAGATTTTCAAAGGATATACATGCATACATTTCGATTCATGATTTCAGACATGCGAGAGAGGATAAGCCAAACAATGAATTGTTTATGACTGTTTCCACTGCCAACGACCAACCGACTTCATTATGGTTACCCTCCCCCACCCCACCCCGCCGGTTGTATCTCATAGATGAGATCACTCACAGGCTGTGGCACGGCCCCAGCCACAGTCACAGTCGCAGCCACAGCCCCTGTACCACTCTCCGATCTAATTGCTCCGCTGACCACGAAGGCGTTTCACTTGAGGCCTTGTAGTTGTTGTTTTTTCGTTTTGCTTTTTTGATTTTTTGGTTCATAATTATTATGACAATGTTTTCGGGGGCAGCAGTTGCAGTGGCAGTGGCAGTTGCAGTTGCAATTGGTATGCAAACAAAACACCCGGCTAAAGTCCAAGATCCCGACTGCCGAAGTCCGAATGCCAGCTGGCCAGTAATCAAGTTTTGTGGCTGTGGCCAGGCAGACTTCAAAATTGTATCTACAAGTATGCAATGGCTATGGCTATGCCTGTGTTTGTGTGTGTGTGTGTGCTTTGTGGGCGTTGCTTGGGGTACGGGGACCCACCTCAATTGCCGCCGCATGCAATCTGCATCTAAATTGATCGTAATAATTATTGTATCTGTCGGTTGTGGCCGCGTAGCTGCTGCTGCTGCTGCTGCTGCGTTAAAAGTAGCTCAAGTGGATTTCTATTTTCCATGCCACACACAACAACAACAACAGCACAGCAGCAACACAGGCGATTGTTTGTTTGCATTTCAAGTCTCTCAATAGCCGGCGCGTATATTGGAAAAGTGAAATTTTTCATTAACGCAGGGAATGAAACGAGCAACAGCAGCAGACACGGTGGCACGTATCGCACACAGATACACAGAGATGCAGAAGCATATTCAATCCAATTCATATTCTACTTTTGGTTTTGTGATTTTCAATTCAATTCTCTGATTGTTGGCTTTTTACATTTTTGCCTTTCATCTGTGTTTATCTTGTTCTGATAATTGTTTGCTACCCCCTGCCACACACCGCACTTTCCCCGCCTACAACAAGATATTGTGCAACTTACATTAAAAGTCGTTTCTTTTTGGGGGGCAGCTTCTGGATGTGGTTTTCCCATTGATGTGGTGCTGGATGGATTCCGCATTCGAATCCCCCAAATTCTGTGGCAATCTTCAAGTGTTTTTTCCATTTAAAGAGCGCGCCTCTGCCACTGATTAGTGACCCAAATATTCTATCCGCCAGTGATTTATGCGAATTTTCCGATTAAAGTGAAGGGAAAACTATAAAATATATGTTTTATATGAACTGCAGAGAGCGATCTTTGTGGAGAGGGTTATGCAGTCATACATCTATTATTGGATGAATTGAGAGTGCCAGCAGTCAGCAAGTGCAAACATTCTTGGCTTCTTTCAATATCAATTTCCAACATTTAAGTGCCAGGAAATTCCAAAATAACACGATTACCTCAGCACACAGATCAGATACATTTCAATTATCTGCTGCGACTCTTGTCGTCCATTGTATCTTGTCTGCCATATCTATAACTCCAGCGAGTGTCTGTCTGTCTGTCTGTGTGGGTAATCAGCCATTAATCGTGGACAGGCATGTACAGGCGGTAGGGCTATGGGCTATCAAATGTAACCACATCATCGACATCCCAGAGTCACTTCTAATAATGCGCAACGCGGCGAATAATTGCACGTACTGCAGCATTTTGCTTTTCCTTTGAAGTTCTCACCCTGGCAGATATATATTTTTGTGCACACCAACTGCAAGATACATTTCAGGCAGTGCTCTGGTCGGGTCCACTCGCCGCATAAATTGCCCTGACAAATGCGAGAGAGCTGGACAAACTAGTTGTGGTCGGGATCTGCACAGTCAATGTTGTCGATGAAGTTGCCGCCGGTGTGTGCGGATCCCCAAGTTAATTTCACTGTCCACTGCTGAGAGGGCTAATACCCCATACCCCTCCCGGTACTGGTGCTGCTGCTCTCAATGCGATCAATGTTCGATACGTGTGGAAATTGCTTTATAATTACCCAGAGACGACTGGCCTGGTGCCAGACCAGGCCACGACAATCCCAAGAGGGAGACTTTTGCTTGTTACCGTCCAACGAAAAGGAAATTCGCATCTCGTGTGAATGGCAGTACAGAGAGAGAGAGTCTGAGAGGGGGAGTGAGGGGAAGAATTGTATCTACAGTTGAGTGAAAAGCCCGGCAAAGGCAGGGACATTGAAAGAATCACGGCAATTTGCAATTGTACAGGTGGAAATTTATTTTGATGGCAAGTGCGATAATGCCAAACCATTTATTTTCTTTCGCTCCAACGGCGGGCAACACATCCCCAGCATCCCCGCATCCTGGCCAGCCGCAAAACAGCACCTCAAATTTATTGGACCAGCAGCTATATACGTACGTACCTGTGCACCTCTGGCTCTTTGGAGCTCTGTGGCTCTCTCTGTGTGGGTTGGAGCGGTTGAGCGGCTTCAACTCTCATCGCAGTGCCATTGGCATTGATGACATTGCGGGCGGACTTTAAAAGCTCCAAAAGTTTAAAGTTCGCTGTACAGAGAGAGCAGCAGCAGCAACCCTGGCAGCTATGCCCTGGCATAGCATGCTGTCTCGCTCTGTCTTAAGCCCCCCCCAGCGCTGGGCTCTGTCCGCGCGCTGTCAATGTGCTTGGGTTTGATTAATTACAAAAGCGCCGCATAGGAACGAGCGCTGCAACAACAGCACCCATACTGTGCGAGGGTTGCAACTAGAGTACGTAGCAATTGGCAGTTTGATTTCAGAGGGTTGTCAATAAAGGATTCCCATAGGTGCGAATTTATAGAAGGAATTTATCTAACAAAATTTTCATTACCCCAAAATGTCTGTAGTATTTCATATGTATGAATCGATGCCGATTATTTGTGTAGCAACCCTGGGATATTGCATGTCAGCATCTCCTATTCCATCCCAGTGCTCCTGCGCTCCCTCGCTGTGCCCCAGATGCTGCTGCTGTTGCTGCTGCTGCTGGCAACCAACTAACCAATGTTGTTTACGCCATTTTACACCGCTTGACAAATAAACTAAGCCAACATCAGCAGCTCCAGCTACAGCTACAGCTACACTGACTTCAGAGTCGACTCCAAGGTAAGCTGCATTGACATAATTAAATTAATTTACGTGGCAACAACTGGCGATGTCTAATTGGCAGCGGCAACATATGGCAGATACATGCATCTCTATATATCTACACTCTCGATGCATAGATGGCTGGAATGGCTGCCACTACGGCTTCTTGGCTCTGGCTTCTTGGCTCTTGCTTGCGTCTTGGGTCTTAAGCCAATTCGCGTATGTCTCTTTCTGGGCACATATATCATGGAGGCACAATTAAAATGTCACTCTCTGTCGCTGCCAATGATGCCGCAGATTAGTTATGCAATTCTGTATCTATTGCGCTCCTGTACCTTTTATTGTGACATTTGCCAATCGAGTGTAAATATATAAATCATACGCACCGTTGTCGGGGTTTTGTCTTGGAGCAGCGACAGACAACTGAATAGCCAACCGCCTGTGTTGCTGGAGGGGCACGGCATCGAATGGCCTAATTAATGAAATCAACGTGTACACGACACATGCAGTGAATCCGCTGCAGGCTCTTCCGTTCTAAGCCCAATGTAATCTTGGACTCGTCACACTTTCTGCGGATAGCAAAACTTTTTCTTTCCCTTTTTCCTATTTTCAGCACACATTTCTCTCTCTGACATGTGGCCACAGCCATCACCGTCACCGCTCCCGATGCTGCTGCTGCTGCTGTCAGTGACATTCCGGTTGAAGGTGACTCACACATGCTGCCACACGTTGCAACAAAATTTAATTTGCTCGGCAAAAGTGTTAAATGTCTCTTAAGTGTGGCCAGTGGTAAGGGTTAAAACTGTGCAATCTGGAAGGTGGTTTAAGGCAATTAAGGCTGGACAGATGGGGATCCCAGTGCAAAATGTTTGTTATATGAAACTCTCACAGACTGCAACACATGTACCCTAGACTCCCAAAAAGAGCATCAGAATGTCGCCGAACAGAATCAGTCGAGTAAGCATTCTGGCATTAACTGTAGACCTAAAAGTGGCGAATGGATCGCCAGCATGTTGGCTATTTTGGCCACAGGAAGAGCCCACTGCCAGCTGTGGATTACTCAGCACGCGTGGCAGAGAAAGTGCCAGCATGTGATTAATGTGCTTGGGACAGAGGGCAACGAAAGATGAAAGACAAGGAAGATTTGCTTCATTCATTCATTCATTCAATCACCTGTCCGCCAGTGCAGCAATGACCCAGTTAGGGGCCGAATTTTGAGTTAGTTTCGCTTTGAGATATCGTTTAAATCTTGCCAACCGTTTCGAGGGCATTAGCATAAATCAGCCTCAGACTCGAGACTCAGTTTCAGTTTCAGTTCCAACCTTGACACATCAAAAGCGCTTAGAGTGGAGAGAACTAATTGAAAATGCCACAAAGACCAAAAAAAAAGAGAAAAAAAAGACAACGTTGCAAATCAAAGCGAAACACGCACAGTCAATCTAAGCCGACAGTCATGCAATGCATCTGGGTATCTGTAAGATACATAAATACATATATTCCAAGTGCCGCGGCGACAGCTGCTTATTATAGATTCCTTGGCCGATTATTGACTTGTGGCCCCCAAAAACCAGATACGAGACCGAGCCGAGCCGCTCGGCAACCTCATAAATCCGCCAGCCAAAAAGACTGACTTTTGACACATTGCCTGCCGCAGCAGAGTACATATATCCAGATGAGATGCTGATCGTCGTCATATGCCGACATGTGGGTGGACATGTTGACACTTGACGGCATTTTGACACTTGCGGCAGTGTTGTCAGCACATGGCGATGCTGCTGATGCTGCGCCTGCTGCTAGCTGATAACTGTGCATTACTCTTAGCCAGCTGCACTTTAATTGCAAACTGCTGCTGCAACTTTCTTGCCTGGCTATCAAATGGTACACGCTCCCCTCCATTCCGCTCCCATGATCGACAATCGTTTGGCCAAATGACTGGCGCACGTTTAGCACATCAGCATCGGACTGCAAAAAGATGGTAGATGAAAGTTTGCTCTCCACAATTGTTGCACATACGCATTGACTATGCAGCCAGCTAGCCAGCCAACGCCTGCCGCGGCCAAAAGTAATTACAAAACGTAGAAAGGCCTGCCCAGAATGATAATGGCAGCAATAATAGAAAATACTCGCAGTTATGGCCACAACCAAAGACGCGGGAGGGGTATCCTAAAACTGGCTGGAAAAGAAAGCATGCGGAGCTGCTCGTTGCATTCTCATTTGGGAATATTGTAAAGCAAAATATAGCATTCAAAATTATACGTAGATAACCGCACAGATTCGAAGCACTGCAAAAAAAAAAAAAAAAAACTAACTGAACGAACCATTTGAGATGGTTCCATGGGATGTGGGGATGTGGCATGCATGACAGCACGTTGGCTGCTGCTGCTTGAGTAACGTTGCACAGTTTGAAATGCATTTATCATTTCATTGTGGGAAACGGGAGTGCTCTTTGCTGCATATAGTATGTAAATGGTGGCACAAAAGGCAGGGAATGGCCAATGACCACCGCTGGATACTACTACGTATATGCATTTGCAGTCGTTTTCAGACTCCGCGTTCCCTAGGACTCGCACTTAATTTCGTATATTAATATGCCAGCTGGATGGCTGGGCCACAAAAACTGGCTTTTGGCTGCTTCTTCTGGTCTGGTGAACCCCAACTGTGGCGGCGACTGCTGCTGCCTTGACCTGAATAGGCCACATCATTCTAGAGTTGGGGCATGCCCCAGGGGCAATTAAAGATCCCCAGTTTCACTTTCAGCACACAATCATAACTTTTGCCAGAATGCCAGACTTCTAGCACTGACAGATGCTCCACATGCGGCCCACCCACATGATGCCGATTTGAACCCTTTTCATCTGCCCCCAGAATCTCCACTGATCTCTCTTTCGCTTCAAGGTCTGAGCTTCCTCTCCTGCCCAGACAGACAGACAGTTCCAATTCGAATAACTCACAAGTTTAGCCTCTCTACAACTTCTTTATTGAAGGCATCGCATTGTAGCTTAACGCTTTTGTTCACATATCGTTTTGTGTCTTGTATGCTCTACCAAAAGGTATTGCAACTGGCATGAGACGTTCGTTCCTCTACTGTGGAATCAAATGATCGTTTATCTGTCTTTTTTACCAACTCAAATCACTTTGTATCCCAATTTTGGTTGAGAGGGTATTCCAAGTTCTTTTTGATGAAGTTTTTGGACTTCGTTTTTTGGCTTCCTTCCAGAGAGCGCTCTTAAGTAATTTATTGTGTATCGAAAATTTTGAATTTGCATGCAAAAGCCATAATTCTTAATTTACTCATTCCTCAGCTTTTATTATGAATGCCTGCCTTGGCTTTGCCTTTGACTTTGACTTCGTCTGTGGCTGCGGCTGGGGTTGTGGCTGACTGCTGCGTGTGACCGCAAGACAGCCCCCCAATTAACTGTCGGGGCAATGGGAATGGCATGGGGCTGCTGCAGCTGCAGCATGCAGCATCACGGCAGGCAGGCAGGCAGTCAGCTTTTAGCTACGCCTCAGCTTAATGGCTCTCTGGCTTCTTTTGTACAAAGAGAGAACACTTTCCGTTTCGTTTGGACAGCAATAAAATCAAATTCTCACTAATTGCTATGATCAGACACAGTTATAAATCTGTGAGTGCTGCCTGCCTGCTCATATTTAAATGATGATCGGCTCTAAGAAACCCTCTGGTACCAAGCAAGCCAAAGGCTGAGCATTTTGGCTGAACATTCTCAACCATCGATGGCAATTATGTGGCAATTTAAACAAATTCAAGTCATTTTACAGCAATTTGCCAGGCAAGTACGAGCACAAGTTTAAGTCACTTAAAGATCTCTCTCTGTCTCTCTGTCGATTTGCAATGGAAACGATGCTTAATTGAACTTTGCCAATTGGCAGCAATCGGCCAACCGGGCAACAAATCAAATGCTCACCCGCAATAAATCAACTTAATTAAACCACATGTTTAACATTCAAATGAAACACTATTAGCGCATATCGTTCGAATACAATTTGCAATAGTGGTAGTACAAAATGTTCAATAAAACTATCGAAAACTTATTGATTGCCAATCGGATAAGAGAGGTTGGGGGGAGCACAATGTTTGACATTAGAAACTGTCACTTTTATGAAAGCCAAAGTGAATTTATGCTCCAGCATTATCTGCTCAATTTGAATATGAATCTGTTTGTCTGTTTTTGGAAGGGGTTGGGGAGATACCTATTTGTAGCTCGATGCCAATAACATGATAAATGCTTGTACGTAATTTGTTACCTCATCGCGGCAGCCCCGAAAAAAAAACTTTTATGCTAATTAAAACAAAACTAGATGTCGATATTGTTTAATTGGCCCAAAAGCCAAAGCGGCAGCCGAATCAGGCATCATTCAGCCGTATCAATGGATACGAAGACGGCATCGGCATGGCGATTGTAATTAGCATATTATGAGAATCGACACAAATGCTCAGGCTCTGGCTCAGCCTCAGGTCGGTGGGGGGTGGGACGTAACCCCCTGCCATAAGAGATCTGACTGTTTAGATAAGGCTGCAAATTTATGATAGGACAGCAAAAGCGATACCAAATGGCAATACCAACACACAATTAAATAGAAAAAGAATTGATGGCCCACTACTCACAGCACAACGAATGGAGTTATGCCCTAAGAACACATTGTGAGATGTTAGGTATGGGCAAAAGATAGATCTAAGATAAGATTAAATGCAATGGATACAACTCATTAGTATACATTTGTAGAAAAATCTGTGTGTATGCATCTATCTCCGCAACGCGTGCATGCTAAAAGAAATTCAATGCTAAAGATATATTCGATTATGTATAAATATTCGATGCAATTCCATCCATAGTGAAGCGTGGACGTGCATTCTAGTTCCCTATCAAATCTGTCCAGTTTGAGCCCCTCTTTTGCACCCATATACCCTAATAAATATACTCTATCTATCCATGACTGCTTCATACTATGGTGGAGGCGGTAGACTCGCATGAATTTCGTTTCCGATTGCCGCGTATCCATAAATTACGTGAAGCAAGTCAATGAGATGCCACACACAAAAAAAAAAAAAAAAAATGCATGAATTGGAGTCGTTGTCGTCGGTGATGTCTTCTGATTTGATCTCCGCTTGTGTTGTCTTTGGCAGCAGCACTGCGCCTGCCTGACAAAACGCAAATTGTTTTATCAAGAAATTATGAGAAAATGCTAATAAGGCAAATAAATTTGGCATTAAAAATTAATAAACAACGGCATAAATGAATGGGCAGATTGGGCAGCAGAATGGGGAATGTGTCTCCCGGTCGCACACTGATTAAATTTCACACTCAAATGGGCGTTGGGAACGGGCAGGGTAAACACGGCTTGTCCAAACAGCTTTTTGTGTTAATTGAGGTGGGGTTGGGGGCTGGGGATGGGCCTTTGATTAATACCGCCCGGGATGGCCCAAGAAGAACATCGACTGTATGTTCGAATGCAAAAAGAAACCCCAACAGATTCTGCATTTTCGTATTAACCCACTAATTAAGACATCAAAATGGGGGCTCTTACGACAATAGAAACAGACGGCCGCAGGGCTCTCCCTTTTTTTGCATAGAAATCCATCAAGAGATCACGTTTTCCATGTCCACACAGAAACATAAACAGAAACAATGGCCGACAGTTAACAGTAGTTTTCAGTTAATTAATTTCCAAATAAAAACCAAAAAAAAAAAACAATAGAGAAATATCAAAATTTTAAACACTACAAATCATGGTTTAATGTGCCCCCAAACGACCAACAGCCGACAGTCACAAGCCCCAAGAAAATGCCGTCTTGACCATAATTAAATTGTCAGTTCCCAAAACATGAGTTTGACCATACGACTATGTCTATTCGTTTTAATCGTGGGGCAACCCGAAACAGTTAAAGTTAATTCGAATCATTGTCATTGACTGATCGGTCAAGAGAGTTTTGGGTGGGGAGGGAGAACTCGCGATGTAAACTGGAAAAAAAAAAAGGAGCAGCTACTGTTAAATGGATAGTTCTACGGATACTCTATGAAGATAGATAAATGTACATAATATACATAAATAGAATATAAATATAGCCATTAATATATTTATAGATTTTCCCATAATCCACCTTCAGTTGTGTACTTCCTGAGTTCTGTTCCCTACAGCATTTATTATTAGATTTTTGTGTTCATTTCATATCAATGCTTTTAGGAAATTTGTTTTAATCTCATTGAGGCTTTCAGCCGAGACTCATCCATCTAGCAGCACACCCCCTCCTTCCATCCAATCAGCCAATTAAGCTCCGCAAACAGGCACTCTGTCTGTAGGGTACTTAAGAGTCAACTAACCGATCATCTGGCATCATAATTAGCCAAATCTCGAGGCAGTAATGGATAGCGCCAAGTCGACAACACACGTTTTATTGGCTGCCAGGGGATGCGGGGACGCTCTGAAACGAAGTCTAAGACTGTGGGGCCCCTTGTGTTCTGACCATGCTTTTGCCATTTGTTTTTATTGCTTATCAGCAATTGCTGCCTCCGCACTGGCTACAGCAACAGCAACAGCTACAGCTCTCGGGCTGCTCTCTGCATCCTCCGCTGACAGAGCGTAACATTGTCGTCGTAGTAGCAGTCGGTGTCGCCGTCGTCGTCACCGTCGTCGTCTTCGTCTTCGTCGCCGCCGTCGCAGTCGTTGTCTTCGTCGTCGCAGTCTTCACCGTTGTCATCGCCAGCTACATGGGGTTGGGATCTGGGTTCTCGGCTCTGGGCTCTGGGCTCTAGGGTCTGGGGGGGGATTGGAACGCGCGATGCGTCAGTTCGTTAGCTGTTCACCCAAAACAACAACAAGACAGGCAGTCAAAAATCGGCAGACAACGAAGCATTAGATTCCCTTTACATTGTATATGGAGAACATTCCCTTTGATGCGTTGCAAACCTTTAGTTTGAATCATAATACCCACTCGAAAAGAGTACCACAAGCCGAGGCTGACACTCACATGGAGCGCCAGCGACAGACCCTGAGCCAGAGAGAGAGAGAGAGAGACACGGAGAGAGAGAGAGAGAGCTACTACGAGAGGCACAAGAGCGACGTCATGTTTGTATGATTATGCCCGGAAGCACTAATTACCTTATTTACACTTTTATACTCTTGGCGAGCGTTGCGCATGCGCGGATCGGATGCCCGATGTATGGTGATCGGTGATCGGAGGAGAGATCGGAGGAGATCTCTCGAAAACAGTTGTTTATGGCTTGTGGAAGCTGCTGCGGTTACTGATCTTGCCACATACACTCACCAGCTGCTATGCCCTGCAACTACCTATACATTTGCATATCTAGCGGATGTTAGCTGCTGGGTTTCACATCGAAAAACAAAAAAAAAAAAAAGTGAAAATTTGCCAACTAAAAAAATATAAAGTACAAGCGGGGAGACCTCGAAAAAACGAAAATCTTAATCAAGTCCTGCAGTTGTAGAGCAAATAATCAATTGTCCGCCCTGCCACAAGTGGTTCCATGGTGGTTCGGTGGCTCTGGTGGCTGCCTCCAGGCACAAGCCACTCACTCGACTCGCTGATAAAGCCGTTTTTGGGTGCAGCAACTTGGCTGTAAAGACTGACTCTGTGCTGTGCTACCGATTGCCACTGATTAAGCCATGAATCAGCTGGCCTAGCAACGTGTAATGCAACGATTTTTTCCTCTCTTTTTTTTGGTGGGCGTGAGCCTGGCAGCTAAAGGCTGCTTTTGAGGCGAGTGATTGTCATGCTATGGTAAAAATCAATTTTCCATTCAGTTTTCCATCTGCACTCAGCCAGGTATATTTTCTATAAATTTTGCAGCGAAAGCTGGACACATGGGGAAGGCGGCTGCATTTGGAACTGATTTTGAATCAATTTCTTTTGGACAGGTACTAAAATTCACCTCAATTGATTGCTCAAACTTCTAATGGAGAAAACTACAATCAAATGTTGCCCCGAATTCAAATGGAATTGAAATGTCTGGAGGCACCATCAAACTTTTAAATACTTTTGTTGTGGACCAGAACGGCACTTGGATAGCATCAAATAATACTTCAATTGAGTGCATAGATAAACCACAAACGAAACGTATCTAAATTGAAAGGGAAATCGACCTCCTAGCAGTGAGAGAGAGAGAGAGAGTCAGTCAGTCAGGTGGTGCAGCATTCCTGTGCGTCCCCTTGGCTGCGGTCTGGCTGGGCTTTTTGGAGATTTTTTTTTTTTTTTCAATTATTAGCAACGCCTAACGAATGCCAATTTTCTGTTGCCGTTTCTCTGTCTGTCTTGACTGCTGTTTGCACATAAAATCATTTTTACCACAAAGCACGGAAGTTGCCTTTGAGGGATTCGAATGCAATTTGGGGCAAAAGCAAAAACACAGCAAGAGCAGCAGTCAAAAGCACCAGCCAAAAGTCCATTCGAAAATCCGTTCTAAATTGTGCAAGAATATTTTTATTGTGTTTGCTCTTTCGACAGGGTCAACAAGTTAATCACATTGTGTGGCATGAATATAATAGAATTCTTATTTTCCTGTGGTTACTGGCTTTGGCTTTGGCTATGGCTGCTGCGCACGCGTTTGAGCCAACAACAGAAAGACAGGGCGGAGACAGAGGGAGACAGTGGGAGACTGGGGAACTGGTGGACTGACTGGTCTCAGTGGCTGTGGTTCTTTGTTGGCACGGAAATTGACGTTTAAAGCGGGACCCAGCTGTCTGGCCTTTTTTTGGGCCAAGAAGTAAGTACGCTTTAGCCTTTGGCGTTCAAATTGGCAAATTAAGTCATACGCCTGCCTGCCTGGCTGCCTTTTTGCCTTTTTGCGACTGCAGTTTTGCCGCTCAACATTATTTTGCAATAATTATTGATTTATTGTCTTGTTTGCTGTCCCATTGGTGCCGGCCAGAAAGGCCAGAATCAAAGCGCCGACAAAAACCATTATCACATGCATGCGAAATTCTAGAGTTCCCATGCTCCCCACAGATCATTAGTAAACGTGGCTAATGATGGGCAATAAGGGGCTGTGGCTCCATAGCTGAGGCGGGCCAGCTCATAGCTGGTAATTGGAAGGGCACGCACATTAGGGCGTGGCGCATTTCTACAGCTAGAAAGTAAGGCACTTAAGTGGCAGGGGCTGGGGCAAACCTTTCCCTTTTGGCGTGTTCAACGCATTAATATTTCACGCCTACCAATCCGTGCGTCCGAAACTAGCGCGGAAAATCCAATAACTATACGAAAAGTGGCCGCTGATCGAAAGGTGAATGCCTCTAACACACACAAGATTACAGCTTAATGGCTTCATTCGATTTCGCACACAGACATACACAGATTAATCATTAATCGGCTATATATAGTAGTATAGTATGTATTTTCCATAATTTCAATTTGCATATCCGATCTGTGCTGCCCCACCTGCTGCGTTTCAAGTGGCTCCGGTGGAACGAGTTTTCTTCATCATTTTTCCTGAGCTACCCACCCAAAAAGCAAAAAATGAAATCAAATTGCAAAATATTTTTAACGCCTTATTATGGAAAATGTGCTACAGATTTGTTAAGGCCAGTGGTCGGGTGGAAAACAATTTCCATTTCCTGACAGTTCCAGTCCAGTACCAGTCCCAGCTCCAGACCCAGTGCTTGCCTCCTTCCTTGAATCGCCTCCTGGCGGCCGCCGACAATTGTTGGCCGCCGCTGCTGCGCTTTCTTGTGGCATGGCAGAGAGAGAGAGAGAGAGAACCCACTTATCTAATTGCGATTCCGGGAACTGGTTTTCCTTGATACATTTTTCCAACTCATTAGAACTCAATCATAACTCGCTAGACACGGGACTCGTTTCAGCTTTTCAGCTTTTGCTGTTTGCTGCTCCATCTACCACGTCCCCTCCTGTCCCCTCCTGTCCCACCGTATCCCACTGTCCATGCAATAGGCAAATGTAATCGTTGCTACATATTTTTTGCCAGCCGACGCGCACAATTGTTGCCGTGAGCAATTTCTAGCCAAGAAAACGAGGCAGCAGATACAAATAGAAGAGAGTTTTGTGTGGTTCTAGCGAATGATTAGTACCCCTTAAACTTACATATCCGAAGGAGCGAAGTATTCAAGCAACTTTTTCCCTTTGAAATGTTCGAATTGGATATCATTTTGTGTACTAAAGTAAGCAGTTTTTCACAACTTGGCTGAGAGCCTCTTTCTTTTTGCCTGTTACATACATCTTCCTTAAATAAATACACCCCGTTTACATTCCACAATCAAGGGGTAGCAGCAAAGAGCCAGAACACGCCGGACGTGTTCCATAAACAACACTTTGATTACGACAACGCGGGCGCACAAACGCAAATCGATGTTTTCATATGGAAATTGAATCAAAGTCAAGTCAACTCGCAGCCCCAACCAGGCCCAGACCGAACCGAACTGGACTGGACCAAAAACCAGAGACCAGTACTGAGAGAGTACCCCAGTATTCAGTACCTAGAATATGGAGCACCATCAGCAGAGGCAACATGTGTAGCTGCCTGTTGTGGCTGCGGCCCAGGCCTACAATTGAAGCTCTGTTGTGGCCATGGCTTCGAGCCGTAAGCCCAATTGGCCTTGATGCGAGGCGAGGCGAGAGCCAGGCCATGGCGTCAGCGCTTTTGTGGCCAGTAGCCCATGTAGCAAGAGACGAGACTACGACTGTGAGGGCTGGGCACTGGGTCACCCAAGTCTCTTTTGTGGTTTTCGCTATGATTATTAATCAATTCTTTCATATCATTTCGCTTGAATTGAATTCTTTATACGAATCGTTTAAAGCTATAGCAGCTCTATAGCTGCTGTCTGTCTGGCTGCCTTTTTTTTTTACTCTAATTAATTCAACAAAAGTTTTCTGGGCCGTCCATTGTGGCAGGGTTTTCCGCTTACATTCAGCTCCCGTTGGCTGCCACTGCCACTGCCACGGCAGTTGTTGTGAAAGGTAGGCAGCATTCATTATTTGGATGTTTATGTTTATTAAAAACCATTTAATTACTTTGCCCGTCAGACACACACACACACACACGCACCCAACAGCAATTGTAAAGCAATTCAAATCGAATATTAAATGCTGAAAAAAAGGGCATTAAAATCACAATAATAATTATTTATTAATGGAAAATTGTATGGCGATTGGCAGCTGGCAAAAGGGCAATCGATTTGAATGTGCGGCAATGTGAACTCAAAAAAAAAAAAAAAACAGCATGATTACACCACACGAATGGTTTTAGAATTTCAAAGATACAGATACAACTGCGGCTCTGGAACGTAATTAAAAGTCTTGTAGAAAAATGCAAAACCCTTGCATGCAAATGAAGTATCTCCCTGGATGATGGGGAGGGGCGACGCACACACAGGAAACCGAAACCCTTGCCACATCTCTTCCCAGGAGCAGGTGTCGAAATTGACAGATGAACAAAACGCTCTACCCGCTGAGAAAACCGGAACTGGGCGACTGTAATTGCCAAGGGGGCGTGGCTAGTTGTGTATAAAAAATTACACCAGAAGCGGACACAGCCTGGAGGAAACCCAATCCGGAGTCTCAGGCTAAGTCTGAGACTGCGACTGAGTTCAATTTAAATTTTAATCGCATGCCTAATAGACAAACCCGGAGTAAATGTCAGAATAAAGAGACTAAGAGCCGACTTAAATCATGCCAACATTTACAAAGTACTTTGCAAAAGGCCTCCACATAGATACACGCATACACATACACACTCGTACATGTGTGTGTGTGTGAACACACCGAGGGATGTGTGAGAGTCACGGACACGTCGTCAGATATGAAGATGCGGCGACTACACTGGACGATGGGCCCAAGACAAACTTCCGATCACGTTGTAAGTCAGCGGCAAAATTGCTAAAGACTGCGCGTCCTCCCCATAGCAAAAGGCTTTCAGAAAAAGGGTCTAAGCCAGACCGAGAGAGAGACAGCAAGAGAGACAGCAAAGAGAGAGAGAGAAAAAGTTAATGGAGGCAAATGCATCAAAATGGTTAATTGGATCTGGAACAGCAAATGACGAACACTTTTAGTGTTTATGGCAGTAGCCCCCAATGCAGGCCCATGCCCATGGCCATGGTTCAGGGCCCAGACTCAGACTCAGAACCCAGACCCAGACCCAGAGCCAGCCAAAAGATTGCGGCAGATAGGCAAGTGTGTACGTGGCTTTGATGCAAGGCTGATGGCGTTGAGAGCTGCACACACACACACACTGCTGAGGGGAGGAATGGAGTGGAGTGGAAAGGTGAGGCATGCAGCATATAGCAAACAGCTCAAGTGGCAAGCGTGTTGTACACGACACGCATTAGCGTGAATGAAGTAGTTCTTGCTGTTGCTGTTGTTGTTGTTGTAGTACTTGCCTTTGCCATTTTTTAATCGAATCCAATGCGTGGAGCGAGAGAGTGCGAGAGCACTGGGCCTTCCACAGACAACAAATGTGCAGGAAAATTAATGGCAAACTTTGCAGTAATTTCCATTAAAGTGGGCACAGCTCCAAAATCCACTTGTTGCCTCTGCTAAGAAGGCGAAGCTGGCCAAAAGGCTGGCCAACTTCCGTGTTCCATGCACCATAGCTAGACGACTACTAGCTGGCAGAGATCGGTTAAATGGTAATGGAGCAATACGATGATGGCCTCCACGAGCTGTCTAATGGCCAGAATATGATGGAGTTTTTACCATCATATATGTACATACATATGTATGTATGGTACATGTAGTGTGTGGAAGGAGCTAAAACAGAGGGATATAAAAGGGTATTTGAAGTGCTTAATCCCCCGATTTGGTGGTAGACACTTCTGTTTATAGAACCCAAACAGTCATATTGCCAAGGGCAACAGCGTTGTTAGACGAATATATTGATTTATCCTCCCAATTTTCAGCGACTTGCAACAGTCGAAAGGGATATACCAAGCCTGCAAGATGGATATGGACTGTAAGTGGCAAAGGATATATCCCTCGATTCGCTCAAATTAGTTGTCAATTTCCTTAGTGAACAACGATCTGGAGAAGCGTATATCGGATGCTTTTTGTGTGTTCGATCATCACGGGGACAAGTTCATAGATGTGCGCGAGGTGGGCACGGTTCTTCGGCTGCTGGGCTGTGTGCCCACCGAGGAGGAGGTGAACGAGGTCATCTCGGCCACCGAGTCGGAGGAGACAAGCGGCGAGGTGCATCTGACCAAATTTCTGCCACATGTCTCACAGTTGCTAATGGAACGCAAGTGGGTGGTGGCAAGTCCTTCATGGAATTTATGTCTGTAGATTCCTCGTTCAATTACTTGCAGAATGGAACCTGCACCACCGGAGAAAATCCTGCAGGCCTTTAAGATATTGGATCCGGAGAATAAGGGCTACCTGACCAAGGAGACCTTTGGCAAGCTGATGATGGAGGAGGGTGAACCGTTCACCCAAGAGGAAATGGATGAAATGTGGCCAGTGGCCATAGATCCCATTAGCGGTCATATACCCTATGAGTTCTACTTGAATCAGCTAATGGTATGGATACTCTCTGCAGTTAACACTGGAATGGATTATATATTTTATCTGTATCTTATTTTCTTAGGTGTATCTTTAAATCCTTTTAATCGGGAGCAACTGCTGGCTGAGTCGACTGCTCGGTGAAATCTCTACAAATTCAAATAAAACACCGCCAACACTTTATTTGATATTCTGATTATTTCAGCAAGGAAATCTCTTAAGCTCACTGCCGTTCAGACTTTCCCGTTGGCCTCTTAGCCACTTTGGCTTTGCATTAGCCTCACATCCACAGAGACAGAGAGAGAGAGAGAGAGAGAGAGAGGATGGAAGGAGTGGCAAAGCTAACTAACCAACCTAGGCAAATGCGTTTCAAAGTGGCAAACATAAGTCCACACTCCTGGCTGTCCCAGGTCTAAGTCCAGGACACTCTCAACAGAGATGCTGCTGCTGCTGAAGCTACCTCTAACATCGTTCCACATGGGGCGGAACGCGGCAAAGTGGGTTGCGCATCATTAGCACAACTAATGGATGTTCACTTTTCTTAGCCAGCCCCAGCCCCAGCCCCAGTCCCAGTCGTGTGTCCCAGCCCCAGCCAGCGACTGGTGTCCAAGTCCAAGGCTCCACAAATTGCCGGCTGAAAGGCAACAAAATTTAAATAAATTAAAATACCTCTCGAAGTCTATTTGCTAGGGATCGCTCCAGCTTGTTCTTGTGGTCGGTCGGTTGTTGGAGTCGTGTTCTCGCTTCCGTATTTATTAAATTCTAAATACGCGCTGATGGATGCACTTAACTGCATCTTATGGATTAAAATATTTCATGTATACTCTGTCTCTCTCTCACTCTCTCTCTCTCTGTTGCCATTCCCCCAATCCAATTCGCATTTGGATTCGTGCGGCTGCCATCTGCACGTTCTGGCGCTTTTGGCCAATTTGAGTGATTGCATTGCGCGCATTTAAATGGATGCCTCCTGTTCAGAGAGAGAGAGAGAGAGATCTCTCTACAAATCCGAATCCCTCCACTTTGTATTTGTATCTCTCATTCTAAACAAGTTACTACGTGAGTCTTTGGCCTGTGGACTAATGGACTTTTAATCTTTACAACTTGTACAACAAAAACAACAACAAAAATTGACATCGCCGCCAAAAGGAACTTGATTGCAGTGAAATTGTCAGTGCCATAAAGTAAATCTTCAAACCATTTGGAATGAATCTTCTCAAATGTCTGTTCTGTTCATCTCTCTCTCTGTGAATTGGATTTGGGCAAGACCTGACCTGACTTTTGCTTTATGAACTGCCAAAAGAAGTCGCCCACAATGTGGGTTAAGTGTCCTCCTTGGCGGCAGTCAAAGCGTCTGAAGAGTTTGACATTCGATGGTGGGGGGAGGTCGTAAAAAAAATGCAAAATGCCGAACAAATTGTCAAAGTTTGCTCCAGAGTATTTCCGGGACAATGCTCCCCGCTGCCTACCCTTTCTGAGCCTGCGGCTGAAACTAAAGCAGAGACTGAGGCAGAGTCTGTGGCAGAGACTGAGGCTGAGACTGATGATGATTTACGCTCTACGAAGCGTAATTAAGATTTATGCTCCATACTCACTTGCAAAATGTATCTGAACCCATAAATACCGACATCTACATACAACACACACAATTGCAAATTTGTTGCGTACGAGAGTTGTGTATGTGTATGTGTATGTGTGTGTGTGTGTGTGTGCTGCATGCCCCTAATTGTTACTTATGCGTCTTTTGTTTGTGCGACATTAAAACTAATTAAGTAGAAAGAGTTTCTATAAGATTTATATGCCTCAATGATTGCATATTATTACAAGTGCTCACACTACCCCACATTCTCTTTGTGGAAAGGGTGTGTTGCAAATTAAAGCAATTAGTTGCATTTTAAGACAATTACCAATGTCCAGTGCACAGTGCACAGTCGGCCGCAGGGAATTTTCCCTAATGAGTGGGGCGAGTGGGCTGAGTGGGTGGCCCAGCAAACACAAATATTTATACCCATTTTGATTGATATCACCTTGAGGTTGCTTTTCGAAGGGAAATCATTTTGAATTATTCATATGTGTGTGTGTCCTATTTGGTAGTGTGCAGCAACATACTTAGACTTTGTCTCAAGATTCTTTAATCTACAACCCCAAAAGTTGCAATTTCCATATTGCAGATTGCCTGAATCTACGATATATCTACCTCTACATTCATTTATTCCACCTGTTTATGTTAAATATTCATTGTTATTCACGTGTCTACTATTTTTATTCAGAGATTTCTTTTACGTTTCACCTCCTCTCGATATTAAGACCCCTCCGGAATCCTTTTATTGTTCAGCTGCACTTGCAGCATAACTTTCAATCAACTTTCTGTTTACCTACACTGTCCTCTCCTCTGCTCTGCTCCTCTCTTCTTCACTACTCTTCTCTACACTACTCTTTATAGTGGAAGCTACTTGTTTTGATTACCCTCCCCTCCCGCCTGACCAAACATAATCGCTGACGAGAGTGACTTGGGGAAGCAAGATCTCACCCAGTTACAGAGCCAACTTCAAATCAGACTTCACAGCTGCATTGAGAACAAACGAAAGCGCATGCCGGGCCGGGCCGAGACCGGGACTCGAGACCGGGGACTCGTACTCGTAATTCCCATTTCGAGTGGTTCAAGTGTGGTGTGGTGGTGGTGCTGCCTTTCCTTGCCGCTAATTGAATTTAAGCAATGAAATATAATTTGGATTTTTGCATGAGGCACCCATCGCGTAGCACGCCAAAAATCATAAAAAAAAGGAAGAGAGGAGAGAGGAGGAGAAAAAATGAAGAAAAAGAAAAACGAAACAGAGACAGAGGTAGAGGTAAAGGTAGAGACAGATAGCAAGGTAAAACATGAAATGAAATTGCAAAAAGGTGAACAACATGCAATGGATTGACCGACTGGTATGGGGTTGGTATACATATATGTAGAATGGGAGATGTGGAGCTGCCTGAACTGGAAACAAAAAAGCGTGGCCAGTGGCATGCAGCCTGCTTGCGTCTTTATTGTTGGAGCGCAGCCGCCATACCCCAAGACCTCATCATCATCATCATCCTTGTACTGGTAGTAGTCATCGTCGTCGTCGTCGTCGTTGCTGCCATGTACAACACCCAAAGGTATCAGCAGTCAAAATGCTAAAAATGTATTTACCACAAAAGTAACAACAACAACAACAACGACGAAGACGACGACGACAGCAACTCAGCTGGGTTTTAGCCCATTGCGGCTGGTGGTGGTGGTGGTGCTGCTGCTGCTGTTTCTCTGGTTGTGGCTGTGGCTGCGGCTGCCCTTAATGGATCTGCAGCACTTTGAGTGATTTATTTCACACGTTGATGAAATGGACAGCAATGGGCCGCATTTTGACGTTTATTGCAGGCAGTGGCAAGGGCCGCAGCAGCAGCAGCAATGCCCACGGCATGTGTTCTGCGCATGCGCGCAGCCCTTCAACAACTGCAACAGCAACAGCTAAAGCTCAGGCGGCCAAGCAAAAGAGTAAAGAGCAGAAGGAAGAAGACCCTGTGCAGTTCGGTCAGCCTTAGGTACCCTTTCTCGGGGGTATACAGAACATAAAGGAGCTTTTGGGCACAAGGAAAACTCAACCAAAACGAATAAACTGCAAAAGAGCATCCAAAAACCGTTTTAACTTTCGTTTTTCCAGTATTTTTTTGTTTTTTTTTGATATTTTCCCTTTTCTTGCTTTTGTTTTTTGTTTTTTTGCAATTGCATTGTGAGCCTTGCACGTCTTTTGGTAATAGCCATAGCCCCGCCGACCGTGCTGGGCTTTAATGAGGCGCGAGTTATGATTAGTAGTAGGTCCGACTAAGGGAGCTGTTGGGCCACGGTGGTGATTTTGGTAGGTTTCAATAAATGATTGCAAACACGGTCTGGTTTAATTGAACGATTGTTCCAAACTGAATTCTTTATTCTGAACTTCTTGTATCGATGCCTTATGTTTACCCTACTTATGCTGATCTAGCGGAATGCACTTGTAACCGGACCGGATGCTTATGTGGGGCTCGTCTTGGCAGCGGCCCCGATGTTTATGTTTGGTTGGCAACTTTGTTTGCCAACTAAGTGTTTGTTTACTTCTCGTCGTCTGGCTGCCGTAGGGGTTTCGGTGGGGGACCGCCGAGGGTAAATGCTGAGGCGGTAACTCCTCCCCCCTCAGACTGAACCACCGACCATAGTGGAGCGATGGTTGGTGGGAAGGTGACAGGTGGAGCAATAGTTGGCATGGGTGGTACCGCTGGTGTGAATGTAGTTGTTCTTTTCGAAAGGCCTGCCATAGTTGCCACCACTATCAACAGCACCGTTAGCATTGTATATGTTGCTGTTGTGTGAATCGCCGTTCCCGTCTGGATTTTGTTGATTTGTATTTTTGTTTCAATGTCCTCCATCCTCAGTTCGTGAATTCCCAGTTCTTGGGTCGTTATATTTGTGTGTATCGTTTCAACCTTGGGTATTTCCAAGTTTAACTTTGCCGTGCCGAGCTTCTCCCTGGCTTCGTATTGTATGTTGTTAATCATGGTCCTGCAATCACTGAACGTGATCAGCGCGGATCCATTTATCGTTCTTTCTTGTCCACAGTCCGTGTGCACCTTCACCTTTTCACCATTGAAAATCGCGATGTAGCCTTCTTCTGGCTCGAAGATCCTCCTTACAAGTCCTACATCCCTAGTCTCGCAAGTTGCTTCCTCTCCGCTGATCAGTTTTCTAATGCATTCCTCGTTAACTTGGTTCACAATTTTCTCATTCTTACATGTATACAATTCTCGTATTTTCTGGCATTTGTTCTTATAGTATAACATTTCGCTCTTATTGATTAATACATAATCTGGTGTTACAATAAATTCCGTTTTATTAATGGGTAACGCTATAATTCTTTGTAAGGAATACGTTCCCTTTTTGAAAATAGGTAATTTTACGGCAAATATTATATCCGTCCTATTCATAATTGCTCTCAATTCTAAAAAACTCATACATATGCTCGTCGGATATTATTTTTTATCCCCTGTTCTTCTAACTCTTTTTACGCACTTCGTCGCTTCCTGTTTATCGAATATAAATTTCGAGATTAATCCTATCTTTGCTAATAGCAGGCTTTCTGCTATATCATTTAGGTTCAATCCTAACATATCTATCGTCACGGACATCCTTTCTATATACTCTAGCTTATAGATTCTTTTTATCTTCTTCTAGCAACGTCTTGCTTATTCCGTTTTCATATTTGTTCAAAAACGTGGCTACTCTAGCTTGCTCTTCGTTGATATATCTTGTTACATTTCGAAACATTATGCTAATCTTACTACTCGTTCTATCCTGGGAGCTTATGGCTTCCCTTAATCCTTTCTCTTCCTCCTGCATTTTTCTTATTTCTTCCTCTAGCCTTTCTGCATCTTGTGCGTCTAAATTCCCTGTTATTGATTTAACGACTGAACCTAGTCCGTTAATCAATCCCCTTGTCTCCTATTCTTTGGGCATATAGCCTCTAATCTTGTTTTATCATTAGTAGCTTACTCTGGAGTGCCTTCACCAGATCTTTTGTTTCGGCATCCTCAGCTATGTCCCTGAGCATTGTTCCTATGCTCTCTGTCGCCTCTCGATACTCCTGTAGTCTTACTATGTGCACAAACGTCTTGTGCGTCTGTATTATCTTTGCCGAGCCTAAATTGATCTGTGCCAACGGCTCGTCTCCCCTCAATGGTCGTATTTCAAAGCTCGTTTCCGCGGCCATGGTCCTTGACCACCTGTAATTATTTATTCATTTGGTTTAGTTAATCTTCTGATTTTCTCTTTGTGAATTTTCTGTGGTCTGGTTGATGTTAGTGTGACCCCATTATCTTCCAGCACCTTGTGTTTTGAGAATCGCGGTGTAATCTTATCTCTCCTGTTCTCCTTCCTAAATATTGTATCTCCTGCCTGTACCGGGCTTGGTTCTTGTCTATCTGTGTTCGCTACGTCTATTCTCTTGTTCTTTTGTTGCTCTACCCTTTCCTTGATTTTCGGGTACAACTCCGCCTGAAACGCATTGATCTTTCGTAAATAATCGTGCTCGTTGTTAAAGGACACGTTATTTAAGAAAGTATGTGTTCTCCCTGTGAATAGTTCCTGCGGTGTTAGCTTAGTAGCTGAATGAATAGCATTATTGTATGTTATAAACGCCTCATCCAGTATTTCCTCATGTGTGATTTCCAACTTATTTGTTTTCTTTTGTTTCATGTATTAACCTGTATATTTCCGTTATCGTGGGAGTGTAGTCTTTCGACCGTGGAATTGCTCGACGACTGTTGAAAAGACGTTGTGTGCAGTTCTAATTCGTACTGCCTGCAAAAAGTCTTTTTTGAATAGGTTGGACGAAAACTCTATTCCTTGATCGCAGACTATCTTTTTGGGTACCCCGAATGAGGCCATGAACCCTTTTATTGCCCTAACTATATTTACGCTTTCTTTTGCTGGGATCGTTAATCCCCAAGCGTATCTTGAGAACTTGTCGATTATGGTTAGTACATTTTTCTTGTTCACAAAATACAAGTCTATGTGTATTATTTCCATCGGTCTCTCCGGTGTCTCTGTCAAGGTATACTTTATCTTGTTTGGTTTTCTATCGTATTTTTGGGTTTGACAACTGTCACAATTATTTATTGTTTGGGTAATTGACTGTTTCATATGGGGAAAAAACACCTTCCTTTTCAGGTGAGCTAAGGTTTCCTCTATTCCCCTATGGTTGCTTTTTTCGTGATAATCTTTAATGGCTTGTTCCTGTTCACTCTTTTCCGTTATATCTGGCAATAAAACTGTACATCTTATTGCCCTATACAACTTGCTATAAGCAAAGTACTTGCAATACACTTCTTGGATTGTTATCACCAAGTTTTCGGAATCAGCAACGCTACCGTTCTCTTTTAGGTTTTAGAATTTCTTTTAACCTACGGCCAATTGTTTCGTCATTAAAATCGTTTTCAGTCCAAATGATTCGTAGTTTGTTCCTGAATGGAACTTGTTTTACTACTCCCGCTGTTTCCCCTTCTTGTATAACCACTTGGATATTATACTCATTCAGTGGTCTTTCCGATATTGGAAATCCCAGTTGTAGGTCCTCCTCAGCAGAGTGAATCGTCTCTCCGTTCGTTGCTACCTCTGAGGCATTCTCTAACACATTGAGTTCTGGTTGAATTCTGCTCAATGCGTCCGCCACTACGTTCAAAGAGCCCTTCTTATACACAATCTCGTAGTCGTACTCCAACATTTGAAGCCTCCACCTCACAAGCTTGGAATCAGGTTCTTTTGACGCTCATCAGCCAGGTTAACGGCCTGTGGTCAGTGACTATTTTGAATTTTGTGCCAAATAGATAGTGCCTAAAATGCTTAACCGCCCAAATAATGGCTAGCATTTCCTTTTCTATAGTTGCATAGTTCACTTCTGACTCTGACAACGTTCTACTAGCATATGCTATTGGTCTGTCCGTTCCCAGATTTCCTTGGGACAAGACGGCGCCAATCGCATAGTTGCTTGCATCCGTGGTAAGGATGAATGGTTTTTCGAAATCGGGAAACTGTAAGATTGGATCGTTACATAGTAAGGTTTTGCATACCTCGAATGCTTCTTTGTATTCCTGATCTATCTGTACAGCCTTTTTCCCTTTTAATTGTCTTGTCATTGGTTTTGTTATAGCCGCGAAATCTCTTATAAATTTCCTATAGTACCCTAACAGACCCAAGAATGATTTGATCTGTTTCCTAGTCTTGGGAATTTCGAATCTTTTTATCGCTTCGATTTTCCCCGGGTTTGGTTTAATACCCTGTTGTGTTACTACATGCCCTAAATATTCTACCTCTTTCCTCAAAAATTCTGTCTTATCTAGCTGTAGTTTAAAAATTTACTTCTGTAAGCTTCCTAAAAAAACCTTTTCCAAATCTGTCATGTGTTCCTGCAACGATTTTGAGAACACCATTATATCGTCCATGTATATGAGACAACACTTCCCTAGCAATTCTCCGAAAATATTATTCATTAACCTTTGAAAGGTTGCGGGGCGTTGTTCAATCCGAAAGGCATTCGCACATACTCGAAGTGCCCTCCTTCTGCAGAGAATGCTGTTTTCTGGATGTCTTCTCTTCTTACCTCAATTTGGTGGTATCCACTCGCCAAATCTAAGGTTGAGAAATATTTTGCTCTCCCCAAACTATCTAATACATCATTTATTAAAGGTAGGGGTATCTGTCTTTTTTATAACTTTCTCATTTAATTTCCTATAGTCCACCACCATTCTCCATTTTCTTTCCCTGAGGCATCCTTCTTTTTGGGCACCAGCCAAACCGGTGCACTCCATGGTGAGTGGCTATGTCTAATAATATCCTGATCTAGTAACTTCTCTATCTGTCTTTTTACTTCTTGTCTTTCTTTGAATGCGTATCTGTACGGTCTTGCGTACGCCGGTATGTCGTCCTTCGTTCTAATTTGGCATTTGACTGCGTTAGTGAAAAGACAACTTATCCCCTCTTTATGAAATACCTTGGGGTACTTCCTACAAATTCTCTGAAGTTCCCTAAGCTCCTCGCTATTTAAATGTCCCGTCCTGAACTTGTGGAACGGTATGTTTTTATCTCCGTTACCTGTTTCCTCTATATTGTTAAGTTCAAAATGCTGCTCCGTTTTGAAATCGACGACTTTTAATGGTTCTTCTAAAACAACTCTTGGTCTACCTCCGCATAATTTGTTACTTCTACCAGGCTTTGTCCAGCCACCGCCCTGTCGATCACTGCCTTTAATTGTTGTAACAAATCTATCCCGATTAGTCCATCGAAAAAAACTGGTGGAATTTGAAAATCAACATTCTCATCTTTTCCTATTCCTCCCAATTCTTTTGAACGTTGGTAAATATGCTTCTTTAAAAATGTTGTGGGATTGTGTAATAGTCTTAATCGCTATTGGATCTTGTAGGTCTTTCACGTATTGTGATTGAGCTAGTTCGGGCCGAATGAAAGAAAATGTGGATCCTGTGTCAATTAGCATTTTAATTGTTTGTTTCTGGAGTAATTTGGATCGTTACATAGGGCAGGGGTTGAGTGACCCCTCTTAGTCCCTAAATATCCTGTTGGTTGTTCGAGGCTGGTTCCGAAAAATTTGCCTCCTCTTCTTGGATATTATGTAACTGCCCACTAGTCGACGGCCGATTTCCGCCCCTCTCTGAGTTATTAGTCGAATTATATGACCGTTTTGAATTGGCCGTATTATTTGACTGTCTAGAGTTGCTCGAGTTGTAGGATTGCCCGGAATAATTCGAGTTCCTAGACATCCTTGTCTGAGCGCTACTCTCTGCCCCTCCAGGTGCCTGGATTGCTAATTGGCCCTGCATCGGTTTATTGTTGGAGTAGTTATTGGCGTACCCTTGTCTGTCCCTATTCTGGCCATAATTCCACTTCGTATTTCTATTCTGGTAACTGCGATATGGTCTCCCATAATTCGCAGTTTCCCCTTGGTTAAAGGTGTCTGACCTGAATGGATTGCCCATCATTGGATAAGGAAATCCAACTCCTGGCCATCCATTCATGTTGGGCATCGCAAACGGCATTTGGAACTGCGGTTGGGTATTCGCTGCCCACCGGTACTGTGCCCAAGTGCCAGCCTGCGACCCCCGATGCGGAATTATTTAGTTTGTCTAGTTCTTGTTTTGGGTTTCTCCCATTCCTTTGGCCTGCGCGTCCGTCTGTTCCTGTCCTTTGGTTTCTATTTCCGTTTCCTCCAGAGTCCCCAAGCTCTTTTCCCTGCACGCTATCTCATATGCCTTTGCTATACTGGATACCCCCATGTTCCGTATAGTTACGCCTATCGGTCCTTTTAAGGCCGACACAAATGCGTTTAAGGCCATTTCCTCATACCATTTTGTTTTTTTCCTCAAAAGCATGCCTTGCTCGCTGGACTTAGCCAGGCTCACTAGGGCTTTCTTCAAGGTCATAACTTTGGTATACAGGGTTTCTACTTCCAACTTTTTCTCTTTAATATGGGTCAATTCCATAATTAAATCCTGCTCTGATCTCTTATCCTTGAAATGGGTAATTAATACCTTCTTAATCTGATCCCAATTTAGCTCCGACTCATCTAAGTCGAGAACTTTGTCCGCCGCTCCTACAATCTTGCTTCTTACCGCTCTTAATGCGATTACGCCTACGTTCGACCTTTCTTCCCCTTTTATCAAACTTAACACCTGCTCTACCGCTCCTATAAATCCATCTAATTTCCCAGAGTCCCCTTCGTACTTTGGGATAATTTCTACCAGGTCTATTACCTTGATAGCTTCTAACACGCTCGTCGTTGCCATTGGTGCAATCGTATTCTTTTCTGCCATAAAAATTATTGTTTTATTCTTGAGCTGCCTCTTCCTTATCTACTTCTTCGTACCTCTTCTATTATGTGCGATTACTTCTTGTGTCAGTAGTGTACTTAGGTCTCTACTGCTTAGTATATTCTTATGTGTTATGCTTATAATTATGTGTATAGTGTGTATGTGTATAATGTGTATAATGTGTATAATGTGTATAATGTGTATAATGTGTATAATGTGTATAATGTGTATAATGTGTATAATGTGTATGTGTATAATTATGTTACTTGTGTAAAGTGTAATTGTGTGGTTTGTGTACTTAGTTAATATCGTCTTCTTGTGTCGATCTTATCAGAGAGTTCCCGTGCGATGAAATGGAGTTCTGGAATTAATTTTAGAATAAGTACTTGTTTTGCATTGGTTTTTTAATATTTCAACAATGGATTGTCATAATTGGAGTTTATCTTTTGTTTCTTTTTATTTTTACTTTTATTTTTGTTTTTGTTTTTTGTATATATATTTATTTTTATTTATATATATATAATATATTTATATATTTTTATATTCCTTCCTTCCTCATTTACTATTTCTTTAAGTTTCTCCTTCTTACCCGGCCTGCTGAAGCTAGCTGATCAGCTGTGCGATACAGCATCACAACCAAGTGCGAACAGTCATTGCCCTTAGGGTATTTTCGTTTCGTTGTTGCTGCGTTTGACCACCCCCATGCTAAGCGGCCGCCCTGTGCACTACAGTGCGCCGCCTAATACATGTTGGTTGGTATGCATCACTGTGTTCTTTTCTGTTTCTTGTTCTTCACTATCGGATCAGTACTTCCCTTTGCTAAGCGGACGCCCTGCATTCCACAGTTCACCGCCTAATACAAGTGGACGCCTGACCGACACAACTTCTTCTTCTTCTTACTTGTTCCATTCAATCCGTACCTCCCTTTTGCTAAGCGGCCGCCCTGTGTTCCACAGTTCGCCGCCTAATACAAGTGAAGGCATGGTCGGTACTTATTATTGTCACTAATTACTTCATTGCTCTTGTTATTTATCCCATTCTCATGCTAAACGGCCGCCCTGTGCCATACAGTGCGCCGCCTAATACATGCGAGTTGAGAAAAATCTGTTTGTTCCATTTCTTGGTTTGAACTTGCCTACAACCGTCGCCAACACGACCCGAGCTGTCTGCAACGCTCTTTCCTACCTCTGCACTAGCTCGAACTTGTCCACACCCGTCGCCAACACGACCCGAGCTGTTTGCAACACTCTTCCCTATCTTCGTCAACGCTCGGCCGCCCGACCGAGCTGCTCGGCGCACACCGAGCCATCGACCGCCGCGATCGTCCGCCGACGTTCGTCGACAGCCAACCGCTCGATCGAACCGCTCGATGCAACGCCGAACCGTCGGTGGCTCCGCCCGTTCGTTGGCGTTCGACACGTTCTGAATGTTGCTCTGCAGGCTTCCATTTCTTTCACAGACACTAAACTTCTTTAATTAAATTAATTTTTAACTTAGGTGGCCGATTTATTGGGTGTATTTGTACTTTTGTTTAGTTTCTTTCATTTCTATCACTCTGTTGCTTTTTCGTTATAGCAACTCTTTGGTTGCGCATTTTTATTTGCTTATTCATTATTTATATTTGTACCTTCACTGTACTTATTTTTCCATTTTAAACACTCCATTTCACCCACGTCACTCTACTTACTCTTACAAGGTAATTATCGTTAGAATGGTGATTAATCCCGTCATAATCCTTGCTGTCACGGATCCTCTTCTTCTGGTAAGTCCTCCGGTGGAATCCGTTCGTAGGCAAGGAGCTGCCGACTGCGCCAGTTATGATTAGTAGTAGGTCCGACTAAGGGAGCTGTTGGGCCACGGTGGTGATTTTGGTAGGTTTCAATAAATGATTGCAAACACGGTCTGGTTTAATTGAACGATTGTTCCAAACTGAATTCTTTATTCTGAACTTCTTGTATCGATGCCTTATGTTTACCCTACTTATGCTGATCTAGCGGAATGCACTTGTAACCGGACCGGATGCTTATGTGGGGCTCGTCTTGGCAGCGGCCCCGATGTTTATGTTTGGTTGGCAACTTTGTTGCCAACTAAGTGTTTGTTTACTTCTCGTCGTCTGGCTGCCGTAGGGGTTTCGGTGGGGGACCGCCGAGGGTAAATGCTGAGGCGGTAACTCGCGCTCCTCATTTGGACGCCACGCATTTTGTACCCATTTTGCCCAGCATACGTCCGACAAGGATGCATACATACATAGATGATGTTCGGTGGGCACTCGGCTATTAAAACATTTAATTGCAACTTAATTAGTTGAAGCCCTGAATGGAGACGATTCTCACGAATGCCACACTCTGCCACAAATGCCGCTGCGATGACCTCCAGGCAATGTCGGGGGTCGAGGCTCACTCACGGAAAAGCCATCGAGGAAATAGCGCAAAGCGGTGACAAAATATCCACCCCGAGGAAAGTCAATTTAACACATTCACTACGCCTCTTAAAATGTTGATATTTTAATTAGTTACGCTCCAAAGGATTTTCCACAGCCAGCCAAAGTCGCACCAGGCCAGCACCCACTCCCAAAAAAAACAACAAAAAGAACAGAAATCTCTGGGCCCTGGATCATCCAGGCAGCTCGAGAGACGTGGCTGCAATATGCAGCTGGAGAAAAATAAAGTGCCAAAGGGCACACATGGCACCGAGTGTCTTGGCTTTTAGTGGCTTTTGGTTTTAAGCCATAAACATGGAACACTGGTGTGGTGGCTGCCAGGTTGCAAAGGGGATTTATGGGCATACAAATTGGGAAGCATCAGCAAAAAGCTCCAGAGCTGCATATATTTGAGGTAGAATTTGATGAAAATTTATGTTTTTAGTGCGTGAAGGTAGTAAATCAAAATAGTGCAGGGTAAGGATATGAATCAGTGTTGGAAAGCAGACATTAATCCAATACCAATGCTGGGTAACACCTGAGTAAGATCGGGCTTGGCCTTTAGTTTCCCCCCTTAAGACCACACCCATGTCCCGGTGGGCACCCATATGCCAGAGCCCATGAGCCCAGGCACGGAGTTCAGTGCCAACAACCTACAGAGCTTTTGTTTTTCCCCCTCATCGGATTGGTTTTTATTTTCGGTTTTATGACAGCGCAACAGCCACAGCCAAACTGTGGCAATAAGTTCAAATGCCAGGCCACAGTCTCTCGGCGACTAAATGCACGGCTTAATGTGCAACTCAAAGACTAAGACTAAGACTTGCCACAAAAGACAAAAGGAGTGAAGGAAGGCAGGCGCAGGCCTGCCTCAAGAGTCAAGCGCAGGCAACCCGGAGGTTGTTCCCTCTACAATACATACATACATATTGTATATATGAATGTATCCATCCAGTGCCAAAATAAAAAGTGGGTGTAGCGGCACCAAATGCCATTGCCAACCTGGGTCGTCATCGCCACAGCAACGGCCAGAGCAACAGCAACAGCCGCACAACTGCAAAGCCAACGCCAACGCACTGACACTGACTATTCGTGAGGGTCCACACCTCATCGTCATCGTCATTCTCTCATCCTCCCAGTGTCCCAGCTTTCTCTCCCTCTCTCTTGTACTCTCTTACTATGGTATGCCACATCCTCTTCTAGTGCTGATTTCTACTAATTTGATTAAACAGATTGGGTTTAATAAGGTTCATGCAACGGCCAGAGCCAGGTTGCAGCTCCAGCAGACAACAAATGTTGCCTAATTCAAGTGCCGCATTTATTTTGTAAACATTTCACATCACACTCGAGTCCCGGGACTGTTCTACCGCACCCCCATCCCAAAACAAGCGGCGGCACGATTTGTTGTGATACAAAATATGCCGGTTGAGCAGTGATAGCACTTGAGAATATTTTTTTTTGCCCACACAAAAGGTACCGTGTACACTGCTCATCCCACCACCACCACACCACCGGCAGGGCAGGAACAACCCAATCAATGGACTCCTTGGGTCGGTGGTTGGTTCCTTTCCGCTCAATGTGCGTTTTGTGTGCACTTATGCGATCATTTGTTAAGTGTCATCGCGCCGGCATATGGTCAAGAAAACAACTTGAGAACAGGCGCAGAACACGAGCAGCGGGTGTGTCGCATCACACACCCTGTTTCCCTGATGCCCTTGAATAGCTTTCTTACATACAGTGCTGCATAGTGTCAGCGCAAAAAAATCAGTGCTGGTTAGTGCTGATAGCTATCGGGGTTGTTATCACCCATTTCTGATCCGCTTTTTACTCCACTGATATCTGAATATTTGATCTTTATTCGTAAATTTCTCTTGCTCGATGCCAATCGAATGAGCTTTCTTCCAGTGTTGCATAGTGGTAGCGCCAAAAACAGTGCTGGTTAGTGCTGATAGCTATCGGGGTTGTTATCCCCCAATTCTGATCCCCTCTTTACTCCACAGATATCTGAATATTTTATCGTTATTCGTAAATTTCTCTTGCTCAATGCGAAGGCCAATCGAATGACACTCTCTCGGTATGCCCCCACGGTAAGGGTATCCCTATCCCATCCACAACAACGTGCAGCTCGTAAACAAGCGAAATGTTGTTGCTGTTTGCTGTTTGCTCTTGGTGTGTTGCTGCTGTTGGTGTTGGTGTTAGTGTTGTCCATGGTCATGGTAAATTTATGCACAATTTTTCGCGCTTTCAAAAAATATTTGCATCATTAATCGTTGGAGCGCAGAGTCGGTTTGGTTTGGGTTTGGGTTCGGGTACGGTTAGGCATGGCGGCATTGCATTGTGGTGGTTTGGTGCCTGCCTGTGTCTTTTCTGATGGTTCCCTCCTCCTCCACGCTGTTCCTGTTGTTTAGTTTGAGGCGTTGTCTGCGCCTAAAACTTGCCAACATCAACGGCAACATTCAACATTCAGCATTCAACATCAAGTTGCATCGGCATGCGGGCTGGCTGCCTGCCTGCCTGCTCTCTCTCTCTCCATGCTGCTGCTCCTCCTCCTTCTGATCCGTTGTTGAAATGTTTTGTCAAGTTCTCGCCGCTCGACAACAATGTGGCATTTGCCCTCAGATGCTTGCAACAGCAAATACAAAAAGAAAATAAAAACTGGTAACTGGAACCTATTTACTTTTTAACCACAATTGAAAGTTGGCTCTGCTGGCAACGAAAAACTTGGAAAAATCATAACACCGTCGAACCTGCAACCACCGCAAAAGTCGTAAGTCAAACATCCCCGAAAACCCATCCAGCTGAGGTTCCCCCTCTGGATCACACATAAACTGAAATAGCAGCAGCAGCAAATGAAATTATCAAATGTTTAATGGACACAACGACCATGCCCCCCAGAAAAACAGACATCCACCCACCACCCACTAAGCAGATGGAAGACCCCAGCAGCTGGAGTTTCAGATAAATCCCCCCTGTAGAAGTGAAACTAGAAGCTCTGAAAGTTTTTCAAAGTTTGTGGTGGGGCTTTAAAAGTTTTTTTGGTTTTTGGGGAAAACAACAGGATTGCACCCTCTCAAGCGCTGTAGTGTAGCATCAACAAGTGCCACTGAGAATCTGATACTGCAATAAAACTATATTGAAACCATTGAGATACATGGTGGGGGAGATACATAGCGATACTCGATGTGAAGAGTGTACTAAAAGTATCTTTTGAGCCACCTCCACACATTAAAGGCAATATATGGCTTTGACTTTGGCTTCATATGATTACAGGCCATTATTAAAGCATCGAAGAAAAATCATTGGGATGCAGCCACATTTCCTGTGAGAAGGCGAACGCACAATGAACTCATAAATTGACGCACCCTCCCAAAAGCGACAACATAATCGGCCACGCCGAAGGCGCTGCAGTCCCGTCGTCTTCGTACGTGGCATGGCATGGCGCACTTGTAAATGGCATGTTGCAACATGCCTAAATATGCGCCATATACTCCATTACACAGAGAGAAAAATTAAATATTGCATGTATCTGCAGTTTTTCTTTGTGTTTAGGTTGCAGGTTTCACTTCCTTTCGCTCAGTGTACTAACGGTGCAGCAAGAGCAACAATGATGACGATGTCGACGACTCCACCTACGCATCAGCGACATCCCATCCCATACCATACCATCCATCCAGCCTGCCCAGCCTGCCTCTATTTAGCTACGCCGAAGCCTTGACAATGATCGTCATTAATTGAGAGGCAGAGTCTGCCCCAAAGACTCGCTTTGCCAGCTCGCTGCCTTGCTGGCTATGGATCTTATTGGGTTTTTTCTGGGGATGGGACGATCGTTGGAGTTTTTAGCCATTGGAATTATGAAAAAGGTGGGCTTGGTGCAGAGCCACTGGCACTGGGCAAAAGAGCCTCTCTCTCTCTCTCTCTCTCTCTGAAACCTTTTGGCTTTCTAAATGCGTAGTGTCTATCAATGCCATGTGCCCCCATGTGCCATGTGTGTGTGTGTTTGTGTGTGTGTGTGTGTGCGAGTGTTGACCTCTAACCCAGAAAGTAACGAAGGAAATCTAAGCAAATATCAACGCAGATTTATCTTTTTGGCGACACATTCAACATTCAAGCGATGAATTCTGTACGCGTAGATGTGTGGTTAGAGGTTATCGTTTGATGGGGCAAACGAGGACAGTCCCAGAGAGGGAAATAAATTTTGCTTTTCCCCCCAAAAAACAAGGGTATTGTCGGTCACTAACAATAGAGATCTCACCACAAAAGGATCCATACAACCCATCCATTTGAAGACCTTTTTTCTGGCACCGACATTCCATTGATTCCCATCAATCTGTTGGCTGATCCAGAGCATAAAATATGCGGCCATAATGCTACGGATTTAGCTCCGAATACTGACCTCAATGCGAGATCGAGTAACAGCAACTTAATGATGACAGCTACCGATATGCAAGAGTTCTCCTTCTGCCTGCTGGTCTCCCTGGCCGATTTACCAAAAATTACAGAGCCATAAGGCACAACAACACCCAACAGAAAGAGAGGAAGGAATGGGAATGGCCGCGAAATTCTTTGCATGCCACATAATTTGCTGGTAGCCAGCCGTGCCACACGAAAAAGAAATCACTATCTCATTATGGCATACACCTTTTGGCACACAGGGGAACAGAGGCACAAAAGTTCCACAGGACTGGGGGCCGTACATAATTATAAAGAGCCCTTAAGTACTTGTTAACAAGTTCGATATCTCGGCGATTTACATGATGTTCTCCTCTGTGGGGCTCATAACAGCCGCCGCCGCCGACGAAAAGAAAGTGCAAAGGAGGGCAGATCCCTGCGACCCAGTCCCCACTCCCAGTCCCCACTCCTTGGCCAAAACTGAACATTTCCGATCTGTTGAGGGAGATAAATAAACCCCAGTCAGCCACAGCCAGAAGAGAACTTTTCGGGGGATATACTCGTATGAATTGCCAAAAACTCATTGGCCGAACAAATTGAATGGTTATGCTTTATGGCTTATGGAAACCGGCAGCTGATTTCCGCGTTGCGATCTGGCCCAGGCTTCGTAGCGGCCATAAAACTCGTATGCAGACCTAATTAAAGACCTCGCCCCAAACGAAGAAGAACCAGAGCAAGACATGGCGGAGCGATGACGACCAGAAATTTGTTACGATAAGCCGGGATCCAAAGCCGTTAAGGGACAGACAGCGAGACGGCCATTAGCAGCGATTGAGGAGACTCCGTACCGTCCGTCCGTCCGTCCGTCCGTCCGTTGTCTGTCGGTGTGCCTAACCATTAGCAATTAATTAAAAAATTAGAATATATTAAGAGAAGGGGCAGCCCCCTGCCCCCATCATCCAATAGATTGTAAGATGTCGCCTTATCTGTCCATCGCATCTCCTTCGTTGACATTCAAACGAATTAAATAAATTGAAAATGCCCTGAGATATGTCTGTCTGTGTGTGCCTTGGTTGAATTTGAATGAAATTTTCTTTGGTATCCCACTGTCGAGGGTCTTGCTGCTAGCTGCTGCTGCTGCTCTGAGACGATTCCCGGCTATTCATATTACCAAAAGCCACATTCAAAGCAGCTAAGAGTTCAAAAATCCAACACACGGCTCAGACTCACTCTCGGGCCAAAATGTTGCATATTTACGAGTTATTTATGCATATTAAAAAATTCTCAAAGCTTTATGGGAATGGGTAAGGGTCAAGCGGTAAAGGGGGAAAATCAAATCAAAACTAGATAACAGTAGCTGGCATGCATCTTCCCCACCCTCCCCCTCCAACATACATACACTCTTCATCCTTTTACCTGCAGTCTAAAGAAACATTTATTTATTTATTTATTTTTTAATAAAAGTCAAAGGGCCCTCAGAACAGACGAAGAAAGAGAGTAAGAGATGGAGAGATGTAGAGAGAGAGGTAGAGATAGAGAAGTAGAGATGCCTTGCATTTGCTGATAAAGATTTGTCTGTTTTGATTTTTACGATGCCACAAAGGTTGCTTTGCCCCACGCTCCCCATGCAACGGCCATCGACTGGAACTACACATTTAATTTATAGAAAAAATGCCATAAAAAGAATCATCATCAAGCGCTGCGACTAGCCAGATGCAATGCAATTTTGGGTGGGGAGGGGAGGGGTCTCAGGAAATATGCACAGGAAAATGCATTCGCAAATGGAAAAGCGTCATAAGTGTCCAACGATTGGATCTTCTAAGCGATCATAAATATTGCATAAAAATGTTATATATTTTATATATATTGTTATTTATTTCTACGATTCATAGAATAGAATTACTATATAGTTTACTGACCAGACACTTGAGTGGCTTACACAGAGTAGAATAAAAAATAAATAAAGATGGTTATAAGTTTTCAAAATCAAATTTCAGATATTACTTTCAGTTGGAAATCGGCTTACGTTATGCATAAAAGATACACTCAGAGAAAACTGAACAACTGAGTTTCGAATGCTTAAACTTATATATGTACATATGTCTGATAATCGGCTCTAAGCTGGTTGCTATGAAACTATCAAAATAGTTGCAAATTCCCACAAAAGTCAATGAAATTACAGCAATTCGAATTTCAACAACTTTTGATTTCAGTTTAAACAACAATTTAACATACAGAATACCTCTTGTGGTTCTGGCTTCTACATACTTGCTACATACATCGTGTTGCAAATAATGCATCAAACTGTTTACTGTATAGATAGATGCCACACAGTTGCTGCATGTACTGCTGTGAGTAAAACCGCATTGGAAATTGATATTTTTTAATGCCACATGCCACACATTCGATTCGGTTCGTGTTGGGGTTCCGTCCCCCAACAGTACAGTTATCAAGTTGTCAAGTGGACTTAAAGCCACTGTTGCTGTTTGTGTTTGTGGCCCTTAAACCCAAGGCCGCAATAACAATTGCATGCAACGTCAGATGGCAGGATGGAGCGGGGCAGGAGCGTGGCAGAAGGAGGGGGGTGAGAGAGAGAGAGAGAGAGTTGTGCATCGGTTATTAGATGTGGAAGCCGCATCGCATTATCGCAAACTATGTCATAGCCCCGATGCATCAATTACATGGCTAAGCCAACAAATTATTTGCCTTCGTAGAGAGGCCAAGCACATGCCACAGCCGCTCCTGCAACATAATAAATGAGCTGCAATCGGAATTTAGCGCATAATCAGAGGCAGAGACACAGAGACAGAGGCAAACACAGAGACAGAGACAGAGAGCAGTGCAGGAATAGAAATTCTCTTCTTGGGGCGAGGCCGAGGCCGTGCCAAGACCTGTACATCGCGATAAGCGCCTAAAACAAATGTCATACTCGTATTGCCTGCTGCTTGCAACGTTGCAGCGACAACAACACGGTAGCAACATGTGTACCCGCCAGCAGCAGGAGCAGCCAGCAACAACAGCAACAGCAGCAGAGCCACACAGAGCAAATAGCTAGCTCAGAGAGAGACTACCGCACTGCCTTGTCCGACTAATATGATACGAGACTAGTACCCAGTTTCCAAACTCCAGTCTCCAGTGCCAGTCCCATCCTCATCCACATCCACATCATCATCATCATTGTTGTCTGGCGACTTTCGCTTCATAATTGATATTTTTGTTTCGTGTAGTTACGGCAAGGAACATGTGCAACAGCAGCAGCAGCAGCAGTCGCAGCAACAACTGCAACAGCCAGCAACTAGCAACATGTTGCCCATGCAGATAACAACGGGCAGGCACCCCAGCACCCAGCTCCAGCTTCAGCTTCATTGCTCGTGTCGGGTCCATGGCTAACCCAACCCACATGCGGCTTTGGATCCCAACTCTCCACTTCGCTGAATGAATTCCACATTTGCGTGGTTGTGTGATTTGAATTTATAACTTTGCCAACACACACACACACACAAAGAGCCATACACCCCGCTACATTCCGCTTCAACCCGCTACACACGACTCACTCGACTTTAACCGAGTATCTATGAGTCTGACTATGACGTTTGTTATTGCATTATCTTTGATTTAAAACCAATTCATCAACCCGCTGACTGCTGCGATGACTTTGTTCTGCTGCATCGAACTTCTACCCAAAAGATGACTCCGTCTCCGTCTCCATCTCCATCTCCGACTCCGTCTCCGACTCTATCTCCTATCTCTGTCGTTGGAACTTGTCCTGGGTGGGTTGCACTAATTGATTTTCGTTGGCTTATGAGTAATGGATGCCGAACTGCACATCTAAATAGATGCCTTGGAGCAAGTTCTTGGCGGCACAAGGAGTATCGTACTAGGAATACAACTTCCAGGGACTGCGAATGGTAATGATCATAAATCAAGGCCTGAATTAAAGACAAAGCTGCCAGAGTGGGCTGAACTTGTTCCAGATAAAGGAAGGGGGGGGTGGGAAGCAGGAAACATTAGAAATCTAATGATGCAGTCTCCCTCCCTCGCTCACTCTTTCTCTCTTTTGCTCCCTGCACTGTCATACCAGCAAGATATTATGATTAAATGGAACTGTTATGCCATTCATTATTGCTAAAGAGGCTTAATAAGACCATGGCAAAATGACTGTATCTGTAGTGCCTTTATATATTTTGGTTTTGGGTGTGGGCTCTGTTGCGTGCATTCCTTTGACTGTCTTTCCTATGGCTTTATAGTAAATTTCCCCCATCAGATTGGAGGAACAAGAAAATCTCCTAAAACAAAACGCATTGGAAGACTGACTGCACCCGAACCGGCAACCATATCTAATTTTTGGGTACTGGAAATTGTATATACCACAAAGCAGAGCTGCGCAGGCTGACCGTTTGACCCACAGACATAGACACGGAGACGCACACACAAACACACACTAAGGGAGACTGAGACTGTGCCTCGACAATTTCCCTTTCGATTTCAACAGTAATCAAAACTGTCCACTTTGTGTCATGTCACACGCGACAACGGCAACGGCAGAAACAACAGCAACAACAAAAGCAACAGCAACATCGGCAACAACAGCAACAACAACAGCGTCAACTGCAGATACTTCACATAAACAAAAGCAAAGCAAAAGCACAGAACAGCAACAACCACTATTCAACTGTCCAGCTGTCAGAGACATAGATACGCACACACACACACGCACATACACACTCATCTATAAGTCATTCAATCAACTTCAGCGGCCGATGCCCAACTTGGTGGCAAAACTGCCTACCTACCGCTCCCGCTGCCGACCCACAGCTAGAGGAACTGCCACAACGACAGTGCGTTCAATTGTACAAACGGATTGTGGCGGATTATGATTTCGTGTATTGTATCCAATGGATACATTGGGTCTGCCTGCCGGCCGGCGCGTATCTTACAGATACTTAGGCTTACACACAGCCGGGGAGTGAGTGCCAGGCATGTCTAATTGCGCGCACATGTCCGGCCAGACGACACGCCCCATGGGTGTCTGTCTGTGTCTCATATTCTCCACTTCCCCCTGCCAACCCATCGTTGGAGAGGCAGTACAATGAGTGAATTGTGTGATCTCTGTCCATTGTTTTGATTTAGCTATAAATATCAGATACTTTGGCGCTCAACAGTGGATACATTGCTCTGATGGATCCAGATACTTTGGCAATGCTTTAGATATAGGAAACTTAGATCCTTTAAATCCTTGAAGCTTGAAACTTCCATACAGGGTACACTGCCTGAGGTACCTCATGAACCCCACTTGGAATGTGGAATGTTTTTTCTTATAGTTTTGTCGAAATAAATTCCCTAAAAGGTTTTTTTTAGTGCGCAGATGATAGCCGTAAAGAGATTCCATTAAAACCATATTTCTCGAGCCTTATGAGCCATTACAACCACCTTATCAACATCCCCATCATAAAATGACCTTCCGCATATCTATCTCTCTCTCTCTCTCTCCATCGAGGCTGTAAAATATATTATGGCCCGTATAAATATTATTACCTACATAGGCCCAATCTCTGTTGCACATAAGCAACATCCACTGTAAAGTGCTGTCAACGTTTTGGCGCCCATCATCAGGCATGCAAAGAGGCGCCCCCAATGGCAGTCAGATCGACGCCAGGGCCCATGGCCCAGGAGGAGGATCGACTGAAGCGATAGCCGATCCTGGCCAGCGCCTGCAATAATTACGCATGCAGGTGGCGCGCTTCATTGAATAATGCGAGTGCATAAATTAATTAAATTACGTTATAAAGCTACAGTCCAGCCCCCACCCATGCCCCATGCCCAGCGACGACTTGCCTCACGCATTTGTCGCATAATTACGGGGCGCGAATTGCGCGATTCGTTGCCAGCCAGAGCAGGCACCAAAGTCCAGTCCAGTCCCAAGTCCAGGTACCCAAGGTCTTTTTGAAAAACCCAAAAGGCTCCTCGCCAAGTTGTTGCTTTGATTGGAAATCGTTGTTTGGTTTTAATTTTTGTCGCACGGCCACCCAGCAAGCGACCAGCCGGCAGAAAGCGGTAGGCAGGAGCCATGAAGGCAGCCCCAAATGATTTGCATAGCCCGGGCCTGGGCGCGGGCTTGCCCGTTCACGGTCTGCCCCACAGGCAGAGCTGCCGCACCGCACCGCACCGCGCCATTCCGCTTGCGCTTTGTGCTCCTCTTTCGCCTTTTTGGCCACATTGGAGGAACAGGAACATGTCGTCCAATTACTCGTTTATTCAATGGCGTTTGCATTAAGTGGACGCGTTAATTACGCCGCCACCGTGCGACGAGACGTGGTGGCTTCGAACAGCAGGGACAGGGGGGGGGGCACAAGCGGGGGGAGTCGCTGGCGAAAATGTTAATTAAGTGATATTTTCGGCACCCAGCAGCAGCAGCAGCAGCTTCAAGTCCAGACATCCCAGCAATTCAGCAGCTCTCTTTCCCCCCCGCCCTGCCATTCGCTTTTGGCTCAGTCGAGCGTCAGCGCACTCTTGGCAGACACTGTAATTAAGTTGTACTACGAACTACGACGTTTGGGCTTTCAGCTTTTGAGGCTGTGGCCTTTGTGCGTGTGCAGTGGGAAAAGTTTAACCCGTCTGCGTCTGCGTTTCTTTTTTTTTTCCCTCTGATTTGTGGCAGTTTGCCCCAGCCCCACCCCACCAACACACCAGAAAGTTGCAACTTGCGAAACTCAAGCCAAGGTCAAGCCGGGGAGCAGCAGAGAACTTGTTGGATTCGACTCAGAAGTTGGGGCCCCAAAAATGAAAAGAAAACTTATTTTTGGGGTTTTTAGGTTCTACGCAAAATCCCAACACGGAGAGCTCTCGAGATGTTTATCTGGCGGATAGAGCGCGCATTCCGCAGCAACACGTTTCCGCATATCTAAGTATCTGAATCTTTTGCAAGGTCGCTTCGCTATACAAACGACGTGGCACACAAAAATGTGCATGTGCATTAGCCTAACTAGCCGTGGCTTTAAATGCATCATTAATGGTGCATTTGTTGGCTTAGATTTTGCGCAGCGATAACCACGCATGAGAATCTCAATCTCGAGTCTTTCAAAAACATTAGAGAACGACAAAGACACAGAGAGAGAGACAGAGAGAGAGAGAGAGAGTGGGGCATGCAACTGCCTTCCATTCCCTTTGTGCTGTTTAAAAAAGCAAACAAATAAAAATGATTTATAACGCAGTGCGTTGAGGTTGCAGAGACGCCGCCAAAAGCGCCAAGTAGTGGTGGCAGTGGCATGGCCCTCGAGGCGAGCATGCTGGCAAATGGACATTGAGAAGATTGCCTCGTTCCACGTTCCACGTTCTCATTCCCATTCCCATTCCCGTTCCCATTCTGGGGTTCTACTCGCAGTATCTCGCCCCGTTGAGCGGTGCGCAAGCTAAAAGTCTATGTTAACTTTGATAAATCGCTGCACTACTAAAATGCGATAAGCGTGCGAGCGCGAGCGTACTTGGTTGGAGTCCCCAAGTCCCAGAACCAGAACCAGAACCAGCCAGCCACAGCACCAGCACCAACACCAGCAACAGTACCAACTCCGACCCCAGTTTGTGGCCGAGACCGGACCGGGGAAACGCTACTCCCAATGGCTACTGTGAAAGGGACGATGGCCAGTTGTTGATCGGACGTTGTAAACGCATGCGCTGATTGCAATGCGATAGTCGCCTCGCCGGGGACTGAGACTGCAACTGCAACTGCAACTGCGACTGAGACTGCTGCTGCTGCTGTGGACGACGTACTTATGTACTCCGCTAGTGTCCAGCAAGTACTTGCCACAATGATATCTGCATGTCTATCTTAGATGTGCACCAGCACACACACACACAAAACACACACACACACTCATACATACGCACTGTTGCAAGAGGCGTTGAATGGTATACGCCTGCGTGGCAGCTACAGCGGCAGTGGCTACTACTTTCTGTTGGTAGGACTGGGTCTGGGTCTGGTTCTGGATCTCCTCTGGCCCATTGCGTGTTGTGGCAAGTCAAGTGCAGCAAGCGACGTCGCAGTGCCTGCTGCATGTGTCAAACACACATACATGGAAACACTTAAGCGACAAACAGGGAACCCAACCCAAACCCAGCAAACAATTTGTGTTGCAGGTAACTCTTTGTTGCAGAAAGGATACAATATATGAAGAAGAAAGAAAACAATACTTCGATGGAGTTCCGGGTAAGAGGATTAAAGGATAAACTAGTTTAAAATAGAGACTTAGCCAGATATACAAAATGTATAAAAAAAAATACTGAAAAATTCCCAACTAAAATCTTTTCTTTCTCGATCCAATGATGAAAATGTATCCTCGTAGCTTACCCATATTGCTTGCTGGGTTATGTCAATGGACTTTGGGGGGCTGGTTGGCGCATACCCCACCCCTTCGCGCGGCAGCCCTTCCCCTTCTGGCTGTCCACGCCCAGTACTTTGTAGGATACATTCTCTTATCTAGCGCCTTGAACTTGTAATGTTGGTTATTTTGTGCAAATATTGCGTTAATTAAAATATTTTAGTTGCGCCTCGTTGATAATGGTCGTCGTTGACGGCTTTGGCGTCGGCTCCATCTCCTTCGTGGGTTACCTCCCCACTCTTGTGGTGGTTCCCTTGAGGCGGCATTTGCTGCTGCTGCTGGTGATGATGGCGTTTGGGTTCTTGCCACCGACACCTTTGGCTGTGCTTAATGTGCCACCGACAGTTGACTGTTGCGGCAGTGGCAAGTGGATTGCGTGGCAAGTTGGCAGCACAGAAAGTCTTCCGCTGCTGCTGCTGCTTCGTTGATTAGATAACCCGATGCCAGAGTCAAAGTCAGAGTTAAAGTCGGAACAAACGGCTTCTTCTCGCATAAGTTTTTTGGGGGCGGGGGGATGTCTGGTTGGAGGGCCCAGCACGTATGCGCGTCAAATATTTGCATTAAGATGCCAGATAGGAAACAACGTTGCGTTTTCCCATTCGCATTTGGCCGCTAAACATTTATAATTACTTAACGCATCTTATCGACCCTGGCCGGAGGCAACGCGAAAGCGCAAACGAAAATAACTTTGATAAAATAAACTGCACTTCAAAGTGTCCGTCGATGGATCGGATGGGATCGGATCGGCCATGGAACGGACAGCACAGCACAGCCACAGCAAAGCCATGCCATGGCGTGGCACGGCACGCCCCGGGGCCAAAGTCAACGAACCCAAATGGAGCGTAACAATATTCAAAGTGCCATTGAGAAGCCGCACAGAATAGTCGGCCCCACATGTCCCACTCTGCCACCAGGTCCATTTCGTGTTCAAAGTTCATTGCGAGGGCAGATCGAGCACATCACCGGCAAGGGTCGTGTGTCTTTGTACCGAATCTATCAAGCAGCCCTCTCTATGGAGTATCTACTAGCGATACCATTCAAGAAGCACATTTCGAATTGCACCCACGCATTTGTTGTAACAAATTTGTAGCGCGTTCTTTGGCGCACGTGACTCTCGGTTACGAGCTGTGCGGAAACCCAAAGCGGAGCCCATGCCATGCCCCAACCTAAACGCCACAGTCAGGCGGAAGTGTGAGTGCATGTCGACTATTCGGACTGACTGTCCATTCCAGTCCATGGCAGTGCCAGTGCCCAGTGCCAGCGCCAGTGGAAGTGTGCGAAGCGAAAGTAATTGATTTCCTTTATATTTGAGACAGTTTCAAACTAAAATGGCTGCAGCGGTTGCAACTATGTACGTTGCCAGGAACACACGATTCCGTTGGACTCGATTCCTCTCTCACATACTATAGTACTTCCTGTCGGGCCATCGCCTTTGGCCGCCGCACGTGTAAATGCTCCAAACATGTTGCGGTTTTCCTTCTTTTTTTTTGGGTAGAACCCAACACTTTTTTGGTTGTTTTATTGCCGTTGCCGTGAGATGTTTTAAATAGAGATTTTTTATTGTCAATGTGGAATGGTCGTAGTGTTGCGGCTTTCAGTTTTATTTCTATGCAACACCTTCAGCATTAGCTCCACACTGAACTACATACATACATACATATAGCTAAGGCCACCACAGGACGGGCATTCACTTTTAAGTGGAAAATGTCAAAGGTTTTCCCGCTTTGCCCTCTCAATGAAAAGGTGAAGGAAATGCTTAGACGAAGCGACGCCACATTAGCATTAAGGCGAGTGTGGCCAAGTTGGAGGGGGCGACAAGACCCTCTTAGGGTTCAAATGCTATTAAGGCAATGTGGGAACATAGGATAGTAGAGCGTAGGAAGAAAGACATTGGAAAAATAAAAACATTTAATAACAAAAGGAAATGCAGTTATGTAGATATATTTGTAAATTAAGAAATGCAGTATTGCTGCTAAATTAGTAATGCAAAAATTGCAATCAGATAAGCAAAATAAAAAAAAGACAGAGTAAAGACAGAGTAAAGACAGAGCAAAGACACTGTAAAGTAAGTGTACCGTTAGTTATTGTATGATTGAAGGGTGCAAAAGTTGTAAAGTAAATGTCCCGTTAGTTAATGTATGATTCACCCAAAGGTTCTACGCAAAAGTTTCGTACGTGCCGAGAGAGTGAGAGTTGTCCTCAGGTAGTCTCACAATGTGTCGCTGCGCAGTTGTTGTTGTCGCTGAGAGAGCGATGAGTAGACGCATAGCAAAAGTTTGCGATCAGTAGAATGAAGGAATTGCGAGAGAACAAGCTCAAGTAGATGAAATGATCCCATCCCAGGAATTTTTCGGGTCTTATTTGGCGCCTATTTCAAGGGACCAAAGGTACAGAAAACAAAACAAAACAACGTATATCTTTCTCTGTCTTGCCTCTCTTATCAGACATGGCGTCAAAGCCTGCTCAGTAGTGCGAGCGTAAAATAAACCCCTTACGGATGGGATCACCTTGTAAATTCACCATGGTACCTACTGCATACACGATATAAAGAGATCAAGAGATAAGGCAATTGCGATTCACTGCACTCCGAGGCAGAAACAGTAACAGAAAGAGACGAGGAACAGTCTTATACTTGCGCTCCCCTCTCTTAAACCAATCCGAAAAATAAATACAAAAACTATAAATAGAAACCAACTTTTTACCCGAGGCATAATAGGCGCCAAACTGGACTGGGGGCCGCTTCTGAAACCCGCAATCAATCTAACTATAATTTAAAATACAATTTTATGTAAATCGAAAGCGACTCCGAATCTGACGACGACGATACGACGCATGCCAAAATGTTAAAATGTTTGCTGTGGTGTGACTTTTGATGATGTTTAACATAAATCGAACTGCTTATAAATTTTTGATGGATATCGTTTTGAAAATTGATTAATGAGCGGCACAGGGGCACAAGTTTGTAGACCATAATGCGTTTGCCGTTTAGTGGACAGAAAGCGTAAAAGATTCTCCCGAAAAATGAAAATACATATATCGAAATATTGAAATAGTTTGGGTGAAAACAGCGGCGGTCCATTAATGAGACCAATTTGGTCTGGTTCCGTGGTCCACACGAGAGCGGCGGCGGGACTGTCTGCAACACGTAAAAAAGCAAACAAACCGCCGACAAAAAATGATTTATTAGATGTTGCACTTGACACAAAACCCACCCCGCCCACCGCGTCATTCAGGGGTAAAAGTGGGGGCTAATGTAGTTGAGTGGCTCAAGTCTTGAATGTGCGCGATGTTCCTTCCGATGCTGATGATGTTTGCAGATGATGCTGATGCTGATGATGAGCAGCAGTGCGGCGGCAGTGATTTGATTTGCCTACACTGCTGGCAACAGCACGGTGGAGTGGAGTGGAGTAGAGTGGAATGGAATGGAGTGGCAGCCATAACCGTGGCCATATGTGGCAGGGCATGACAGAGATGGGCCCGCACATTTATATGCAGCAAGCGGCATGGCAGCGTGTGTTTTCCAAGCTGTTGATGAATGCCAATGCAATTGCTGTTCTCCTTCTGCTGCCGCTGATGGGGGGGCGCAAGTGCCAAATGCTACATCGTGCCCCAACGTGGGCGTGGCAAGAAGCTCCAACACTCCAACACTACGACTCTGCAACGCGCTTCGAGTCGACTCCCACTTGAATTTGCATTACAAAGGCCGCACAAATTGCGCGCTGCTCTTTGTACTGGCAGGGGAGGCTGCACACAGCTCCTTTGCTTGCCACAAGGTCTACCACGCAGGTTCTCTCACTGGCCCCCGAGAGGAGTTCTCAGAGATTCCTTTGCCCAGAATTTGTAGTAACCAAGTAGAACTACAAGTAAAACCCCAAAAACTTATTCGAAAATTCCATTGTTATTGTTTTAACATTTTCTCAAAATAGTTTTTAACTTTCTTACAATGTTTGTGTTTTTTTCTGGAACTTTTTGCTGGATAATAAACTTCTCGAGCCACCCTCGTGGCAGTAAGGTTTGTTTGCAAGACCGTAATTGAATATTGAGATGCATATTTCATTGGGGGCCACAAGAAGGGCCTAGAAAAATTGCGTATAATGAAAATTCATTTAAACTTTATTACCTTTGGCCTGGACACAGCCTCCCCCACCTCACCCCCTTCGGTTTACAAAAGTTTCGTCGCTGAGGGATTTGTGGTCTATTTGTTGCATGAATACCCAAGCAGTGGCTTTCTCAAGTTGCCGCAGCAGCAGCAGCAACAGTTTGTAAAATTGCATGCCTTTTGTTCAGATTTTCCACAGAAAGTTTTTCTTGTCGACAGGGAAAAACCCGCCTTCATATCTTTTAATGAGAATAAATTGATGTTTTGGGTATTTTGTAACTGCATCGTGTTGCATAGGCAACGGGGCAAACTTTAGATTGTTTGGCCAAGTTGTTGGGTGTTAATCACCCTGTGGACGCTTCGGGGGCGGTTCCGGCAAAGATTATTAAACAATTTGTTATTGATAGGTTTTTTTTTTTTGGGAATGTGCAGCAGCCACAGCAGCCGCAGGAGAAAGGTGTACAAGACACGTTTGAAAGTGTGGAAGCAGAGAATTGTTTAACAAATTAGAAAATTAATTTAATTAAAAGTTAAGCTGAAGAAAACTCTGTCTTCCCTGGCTTCATTTGGGAACTCTGAGCTGACTATTCAAACAAGGACTATCCCCACTGGCACGGGAGAATGCCTTGTCTTGGTCCTCCCACTCATTACGACTGCTCTCACACTTGAAACTTTCTCTATTCCCATGCCCATTTTCGCTGTGTGGGGGAATGCCAGAGACAACTTTGACAAAGTCCGGGAACCTCACCCACCACCACTTGGCCGTGTTGCAACAAGCGACCGACCGACCGACCCTTTCAACTAGTGTAAGTGCCATTAGGAAACCTATTAAAAATACACTGCAATGGCTATATTTTCCGCTGCAAACAGCCGAGCATAAAATAAATGACAGCCTGTCCATCTATCTTGGGGTCCCACTGTCTGTGGGGCCAGTGGAATGGGAAGGGGAAGCGGAATGTAAATGGGAATGGGTTCGCCTGCTCCACTTTCTGCTGGCAGCCGGGTCGAGATAACGCAAAGATATTGACCCAAAGAACTACGAACAGAACTCTCAGCAGCCAGCCCCCCAACAACTGGCGGCGACTGGAAACTGAAAGCTGCTCAACTGCCATGGAACTGGGACTGCAACTGCAATGCAAAAGTTGAAACTTATTATAATTTTAATGCAAAACATTATGCGAAAGTATAAAATTATATATCTTTGGCCTGCCCGCCTGCTGCCTTGCCAGTGGTTTCAACTGCCACAAGAGCAAACCAACAACCAGCAACTGCAGTCGGTGGCCATCATTTTAAATGTGCAGCAGCAGCCGCAGCAGCAGCAGCCGCAAAAGAATCAACTGTCATAATGACAGTTCTCTGTTTACGCCATCATCGCAGTCAGCGAGACGTCAAGGCAGCGCCACTTTGGAGCTTGGAACTGGCTGTGGGGCTGCCACTACATTGCTACATTGCTACTTGCAACTTGCAACTTGTTGCTGCCTTCTAATGGAAATTATAATGTGCGGTGCAGTTGCAGTTTTCAGTTGCCGTTTGCCGTTTCCCATTTTCTGTTTCTCCAGTTACGACGAACAGCCCAAAAAAAACGAGAAAAAAAAAGTTCCTATTCCTATGACTTATAAGCCATATATTTATTATGCCACTAGGAAAAAAAAAGGGAAACAAAGCTATATGGAAAGGTCGAGCCACTTCTTTGTTCAATCATAGAATAAAAAGTGTAGATATGTTGAGCACTAATCATATTGTTATGAAAATTCTAAGAAATACACAAATGAATCATCTATTCAAATAGGTAAGGGTATTCCCCCGTCGTATCTCCGTATCATGGCCTTAATTTCTTTTACTTTTTGGTTTGCTTTTTCCTTTCTGTATAGTTTTTGTTGCGCGGACTGAGAGAGCGGCCAACCAGTTGAGTTGATTAGGGGCCTGTCCGAGTGCCTGCCTGACTGACTGACTGACTGGATGGCTGCCTGCCTGCCTCGCTGACTGTGGGTCTCTCCAGTTGACTCCTTTTGTTGGCTGGCACGGCGATAACGCGCCGAAATGTCAATAAAACTATGGGGCCACGGCTTCGCCTTGACTCTCGAGTGGATGTCGAGTGGAGTGCAGTGCAGCACACTGCGGCCTCAAATTTCAAAATTTGATCAACGAAACCAAGCCGGAGCGAGCATTTGAGTGACGTTGCGCTACTTGGCCAAACAAGGCTGGCTGCCTCCACCTGGCTCACTGGCTGGCTGGCTGACTGACTGGCTGGCTGACTGACTGGCTGGGTGCCTTTACCTGGCTGTAACCTGACAACAACACAGCCTTGTCTAGCCTTGCCATTGTTAGCTGGTTTTTAATATTTATTTTGATGTGCGATAGATTCGTTTAGACAGGTGAAAGGCTAAATTGTCAATTTGCAAGCGGCCCGAAAGCGACCGAAAATGCTAACCAAAAACCAATACCAAACCCTAGCACCAACCAAGTGGGTCGCCCGCCTCCTTTTCAGCTCGTTGACTCTATGTCTGTGTGTGTGTTTTTCTTTTATTTTTGATTGGACCAATACAACGGAGCCATTTCCATTTCACTTTCACTATGTTGTTATTTTTACAGAGGGACTGCAGCGGGGTGCAGGGTGCACCCTTTTGTTGTTTAGACATATCTATCAGTTTGTATGCTCTTGGATGATTGACTGACTGACTGACTGACTGTAAGGATAGTATAGTATAGAGGAGCTGCAGTCTTTCCCTTTTAGCCTCAATTTGGGAGGGCTTAGCAATTGAACATTTATGAACCATTTTTGGCCCCAGCTCAATTAGGCTACGGCCCGAACTAGAACCGAATTTTTGGGGATTTGTGCTCTTCCGAAATGGGCACAATCTATGCAAATGAAATATTTAGGGGGAATTTATTGAGTTTGAGCCAAGCAGAAGCACTAGTTGGAACGGAATCCATGCAAAAGGCATGCCAAGATGTACAAGCAAGTCCCCAACCATATTAACCCATAATGACTGCCATTTTTCATGGCAAATACAAATCTGTGCATTTGAATTTCCTTGAATGCCAGAATGTAGTACAGAGAACAAACAGACACTTGACTTTTGAATTTATCAACAATATTATGTGCATTTTCATGTGCTGCTTATGGTGGGGCGGGGGCCACATACGATTAACGTCCATATAAACCAAAGCCAAAAAGGAACGGAGGGGAGTTCCTTACCCATAAGTACTATCTCTCTCTCACTCTATCTCTCTGTTTGTGTCTCTTTCTGTGCATTGCAGGCAGTGAAGTGCATTGTGGTGGTGCGATGGGGTTCAAGGGGGTGCTACGACGGTGCCCTTTTGCCCGAACACGTTTGTTAGTTTTGCGATGCATCGTTTAATTTTAACGCTCAATTTAAAATGTTTTATGCAGCAGCAGAAGCAGCAGCAGCGCGCAGAAGGCAGTCACCCACACACAATCACACACACAAACACACACACCTACACATGTGGCGGCTGGAATACAACAAGGACATGCCAGGACGTCGAGTGTGTCCGTGCTCGGGTATACTGGCAGGACCCGCTACTGGTCTTAGTCTGGTCTTGTCTGTCCTGGCCTGGCCTGGTATGGTAAGGTCTGGCATGGGGGTTGGGGTTCTGGTAATGGTCTTGGTTCTGGGTGCTGGGTGCTGGGTACTGGGGTACTGGCCTGGGGTTCTGGTTGCTTCTGCATGCAATTATCTTTGCATTGCCCTCTTTTTGCTGCACAGCCCTTCGTCCTTTTGCATCTTTTGCCTTGCAATAAATTAAGCTATCAAGTGTCCTTAATGTACAGTGCAAGCACTGGAGCAGCCAACATAGCCGTGGGAGCTTCACTTAATTTATAAGCAGCTCCCACCACACCCACACCAACACACCCAACCAACTGTAGTCCAGGGATAATGCTCGTAATGCAAAAGTATCATACAGTCCGTCGGCAATTATAAAGTTTTTTTTTATTTATGCCACAGCAACATCAGAGAGACTGAGAGGCTCTTCTCAGACCAAAAAGGATGCAGCAGCAGCAGCAGCAGAGCAGCAGGTGTTGAATATGAAAATTATACGCTTCATAAACTCTGCTCGGCCACAGATTGAAACTCAGCCCCAGACTCTGGTCTCGAGTCTGGGTCTGGTCTGGGGTCTCGAGACCCAAAAACTATATTGAAAGGTTGGTTCCCTTTGGAAATTCTAGACGTTTGTCAACCTTTTTAGAACACTGTCATGTGATACTTTTATGCCAACATCTTCATAATGATCCCCTGGCAGGCCAGGGCCAGCAGTCAGGCAGTGAGGCGGCATCCCCTGCGCTACCTGCCCCAAATTAGTTTGACAATCTCCTGGATATCTGTGAAATCTGTTTCGGGTTCGGGATTTTTGTGGGAATCAAGCGATTTGATGTCAAATTATTTTGAAGTGTTTGGACAGATTTTTATTTCTTTTCTTCTGCTTTATTTTTGGTGTTTTTTTTTGCAAATAATTTGATATGTTCCCTTGAAAGCAAAAATTTATATTGCTGGGCGTTAACTTCCGCGGCAACAGCTGCGTGCCCACAGAGGAGGAAGGGAATCGAGGCCTTTAATCATGTAATTTCTCTATACTTTTTCAATCAATAGAGACGTGTAATATTACACAAAATTTATTGCTGCGGAAATGAAAATTATCAAAATGATATTTTGTATTTATTTTCAATGCTTTTGGAATCTACTAAACACCTAAGGACATACTGGCATGTCAAGTTCTCTGGTTACACATCGAATGCAAAGACTTTTTCGTCTCCCTCTGAGCTCCAATTTCAAAGAGTTAACAGCTTTAGAACGTGAATAATATTATAATCATCATCATAATGAAGGCGAAGACACAGTATTCTAAAGCCATTTGAAAGCAGAAATGAAGACATTCCAATACAAAAGCGTTTCGATTTCGATATCGGGGTATCGTCTTTCAAGGTTTTCGTGTTCCAAATTGGTGCTAAATGCGCTGGCGTTTCAATTTCCAACAATTGAGATAAATCGGAAGTTTGGCAGCCAGCAGAAGAATACACCTTATCATCATCATTATAATGCATATGAGGGCTACGACTCTGACCCGGACTCTGAGTCTGAGTCTGGATTCCAGGCAGGGAGAGGTGCGTGCATGCACCTTGCGGCGCCTCGCATTATCACTTGTCCCATAAATTTCTCCCATCTGAGAGGTGAGAGCCAGCCAGCCAAGTCAGCCCCTTCCCCCTAGATTTGAGTGCTGCCGCAATTTTAGTTCGAGTTGAACATGTTCTGTGGCTCCTCCACCTCCTCCTCCCTCCGTCGCTGACAAACTTTGAGTGCTTTTATTTCGACGCTTTATGGCGGGCTAAAAGATTCTACTACGAGTATATAAAAGCAAAATATGCCGCTCCATTTATGTTTTTTTCATTCGTGTCTTCTGGTCTCCGGCTAGCCTTTTATTTGTGTTTCTCTTGTTTCATTTATTGGCATTTTGAAACTTTTTACGAGCCCAGTCTGCGAGACCTTTGTCCACTCTTTGTGTGGCATTTGGTAGAAATACAAAAACCGACAACAAAAATTAAGAAATATCGAGAGAACATATTTGTATGGAATTTTATGGTTTGTATTGTGTTGTATGGGGTTAGGGTAGTAGAACTCTGCCTGTTACCAAAGGTACAATTCGTTCAAGGCCTTGTTACACTTTTTATTGTTGCCTTTGTCGAGAAACATCTAAATTTATGTTACTGCTTTTGGCTTTAAATTTAATTTCAAAGAGTGCAATCCTCGCTCACATACCTCAGAGATTCGTTGTTTAATATTTTGTTCACTAGTTGTCGTCGCTTTTGGATTTCATTTAGTTTGCAGTCAGCTTTAGACCACATTCTGGGGCATCCTTTTCATGCTGCGCGTTATTACTAACGTTTCCATAGCTTCCATAAACAAAGGGAATTTAATCCGTGTTTTGATTGAAACTTTCAATTCGCTCTCATACCATGACTTTATTCAAATAATTTCATTTTTCGTTGACTCTTTTTTTCGGTAAAATTCCCACCCAATTTATGCCAAAAATAATGCCTGCGAAATTCTGCCAATATTGCGCCTCCAACCCCGATGCAACATTCCACCTGTTGGGGGGCCGCTGCTCCCAGACGTTTTTCACACTTTTCTGTATGGAATTTTTTACACTGTTTCAACTGAAATTTCGCCCTCACATTTTTCGCCTGTGCCTCCTGCGTTAAAGCAGTCATTAACCCAGTTTTGAACTACTGTGACCGCTGTGACCCCAGCTGCGACTGCATTATATTGTCGGTTGTATGCCGGGTATACTTATACATTTTTTATGGACCGATACTTAAATGATTTAAGAATTTTACTTTAAGCAAAACTTTATGGGAAATGGCAAAATGCATGAGGAAAGAGAATAAGAATTGGCAAAGTCTCCACTGACGCTTATTAAAGTACGATGAAAATTTGCATACAACAGAAATTTCAAATGAGATTTCGATAGCATTCACAAAAATCAGATATTATGGGATATGTACGAAAAACATGTATATTTCTGCTACTTCAAAAACCTCCAAAAAAAACATGAATGAAATTTCCTCATCTTATTCATTTTTTTTGCTGAAAATTCATAAAAATTTGACAAATTGCATTAAACCGTAAAAAGAAATATCGCCTTGATCATTTTTGGTCGATTAATGGATGTTATTAAGACATAAATAACAGTGGATGCCATTTATTGTGCATATATGTATATGTATGGATGTATGAGATGTATGGGCAAAAAACGGAATCTCTGACGCCGGCGACACGGCATCACGGCACCTCGACACCGCATCGTCTTCATGTTGCCTCTTCCCAATATGTCACGAGCCTGCGTCGGGCCTGCACCAGAGAGGAGCATCATTGCCGGTGAGCATCAAAGTGATTAATTAAAACATTTTTGCATATTACAAGCATTTCGACTTTGAACTTGATGGCGGCGGGTCTGGCTCTGCGTCTGTCTCTGTCTCTGTCGGGCACCGCCAGAGGAACAGAAGAGCACACATTACCAACACCAACACCAGGCCAGGGGCAGGGACAGGACGCACGCAACATAATGCCGGGGCCTTGGTGAAGTTCCAGTCTGCTCCGCCGTCACTCAACGCAACCAGTCGGAGACTCTGGGCGCTGGCCGTGCCTCCGGGGAGGGTAGATGATGCACATGTTGCCGTTGCCGTTGCTGCTTAAAAGTAAAATTGTGTCGATTTCAATAATGCAAAAGACCCATTACACTTATAGTCATGTGCGTGCCTGCTCAGGCATTCCATCAAAGTGCCTGTACACACACAACCGCAACAAGCAGAAAACCCAGAAGGGAGCCTCCATCCCCAAGTGCGATCCCTAACCCGATCGCCACAGACCTATCATTGTCAAACAATTCATTAATTAAACATGCGAATGTTGCACATTTTAATTTTCGCCCAACAGCTCTATAAACTCGTACTTGCAACTCTATACCGGGTTGCCCTCCAACTACCCGACTACCCCTGGCTAAAGTTCTCATTCTATCTGCCCCGAGGCGGTACGAATGGAGACCTTCGTGACAAAAGACATCATTTCCAACACGACCAGATGGCAGGGGCCGAAGACTGTGCATGGGCCTGGGCCTGAGCTTGACCTGGGCCAAATGATCGAAGCCCTCAAAAAGTTATGCTTCCTCTATAAAAATCTACATACAGCTAAGTGCTACATGAACTTGGGTGTTGCACACACCTCTCACACATATAAACACACATAAAGAAAGGACAGAGTCCCGGATTCTGTCCATTCCCCAGGGCTGCTCTAAATGAGACTGATGTAGGTCAATGCTGTGGCAGACATGGGAACGATCTTAATAAGAATAAAATGTATACAAAAATCAGATAAGTTTATAACAATTTTTGAACTGACTGACATATGCAGATAAGATTGAACGGAATAGTTAGGAATGAATATATTTTACAACGGCATACCTGTACTGATTCGTATTCGTATTTGTATTCAAAAAAAAAACACTATATTTTTAGCATATCATTCTGCACAAATTTGCATCTACACAAAAAAATATTTACACTACACTTTAATATTTTACACTACACTTTAGTAGCTCACTGGTATTGGTAGATTGAGTATGATGATTGAAGCGATTTACCTGAAATAAAAACAAATTTATGCACATATAAAAAAATATTTCTAATAATTTTAGAAATTATGTAAATGAGTTCAAGATAAAAAGTACTTCAATAACTAAAAATAAAGTACACAAAAAAAATATATTATATACATAATTATAAATGGAAATATATTAAATTTTATCCTATACTATTTAGTTTAAATTTTAAATATTTAAAAAGGAAAAGAAAAACCAATCTTTTTTTGTGGGGTACTTCCCATGGCTACTGAAATTCGTCTCTTATGCATCCCTGGACTACAGGGCTGAGCATCCTGAGCATTTTGCGGTCATATTGTCTGCTGCTGCTGCTGCTGCTCTGCTTCTCTGCTGCAGCCGCTACCTTTAAATAAATTAAATAAAAATTATACAAGTGGCGCAGCATAATGAGCGCTGGAAGCGCTTTTGCAGTTACTTTTGCCTCAATGGCCCCGGCCAGACGGACCACAGCTCTGTGGCGGGGGGGCAGGGGGGCGGGCGGATCTGGTCGATGGCCAGAAGGGAATCAGGGATATGGTAGAGTTGGCTACATTGGCCACTGGGGCAAGGCAACGGTGCATGTGGCATGGCTGACTGAGTGCCGTTGCGTGTATTGTGCCATTCTGTGTGTGTGTGTGTGTGTGTGTTGTATGTGTGTGCTGGGGTGAAATTAATGTGTTGTAAAAATTAATTAATTTTGCAAATTATATATTTTATGCATTGTAAAACCTTTCGCTCAGAAGGTGAGCTTGTGCAGCGTTTATGCGGTTCGGTATGGTTCGGTTTGGTTTGGATGGGTTTGGCTTATTCGGGTCCTGGCCGTCGTACCACAGGACGCGCAGCCTTAAATCAACAAGGTCTTTTTTTCTGCAGAAATAACAGCAGCAACACAGCTGTGCAAATAACCCCATAGTCATGATATGCAAAAAGATATACATAATGATTAAACTACATACTATATGTATGTATGTATGAATGTACATTTGTATCATATAAAGGCAAGCCAAAAATTAAGGCTGAAAATCATTTTGGCATAGCTTTAAGTGCACTACATCAAACGCTGTCATCTGGAGACTTTTGTGGTCGTTTCTCGTTGGATTTCCATACATATTGATAGAGTGTCAGTCAAATTAAGTAAATCATTTTGATACACTATTGTTTGGGGTTATTGTCAGACTTCATCAGGGTATTTATTCATCAGTCTTTATCGTATATATTACAGAACTTTAACTGCTTCCAATCCTATCTAGTTTGATGCAGTAACAAAATCTGCGTAGAGCAGTATTTCTCCTACATAAAATGTATATTCGGGTTTTCATAGTAAAACTATAGTGTATCAAAGAGAGTGCTTAAAGCTTCTGTCTATTAATATTTCGCCTGTCTTGGCTTTGGCCTGTACTTTGCCCTGGTGTGTGGCCGCCGTCAAAGTGTCAAATTGAAGGCTGGAAGCAAGATTTAATTACTCTTTAAATAATTAAGATGAATGCAATGAATTTACCCAAATGTTCAATGCAATTATTGACACTCGAAGGAATATTCAAGTGCTACAATTACACTGAACAAACGAAAACTATTTGAGCTATAATCGATTTGAATTATTTAATTCTTTTCCGCATCAAGATTAAAGCTTGTTTGGAATTTGTTTCTTTTTTAGTCCCCCCCCCAATCTATCGCAATCTATTGCATCTCAGCAAATCTCATTCTGCTGATCCCCTTTGACATGCTCAGCAGCTTAGGAAATGGATTTTTTTTTTGTTTTTTTTTTGGCCAACTTCAAACCGAGAGAGATATGCCCCACATCAAACGCCCAAATGCCACTCACTGCCTGCAATGATTTAGTTCCACAGTGGATGGCGCGATTTGTTTTAATTGCCTGAACCCTGGAAGAGTCGGAATGCGAAAGCAACTTACTCACGATCTTAAGTCTGAAATTCGAATGAATTTGTTTCATTCGTTTGTTTGGCAGGGGCCAAACAGGGGCAGGCCAGGGGCAAGCCAGGCAAAAGCAGAAGAATCAGAAGCTCTTTCGGAGGCGGCTGTTCTAAATAAATTATAATTTTGGGCCGCGAATTCGTCGAATATCTCGGCACAAATCAACTGCTTAAGCTCCCCTCCCTCTCTTTCGCCGCTCACTCACTGGACACTCAGACACGCGAAACGCAAAGTCGAGTTTGGTTTCCATTTCGGGCAGATCAAAGCCTGAGCAAGACTGACGGACATTTGCGGTGGCGGAGTGATTAAAGGTGTGGCCATATATCAAAAGTGCAGCGCTGTCGCACAAAAAAATCAGCACAGAGGGGACAGAGGGGCATACAAAATATGGGAATATACCTCATACATATGTACGCATCTGTTTTTAGTTTTTTTCGCTTTGTTATTTCAATTTCAAGCGTAACGCCAAAGCTATTTTTAATTAAGAAATGTGCAAAAAAGAAAGCCCAGTTAATGGTTGCCAATATGCTTTGTGCGTGGCATAACTTGAGCTTAAAATTGGTTTATTCCTTAGCTATAAACATCTACAGATGACAGGCTTTGCAACAAAGTCCCAAAGAATACTCCTCCCCTGTTTCCTATTTGCCACAGCTTCCCATTGAAAAGTTAAAGTTCCTTTTCCACTCTACGCTCAAAGCACATTCCGTTCGCTTTTCGCTTTCAGCCAAGGAAATTTATTAACCGACATTTTGTGTCAATGTCACGCCAATGTCAAAGTTGTCAGAAGAGCTAGAAAAGATTGAGAGAATGTGTGTGTATTTTTGTGTGCGAGTGTGCAACATCTTGGTGCCATAATTATAATTAAGAGCTGCAGCACTTTGGCTTTTCCTCTCGCTGTGGATATGCCGCCGCTGACTAGCTGCAGCCACCCCCAGGCAGTTGCATCTCCACATTGAAGGCTCCTTCCCCCGCTCGCTCTTCTAGTACACCTCTTTAGCCTGTTCTGCTTTGCTTACACTTTTCTCGTTTCACTTTGCTCCTGTTGCACCCCTAAGCGGCACATACTAGTATGTAGTACACACAGCCAGACGAAAGAACGTGCACCGTGCCATGCTCGAATTGGCTTCCAATGTTGAACGCTAATTGGCAACTTTTTCCCGCTCCAGACCAAGCGCCCATCCATCCATCCACTCTCTCCTGCCTTAGCACCCGTCCATGTGGCATCCTCGGTGCGTGAGTTGATTCCATTCCATTCCTCTTCTCTTCGCACGGTATGTGGCGCCTGTAAGCCACACTGGGAGAAATACTTCTCCCAGTATTAACCTTTGCAACCGAACTATTACCCACAGACATGCCGCACATAGAAACCACTGAAACTTTAAGTTGGTCTCGAGACTTGCTACGGGCTTTTGAAATGTATTAGTAGTATATACTGGACTTTTAAATGTATTTGTAACATATACAGGACTTTAAATGTATTAGTATTATGTATGTACATTGCTCTTGGAAAGGGAAAATGAACCCACTTCAGAGCAACAGCAATAACATTACGCATAATCCAACAGACCAAAATCCAATTTGCAATGAAAATTCAATACTATGGGTGGTGTAGTGGTGTACTATAGAGCTTATTTGGCAAATGCATTAACCTGTCTATATAATTAATGCTGGACACAGGCCGGGTGGGGGGATGCACACCCCCAAAAACGACCAGTGGCAGGGCGGTCTGCCTGCCTGGTCTGCCGTAAATTTTCGACAATTTTGTGAATCATTAAGCCAAACATTTTGCCGCTTGTTTCATTATGCATATATGTATGTATATATACATCTACATGTGTTTGTATGTGTGTACGTCTATAGATACAACACTCGAAGCAGTGCGGCCAAAAGCAATTGCTGCCGCAGCATGGGCGCATTACACGCTCGACAAACATGCGATTAACAGCAAACAATCCAAAGACATTGCCACAAAATTTATAACATGAAATGCATTGCATTTGCTGCAACAACAGCTGCTCGTTTTTCCATTGCCCCCAACCAGCCTCCAACCTCCAGCCCCCATCCACGGCATCCTCTATAGTACCTCTCACTCGAAATGGATGATGTAAAATTAAGTGTTAATTAGTTAGAAAGCTGCAGGGCGTCTCTGCCAATGCAAAAGGCTTTGATTTACATAGCCGTCACAGGGTAGAGACGAGCGGCGAACGGCAGGGAAGCAGGAGCTCTACGAAATTTTCTCATTTTCCATTGGGGCCTTCAAAAGAAATTAACACACACACACTCATCAGTGATGTCCGGATTTCGTAGCCATGCCGAGTTTTCATCGTTCTCTAAATACGATTACTTAAAGAATTGAATTTTCCCGCTAGACAGATCAGCACTGGGGGTTCCCACACAGCACACACACACACACATATCCTTAAACATCAATCAATCTAATGATCTTGCTACCCCCACAATGACCCTGACTTTGAGGCGTTTTGATTGTGTGTTCGTTTTGTTTATGCCGCGCACCATAATCAATATCAAATTTGTTTTTTCATCGTTAGGATCGGCGGTTCGTTTCGTGGCGCATTTCGTTTTCCATTTGGGCCCTCTTTTGATCCTGCGAAGTCATGTTGAAAGGATCGTATCGCTGCGGTTCGCAGCTGCCTAATGATAGCGCATCTTTAGCACTGAGGGGGGCGCGTTAGAAATCACACTTTTGGGTGAGAATAAGAGGCAGCAGCACTCTCGAGTCTCGGGTCCATTAATCAATGTGTTGGCTACAAATTGTTCAGCAGAATGCTTCATTGTATCGACTATTGTGTTGTGGCTGAGGCTTGAACAGGATTCTGAACACAGACTGGGATTTGGGGATAAGGGGAACAGTGAACGGGAGACAGGGAATCAGGGAATCAGGGGGGGGGACTGCTACCTGGTTGCACATAAAATCAATCAAATTAACTATAAATTTCTCTTGGCTTTTGCATTTTCCGATATTATGCGAAATAATTTATGTTTAAGATGCCATAAATATTCATTAGCACAGCGGCCCAGCATTCTGGGCACACTAAAAACGGGGTGTACATAGTTTTATGGGACCCCCTCACTGGCTCATCTGCCTGCTAGCAGCACCACCACCACCCCACACTCCCCCCAGGGGGCAACTGTACGTCTGTATGTAAGAATATGTACACATACATATATCTGCGTGTTAATGATCTTGAACCTGCTGGAGATGTGGCTGCTGTTCCTGGAGGGGGTTTCCTATTATTATCTTGTGGCACTGAGAGACTTGGAGCAGCAGCAGTCCCAGTGTCCCCTGGTGCACGGTAGCGACGAGAGATGTCTGTAAAATCGCCAATAATGGCAAACATAAAACAAGTTAATACATTGTAGTTGGGACAGGCGATTCTTATGCAAATGCGGGTATGGTCGAAAACGTTTTTGTAACTGGTTTTGGCGGTTCATAGCTTATAATTAAGACTCCAACTCAAAACTCGAGTGTGTTTGCCCCTCTTATTATGGGTATATTTTTCTGATTTCGGGCATATATCATCTGCGCGCACACACAGCAGCCGGTATGGCATTTGCATAACAATGCTCTAAAAAATCCGATGATCCCATGATCCATTGCTGACCAGCTTGAGAATAAGCAACTAAATGGCTTCATTTGCTAGTTAGCTATATTACACCTCCTTCTCTGCACCTTCTCCCACCACCATTCATTCGCTCATCAGCTCAGCGGCTTTTGTGCCGCTCTCCAGCAAGCAGCTGTGCGGCTAAGTAGTATTAATGGCCTCTTTGGGCCATGAAAAATATTGTTATTTAATTGGTTGTCACCTCGACTTTACCTTAAACAGTCACAGAGATCGCAGGCCCCAAAATCACGTAATATATTGTACTGAACACCATTCAATAGTCCATTCCAAAGCATCACCTTTATATGGTGTTGTGGAAGTTTTGCCTACAGATTGTTCATTGTGTGCCAGTGGCAGGTTACTTTTCAGTTAACAGGATCTTTGAAAATGGGAAACAATATACAAAAATATGTGAATATTTAATAAGCAATGGAAAGATCCATGTATAACCAGCATTTTTATATAATTTCCTTCTTATTTGTACACCATACATTGTTGATACAAACAAAAATATCCGTAAATTTTTTTCAAATATTTATTTTTCCAGCTCATTATATTCAACAATTTCTTTCAAAAACCTCTCAAAACCAAATATTGTAAATTCTTAAAACCGAAAACATTAAATACCTTTCTGCGCAGAATATATAATTTAATCATTGATTTTCGCATCTCTTTTGTTAGATATTTCAATGTAATAGGGTATTAAAAGGGTCGTTAAGTTCATTAAGAAAAGCAAAACAAAGACACAGTAAAGTAAAGGTCCCGTTAGCTATGGTAGGATTCACGCAAGCGTTCTGTGTGTGACGAGAGAGTGAGAGTTGTCACAGGTAGGTGCACTGTGTCGCATTGTAGTTGTTGTTGTCGCTGAGAGAACACAAGCATTGAAAAGTTTGCTGAGCGATCAGTAGAATGAAGGAACTGAGAGGGCATTGAAAAGCATCGAAAAGCACAAGCGAATCTTGGGTACCTGCATACATGATAAAATTATACAAGGTGATCCTATCCCAGCGCACAAACTTATTTTCGGGTCTTATTTGGCTGCGTATTTCAAGGGATGAAGTACAGAAAACAAAACAAAACAACTTCTGTATATCTTTTGTCTTGCCTTCTTATTAGACATGGCGTCAATGCCTCTCAAATAGTGCAACCGTTAAATAAACCGCGGAGCTTACGGATGGGATCACCTTGTGTATAATTTCATCATGCCTGCATACATGATATAGAGAGATGAAGAGATAAGACAATTGCGATTCAATGTACTCGAGGCAGAATAAAAACAAAAATGCAAAGAAATAAATACCCTGGTGGTCAATCTTTAATATTTCTCAAAGTCCACAATTTAAATATAGGGTTATTTAACCTCATAAACAATATCTGAGCTACCAAAAGACTTCCTACAGCTACCATAAGCTACAAAATTTTGGCTAGTTTTGACATTGCTTTGAAGACCGATTGTTCCTCTATAATAATGCGACATTGATGAAATACTAAACTAAATAGCGTGCAAAATTTTTATGTCGTGTACAAACTTTTCGCTAATTCCACAACACTCAAGGCAAGAGTATAACCAGACTTTATATATGTATATATACATATGTATGTACCCTTATACGAGTGCAGTATAAAGATGGTAAAGTCATAAAACTGTTGAATTGCACGTAAATCTCCAAGGGGCTTTGCACTGCCTCCCCGTGATCCAGTGCCAGGGAAGCGACACCATATCAGAGTCGAATCGTCCAGCGCTCCCTGCCTGCCTGCCCCTTTTGGACAGTGCAAGTATTTCTATTCTGTTCAGAGATTTATTTTTATGCAACGCGTCTGCTGCAGTGGCAGCAGACCCCTAAGGTGGAGTGGCAGAGGCTGCTTTGTGCCACGACCACGTTGCGCAAGTGGCAGCCGAAAACAAAATAAAAACTGAAGCCAGCTTCGTGTAAAGAGCAGAAAAATCATATAATCGTCAAAAGTCACAGGAAACATATGCAAATGCTGCATCACAGAGACTGACTGACTGCCTCCGACTCTGACTCGGACTTGGACTCTGACTGTTCCAGCGCCGGTCCAGACCATACCTATAGTATATATGTACATATGTATGTACATTAATATGTAAGAGCCAAGACCCAATCTGCCCCGATCCGGGACTCTTTTGTTGTGTACTTGCATGCTCGTTTCGTTCTCGGCATTTCAAATATTTATTTTTCCAGCTCATTATATTCAACAATTTCTTTCAAAAAACCTCTCAAAACCAAATATTGTAAATTCTTAAAACCGAAGCATTAAATACCTTTCTGCGCAGAATATATAATTTAATCATTGATTTTCGCATCTCTTTTGTTAGATATTTCAATGTAATAGGGTATTAAAAGGGTCGTTAAGTTCATTAAGAAAAGCAAAACAAAGACACAGTAAAGTAAAGGTCCCGTTAGCTATGGTAGGATTCACGCAAGCGTTCTGTGTGTGCCCAAAGAGAATGAGAGTTGTCACAGGTAGGTGCACTGTGTCGCATTGTATGTAGTTGTTGTTGTCGCTGAGAGAGCGAAGCGAAGAACAAGCATAGAAAAGTTTACTGAGCGATCAGTAGAATGAAGGAACTGAGAGGGCATTGAAAAGCATCGAAAAGCACAAGCGAATCTTGGGTACCTGCATACATGATAAAATTATACAAGGTGATCCTATCCCAGCGCACAAACTCTTTTCGGGTCTTATTTGGCTGCGTATTTCAAGGGAGCGAAGTACAGAAAACAAAACAAAACAACTTCTGTATATCTTTCTCTGTCTTGCCTCTCTTATTAGACATGGCGTCAATGCTCTCTCAGTAGTGCAACCGTTAAATAAACCGCGGAGCTTACGGATGGGATCACCTTGTGTATAATTTCATCATGCCTGCATACATGATATAGAGAGATGAAGAGATAAGACAATTGCGATTCAATGTATTCAAGGCAGAATAAAAACAAAAATGCAAAGAAATAAATACCCTGGTGGTCAATCTTTTAATATTTCTCAAAGTCCACAATTTAAATAAAGGGTTATTTAACCTCATAAACAATATCTGAGCTACCAAAAGTCTTCCTACAGCTACCATAAGCTACAAAATTTTGGCTAGTTTTGACATTGCTTTGAAGACCGATTGTTCCTCTATAATAATGCGACATTGATGAAATACTAAACTAAATAGCGTGCAAAATGTATATGCCGTGTACAAACTTTTCGCTAATTCCAAAACACTCACGGCAAGAGTATAACCAGATTGTATATACAATATATTACATATATGTATATATACATATGTATGTATGTACCCTTATACGAGTGCAGTATAAAGATGGTAAAGTCATAAAACTGTTGAATTGCACGTAAATCTCCAAGGGCTTTGCACTGCCTCCCCGTGATCCAGTGCCAGGGAAGCGACACCATATCAGAGTCGAATCGTCCAGCGCTCCCTGCCTGCCTGCCCCCCCTTTTGGACAGTGCAAGTATTTCTATTCTGTTCAGAGATTTATTTTTTATGCAACGCGTCTGCTGCAGTGGCAGCAGACCCCTAAGGTGGAGTGGCAGAGGCTGGCTTTTGTGCCACGACCACGTTGCGCAAGTGGCAGCCGAAAACAAAATAAAAACTGAAGCCAGCTTCGTGTAAAGAGCAGAAAAATCATATAATCGTCAAAAAGTCACAGGAAACATATGCAAATGCTGCATCACAGAGACTGACTGACTGCCTCCGACTCTGACTCGGACTTGGACTCTGACTGTTCCAGCGCCGGTCCAGACCATACCTATAGTATATACATATGTATGTACATTCATATGTAAGAGCCAAGACCCAATCTGCCCCGATCCGGGACTCTTTTGTTGTGTACTTGCATGCTCGTTTCGTTCTCGGCATGCAACAATAGCCGCTGCAGCAGCAGCCACACCACGTTTGGGCAAAAGGTAGCAAAGGTAACGATTTATGAATGCACTCGCTCACTGTGAGGGTATTCAAACTATGCAATGCCGTTGGGTATTTCAATTCTAAATGATAAAATATACTAATATTTTTCATGTTACAAAAAATTATATATCCAGCGCAATTTCTTATAAAAATTATAGCAATATTTCATTAAAATTCTCAGGTATATTTACGGTACCCCACAGTTTTGCCCCATTTTATAGGGTATTTATTGTGTCGCTGCCCTTTGTTTCGCATGCATTGTAATGCAATTTTTTGTGTAGTTTTTGCCATTGCCTTTGCTGCATTCATTCATACAAATTTTGCGCGCTTGACAACCCTGAACAATGATGTACTTCATGTAAATTTCACTCGCCGCCTGACTGCCTCCTCCGCCGAGTGACTGACTGACTGACTGACTGGCTGGCTGCCACTCCACCTCCCTCATCCCCTTATGGGGTCGTTGATATAAAAAAAAAAACTAAAATGTTCCATATGTAAAACGGTTCAAAAAGCCCTCCTCTCCTCTGGAAAGTGTGTGTGTGTGTGCACTCCACACGGCTTTATTGATGGTAACAATAAATGCTGCCGGGCTGTGGCAACATCCAAAAGCTTAGCACAGCTCAGCTCGACGGCTCGGCTCGGCTCGGTGGTTCAGTTTCTCTTGTATGGCAGATTTGTATAAATTTTAGTTTTAGATACGCGGCCAACGGCACTGGATGCTGCGGCAGCTGTTGCATAACACAATTGAATTTGTTAAAACAAAAGAAGCAGCAAAAATGCAAGAAAATAAAATCAAGAAACAGAAGCCAAACAAATACACAAAAACAAATCAGCGAGAGGGCAACGCCAACAGCAGCAGCAGCAACAAAATATCCAACAAAAGATACAAATTGCATTTCAGAATTTTCTTTTTTTTCATACAAGTAAAACCCCTTTCCACACTTCTTCTCCAGTCATTTTCCATCAGACGCAACACCCGCAACGGGCTTCGTCGTCTGGCGTCGTTATGCCATCAAAAAAAGTTGGCAGCGGCATCAACAGAGGCTGCAACAACAACAGCAGCAGCAGAAAGCAGAAAGGATGCAGCAGCAGCAGCTAAAAGGGCTGCCACATACCCGCAGCTCAGAATCCAATTCGACGACTCAGAGCCTGCCTGAGTGGAGCCGGAGAAAATACGCTTTTTGTTGTACATACATACATATTATTATATGCTATGCTACTCCGTGGTACAAGTTGAAAATGCCGTTTTGACGAGACGCTTCAAGATTGCCTCCTTGCCTGCGATGTCGATGGGGTTTTGCACTTTTGCAACATCTTGCCAAAAAGTAGCAGAAATTGATGGGAATCAAGAGAGTTGAGTGGAAACTTTAAAATGAGCATTCAATTTAGGCCTTTAATTTGGGAGTAATAGACACTGGAGAGAGATCGCATCAAAAGTACAAATAAATATGCAAAAAATATACTATAATATTTTTTTGACATTTTTCTTAGCTGTTTAAACTTTTTGAACTGCCCTCTCGCAGGCTGTGTCCCTGCATATGCTAATGGCCAATCGGTTTGGGCAGCATGTATCCCCCATGGCTCCCATTTCGGCTTACACATGAATGACCGAATGACAAACTGGATGGAGTTTGTGGTTAAAAAACAATTCGTTTTTTTGTATTTTGTGTGTGTGTTTGTGTGTGTTGGGGGCCAGCAGTTTAGAATGTCACTTGATTTTTGATTGATTGTTGTGGGAAAAATTGCTGAAAAATGTATTTTTTTTTCTACCTTGCTGTTGCATAAATTCTACGAGTGCCCGTGGCAGCCAGAACAGGCCCCCGCCTCGGGTCCACCATCCAACATCCCTGAGTACGAGAGTATGTTGCAGCAGTTGCAGCTGACCGTACAGAACGGACGACCAATGTTGACCATGGTCAGGGGCTGGGGCATGGGCATGGTTTATGTTTTTATTAAAAACACAACGAACGTCGGCGAGGCGGAAACATTTCATATGCCATTTGTGGCCTCGTCTGCAGCGGACTTGGCCAACTGCATGAACAAAAAAAAAAAAATAGACTGCAAAAAAATTAGCTGCTCGCTCGCCGCCGAATATTAAAATGTGCATTATTTAGCGGCGGGCAGGGCAGGCCAACAAACAACAAGGCAAAGGCAACATTGTAAAACGGGGAATCGTAAAACGCTGCATTGGCCATGGCTAAGAGAAAGCATAACTCTCAGGCTCTCTCAGATAGGACAGACATCGTCGGTACAGACAGACCGATATAACGAGCCGAGAAGCGCGCGCATTGCTCGCTGAGCATTAAAAAATCAAATTATAATAAAATTGCAGATTAACTGTTGACTGTTGCCGTTTCAATGGGGAGAGGGGGGGCAGGGAGGAGCAGCAGCATGTGGATGGGCAGGCGACGGCAGTGGCGCACTCGTTAAGCCAGGCTGAAGGAGCAACAGCAACAGCAGCGGCAGCCAAATGGCGTCTGGTAATGGCCCTGGCCATAGCCGCCGCCTCCTGCCTCGCTCGTAGCTCCGAAGAATGCCACTTGCCAAGTGCATCCAGCTCGATGTTGCTGCCACCACTGGCAGTGGCAGAGTTGGAGCTGCAGTTGAAGCTGCTGGGGGATGCAGCTGCTGCTGCTGAGGCTGTGCCGACTGCCAAGATTAAGTCATCATCAACATTTTGCAGTTGTCAACTGCTGTGAGGCGGCTACTTAAACTGCACTTTGTGTGAGGCCAGGAGTGGAGTGGAGGAGTGGATGTGGGGCTTAGGGTTGCATCGAATGAATGAAATTATGTTTGGCAAAGGATTATAATCGGCAAAGTAATATGGAAATATATTCATATATTTAAATGAAGAAATATGTGGTACTACGATTATTTCTAATCCCATTTGGAATGTATACCTATAGAACGAATTACTAGGAGAGTTTCAGTTATATTTACTGTTTAAAGATTTAGTTGTATAGGGAAAGTTTCTTAAAGATTCACCTCTGCACATACATATGTGTTTGCCAGCCCTAAACCCCTTGTACTAGCGTCAGAGACCCATTAACAAACACAACTAAATTTATTTGACTACAGGCAAATAAGGCGCTTACAAATAGGCATGTGAAATGCATATGGAGTTGACAATTTATAGAGACAGAGACAGAGAGAGTGTGAGAGAGAGAGCAAGACAGAGACAACCTTATCAACGAATAAGTGCCCCAGGCACGACCATGAAGATGATTCTGATGCTGTTGCTGCTGATGACACATGCAACGTGTCTTGGGAAGCCAGTCAAAGTGTTTATTGCATTGACACTCGGGGGGGTGAGTGGAACTGCGACAGCGACACACTTTTAAATCATAAATTTCCAGTTTGTCACTTGTTCGTGTTGATACGAGAAACCACAGACCCACGGACAAAGCGACTCGCACTCGCTTCCCCCATCCAGCCAAAATGCAAATGACTGATGCCCTCCAATCCCGTTGAAAATTATAATTGGAGCAGGAGAAGGCCCCCAGTCGGCGCAGAAGTATTGTATAAAGAAATATTTGGGTATTTTTTTTTTTTTTTAATTTTTTAATGGTGTCAACGCTTATCGGCTACAGAAAGGCAATGCAAATGCAGTTAAGGGCCGACGAACAAAACGTTTTCGAGATGAAGTCATTAAGGGGCCCCAGCGAAAGGCAGAAAGCGAAACAAAACGGAAATCGTTATCAGCACTTTGCCTCGATTTCGGCATATACAATACATATTGAAATATTGAACAAAACACATATGCATACATGCTCGTATATAAATATAGATTTTGTTTTATTGTTGCAACACTTTCCACATGGCGGAAGGCTTGACATTTTGAACTGATGCCCGTCCCCCCATTAATATAATATACAAAATTTTGTTATCTCTCATAAAAATGGAAAAAAACATAATTTTGTAGCACATTGCTACAGAATCTCTCCCTCTCTCTGTCTGACTCTCTACCAACGGACAACTCTTTCGGGACTTGATCTAAATTCTCCAAATGTTAATTTCTGTTTGAGTTTCATTACAAATTTTTTTCAATTTGTTAATGTCATAAACAGTTGTTGGCACAAGGCAACATCATCTCTTGCCTCAGCAAATGAATAAAAAGTTTTTCATTTTAACATTTATTTATTTTCAGTGCCCATTGGGTTTGTATTCTATTGAATGTTTTTCACACCTCCCATAATGATTGTTGCGGTTTTTTCCAATTGTTTTTCCATCCTTTCCATGCTCTTTTTTTTTGTATAGAAAAACAAAAGTTTTAAATGGGTTTTCAGTTCATTTGCCTGCTCATGGAAATCATGGCATATTCTCTCATTAACAAGAGTCATAATACTGAAGAATATTCGGTTGAACTGCGATTAATATTGATGTTGGGGCAAACTCCATTCATCGGTAAACACATAACTCACCCATGTGACGTCTAAGCTGTGCTTCAACTAATTAACATATAGTAGAGTATAGTTGGAAGTCAAGTGGAGAGCATTCAATGCATATTAGACTGATTAAAAGACCATTTTCCCACATATTTGTACACATGTAATCTTTTGCTAAAACCTTCAAGAGCACACTTGTTGCCCCGTGCAACCACATAGGCATTCGCTTCGACACTGAAGTCTGCTGAACATGAAACCGCCAACGATGCTGCGGGCGGAGAAGTGAAGGAGCCAAGTTAAGCACAAGGCACTGAGACACACACAATAACCGACGATGTTGTCGTGGCCCAGACACCCACCACAGTCACTGCCAAAAATCAGCTATCCTCCTACTGCTGCTGCCTCTGTGTGTACATACTTGTATTGTTTTCTGCTTGTTGCAAGTGAAAATTAGAAAGTACGCACTTGAAAAGCGTCTGTGTTTATGTCTGGCAGCTGTTGCACATACAGAAAACTTTGCTCCGGGCTGCTGTTGCTCCGGGTGCTGCTGGTGCTGATGCTGCTCCCAGTCGTCCTTCTCTTCGGTGTGTAGTCCCATGAATAGTTTAATTAAAATTTCCCTTCAAGCCTCTGCCTTCGAGCCGTCATGCCTTTGCGTTGCAAGCCGCTCTGTTCCCTCAGCGGAAGCAACAAGAAAGAAATTTTGCGAAAAAGCAACTTTTCCAGAGACATGAAAAACGAAAAACTTGTTAAACTTTTGTGATTTCCAAAGACGGCGACGACTGCAAGATGACGACAAGTGTTTAGTTTTCGTTTTAGTTTTTGTGGCCCAAAAGGCAAAGGAAAAACCCTTAAATCTGTTAACCTTTCATTGCCAACGCCACAGAGACAAAGTGTGCAAAAGAGAGAGAGATAGTCATTAGAAAGTTACACATTGCAGCTGGCAAAATAGTCAAGGCCTAAAACTTATATTTTATAGAATTTGTTTTAAATAATAGAATAAAACTATATGTGCCTTGAGGTGTTTTTGCTCAAGTTCCGGGGGCATGCTTTTCGATGCATGTGAAGGCGGAAATTGCTTTTCCATCGAGTAAATAAAATATAAAATAAGTTCTACTGATGGTTTTGGGGGGATAAATGGAAAATCTAGTTTATGGATGGACCTTTTAAACTCCATTTCGGGTACAAATCTGACTGGAAGGAAGAATACGAGGGTATGGAGGGAATGGGATGGAAACTAGTCCAAAACTACTAAGCTACACTGAGAGAGAGAGAAAAATTAAGAAAGAAAGAAAGAGATTAAGAGACAAAGAGAGGAAGAAAGAGAGAGAGAGAGTTAGAGAGAAGTAAGAAGAAAGAAAGAGAGAGAGAAGGTCGATCAATTCGGATTTAAAGCTCTTCTTTGTCAGTTTATTACCCACCGTTCCCCCTCTCCTATCACTTCTTTCGTACGAATCTCTCTGTATCTCTTTTGGTTTTCATACATCGTAAGTATTACATTCACATATATATACATATGTTTGTATGTACTATCTAGTCTACACGATCAATGGCAAAACCAAAAAAAAAAACAATGAACCCCACACAGAATGTCAGGCTTGGCTTGGTTTGGCTTGGTTGGATCTGCTCCTGACGGCAATGCGTCAGAGGGCGTGGCCCAGCCTAGCTCACAGGAACATATACATACTAGTACATATATCCATACATAGTAGGTACATATTTCTGCCAACAACAACAATGATGATGATGATGATGATGATAATGCCGCGTCGACTGGGTCTCTTGCAGATCGGTATCAAAGTCAGCAGCCTCGTCGACGCCAGTGCCAGTGCCAGTGCCAGTGCCGGAGCACCATCACCATCTCCATCGCCAACCAAGTGATTATTGTAATGATAATGAGACAAGACGACTAACCCCTGGTCACCTGTGTGCAACTCCCAGGATGGTGATGGGTGGAAGGGAGAGGATTGGCATTTCTGGCCAGTTCTGGTGCTGGAACATGTGTCGCGTGCATAATTACCACGACGAAGCGCTGGCGTGGTGGAGAAGGTTTATCGGAACCCACTGCTGCCCCCCCCTCGTTACACCGCTTCCCGTTATGGTTCACGCTGATTTGGTTGAACAAATTCTTGGGCCCAGTCGCCCGCCCCGCCCCACTGGATAGGAGAAGTGCAGTTTCTAATTAAGTCATAAAACAAACGCCGCCTCGCCGCAAAAGCAAACAAATAACTTTGACGACCCCTGCAGCCACCAACAGCAACATCAACCACCATCAGCAGCAGCAGCAACAGCAGTAGCTGCCACAGCAGCAACAGTGCCACCAACCGATGGTCCTTTATCATCAACAGCTCGTAACAAGATACATTTGTTGCTCTTTGAGGTTGTGGGGGTGTTGCAGGAATCGGGTGGAGGGGGGTGCCTGGAATGTTGATATCTGCTTTGTGACTTTTAATTGCTGCACGTAGCCGCACGTTAAACCAAACTTAGCAGTTGGCAATAAAAACAGCAACAGCAGCAGCAGCAACATTAACAACAGCAAAACAGCAAGAGCAAATAAAACAGCTAAGAAAACAAACAACAACTGAAAACAACTAAAACAGCTACTAAAATTATTCATTTAGCCAGCGACACACACACAGAAACAGAAACAAACAGAAAGAAACTATTCAAATAAAAATAATTGTTTTTGCCTTTGAACATTCGCTTTGAAATTTTATTTGTCTGGAGAGCAACAACTCTTTGATATAAAGCGAACCTAGAAGAGATATTTTCCTAGATCTAGCATTTGGAATACACCATAGATTACAATTATCTATAAAGAACATTTTTTACTACTCATTTCTATGCCCTCAAAGTATCCATAAAATTAAATCTAACAATATTAATCCATTTATTTAATATAAATATCATTTTATGCATCCAACTGTTAAGTATTTCCATTATTTCTTGATTCTAGACTGATACTCGGTAACTACATCACATTACACACGGATAAATGAGCGGAAAAACATGGGAAAACAATTTCCAAAAGGTTCACTGAAAATAACATAAAATATATATCAAAAAGTAATTATTGCAAATCCAGACCCAAGTCATTGACTCAGAGTGCAGTCAGAACACACACACACCTGTTCGTATAGACTCATGGTCCATCTTTAAGCCCTCTCTACAATCCCCAAATCCCCATACCAATGCCAATGCCAATGACTTGACTTCTTTTACAGAATGGAGTATGAGTATGAGTAGGAGTAGGAGTAGGAGTAGGAAAAGCAAGTTGACTGGCAATAAAACTTTCATAACTCTACAGCTAATGGAGTTCGAAATGCTGGCTCGTAAAATATTTGTTGTTCCTTCTGCCTACCGACCAACCGACCGACCAGCCATCCGACCGTCTGTCCGTCCGGCCATTGGGTATAATTGCTCTCGAGCTGGCCGAGAGTGCTGCTCTTACTCCTGCCGCTGCCCTGGTGCTGCTGCTGCTGCTGCTGCTGTTGGCAACGGAAGCGCCAACTCTGGGCACAGGTTTTGGGGACTCTGGGACATGGCCAACCATCAAGGCTTTCTGGCTGGGCCTGGTCGGTGTCGATGGTGCTGGTACAGGAAGAAATTGTCATAAAAAATCCAACGCTGCTGCTCACTACACAATTCTATTCTCTTCTATTACTTGTGTGTGTGTGTGTGTGTGTGTGAGTATGTTTGGTCGGTTTTATGTAATTTTGTACAGTTAAAAGTGCATCGGGAGATGGCCAAAAGATGGCTGCTTGTGTTCGTACCTCCTCTTTTTATATGCGCATTTGCTGACCATTTTAATTGAAATCACAGACACAGACAGAGAACAAGTGCCAGTGCCATGGTGAAAGTGAAAGAGAGAGAAAGAGATTCTCAACTGCAATTTTTTGTTGTTTTGGGGCCAGCCCGAGAAAAAGTTATTGAACGCGGGTCCGCGGGTCCATACGTTGGCCAACTTAATCACCGCTCGGAACTTCAACAAATGCCAAAAAGTAACAACTACTTAGGGTTACCTGAGGTAACCAAAACGGGATGGGATCGCGGTGAGGTCCCTTCTTAGCCAGGCCAGGCCAGTCCAGGCCAGGCTATGCCAGTCCATTGCTTTGTTTTTGGAGGCGTCAACCTGCTCTTTAAGCCGCATTATTTATGCGGCTGTTCAGCGATAACGCGCTTGCAAAAACGCCACGACTTTAACTGGAGATCCAGCGTTGGTCTGTGGACTTGGACTTGGACTTGGAGTTGCACTTGGAGTTGGTCCAAAGCAACCTGCCACAGCAGGAGCAGCAGCAGCAGAAGGCTGCACTACTTTTAAGGGCTTACTTACTGCACTTAAGAGAAGGCAGGAGGGAGGTAGAAGGCAGCAACCAGGAGGCAAGAGTGTAGCAAAAAATATGAGATATTTCTTATCAGCTGGTATGCATCTGTGCACCTCGAGCGTTCCTCTGCTCTCCCCCTAAATCCCTGTTGCTGCTGCTGCTGCTGCTGCTACAGCATTCGCTTTCAAAACATTTTCATTTGCCGCTGAAAAGAAGCTGCTGCAGATTTATTGTCTTTGTTTTTTTTGTTTTGTTTTGTTTAGGCCCTCATCCTGGCCCTACTATGCTCTCGCTCTCGCGCTTGCAGTCTCCCCTTGGCCATAATAATAATCATAATATCAGTCGTAAGTGCATTTGTTGCTGCCTCTGCACTAAATACCAAGGAATTGCCTATTTGTTGCTCCCTTTCAGGTTCTAGCAGTCAGTCCAATGCCACGGACTCTCCACTCGCCTGGAGCCTTGGAGGCGCACTGATTTTTTACCCCCTCACCACACCACACCCCACCACACCACTCTTTATGTTTTATTGTTGGCCGGTTTCGATTTCTTTACTTAGAAATGCCCAATGACTGTCTTGTTTCTGCTGCGGCTGTGGCTGTGGCTGTGGCTCTGGCTGGGATCGTGGGACCTGCTGGCTCCTGCTGGCTGCCGACTGCTGCTTTTCCATGGAACGCAGACAGTACAGTGGGCGCGCAATGGAATGAACAACATAGTTTTACAAAGGAAAGAATTTGCTTGGTAATTTAATATCACTGAAAAGCGTAATTATCATCGACAATGCAACAAATTTCGCACGAATTTTAGGAACAAATGTTAAACAAAAACTCATTGCCACTTAAAATTCAATTTTCATTTGAATTTTAGGATTTAATTATTATGTCACAGACAGCAAAGCGTGTAATTACATATCTCTTTGATTGAAAATTACGCTTGTACAGATTTTAAGCCCACTGTGACCATTGCCTTTGTGTGTGTGTGTTTGTGTGTGTTGCCAAGGTTACATTCTAGTTACACAAATCCATAACTAAACTAGTGCAATATTTGTATAATACGCACATACATACATATGTACATATATATGTATGGCTCCCCCGAGCAGATTGCTCTAGCTAGCCAGAAACAGCAGAGCCTCATTTAAATGCTTATCAGAGGAATCTGGATGAACAAAAGCGGCTGCTGCTGCTGCTGCTGCTACCACCACACTAGAGACAGCCAAGACCAAAAACTACTCACTCAGCCACTGAGCAATGGTGAAAATATGTGCGCTGCTGCTCTGCAGAGGTAGAAGAGCGGGGGAGCTGGGAAATGGAGGGAAAAATGAGAAACCAACGCAGATAAAATGGCAGAGATTTGCAGCATTCAAAGGCTGGAGATGCTGCTTGCTGCCACAGTTGCTGCTGCAAAATTCCAGCAATCCCCAGCGTTCTATTTGCAAATTTTGGATTATTCATATGCTGTTGTGGCACAGCAGCACCACTTGCAACCACCAGAAGCAACAAATGCCTCTGCGATGAGTATTTGCTCACCGCAAGTGGAGTGTGTGGCTGCTGCTGCTGCTGCTGTTTCCTTTCTTACGCAGGGCCCTTATGTGAGAGCAGCAGAGTGAATTTTCCTTGAAAATGGGCAAACCTAACTTTGGAAATGGTCTCCTCCTCGTCTTCTTATCGCGATAATCTCCTGCTTGAATCCTTGCTGGGGCCAGTGTGTGCGCGTACTGCACTGCGTGTTCCTCCTTCCCTGCCGGTTGTGATGCATCATTTTGGTCTAATCGGACTGCAAATCGTTGGCATTAGGCTTGTGTCGAGGGGGTGGGGTACACGGGCACCCAAAGTTATGCCCCTAGAGATTCTGATGCCAGATCCCTTCCTCCCCTCCTACTGATGCTGCTGTTGCTGCTGCTGTTGTGATATTTACTTGAATGTTTGCATTGGTTTATGGTTTGCTTTTGGGGGCTACTTCGATTGGGGCCTAGATAGGTAAACTTTCTAGCTTTATTTTTCGGGGAGTTTTTGTCTGAACAAAAGAACTTGAGACCCTGACGAAAGTTGTCTCTAGTTTCCCCCTAGCAATTTTCATGCCACATGCCACAAAACCAGACAACCAAATAGAAACATAACAAATGTCCAGTGCCACTTGGGAGTTTACTTAACGTCATATTAATACGCTTTCATTAAAAAACTGAATGCTCGATTAGTCAGGGCCGATTGCATGGGCCATAGGCCAATGGGGCCCACCTTTGACACGTGTGACCCACAAGCGATGCCCCAGGCCCAAACTCAGACCCAAACCCAGCCACGAACGTGTGCCGTCAAGTGGAGAAAATTCGCCTTTTGACAAATGTGCTCTCAAAAACAGAAAGAGAAAAAAAAATAAACATGCACACACAAGCATTTTGTAAGTCTTCTGTTTGCTCAATGGACAATTCAATCAACGAATAACAAACCAAAAAAAATACAATAAATATATGTATAAGGGGGGAGAAACATTCATAGAGATGAACTGAAATCATGGATTGACTTTCTTGGCCAGCCCAAAGCCTTTGAGCCCGTTCCCCATTGAGGATGGGGTGTGGTGTGTGGTGTGGTGGGGTCTGTAGTGTTTTAGAAATTTATAACCGCAAGCGTTGCTCTTTAATTACAAACGACACAGAATCCATTTCGAGTGTCTCAATTTTGACATTATTAATGTTTGCCATGCCACCCAATATGCCAGCTGAATGGATGTTTGCATAGAAGTAGAGTGGATTGGATTGGGGCACAGGCACAGGCTGGGGGTAGAGTGAAGCCGGTTTTCTGGCTGCCACACGCTTTGGCCATACAAATCACAACATGGCCATATGCGCAATAAGACCACGCCTGATATACGATTTTGGCTTAATCTTTGTGGAGCATGTGCGTTGCCTGCACCTCCTCTCCACTCTGTGCCTGTGTGTGTGTATTGAGGCACGTTCAAAGATTTGCAGTTATAGATACGAGCGCACCAATGCCACGCACTGCCTGCCACAAGTGCAGCACAACCACAAGGGAGGCAGGCACACCACAAGAGCCTTTCTGCCCGAAGCGTTGCCCAAAAATGCAAAAAACTCAAACGAAAAACGATAAGGAAAAATCAAATCAAGTTTAGCTCCACTGTCTCAGCAGTCTAGGCAGTCGTCTCACTCCCTGCCCCTCCCACTCTATGCGTTACTAAAGCCCATAAACCGAACCGTTTTCATATCGAACCCACCGAGAGAGGCAGAGCAGCGGGGCCGCCAAAAGATACATCGCACAGCCTCACAATCTCGTGGCAATCGCGGGGCACAGTGCGAATGCGGAATGGGAATGCGAATGCATGGGGCACCAGTAACTGGAACACAGCAGGATGACATTTTCATTGAGCCCCAGCAACAGCCACAGCACCAGTCTAAGTCCCAGCTTCAATCTGAATCCCAGCTCCAGTCTGAGTCCCCAACCCAATGGATATGAGGGACAAAGTCAGAGTCAGAGTCACAGTCACAGACAGAGCATCGTTGTCTTCGACATTGAGGCAAAGTCAGCGTTGGTAAAACAAGTTGGTAAGAGACCCACAGTTATGCCTCGAACGGCAGCATACCCTGCATTCCAGTAGTTATGCCACATAAAAGATATGAGAATCAAATCTAAACAAAAGTTTCATTTTCGAATGTAGAAATATATAAAAAAAAAGTTATTTGGATTCTGGATTTGGCCACACCTTTTGCTCTTTCTTCTGACTTTTACGGGACCCCCCCAGCGAACTCAATCCACCATCCGCTCTGTGTGGGAAAAAAACCGGAACTCCCCCCCCAGTGGCCTCCCCGTGTAGGGGAGGATGGAGCAAGTGCTTTAGTGTTTAGTCCTCTCTCTCTCTCGCTCTTTCTTTCTCTCTTGTACTCAGTGCATATTTATGGTCGGCAGTCGCCATAAAATTTATGTCTTGGAAGTGCAAAATATATAACACAAAACACGAGCCTTAAAAAAAACTGCGCCCACCGCCCAACACCCTCCTTAAGAGAGAGAAAAAGAGAGAAAGACAGAGTGGAGGGCCATGAATGAATGGAGCATTTAGCCGGAACGACGACGACGACAAATGGCCAACGTTTACCTAAAGGAAATTAAGACTTTCTTGGTGGGCCCCAACCCCTAGACCCCCAGACCCCCCGCTCCCCCCTTTAATACACTTCCCATATCCCATTTTCAAATATCATCACAAAAGCGTTTGATCAGCGCCGATGCCGCCATACACACACTCACACACACACAGCACACACACAGCACACACTCACACAAATGGTTTTCGGTTTTGTTGGAAGATGGACAAGTAATTTTTCTGAAGTAATTGATACTCTGCTCTCTGCTCTCCTCTCGACGCCTTCCTTCGCATCTCGTGGAACGCATCTCATGGGGCATCTACCATGCTCTAGCTGTCCGTGCAGCTGCCATTGGTATGTCCCCGTGTCCCAGTGTCTGTGTCAGTGTCCGTCTGTTCGCTTGTCCGTTACCGCCTGACAGTCTGCTGTTGCATATTAATGACTTTCTTTAATGTCTTTTCCTCATTTATTTTACACACGGACACATTTTACACAGCCCCACGGGCCACCAAGCGGGTGGCTAAACTTGTTCATTCAGTTTGCAACACTTGAAAGAGTATTTGGTTTATAAACTTTCCTTTCTTTTTTCATTGTGTCTCTAACTAAGGCATAGCTAATGCATCCATAGAAAAGAGTACCCGATTAGCGACTTTCGTAGAGCCCCCTCTCCGTGTACTTATTTTTGAAGCAATGCTGTGTCGGCAATACGCCATTTGGCTTTTGAAATGGCTCTATGGCCCACCCACAGACAGGGCCAGTACGACATTCCCCTCGCCCGCACCCATCGCACCCATTGGATGGCACTTGCACTTAAACTCTGCCACCGCTGCAGCAGCAGCAGCACGGGTTACAGCAAATTGAGTTAGTATAATTAAATGTGACATTGGCAAGCGTATATCCGGCAATGTGTGGGTTGCCTGACAATTGAAATGAAGTGTTGACGCTCTCTCTCTCTCGGTCCACAGCGTGGAGTGCAGTGCAGTCAGGCGACAAATATCATATGCATATCATGTCAGGGGGCGTACGTGTAATGAGCGGGCATACCAGACCGACCGACTTCCACTTCGTACGCATCGCAGCATAAACGCTTCACTACCGACATACGCATTTTTCAATTAATGCATCCACATTCACATCCACAAGCACAGAGCTCCCTTCTCCTGCTACTCGAGTGCAGCTGCTCTTCTGGATCGAATGCTGCATTCTGCATTTCGCATTCGCGACTGACTACCAAATTCACGCATTGTATGCCGCGTAACTAAATCAAAATTCAACAACAACAACCGCAACTAGCAGGAACCACACCAGCAAATGCATCATCAAATTGCTGTAGCAACTGTGTGTGTCTGCCTGCCTGCGTGTGTGGTACGAGTATATGCTGCAACATTGGGGGCACTCACTGCCATTCGATTTACTAGGCCGCAATATCCTACAGTTCAACGTGGTGGAATGGGCGCCCCAGTGAACACCCCTATGGGCGGCAGCAGTGTATCTGCATATGTTCTGTGGACCATCCATCCAATCAATCCAATTCAAAGCAGCCAAGAGCATTGCCCAATCCTTTGCCTAAACCAGCAATTCGTACGCATTTTTACGCGACAATTCCGTTGCAGCAGCTAATGCAGCACGTTTCATATGCCTCACAGCCTGTGTGGAGTGCCAAAGGGAGTGTCAGCCAGCCATGGAGAATGGAGAATGGAAAACGAGGCATCCAGAACGCTGGACTACAACGACGACGACGGAGACCATGATAATGATAATGATTATGATGATAATGATGATAATGATGATGATGGGAATGGGTATGGGTATGTGGATTTGGATGTCGCTGGCGGCACTGAAAAGTTTCGCTTGCCAGGCGACAGCTGTGAAATATGCCGTCAGGCATTTGAATATCGCATAATGCACGCCTCTGCCTCTGCCTTTGCCAGCCAAGTGGCGACCATTTGGCAGCACAGTGGATCTGCAGACAATCTGTTGATTCTTAAATACTCTACAGTTTTTGGCGTCCACTGTGCTGCTGCTGCCTGATTTGTACTATATGCAATCATATTTTCGGAGACTGACGACGACGTGTAGTCCGGGGGTCTCGCCGCGCTCAGCTTGATGATACTGTTGGATTACATTTAGGATTGTTTATGCTGTCATCTCCTCCGCAATTGTTGCCTGGCCCCCGACGTTACATGCGACCAGCAATTGTGCATGATATACGATGGCGACAACAGCAACGATGAGGAGGAGGTGCAGGAGAAGAAGGATGATGAAATGGGATACAGATGGGAGCTACAGTTGATAATGATGGTGGGGTATGGAGATGGAGATGGGGATATGATGGTAATGATGAGGTTGCCTTGGCGACACAAAGTGCGCGTACAACAACGCCATTTAGGAAGCCACTGAAGCCCCGCTGTAGCTGTACCCCTCTCCCCCATCCCTTTTACTGTGTACTCTCCAGCCCACGTGTTGTGAAGCGTACAAGGAAGCGAATGAATGAATGCGAATACATTTGGAAAATAGACCAATTTGCTGCCTACTGTGCAACGCAGGCAACTCCGGCTTCTCCAGCCACATGCACGTGGGCGCATGTTGCAAGTTGCAAACAGTGGCAGTGGCAGTGGCACTTTTGTACAGACTCTTCATGTTTGCAGTTGCTGCTGCTGGCAATTGGCTATTCATAAATGCGAATTCAATTTGAAAATTGCTTTAATTTTACTAGCCTGTCGTCACCTTATGGCAAAGTTTCCTTCTCCATTTCCCCTACCCCCTCTTTTGCCAACCCTATTTAACTTTGCATTTTCCACAAAATGGCCAGCCAAAGGCCGGAGGGGAAAATCTTGTTGAATTAATCCTCTTTTATTTAACTTTTTTTTTGCTTTGACAAAAAAAAAAAAACGTTTCAGCTCATGGGGTAGGATATATTTTATATTTATGTATATATTTCTATATAAATATCTATAGTATGAATTTGTAGAATCAAATCTGTGTGTATGCATCTATCTCCGCAACGCGTGCACCGAATCAAATGCGGGTTTTTAAGATGATAGCCAGAGAATGTGGCATGGATTGCACAAACTTTGTACTTTTCTATAAATAGGTTCCTCAAGAACTAAGGAAGTATGTAGGAACTGTCTTCAATGCATCCTGAACGTATTAAATCAAAGGCAAAATGATAGATGTGATTCTATCTATAATAATAATCCGATCGCAATGTTTTGCTGCTACAATCACGTAGATAATTCCTTTTCGTTTTTGTTATTCAAATTGACCATTAAACACAGATAAGAAATTATACGATTAAAGCCAACATTAAAATGGACCACAAAGTGGCAGAATATTTTTTCATAAATGTTGGGAAAATGCGGAAAAAAACTGGAATATACTAGTAGTACATACAACAAAAGCAATTGGAGCGTAAAAACAACTGGTTTTTGTTGTTTTAATGTTTTATTTTAATTTAATGCGTTGGTGCATTGTGCTTAAATTAACAGAAACTGTTGCTGCCTCTGCTGCTACCATGGCCAAATGACCAGCGGCATTATACCATCTGCCCAACCCGATCTAGGATGAGGAGGGGTGGTGGGGGGCTGGCAGTATCTGTGCGACTTACAGCTGAGCGCATTTTGGGTGGAAAATCTGCATAAAAGTCGAACCCGGAGCTCCTGGACAACAATAACATTTTTGCAATTTCACGCTTCAAATAGTTTACTAATTAGATTTGCTTTGCATTTAATTTTTTGGGCATGCGGGTGTCCCCTCCCCTCTTGGCCCAAAAAGTGAAAAAAGTGTAAAGTGTATCCCTTCTGCTGACTTGGCAACTGACTTTTTTGGCAGTGTGCAGTGGCATCTATGGGCGGACAGTTGCAACATTGCTAGTTTTAAAACAGTTTCCTGTGCATTCTCCGTGGCTGTATCTTTTATTCGCACTAATTATTCCGCACGCGAGCAGGAGCTGCCTCAATTTCCAAGCAATTTAGCAGCAGAGAGAGACAGAGAGAGAGAGAGAGAGAGCTCATCATAATTTGCATTTCGATTTGGCCAAACGGTAAAGCGAAACGATAACAGCAGCCGCATACAGGGATATGGCCGAAACATGAATATCGATGAGTACGGGGATTCCCAGTGGAAAACTGCACTCCCCCAGACCAACAATATATAGCAGCCAAAAGGCCAAGAACAGAGCAACTTTTGAGCCAATTTAATCAAAGCCAATGACAGACGATCCCAATGAGTGCAGTGAAAGAAAGGCAAACGGCAACGTGGGCTGGTGGCTGGGGCTGGGGGTTGGGGGTTGGGGGCAACAGCGAGGCAAACATCCGAAGCCAGAGCCAAGTCACTTGGTTGAAAGCATTTGCATTTTGAGAATCTTGACAAGGCAACCAGTGCCTCCATTTGTGGGGCAGACTGGCAAGACAATGATGCGGCTGTGACTCTCTGTGACTGCGGGACCCGAGACTCGACAAAAAAACAGAGACTTGAAGAAGAAATTCATTTGGGGGGTTTTTTGTCTAACCGATCGATCTTTCAATCAGAAGAGAGCCACGAGAGAGCTCATGCAGCAGATGCCGCGCTGACTCAGAGTCATGCAAATTGTTCAGCCCCCCCCTCCAACCCACCCCACCACACTGGCCAACAAAATGCATCAAAATGCAATCAAAATTAAGGAAAAAATCACAAGCCACAGAGTCATGAATCATGAATCTGGTCTTCGTCTCTTCCTGGCGCATGTGTTGTGGGTGGTGGGAGTTGGGAGGGAGAGGGTAGAGGGTCCTCTGTCATTTTATTTTAATTAATATGACAGATCCAGCAGAAAAAGATCATGCCAAGCAAAATGCAAATGCGAAACGCGAGCAACTTTGACTCTATTAAGAGTGCCAGACTGCATCGCTAATTTGGGCAGGAACCATACCATGCCACACCATGGCACAGCACAGCATGCCACACGGAACCCGAAAGCCGAAACCCAACAAAAAACCCAAAGGGAATTGAACTGAAAGAAATGTAACCATTAGGCACCATCTACAGAGCTGACATTTAAGCAATTTCAAACGTTTTGCTAACAAATTTTACAGCAGCAGCCAGCCAGCCAGCCAGCCAGCCACTGCCACAACAGGAGGAAATCACAAAAATCAGCATTGACCTTTTGACATATGGCTCTTGCTCTGGCTCTGGCTCTGTGGCTCTTGCTCTGGCTCTTGAGCTGCCTCTATGTGACTTCTTAACTCTGCCGTTTGCTGTTGTCGTCGTGGCTATTGACTCTCATATAGGGACCCCCAGAGCCAAAGCCAGTCGGAGACGGAGACCCACAGACCTGGCCAACTCTAAGGCGGTTGTGGGGGCCCAAAGCAGCGAGACATTTTACAAATGTTTTCAATTGAATTGCTCTGATTTTGGCCAGGTCTCTCTCTCTGTCTGTCTGTGGGGCTGGATACCCGTTAGAGCCAACGCCATCGCCAAAACGTTAACGTTAACGCGAATGCTAGCGGCAGCAGCCGAAAATGTCGTGATGATGGCAAATTGTAAATAGCTTAAATGGTCTAAATGGTTTAAATGATTTCAATAGCTCTCTGGCTTGGTCCGACTGTCCCTGTCTGTCTGCCTGTCTGTCTGTCTGTCTGCCTCCCATCCTGCAGCCTGCATCTTGCTGTGGCAAATGTGGAGGAGGAGGCGACGGGCAGCGACTGTTTTCAGCTCCTCTTTAGAGACAGCCAAAGACATCGACGATTGCTCTATAGCTTCTCCGTTTTGGCTCGTTTTCAATGGTAACAGTTATCACACAAACTAATGACATGAAATTAGGTATTGCCCCGGACTCCAACTCCAACTCCAACTCTGACTCTGTGTCTGACTTTTTAGCTGACTGTGTTTCTACGTTTCTACTTTTGCCAGTTGAAACAAAGCCAAGGAAATCTAACAAACAAAAGCAACAAAATTGTCCATGTTGCCGCTTTTTTTTTGCTGTTTTTCCTATCTGCCATATTTTACTGTTGAATTTAAACGTGAAAATACACTTTAAATAAAATATTTTTCATGCATAGATGGGACCCAGAGCATGATTAAATATTGCAAAACTAAAGTTGAGGTTTTGGGTGTAAAATTTGGCTAATAAAAACAGATAATTGGCAAGGAATTAATACTCTAAAATTTATACAAATTTAAGAGGATTAAAAGCCGAAAAAAATGTCAGAAATTCCCCCCTTTCAAGATCTATATTATAGTATTGAATTTAAAGTATTATCCATTTGTTTACACTGCACCACCTACCGGGCAGGATACCGTTAACCTCCCAGACTTTTGCTACTTTTGTCACAAATATTGCAGTTATTGTTGTTGCACATGATTATGACCATTGAAAATCTAATTTATTGTATTGATTTGTGCTACCAAAATGATGGCAAGACAAAGGCTAAAGCTGGGGCTGGATCGCCGGCGAGCGAGGCAAGTTCATGATCTTGGACAATCAAATAAAACAATAAAATCGCGATGCCATTGTTTTTGCACACAAAATTTCTCCAACTACTACTTGCAGCAGCAGCAACAGCGGCAGCATTTTCCATCCAGCATTCAAATTTGGGTCGTTTTTATACCCGTACTCGAAGAGTAAAAGGGTATATTGTATTTGTGCTAAAAGTGGATGTGTGTAACATAGAGAAGGAGTAATTTCCGACCATATAAAGTATATATATTCTTGATCAGCATCAATAGCCGAGTCGATATAGCCCTGTCTGTCCGTCCGTCTGTCCGTCTGTCCGTCTGTCCGTCTGTCCGTCCGTCCGTCTTGTTTGTCGCCCATTGCTCGAAGGCTATAAGAGTTAGAGCAACTAAACTTTTATCCAGTCTGATGTGGTATCTCACTCCTAGAAAAGTTCTTCAAAATTCCGCCCCGCCCACTTCCGCCCCCACAAAGGGCGCACATCTGTGGCGTCCACAATTTTGAAGATAACAGAAAACGAAAAATGCAGAATCATAGAGACAGCCCATATCTATCAGGGGCCTAAATCTGAATCGGATCGGATCATTAATATAGCCACAATAGACAAAAACATACGCAAAAACTTCGCTCCATCCCTTTCGCACTCACACAAAATCGAGTCGATTTGGTTTTCGTAAATATGAACGCCTGGATCTCAGAGACTATAAGAGCTAGAGCAACCAAACTTTCGGCCAAGACTCCTGTGATACCAAACCTGAACAAGTGTATTTCAAAATTTCGCCCCGCCCCTTCCGCCCCCACAAAAGACGAAAATCCACAATTTTGAAGATAGAAAAAACCAAAAATGCAGTATCATAGGAAATGATCATATCTACCAGTTTCCCGAATTTGGTTCAGATCGGATCATTATTGTAGCCACAATGATCAAATGAATTTTCGTTCATTCAGTGTTTCCCCGCCGCTAGTGTTTCCCCTCGCCCGATTGCTGTTTAAGTCATTTATTGGGGTTGATTGTCGCAGCAAATTCTCGCACACACACACTCACGCTCAAACATGCTGCCTCGTGCAGTGTACGTGTGTCGTTGTGAGAACTGATGTAGATGATGTAGATGTAGATGTCGATGACAGATGTAGCAAAAATGTAAAATGTAAAACTGATAAAACATTTTAAAATTCCACATAAATCACTGAGTACGGGTATAAAAGTAGAGTCGCGTTCGAAGCGACTCCGTACGTTCTCTCTCGTTTGTTTTGTTTTTTTTTTTTTTTTTTGAGGCATTGAATTATGGTAGCTCATTAGGCGGGCGCCTTGTCAGCGTCTCGCCAGGCAGGAGGGTGGGTGGTGGGAAACATGCCCTTTTCCTTCAATCACGCCACACAGATCCCGCGATTCCCAAATCCCAAAGCATTTAACATTTTACAATGTGCCATAAAAGGCAGGACCAGAACTAAGAGAACGTACAACAGATCACTCTCCATCTCTCTCTCTCTCTCTTTCGCTCTCTGTCGCTCTTCCTGGGATCCCATCGTTTAACTGGAGGCAGGCAGCAGAGCTAGAAATAATTTAGATCACGAATTTGTTGTCGTATGCAAATTAATCAAATGTCGTCAGGTAATTCAATAATGTCAGAACAGAGCAACGACTGCGATTACTTATCGACGGACTGACTGGGGGAAACCGAACCGAAGAAAAAACATCATGAACTTTAAGGTATTAATTACCCAGAAAAATCATCTTGATTTTCTCAATAAAAATATAATATCAAAACCGAAAAAAATGCAGTTCAGATCAGATCAGATTAGAGAGCTGCCTCCTCTCTCTCTCTCTCTCTGCCTTTCCCCTCTTCGTTTGTGTCTGTCTCTGTCTCCCTCAGGGTGGTCGTCGCTTGTCCCGGAATCGGAATCGGAGTCGCATTCTGGACATGTCTCTGGGTTTGGGTAATCCAAGACGGCATTTAACCAATTTAATATTATTATCTATGATCTTGTTGTGCAACAAACACACACACACACAGAGAGACACACAGCGAAGACATCTCCTCATTCTCAATGTCTCGCTAGCAAACGGTGGGCTGTTGACTGTAATCAGAGAAACGGCGACACAGAGAAACATTGGAACCCAAGAACCCAAGAGCCAGAGGAACGGAGAGGAGAGGAGAACCAGTCTCTTCCAGTCTTTTGGCTTTGACAAACGAAAATGAGTGAAATATTTTTCCAGCTCTTTCTAATTGGCGCTTGTAGCCCGTTGTAGCTTGTTCTAACCGAAAAGATCTCTGGCAGAAATCTACAGCGTTCTTATCTTACCAGAAATGAGCAGTCGGAGCATTCCAATCGCCCGGCGGCTGTCAGGCTGCCAGAACAAAAAGACGGACAGACAGACAGACAGACAGAACGAGAGAGAGACAGAGACATTGATGCATGTTTGTTTAGCCGCAAATTGATTTTCCAGCTTCTAAATTTCAGCCTTCTCCTCCTCCCAACAGACAGACAAAACAGACAACACATTTCCACTGCAATTAATTTGAACATTTTCCAGCCATCTCGCGGTTTGAACCGTTTTCATAAATGCACAAATGCCTCCGGGGGTGGGCTTTGATTTGGCCTTAATTAATTACTATATGCTGTGGCTTATCAGCGCAATTCAATCTAAAGTATGGGCTGCATGTAGTATGCCTTTTGGTTAATTGCATTTTGGCCTCCTGCTGAGATCCAAATGCTCGATATCTATCGCTTACAGCTGACCTAAAATATACATGTATCTGACAGACTTTTGTCGCAACTTTCAACAAATAATTCCCTGGCCCATTTTGATTTGATTTTATTGCGGTTTTGGATTGCAGTCGAACACTTTAATTGATTTTAAAGGCCAACCTTCGGGCCGTACAATTTTGTGTGTGGGTTTTTGGTTTTTGGTTCAACTTTGGGATTTGTGCTACATTTTGTGTAAACAACATACATACATATGTACATACATATATCCTCAAGTACTGCAGCACACATGCAATTCCCCCTCCACCCCATTCAATATTCAGAGTCTTGCCGCATTCTCAATTATTCATAATAAATTGTTGATTTAGGTAATTTCTAGAATTTTCACAAGAGTATTTACGTTTTTGACAAGAATTTTTGAAATCGAAAGACAATTGAAAAAATCAAAAATAACATAAAAATTTATTGGTTTTAACATTCTCGTTTTAGCAGCAAATACTTGTGGATTTTAAGGGTATATTATGGAGTAAATAAGGGTCGAACATGGTCTATCATAGGCCCCATGCATGCTGGAACTTCAAAGTCTGTTTTCTACATTTCTAAAGACTGGGTATTCCCAAGTCTATGCTTTTTTTGGGTTGCTTAACTTTGCATCTCTACTATAAATATTAAAGTCAGACAAAATTCGTTAAAATGCAAAATATTTTGTTTATTGAAATACAATTAAGAACGCCTGAAGATGATTGTTAGCATTCCATTCGAGTATTCCAACCCCTTATTCGTTCTCTATGTAATATGATGGCGCGGCACTTTTTGGCCAGATTAATTGGCCTGGCCTAGTCTCCGAGCCTCCACCTAAAAATGAAATTGAAAACGTAGCAAAACCTACAAACAAATGTTTTACCATGTGGGTGGCAGCACCGCACAACATTCTACTACATATCTAAAATCCTGACCACACACAATCGCAGAGAGTTTTTAATTCATGTCCATCTCTGCACATCTGCAGCTCCATCTTCAACTGAATGTCCATTCTGATGATATAAAAATCAGTTACACGGAATTTAAATTGAAGCTCAAATATTTGGACATGGACGAGGAGGACGATAGAAAAGGAGACCGAGACAGAGAACCCAAACCCAAACCGAAACCGAAACCGATAGCTGCATTCAATTAAAGGAATTTTCGATTATATAAAGTGCGTTGGGCAGGGCACATTGAGGGCGTTGACACAGTGGCAACTCAACCGAGATGATCCAATCCAACGCATTTGGCAGGAGACGAGAGACGCGGTAGCCAAGAGGCAGAGAGCCAAATGTAAAGGTAAATAAAAGTGGGCTTGTTGGACATTTTGTACATGACAACTAGCCAAAGTAACAAAGACAGCACACATTCGTTTCTGCACCTGACAATACCCTTCCTTCTTGCCCAGGAGCCCAATGATAAGTGCTCGTATTTTAGAATAGTAAACCACAGCAAAAGGAAAATAAAGAAAAATACAGTGATAGAAAGAGGGTAGGGAAAGCGAAAACAAAACAAGAATCAGGTCAGGGAAAAATGGAAAACTTGAGCTGGAAATTCAGGCAGTTCAAAAATTGATTAGAAGCTTTAGAGCAACATTCCTCAGAGATCTGCCACACATCTCGTGTGTGTGGCACACGAGATGCCTCCGCTCTCAGGGAATAATGCGGAAGGAAGGAAGGAAGCAGGAAGGAAAATCCTTCGAAGTGAGTACAATCCACCGAATGACCATGTCCTGCCCGGCAGTACCTGTCCTGGCTGTGTTGCGGACAGCCAATGGCCAATGGCCAATGGCTTAAGTTGCAAGGATATTTCTGTTTGTCGATGGCCAAGTTTTGTGTGTGTGCTTCGGTCCAAGCCAAAGCTTTGTTGCTTAAAATTTGAGAGGGGTAGTGGCTGGGGCAGTGACAGTGACAGAGAGGCGGGGGTAGGTGGAAAGTGGGTCAGACTACACACACTCACACACACGACTCACCATACCATGTAGCATGTGGCAACTATCTGAAAATGACTCCAAATTACCAATGCAAAATATCCTGGTAGCATTTACCCACTGCAAATATTCCAAGAAACGAAAAAAAAAACTCCTCCTAGAAAATGAAATTTCAAACATTACCCCTCCGTTTTCTTGGCTCTATTTACTGGCATTTGGTTCTCGTTTCTCCCCCCCTAACCCCGTGCAACTTCAGTACGCTTGTGGGGCAGACATCTGCTGGCTGTGGCAGTGGCAGTGTTTTGCAAAAACGGAAATTTCACCCGTCTACAATTTGGCTCACATTGTCACAATATCGAATAGGGGGCTGGGCTGTCTTACTGTCTTACTGTCCTGCTGGTACTTTGATGCTTCGAGGCTAAGACCTGCTGCACAGGTGTTGTCGCAGGCTTTGGGGCATGATGAAGTGTAGATGGAACGGATATAATATAAACATTTGGCTGGATATTGAAAGACAATGTGAATGCAATGATGGGAAATGGAATTGGCATTGATGTTGCCTTGCCGCCCTCATCTGTAGGGTTGCCTGCTCATAATAGGACAAACACACATTTCTTGTGGCACTTTTGAAACATTGTATTTACTTTGTAGACCTTGGCAACCTGCTTTTGATGATTATGAGCCCTTTTCTGTATTCGGTTTTACCTAATTTTCATGGAGTTAACTTTGTTGTGGAAATGTACATTTTTCCCGCTTTGTCGCTGCATCACAATGTGCACAGAACTAAATAATTTTCCTTGTTTATTTGATCTTAATCCGAGTACACATTTTCTGGCTTAATTAGACCAAATTAAAAAGCGCACAGAGCGCACAATGAGTGGCAAATAGAGGCAATGAGCAGCAGCAGCAGCAGCAAGGCCAAAAAGGAAGCCAGGGAAGGGAAGAGAGCGAGAGAGACAGCACCCAGTACTAGGCAACCAAATGACTTTATCGCATTTACGCGACTTTTTTTTAGTTTTTTTCTCCACTCCGCAGTGCTTCCCTCTCTCTCTCTCCCTCTGTCTGTTGCTAGAAATGCAAATGAATCAGACCAGTCCAAGAGGAAAGCTTAACCAGAAGAAGCCCAGAGACAGAGAGAAGAGGAGAGAAGACCAAGAAGCAACAGCACCAAATTGATGAAGTGCAACAGTTACGCCACATCACAATGTTTCCTTTTTCCCCCTCTGTTTTTTGTTAATGCCTTGGCTAATCCGCGTCCATCACCCTAATCCAGCCCCCTACACACCACCCCCCACTCCACTCAAACGGTTTGAAACAATTTTGTTAACAAACGAACATCAAAGAGAATAAAATGTGCAATAAATTTAATTTCCACTGGCAACCGAAGCTTCTCCCTGCTCACCCCGTTTCACCTCAGCCCTCAGTGAAATCTCTGCTCAACTTCTGTTCTTATCGCTGGCTTTAATCGACAAAGTCGAAAGAGTTACCCAAAAAAAAAAAAAATATATATATACTATATATAGTGGCACAGACAAGAGGAAACACTCACCTCGTGTCTCTGTGGCTTAAGCTGGTGCACTGGATAGCCTGGTGAGGTAGGGAGGGCGGGAGGACGTGAAGCCAAAGGAACTCCCATGGCATGGCAGTGTGACTGCGCCAGAGAGCACACTTAACACTTGATCAAAATGCCACAAAGCGATTTGCATATTTTAATTAAATTCGCGCTTTGCCACGGAATACAAAAATACAAAAAAAAAAAAAAAAAAAAAAAAAAAAAAGAAGGCGAAATTAAAAAGAAACTCCACCCGCAAGAAAAAAAACACAACAGTGCAGATGAGAAAGGGAAAGGGGAGGAACGAAAAGGCAACAAAATAGAGAGAGAGCGAGCGAGCGAGCGCCCAAACACATGTGACCACAAGAGTATTACATTTTGTACGCTCTCAAAAAGCACAAAAAAATGAGCCAGAGACTCTTTTTGGGGTGAAGAGGTGCAGATGGGTTGTTCAACAGGCGCAGGGCTTTGTTGGGGAGAGGGAGTGCAGGTGGGTGGGTGGCTTCGTTGTGTAGGGGATGCTGGTGGGTGGCAGAGTATAGCTTAAAATAAAGACAAGGATCCACGGAGGCTGCAGGTGATATGTGTGTGTGTGTGGCCAAAGGTAGCCGGCTAACAGAGTCACAAAGAGATTTCCCTGGTAAAGTTCACTCCCTCTCAATGCACTGAAAGAAAACAAACTAAAGACCCAAAAAGGCATAAAAAACAGCCCAAAAAAAAACAAGTACCCTAGCTCCTCAGTCGATTATTAGGGAGTCGCATAATTAATACTAGAAACATTTAATAATTTCACCAAGAAATTTTTTCTCCAGTGTAAAAAACATGGGCACATATCGCTGCCTTGGCTGTCGCTTGCTGCTGTACTTTCCATGGCTTTTGCAACATGGCCAAAGCGCAGTGCAGCATAAAGTGTTAAATTGGATTAATCCAGAAGATTTACGCTGCGGGTGATATCAACAGGAGGACCTGCAGAGGCGGCAACGTACGGTGCAACATGTTGTTGTTGCTGTTGTTGTTGCTGTTCTGCCGCTGCTGTTGCTGATGCTGTTGCTGGGGGCACCACTTGAGCCAGCGTCAGCAATTTTATTAACACCGGACGCGTACTTCAACGCCACCGGAAATGCAATACCAGCAAAACAAAGGCTACTTGCAACACGTTAAGTGTGTCAATGTGTGCAGCGCTGCCATGCAAAATTCGCATTCGAAAATTGGGTGTAGAGGCCTAGTCAGAGCTACTACTAGTTGGCGGGTAGTAGTCTGCAGCAATAACCGCAACAAGAGCAGCAGCAGCAGCAGCAGCCCGATAATAATGCCTTGACAGCACAGGCTGCAACATCAGGCTGCAACAACAGTTTCTGCAAGCGCGTTGATTATCCCAATCAGCAACACTTTACCAGCGTAAATCTATTTAATTTGCCATCAGCCGACGACTAGCGACTGGCTCTGCCTGCCTCTGCCTCTGCGGCTATCTCTCCGGTCTGCACTCGCCCGCTCTCCAATCGTTTGCCCCACCATTGCTAACCACAAATCAGCTGTTTTGGCCGTCCGTCCGTCGCTCTTGTTAAATGTAATTGAACCTGTTCTTAGAGTTTTGTTTCGTAATTTATTATTGGTGCATGAGTTGCACGCCGAAAAGCAATGGAACAAGCAAAGGCAGGCTTCGAATCCTTTGATACTCTTACTCTGGCAGCTGAATGACGAGATATAGTGATCTGATCTTCGGGGTCGCCCAAGTGAATGGTGCGTGAAGACACAAAGTGTAGGCCAAGATGCTCGAAAAACTGCAATACTCTTTTGAAAGTGTATGAAAATAGCTCAAGCTGGGAGAGCTTGAAGCTCCACGATCATCATCATCATCATCATGATGATGGTGGTGGGGATGCTGATGATGATGATGATGATTGAGCGGCATGGCATGCGAAGATCGCGCGCTCTTTTTTTGCGCCCAGATCGTGCCTGACGCGTAATTGATTATTACGAGAAGTACGACGAAGCGCTGCAACACCAGCAACACAGCAACAGCAACAGAAACTGCAACATGCAACAACAGCAACATGCCAGCATAATGATGTATTAGTTAAACTTGGCCAACCGGTTCGCATTTCGGCCATGAAAAACGGTTCAGAATTAGGAGCTGTGATTACATGCCACTTCCCCATTGCCTCTGCCTCGTACCCTCGTACCCCTGTACACCTCCCATACCACCTTACCCATCAGAGTGCGTTGAAATTGAAAAGAAGTAGGCATCAGGTTAGTTAGTTACCTTTCCACTTGAGCGAATGGCTATGGGCATGGCCATGGCTGCTGCTCCAAGATTGGAGTGCACTCCGAACGTTTTCAGGAATGTGGGGAGAGGCGCACTTCTCAGGAAATGTGATGTTAGAGTGGTGGGCTCTCTGCTTTGTGTGCTCTAAATGATAGTAGGGTAGGGAAAACGGCACAGTTACATCACTAAGGATTATGGAATGTTTTTATGAAACGACTGAGGATGGGCCAAAGGTTGTACAAACCAAAAGGAATTAGTAATTGAATGAAATGGTTTTTAAAATTTCAAAATATTTCTAGAGGCAAACAAGATGAGAGAACCTGTACATACGTAATTCTCTCGCTGTATTTATCGTATATACCATTTAATTTTTTATAAGAATATTTACGAGATTCTTTGATAAACAAAATTAACTGAAAATATTTCCCAATTATTATATTTATCGAACTAGCACTGGAAAATGTTAACCCAAACGGGGTTGCTCTTCATGCAAGCATTTTTGTTAGCTATTTTAGCTCTTTTTTTTTGGCTGCCAATGCCAAGCCAACACTCTGACAATTGGCTGTATGTATGTATGTACGAGTATACCGCCATGTATCTAATGGCTGCCGACCAAATTGACAGCACAAAAAGCTACGAGTATGCAGGGCCGCCGACAACGAGGCCCATAACTCATAAAATGCAGCACATACCAAATACCAAGGGTATGCTCGAATACATACGCCACTTCCACTTCCCCTCCACTACCCTCCACACCACTCGGCGGAGTCAGCTCCAGGAGAAAAACTCCAATTTTAATTGCTCGACATTAAACGATCGACAACGACAGCGGCGGCGGTGTTGGTGGCGGCAACTTCGACAACGATGATGACGATGACTACTACGACGTGAAAGAGGAACGCGAGGCAAAGAGTTGAGGAGGCAGGCAGATACCTACTACATATAGTATAGTATATCCCAAGCAGTACAGTACAATTCGCAGTGCCATAAAATATGCGCACGTTTCGTTTGTTTGCCGTTTGTTTGCATATGGCTCTCTGGCTATGCCGGCCCAGACAATATGGTCCAGGTCCCGGCCGGGGCAGACAGCATTTAGCGTACGATTTGGCGGCGCGAAAAAGATAAACTCATAAATTATGGCATTGAATGTCACTTCAGCGGCAGCAGCGAAGACTGCGACGCAAACGGAGATGGAGACGGAGACGGAGACTGAGACCGGCGGTTGTTGCCACCGCGAACGCGAAACGCCGACAATAGCTGGAGCGACAAAGCTCGACTCCACAGCCAGGATGTGTCCGCTGGCTGGCTGGCTGGTTGGCTGGCTTGCTGGCTGGCTGGCTGGGGCACCGGCGATAATGAAGCCCATTTTAAAGTCACTACCATTCAATGCGATTTGATTTACAATCCCATTTCGATTATAATCGATGATGATGTGTGTGCGCGCTTCGGCCAAGCCATGAACTTGCATATAAATACCAATCTGTGTCTTTGCCAGCCATCCAGTAATCCAGCGAGAGAGTCTGTGCCTCAGCCTCTGCACAGTCTGCAACATCCAGGCAGGCAAATGCTAAGCAGAAGCAGGCGGCAGGCGGTGCAGTCTCTAGCGGTTTTCGAAGGAAATCGAATTGCTGCCGCGTCCACAGATCCACAGAGCTGCCGAGCTTTAGTTCAATCTGGACTGCCCACAGGCCGCACAGTGGTTCAGAAATCAGAAATACGCCTACTACTGCGTCTGCCACAATAGATTCGCCGAATGATCTCCATGTGGACACCACTGTGAACAGTGTCGTCTGTGTCCGCTTTACCTGTTGGCGCAATTGAACTTGAATACGTTTCGGCTTTGGCGTTTTAGTTTAGTTAGCCCGCCGCCAACTTGTCAGACAATCGAATGTGAAGCTAACGAATCCTCCAGCAGCAGCAGCAGCAACACCAACACCACCGCTGCCACAGCCACACCACACCACACCACCAGCCACATCGTCATCCTCTCCCTCTGCATCGTACCCGATCATTGTCGCATCCGCCAGCCCGATGGTGGCAATTGTTTTGATGGCTGTTGATAACTGCAGCAGCAGGGGATGTGCATCGGTCGATGCCAGATTCCACCAGGGACCAGAGACCGACCCCGAACCCGAAAATAAGCCAGACAATCACACACAGTTTCAATACAATGGAAGTTTCATACTTTGTCAACCGTCTGGCAACAGTTCTTTATGTGCTTTTAATTGAAGCTGAAACCATTAACATTAACATTCAGCTGGCTCGCTCCAAGACCAACCATACCATACCATACCATACCATCCAGCCCACGCAAAACGCCGCTTAAATTTATTACAACTTAATTGGTAATGTTGTCGTTGTCGTGGCTGGTTGTTCTTGCTGTTTCTGTGTGTTGTGCTTACGATTGTGTCTTTATTTTTGGCGCAACGCCTACCAAATAAACGGCCTATGTTTATTCTGAAACTGGGCGGGTGGGACCTGGTCCTCAACCGGACGCGAGTGCATTTCGATATGAAACAATATGCAAATGGGAAGCAGTAAATTTACCATTTAGCTTGTTGTCTGCTAAGTTATACTGAGCAAGCATTAGGATCGAATATGTTACAACCATGTGATAAATCGTTCTTAAATGTACTTAACGATCGGTCATCTATATTCTGTTTATAGCCGGGAATAAGTAAGTGCAAAATGGAGCGCGTATTCGTAAGGTAAACACATTAGTCCCTTGAGATCTACTATAAACGGGAATAGACGGGACATAACATATTTTGATGCAAAGTGTCTGCGCATTTTAGGTTTTAGGGACATATAGTTCTGATCTACTCAGATTATTTATGTAACGTGGCGGTTCTGGTACAATGCGCCAATTAACGCCCCAGAATTGGAAGCTACAGTGATGGAAAAAATAATAGAAACGACAGACGCATTCACATTTGAAACCAAATATTTCTTTTTGGATGAAATTGTTTGCATAAAACCACTGGGCTTGGTTTCAGGATAATGGAGCTTTACTTTGGACTCTCTTTTGGGCTTATATCTTTAGAATTATTAGCTGTGTATGTAAAATTGTGGGGTAGACCTCGATTTTGTCTTGGAAAAAATAATAGAAACGCACTCCAATTTTGTTTTTATTTTGTTTTAAATCGGATGTAATCGAATTATATAGGTAACATTTCATAGACTAACGCTAAAAGAAGATGCTAAATAACTTTTCCTGCGGGTCCCGTTATATTTGTTGTTGATATTCGGTTTAGAATGGGCCGTGGCGTACATCATAAGGATATTGAAATATGACATATCCCAACTTTTCAGAAATGAAGGCAAAACAATGTCAGCTATTGCTACAACTCGTCTATGTTCCAAAAAAGTGTTTAAGGTGGTTCATAACAAAAACGAACCAGAGAAACGCGAAAAGAAAGCGAGCAACATCGGTGAATTTCAACTGACGCCTTGTTCGAAAATAAAAAAAAACATCATTTCTCTCGTCGAAAGATATTAAAATTGATCAAAATGCACAGGTTATTAATCTATTTATAATAAATGGGCTGGGTTAAGAAGATATAAGGAGCCATTTACCTTAAAAGGTACCATACCATATGGTTATCATATATTTTCAAAAATGGTACATTTCGCGAAGGTGCATTTTTTGCGATCAAAATGGAAAAAATTTTTTTAGTCGGACGAAACCAAGATTAATTTGCTTAGATCTGATGGAAAACCACATATAGGGCGCCCTAAGAACACTGGGCACGACCTAAAGTTTTATATTTGAACAGTTGAGCACGGTGGTGGACACATCATGTTGTGGGGATGCTTTTCCCATTCGGGTGATGGTCCAAAACTTTCGATACAAAGCCAGAAAACATGTGTGCCATCCACTACGTAGACTTACTCGACAGTATAATGCTATCATATTCTGAAGAGGAAATGCCATTTAAATGGGAGTTCCAGCAGAATAATGACCCGAAAGCCCTTCTTCAGGGCTGGCTATGAAATGGCTCCTGGACAAAAAAGTTCCCTTGATGGAATGGCCTTCGCTGTCTACAGCCCTAAATCCACTTGAGCACCTTTGGGGATATTAGAGAAAAGGATTGGAGGGTATAAGTCTAAAAAATGGAAGATTTGTGGAAAAAAGGGAAGTCAGACTGGTACTCCCTAGATCCATCAAATAGAGTCAATCTGGTGGAATTCTATGGGTGGTCGATGCACCCAATTCATCAAAAATTTCGGTGGCACAACTAAATAATAAAGTTACAAATCAAACTAAAAGCCTTTGAAGCTACAAAACGGTTTTTCGTAACTTTAAGTCGTCCGTTTCTATTATTTTTTCCAGGCCCAAATATAAAAAAAATTATTTTCTGTTACAATGGGTTTTTTGAAAATTAATATTTTGTTCCATTTTGATACATTACTATATATACTATCTATCAAAATTATTAAACTTGAAAAAAAAATTGTTGACTGAAGAAAAATTTGAAAAATGCGAAAAAAAATGCCGTTTCTATTATTTTTTCCATCACTGTATGTATATATATAGCAAATTCATCCGGTACCAATTCGAAGGTATACTAGTTGGATATTCTTTTCCCCTTGATGTGGAGCAAAGTTTATCTATCAGTTGGAAAGCACCTAAACCTTAACCCTGGGAATCCCCAGATTCCCAGACAATTAGTTCTATAAACACTGCGCCCACTCAAGAGTCCCCGCCAACGAAATGGCCTAAAATGTGGCTACCAACCATCGCATCCATAATTTCATGAGCCACAATTTTCGGCCACAAGGGGTGGCGGCAGGGGAAATAAGTGGAACCGGCTCGCATGGCCAGGGACGACGGTGCACAGCAAAGCCAAAGTGCAGTGATAAATCAAATTGTCACTTTTGTATATTTGCGCCAAATGACGACGACGTCACCCTTGGAACCAGGTTGCAGTGGCGGCGGCTGCGGCGGCATGCAAAAAAGGAAGGCTCTGGATATGGAAATGGATTGGAGCGGGCACCGTGCGTGCAGGAGCTTGTGCTTTCGAGGGACAAGAAGGATTGGAGGGCCGGAGGGAGAGCCACTTCGAATGCATTTCACTTTGCCGACGACGCGCGACGAGTCATAATTATTATTATTTTGATTATTGCACGGGCAAGATGACATTATTAACATCATTACTGGTTGTGCAACAGGGGGGCAACAGGAGAAACGCACACGTATGGCCCGCTCTTTTGCACTGCGAGAAACACAAATTGGAAACAATTTTACTTTGGCCAAAGGGCTTTAATTTCGCCTTAATTGGTTGCTGCTTCGCTTGGAATCTAATAAAATATGCTTCATAGCTATAGCACTTACCCACAATTTAGCAGGGACTTTGTTTAAATATTTGCAAACACAAAATTAAACACAAAACTTGAAAATAAACTAATTGCACAGACAATTTACATTCAAATATCGATTGGAGTAGTGAGGAATAAATTGAATATCGATGTGCATGCTACCGATATTTGACAATTGGCGAAAAATCGAGCAAATTTAGTGTACATACTCGTTTATTTTCTTTATTTTGTCAATTTTTGTTTTTTATGGTGCTACTGTATGGCAGCGGCGACTGTGCATCCATTTCCCTGCTGCTCCAGCTTACGATCATTCATAGCCGATAGTTTACCCTCCTCTTCATCCATTTGACTGTATGTGTGGATGCTCGCTAAAACTTGAGCAGGTGGAAAAGTGTCCATGGAGGTCGCCTCCTTCCAACTGGGACTCTTTAGCCGATCCATAATCTTCTCATGCCGCTCCGAACAGAAGGGTTCAACGACTATATAGTGCGGATCATTGGATGTGGGCAGATCGTACAAATGTTCCCTAGTGAACGAAGCCAGTTGTTGCACCTTATTGATGAACGCCACTCGGTCAGTGGAGAGCATAGTCAAGGCTTCCATGTTGTACGCTTCCTCCATGTAGACTCTCTCACCGGAGGCAGCAATCCTGGAGCAGATGCTGCTCTCTGGATCGGCGAAGATAGCCTGAATATACTTGAGCAGGTGCCAGATGTGATGGTGATTCTTCCTCCACTCCGTAAAGACGGGCGACAGGTCCAAGCTTTGCGTCTGCTGGCGAATGTGTGGATGGTAGCACGCCGTTGTAAAGATCACCGTGGGCAGGCTGGTAACGTTCGGAAAGTTCTCCGGCAGCATTATGGAGAAGCGGAACATGCTCTCCGCATAGAATCCACTGTGTATGAAGATAACTCCGTACCAATGCAGCGCACTGGCATAGCTGGGTATGACATATATGTTCTTTAGCTGCTCCTGTTCGATCAGATGGTATTCGGCCAGTACCTGGTAGCCCTGGCTGACGACAGCGCTCTGCTCTGTGTTGTTCCAGCTAAACCACATGGTAGGAGTCCAGCTCTTGAAGGACAGTCAAATTATTGTGCATGAATCGTCAGGAATACTATTATGAACTCACCTGTTGTTGCGTGATATAAATACAGATGTTCAATTTTGAAGAGTGGACTCCGCCACAGAGTTAGCGTGGAAATTTTTAAATGTCCGGAACTGCTCTAAAATGTACAAAACAAATACATGCCATAGTGACACAAATATCTCAGATCAGAAAAATGGTTGAAAATAAGGTTCAATTTATTTTGTTAGCATTAGAGTGTGACCAGGTCAGTCAGCTGTGTTTAAAATTTGTTTAAAATAAGATAAATCAATGATAGCTAAAATAATACAATTAGTTAATTACATTTTCCATATAATCGTCCTTAATATGACTGCCTCAATTGGATTCTACTTTGCTTCATTAATGTATTTTCCTAACCGTCGTTAACATCCGTAGAATAGGATGTATGTACTGCTTTTCTAATATTAATCGGTTCCTTTTTTTCTTTTTTGATGTTATAGGTTTTAGTGTCATCCCTGATTTTGCTTGCGAAACTTTTTTTCGGATCTTTTGCCGCCAAAATTGCGAGCAGTGTAAACCAGCCACTAAAACAACATTGTATTCACTTACATTTATGCGGCATGTCAACCGACTACGTACTACGTACTACGGGAATGGTCCGCAGAGACAGAACAGCGAAAAACTATGTATGTCCAGTCGCAACAGCAGCAGCGCAGCAGAGCAGCAGAGCAGCAGAATCTGTAACCAGAACCATGGGATGCGGCGCGGAGAGAGGCGCATGGAGGATGGAGGATGGAGAGCCACTTGCTGGGCACCTGCGGACGGACGACGAGTAAGCTGTGGTCGCAACTGGTACTCAGCGGCATATTCAATCATGTCAAGTGTAATAATTTTGCGAATTCCACGTACATACATACAAACATACATACATATGTAACGAGCCTTGGGGAGACTTGGAAGCCAAGGTATACTAATTTAAGGTAAAGCATTTGCAAATAACGACTAATACATTTCAGTGTTGCCTTTTGTAAAATTTTCTCACCTTGGCAGAGACTAGAAAACATTGCATTGGATGGTGGACATAAACAAACATGTGTACAGAATGCATGTTCATGCATGTTCATGTGTGTGTGTGTGTGTGTGTGTGTGTGTGTGTGTGTGTGTTTGTGGATTTTTGATTTATTGTTGCTCCGATGCTCTGATGTACGGTTCTTTCACGCACCGGCAACATAATGTGGCATTATAATGTCGCATGTTTTGAGCAGAGTGCTTGCTGCACGTGAATGTGTGTGCCTGATTTGTTATGAATTTATTATGTGACGGAAGTTGGAGCCATTCTTTCTGGCTGAGGTGTATGGAGAACGCCAGCCAACTGGTCAAACGAGCGTCGTGGAGCCACACAATTTTGCATGGCAATGGCCGCAGCTGCTAATTGGGGACGGACCAGCACCATCTTCCAGCACTGACATTTCGGTTCCAGTAATGCCAGAGGGCAGACTACAAAATAATTTGATATATATTTTTGTTGGCACTTCCAATTGGATTTGCTGCCCGGCACTCCTAAGATTACAGGGGTATATGGAATAGGCGACGTATTCAAGTTCACAAACACATGGAATCTGTATGTACATATAGTTGGTATCCTTCAGTCGGAGCATCCGCTATAGCGTAACCTGTCGGTTGCTTGCTGTACATTTCAACATATCGCAAACACACTCTGACAGAGACAGACAGACAATGACGCTTCCCTGATAAGTTCAACCCCAAAAAAACGAAAGAAAGAAATCAAAAAGAACCAAAAACGAATGCATAAACGTGCAGCAGATATGAAACGGGAATTGGTGAAAATAATGAACGGAAATACAACAGTTTTTGGGGAATTGCTTCTCGCTAAAAATGCAACTCATTAAAAATTGTACTCCGATATGATGTGATATGATACGTTATGATTTGCGGCTGGGGCAGAGAGACTTTCTTTATTTGGCTGGCTCCGACCTGGTGGTTAACGCCAGATGTCAGGGCCCTGACATAGGTGTAACACCCAGGCGTGGAAAGGGTTTGGCCGTGCCTCATTTTCACCTACACTGCAACCCGCCGTGTAACCCATGTCAAAATGTTTGGCTACAGGCGATTGCTAAATACGTGGCCCGATTCTGGGAGCAAGGTCCGCCACTTTGGTCTGGGTTGCTGCACCTGTGGGTACGCTGTGGAACTGGCGTGGCTTGTCACCTGGTCCACGACCTCCACGCCAAACGCAACATTCAATTTCGGATCTCATTCGGAACCCTCAAACCGCCATGTGTATGCGGGCCCCAATAATTTCTCCTTTGCCGCCTTCTTCAACTTCAACGCCAACTTCTTTGTGTTGTTGCCCCTTTTATTCTTATCAGCTTTCTTCATTTATGCTACGCTGCGTTCTGGGACTCCGACTGCGACTGCGACTGGGACTGGAGCTGATACACGGGCATATGGTATCGGTGGGTCCAGGGCTCGTTCTGTCTGAGTTTTTGAGGCCTCGGCATTTGTAATACGGTGGCATATAACACTTAAGTGCTTGTTGTTGTTTTATAAGATAAACTTTTGCGAAGCCCACATATGTATGTATGTGTGTACATGTCTTCTGACCAAAAACTGAAATGAAAGAGCGGGCCCAAGGACTCAGCGGAGTGTGGGGAAATGGGGTGTGGGGTGTGGGGTGCCGTGATGCCAATTCCATTTACTGGCACTTTCATTAACCAACCCACCAAAAAGAGTAAACGAATTGCATGTTTTTTTTTTTTTTTAGTTTTCGCTGAAAGTTGCGGGTTGTTGCTGATGCAGGGCTCAGGGAATTGCCACTAAATTTGGCTTTTACTCTGGAGGGAATCGCGTAACTGTACTCAAATGATATGAGTTTGTGTTTCAGATGATTCTGCAGTAGAAGATATCAATCGCAAATGCTGTATTTAAACAGCAGAGTGTTTTCGAGTGGGTACGAGTGGGTTTGACTTGTTACAGCTAGTATTAAATGAAGGAAACTCTTTAAGTTAACATGTTTTAATCCAATATATACTTAATTAATTTATATTTTAGAAATGAGAGATGGATTAAAACGACAGAAAAAAAGATGTTTTAAAACCGCAAAAAGGTAAGGAAGGAAATGCATAAATATTATCTATTTGCATTAAATTCTTTTCCCTCTATTTATAGGGTCATGCAGGTCGGTAAATATATAAGTATTATGACTGTGGACTCTTGTACAAATGATGAGTGGAATCGGAAGGAAATTGCGTGCACAATAATTTGATTTATGCACAAAGTGCTGGCTGGCAGGGGATGCGATGACCAAATAGAATTACACAGCCTGGTGGCACTGTGTGTGGCATATTCAAATTCAAATTAGATTATATGCAAACACCGGCCACTCTTTCACTTGCCGTTCTTTATTATTATATTGGAATGCCGTACAAAAACAGCAGAGAGTCCACGATGAGGATGAGGACTCGGATTTGGATTTGGACTCGGACTCGGACTACTAATATTTGCATAATCGCAGGCAGTGGCAGAGCCCAGCCCGGACCAAGGCAATCCAAGCAACATGCGGCAAAGCAATTATTTCTTTAAAATAAATTGCATGCACAATTGGTAGCAATAGCAATTGCAACAACAGAAGCAGCAGCAGCAACAGCAGCAGCAGTAGCAACAACAAACCAACAAAGTACCCATGAAAGACCACCAAAGCATGGATCCACAGAGTCGGGTCGGAGTCGGAATCGGAATCTGACCGAATGCAGGTCCCATCGACGAATTTGGTCAGAACGGCTTTTTGCTGGCCCATGGACACACCAGACAGCACTAGCACTGGATAAGGGCGGTTCGGAGAGGCGTGGCAACTTAGCTCGTTTCTGCGATTTGTGTGTACGCCTCATTCGTTTATTTGCATATCGATTTGGAGTTTTTAGTCCGCCAGAACCCACTCGAACCCCAACTTGGTGTCCGTCTGTCTGTCTGGCTGTATGTCTGTCTGTGTATCTAACTGTCTTCCTGCTTGCCCAAAACTATTCATCGGATCCTTGGCTTTATTTTGTTTGCAGCACAAACGATTGCATAATTGCCAGACCCTCTTAAATAATTCGAGTCTGTGTTTGGCCAGCATTTAGCCTTGGGCTGTCTTTGGCCCACTCATAAATTCAGAGCTCAGCAATCTGCAATCTCAAGTGCAAATTCAATTTTTATAGCACACTTATCCTCACTTTGATACGAGTAGTGGCTCCTCTCCAATGGCGACATTATGTCACCCGATATGCTCGATAAGCACGTGCCATTAGCTTGATGCCATCAAGGAGCCCATTTCGGCCGTGGATGGGAGGGAGGAGTGCAACAATTTTCCGCTCGAACAGAAGAACTCTTGGACCAAAGTTTTGCGAGCAGTCACGTAGCCATAACGCGTCGACGAGCCTCTTGACTCTGGCTTGGTCCTGCAGCAGCAGCAGCTACATATATACTATATACTACATAGTTGTTGCTGAGGAATTGAAAATTTGATATATTTTGCACTCATTGAATTGGGGGCATTTTCGACTCCCTGCAGACTCCCACTTGTATGTAGTTTATTCATTTTAGGGTATCATATATTCTACAGCACTCGCTGCACTAGCCATAATTAAAATTTTCTCTTGTTAGTGGCAAACTTTTCTGCTACCAAAGTACTGCCAAAAAAATAAACTCCGTAAGGGTGAAGCCCTCTAAGTCTGTCACTCATTATGTCCGCTTGCTTTATCATGTTCCCTGTTGACAGTCGCACGGACACAAATGAAGCAATTTTCCCGACATGCAAAACGTGCAACAGTTGCAACAGAGCAGAGTCGGAATCGGAACTGGAACTGGAGCAACTGTTGCTGCAGTTAATTTTCGTATATTTAATTCGCTTTAAATTATTGCAGAGCCACGGCCATGCCGTTGGTAGCAACTGGCCGCGCTTTGATGTGCGCCCCATTACCCGAACCCCAGTCAAGACGTCAAAGGTAAGGAGAGCAACAGCCATCATCATCATCAGCAGCAGTAGGGGCAGCAACAGCAGCAGTAGGGGCAGCAACAGCATCAGCAGTAGCAGCTTCAGCTCCCAGCGGCTTTGTGGCCGATCGATTTGCAAGGCAAATCAAAGGCTTAATGAATTCATTTCAATTAAACAAACGAAAAAGAATCAACTGAACAGCGATAGACGAATGCCACAGACTGTCGTCGATGGTTTTGCATTAATAAATCGTTTAGCTGGGAGCTCCGTTTCTTATGTAGGTAGATTTACATATGTATGTATGTATGTCTCCCCTGCCAATCCGTTTGAACTTGGCATTTGGCTGGAAACGGGGCAAAAAGCGGCCCCCCCAGCAGAAGCTTGTATTAATTGATGCTACCAGATCTTTGGATCGAGAAGGGGCCCGTTCTCAACCTGACAACTGAGGAATGAGGCTTGTGGCAGCCAAAAGGTTACTCTGCTTGTAAATATTGCTTAATTTTCATGTTCCATTGTTGCAAAAAAAAGTTAATTTATCTTATTATAGAATGAATTCAAAGAAGTTCATGCTGTGAATCAAAAAGTCCTTACTTATACTCGAAACAATCCGTTGCCTATAGTGCCTATATATTCAAGCGTAAATAAGTATCTTTAAAAATCAATATTTTGTTAAGAACTTTATCTGTGTATGCCGTGAAAGCTACAGCCGCGACTGTATTTACAGTCAAGAGCTTAACTTTTGTGTGCGGGGTCAGTCACCGAGATTTTCTGATTTCTCCCCCTTTTTGGGGCAGCAACCGACAGCCGCATAGCTGATAAGCCTTAAGCTGCTTAATCGATGACCAGAGAGTTGTCAAAAAATAATTCACAGGCCCTGGCCTGGCCATCCGCGCACTCGGATGCGGCTGAAAGGTAAATACAGGAAGACAGCCCAGGCGTATACGTAACGTTATCAGTTTTTCAGATCTACCCTTTGGTGCTTTAAATGGTCCTCAATGTAGGAGGATGGGAACGAGGAGGAGGAGGAGAAGGAGCGGAATGGGACCCCCATTGGTCGGCCAAATCAGAGTCTCCTTGTCTGGGGGCCCTTACATGAGAAATATTTTAGCGTACAATGCAGAAATGGTAGCAGCTTCGCTGCGTTCCCTTATCAGTCGCAGCTCCGCTGACGTATGCACCCCAAAAAAAACAAAAAAAAAAAAAAGAACAAAGAAGGAGGAGGACCTGCAAACAGAAACAGAAACCGCCGCGCTTCCAGATAATGCCACAATGAAGACAGCATAACGCGCCGCTGTTGAAAAATCGCTGCATGTTGGCCCGGCCAACAATCAGATGGCGGAGAGGATGCGTCCACATCAAGATAAATGAGCGTGCGTCTTCTTGTTGTGTTGCTGCTGCCGTTGATGTGGAACCCTGCCCCCTGTCCCTGTCCCTACCCCAGCCACTATAAGCCGGGAATCAAAGTTATAATAATGCATAAGTAATTTGCAGCAAAAGCAATCGAAGAGAGCCATCAGCTCGTGCCACGGCTCTGCACTCTGCCTTGACGACAGTTAATCAAAAGCACTCCTCCGAAGCAGCACCCAACAGGCCCAGGGCCGTTCAAGCAAACACTCAGTCGTCTTTCCCCTGAAGCCATCTCTTTCTCTCGCTCACTCCCCCCTTCTGTTGGATAGTTATTTATTAACTGAGAAGCACTTTATCTGCACATCGTTAAAGGGATACCAAATATTTCAGAACATGTACTTTAAAAGCAGTTTTAAGAAATGTAAAAAACGAAACTGGAGCAAGTTAATGCTAAAGAAAGTTCTGATGCATAGCAATGGAATTAGCTTAATAACACTTAAGTACTTAATAATTCAGTAAAAACTCTTTGCTTTTGTACTCCATTTGAGCCCCAAATGCACCTTAAAAAATATTCACAGATACTATAGCTAGTGCCTGCAAGGTATGTTCAATAATTAAGGCAAAACAGCTACTGTAGCGCTCAATTATCGATTTTAATTCCTCGTAATTCCTCTGTAGTGCACCACTGTAACTTGCCTCTCAAGTTCAGCTCCAAAGGGAGCGCAGCACAATGGCCAGCTATTGCCATTGGCATTGGCAGACCCAAATCCAGTCCCAGTACCAGTCCCAGCATAGGGCCAGAGCCAAACAATGCCGCGGCTTGTAAAGACAAGGGAAACCCAAACAGTAAACAGTGGCCGCCACGAGGCAGCCAACGGCCAGTGAACTAGATTTTTCATGGCGAACAAAAAAAAGCTAACAAAGAGAACTACAACAACAACAACAAAAATGAAATCAGGAAGTGTATTATATAATTTTATAGATACTAAACTCAACTTTGACACAAATCGGCTGAGTGCGGTCTGTAAACATGACATTTGCTGTACACGAATCCGGCAAGGAGCCCGAGAAGATTGGGATGCTGCCGCATGGCTGGGACCGCTTCTTTGGACAACATAGAGCTGATGCTGCTGCTGCTGCTGTTGCTGCTGCTGCTGCGAGTGATGCTTATCGCAAAACGTTCAATTATTTTATTTGGTGCAGATGTGGCCGGCGATAAAAGTGCCTGATAGCAACGGCATCGACATCGACATCAGCAGCGGGCCAGAAGAGGAGCTGATGCTGGAGCTCGCGTTCGCGTTCGGTAGTGGCAGCGGGAACAGGCCAACCAAGCTAATGCCGCACTCGAGAGCACAGCACGAGGAGTACGAAGAGCTGCCCTACTGCTTCTGCATCTTCCACTACCTCTGCCACAGCCTGTGCAACTGCAACTGCTGTTGCGGCTTTGACTTCCATTTCTGCTGCTTTGTATATGAGATTCAATTAAAATCTGCAGAGGCCAGGCCAGGGCCAGGCCAAGGCAGCGGAAAAAGCAGCTAAATAATTGACACAAGAAAGCAAAGCCGCAAATTTGCCGAGCAGCTGGAGCAAAAAAAAAAAAAAAAATGTGTCATCCTATAAATGTTTGTGCCGATGGTCAGCCTCATAAAGTGGTCTAAGCAGCGACTAGGGGACAATCTGCAATGATTCTGCATAGATAAGTGAGCGAACTTGTACTCGAAGTACATTTAATATCTGCTGAAACTATTGTAGTATTGTGTTCATTAGTTTTCCAATTTAAAATTCCTTCAAATTCGGACATTTAATTGAGTTCAAGATTAGTGCAAAAACTTTCCTAATCTCCAATATTGACTCGCAGTCGAGGCGAAAAACTAAACTTTCGGCTCAAGCCGCACACTGAGCACAGGCTGTGTACAGTTGGCACCAAAAGTTGCAATTAAAATAGTTGAAGCGTAGAGCAGCACAGCCCGAGAAGTGCTGACCAGTATCCCATCCAGCTGCGGAAACTGTGGGAGTCGTTCCCAATGGCTGTTCCCCGCCAGCAATCGTTCGCTATTGTTTGTTGCCTCTGCTCTTGCGCTAGCAATGAAAATTATTTTATTTAAGCTATTATTGATCGGGAGAAACCAAACCCAAAAAGTTGCTTGCCGCAGCAGCCGGCCATTGCCATTTTGTTTTCGGGCCAGAGCGGAAACGGAAAGTGTGCCCTTATGTGAGAGGAACTGCAGCTGTGGAGCTTGATTTAGTTATCTGTTAGGGCCACGCTAAACTCAATGGAAGCTGAGCTGAACCGCACTTTGTGGCCAGACGTCCGGAGAGCGTTTGTTCACTGTGCAAGTTGGAGAAGTCTCTCTCGGTTTCTGTGGCAGCCACTGAAGCTTCACCAAAAAGTATCCAGCAGCAGCAGCCAGCTGGAGAAGCAGCCATTTAAATGCGAGTGGCAATGGTGCTTCTAATTTTGTTTTGTCACCGCCGGTTGCTAACTCTCGTGTTGGATCTGCCACGCGTAACGAGAAAATCAAATCAAAATCGCAATCAAATGCAAATTGGTATTAGATTGGTTTATGTGTGGCCGCTACGGAAGGCAGTCATCACCACACCACACCGCATCGCATCGCACCGCAGCTCAACTTCAAATTAGACAGCCCCACAGATCCGTTGTATTCGTATCCAGCTCACCTCATGCATCCACGCATCTGTCCGGATCCTGGAAGCAGCAGCACTGACAGCAGTCCTTCCCCCAGCTGAAACTGAATTATATTCGTTTTTCTTTTTTGCCACCATTGCCAGCTATCCTCCCTTCGTTGGGGGTAAAAATAAAAGAAATACGGCTAAAGGGCACCGCGCAGTTAATAACAAAGTGAAGGAATATGCGACAGCAGCTGTCGCGATTTCAAACAGCTTTCAAATGCCAAAAGGTACGCCACGAATGCCACCAGTCATGTCACTGCCAAGGAGAGTCACTGAGTGACTCAGCCTTCCTTTCTACACCCGCGGGCACACTCAAATTGAGTTTGATCAAATTATAGACTGCCGTCACCTCCGTGCGGGGCTATTCAGTCTCTGTTTGTTGAGTGCGAATATAATTCTTAAGTTATCTTTAGTTATTTTTAATCTGATCTGAAATTAGTTCGATTTCATATATTTAAGAATCTGTATCTGCTTGAGTCTTCTATGTTCACTTGTGGCTGCTGCTGGGGAACTTCCTTCATAAGCCATCCATCCACCCACATTGTCAGTTGCCAATTGTTTGTATTAAATTTTTGCGACATTTATGCAAAGGGGTAGTAGTGTGCATCCAATGTGAACAGTAGCTGTCCACTGCCAAGTATCTTCTTGCCTCTGACTGCCCTTCTGCCCATGTGTGTGTATCCTGCTTTTCTTTTACATCGATGCACACAAAGGGCCCTGGCAAACTGTCATTGGCAAAATCTAAACAATAAGTTTGTTATTTTTGAGCACAGGCAACGAACCACAATGTACCACCCCACCCCCTACGGCGAACATGCTCCTTTCCTTTCACCAATGTGCCCCCCCCCCTTAAAGGTTAAGCAATTTGCTTAGCCTCTCCCTCTGCTTCCTGCTGCCTGCCTGTGCCTATCCCTGGCTGACAATTTCAGCTCTGGGCGTGTTTTTGTTGCCATTGTCGTTCTTTCTGCTGCTCCTGCTCCTGCTGCTGCAAACATAATTGATTTCAAACTTTCGTTGGGCACAAAACTTGCATGCGGCCAGATAATTTAACTAATATCAGCAATTGTTTGCCTAACAGGCATTAATTGTTGCACATTCTGCGCCTGTCACACCGCTCCAACGCATGCCATAACCAATTATAAATAATTGTCTGAAAAATTCGTACTTTTCCAACAACTCTGGGGTACTCTCTTCCAGGCATTCCAGGCAACTCATACTCGTATAGTCGAGGGCAGCTGGGGTTGGGCATGCAAATTTACATATTTGACAGGCTGGCCTGTTATGGTCAGTAGTTGCTGGCTTTGACATTTTGTCCAGCAGTTTTTGGCCAAATATTTGGACAATTTGAGTGGCAGTTGATTTTGCGGGCATTCAAAATTATTGCCCAAAAATTTCACACTCTTCTCGAATTGTGTGTGTGTGTGAAGCATTTAAATTCTAAACGTTTCTTTAATACCATCTACGTATCTACATATATATGTATGTATCTGTGTGTAGTTTATGGATGTCTACTGTCACAATTCAAGGATAGATAGATTATTAGATACCATCAGGGCTGTAGGTTACATGTGTAATAGTAGCAAATCTTAGTATCTTCAATCTAAAACAAATACTATTTACAGTGCTTGTTATTGTAAATCACATAATCAGAAATAAGTACACCAGGGAACTTAATTTGTTGTTCCACCTTTCACCCCACTGACAGGACATTCCGTACAGCCCTCTTGGTGTTTGACAACTACAATGCTTTTATTGGAACACCGCAACAAATTTATGCACCTCAATATGTGATGCCAAATTATGTACACTTCATTTCATGTACAAATATCGAACGAAAAAAACATACATACATATAGTATATATTGTATTTTTCACCCAAGAGCCACCCACACGCACACCCACACACACATCAGGTGCAGAAGGAGATGTTCGTTCCAGCAGCCTGTTGGCCTTCTAAGGTGTTTGGTCGCTCGGTGCGTTTACCTAGAGTTGCTCTCTAGCAGAAGAAAAAACTGTGAACGTGCCAGAAAATATGGGGAAGTCCTTGGGAGCTGATGGTCTTGGGTACTGCCCCAGGATCCTATGTGAATATATAAGCACATGCGAACTCGACAAATTCGACACAAATGTGAAAATGCGACAAGATTTATGCCAAAGTAATAAATATAAATGCGGTTTTGAGTAGAAAATAGAATTATAGCAACATTCTGTACACACCTCTCTCCGCCCACCACAAAAGGTGTATATGTATGTACATGCATGTATTTCGTGGTCAAGTGTGTGCTTGGACTGTACTGGACTGTACGGGGGGGGGGGCAGTAAATCATTGTGGTTTGCTTGGCCATTTATCGTGCCGCCCTACGCAGCCTTCTGGCCCATATGTTACACGAGTGTAAATATTGAAATAACTTAAGGAAGTCGGCTAGAAATTCTTTGACCGGGGGGTCGTTGGCGCCTCTGGACAGGCGCCGCAATAAATCACACAGCCAAAGAGCATCGATCGAGCCAGCGCATCGGGCGTATGCGTAATCTTCCTCCCTGAAATGGCATTGGCAAACAAATGCTGTTCCTCCTAATGCTGCACACACACTGCAAGTTCAGAGCAGAGATGAAAGAAAATGCGCAAATTTCTATATTTTTTGGCTTACCAATCAGAATCAGAATGTACCTACCACACCCTCCACGTTCAGCCTCGTTCAGCCCTTCCTTCATAGAGGCAGTGTGGAGCAAAAATATGCAGAATTTGCAGCTTTTTCGAATGGTTTATGGTTATTTGTGTTGCACTCCTAATGCTATTGAACTTGCACTTAACAAATGGCATCGAGCCCTGCCACCAGCTCCACAGTGCACACTCCATTTAGACGATGAAATAAACGTGGCTTAAACTCGCTTCCCGTCTGCCAACTATCCTCCAGTATCCCCGCCCCCGCCCAACCCATTGGCATCCACTGTGTCCAGTGTGCGTTTGTGTTTTTGGCTGTCTTTCAAAACATTTTAGTTACATTTTGTATATTGCATTTCACTACTATTAGTTTTTGATGTGTGCCGGAAAATGGAAAAAAAAGATCGAGGCTTGGGTTTGTGTGTGTTTAGTTTCAGGTATTGAATATTGGTCTGTAATCTTTGTTTATGACTTTAATGCAAAAGTTTTCGGGTTTCGTATAGTACTAACAAGATATTCTTAATTACCATAAACATAAATTCATTTTAGAACTAAAATCTTTGATTTTCCTAAACTAAATGTTTTACTGCATGAATGCATTTTGGAAGTAAGTAAGATTTTAAGTGGCTTAGAAAGAGGCTTTTCAAATACATATATCAAATATGATATCTAATTAAAGGAAAATCAAACAATATAAATCAAATATTGAAATATAAAACTAAATTTCTTTTGCTCTCTTTGGAGTCCGCTAATTAACACCGAAATGTGTCGACTAACAGACAATAATTAGCAAACAAACAGACAATTAAAAGAGCTTAAACATGCAGAAATTGTGCATACGAATGTGGTGGGGCAGGGGAGGGTTCAGAAAAGGTCATGCCATAACATGGCCCATTCCACATCCCCCATTGCCATGGATTATAAAAACTAAAGGCATACCCATTGTGAGGCTGGCTTTTATGCAGAAACTCTGCTAATCGCTGGCACAAACGCATCCGTATGTGTACATACATACATATATACTATATGTACATATGTACGTGTATTTAATTGAAGGATGTTGACTGAAACGCACACACAAAACTGTATGCTTGTGCCTGGCAAATACAGTGAAACCATAATTGTTGTACTTGGCAGCCTGACTTTTACTTGCTTTTTGTGCCACAGTCAGCAGACGCCGCGCCGTTGGGGCTCTGAAATATGAATAATGCCAGTCATGGGGGTCGCTGGGTCGCTGGGGGGGGAGCGGGGTGCATGTGCTCGGCAGTTTGATGTGCGTAGTAGTACTGGCACTTGTTTGCTAAACCCATTTAATGTACCCGCCCGTCTCCCGCCCGAAACCCATCTCTAATTTCGTTTAATTCGCTGCCAGCGGGTGGCTCTTGAGCGTCGTGTGGTTCTGTCAAGATAGTTTGACGCGGAAAATGTTTAGGTATTATATTTAATGTGATGAGAGCCGTAACTGCAAATTGGTGACACTGGGCTCTGAGGCACACCCCCATTCCCAGCTAGAGTGGCAGCCCCCCAATGGGAAGGGTGGAGGTGGTATTTGCATTCTGGCTCAGGCAGTTAAATATTTGTGAAGCCACGTGCTTGTAATTAAAATGTGTAACCAAGTAGAGATGATTTCGACTGTGTGTGCCCTGCAACCTGTAGGAGGTTGATAAAGAGATTTGCCAGTGCCAAGGATAATCATTAAAATTTTATGGGAACCCGAGCTGCGACTCTCATCAGTTGCCATCTCAGAGGTCACAGACGAGCACTGATGAAATGCACTGCTTGCTCCTATCGAACTGATACAACTGCTTCATCGATAAAAGGATAACGATAATAAACAATAAAAGATTTGATTGGATCAATTAATACTTAATTGCATGCTAATTGGGTTCTGGCTAAAAGGGTGCATATACTATACAGATTTTTCTCAACAATTTTCGAACAATTTACAGGATGCTCAATGATTCATGTAACAGAAACCGTAACAAAAATCGAATAACAAACGTACTTAACGGAATGCAAACACGATTTTAAACTGAAATCAATTCCATGCCGGGCACCCAACAATTGCAATTACATATGTAAGAGCATGTATGGTATGTACGCAACTGGCAAATTGCTGCACCTTAATTACTTAATGGCTTTAAAATAAGCTGAAGCCATGTCAATTTAATTTGTTCCAGTTCCGCTGCCTTCCCTTAACCACACACACCACCCACCCACATTCTGTAGCATTGCGTTCCATTCATAATTGTCTTTTGTAAATAAACCTGACTCCTGGACGGTGGACAGTGGCCAGTGGCCAGTGGGTGGTAGTAGCATCGCGAAACGCATGTCGTGAACAGAATTTAATATTTAATTTACATGTTTCTCCAAGAGAAATGTAAAAATGTATGTATATATGTATGTATGTATGTATATGCATACATGTATAACGAACAGAACTGAACGAACTGAACGATTTAAATATGCACTCGTGTGTGTGTTTTTGTTGTTGTAATGAAATCGCTTTAAATGTTTATGAAAAATTCATGACGCGTGCAAATGGCGCGAAAACAAGTTACTCCTGTGCCAGTGCCTGCGTCTGTGGGCTGTGGGCTGTGGGAGTGGATCCACAGGCCGGAGAGGGCTTACTGAAAGGGAGGAGTGTGAGTCCTTGCATGGGTGAAAATGATGGCGCCAAGCTTTGCCGGACATGCAGTGTTGCATGCAAAATATGCTATGAAAAGAATTCGGACGGTTGTACTCGCATTGTGTATCGCTCTTCTGTATGTTGCTGTTGCCGTTGTTGTTTCTGTTTGTGGTTGAACACGTGCAACGGTTGCACGCCGTTGACCCAATAGGTGACCAAGTGCATGGACGCCTCGGCTTGCACGTGACTGCAAAAGCGATTATATTTGTTCGTTAACTCATTTTACTTCAAATTTTGTGCAAACAATGGGATTCAAACAGAAAAAAACACACACACAAAACATTTCATATAAGTAGTTATATTATATGTACATATATGTACATATATATGTACATATACATATACAGCTGTGTTCAAAATAATAGTAGTGCTCCTCAACATATTTTCAAAACCATTTTTTTTACACTTCCAGTCATCCAAATGAAACAAATGATACCTTTTTTGAATAGATTGGAATGTAGACATTAGAAAAACCGAAGAAGTTTCATTACATTTGCTTTCTACTTTCTTATTTCACTTGACTTTTAGGCGAATACCCATGAAATCTGCTGTTCAATAAAATAGTAGTGCTGGGATAATTTAATTTAAAAAATGAAAAAAGATAGAAATTAATTTAAAAAGAGTCACAATCCGTAAGCTCAATGTAGTTGTTATATATTATGATGAAAATCATGTTTGGAAATAGCGGAACTTTCGATTTTGGAGCGTAAAAGAAATCATTGCTCGGTGCAGAAGAGGAGACATCAGAGTTAGACCAAAAACTAAAGGTTGGAGGTATAAGGGGAGTTGAAAAATAAGTTTTTGTACTCTTAATATTGTATTTGACTCAATTGAGTAAAAGAAAGTAAACTGAAAATCAATTTTTATGTGAAAAACATATCTTTTTCATGGATGGTCGACAAAGGCTGAAGGCAAGACCCAACCTTCAGTACCCTCAAAAAAAATTATGAAAAAAATTTTATCTCTTTTGAAAGTGATGTGACAGTTCGTAGACAACTGATTACACATTATTTAAGTCCAAGAAGTCCTGGAAAGTTACGCGTTTGGTAATACAGCACAAAAGACCCACGACTCAAGTTAGCAGAAACGCTTGTGGGCTGGCCTGAGTCACAGTCACGAAAAATACTTTTGACAAATGAGAGTAAAGTTGTATTATATGGTAAGATAGACGCCAAAGAATATGTTTGGCATTCAAAGAAATTCGATTTCCCACCAAAATCTGGAAAAAATAGCGTTGGATATGCTGGGCTGAGCGCTATGGGGCCCAGCTCATATGAACTTGTACTTCAACTGTACTTCCTCATTCTGGGTTTGGAGTATTTAACAAAACTGAGTATGCAGATATACTTTAATATACATAAAGTTCATATTACAATTAAAAATACCTCTCAAAAACATCTATCAGCAGAGTTTTAATACAAAACACTTTCAAAAGCTTGCTAGGAATTGAGTTTCATCCGAAAATATCGACGTTTTGCCAAGCTCAACTCAGTCCCTGGATCCCAATCTCATTTAAAACTTATGGGGGAATGTCACATACATTGTTAAAACTGCAAATCTGTCAACCAGACTTAAGTTTTGGCAAGTGGATTAAGCATTATCGGCTGAAATCCTATTGACGCGTTGGCAGGACCCTATTGGACACATGCCAGACCGGTGTATGGCCGTAATGTCAACAAAATTGATTAAAAACTATATATTAAAGCTCAAGAAACATGAGGAATATGAATCATAGGTTTTAATTTGAGTTTCGTTGATTTTTTCGATTTTATAAAAAATACTACTATTTTATTGAACAGCAGATTTCATGGGTATACGTCCAAAATCAAGCAAAACAAGAAATTGGAACGCAAATGTAATGAAACTTCTTCGGTTTTATAATGTCTACATTCCAATCTATTCAAAAAGGTATCATTTGTTTCATTTGGATGACTGGAAGTGTTAAAAAAATGGTTTTGAAAATATGTTGAGGAGCACTACTATTATTTTGAACACAACTGTACATACATATACATATACATACATATATGTATTAGATGATAGGATAAAATTAAATTAAGTTTGCCGCCAGGGTATGTGGAGAGTCAGAGGAAGTTCAGTGTCCCTGCGGGACGGCCGCGAAGCATTGCTTCGCAGGGACGGTGATTCCTCTATACTGCCTCCCTTCTAAGGCGCTCGCATCTCCGGAGCTCTTTCAACGCGGCGGCAGCAAAATTGGTTACTGCTGACCATACCGCTTCGTCTCCTGTCATTGCTTCCACCAGGTTGCTGGGTGACAACCGCCTGCCAACAGACTGCCATAGTTCTCTCCTCGTCTGGTCGAAACGCCCGCAGACAAACATGATGTGCTCCGCGTCCTCTGTACCGGCGCCGCACCATCTGCAATGTGGCGAAACTTCGTGCATATATACATATTTACGAATGTATACGTATTTAAGAATTGCAGTAATTTTGGCGAAAACAACGCAAAGCTTGACGCAGGGTCTATTTGCATAAGGTGGGATATTTTCAGATAGTGCCCTCTGATTAATTTGGTTCACCTGCTTTTGTAGGGTTTTGTATGTGGTGACCACAACCCCATGAGTGTGGTTGTGCAATATTGTATTTTATTTTAAATAAAAATATGATATACATGTAAAGCCATACCTTATGTACATATGGCACATATACGCTCCATGCCACGTGACATAGAGAAAACTTAAATGAGAGAAGACTGGCTATCTCCTAGCAGAGTAAGTGCCTTACCTTGCATAGGTACACCTTGGTCATAATCGTAATTCGTTCTCTCCTCTTCTCCATTGCCTACTTATGTGCGAGCGCGTTAAAGCGCGAACAGAAAAGAGAGCACCACTTTGACTGTTTCAATACCAGCGCGATGGAACAAGAAAGAGGGAGACAGGGAGAGCGAGAGAGAGAACACAACTTTAACCGTTTCAATACCAACGCTGGAACAAGAAAGAGGGAGACAAAGAGCGAGAGAGAGAGAGAAGAACACAACTTTGACCGTTTCAATACTAATGAGGCTGTCAAGTATTTTGCATATAAAAAAAAAAACAGGAGAGAAAGCACTTTCATGTTTGGTTTGGTTTTTATGTTAATGGTTAAGCACACGCAGCCAACAACACACACACACACACACGTACACCCACACTCATGCGAAACAAGTAAACGTGTGTATGTATGTATGTATATGTATGGCCCACACGCACACACAAGTAAATTAAAACTAGGCTCCCCCACCAGCTAGAGAGGGGGGATAGTCGACAGTGCCGGCGTTTGTAGTAGTGCCAGTCAATTTTTCGATAATTTGAAAAGTTTATTTAATACAAAACGTGATTCAATTACAAAACTGACCGAAAAATACACACGCACTGCAGATTGCTAGACACACAGAGTGGTGAGGGTGTGTGGGTGTGGGTGGTGGGGTGGCGTTGTGTCCGGCTCTACCCTATATAATGACCCTTGTCGCCGTCCCAGGTCTTGGACCGAAACTAGTTTTCGCTTGTAAAGCGCAGCGTGTGCGCCATTTTTGCTGTTGCCATTCCTGTCCCTGTCCCTTGCCTGACCATTATTGTTGTACTCCCTCCCGTTCGTGCCATACAATGGCGCTTTGTTAATGTAACGGAAATGTAACGCAGCATCAGCATCAGTACTATAGTGTGGAGCATATAGGGGGGTACTCGTATTCGAAGAGCAGAAATAGGAAACTGGCAGCACATGTTGTGAACCGGGTCACCGCCACTAGCAGTTTCGTCTAGCGGTTGTTCGACAGTTTCGTATGCGGCAGCAACACTAATATCTGATTCCAGCTGCCGTATATAATTGAAAATTGATATTTGAATGAAGTTTTCTCATTCAGCTTCAAATGTTTTGCAAATGTAAAATTTATCCAATTTGTCAACCAATTTTCAGTCGGTTTTGAGCAGTTCTCTTACATTGGAGGGTTTCTTTTATTTCTGTTCTATTCCTGTAAGATAAAACACTGAAAAAACTCCCAAAACTTCTTTTAAAATTTTCAAATCTACTTTTACAGCAATTGTAAAAAAAAAACAATTTTCACATATTTGAATTCCCAAAATAAAATAAGAGCGTTACGTATTCGTTATCCCAGAGATACGAATACTTCGTTCGGTATTTTGATATTCCTGCCCAAAAGGTTTTTTTTTTTTGTTTGTCAAGTTGCCACCAAGCCAATGAATTTTTATGCAAATTGCAGCCGCCCTGCAGTTGACAACGTCAGCACCAAGCCAAGATGCCGACGCACTTGCAAAACTTTTTTACCACCACCATCACAGCCCCACTCAGCCACCCCCCAGACACTTGAGGCAGTCGCCATAAATCTTTGAGCAGCCGCTACATACCATCCCCCCTAAGGAGAAGGTGAGATAGAGGAGTCCCCCCTGTCCCCTCTTCCTTGTTCACCTTGTTAGCTTTGGGCCGAGTGGGGGGAGACTGGTGGGAAAAATACTCGAGGCAATCAGACGGCATTTGCATAATTTGACAATTGTTTTCAAATTGCAATAACAATTTTAGCTTAATTGTTTTGCACACGCCCGCGACAGTCTCTTTTTCCTCCTCTCCCCCTACCATTATGCCATCTGTCCGCGTCGCTGGGTTAATTTCCATTCATTTGATTAGTGGTCGAAAGTTGCTCCTCTCTTGCACACACAGTTTTTTTGGTGCGGAGGGGGGGAGGGAAATGCCACACACAGAAACTTTTTCAATTCAATTGTAAAATAAATATTTTACAAATAATTGCTGGCCTCCCCCCTCGCTCCCTTCGAGTTGCACATCTCCGAATAAAAATATCTGGAAAAGTTTCTATTTTATGCGCCATTTTTTTAATGGCCACACAATTTGCTGCGTTTAGCAGTGGCATGGTGGCTGTGTTGGTGGATGGCGGGGGTGGGAGTGGGAGTGGGGAACAAGATGAACCGCAGCTGCTGCACAATTAAAATGCATGACTATTGTCAAGGCAAATTGCTCGTGGAGTGGAGTGGAATGGAGTGGAGGGGGCTACGAGCAGCAAGGACAGCGCAGGGACAATGGCAGAACAATTGAGTGAGGGGGGACACAATGTGGAACTGCTGGTAATGGCCGATGTGATTGAGCCCTATATGTTTATGCAAACTTGTGTTGGGCTTTAAGTTATCCACTCACCACTGAAACTTTGAGCCCAGCACCAGATGCGCTTTCGAATTTCATTGTTATTTTAGGCGGGTCGAAGTTTTCGAAAGTTTTTGGGGTAAACAGGACAGACGAAAGCCAAAGATCCAGGACATAGAAGCAACAATGATGTCAGTGTGCAATCGGATCGAAGGAAAGATTATGGAATGGGAAAAGTGGGATTTATTTATACTTTAAATTTCTATATAGGATGAGCTATTCCATAAGATATGTAGCATACATTTTGAACACTTAAATCACTAAATTCAAACGAACTACATAGATATTACAGTGAGTTTCTCATCATAATGCATTCCACAAAATCATGCCACATAAGTGGCTGCCCCTCAAACCACAATTTGAAAATTTGCATAGCCACATGTCAAAAGCAAACCAGGAACTGGTTGGAAGAACACAGCCAAGTAGTCGGTGGCAAGTAATTAAAATGCTGCGAAATTATACATTAGATTTCAAAACTTGACTAGTACATCCGATTACTAAACAATGGCCCCCCGAACAGCTGCCAGAGCGATGCACCTGAACAGGGGGCAAACAAAACAAAACAGAACTGGAACAAGACCAACAAATGGCACTCCGAGCAGACAGTGCTAAGAGGTCGCCTGGCTGGGCTTGGTTAGCCAAGCCAACCAGCCATTTCCTGTTGCACAATTTTAAGCTGCCGCACAGAGACGAGTCCATATGCATATTCGAGCCTTGTGCGTTCTAGAGATGCGAAACCAATGAACACAAATATGATATAACTTGCCAAGTAAAATGATTGCGAAATTGAAACTCAAGTGTAATGTGAGTAATAGGTAAAATTGTTTTAAGCTTAAATGCAATTGAAGCCTAAATTGGCAGCTTAAAACCACAAATTGGAATCACATTGTTCTGAAAACTTTCAGAAATCATTTTGCTATCACCGTAAGTGGGAAATTACCTGATAAACTTTACAAACTTTAGCCGACTGAGACAGTTACTACCTACATACATTTTTGTCCCTTAGATCACGCACTCATCTCTAATCGCCGTTGGCCTTTAATGGAGTTTGCATAAATTTGCGCAGCCCTGGGCTGGCTACCGAACGGCTGGGATATTGTTAGTTGGCGGCAACAAACACCACCGACACACACCGCAAAATAAGGTTTTTGGGTTAAACTGCAAGTTTTTGTTGACATTTAAATTTGCATGGCAACATTTTGGCTGCAGCCATCGCCAGTGCCAGAGTCAGACCGACCACGGCCAGCCTGTCATATTTGATGTGCTCCCAAGCCAGAGGCGGAAGTCCGTTGCCAACTGTCAAGCGGCTGCTACTGCAGCCAGTGTACATACATACATACATATGTGGGCGTGAGTGTGCGTTAACTGGTTTTAAATTTGTTTTAATTAAGCCGGAGCCGCCCATTGTTGCATACAGCTACAACCGCCCTCTCTCACTTTGGTCTTCATAAAATATTCAGTATATTTTTAAGTGCTTGGGCGCGGAAAAATGCCTGATCCTAAAAGTATGCAATACGAAGAGCAAATTGCACTGCCACCAACTTTTTTCGCCCGGTCACTGCTGCGAAAATGTGGAAATGGGCCAAACCCTCTGCATTTTCTTTCCTTTCCTGCCGGGCCCCATCAACATAAACAGCTGCTTGCCCCCTAAGTGTACGAGTACCTGGAAAGCGACCACGGAAATGACATTGCAAAGCATACTACTACTACTACCATGGAATGGACATGGCCAAATGGACAACTGAATAACTGGCTAACAGCTGGACGCTGGATGGGTGACGTCGTCAAGGCGACGACAATGACAACGTTAGCTGGCCCCGATGGAATTTTTTCTCTCCAGCCAGATGCTTCGTACACTCCTGCCTGCTTACCGGGCAGCAAAGTGGTGCCAAATGCCTTCTGAGACACAAAAGACACCAAGATTGGTAAGTAGCTTAGTTGTTTTTACACGTGTATGTATGTACACATAAAACAGTAAAGTTATACATAGTTTGTGGTTGTTTTGAAAACATCTTAGCACATCTGCAGGTAATGCTAAAGTGCGGCTAGAAGATCGATGAAAATAAGAATGGTCACAGGACTTTCCTCTCAGCATTAGCTAGCCTTATAAATGTCGATGATGAACGGACGAGTAAAGGGGTTGCTGGATTTGAGTGTCGAAGAAGAATTTGATAAGTTTTAGTTTTGATTAAAAAATCAGTTGTTGGATCGATCATTAGATTACGGAAGCGGCTGGCAGACCTACAGTATTAACGCGCAACGCCAACAGCAGCAACAACAATCAATCGACAGTGCAGAGCAAAAGAGGCGACAGGACAGGGCCAACGAGGACTTCAACAGAATCATGAACATTTTCGCAGTGAATTGATGCCCAGCATAGTGGCGTATCGGGCCACCCAAAAGCAGCCTCTCATACAATTTTGATGTTCCGAATATTCCCAGAATGCCAATGCCAATATTATCCGTTTTGTGCTAAATGAAAAATTGCTAAAATTTCATCGGCAGACGCCCCGCCCCCCCTCACAACAGAGGAGAAGGTAAACTCATGGTCGCAGGATCTGCCGGCAGATCTTTAAACACATCGGATTAATTTTCATTTACTTTTATTAATTAATTCGTTTTAATTTAAAAAATAATTATATAAAAATATCGGTCTTAATTTAAATATATATATATCATATTCAATTTACGCTAAATTTTCCAATTTTACCACCATCAGATTTTTGGAGGCAGAGGACAAGTGTTCAAACAAACCTTTAAATTTTCAAAACAAAAAGATAAATTTTTCTGAACTTGTAGTTATTTTTCCTGAACTTGTAGTTCTTTTTTCTGAACTTTTTATCCATTGCAGCCCCTCTATTCCCTATATTTTTTGTGCATCGAAAGTCCCAAAAGTTTTCCCCATTTATTAGTTAGTTCATCCACCACTAAAGCTCACCTCTACTCATATTTCCCTCTATTTTTTGTGCTTTGAATGTTACAAAAGCTTTCCCCATACAAATACATACATTTGTGTCTACATGTAATGTAAATATGTATGTAAACATGAAGCAGTGGCGACCTGAAAGGCTGCTACAAGTTCTGCAGTTCTTTTTTTATCAATTTAATACTTTGAGGCGGGCTAGGACTTAATTTGTATAATATAAATAATATATTATAACTGAATACTTGTCAAAAGCTTTTCCCTACGATACCAACTAGCTGCTAGTAGGGAGATCTTTTGATTATTTTCAATATATATGTAACTTATCAAAGAAGACTTTCATTGACTTAATAGAGCTAAAATTTTCGTAAAGTGTATTTGTTTCGTGTCTGTTTTTCTAAACCATTTTGTGAGAGAGAATTTTTCAGATGTATTGCACTCTCTCACTCTCAGTCTCTTTGAACTTGATCTTGGAAGAAAATAACTATCAAAACAAAACAAAATATAAATAATATATAACACGACTTTATGATAGTGTGCTGTGTTTGGGATCGAAAGGGAGAGAATAACTTGTTTTGGGTCTGAAATTTTGCCATTTCATGCTTCATATTATTTTAATTTTAGCAAAGATCAAACAGCTTTCGACAACAGAGAGGAAGGTGATTAAAAAAGCTGCCAAACAAATTAAGTTACGTTGATAGATTTTCAGTACACGGTGCAAATGGAATTAATTTTTGCAAACCTACATATGTATGTATTTCATGAATGTAATATTGTTTACATGTAGATATGTAAGATCAAGTATAATTAGTCTCTCTTTGGATATTTCTGAGCTGTGAGAGCTTTCGCCTACGACGGTGCTAATAAAATGTTGTCCAGAAACGTATTCTCTGTGGCAGACCTGAGGCAGTCTTGTCTACGAGTGGGACGAGAGAAGTTCAATCGCAATGCTGTTAACGTTTACTTTGCTGAGTGTGGCCGGGGCTCTAGCCTACAATTTCTACCGGAATACGTATAGCTACTGGGAGAGAAAAGGAGTGCCTAGTGAACGTCCTCTTCCGCTGTTGGGAAACCTGAAAGGAATTGGCACCAAGTACCATTTTCGTGACATTAACCAAAGGATCTACGATAAATTCAAGGGATGTGCACCCTTTGCAGGAACGTTCACTTTCTTTAAGCGGAGCGCTCTCATCATGGATCTGGATTTGATAAAGCAAGTGCTGATCAAAGATTTTCATTACTTTCAAGATCGTGGAGTGTTTAATAATGTCAGAGATGATCCGTTGACGGGTCACCTGCTGACACTCGAGGGCGACGAGTGGCGTTTGATGAGGCAGAAGCTGACGCCTGTTTTCACTTCTGGAAAGATCAAGCAGATGTCTGGAGTGGTCGTTGAGGTTGGCCATCGTCTGGCCGAGGCCATGGACAAGACCGTGAGCGCTGCAGTTTTGGACGATGGCGATGTGGAGATCAAGGATATTTGTGCAAGGTTTACGACCGATGTGATTGGCACATGTGCATTTGGTTTGGAGTGCCACAGCCTGAGCGATCCCAATGCCGAGTTCCGTTCAAAGGGCAGAATGATCTTTGAGAAGCCTCGCCACGCACCAATAGTGCAATTTTTTATCTTTACCAATGCGAAATTGGCCAAAAATTGCGCTTGAAATTTATACCCGACGATCTGTCAGAGTTTTTTATGAATGCTGTAAGAAACACCGTCGACTATCGTGTAAAGAATGGCATCAAGCGAAACGATTTTCTCGATGAGTTGATTGAACTGCGTGCTGTGGACGAAGGGGCCGCTAACCAAGGAAAGGCAATTGATCTGTCCACGGGCTTGACCATCGAGCAAATGGCTGCCCAGGCTTTTGTATTCTTCGTAGCTGGATTCGAGACATCTTCGAGTACAATGGCCTACTGTTTGTATGAACTGGCGCAGCATCCCGATATTCAGCGACGTGTGAGAGAGGAAATTGAAACAGTTCTCAAGAGTGTGGAAGGAGGCGAGATCACATATGATGCATTAGCCGAGATGAACTATCTAGACAAAGTCTTAGCAGGTGCATAAATCCAATATCCATTCAACATATTTGTATACTCTGCTTACCTGTTTTTCTTACAGAAACCCTTCGGAAATATCCCATTATTCCACAACTGATACGAGAGGCAAATCAGAACTACAGGGTCCCAAATACGGACATCACCATTGACACGGGAACAACCATATTCATACCTGTGCACAACATTCATCACGATCCTGAAATATATCCGCAACCCGATCATTTCGATCCGAGTCGCTTTGAGGCGGATCAAGTTAAGTTGCGTCATCCGATGGCCTACTTGCCCTTTGGGGACGGACAACGTAACTGCATAGGTCTGCGATTTGGAAAGATTCAGGCTAAGATTGGCCTGGTGTCCCTGCTGCGACGCTTCAAGTTTGGCATCTCCAAACGTACCGAAACTCCACTGATTCTAGATACCAAATCTTTTACTTTAACCACAAAGAATGGGATCCATCTGAAAGTGGAACGTATATAATATCTGTAAATAATGTACAAGTAATTAAATACAATGATAAATGCGTAGTATGTGAAAGCAAACGAGTAGGCGAAGGCATACATATTCTGAATAATCAGAGAGCTACAATTTTAGCAAGAGAGAACTTGCAGAGAGCTTTTCCTCCCTGCCCCACAAAGGCAGTCCGTTTCGAGAGTCAGTTGCATTTCAATCGAGTGAACGGTAACATGTGGACTCTGTTGACGCTCGTTTTTTTGCCGGAGCTTTGATTTATGCCCGGCTGCGTCGGCACTATGACTACTGGCTTCGGAGGGGCGTGGCTGGGGAGAAGCCAGAACTTTTCTTTGGCAACATGCGTGGCTTGGGCAAGAAGCTGCACTGGACAGACATCAATCGTCGGATCTATCAACAGTTCCGACAAACAGAACGCTTCTGCGGCTACTTCACCTTCCTGAATAAAGCTCTCTTTGTGATGGACCTGGAACTGATTAGGAAAATAATGATAAGCGATTTTAGCAGCTTTGCGGACCGTGGACTCTTTCACAATGTCAAGGACGATCCGTTGACCGGGAACCTTCTATTTCTGGACGGGCCCGAGTGGCGCTGGCTGCGACAAAACCTGACGCAGGTCTTCACCTCCGGCAAGATGAAGTTCATGTTCCCCACCATGCTGAGCGTGGGGGAAAAGCTCACCCAGGCGTGCGAGTTGCAAGTGGGTGAGATAGAGGCCAAGGACTTGTGTGCCCGCTTCAGTACGGATGTGATTGGAAGCTGTGCCTTTGGCCTGGAGTGCAACAGCCTCAACGATCCCAATTCTGAATTCCGTCGCATGGGTCGCTCAGTGACAACCAATCCGCTTCCACTCGGGCATGGCCCAGGCTTTCATGTTTGCCCAGCCCAACCTGGCAAGGCTGCTACGCATGCGACTCTTTCGTCCCGAGGTGAGCGAGTTCTTCGTGGACACAGTCCGCCAGACACTGGCACACAGAAAGCGGGAGAATGTGCAGCGCAATGACTTGATACAACTGCTAATGGAACTGCAGGCAGAGGGTACCAAGGATGGGCTCTCCTTCGAACAGATTGCCGCTCAAGCTCTGATGTTCTTTCTGGCCGGCTTCGACACTTCCTCGACAACGATGTCCTTCTGCCTATATGAATTGGCATTGAATCCCGATGTCCAGGACAGATTGCGCAGTGAAATCCTAGAGGTTCTAGGCCGTAACAATAACCAACTGACCTATGAGTCCATTCAGGAGATGCCGTACCTGGATCAAGTGGTAGCAGAGACTCTACGAAAGTACCCCATACTGCCGCATCTTGTGCGCCAAACTACCAAAGAGTATTGTGTTCCGGACAGCAAACTTACTTTGGAGGCAGGCACGAGAGTGATGATACCGGTGCATAGCATACAGAATGACCCAGAGCTGTATCCAGAGCCGGAAAACTTTGAGCCAAGCCGCTTCGAGCCAGATCAAGTAAAGGCTCGTCACCCAATGGCCTACTTGCCCTTTGGCGAAGGTCCCCGCAACTGCATTGGAGAGCGCTTCGGCAAAATGCAGGTGAAAATTGGAATTACATACCTTCTACGCGATTTCAAATTCAGCCAAACGGATAACACACAGATCCCATTGAAGTTCTCCACACGAACATTTTTAATAGGAACTCAAGCAGGCATACACCTAAAAATGGAAAAACTGGCCACACCCTAAGAACTGATAGTGACTGCAGTAACCATATGTTATCTACATATAAATATCGCATACATATGTACAAATTATCATATATGTATGTATGTGTATGTATTCTAAGCAGAAAACACAAAAAACCGTAATCTGATTGATAGAAAACTGCACAAACAAAGAGAGAATTATGAAATGTGGAGAGTAGAGAGCGAAGAGCCATACAAATGAACTGCACTTTGAACAGCAAACACATCAACAAAGGCTGCATGCAAAACTTATGGTATTATAACATGGTGAAATTATAATCCCATCCGTAAGCTATTTTACGCACGCACTACTGAGATAATTTCATCATGGTATTATAATAATAATAATAATAATAATAATAATAATAATAATAATAATAATGTACAATAGTAAATAAAAATACAAAATAAATGTTAATTCTGTGGTGTAAATCTCTTAAATAAAAAGTCTCCTCAGTTGGCTGCATATAGAAATGCTGAAATGTAGAGTATTCAGCTGTCGTTCATAATTTCATACAGTAACTGGTAGTAGCGGGCTGCGAATCTCCTCCTCATCTTTCCCCGCCTCCTTTGCCTTTTATTTTTCAAGTTCAACGACAGGCATGCGAATTTTCCGTTACAGTGCCGTTTTTCGCCTCTCTTGTCGCTTCTCTCATCATCTTCGCTTTTGCGTCGCTCAAAGCTCATCGGCAAAGCTCCCGCCAGAGTTTCCATTAGATTTCACAGCAGCATTTAATTCTGCTCGAGGTTATCTGCTCTGTTTTTGCTTGTTTACATTGGCACCGACTTTGCTGCCCAGTTGCTGCTGCCTAGCCTATAATCACCATTGGACTGCCTCCAGTTGAAAGTGAAACGCTTATGGAGAATGCTGGATGTGATTGCACTGCTGTTGATCACCCTGGCCATTGGCTTCTGGTATGTGCGCATCAGGCTGAGCTACTGGGCCAGGCGTGCGATCGGGCATGTGAGCCCATGCTTTCCCATGGGTAACTTGGATGGGCTGCGCAAGACGAAGCATTTTAAGGATATTGTGACGCCACTGTACGAACTGTTTAAGGGCACCGGAGCACCCTTTGCCGGCATGTACATGATGCTGCGGCCTGTGGTTTTGATTCTGGACCTGGAACTGGCCAAGGAGGTGCTGATCAAGGACTTTGCGAACTTTGAGGATCGTGGCATGTACCACAATGAACAGGACGATCCTCTGACCGGGCACCTCTTTCGCATTGATGGACCCAAGTGGCGGCCCCTGCGCCACAAGATGTCACCCACATTCACCTCGGGCAAGATGAAGTTTATGTTCCCCACGATATGCGATGTGGGCTTGGAGTTGGCCGATGTGTGCGGCGAGATGGCAGGGAATGCCATGTGCGGCATCCTGGAGATCAGTGATCTCATGGCCAGATACACATCCGACGTGATTGGCCGCTGTGTATTCGGACTGGAGTGCAACGGACTGCGGAATCCCGAGGCCGAGTTTGCCGTGATGGGTCGACGGGCCTTCACCGAACGTCGCCACAATAAGCTGATCGATGGCTTCATCGAAAGCTTCCCAGACCTGGCCCGTCGTCTGCGCATGTGCCAGATACATCAGGACATCACTGACTTCTACCTACGCATTGTGAGGGAGACCGTGAAGATGAGGGAGGAGCAGGGAATTGTGAGGAACGACTTTATGAATCTCCTCATCGAAATGAAGCGGAGCGGCGAGCTTAACCTGGAGGAGATTACTGCCCAGGCCTTCATCTTCTTTGCAGCCGGCTTCGACACATCGGCGTCGACCCTGGCATTCGCACTCTATGAGTTGGCACGCCAGCCACAGCTGCAGGACAAGTTAAGGCAGGAAATCGACGCTGCCCTACAGCTGCACCAGGGACAATTTACATACGACTCCATGCAAGAGTTGCGCTACATGGAGCTGGTCATAGCAGGTAATGTACTAAACATTTATAGCTCACATATGATATGATTATTATTATTATACTATCCATAGAGACCCTGCGAAAGTATCCCCCATTGCCGCACCTCACGCGCATATCCAAAAACTTTTATGCCGCCAAGGGCAACCGACACTTCTACATAGAGCCCGGTCAGATGGTACTTATACCTGTGTATGGCATACACCACGATCCTGCCATATACGCAGAGCCGCACAAATTTATACCCGAGCGATTCATGGCCGATCAACTGGCGCAGCGACCCACAGCCGCCTGGCTGCCCTTCGGCGATGGACCGCGAAACTGCATCGGAATGCGATTCGGCAAGATGCAGACCAGCATTGCCCTGGTCAATCTTCTCAGCCGGTTTCACTTCAGTGTTTGTCCACGCACTGATCCCAAAATTGATTTTGTCAAATCGAACATACTGCTATGTCCAGCGAATGGCATCTACTTGAAGGTGCAAGAGATAAGCAGCATCAAATGATAGCTATTCACTCTGATACTCTTGACAAAAGCTGTTCAAGAGATACCATAATTGTGTTCACAAGTGAATTCTAATCTGATAAAACAATAATGCGAAATATTTTATCATACATACATACATATACTCAAATATTACCGAATAGACTTGAATAAAATTCGTGACCCTCGATAAGTTCCCTATCTGGTTCGAAAATGTTGTCTAATACGCTTATTGATTAATTCGTGTTTTAAGTGCATAGCATTATCATTTCTTTTATCAGTTCCAAGTATAACGAGTAAAGCAGCGTAACTACGCAAATAATTTGCTATGTCATATTTATATGAAAAGCATTTCACAATATTATTAAAGTTCAAACATATGCATCCAAACAAAATATAGAAATTTTCTTTTGGTTCTATCATCATGAATAACACTTTCAAGCAGTTTTGAGAGTTTATAGTAGACTTTAAACACTCTTTAGCAATCAAAAGATTGTCCCACAGACAGAAAGAGAGAGAGAGAGATAGATAAGGAGAAAGAGAAAGAGAAAGAAAGAGTGAGCTTTTACCCATAAAAAGCAGTGGATACGACGAGCGGCGACCAGTGTCAATCAGGAAGTAAAATGCCGATGGTGATTGGTCTTATTGCTATTGTGGTGTCGCTGATTCTGTTCGCGGCGCGACGACGTCATGGCTATTGGCAGCGTCGAGGTATCCCGCACGATGTACCCCACCCACTATTCGGAAACATTGCGGACTGGCCAAAGAAGCGGCACATTGGAGTGATCTTCAGGGATTACTATCGGAAGTACAAGAGCGCAAACTACCCGTTCGCTGGGTTTTACTTCTTTTTTACCAGAACCGCTGTGGTAACAGACCTGGATCTGGTAAAGCGTGTGCTCATCAAAGACTTCAATCACTTCGAGAACCGAGGCGTATTCTACAATGAGATTGATGATCCCCTCTCGGCGACGGTGTTCAGCATTGAAGGCCAGAAGTGGCGTCATCTGAGGCACAAGCTGACACCCACATTCACATCGGGCAAAATGAAGCACATGTTCCCCATTGTCGTCCAGGTGGGTAAGGAGATGGATAAAATCTTTAACGAGAGAGCTGGCGACGGAAAGGTTCTGGAAATTGTTGACATGGTGGCTCGCTACACGGCTGATGTTATTGGCAATTGCGCCTTTGGTCTTAATTGTAATAGTCAGCAGAACCCGGAGGCGGAGTTTGTCTCATTTGGCAAGCGAGCCATTACCGAACGTCGCTACAGGGGTCTTTTGGATTTCTTTATCTTTGGCTTTCCAAAGCTTTCACGTAGCCTCCGCCTCAAGTTGAATATACAGGAAGTTGAGGACTTCTACACAAAAATTGTGAGAGACACCATCGACTACCGCTTGAAGACTAAGGAGAAGCGTAATGATTTCATGGACAGTCTGATTGAAATGTACCAGAAGGATCAGGAGGGTAACAAGGATGAGGGATTGACCTTCAACGAGCTTCTGGCCCAGGCATTTATTTTCTTTCTCGCCGGCTTCGAGACAAGCTCAACAACCATGGGCTTTGCTCTCTATGAGCTGGCCCAGCACCAAGACATTCAAAATATACTTAGAAAGGAGATCAACGATGTTCTGGCCAAGCACAACAATGAGTTCACGTACGAAGGCGTCAAGGAAATGAAATACCTGGAGCAGGTGGTTATGGGTAGGTGCTCATGAGGATTACATTCTATTTCCGTATCTGAAATATTCTATAATTCTCTTGCAGAAACACTTCGGAAGTATCCGGTTCTTGCGCATCTAACACGAAAGACGCAGTTGGACTTTTCCCCGAAGATCCCAAAAAGTTCATTGCCAAAGGAACAACAGTCGTTATACCATCTCTGGGTATTCACTACGATCCTGATATTTATCCCGAGCCCGAGAAATTCAAGCCGGAGCGCTTCACGGAGGAAGGCATTGCTTCCAGACCCGCCTGCACCTGGCTGCCATTTGGTGAGGGTCCGCGAAACTGCATCGGCCTGCGGTTTGGCATCATGCAAACCTGTGTGGGCTTGGCTTACCTGATCAAGGGATACAAGTTCAGTGTCACTCCGGAGACACAAATACCCATTAAGTTAAACCTCAAAACCATTTTACTGTCATCGGAAAACGGTATCCATCTTAAAGTCGAAAAGGTTTCCAAATGAAAAGTTAGACGAACAAAATTAAACTTTTTGCTGTTAATATTTGTATGAATTTGAATTTAAGAACTAATAACTCATAATAACCCATAATAACTTTAATTTAATAATTTCACTGCCCCTGAGATTTGTAAGCCAGACGCAAGCAGCTTGAACAGGTTGTGAATTCGGGAAACATTACAAATGAATATAAACAAGATAAACATTTGTAATGTTAATTTTATTTAATGTTGAATATTTTAAATAAAAACATTTATTTAAATTTCCCTTATTCTAAATTTTATTTTTATTCTTATTTTAAAATTAATATTTTACATATTAAACTACAAATTTAATATATGAAAAATATTTTAAAGTGTTTTTATACCCGTACTCGAAGAGTAAAAGGCTATATTGTACTTGTGGTAAATGTCCATCTGTCTGTCCGTCCGTCTTGATTGTCGCCCATTGCTCGCTATAAGAGCTAGAGTAACGGAATTTGGCTATATCTCTCACAGGAGTGCGATATCCTAGAAAAGTGTTTCAAAATTTCGCACCGCCCACTTCCGCCCCCAAAAAGGGCCCACATCTGTGGCGTCCACAATTTTGAAGATATGTAATAGAAAACGAAAAATGCTGAATCATAGAGAAAGACCATATCTATCAGGGGCCCGAATCTGAATCGGATCGGATCGTTATTATAGCCACAATTGAGAAAAACATCATTCTTTCTCTTTCGCACTCACACAAAAACGAGTCGATTTGGTTTTTCGTACAAATGAACGCCTGGATCTCAGGGACTATAAGAGCTAGAGCAACCAAACTTTCTGTCAAGACTTCTGTAATACCAAACCAAGACAAGTGTATTTCAAAATTTCGCCACGCCCCCTTCCGCCCCCTCAAAAGATGAAGATAGGAAAAAACGAAAAATGCAGTATCGTAGGGAATGATCACATCTACCAGATTCTCGAATTTGGTTCAGATCGGATCATTATTATAGCCGCAATGATAAAATGTATGTAAGTCATTTATGGGGATGATTGTCGCTACAGATTTTCTCTCTCGCTCACACACTGCTCACTTATTCTGCCTCGTGCAGTTAACGTGTGCTATTGTGCGAAGTGATGCAGATGATGTAGATATAGATGACAGATGTAGCAAAAAAATGTAAAATGTAAAAACTGATAAAAAATTTGAAAAATTCAACATAAATTCAACATGAGAACGGGTATAAAAAGTAGAGTCGTGTTCACAGCGACTCCGTACGTTCTTTCTCGTTATACCCGTACTCGAAGAGTAAAAGAGTGTATTGTATTTGTGGTAAAAGTGGATGTGTGTAACACACAGAAAGAGCGCGTTTCCGACCCCATAAAGTATATATATTCTTGATCAGCATCAAAAGCCGAGTCGATATAGCCATGTCTGTCCGTCCGTCTGTCCGTCCGTCTTGTTTTTCACTCATTGCTCGAAGGCTATTAGAGCTAGACCAATCAAATTTTTTTTTCAGACTGATGTGATATCCCACTCCTAGAAAAGTGTTTCAAAATTTTGCCTCGCCCACTTCCGCCCCCACAAAAGGCGCACATCTGTGGCGTCCACAATTTTAAAGATAGCAGAAAACGAAAAATGCAGAATCATAGAGACAGCCTATATCTATCAGGGGCCCAAATCTGAATCGGATCGGATCATTAATATAGCCACAATAGACAAAAACATACGCAAAAACTTCGCTCCATCCCTTTCGCACTCACACAAAATCGAGTTGATTTGGTTTTCGTAAAATGAACGCCTGGATCTCAGAGACTATAAGAGCTAGAGCAACCAAACTTTTGGCCAAGACTCCTGTGATACCAAACCTGAACAAGTGTATTTCAAAATTTCGCCCCCGCCCCCACAAAAGACGAAAATCCACAATTTTGAAGATAGAAAAAAACGAAAAATGCAGTATCGTTGAAAATGACCATATCTACCAGATTCCCGAATTTGGTTCAGATCGGATCATTATTATAGCCACAATGATCAAATGAATTCAGCAGCAATGCCCCCCTCCTCTTGCAGCGTAAGTCAATTATTGGGGTTGATTGTCGCTGAAGATTATCTCACACACACACTCACGCTCACACATGCTGCCTCGTGCAGTGTACGTGTGTTGTTGTGAGAACTGATGTAGATGATGTAGATGTAGATGTCGATGACAGATGTAGCAAAAATGTAAAATGTAAAACTGATAAAACATTTTAAAATTCCACATAAATCACTGAGTACGGGTATAAAAGTAGAGTCGCGTTCGAAGCGAATCCGTACGTTCTTTCTCGTTTTTATTTAGAATCACATATTTAATTAAAATATGAGTAGTTATTTTTACTATGCCTCTTTCTATCATCAATAAGTCTATCAGTTCAAGTATAACGAGTATAACAGCGTTATATAGTAAGGCCAATATTTTGGTATTTCACATTAATTACTTATATTTCGCCAGATTTTTTTATACCCGTACTCGAAGAGTAAAAGGGTATATTGTATTTGTGCTAAAAGTGGATGTGTGTAACACACAGAAGGAGGCGTTTCCGACCCCATAAAAGTATATATATTCTTGATCAGCATCAATAGCCGAGTCGATATAGCCCTGTCTGTCCGTCCGTCTGTCCGTCTGTCCGTCCGTCCGTCTTGTTTGTCGCCCATTGCTCGAAGGCTATAAGAGCTAGAGCAACCAAACTTTTTATCCAGTCTGATGTGGTATCTCACTCCTAGAAAAGTGTTTCAAAATTTCGCCCCGCCCACTTCCGCCCCCCACAAAGGGCGCACATCTGTGGCGGCCACAATTTTGACAATAACAAAAACTAAAAATGCAGAATCATAGAGACAGCCCATATCTATCAGGGGCCCAAATCTGAATCGGATCGGATCATTAATATAGCCACAATAGACAAAAACATACGCAAAAAACTTCGCTCCATCCCTTTCGCACTCACACAAAATCAAGTCGATTTGGTTTTTCGTAAATATGAACGCCTGGATCTCAGAGACTATAAGAGCTAGAGCAACCAAACTTTTTGCCCAGACTCCTGTAATACCGAACCTGAACAAGTGTATTTCAAATTTTCGCCCCGCCCCCTTCCGCCCCCACAAAAGACGAAAATCCACAATTTTGAAGATAGAAAAAAACCAAAAATGCAGTATCAAAGGAAATGATCATATCTACCAGATTCTCGAATTTGGTTCAGATCTGATCATTATTATAGCCACAATGATAAAATGTAAATAAGTCATTTATGGGGATGATTGTCGCTACAGATTCTCTCTCTCGCTCACACACTGCTCACACATTCTGCCTCGTGCAGTGTACGTGTGCTATTGTGAGAAGTGATGCAGATGATGTAGATGTAGATGACAGATGTAGCACAAAAATGTAAAATGTAAAACTAAAAAAATTTGAAAATTGAACATAAATAACATGTGTACTGACTGAGTACGGGTTTAAAAGTAGAGTCGCGTTCACAGCGACTCCGTGCGTTCTTTCTCGTTTTTATTAAGAACCACATATTTAATTCAAATATGAGTAGTTCTTTTTACTATGCCTTTTTCTATCATCAATAAGTCTATCAGTTCAAGTATAACGAGTATAACAGCGTTATATAGTAAGGCCAATATTTTGGTATTTCACATTAATTACTTATATTTCGCCAGATTTTTTAAATTTTAACTTTTAACGAATATACTTTAAAATACAAAAATACAATAAAGAACCTTGTTTTGGTATTCCGCCACGGGTTGTAGAAATCGAACCAAAGTTCAGATACCCTATCACTGAGGTATATAATTTCAACTATGCTGAGTCGCATTTCAGCATAGTAGATTACAAACGACTGTAAACTGTCTGCCGCAATCAAAAGCTTTCTGGAAAGAGAGAGAGAGAGAGCTTTTAACCATAAAAAGCAATGGATACGACGAGCGGCGACCAGTGTCAATTAGTAAGTAAAATGTCGTTGGTGGTGGCGCTTATTGCAATTGTGGTGTCGTTGATTTTGTTCGCGGCCCGACGACGTCATGGCTACTGGCAGCGTCGAGGTATTCCGCACGATGTGCCCCACCCACTATTCGGAAACATTGCGGACTGGCCAAAGAAGCGGCACATAGCAGTGATCTTCAGGGATTACTATCGGAAGTACAAGAGCGCGAACTACCCGTTCGCTGGGTTCTACTTCTTTTTTACGAGAATGGCTGTCGTAACAGATCTGGATCTGGTAAAGCGTGTGCTCATCAAAGACTTTAATCACTTCGAGAACCGCGGCATATTCTACAATGAGATTGATGATCCCCTCTCGGCGACGGTGTTCAGCATTGAGGGCCAGAAGTGGCGTCATCTGAGGCACAAGCTGACACCCACATTCACATCGGGCAAAATGAAGCACATGTTCCCCATTGTCGTCCAGGTGGGTAAGGAGATGGATAAAATCTTTAACAAGAGAGCTGGCGACGGAAAGGTTCTGGAAATTGTTGACATGGTGGCTCGCTACACGGCTGATGTTATTGGCAATTGCGCCTTTGGTCTAAATTGCAATAGTCAGCAGAACCCGGAGGCGGAGTTTGTCTCATTTGGCAAGCGAGCCATTACCGAACGTCGCTACTGGGGTCTTTTGGATTTCTTTATCTTCGGCTTTCCAAAGCTTTCACGTAGCCTTCGCCTCAAGTTGAACATACAGGAAGTTGAGGACTTCTACACAAAAATTGTGAGAGACACCATTGACTACCGCTTGAAGACTAAGGAGAAGCGTAATGATTTCATGGACAGTCTGATTGAAATGTACCAGAAGGATCAGGAAGGTAACAAGGATGAGGGATTGACCTTCAACGAGCTCCTGGCACAGGCATTTATTTTCTTTGTCGCCGGCTTCGAGACAAGCTCCACAACCATGGGCTTTGCTCTCTATGAGCTGGCCCAGAACCAAGACATTCAAAATGCGCTGAGAAAGGAGATCAACGATGTTCTGGCCAAGCACAACAATGAGTTCACGTACGAAGGCGTCAAGGAAATGAAATACCTGGAGCAGGTGGTTATGGGTAGGTGCTCATGAGGATTACCTTTTGTGCCCGAATCTGTTTTATATATCAATATTTTTAAATTTTTCTTGCAGAAACACTTCGGAAGTTCCCGGTTCTTGCGCATCTTACGCGAAAGGCACAGTCAGATTTTTCACCCGAAGATCCCAAAAATTTCATTGCCAAGGGAACAGTTGTCGTCATCCCAGCTCTGGGTATTCACTACGATCCTGATATTTATCCCGAGCCCGAGAAATTCAAGCCGGAGCGCTTCACGGAGGAAGGCATTGCTTCCAGACCCGCCTGCACCTGGCTGCCATTTGGTGAGGGTCCGCGAAACTGCATCGGCCTGCGGTTTGGCATCATGCAAACCTGTGTGGGCTTGGCTTACCTGATCAAGGGGTACAAGTTCAGTGTCACTCCGGAGACACAAATACCCATGAAGTTGGTTGTCAAAAGCATTCTATTGTCCGCCGAAAATGGAATTCATCTTAAAGTCGAAAAGGTTTCCAAGTGAACAATATAACTTTCAAAATTAAGCTTTTTCCTGTCAATATTTATATACATTTGTTGTTAATTTATGACTAGAGCTAAGCACTCATAATAAACCTTAAAACAGTAGTACGCGTCTTTTAACTTTAATAATCATTACAAGAGATATGATTAGGATTAGATTGCAGACTTTTGTCTGATCGGCACAATCAGAGTTATAAAGCCGGGTCGTTTCTGCTTCTTATATGCATCGACAGGTTCTATTGAATTATATAATATAATAATAAACAAAATGCGAAACCTGTTTAGCGTAATTTGTTTACGCAGCGTACACATCGGAGACTCAAACATCACTTATTTTACGAGCATGCAGACAAAGAGAACAATTGATATCATTAAGAGAGAGCTTTGACTCTTTGAAAGCTCGCATACATAATATGCCTTTCAACAGTGACTGGCACTTTACTTGTTTCATATGATGTCAGGTTTCATCAGCCTGTTAGCTGTCGTCTTTTTACTGGAGGAAAAATAAAGAGCGCCGAGGCATAGTAAAGAGAGAATTGAGTATAAAATGGAAGGCTCGTTACGGGGGTTTGCTCAGTATTTTCGCTATGGCCATTGTAATCGTATTGCTGGTCGGTGTTATTACACTCGCCATCTGGTGGGTTCATCAGAACTTTTCATACTGGAAACGTCGCGGCATTGCCCATGACCCGCCCAACATTCCGACCGGGAATACTAGCGAGCTTATGAAGTCACGGCAAATGTCGGATCTGTTTCGGGAAACCTACTTCAAGTACAAGAGCAAGACGGATGGACCATTTGTAGGATTTTATCTCTATCTCAAGAAAATTGCGATTGTCACTGACATTGATTTTGTGAAGACCGTATTGATGCGCGACTTTGACAAGTTTCACGATCGCGGAATTTTCCATAATGAACAGGACGATCCCCTGACCAATCATCTAGTGGCCATTGAGGGACAAAAGTGGCGACAGCTCCGCCAAAAGATGACACCCACATTCACCTCGGGCAAGATGAAGAATATGTTCCCCACAGTGCTGGAAGTTGGCGATGAGATGGTGCGGGTGTTCACTGAGAAAACATCGAAGGGGCCAACGCCCCTGGATGTCGCCGATCTGGTGTCCCGCTTCACCGCAGATGTGATCGGAATCTGTGCCTTTGGCCTGGAGTGCAACAGTTTGCGGAATCCCAATGCAGAATTTGTCGCCATGGGCACGGCAGCAATCAAGGATCGTCGTTATGGCAAAACGGTGGACCTGTTCCTCTTCGGGGCACCCAAACTGGCAGCCAAGATGCGAATGAAGGCCACTGTTCAGAAAGTCGAGGATTTCTATATGAAAATCATTGGTGAAACTGTCGACTATCGGATAAAGAATAATGTCAAGCGAAACGATTTCATGGATATGCTGATCGATATGAAGATCCAGTACGATAAGGGCAACAAGCAGGATGGCATCAGTTTTAATGAGCTGGCTGCCCAGGCCTTTATCTTCTTCTTGGCTGGCTTCGAAACCTCCTCGACTGCGATGGGCTTTGCTCTGCATGAACTGGCCGTGCATCAGGACATTCAGGATAAGCTGAGGAAGGAGATCGACACGGTAATGGCGAAATACAATGGACAACTAAACTATGATAGCATGCGCGAGCTTACGTATCTGGATAAGGTCATCGATGGTGAGACAGCAGGTGGCTTTCAGCGATCATTTAGAACAGTTTTAATTCAATTGACAATTTGCATACAATTTCCGTTAATTTCCATCCGTAGAAACATTGCGAAAGAATCCCGTTGTGGCTCATCTGATTCGCGTTTGCACTCAGCGATACGAGCATGCCAATGGAAAATATATCATTGAGCCCGGCACTGGCGTTGTTATCCCCACCTGGGGTATCCATCACGATCCCGAGTTCTATCCGCAGCCGGAGAAGTTCATGCCGGATCGTTTCGACGAGGATCAAGTGCAGCAGCGACCGCCCTGCACTTTCCTGCCCTTCGGAGATGGTCCACGAAACTGCATCGGGCTACGCTTTGGCCGCATGCAGATCGTGGTCGGACTGGCCCTGCTCATTCACAATTACAAGTTTGAGGTCCACCCCACAAAACGACTGTGCCGCTTAAGTTCAGGGTTGACAATATTCTGTTAAGTTCCGAGGGGGGAGTTCATCTCAATGTTAGCAAAGTAGCGCGATAAATAGTAAAAATTCAATTCAACTTTACTTAAAATAAATAAATGGCGGACAGTTACCAAAAACATTCAGAATAGTCTCAGGGTTTGGCAACTATGGGAGCAATAGAGTGAATTTCTCGACACAAACTAATTAATTGTCGGAGAACAAACACAAAAGCGAAAGCCCATACTAGTTGGTGGTTTCTGTTTCTCAGCAAATGAATGAAGTTACATCACTCTTCCCACACATTTTTCTCTTCGTAGACAGTACAGATCGGTTTTTCAATTAGCTATTTAGAGAGAATAAGCTGGGGCATATTCAAAACCTGTTACAAACCGCATATAGTAAATACATATGTATGTAGTAAGATATAGTAAATATAAAAACGATATAAAAAGGCTTTAAAGCTTATATATGTATGTACCTAACTAACTATCTGTAGATAATAGTACTATAAGAAATTCGACGTAAATAGAAAAAAAAGTTAAAACTTTTCCTCGAGCTTTTGTACTATAGAAGGATAATGCAAACCACAAGTTCGATTATTATTATTATCATTAAATGCAATGCGCGATATTGTTACTGTTAAATATAATGAGACTATTCTGACATGTAATTCCAAGTGATAGATGGTTTTCCACACTTCTTTTAGGTATAAAGATAAGAAATAATGTATGAATTATCACTATCAGCCAAATGCTACAAACGAGCATGACGCATATAAATGTACGCAAGTTGAACTTGTGTTTATGTATAGTATGTTTATATATGTACTTTCAATTTAATTTATTTATATAAATCCCGAACATCAATTAAGCTCCGACCTTCGTATTACGCTCGATCAAGCATGACGTCATATCAAGCAATTTTATATAGATTAATCAAATATTTGGATATATACAGGCTGAGGTACAAGTTTTATTTGTAAAGTACGAGTTGCACGAGTATATTTGTATGTACATATGTATGTTATATACAACATATGTACATCTAGTAGTATTTATTTATTGAACACGTTCCACTCTCAGTGAAATGCCAGATTTACTGGCTATCAAGAAGCTCTCCAAATTGTAGGTCATGGGAATAGCCGTCTCATCGCACACGGAGAATTTGAAGTTCTTGAGCAGCATGGCCATGCCAACGCGGGCTTGCATTTGGCCAAAACGCATACCAATACAATTGCGGGGACCATCGCCAAAGGGCAGCCACTCCACGGAGTCGCGATTCTTCACTCGTTCCGGCGTAAAGTTGTCCGGGTTGAAGGAATCCGGGTTGGGATAGAACCTCTCATCGCGATGCATGGGGCCGGCTGGTATCAGAATGGGCATTCCCTTCTTGATCACGTACTTTGGATTATCCGGCACCACATAGTCCTCCAAGCATTCGCGATTCAAGACGGGCAGCACCGTGTACAAGCGAAGGGTTTCTAAACATAAGAAATTCAAAGTTCGTTAAGAACTTTGCAAATTTAGCTCTAGGCACTTACCAGATATCACCTGATCGAGGTAGACTAGATCCTTCATGCTCTCGTAGGTCAGCTCCCCGTTATACTTCTGTATAACCTGCTGGCACTCCTCTCTCACCCGCTGCTGGATTTCCGGATGCTGAGCCAGTTCATACAGAGCAAAGCCCATTGTGGTCGACGAGGTCTCAAATCCAGCGGCAAAGAAAACGAAAGCCTGGGCGGCAATCTCCTCAATCGTGAGGTTAATGTTGTCACCCGACTCGGATTTTATTATTTGATTGTTTTTCAGATCGATCAACTGATCCATAAAGTCGTTGCGTCGTATCTGGTTCTGTTCCCTGAACGCCACCGTCTCCCTGACGATGCGCATGAAGAACTGCTCAATGGGCTCGGCTGTCATCTTCATGTGTAGCTTGCGGGATAGATTGGGGAAGCTGTTCAGGAAGCCAACGCCAAAGGCACCATGACGCTGCTCTGTCACAGCACGACGACCCATCAAACGGAACTCGGCTTCGGGATCCTTGAGACTGCTGCAGTCGATGCCAAAGGCGCAGGTGCCGATCACGTCTGTGGTGAATCTGGCCAGCAGTTCTCTGACCTCAACAATGGGTGACTTGTCCACCATCTGACCAAACACGTCGGTGAACTCGTGACTCACCCTGACCACAGTGGGGAACATGTACTTCATTTTACCCGATGTGAAGGTGCCCGACAGCTTGTTCCTCATCGACCTCCACTTGTGGCCATCCAGCAGAAACAGCTGCCCGGACAATGGATCATCCTCGGGATTGTGAAAGAATCCGCGATCCGTGAACTTGTTGAACTCCTTGATCAATATCAGCTTGGCCAGTGAGGGCTCCAGCACAAACACAGCAGGCCGCTGGAACCAATAGAATCCGGCAAAGGGTCCGCTCAGCCGGAACTTCTGGTAGTACTGCATCCAGACATCGTTGAACGATCGCTTGGTGCGCAATCCGCCCAGGCTACCCAACAGCAAATGCGGTTCCTCGCAAGGTATGCCCAGATTCTGCCAGTAGTGCCTGGTGCGATGCCATAACAGTAGCAGATATCCAACCAGCGCCACCAGCGCCCCCAGCAGCAGTGTACTCACGCCCACACCCACACCCATAACCATAACGATACTATATACTACGAATAAAAGTAATTACGTTTTGTTTATTTCCCCGTCCGCGTCAATTGAGTGTGCAAACCTGTTCGACTTCGGGAACGTACTGAGAACCGAAACGTTTTCCGCCTGCTTTAAAAGCCCCAAGCAAAAAACACTATTATCATTGTGACCGATAGAACCAGAATGTTGTGGCCCATGATGAAACGATATAAAAGGTGGTCCGATCCCGCAGCTCACTCTCTTTTAGTTGCTTATTTTGCACCGTTTCAATGCAAGCGCAACACAAAGAGAGGGAGTGTACCACCTTACATGATTTCATCATGTTCTGACCGAATAATTGCGAGCATTAAAGCTGATTGATGACTAGATGACTAGCTAGATTGTGACAGGGTGCTTTATTCACACACAGACAAGCGATCTCCCTAGGATCAGGGAGCAGCCTATAACTGGTAATTGATACCAGAGCCCAACCTGCCCCAATAGAGCTCTGTGAGAGCTAGGCTAAAAGATGAAAACAAAATCATATTTTTATGTTGTACTTTGGCATGGTTTTTAATGGCTAATGTAGGATTAATATTACTTAATTAAATAATGTTTTTTCTTTGTCATACAGCCTCCACTTTGAGCTGAATACCGTCCACAGCAAGTACAAAACTTTTGGGATTGTAGACCAAAGGATCCGCTGTTTGCGGGCATGTCGAAAACTTGAAATTTTTCACGAGCAAAGCTAAGCCAACAAGCGCTTGCATTTTTCCAAAACGAAGTCCAATACAGTTGCGGGGACCATCGCCAAATGGAAGCCAGGACACCGAGGGTCGCTTGGCCGATTCCTCGGCGGAGTAACGCTCGGGCTGGAACTCGTACGGCTCCGGATAGATGTTGGGATCATGGTGTATGGCCGATGACGGAATGATGACCGATTGGCCGGCTTCAATGACAAAGTTTGGATGGCCAGGAACAACGTATCGCTTATTAGCCTTGCGATCCAAATGCGGTACAATGGTGTAGCGCCGTAGGGTTTCTGTAAAGCAATGAAGGAGTTAGTTAGTTTACTTTACTTACTTAGTTTAGTTGACTCACCAAAGATAACCTGATTGAGATACTTGAGATCCTTGGTGGACTCGTAGGTGAATTGCTGATCGTGCTGCTCCAGGACTTCCTCCACCTCAGCCCTAACTTTGTCCTGCATATGCGGATGCCTGGCCAGCTCATACAGCGCATAGCCCATGGTGGATGAGGAAGTCTCGAATCCAGCCAGAAAGAATATAAAAGCCTGGGCAAGTATTTCCTCTATGCTCAAACCATTGACCACATCACCGTTCTCCAGTTGAACCTTTTGGTTCTTCATGTCAATGAGCAAATCCATGAAATCTTTCCGCTTGATGTTTTCTTTCTCGCGCAGCGCCACCGTCTCATAGACAATACGCTTGTAGAATTCCTGAATGTGCGTGGGCGTTCGTACCAGACGCAGACGCCGCGCCAAGTTCGGATAACTCTGCATGAAGCCGATCAGGAAGGAGCTATGACGCCTGTCCAGAAATACACGCTTTCCGACCCTCAGAAACTCGGCGTTATCATCGCGCAGACTGTTGCACTGAATGCCGAAGGCACAAGTTCCAATCACGTCCACTGTGAACCGGGACACTAGATCGCGAATTTCCAAAACAGAATTCTGCTTCACCTTCTCATGTGTACGGCTATGAGCTCGTCGGCCACAGACACCAAGGTGGGATACATGAACTTCATTTTTCCAGCGGTGAATGTCGACGATAATTTGTTTCTCAGGACACGCCACTGCGGTCCGTCCAGATTGAAGAGATGAGCGGAAATGGGATCATCCTTCTCGTTGTAGTACAGACCCTTGTCGCTGAAGTTCGAGAAGTCCTTGATCAGGATGTGCTTGGCCAGCTCCAGATCCAAAATGAAAGCCGCCGGCTTTTGAAAGAAGTAGAACCCAACAAAGGGAACCTTGCTCTCTCGATACTTGTCGTAGTATTCCCTTAAGATCTCGTGTATATTACGCTTATGTAATATGCCCTGCATATTGCCTTGATACAAATGTGGAGGATCGTGCGGAATCCCTCGACGCTTGAAGTACGACAATCGGCGGTAGACCAAGTAGGTCACGATCGCCAGCAAAGCCACCGCCACCTGGAACAGTATATAGGAGACTCCCATGTTGAGATGAGTGAAGTTCTAGCCAGACTGATACTCGAACGGCAAACGCTCGGCTTTTAAATGCTGGAAAAAAAATACGCTCATCATGACAAGCAAAAAGATCTCGACAAGATTGAGACAGCTTATGTAGTGCCGGAGTGCGTGATTCATAATCTCAATGCATTATTTACGCTTCTTCAGGTTGTAGCAGGTCTTGTTGTTGTTGCAAGTGTAAATTTGTGGCAAGCTAATATGTGTGTGTATATAGGGAAATCACGTAGAAAGAAAGAAATCGAAAGTTGTTATTTTAGAGAGATAAATTTAAAGTAATATTTACATCGATTACATCCGTTAATCACCTGGAGTAGTACATTGAACTTGATTATTCCAAGTGCTTTTATTTTATAGTATATAGACATTAGACTGTCGTGAGACACAATCTGTAACAATGTACCAATCTGTCACGCCGTTACAGGCCAGATCTAGTCTGTTCTTCAAAGATCTTAGTTCCAGATGTTTTCTCGCATTTTATTACTAGAATGATAACGAGAACAGACACTGAGATTATACCTTTACACTGTTATTAGATAAGTATGTATTGTAGGTCCAAAGAGCGAAGGTGGCTATGCAATCTTTAGTGGCAGACAATTAGTGCTAATTGCATGACTATATGTATATGTATGTATGTGTATGTAAATACATTTTAAAACTAGTTGCACTCGCGATATACAATATCACATATGGTGTTACATAATGCGGCCTATCCCAACATAACTCTTTGAAAACCAAGTTATAAAATGCTTCGGCACTGGTAAATTGTTTTATATGTATTTTCATAGAAATGGTAGTGCTATATTTTCCAAATACACATGAAATCTGCTGAAGTGAATATTATTTAATTAATATTAATTATTAGAGACCTTTTCTCTGGATCAGACAAAGGGATCCAGTGTTGAGATGGATGAGGTTCATTCTAAACTGATGTTCACCGCCTTTCAAATGAGAATTACGCTGCAGCATGACAATGACAATGTTGTAAGAATCGTTCCAAAGGTTCAACTGTCGGGGAACTTATTCTTAATCTTAAAATATTATTTACTATTCATGCAGTAGCAGCGATTTGTGGTTCCAAATAACTATGAAACAGCAATGTATGGGTACATTAGACCAAACATACACACAGATAGAAATGGAAAGTAAACAAAGAATATTTACATCAATTTTTCCACTGGGAAGTAATTAAAATTCCTCGCGAGTAGTGATGCGTTCATTATAATTATGATTCAAGCTGTTTTTATTCTATAGTCTATACAAATTAGGCATGCTCTACTGTACTATGACGAGCCCTCTCCTTATCAGCTGTTACCGGCAAGCCCTTATCGAATACAGCGTCATATAAGTGCCTGCAACTTCATCATAAGCAGTTCGTGTGCGTCCATCAATGGGATGATATGATATTTGGTTGTTGAGTCAATACAGAATATTAGCCACAACCCTGGCTATATGGCTGGATATGTAGTTTAGTAGTTTTGTAGTTTCAGACTCATTTTTGTTTGACAATTGATTAGATTTCAAGTGCGGATATGGGCGGCAACAAAAAATAATAAAACCTGTCAGCTTTTTTTGTGCTTATTTTTTTTCATTTGTTTTCGGCTTTGTGGGCGAGCTTTTCCTTTGTTACTATTTTATTTTTTTGTTATGCCATTTAATCGCTAATTGAGCGTAACATTCGTCAGGTAGGAGAAATGCTGAAGCACAGCAAATATCATTAGTTCTCACATGCAAATTATTTACCCTTTTTTTTGGCACAGTGTAGCCAGGTAAAAATTTTTAATAAAATTCAGTCGGGGCAGCTGATAAGAAACCAAAAAGAACTTCAAAGTACGTTTACGAACGATAACAGATTGGGGATCTACCAAGGTGAACACTAAATCGCCCTACAATGAACGTTGAAATTCAATATACTAAATTATAGATTTTGGGTGCTACTTTATGAAGTTTATAAGCAAACCAAATGAATTCCTACCACATAATTGTTCATACATAACTATTTTAGATATGTATATTTTTCTGTACTGAAATGTATCAGTTCAAGATATCTTACATGGCATAAACGAGAATATCTCATTGCGCCACCACCAACATACAAAATAAAGAAATAATACGAGTATCCCCATCTGTCTGTCTGTCTGCCGGTCTGGCCTCACTCAGACGCCCACGAACCGTCTGCGGCAGTCCATAAGCTTCAGTGTAGCGCAGCACTCCAAAAAGCAACAAATTAAAAGCTCGCAACGGGTCTCGAGAGCGAGTAGAGGAGGAGTATCGTAAATAGTTACTTTTCTCCAACGCACTCAGTCGAATAACGCGATCCGGTAATGAACGTAACGAATCTAAGAACGCTCCGGCAGTGCATTAGATCATAGTCAGTCGGTGACACTACGAGCGCTGTGGCCGGAAAGAGACGGAAACAAAGAGAGTGCCAGTGCGCGCGCGAGTGGGATAGAAATAGTCGGGAAAGGAAGTAGAAGTAGAGTCCCAGAAACCAGGGACTCGACTCCTTTATTATATATACACACGTGTGGCAGAGAAAGGCGCTCATTATGCAAGAATATGTGGATAATTTTTCTGATTATTGGCCTGGTGGTGCTGGGACTACTGATTCTGCTTATAATGGCAGCGCGTTATCAGCGTGACTATTGGCGCTATCTGAACATTCCCCACGAGAGGCCGAAAAAGCTATGGCCCATTGTTAAGCAAATAGTGACACAGACTCTCAGCACAGAGGCGATGAAGACGGCCCATTACTCGGCACTCTACACCAAGTTCAAGGGCAGCGGACCGTTTTGCGGCTTCTACGCTCTACTGCAGCCGCGAGCTCTGATCCTTGACCGCGAACTGATCCGGCAAATAATGATCAAGGACTTCTGGAACTTCAATGATCGCGGCATGTACTGCAATCAGAAGACGGATCCACTGTCGGGGGATCTGTACGCGATGCGCGGCCAGAGTTGGAAGGAGATGCGCCAGAAGCTGGACCCCAGTCTCGAGAGCGATCGCATGTCCTGGCTGTATGGCAGTCTGTACGAGGAGGCGGAAAAGCTTCTGCTTACCGTCAGCTCAACGCTAATGAAGCAGCCGCATTCCACGCTCCACATACAGAAACTAATGCGGCGATATGTCCTCTCCGCCCTAGCCAAGTGCGTCTTTGGCCTGGATGCGCAGCAGCAGCTGAAGTATCCCCTGGAGGACTTTGAGCAAATGACAGAGATGGCCGTGAGCAGCCACAAGCACGGCTATTTGATGAATCTGATGATGATCAGGTTTCCGAACTTTTGCCGCATTCTGCGAATGCGCCGCACCCCCAAGCAGGCGGAGACCTACTTCCTCACTTTGCTCTCGGACATTGTGGAGCAACGCGAGGCCTCCGGCGTTCGCCAACAGGATTACCTGCAGCTGCTGGTGGAGATCAAGGCACTGGAGCTCATCACCCATCAGTACGAGTCGGACAAGGAGCTGAAGACGCATCTGCAGAACGAACTGGCTGCCCATGCCGTTGTTTTTCTGAAGGCTGGATACGAGCAGACAGCTAATACCTTATCCTATATCCTCTATGAGCTGGCAATCCACACAGACGTACAGGCCAGGGTACGGGAAGAGATCAAGAAGGCCATGGAGCGGCATGACAACAATCTGAACTATGAGTGCGTCCAATCGTTGGCGTTCCTGGGCCAAGTCATCAACGAGACCCTCAGGATGCATCCCATCACGCCCTACATACTCCGGCGCACCCTCACCGACTACCAGGTGCCCGATCATCCCAATTATATACTGGTCAAGGAGCTGTTCCTGATCATCCCCACACACGCGATACACCACGATCCTGAAATCTATCCAGAGCCCGAAGAATTCAAGCCGGATCGTTGGGGCGGTCCACGGGACTCGCTGCAGGAGCAGGGCACGTGGTTCGGCTTTGGCGTGGGTGCACGCTGCTGCATTGGCATACAGTTTGCCCAGCTGCAACTGCGCCTGGCTCTGGCCCTGCTGCTCATGGAGTACGAATTTACTGTCAACTCGAGGAAGCCGCTGGTCAGCCTGGAGGATGGCATTGCCCTGCAGCTGACGCCACTGGGGGTCATTGAGCCGGGCACCGAGGAGCGGGCTGTCTGAGGGCATTAGTTATCGAATTAGAAAATACGAACACAGAATTTAAACCATGAACAAACTGTAGCAAAGCAATTTAAAACTAACTATCACATATCTAGGCTTAGTATGGGGGCAGGACTAGTGAAAGAGAAACCCATACAAATGGCATTCTTACTTAATATACTCGTACGTATATATTGTTTTAATTATTCATTTATTTAAAATAATTTAACCGTCTTACAGTAGCAGTACAAATATAGTTGATTTATTAAAATATTTGTCCATTTGATTCTTAGTTACTCGCAAGTATTTGTTGTTGTTGTTAGTTAAATATTAAATCGTTTGTTGCATTGTCGTTTGCTGATATGGTTGGTTGGTGGCTCAGGTGGCTCAGGCTCAGGCCTGTGCAGAATAGAGCTTGTTAGCGTAGATTAAAGAGACGTCTATTATTTAATAAAAATAGCTGGCCGCTTTCGTGGGTTAATCGAAATTAGAGTTAAGCCTAGAATCCGTTTTACATGTTAGCACTTAAATAAAAATCTAATAATAATAAATAAAACACGAAACTAAAGTCTAATTATAATTCCAAGTTAAGTTTCGCTTCCGTTCTCTGTATTGTAAGTTTCGATATGGAATGTGCTTCTACGGTTTGTACGCGGGCCGCTCTACAAAAAATGCTAACTAGAACGCTATAAACTAACTGTTTGTTCGACAATTTGGCCGCTAATACGAGATGGCTTTACTGCGGGGACTGGCGGCTGTGCAGCGCCATTGTGAGGAGCGAATTCCTGGCGGTCTCCCCGCGATTGGGCAGCTTGCTGCGCAGCATCTGCTCGTGGACATAGAGCAGCAGGCCCACATCCCGGTGACCAGCCTGCCAGGCAATCTTAAAGGCCGTGCTGCCATCCTGTGGAATAGTTTCGATTTAGGAACAACGTATAGAATGACTTGATATATTTTACTTACCACATCTTGTATCAGGGAATCGCATTCGGGACTGGACAGCAAATGCTTGACCACATCCACACGCCCGTGCTCGGCGGCGCACATTAGAGCCGTGCTGCCATCCTCGTCCTGAATATTGATATCTGCTCCGGCTTCCAGCAGCATGGCGACCATGTCGCCATTACCATGCGACACAGCGAGCATTAGCGCGGTCTGGCAGTGCTGCAATCAGAAACGGAGGGGTTTATGGGTTAGTAGGGGAACAACAATCAGATGTGTGGATATGTGGTCTCTGGGGTTTTGTGCGGCCCCTTACCTACCTTCTTGGCGCGTATGTTGACATCGGCCATCTTGAACAGTCGCTCCACGACTGTCCGATGGGACGGTTGCTTTAGCTTGGCCAACGATACGAGCATCACGCACGTGTATCCGGCGTTATTCGTTTGGTTTACGTTGCAAACCTTCGAATCCAGCAGAATGGATACCACGTCAAAGTTGCCGTGCGAGACCGCATAATGCATGGCTGTGTTGCCCTAAAATACAGAAAGAAGACATACTTTATACTTAATTCCTACTATAAAATATATGTAGCCCAGAACTCACATTGTTATCGGAGAGATTAACGCAATACTCCAGCAGGGGCACCGACAGCGACTCAAAGTGGTCCAAGTGATCCTCCACCTCATGGGGATCGGCCTTGCCAGTGCTGGAGTTTCGGAACCAATGCTCCTGTATGATTATCTTGGCTGACTTGAGGCTCTGCGAGGATATGGGCTTGGCCCCGAGCCTCTTTAGCAGCGAATCATTGATGACTTTGAGGGCATCCGCCAGGCTCTTCGATATCTCGGTTCTGCAAACGGAATACTTTGATTATCTGAATCGGAAAAGGGGGTTTATCTAGCTCACTTCTTGCGGGGCTCAGACTCCGCCTGGGCCAGCTGATGGAGCTGCGCCTTTGTGGCCGGTCGCTCGATGACCGTCACCTGGGACTCCTCGCTTTGACTAGATTTTAGCGGTGTGCTGGACTTCTTGCGTGCTCCCTGAGCAATCTGAACTTCCAGGGGCGGTGAGGAGCTTCTGGACATGCTCGTGGCTTGCTCCTGCTCCCGCTCTCGCTCCTGTTCCGGTGAAGCCGACTTCGGTGTGCCCGATGTTGTGGCCGAGGATGTCATCAGCGGTGCGGGTGAGACATCTCGTGACCAACTGATGCTCACGCGCTTCTCCTCGCGCACAATCAACTCATCGTCACCCACCTGGCTGAGGTCCAATGAAGGGTTCTGCTTGCTGGACGGCTGTCTGATAAAACTTTGCGATTCCCCCGATGGATCTGTAGACTGGAAACTGGACATAGTCGGTGGCTTCTCCTGCAGTGAGCTGTAATGAAATAGTTGCGTTAAGTAGGTGAGAATCGGAGTAGGAGCGAGGGAGACCCACGTTAGCAGCAGTGCCGAGCACCCGCTGACCAGCAGCGGGTAGCACGTGAAACTGCTCAGGCTGGAGAACATTGGCAAAACCATTCGGGGAAAATCAAAATCCAAAACAAAAACCAAAATAAGCGATAAAAGAAGCGAGGCAACGTGCCAAAGCGAAAACCAAAGCCTAACTGAAGGTCATCCAACTGAGAATGAGAATGGGCCACCCATTCCGGGTAAGCCAACAATGCGCAAGTCCATTTCTTGTTTACATTTGGGTCCATCTCTCACATAGCCTTGCGACATCACTAAGTACGTCCAAGTGGGTTGTGTCTCGGCTAAAAGCTCGCGGTGAAACTTTGCTAAACAAGCTTTTACCGTGGGTCAGAGTCGACTGAACAAGCAACAAACCCCAGCAGTAACGAGAACTCACCTTAGTCGCCCTTTCCTCTCCACCTGGGGACTGGGCGTTTTTGAGGGCGTGGCCAGAGTGTAGGTATTCTGGCGCTTGAACTCCCTGCGCACCGGACTGGGACTAGTGATGTGTTTGGGTCGCGGTATGCGCGAGTCCGCCGATGTGGAGCGACGCACTATGGCCGGCTTGGCTTGGTTTGGTGCGGGAGTTGCGGCTGGGCTGACCTTGGAGAAGCCCTTGGCCAGATCCTGGATGGCCTCCTTGCAGGAATCACAGTAGTTGGCCGCACAGGCAATCGAGATGTGTGGCTTGACAATTTCGCCGCAGCCCACATCCCGTTTGCGAATTTCATCCGTGTTGCAGGCGGAGTGGGTGGTTGCGGGCACCTTGATCGGTTCCGGCAACGGATTCTTTAGCTGCTCCTGCTCCGTGTTGCAGGCTGTGTGACGTGTTTGCGGGCGTGGCACAGACTCGGCCACCTGTTCCGTCTTTGTGGCGCTTCTCGACAGGCGCTGCAGGCCGTCGGTGTCTGTTTGCCGAGTGCTTTGCTCTGCCCCACACTGCACCATCGCGTGCTGCTGCTGCGGCGTCACCTGAGCCCCGGTTGAACGAACCGTTGTCATCGCCGTCTGACTGGCAGCACTGTGCACCATGGTAACTGGCGTCTGACAGCCCACTGCCTTCCGGATGATTGCTAGCGATTCGTTCTCTCCTAGGCTGAAGGTGTTGCTGCGTCCCGGCATCTGTGGCGGTGGCTTCGGTTTCTCGGGGGGTACTTCCGGACCGCAGCCCACTGTTCGCTTGCTGATGGCACACTTCTCGCAGAGCTCTTGGTCGATGCGGTGCTCGGAGCTGCCCACAGTGCGCACATCTGGTTTGCAACTCGTGAAGTTCTCCCTTGTCGCGGGCTTGGCACTGACTCCCACATTGTACTTGAGCTTCGGTCGCTCCGCCACCGTCTGCATGCCCGAGTCACGCTGCACCCGCTTCGGCACGTACATCTGTGTGCCCACTGTGATGAGCTTCTTCAGCTGCTTCTGCTGGTGGCTGCTGAGGGCCACATCGATTTTCTCCTCCAGTTCCGCTTGGGAGTAAATGGCCGCCGCCTGTTGAGTGGCCACGTGACGGGTGTTCAGCGTGGAGCCAACGGCCACATCTCGGGTGGCTGCCACCCGAGTGGCCGCCTGGGTGGACACATCACGTCGAATAATGCTGGGCGAAGGTGAAGCCGAGGTCGAGCTGCTGCGCATGCGCGCCCCCAAGCTCTCCAGCGAGACGGGACTTATGCGCTGCGGCGTGAACTGCACGGGTGAAGCGGTCTTCAGGCCCGGACTGGGCGGTGAGGGTGTCTGTCTTTGTCCACGCACCAGCTCCTCGTTCTTGCGCAGCAGACGCTGCTTCTCCGAGCGCAATGAATTGAGTTCCAACTAAGAGAGGGAGTCATAGATATGAGAATATAAAGAAATGCAAACTAGTTACTCACCTCCATATCGGGTATGACCTTGACCTGCTCCTCCAGATCCTTCAGACGCTTCAGGCTCAAGGCCATCTGCTCGCGGATCTGGAACAGAGCCTGGGCATCCGCCGTCGTCTGACCCGTTTCCGAATTCACTGGCGACTGCATGGAGCTGCTCATGGTACCGTTCTCCTTCTCCCCTTCCTTGGGTGTGGCCACGAGGTGATGGCGACGTGGTGGGGGCGGCGGTGCACTGCCTGCAGCCTTCGGCGATTCCAGCTGCTCCACTGGTGACTTGGCATTGGCCGCCACCGTGGCCTGTACGTAGCTCTCATACTGCACCTCCGCGGGGCTGGGCCGCTGCTGCAGTGGAAGCGTATTGGAGCGTAGGAAGAGGTGGTGCGGCGTGCTCGTCGGCGATCGATTGCCCGCTATGCAGGAGTCTGTAGAGAGCGAGATAAATCGAGGATAAATCTCAGTTGATACTGCATTCAGGCTCTACTGATTACTTGGTCTGCCATTTGCCCTAGTCAACACGATTTTGATTTGTAAACTTGCCATGAGCGCTGCCCGTTGGCGACTGGACGGGCGTTACGCCCACTGCTGGCAAAATAATAATGCAAAAAGCTCATGCTGAAAGCCACAAAACGCTGATAAAATACAATTTTGCTCCTCAAATCTAATTTTAATAATTGTGCCAAAGTTCGCATAATTTTCGCACAGACAACGCAACACAACAAAACAAAGCAGAGACAACGGAACAAAAGCAGCCCAAAGTGACTCGGCGAACATTTTTATGGTTTTTTTTGGTCGAGTGGTGCGCCGTGATAAGGAAAGCGAGGCTGGCATTATACAATATTGGTTTTTATACCCGTTACCCCTTAAGGTAGAAGGGTATATTGTGTTCGTTCAAGGTTCCATAATACTATCTGTCTGTAAGAGTAACTGAGTATCTCGGAAGATCTAACAAAAATCGAGTAAATTAGTTATTTTTGTAAGAAATGATACCATTATTAATTAAATGTTTTTAAGAACTATACTTGGATAGATATCTAGGGTATCTTAAAATGTTGACTGACTATGTATTTAATTAGTGCTTATCGCCAAAGTATCACAGACCCACCTACATATGTTTAGATGCACCTCAACGCGAGTATTTGCACAAGAGACAAAGCTGCTATAATTTTATTATCATTCCCATCTACATATATAATTCTTAGCCCATCTTCAAAATATATATATGTATATGTGTGTATTCGTTAACGCATTTTCCCAATATCGCTCATACGCACTGTGCCCCCCCTGCAACAACAAGTTGTTACTCATCTCGAGCTGTCAGCCTTGCCAAGTATTTGTCGTAGCTCTGCCCCTGCCCCTGCTCCGGCACTCGTGTGTGTTTTTTTTCGCCCACTTTGTTGCTATTACTTAATTTATTTATATGCTGGCTGTGCAGTGAACTTTTAGGCTAAGAGAATTCTATTTTCTGTGCTCGGTGCCAAATTGGCTGAACGACTTTGGTCAAGGCGAAATGGGGTGGCCAGCAAAGGGGGAGGGAAGGAGCTACGCGTGACGCTTGGTAGCATTGACCGGGAACATAATTAATCAGTTTTTATGGCCCAACAAATTGGTCTAAATGGAGTCAGAAATGTGAAGAGCTTAACCCAAATGGGCCAGCTCTTTTCGCTAATGAACCTACAGTCGCTCCACCAGCTCTTGCCCGAGCGGGTTTTTGGTTCCGTCTTGGGTTTGGGGTTCATCTGGGCCTGCCGCCGGCGTCTCTGCGGCAGGGCATCATCGGCTGTGGCATACATTTTATTGATTTGTTATTTCTCAGTTCAGTTCAGTTAGTTAGCACACCATGTGGCATATGGGCCAAGGCAGCAGACATTGCACTTGCCCTCGCTGTTAGCAAATATATTTTGTTAATTAAAGAGTGTTTTTTAGTGCTATTTTTAAGCTCCGCTGACGTTAATTAAAGCGCTGTGCTAGAGACAATATTATATTATTTGATTTGCCAGATATCATCGAAATCCAGACGTAGACAGATCAAAGCGAAAAGCTCATCACATGCTATCTGCTGTACTGCGTACAGTGGCGGCCACAAAAACAGGCACGGCACACGCATCCACACACTCACTGTGCACTAGTTCGTGTTTGAGTTTTCTTAGAATCGTTAGCATTATATTGAAAACCGAATACACCATTAAATGTATATAGAATTCTACATAAACTGGGGTATAATGTGATTTATGCTTTTCGGAATAATTTATTTTTTTATTAACTTTCGTTTTCGCTTCTTTCGAAATTTTGGTTACATTTTTTTTCATGTAGTATTTCGCATAAATTTTAATTGCACTTTAATCGTAGTTTTATGGTGGAACTCGTTTTGTTTAGTTGATTCGTAACAAATAATTATTGTGTTTTATTTCGCGGCTAGACAGACACATTTTTTATGCTATTCGTTCGAAAGTCGTCGACCAACTGCTGTCAGATTTTTATTTTTTTTCGCTCATTCGACCATCGGCAAACAAGAGCGACAAAAAACCATTTAGCAGCAGAGATTTCTGTGTTATTATTTAACACAACTCTTGTGAAAAACTAATGTTATGTCCGTACTAACAACAATATAAAATAGAAACCAATTTGACGAGAGAGCACGACAGAGAGCGTAGAGACAGCCAGCACAGCCCAGCCCGGCGATAAGGTTTGTGCTCAGCAAATACAAATTAAATAATCAAAATAAAAGGCAAAAAGGGAAAAACAGTTTGTATGGTTGTTGTTGTTGCTATTTTTTGTGTGGCTGATAAGCTAAAAGCACAATTACCAACACAAGCTGATAATGATTATTGTATGTAGTGACGTGTGTGTTAATACATAATAGTACAAAATTGTAACGAATTATTGAATACCCTAGAAGATTAGAAGCTGGCTTGTTACTTTTCTTTTCACTCTGCTATTGATCATTTTTGCAGACAGCTGGGCAAAATCTAAATACCCTTCAAAAAGGGTATTACAAAGACTGAACACAGAATTTGTCTTGCGTTTTTTTTTTACATAGGCAAATAATATTGATTTTTGATTGTACATTTGCATATCAATTTGCATTCAGCGTTTTGCCTGGCTTCGATGCCAATGTGGTCTCTGAGTCAAGGCCACGAAGATCTATCGTCTATTGATTCATGATTAATGTTGAATAAATCATCATCAAACACATACATATTGTACATATTGTATGGCATATGGTTGCTATTGGTATTCAATGGTGGAATATTTCATATCTTATCTGCTTGCAATTAATTATAGCGAATTTGAAATCTGATTGATATTCAAAATCCCAACCAATTGAATTCCCTATAAATAGCCAGCATAAATACTAATTGTGATTCTAGACAGTTGTTATCTTATGATAAATGTCTTCAAGTAGTTTTCGTATTGGGAATGGGTTGAGTCCCGCAGTTCCGATTTGCCAAGGTTGCCGCTTTAGCCTGGCGAATTTTACACGCATTTTTTGTTGCAAGGAATTTTTACTGGCAAACATTTTGCCGAAAAAGCGAAACAAAAAAGCCATGTTTATTTCAATTTGCAAGCCATTCATTAAAGGTAGTACATACTCCAGCAATTACCAAGGCTCTATGGCCATTTGGCCATTAATCAATGACAAGCCATTTGCTCCAGGTCCTCGGGCATACAGACATACTCGAACTACGAGTACAACAGCGGAAAAAAAAAACAACTAAAATGCGACAATTTGATTTGTTTATTTGCATTGATTTTTTGTTATTTTTTTTTTTTTATTTGCACACTCTATCGCAAATTTATGGCATGAAAAAATACAAGAAAAACGAGACAGAGTCGGAGATGGAGACGGAGACGGAGCGACATTTGCATGCAAATTGAGCGCCAAATGCGCATTTCAAATTGATTTAAGATACGAACGCCTCAAAAATTGCCTTGAAGTTGTTGCCCCATGCCGCACGTTGCAAGCACCCCGACCAATTCAGTCTCAAATGCCAAAGATGAAAAGCGACTGTTACTGTTACAGTATATCTGTATCTGTATCTGCATTTGCATCTGCATCTATGTATTGTATGTGTGTCTGTGGAGCTGCAACTGTAACTGCAGTTTATGCAATACATTTCTGATTTTAGAAATACTGTGAGACAGATCTTGTTTATGGAGTTCTCGGATATTGAAATATTCTTTGATCTAACACAGCTGCAGAGCAGAGGTTCTAGATGGCAAAAAAATGGAATCAAGTTGTTAAATTTTCTGACATTATGGTAAAACCAATTGGCAGATGTACATATCTGTATGGGAGATATTCATAGAAGATTGATCTGTGAGATTGTTCAGAAATAAATATGAGCATAAGTTCCTGGCTTTCACTTTTCAATCCATTCCACTGTACAGCATTTCCCCTTGCTCCCCCCTCTAACAGTTGGGCGAAATTTTTCACACTTTCGTGCGTAGAAATGTCACATGTGCCGCAGCAGCAGAGCATCAGCAGAGCAGCGCTAATTGCCAAGAAAAGAAAGCAAAAGTAGCAAAAGTATCTTGCCAGAGCAGAAGTACGAGTATCTGGCAGCCTGTTCTATGAATCATCATCGTCATCGTCTGAAGTGGCAATTCAGTGGCAGCCAGAAGAGCGTGAAGCTGATAAATTGAGTTCTTTCTGCGGCTATTTTCGGTAGTATCTTCGCCGTCCACCACTCACCTGCCACATCAAAGTACCGATCCCACGTGCTGTTGCCCAGTCGCCGATCGCGAGCCTCCTTCTGGCCATAGCCGTTACGCGGACTGACGTTTAGCATCAACTTATTGTTGTTCCGATCCATGGAGAGGGAGCCGCCCGCATAGGGGACACCCGCCTTGCGCCGCTTGACCGATGTCCGCTCGAGAGTGCGCTCAAAGTCGCTGCATACCTCATCCAGGGCGTCGTGGAGGAAGGCCCGCGTCTCCGGCGGACTGATCGCCGGTCGACCGTAGCTCTGATGATGGCGCTGTTGATAGATGCCCGCGTCACTCTCGACGCCGCCGCGCAAGGAGGAGCACGTGGAGGAGGCGGTGCCAAATGGTGACTCGGCTCGCGGCGGGACGCTGCCGTAAGTGAAGCGTGGCACAGACGATGAGCGTGGCCGATAGCACGGCGTTGTGGTATAGGACTGCGACAGACCAGCTCCTACGACTCCGCGCGGCGAATCTGGTTCGCTTTCATGTGCGGCCTGCAAGCGGAACAGGGAAAGGTGACAAGTTAATTGAGTGTGAAGCTGGCCAAGATCAAAGCGGCATCTGGGCCACCCCGGTGCCAGTACTCACCTCCGCCAGCCGGCCCTGGACACGTGTCTCCGCCTGCCAGTCGCCGCCGAAGAGGCTCTCAAAACCGAGCATAACCTCCATGGACTTCCTCGAACGACGGCGATCCCTGCGCCGCTGCTCATCCTCGCTGGGCTTGGCCTGGGCCAGTGCCTCGCAGTAGCGCACAAAGTCCAGGTCAATGTGGTAGCCATAGGGACAGCAGTTGCAGCTGCGCACCGATCGATTCATACCAGACGACTCCGGGCTGGAGACCGAACTGTTGGTGCTGCCACCAGGCACTTGACGTGCTGTACGAAACAGAAAGAGAGAAAGAGAGAAGGATGAGAATCAAAGGAATTCAAAATGTATCCAAATGTCATTATCAAGGTCAAGTCAGCAGTCTTAGATGGTTAGGTATTTGGTGGCAGATACATTCGAACAAAAGGTGTAGCCACACCTGCGATCCGATGCCAAACATGTTTCGGCTTTTGGTAAACTGAGCATCCACGAAGGCGCTCTCTTCTCGGAACGCAGTCGTCTCGGCTGTGTATCCGTAAGATAAATGCGCGCCTTATTTATGTTTGTATGTTTAATTGCGGCATATAATAACTAATTTTGGTTAATTTAGATAAACCACATTTGGCCAGCTGAATCACTTTTAATGAGCCCATGCAGCCCGCAGCAGCACTTTGTATCTGTATCTGACACTGGCATTTTTGAAAACAATTTAACAATCAAGGAAAATAATAATTAAATAATGATTTAAACATTTGATGATTGCATCTAGCACAAGTTGAAGGTGAAATTGCATAGTGGAAGTAATTGCGATGCAATCAACAGATACTTTTTGTATCCTTAAACGAATGATTCAAAGCAGCTGTGAGTTATCCGTTGGATCGCCTCACCACTAAGTTTCCTATGATATATTTATGTAATTTTATCTACAAGGTCTTTCCCATTAGTCTCTTCCACTTTTCACTCACTTTCTTGGTCAACAAGCGCCTCTGGCTGCGGCCTCTTAGCCTCATACCAAAGCCACAAGATCCCACACCAGAATAGATTCCACAACATTTTAATGGTTACTCGAGTTTGCACTTAAAACATTTGAAATTCTTGCCCAGCGCCAGCGGCTGACCTCCGATTCGAATGCCGATGCAGACCAACCCACGATCCAAGTGGGTGTTTGTTGTAAGAGGCTAAGAAGAAATATTACAAAAATCCGTACTACTCCCAGCGCACGTCCACACCCAACTGGACGTTCCGGTGGTGTCATATTCTCACTCTATCTCACTCATCATGCAGCAAATTAGACCCGATAAGATACGCGGCCATTTAGCATTGCTTATCAGACCGGAGCGCCCGGAGAGAGCGCCCCCCAGTCCGAGTTTTACGGCAGCGCCATCTCTTGGCGAACTACAAATAGTTCCCAACGTATCGGAAATCTCTGCCACTTTTGAATTTTCATTCATAAAAAAAAACAAGCCACACAACAGAGTGTGGGACGTGGGTGTGGGCGTGTCTTGTGAAAGTGTTTGCTATGGCTGCTGCACCACACATTAAGTGGCCGCATATTGATGAGCTTCAGCAGCCGTAATTAGCAGGCGGCTACAGGGCCATGGCCATAGCCATAGCCAATTATCATCGATTGAGGCACTCAAACATCCATATACACATCCACCCACTCTAAACACTCAATCAGTGCTACCATTTTGGCATTCAATGGGATTTTGGCTTTGGGTGGGCGTGTCGAGAATGCAGTTTTGCCTAATGTATCCATATGCAGAGATACTAATACTGATTTGGCCCAAAACATTTTGTTTAACTTTCACTTTTGGCGTGTAATTGCAAGTGCAAGTCTTTGAACTCAATCCGCAATCACTTAAAGTTAAAGTTAACAACTTTATTTGCACACAATCGTTATCCATGTAAGGGCGCCTACATAAATCGTATTCTGGCACCCGACGCACATACAAATTAAGAAATTAGCCCAGCACTCGAATTACGATCATGCTCAGGCGGAGCACGTAGCCGATGTTGGGTCCCCCATGCCCACCCAATGTCCGATGTCCCAGCACCAGTTACAGTCCAAGTCACAGTCCCAATCTCTGTCCCAGTTCCAATCATCATTATCATGATCGCTCTCAGGCGGATCGGTCTTCTGTAATGACTATATTTTCGCGTAGGCGTACTGCTGAATGATGCACAGATGCTGTCCGGCATACAAAATGAACTCGACTTGTGAATGAAATTCGTAAAAAGCTCACAAAATAACAAAAAATATATATCAATCGAAGTTTGAATACGCTGCTAAAAAACTGTTTAAAATATATTATATATATGTGGTATTTTTATTTACGTTTCTGCCGTCATTTTCTTCCCCAATTTTAGTTGAATTTCCCTCTCAGCTATTTAAACCGATTTTTATGTGAATTTCTATAAAGTTAAAGCTAAAGATTTGCTAACTATTGGCGCAAACAGACATACCCTTTGGGTCAAAAGTGTATGGCAATACCAAAACCAAACTGGTTGTACAACTGACGTTTTACAATTTGCTCATATGTGGACTGGGACTGGGGCTGTAGCTGGGTCTGGTGCTGAGTCTGCGGCTGAGGTAGGCGGCAGTGTCAGTGGAAGTTGCAGTGGCAGTGGCAGTCGCAGCTGCAACGGCTAATGAAGCTAACGGTTCCACAGTTGCAGCAGGCCGCCACACAAATTACCGTAAAGCGCAAAAATTTAATTATGCAAAACACGCGCAACGCTGTTCGATCTAATTGCAAGACCGAACCAAAAAAAAAAAAAACACAGCCAAACATATTGTAAAATAAATGAATAATGGCTATATTCATATTTGGAGAGATATATCTCTTTAAGAGATACGTTTAAGCAAGCGACTAGTAGTTTATAATTGTAAAGATTATTCTACAATGAGCTCTCAATTTGTGTGTAATTCAATATTTATCCATTAAGTCCGAGACTTTATGAACCTTCTTTGCCTAGTTGCTATTACTTCGTTTTATTTTCTTTTCAGGCATTAAGTTTTTCATTTGAATTTCTTTAGAGTGCGCCATGCATTTCCTGATTTTTAATTATCCAATTAATGTTGGCCCTGCCCCAGTGACTGCCTCCTGTGGCCATTGTAGCGGGCTAACATTCCCATAAAGTTTCTCGCAAAAATTTAATTATGCAAAACACAGCAGCAACTGTTCGATCTAATTGCGAATCACAGCCAAACATATTGGAATAATGGCTATATTCATATTTGGAGAGATATATCTCTTTAAGAATACGTTTAAGCAAGCGACTAGTCGTGAGCTCTCAATTTGTGTGTAATTCAATATTTATCCATTAAGTGGAACCTTCTTTGCCCGGCTTTTACTTTGTTTTTATTTTTCTTTTTCAGGCATTAAGTTTTTCATTTTGAATTTCTTTAGAGTGCGCCATGCATTTCCATTTTTAATTATCCAATTAATGTTGGCCCTGCCCAGTGACTGCCTCCTGTGGCCACGCCAAGCGGGCTCTTTTCTTTTTATGATTTTTGAACGTGTCATAAAGTTTCTCGTTGCTGATCTCGAATCATGGCTAGCCCAACTAGCACTTCGTGTGTGGCTAATGAGTGGATTTTTCGGCGGCCAGGCGACATTTACATTTCCCATTTTAATTGCCGCAATTAACGCCAGAGCCGGAGGTGAATGTCACCTATCATGAGGGGCACGCCCACAGCCTAAGCTGTCACCTCACATCCGCCTGTCATAAATTGGCAAACGCGAAAGAGACCAAATTATATTTGATATCGCGGTAAATATTTCAGTTTAGGCCCGAAACCAGTTTGGGGCTTGCCTTTTGGCTTTGGGCTTAATTAAAACTCGCATAGTTGAGGCTGCATTGGCAGGAGGATCGATCGGGTGGCGGTGGAGCGTGGGTCTTGCCAAAAGTGATTTCCATAAAGGAGTCGAAAGATATTTTCTTAGCCGCAGGCGTGGGTCTGGACGATGGTAAAGTGCGTTGCGGCGCCCAGTCCGAGTGTTGCAGTGACAAATTTGCCTTTTCGGCCAAGTTAAGTGTATCGTTAACACTGTATCTGCGACACACAGAGCACAATTGTGGGTGTTGGCCTGGCGGCTTTGTGCGGGCGTCACGTTGACCCACATCCGATGTGGCTGTTACTGATTTTGCCTGTAGAATGTCTGCCATGTGGGGGTCTGAGACACGTTTCTAGCTTTATAGCCGGAGGCCCACGCCAGGTCTTAACTTACCATTTTCCTCAATGAAGGCGCGTTGACTTCGCAAAACCAGCGACCTGGAAAGACACAAATCGGACAAAAGAAAATTCTTGTTAGGAAATTGGCAAATGGAAAAACAAACAACACTATCTAGAGCCAAAGAAAACGCATACACGAGCATATAGAATTTATTGAGCTTATATTCGTAGCTATGCAAACAACCAGCGACGAGTAAAGTCGCTTGCGAAACGCTGAGAAAAAAACGCCCGCGGTATGCCTTCGACTTCCAAGTCCCAGGGCTTTGGCCGAGGCAATTGTCAGTGTATTTCTTTGCTATCACATTTAAAAATAAATGCAGTGCAACACACACACACACAGGCATGACAGACACAGAATGTGGCAAATGCAGGGCGATACAGATATAGTAGACAGAGAAATACCCGAGAGTAGATGGATGGACAGGAGCCACACACTTGCCGGAGGGAGGAAATTATAATAAAATATATCAAGCTGTCAGCATTTTGAGTTCTTGTTGTCGCCCCCTTTGTTCGGTATTTGGAAACATCTTTTGAAAATATGCGCGCGCGCCACAAAATCCACAATAATCTGTTTGCCATGGAGGAGACGACTCCATGGTATGGCAGGCATCCCATCCCTTCCCCATCCCATCCCCAGAACTCATTAGTGAACTCTGCTGATTGCTCCTTCTTTCCTGGAAAATGTAACATGCGTGCTGCATATTTCATTTTTCCACTTTGTTGGAAATGGAAACTACAATTATTTATAATTCATTTTGGTGGGGTTTACATGGGAATGGGTATCCAATCCGAAACAAAATTCTAATGCAATTAGCCAATCCACCCAAAACAGGAGAATGCCAAAATGAATGTTTTGCTTTTGTCTCTCTCATGTAATACATATTAAATTAATTACCTGTCATGTTATGCTAATATATAAAAATAATACAACTATAAATATATATGTTTACGGATATACTCGTATGAAGAATATCGGAATGGAAAGTCGTCTTGCAATTTGCTGCCATATTTTTGTGTCATTTTTCATGTTTCCATCGTTTTTCTTGGCCGATTTGAAAATTTATGTAAAATGAAAATTTATGCGTCAACTGATTTATGCGGCTTGTATATGTGTATGTTGTTGTTGCATGAATGGAAAAGGCCTGACATGGACTCCCCCAACTCCTGCTCTAAATCCCCACCCCCCCCCGCCACCATGTTGCCCTGTTGCATTCATGTGGAACGCGTTGCGGCATCGCGTATTTTTGGATTGCAGACCAAATTAATATGCGTGTTTATGATTATGATACACCCATCTTGTTGGTTTTTTTTGGTTTTAGTATTCGTCTCCTCTCCCCCGGATCTGGATCTGGATGTGTTTTTGGTGCTGCTGTCTAGCCACAATTTGTTGTGACTGTTCCTGGTTGAGCGTGGAGCGTTGTCATAATTAGAAATTATGATAATTGGCTTCGGTTTTGTGGCAGACACACAGCTTCTTTCCCCTCTGTCGGACTGTTCGAAATGGCTTTGAACACATTAGTCTTCTACATATATATATATTTAAGCATTTCCTCGTCGACAAAACATAACTCGCACCAAAGATCACACCGCTTCACACCTCCTCCTCCTCCTCCACATAAGCCAAAACCATAATCGTTAAACCTTATTCAGACATCGCTACTACCATATTTCGACCCACCCTCCACGCACTGCGTGTGAGTTTCTGCCTTTTTTTGGGGGGCTCAGCTGATATCTGATCTGAGCGGATCGGGCCGCATTATCATTACCTCCAGAAGCGTTTGACTGCTTCCTGCTCGGTGGGCGTCAGGTGTCTTATCTTTTCGGCAAACTCTGACTCATTATATTGCGGCTGGCCGGAGAGAATCATATCGCTGGAGCGGCCACTGCATACGTAATATACTAATCGTATTTATCGGATGGCTTTCTGGGCTGGCATTTAATTAGCATTTGGCTTTGCGTTTCGCTTTTCGCTATTTGTTGCACCTATTTTTAGCTAATGGAAATTCTATGCCGAAATTAATTAACTTTGAAGGCGACAGAAACGACGCGACACACACGCGACACACACTCGCTGCACCGCTTTAGCTTAGTTTAGTTTGTTGGCTGACTCAGAGCTAACTCATTTTTAGTTACTCGTAGTTTTAACAGATTTCTTTTTCTTTTGGTTTTTTTTTGTTTCTGTGCGAGTTAGGCGCTCCGCGCTCGAAAATCGCCCGAATCGAACTGAATGCGCCGGGAGAAAAAAAAACTTCACGAGTGTGTTGTGCCCGCCCCGCCTGAACTTTATGCTCTGTAACCGTGCCCGTCCGTGTGTTTGTCTGTGTGTATCTTTGTGTTGTGTAGGTCGCTCGGTGCATGGGTATGCGTGCGTGTGTGTGTGTGTTGCCGTATCTTTTGTATTTGTTTTGGTTGTCGACCATAAAAGAGCGGCGCGCACTGGCAATCACAGAACCCCAGGCGAACCGATACCCAAAAAGCACAATGCCAAGTGGATTTTAGCTAGACTCAGGCCCGGGGTTAAGCTCGAGCACGGGTGCGAGAGCTATCGATACGATAATTAATAAATATAAGTAAGTGACTGCTTAGCAGGCGGCAGCCCCCCCAAAAACCAGTTCGTCCGAGTATCGCAACGAGTTCGCTACAACACCCAAACAAACCCGATTCCACACATGCCCGATAAGCGAAACAAACTGAATCGAACCGAACCTACTTGTATCTTTGTATCTATACTTTTCGGTGTGTGAGAGGGGGAGTACTGGGGGCTCAGATTCTGGCAGCGGAAGCATTTGCAATGATTGATGAAGTTCGAAAGGTGTCGCCCAAATGTCGCCTGCCTGCCTGCCTGCCCGCCTGCCTGGCTCCTGATCCGTTTGATCTTCCAGCGTTTGGCATCATTATGCTACACAGAAGCTGGCTGGAAATATATATAATATTTCTATAGCTGAGCAACTGAGAAAGACATCTCTGTGACATGTCAGCCATTAAGCAGAAAACTTTCTGGAAAGAATAATGGTGCGTAATAGGGGAGACACTAGCACTAAGATCCTCAAGTGAATTCTAGGCTAGAGTCGAAAAACCCAGTAGTTGATCACTCAGCGGGCAGCCCAAGACCCTTGGATCGTAGAGACAAAACATCATTCGTTAGTGAGCCCATCAATATAACATTAACTGATCAATTTCATTGGGAGAGAGAGAGAGAAGCGTGGGCTGTGGGAGACCCTCCGGCAAGTAGAAATCTATTGGGTGTGACGCATAAATAATTGCAGCAATTTATTTCGACATTTGAGCAATGAGAGAATCCACTAACGCTTAATTAAAAGCCGTGAAGACCACAGGCTTCAAACGCTGGCTAAAACAGAAAACTTGTTTATGAATACTCGTAGATATATACGAGGTCTATGAATGGCAAAAAAGAGTTCGCCAGAAACTGAAACCGGCTCACTTAACGTTAGATGAAAAGCTCCACAAAACGAAGACGCCTCTGCCCCTGCCCCATGCCCCTTGCGGTCCGTGACAGTTTTATAGAAATTCTCGGTCCACTCATAGAGCATGAAATTTATGTTGTTGTGTTCCGCTCATTACTGGCACAGAAACTTAAACGAAATATTCATAATTCCATAGAAACAAAAACAAGATAGACGAATTAACATAAATTAGAAAATCAATGCTCAGAGGAAATACTAATTATGAAATAAAAATATCATTTCATGGACTGGCACTCGGAGTTCAATAGACGACCGCCTGATAGGCAAAGCCAGAGACACAGACAGAGACAGGCAGGCAGCTTGACATCGATTGCCTACCCCTCAACGAGGCAATTGTGTAAATAATAATCAATTGATAATTGTTTTCAAACGGAATAAACATTTAATTAAGCTTACAATTTGAATAAACAATTTGATTAGAGAATAGTAAAGGCATTTTGTGCTCATCATTAGGTTTACACAGTATGTACGATGCAGCAGTTCATGTGATGATGATAGAACTTTCGTGATTCTCATTCTAATTTCTGCTGATATCTCTACTCTTTTTTATTTTCTAGGGTTCATCGATTGCCCATGCATCTTGGAGCACAATTTCGGAATTGCTCTCTTTTGTGTACGCTTAGCTGATCTCCGGTGAGTGTTGGTAAATAGATCTGAAGTGTCGTACATCAACAGACTTGCATGACATGCAGTTTTGACATGCGTTTGCAATGACTCTCAACTGCATGAATGACTTGTATGATCAGTGTGACTTATCTAAATCGCCGCATCTGTCAGTATTGCGAGTGCCTCCTGAGTTGTCAGTATGTTTTTTTACATATATATAGATACATTTATAAACATATTCCTCATTTTAGGAGCATTAACAATGTTAGTCTGTCTGTCTGTCGGTTCTTTTACTTGTGGCTTTTTCTGGTTTACTTGTCCCAATTGGATTTACCGAGTACCATCACCACTAAGTGGGTGAACAAGAAAGTTCTTTGGCTGCAAAATTGATTGGGTTATACTGTGGGCTAATTGCTATTCTCTTCTCAGTTTATTTTGTTGACTTGTGAAAGCTCCCCATAAAGATGTATTGCCTGAAGATTTATCTAAAAGAGTTTTCATATACCATTTGTTTTTCCCCTTGCCAGTTATTTGATATTTTCCATTTGAGTGAGTATCCCTTCAACTTGATTGAGTTCTTTTTTGCCGCAATGTTTTCCCTAAATGTTTATAAACATAGCAAAAGTGTGAGTGAGACGCATGTCTCCATCTTCAACGTATTGTATATTGGTTCCTTCTTCTTGGATGGTTTCTTATTTTTGGGTCATTTCAATCAACACCTGTCAACCGGGACGCCGCATCTTATGCGTTGGCGTTGCCGTTGCCGTTGGTATCTGTCGATGACGTTGAGTCTAGACAAGAGGTTGCAAGTCGGGTAAAAAAAAGCATCACACGGCTGTTGAAAATCAATTAAAAGAAATTGCTTAGCCAGAAGGCACACGAAACGGTTCTCAGGCATCGTCGACACTTTCCAGGGCGCAAGATGGTAAAAAATTCGATATAGTTTTTTGTTTTTTTTTGCATATCGATAAACGGTCTATGGCGGTCGTAATTTATGCGATTTGGCGCAGTTTATGACAGGCTAACAAATTTTGTTGCAACCGCCCCATGTGGTCGTGGTGCGGCAGCAGCAACAGATACAAGATGCAAGCGCAAGATACAAAACGCCGCCAGGGGCAAGCCATCAAGGCCAGAGATGGAGTTGGGTTACAGTCAGAGGGAGGGGCAGGGAGGATGGAGCAGGACTGGGGAGGTAGATTGGGGAGAAGAGGTAGAGGTTGATATAGCTAGAGATGAAGTCTTACGACTGCCGGGGAGCCATGGAGCCGCATAATCGAAAACAGAATTGCGGTGAACGCGTGCGCTGAAGCCTGACTCTGACTCCGACTCTGACTCTGAGTCTGACGCCGGCAGAAACGTCAAAGTTGTAAATTATGATATAGCATGTTATGGCCATGGATCGGGGCAATAGACGGGGCCTGTTTGCTGCCTGTAAATATAGTACTTGAGTTAATTGCAAGCGTTTGTAATCGTTAAGAGAAAAGGTGATCGCCTTTGACGATCACATCTCTCTCTGGCCGGGCCCGAAACCGCGACACAGCCAACACCCACCCACCCACATCCACACGACTCTCATAGATCATGCCTCACACTACTATACTTACAGCGATCCCTAATGCAATTTCAATGAGGTTTATCGCACGGATCTTGACTGCATAAATCAGAGCCAAGTCGCATTATTGCATCACTACGAAAATATTTCCACACCGGACAGTGCTCGTTAAGCGGGCAGCTATAAATGAGGGACAGAGGGAGAGAGAGGATAGATAGACATAAGCGACAAGTCGGTGACAGATTCACAGATTTCGCTTGACATTTGGCTGGCAATAGTGGTGAGTGTTTTCGCATCCCCCACCACCCAGATATCGGGGCGTATACGTCATTTGCATACGACAATCTACAGAACGTACTCAAAACGATGACGCTAACGATGCCACAGATAAATGAACTAGCCCTGCCTCTTAATTGGCTTAAATACATTGTTATACACGAGGACATATGGCTAGCCATCATCTGATATCGGATGACTAAAGCTTATTAATTTAGTTGGCTTTTAAAGATGCCGATCATGGCACCTACATTTTTCATAGTCCGCTGATAAGAAAAGTCTAATTAATTTTGTTAAAAACCAAGTCAAAGCTTCTACGAAAATGATTCCCACGAAGAGCATTCAAATATCGGATATCGCAGAGTGTGTGCCCTAAGGTTAGCTTTACCACTCCTTCAATTAATAAATATTAACGCTTTTCGCATTGATTTCCTTTAGCGATGGGTTTGACTTCCACTTGGAGCTGGGCGTATTGGGTTTCATACACCGAATTTCAATTTTGAAATGTGTGCGGCGGTGAAAGTACGACCAAAGTACGGCTAGCTACATAGCAATAGCTGCTGCGGTCGAGGCATTTGGCCAGCCACTTTATGGCCAATTCGTGAGCATATAGACAAAAAGATTGAGAATAACTTTCATTACTGGCACAGAAACTTAAACGAAATATTCATAATTCCATAGAAACAAAAACAAGATAGACGAATTAACATAAAATTACAAAATCAATGCTCAGAGGAAATACTAATTATGAAATAAAAATATCATTTCATGGACTGGCACTGGGAGTTCAATAGACGACCGCCTGATAGGCAAAGCCAGAGACAGAGACAGGCAGGCAGCTTGACATCGATTGCCTACCCCTCAACGAGGCAATTGTGTAAATAATAATCAATTGATAATTGTTTTTTTCAAACGGAATAAACATTTAATTAAACACAATTTGAATAAACAATTTAATTAGAGAATAGTAAAGGCATTTTGTGCTCATCATTAGGTTTACATAGTATGTACGATGCAGCAGTTCATGTGATGATGATAGAACTTTCGTGATTCTCATTCTAATTTCTGCTGATATCTCTACTTTTTATTTTCTAGGGTTCATCGATTGCCCATGCATCTTGAGCACACTTTTCGGAATTGCTCTCTTTAGTGTACGCTTAGCTGATCTCCGGTGAGTGTTGGTAAATAGATTTGAAGTGTTGTACATCAACAGACTTGCATGACATGCAGTTTGACATGCGTTGCAATGACTCTCAACTGCATGAATGACTTGTATGACTGCGTGACTTATCTAATCGCCGCATCTGTCAATGTGTGCGAGTGCCTCTGAGTTGTCAGTATGTTTTTACATATATATAGATACATTTATAAACATATTCCCCATTTTAAGAGCAATGACAATGTCTGTCTGTCTGTCAGTACTTTTTCTTGTGGCTTTTTCTGGTTTACTTGTCCCAATTGGGTTTACCAAGTACCATCACCACTAAGTGGGTGAACAAGAAAGTTCTTTGGCTGCAAATTGATTGGGTTATACTGTGGGCTAGTACTCATTCTCTTCTCAGTTTATTTTTGTTGACTTGTGAAAGCTCCCCATAAAGATATATTTGCTCGAAAGATTTATCTAAAAGAGTTTTCAAATCCTACATATACCATTTGTTTTCCCCCTTGCCAGTTATTTGATATTCTCCTTTTGATGAGTATCCCTTCAACTTGATTGAGTTCTTTTTTGCCGCAATGTTTTTTCCTAAATGTTTATAAACATAGCGCAAAAGTGTGGAGTGAGACGCATGTCTCCATCTTCAACGTATTGTATATTGGTTCCTTCTTCTTGATGGTTTCTTTTTTTGGGTCATTTCAATCAACACCTGTCAACCGGGACGCCGCATCTCATGCGTTGGCGTTGCCGTTGCCGTTGGACTCTGTCGATGACGTTGAGTCTAGACAAAGAGGTTGCAAGTCGGGTAAAAAAATCACACGGCTGTTGAAAATCAATTAAAAGAAATTGCTTAGCCAGAAGGCACACGAAACGGTTCTCAGGCATCGTCGACACTTTCGCTCGGCGCAAGATGGTAAAAAATTCGATATTGTTTTTTGATTTTTTTTTTTTTTTTTTTTTGCATATCGATAAACGGTCTATGGCGGTCGTAATTTATGCGATTTTGGCGCAGTTTATGACAGGCTAACAAATTTTGTTGCAACCGCCCCATGTGGTCGTGGTGTGGCAGCAGCAACAGATACAAGATGCAAGCGCAAGATACAAAACGCCGCCAGGGGCAAGCCATCAAGGCCAGAGATGAAGTTGGAGTTGCAGTCAGAGTGGGGCAGGGAGATGGAGCAGGACTAGGAGGTAGATTGGGAGAGGAAGAGGTAGAGGTTGATATAGCTAGAGATGAAGTCTTACGACTGCCGGGAGCCATGGAGCCGCATAATCGAAAACAGAATTGCGGTGAACGCGTGCGCTGAAGCCTGACTCTGACTCTGACGCCGACTCCGACTCCGACCCCCAGTCTGACGCCGGCAGAAACGTCAAAGTTGTAAATTATGATATAGCATGTTATGGCCATGGATCGGGCAATAGACGGGGCCTGTTTTGCTGCCTGTAAATATAGTACTTGAGTTAATTGCAAGCGTTTGTAATCGTTAAGAGAGAAAAGGTGATCGCCTTTGACGATCACATCTCTCTCTGGCCGGGCCCGACCCCCAACACAGCCAACACCCATCCACCCACATCCACACGACTCTCATAGATCATGCCTCACACTACTATACTCACAGCGATCCTAATGTAATTTCAATGTGAGGTTATCGCACGGATCTTGACTGTAAATCAGAGCCAAGTCGCATTATTGCATCACTACGAAAATATTTCCACACCGGACAGTGCTCGTTAAGCGGGCAGCTATAAATGAGGGACAGAGGGAGAGAGAGGATAGATAGACATAAGCGACAAGTCAGTGACAGATTCACAGATTTCGCTTGACATTTGGCTGGCAATAGTGGTGAGTGTTTTTCGCATCCCCCCACCACCCAGATATCGGGGCGTATACGTCATTTGCATACGACAATCTACAGAACGTACTCAAAACGATGACGCTAACGATGCCACAGATAAATGAACTAGCCCCGCCTCTTAATTGGCTTAAATACATTGTTATACACGAGGACATATGGCTAGCAAACCATCTGATATCGGATGATTAAAAGCTTATTAATTTAGTTGGCTTTTTAAAGATGCCGATCATGGCACCTACATTTTCATAGTCCGCTGATAAGAAAAAAAAGTGTAATTAATTTTGTTAAAACCAAATGAAAAGCTTTTTACGAAAATGATTCCCACGAAGAGCATTCAAATATCGGATATCGCTGAGTGTGTGCCCCTAAGGTTAGCTTTTTACCCTTCAATTAATAAATATTAACGCTTTTCGCATTGATTTCCCCCTTTAGCGATGGGTTTGACTTCCACTTGGAGCTGGGCGTATTGGGTTTCATAATTGAATTTCAATTTGAAATGTGTGCGGCGGTGAAAGTACGACCAAAGTACGGCTAGCTACATAGCTATAGCTGTTGGCCAGCCACTTTATGGCCAAATCGTGAGCATATAGACAAAAAGATTGAGAATAACTTTCAGCCCGGTTCGAACTGCGCATTTGGCCCCCAAGCATTTGGCGAGCAGGTGGAGGAGTAACGATTCTACGAAAATTATGCAAATATTTGGAGGCCAAAAACGGATCAACAACGCGACGCGAAATGGTGACAACATGACAACAACAACAACAAAAACGGCATCGTTAGAAGTTGCCTTTGTCTAATGTGTGTATGTCATATGCAAACGAGGCACAACCGCTTACATAAATATTGAGAAACTGTAATCCGATAGCCCCAAAAAAAATAAGCATAGAAGTTGCCTGGGTGTGAAAAGTCAGCATTGCTGTTGACAGTTCCGTCCCGCTGGCCGCTGCCCAAGGGATAGATATTAATGTGTGACCACAAATCACAGAACTGTGATCTCCAAGAGTCTCGAGTTACCGGCAGTCATTAGCCCACTTGACCGCCGCCACAATGGCAAACCACATCAAAACTTCATTCACAATGAAAATGAAGTAATTTTTATGTATTTTAACACTTGATGTCCAATTGCCCCGAGGCGAAATGATACGCAAAAAGTTCAGCCTTCGGTGGGGCTGGGGCTCCATTGAAGTGTCTACATTTTGCTATTGTACAAATAATTGTATAATTGAACCACAAAACCGAGCAGAGACATAAGCAAAGAGACATAATAGACACAGACTCCGTGCCAGAGCGGAAGCCCGGCGGAGTATTCGCAAGGTTGCCGCTCAGTTGAGAGCTGATTTCATTCATAGCCGAAAATACGTCGAGACACACACACACACACACACAATAGGCCAGTGTTGAATTACTTGCAAATTGCAGGCACACAAATCTCCGTGACGCTGCCTGCATGCATAACGAGCTTTTGACTTACTTTTTAGTCAAAACAAAACGAGCGATGAATAATTCGATACTGGGAGGAGAGTCGCCCCAGAAGCAGCTGCTGCCAGAAGATTCTATTTGCGGCCAACAACCAATTTAGCAAAGTTTTCCCACAAAAACAAAAAAAAAATATCAAAATTCAGCAAGTGGAGCCAAAAAACAAAACAAAAAACTGCATTCAGTATACTGAAGAAAAACTCAAGGTAAAAGTAAGGTAGGGCAACGGTGGGTTCAAAGGAGAATCTCAAATGCTCTGCAGCTTTAATTTCGATAAATGAAGATTTTCTGTACGTTTAACTAACTTAAATCGATTCCTGTTGCTCTCAAATCAATCATAAAGTCACGATGTACAGTTCAACCTTTGAACCTGATAGAACATGCTGTGTAGATACCCTCTGAAAAGAGTAGAATCTCAAAAATACTCGTACTGAGACCTGCAACAGTTTACGTAGCAAACTGCATAAATCAAAAGGCTCAGAGCTCGGATTACCAAACAAAAAACTGCAGACCCAAGACGTTTTCATTTCGGATTCTTTCCTTTTCGTCTTAGTTATGTACATATACCCTTACAAAGGGTATAACGATTTTAAACAGATTTTTGTAGTGAATAATTGTGTGTATAGTATAGTACACTCCTGCCCAAAATTATATGACACCCCGAAAAATGTAGTTTCCAATCCTCGTAGTATAATGGGAAAAGCAGAATACAACAAAACAAGTATGCAGAATGGAAGCTTAATGAATTCTGCATTAAGTATAATTTTTTTATTTATTATTGCATCACGCGTTTTCAAGTAGCGGTAAAAAAAGCACAAAAGTTCGTTTTTTTGCATGCTTGAAAGTGTATCAAAATTATACGAGCACATTTTAATTTGTTGGATTTAGTTAATATTTTATTGTTTTAATGGTATATAAAACAATAGTTAATAATTAATAGAGCCGCCATGAGCCTTTCCTACCTCGAAAAGTCTCTTAGGCATTGAATTTACTAAATTTGTAAGTAAAGTTTGGTCTAAAAGAGACGATTGAGCCAATATTTCGCTTTTTGAGGCTTTCCAAATTCTCAAATTGTTGTTATTGGCGTAAACTCGCCTGACTAAGATGCCCCAAATGTTCTCAATAAGGTTTAGGTCAGGAGAGCACGCTGGCCAATCCAAATCAATAATATGGTGATCTCGTAGGAAGCGATGGGTCTCTCTGCTCTTGTGAATAGATGCATTATCTTGTATAAAAACAAGATTCCTTTCCATATTTGTTTCCAAAAATGTCAGAAGGCGTTCCTCCAATACTTCACTGTGTCTCCACTGTTTATCCTGGAGCTTGGGAAGCACAGATCGAGCGTTCCAGACGCATTAAAAGGCTCCCAAGCCATTGCGAATATGCCTCCAAAATTGCGTTTGGAAAACATAAGTGGTTCTTTACGCAAATCTCTCCAATAGTGCCGAAACCCATCTGGGCCGTCAAGATTAAATTTGTTTTCATTAGAAAAAATTATTTAAGCGAAAAATATTGAACAAAACTGTATAAAAAAAAAAATAAGTTAAAATTTCATATCGAGGCCCAGTTTCTCTGAAAGTGTTTTTCCGCAAATTTAAGTCGTGCTGTTTTTTGGCGCGGCTTAAAGAACGGGGCCCTTTTAAGACTCCTTTGACAATACACTCCGATGATTTCAACGTCCATCAAACAGTCATTCGTGACACAGGCTTACTGCAAGATGCGGCAAGAGTGGAGCACCAAGCAAATTAATTGCTAGCTTTAAATATTATGCGACGTTTATCGCGATCAGAAAACTTTGTTTTCTTCCAGAGCTATGCTTCACACCATATTCATCCGGATTGTTCAAAAATTTGGTGATAAAACCACGTGTTCGACCGATTTTCCGCGATATTTCGCTAACATTAAAGACAGCATCATTGTATGCTTTTATTCCGCCCTTTTTCCTCCTCGGATAACAAACATCCACGCGGCATTTTATTACAAATTGATTATATTGTTAACAGAAATATAAAAAAAAATAAATAAAACCAAACCTTTCTCCAGTCGCAATATTTGAAATGTGCTCGTATAATTTTGATACACTTTCAAGCATGCAAAAACGAACTTTTGTGCTTTTTACCGCTACTTGAAAACGCGTGATGCAATAATAAATAAAAATTATACTTAATGCAGAATTCATTAAGCTTCCATTCTGCATACTTGTTTTTGTTGTATTCTGCTTTCCCATTATACTACGAGGATTGGAACTAAATTTTTCGGGGTGTCATATAATTTTGGGCAGGAGTGTAGTAGTAGAACTTTAAGATCTTCTACAAAACTATCAAACCTTCCTTGAAAACAATGCATCTTTGAGTGTATCTGAAGCTTTGAACCCCTTCATCTACTCTTCCTTTTCTTTCCCCCCCTTCTTTTGAGCCCCTTTATGACGATGAAACCGGCTGGCATAATAACAGAGAAGACAGAACTTGGTCCCTGCACGACCAGAGACCAGGCGCAAATAACTTGCAGCGTGACTGGGATAAAATGCCAAGCCACACACAGCTCGAAAAAAAAATGTTGAAAAAAAATGCCCAAAAAGCTGGCGAGGCATCTTCTGCAAGACTCCCAGCCCAGACTTTGTCGGGCGGCGAAATTCAAACAAATCGCTCAAACAATGCCACAAAAATGAGAATCCAAAAAAACACAAAAAAAGCGGCCACAATAAAAAAAGAAACCAATTCTCTTTCGCCGGTGACACGACTCGTGCAACTTTGTGGTCTAACAATTGGTGTTTGTTGGGGGGTATTAGAAAACCCCCAAACCCCACAGCGAGCCGAGATCAGATCGGATCAGATTTCATTTAATTGATTTGGGGGGAGAACGTGTGTTTGTGCGTTGGGAACACTCGATTGGGTGGGCCATGGGAACGGGGCTGGGCGGCTGCAAACGACTGCAAAAAAACACTACAAAAACGCATCAAATTTCAGTTACACTGCATACGAAAAGTTTGCTTACAAAGTACTAAGGAAAACTGAAGGCAGTACCTCTGGCCGAGTACTTTTGGCCGGCAGTGTGCAAGCTGCAATCGACTTAAAACGCTTTAACCATATTTCGCTGTGCTCGAATCTTTAGTTGTTTGTTTTTGCAGCTACTGTGTAGCCGCTGCCTGGTGTTCATAACTTGGCTAATGAGTGCCACTAAAACAAAGCAAAAACTTGGCTAACTTGTTGCTTTTTATGCTCCTGCTGTTGTTGCTGCTACTGTTGCTGCCTCAAATTTGTTAGCATTAAGTCGGTGGCTTTTTTGTGTGTGTCTATTTTAGTTTGTTATTATGGCCTTTTTGCACTGTCGGACATTTATTGGCTGTCTTGTTGAGTGCGTGTTGTTTTTTCTCATTTTGGGTTTTTATTTGTTTGCTTATTTTATTAACCAAGTTCATGTGTCTGAGGGTCACCATAACGAGGCGTGGCCAATGGCTTATGAATGGACTCCAAGCGGCTGCATTTCCCAACCACTTTAAGCCTATTACGAGCCGCATTCAATCGATCTTAAGCAATGTTGCCGGCTTATGGATAAAAGATACTTGGCCACTTACGAGTACGAGTATGCCTGGCATCTCCGTCCGTCCGTCCGTCCGACACTCGAACGAACACTTGCCGTATCTCAACGACAAATTGCCAAATAGCAAATACGAATGCCCCAAGCGGGAGTCGGAACACACCACAAGCTGCAACCCATGGATCTAAGCTGACTTCAAAGCTGCCGCCGCACAATGGCCAGAAAAATGGAAATTGTTGCTGCCGGTCAACAAAAAGTTTTCCCATTGTTTCCATTGGGTTGGGTGATTGATCTACGGATACAGCGATTATTGTATTATGCAGACCTAATGATGGCCTAAAAAGGTTTCATTTATCCATCCGAAATATTGTTTTGGATATTCGATTTTGTAGAATGATTATCCAAAACAGAAGTATTCCAGACAGATAGATAACTATTCCAGGCACCTTTAAGATCATCTCTCAAGGGATTGAAAGTATTCATTAACTTCGCCTCGAGTGCCCATGAAAGAAAAAACACAATCGAAAAGAGATTTTGGTGGGCAGATATCTTTGATAGCCCGGGGGCCAACATGAGCAACTTTAACCCATGCTGACCCACCGTTTGCCTGCAATGGCACGCGAGTTAAATACAATACCCCGGCCCGTGGCATAGTTTGCGTGCTCTTGTCTTTGCCTGATTATTGGTTCTTCGGGGGTCTGCCGAGCGGCTACCTTAAGCAAACATGCAACATTTGGTACCGGACCAATCGGTAAAAACTATCTCGAAGCTAAACTCGCCGCCGCGGCTTATTAAAACGCAATAAGCAGAGTCACAGGAAGCAGCCGGCACACAGATACGAGCACACACACACACACCCCCAGCCAGTCAAGACACTTCTTGTTTGCACAAGTCCAGCGGTGGTTTTGACCATAAGTCGCAGTGAGGCCAAACCGCCTTCAAAACTATTCGCGGCATTTGTGTCAAACACGCGACCCAGTCTTCGACTTCACCGTGGATGTGGGCCCGGGAACTGCGACTGCGACTGGGACTGCGACTGGGACTGCGCCTGCGTCTTTGTCTGCCGTCTGCAATCTTTGGTCCCCGGTCTTTGGTCTGCAGTCGTCTCATCCCAGTGGCGGGGGACACGGTAAACAATTGACGACAGCCACTGTCACCGGCTGTTTGCACCGCCAGTTGCGAGTTGCTTGTTGCCCGTTGCCTGTTTTAGTTTTGGCCAGTTTTCCTGACTCTTGCCAAATCGGCGAAATGCACCAAATTGGCAACTGGCTTAGAAAGTCGATGGGGAGGCTGCTACTGTTGCTGCTGTTGCTGCTGCTTTTGTCACAGCTCCTGCTAAGGCAGCAGCAGCATGAAAGAAAGTCCAGAGGCAGCAGCACTCACAGGCACCCAGCAAAAGGGGGGGCCTAAATATATTCAGGGAAGGGGACACAATATTGGACACCAAACAAATGCTTAAAGCTTCATTTATCACAGGAAATTTAAAAAATTGTTACAATTTTATACATTTGGTTTAGAAATCTTAGCACTCATATTTGTTTTTTGTGTACTTACATTTTGCTTTATTTTGTTGCTGTTGTTTGTTGTTTGCTGCTGCGTCTGCCGTTAATGCTTGTTGTTGTTGTTGTTGTTTCTACTGTCTCTGCCTCTGCTCCCCGTAATTGCTTTTGGCTGCTGCAATTTTTCCTCCTCTTCGTT